>CM038672.1:391542528-392963610 GCA_021605145.1 Aegilops bicornis
GTTAACTTGGAAGGAGATAAAACTAACTGCCAACCTATATATTCAGAGCAGAACATTGATTTTCACTACAGTTGTATGATTCCCTTGAAATGGCCACGCACAACAATAACTAAACCTTACAAATCAAAAACAAAAACAACCTAATGATTTTTTTAGCAACACAGCTGCAGGGTGAAATATTTAATTCAATATTATGCTTACACGTAAAAAGCCAGGACTCATAAACTTAAGCCAAAAAGGAGCAGAAACAAGGTCACGGAATAATAAGGAAACTTACTGATATATCTCCTGAGTATAGCTTCAAAGTTCTTCGGGGCAAATCTTCCTTTGATAACCAACCTTTGTTGCCCATCAAGGGATCCACTTGTTCCCATCTCAGCAAGTAAAAACATCATCACATGTTCAGGTTGCCTATGCATTCTGAAAAGTAGAAATATCACTTAAGTTAGCTCATGATATCCTTACAATTTTCAAATAAAATTAAAAATATTCAAATAAAACAAAGTAACAGAAAATAAGATCAAGTTGGAGTGAAAACAAAGAAGAATTACGTTTTGCACAAGTCCATGAAGTTCACAAAAACTGTCTTCTTTGTGCCTTCCCTAAGAACTTGAGGAGGCCGCATAACTGTTCTTCGTCTATCACCAGCAAGATCTGGATTATTCTCACGCAGGATATTGAAGACTCTGCCAAGCAGCTGTAACCAAACAGCTTGATGATTAGGTTTCACCAAAAAGAATGAAATCAAGGAACAACTGAGCACTATCCAATTGCTAGCTATGTACCGATAGCATCTAAAAAATAAACAACAAAGAACTAAATCAAGAAGCACACAGAAGAAACAATCTCAATATGCACTGTAAAGCAACTGAAATGAAAAATGAAATGATCAAATGAATGATCGTTAATATTAGTTTGTTCACGGAACTCATGGTCTGTCAGTTGTCAAAATTCAATAATAGGATAGGAAATGTTAATTAAACAGACATGGAAGTACAATTACCTCATCATATTTGTAATCTCTATCAGTTCCTTCCCATGGGTATTGGGTTGCTCCACCCAGCACAATCCCTTCTCCTTGTTCATCCTCTCCAACTTGATCATCTGTAGATTACATACATGCTCAGACACAGCAGCAAATGTAATGAAGATAAATGAAATACTAACAAGCAATATATTTACCAAGAGTGTCTTCACCATCTCCAGCCTCAACAAGTGATGGATCAAGTTCCACCTGAAATTTGAACATCGGTGAGTTAGAGCAAATAGCAAGACAGAACCGATAGTCTAAACAGTACTTTCAACCGAGTGATGAAAGCGTGAGGCTTGGGCATTGTAGTGGCTTATTCCATTGGCATCTTATTATGTTTGGCATGCACAAGGAGAAACATGACAAATTGACAACATAATTTAATGTCATATACAAAATAGAATAGTAGACATCCCACAACTTTCTCAAACAGCATTAAACATAAGCAAAACACGGCACTGAGGCACAAACTGAGCCTAATGAACTCACAAGTTTCTTCTTTTTCTTTTTCAATCCCACAAAGCTTGCCTCGCCAGACTCAGTGACTGAAAACAATGCAGAAAACTTTCAGCAACAACGGACAGCAGATAATGAGATCTTCTATTTTTTTGCATCAATACACGGACCTGACAAGCCCTCCGTCTTCTCTGCCAGCTTATCAACCTCATCAGCAGGATCTTGGATGACGACCTTCTTCTTCTTCTTTTTCTTGGTTGGATCAAAAGGTGCAATCTGCAAAACATCATAAACATTATCAATAAGCATGCACAAGACAAGGGAAATACAAGCATATATAAAACATTAACTGGGGAATACAACTATTTGGAACCAAACTAAACATAATAATAAACAGTGAAGTGCGTCTTCTTCCCACCTCTTCATTTAATGAAGGGGATTCCTCTACTGTTTGCCCGGCAAAAAAAAATAGTGAAGTGGTCCAGTAATTTCAGTTCAAGGCAACATTATGGTGATGTATAATTTAAAATGTTAGGATTACAGTTTTGTTGCCTATGATAATTGTTGGCAGGGATTGCATAACAGCACCACTATCTCCGACATGAATTGTTTAGCTGGTCTGATGCAAAAATCTACCTCATCTGATACAAAAATCTACTTACAGGCATACGCAGACATTAAGAGTTCAAATGTCCTAAAAAATCACGTACTGCTGCTCAACGCTACACGAGCTTCAAATCCTATGCTTAATTGGTAATTCTCGTAAGTTAAGCAAATTATATAATACACGGGAGTTAAATAATTTGGTTTTGAATTCCTGCCCAAAGAGCGAACCAGGGCAGTCCCGCATCTGACTGCACATCACACAACAACCATTGGCTTAGCAGCTTAAATCGCTCTTGCAGATTAGACATCTTCAACCAAAGCATACAAATCAAACAGATCGCCCCCATCGTCTCGGATTCACAAACAAAACAAACAACAAGCACGAAATTATATCCGTCCCCTTGCTTTGGCAGCCTATTCACCGTCCAAACCAAAGACGAATCCGCCGAAGCAGACGTGCAGAGCGAAAAGGAGAAGAGAGCGTTTCACCTCGGTGGCCTCCTCCTTCCTCTCCATCATCTGCTCCTCGTCTGCCATGGTGACGCTGGCCTTCTTCGCCCCCTCTTCCGCTGGCGGCGCGACGGCTCTAAACCTAGAAAAGAGAACGCAGGAGCCGGATCAGATCGGGTTGGGTGGGAGAGAGGCGGATTTTCGGGTGAAAAGGTTTCCAGCTCTTACAGCGAGAGGGAGAGGCGACGGCGGCGGGGCTCCGGGTAGGGTTTCAGTCGTCGAGAGCTATTAACTTTCTTTCTCTCTCTCTCACTTGTTTGCCAGGCGTTTATCTCTCAGACGGGAAACGATGGGCCGTATTTGTAGACTCTCGCCTGACTTGGGGGCAACGAAAAACCTAGATGCGGCCTTGGCCTTTTTTACAGGCCTTTTCTTTTTCAAGAGACGATATGCTTCAAAGAAAAAGGGTTAATCGGATAAATACCGCTGTAATTTTAGTGATTCCAATAAATACCACTACATTTTTTTAACCTAAGTACTTCTTTTTGAAACAAAATGGATTTTATTCATTAGAAATAACCATTACATCGTTTTGAGGATTGGTACCATATCACTATTTGGTTCCTTGAACCATTCGGAAATGAAAGAAAATCTAGCCAGTTTGCCAAGTTCATGAGTGATTTTATTTGCTTCTCTATTACATTGCTCAAATCTAGAAATGAAAAATCCACAAGCTAAATGAAAACAATCATCAAAGATTGGCGCTAGTTTGCCAAGTTCATGAGTGATTTTATTTGCTTCTCTATTACATTGCTCAAATCTAGAAATGAAAAATCCACAAGCTAAATGAAAACAATCATCAAAGATTGGCGCTGCTGCACCCGACGATCATCCTCCTTCCTTCATGGTGTCGGTCACCTTCGTATTATTCGAGTTAATAATAATGTGGTTGCATCATGTCCTTTGCGCTAGCGATAGGCCGAATTTTAGGGTCACGGCTTCAACCATCAGTACATCCACGCACCAGTCAATCTTAGCATTATTTCCAACGATGAACCTACCTTTATCGTCTCTTTGGACCGCCTCCATCGTACCCCTGAGTAAGTCATGGTCAAAAGAAGCATCAACGATAAGTTTCACAAACCCTGCCAAGCGACAAGACCATCCCCCTCTCTTCATGGAAATCTTCGGCGAGTAGGCAGTAACAAAATTGGCTGTAAGAACACGTATCCCCATGAAAATTTGTTGTGCGTTTTGAGTTGTCTCGTTATGAACCAATTTACGCCTTTCCCACCACAAATATCAAGCTGATATGGCAATTATTTCATGCACATTTTGATTGCCCATAATACATAACTCTTGATTTGGCATTGCAAGTAAATATTGTTGGGAAACGTAGTAGAAAACAAAAAAAAACTCGTCCTACGATCACCGAGGAACAATATGAAGATGCATAATGGGTTGTGATTAACGATCGTTACCGACTCCGGGAATGCAGCGGAAGTAGACGAGTCGGTGTAGATCGTACTTGGAGTCCCTTGAACGTCAATGACGATCACGCGAAACGCTCTCAAACGATCCCTCGAACAGAAGACTGAAAGCACGGCCTTTCTACTTGGTTGCAAGCGTACGGTCTTCACGATCTGGTGGCGCTTCGCCGTTCAGAGCTAATGTCGCCGGAGAATTGGAGGGAGGAGATTAGAACCATACGGGGCTTCTAATTATGAGGATTAGAGGTGGCTAGGACAAGCTCTAATTAGTCTACTAAGATCAACTAGAACCAAAACTAGATCAACTAGAGGAGGCTCCAAAACTTGTGTCTACATAGGGTGGAAATCCTCTAGTATATATAAAGTAGATGGGAGGGAGAGGGCAGCCACCAGGGGGAATCCCTCCCTTGGGGCGCCGGCCTAGGGAGAGGGAGTAGGACTCCCTCCCCTAGTCCAATTCGCCCCCCCCCCCACACACACACAAGGAAAAGGGGGGCGCCTTCCTACTTGGGCCCTTTGTGGCCCAAGTTGTCTTCCACCTCCTCGCCTTTTAAGGCCCGTTGATATTTAAATTAAATACAAAATGTTATAAATATTTCCAGAGCATTATATATATAATTTAACATCCCCGGAAATATTTTCCACCTATATATAAGTAATCGGTATTACCCGATATTCACCGAAACCCTTCCGGTGACCCCAAAACGCTTCCGGAACCTATTGGAACTATTCCGGATATTAATGAAGCAATTCCACAAATATATTCTTCATCACTCCCGTCCCACTAACACTCAGCAGATTGTGATTACCTTAAGCTTGTGACCCCGTAGGTTCGGTAAACCATAGACATAAACAAAACCCCTTCGTTCAATGACCGATATCGGAACCGTGGACATCCATATCAGTCCCTATGATTACAAGAATGGTATTCGAGTGAACCTTTGGTTATCATGTGATGTTCTCTTTGCTTCACGATACTTTACAAAACCCGGTGTGCATCGGTATCCTCCTGAGTCATCACCATGCTCACTATACCGTTGCTCCCATTATCAATTTTGTTCTTCTTTCTCGTTGACGTGTTCCGCCATCCCCATGACGTAGTCACCTGTGCTTGTCCAGGCGATGATGGATGCCATCACACCGAGAGGGTGCTAAGAATATATCTCCATCGTTGGAGGAGAAAATCCCACTCTCGAGCTGTCCGGACACTTGTGAAACTTTCCGGTGTGCCTGAAAGTTGTCGTTATGATCACCTTGTTACAGATGACGTTTGAGCAACCCCAAAGCCCACCGTCCGGTAGGAAGTACCTTGAGACACTCTCATGGTATGAGGAACTAAAATACATACTAAAACTCCGTGTTGTAACAGATGATTTCACACGATTTAATCACATAGTATAACAGGCAAGTATTGGGTCGATTCAATATGATCGTTCTTCTAACGTCACACCCTCAATGTTGTTTTATGACTATCTTTACACTTATTGATATCCTAAGATCCGAAAAAAGTGATCACCAACAACACTTGAGCCGGTCTTAGAGGCGAGACCGGGAACCTATTGTTTAACGTTTATCATTTCACACGTGCATATGAGTTTTTCCACTGAATCGCATATTCCAGGATCATAGCAGTTATATAATGAAATATAAACTCTTAATTATGAATAATGGAAATATAATAATACAATATTATTTCCTCTAGGCCATATTTCCAACAGTCTCCCACTTGCATTAGAGTCGATAATCTAGTTAGCACCTTTAACACCAATGGCAATCCGGTGTCAGTCCATGCTTTGCTTATGGTATAGACTTCGTCCTATCGAATCTGACAAGTTCAGATCCACATGTATCATTTGCATATCTATGCATCTATCATGCTTTCACAAGAATTCATAATTTGTGTGAAACCGGCTTTGCATATATATTGAATCACTGGTAGAACCTTTTGATTCCTTAGACTGAGTTATGGAACCACTATTAAGAATAGTATTCCAATGATACAATCATCTAGAACCATACCAAGTTCGCAAATGAACTTTCGATTCATCACCGTCCTTCATTTTTGCTTCTAAAGCAATAATATACTTAGCCTTCTGTTATAGAATTCACCACGGTAACTTTCTTGTAGGGTGTGCGTGTGGTGTGATATAGCCTTCACGAAAGCAATATGTTTGTATGAGATGCAAATTGGTTGTAGTATTTTTGTCATGCCCCACATGTCGTGAGTATGGCATGATGGCTATAACCATAGGATTGACATTTAATTTAATTGACCTAGGTGTCAAAATCGTGTAATGTGCTTATTTTACTAGCTATAGAGATATCAATAGGTTATAGTTGTGAGGTACATGGTGGTGACAATCTATGTGGCGATAGACTTCGATGCAAAGCCTTACATGAAGGTGCTCACTGGCGAAGGAAGTTGAAGAAATAGGCTACCGGCGGAAAAAGTTCTACCACAACAGCAAAAAGGTGCTTCCATGGCAGCGTTTTTTGTTGAAAAAACGGTTGATATGGCAGAGATTTCGAAACTGCTGCCCGATAGCATTTTTTGCTCAAAAAAGCTGCCATATGACGGTTATCATGACATAATTCTTGCAAAAACCGCATGACGACAATGTAAACTTCTCCAACTAAAGGGGCTACACAATATCACTGTGTTATGAAAATGAATGTGACGTTAATCCTTTTTTTGCACCTTGGTTGATGCGAGGTAACCATGTTTTATAGGGTGATCCCTCGTAGAAAATATCAAGTAAGTAGTACTCATCCAAGTGTAGCACCGACTGGAAAACATGTCACGTTGAGGTGCACCATGTCACATGGGTACAATAGGCTTGGCGTGTATGAGGAGGGCACGAACTGTTCGTGCAACAACAACACTTGGTTCTCTTGACAAACTTAGCAAGAATGTCTTGAGTTTGGAACACGTCCATCAAAAATATGAACAATAATCATATGGATATATGATTGACAAGTTGGCCTACCGGTCTCATTATTTCATCATCGGTGATTGCTCCTAGAAATGATACTGGAGCAGCCACCTCCTAGGAGCCTCACCACACGAGAGTGCCCTCTGCATCGACCGTTGCACCTGGACTGATGAGATCATCCCCCACGGGTTGGCCCATGGTGACCCAAACCTAGCCAAAGCCCGCACGGGTCCTAGCCCGGATTCTCCACGTACCAACATAACAACCAACATGACGGGAATTTTGTCACTCGTTGAGCATTACCCAAGTGGGAATTCTCATCGCTTGACTGTGGACTGAAGGAACATGTTTCACTCGGATGCTCTTGACTCAGATAGGAAGCAACTCAATGGCAAGGAGCATTAAAGGAGGCGTTCCCAAGCCTTCAAGCCTGGCATTACCATAGCTCTATATCACCGGTTTCTAGTAATAACTCAGATGTAATTTCTTAGAATTAAATGCACCTGTTGTTAGGGCATTATTTGCCCTAGTTTGTTTTGGTGATTGATGACAATACTTTTGTGGACTAATCATGTGCTCTAAGCTTTTCAGGTTATCTAATATAAGGGCACTTTGCGATTGTTTCCCCTCAAGGACTTCACGTTAGACGGATTATTTTCCCTCCTTTCTTTTCGGTGGAAGTGAGTCGCAGGGATAACCTTACTATCAAGAGGGGATCCGTGTCGGAAGAGTATGGGTGGAACCAGCGTTCACACTTTCCTTACACCCTCTCCTTCTTCCTACTTCTTCGGGTTTTCCGCACGGTGCAAAACAAGGGGTACTGTGTGCTAAGCGGTAGTACCGCTTGCTAATGCCGCTGGTACTACCGCCCCTGTCGTGGTCTCGATTTTTTTGTGCCGGGTTTCGTAAAAGACCACGAAGGGGAGCAGTAGTAGGGACGGCGGTAGGGTGCGGTAGTACCGCTCCTACGTACGCTCCTGCTGCCACTCTACTCGTTGCCCTCCTCTATTTTCCAGCGGCGGTAGGGAGCGGTGATACGTCTCCAACGTATCTACTTTTCCAAACACTTTTGCCCTTTTCTTGGACTCTAACTTGCATGATTTGAATGAAACTAACCTTGTATTGTTTCAAAGCAGAACTACCATGATGTTGTTTTATGTGTAGAAAAGAAAAGTTCTCGGAATGTCCTGGAAATCCACGGAGGCACTTTTTAGAATTTATAAGAATTATTGGGCGACAGAAATGCACTGGGGGGCCCACAGCCTGTCCACGAGACAGGGGGCGTGCCCCTCCCCCTAGGGCGCGGCCTCCTATCTCGTGGGCCCCCTGGACCTCCTCCAACCTCAACTCCAACTCCATATATTCCGTCTCGGGGAGAAAAAAAATCAGAGATAAAGTTTCGTCGCGTTTTACAACACGGAGCCGCCACCAAGCCCTAATCTCTCTTGGGAGGGCTGATCTGGAGTCCGTTCGGGGCTCCGGAGAGGGGGATTCGTCGCCGTCGTCATCATCAACCATCCTCCATCACCAATTTCATGATGCTCACCGCCGATGCGTGAGTAATTCCATCGTAGGCTTGCTGGGCGGTGATGGGTTGGATGAGATTTACCATGTAATCAAGTTAATTTTGTTAGGGTTTGATCCTAGTATCCACTATGTTACGAGATTGATGTTGCTATGACTTTGTTGTGCTTAATGCTTGTCACTAGGGCCCGAGTGCCATGATTTCAGATCTGAACCTATTATGTTTTCATGAATATATGTGTGTTCTTGATCCTATCTTGCAAGTCTATAGTCACCTACTATGTGTTATGATCCGACAACCTCAAGTGACAATAATCGGGACACTTCTCGGTGATGACCGTAGTTTGAGGAGTTCATGTATTCACTATGTGCTAATGCTTTGTTCCGGTTCTCTATTAAAAGGAGGCCTTAATATCCCTTAGTTTCCGCTAGGACCCCGCTTCAACGGGAGGGTAGGACAAAAGATGTCATACAAGTTCTTTTCCATAAGCACGTATGCCTATTTACGGAATACATGCCTACATTACATTGATGAATTGGAGCTAGTTCTGTGTCACCCTATGTTATAGCTATTACATGAGGAATCGTGATCCCGCATAATTATCCATCAACGATCCATTGCCTCTGAGCTTTTCACATATTGTTCTTCACTTATTTACTTTTCCGTTGCTCTTTGTTACAACTATTACAAAAACCCAAAAACATTTATCTTTACTTTTGCTACCGTTACCATTATTATCATACCACTTTTGCTACTAAACACTTTGCTGCAGATACTAAGTTATCCAGGTGTGCTTGAATTGACAACTCAACTGCTAATACTCAAGAATATTCTTTGTGTTGGGGAACGTTGCAGAAAATTAAAAAAATTTCTACGGTTTCACCAAGATCCATCTATGAGTTCATCTAAGCAACGAGTCAAGGGAG
The DNA here is from genome assembly GCA_021605145.1 of Aegilops bicornis. Taxonomy (NCBI): domain Eukaryota; kingdom Viridiplantae; phylum Streptophyta; class Magnoliopsida; order Poales; family Poaceae; genus Aegilops; species Aegilops bicornis. The sequence goes on from CM038672.1 coordinate 391,551,945, forward strand.
AGAGTTTGCATCTACATACCACTTGTAGATCGAGTGCGGAAGAGTTCAAGGGATGGTGATGATGGAGTCGTACTACGCCGTGATTCGGATCACCGATGACCAAGCTGAACGGACAGCACCTCCGCGTTCAACACACGTGCAGTGCAGACGGCGTCTCCTCCGTCTTGATCCGGCAAGGAGGAAGGAGAGGTTGAGGAAGATGGCTCCAAAGCGGCAGACGACTGCGTGATGATGGTGGAGTGACAGTTCTCGGCAGGCTTCGCCAAGCACACGCGGAGGAGGAGAGGTGTTGGGGAGGGAGGGCTGCGCCTTGGCTTGGGGTGTGCAGCCCTCCTCACCCCTCTATTTATAGGGGAAGGGAGAGGGGGCAGCCTCTAGATGCATCTAGAGGCTGACGAGGGAGGGCTTGCCCCCAAGCAAGGCGCCCCTTTGGGTTCCCCTCAACCCTAGGCGCAAGGGCCCAAGGGAGGGGGGTGCGCCCAGCCCACCAGGGGCTGGCCCCTTCCCACGCAGCCCAAGTGGCCCCCCGGGATGGGTGGCCCCTCCCGGTGGACCCCCGGAACCCTTCCGGTGGCCCCGGTATAAAACCGGTATGCCCCCGAAACTTTCCGGTGTCCGTTTGACAACTTCCCATATATAAATCTTTACTTCCGGACTATTCCGGAACTCCTCGTGACGTCCGGGATCTCATCAGGACTCAACAACATTCGGTAATCACATACAAGTCTTCCTAATAACCCTAGCGTCAAGAACCTTAAGTGTGTAGACCCTACGGGTTCGGGAGACATCTGAGACATGACGAGGCGCTCTCGGTCAATAACCAACAGCGGGATCTGGATACCCATGTTGGCTCCCACATGCTCCTCGATGATGTCATCGGATGAACCACGATGTCGAGGATTCAAGCAACCCGTATACCATTCCCTTTGTCAGACGGTATGTTACTTGAGAGACTTCGATCGTCGGTATCCCAATACCTCGTTCGGTCTCGTTCGGCAAGTCACTTTACTGTGGCCGTAATGCATGATCCGTGACCAAACACTTGGTCACTTTGAGCTCATTATGATGATGCACTACCGAGTGGGCCCGGTGATACCTCTCCGTGTCTGGAGTGACAAATCCTTGTCTCGATCCGCGGTCAACCCAATGCAGACACTTTCGGAGATACCTGTAATGCACCTTTATAGTCACCCGATTCACGTTGTGACGTTTGGTACACCCAAAGCACTCCTACGGTATCCGGAGTTACACAATCTCATGGTCTAACGAATAGATACTTGACATTGAGAAAGCTCTAGCAAAGCGAACTACACGATCTTGTGCTATGCTTAGGATTGGGTCTTGTCCATCACGTCATTCTCCTAATGACGTGATCCCGTTGTCAATGACATCGATGTCCATAGTCGAAACCATGACTATCTGTTGACCAACGAGCTAGTCAACTAGAGGCTCACTAGGGACGTATTGTGTATGTATTCACACATGTATTACGATTTCCGGATAATACAATTATAGCATGAATAAAAGACAATTATCATGAACAAGGAAATATAATAATAATGCTTTTATTATTGCCTCTAGGGCATATTTCCAATAGTCTCCCACTTGCACTAGAGTCAATAATCTAGTTATATTGTGATGAATCGAACACCCATAGAGTTACGGTGTTGATCATGTTTTGCCAGCGGAAGAGGTTTAGTCAGCGGATCTGCGACATTCAAATCCGTATGTACTTTACAAATTTCTATGTCTCCATCTTGAACATTTTCACGGATGGAGTTGAAGCGACGCTTGATGTGCCTGGTCTTCTTGTGAAACACAGGCTCCTTGGCAAGTGCAATAGCTCCGGTGTTGTCACGAGAAGAGTTTGATCGGCCCCGACGCATTGGGTATGACTCCTAGGTCGGTGATGAACTCCTTCACCCAAATTGCTTCATCTTGTTGCCTCCGAGGCTGCCATGTACTCCGCTTCACATGTAGATCCCGCCACGACGCTTCGCTTGCAGTTGCACCGACTCTTGCTCCACCATTCAACATATACACGTATCCGGTTTGTGACTTAGAGTCATCCAGACTGCGTGTCGAAGCTAAGCGTCGGCGTAACCCTTCTGACGAGCTCTTCGTCACCTCCATAAACGAGAAACATGTCCTTCGTCCTTTTCGGTACTTTAGGATATTCTTGACCGCTGTCCGGTGTTCCTTGTCGGGATTACTTTGGTACCTTCCTACCAAACTTACGGCAAGGTTTACATCAGTCCGGTACACTGACATGGCATACATAATAGATCCTATGGCTGAAGCATAGGGGATGACACTCATCTCTTCTTTATCTTTTGTGGTCGGGCATTGAGCCGAGCTCAATCTCACACCTTGTAGTACAGGCAAGAACCCTTTCTTGGACTGATCCATTTTGAACTTCTTCAAAATCTTATCAAGGTATGTGCTTTGTGAAAGACCGATGAGGCGTCTCGATCTATCTCTATAGATCTTGATGCCTAATATATAAGCAGCTTCTCCAAGGTCCTTCATTGAAAAACACTTATTCAAGTAGGCCTTAATGCTGTCCAAGAATTCTATATCATTTCCCATCAAAAGTATGTCATCTACATATAATATGAGAAATGCTACTGAGCTCCCACTCACTTTCTTGTAAACGCAGGCTTCTCCATAAGTGCATAAACTAAACGCTTTGATCATCTCATCAAAGCGAATGTTCCAACTCCGAGATGCTTGCACCAGCCCATAAATGGATCATTGGAGCTTGCATACTTTGTTAGCATTTTTAGGATCGACAAAACCTTCCGTTGCATCATATCTGACTCTTCCTTAAGATAACCGTTAAGGAACGCTGTTTTGGCGTCCATCTGACATATCTCATAATCATAGTATGCAGCAATTGCTAACATGATTCGGACGGACTTAAGCTTCGCTACGGGAGAGAAAGTCTCATCGTAGTCAATCCCTTGAACTTGCCGATAACCCTTAGCGACAAGTCGAGCTTTATAGATGGTGACATTACCATCCGCGTCCGTCTTCTTCTTAAAGATCCATTTGTTTTCTATCGCTCGCCGATCATCGGGCAAGTCACCAAAGTCCATAGTTTGTTTTCATACATGGATTCTATCTCGGATTTCATGGCTTCTAGCCATTTGTTGGAATCTGGGCCCGCCATCGCTTCTTCATAGTTCGAAGGTTCACCGTTGTCTAACAACATGATTTCCAGGACAGGGTTGGCGTACCACTCTGGTGTGGAACGTGTCCTAGTGGACCTATGAAGCTCAGTAGCAACTTGATCCGAAGTACCTTGATCATCATCATTAATTTCCTCTCCAGTCGGTGTAGGCACCACAGGAACATTTTCCTGAGCTGCACTACTTTCCGGTTCAAGAGGTAGTACTTCATCGAGTTCTACTTTCCTCCCACTTACTTCTTTCGAGAGAAACTCCTTTTCTAGAAATTATTCGTTCTTGGCAACAAAGATCTTGCCCTCGGATCTTAAGTAGAAGGTATACCCTATGGTTTCCTTAGGGTATCCTATGAAGACGCATTTTTCCGACTTGGGTTCGAGCTTTTCAGGTTGAAGTTTCTTGACATAAGCATCGCATCCCCAAACTTTTAGAAACGACGACTTAGGTTTCTTCCCAAACCATAATTCATACGGTGTCGTCTCAGCGGATTTAGGCGGTGCCCTATTTAAAGTGAATGCAAATTTGTCTCTAGAGCGTATCCCCAAAATGATAGCGGTAAATCGGTAAGAGACATCATAGACCGCACCATATCTAATAGAGTGCGATTCTGACGTTCGGACACACCATTCTGTTGAGGTGTTCCAGGCGCGTGAGTTGTGAAAACGATTCCACATTTTCTTAAGTGTGTACCAAATTCGTGACTTAAATATTCTCCTCCACGATCGATCGTAGGAATTTTATCTTCGGTCACGTTGATTCTCTACCTCATTTTGAAATTCCTTGAACTTTTCAAAGGTCTCGGACTTGTGTTTCATTAAGTAGACATACCCATATCTACTCAAGTCATCTGTGAGTGAGAACATAACGATATACTCCGAGAGCCTCAAAACTCATTGGAACGCACACATCGGTATGAATGATTTCCAATAAGTTGGTTGCTCGCTCCATTGTTACGGAGAGCGGAGTCTTGGTCATCTTGCCCATAAGGCATGGTTCGCATGTGTCAAATGATTCATAATCTAGAGACTCCAAAAGTCCATCAGCATGGAGCTTCTTCATGCGCTTGACACCAATGTGACCAAGGCGGCAGTGCCACAAGTATGTGGGACTATCGTTATGAACTTTACATCTTTTGGTATTCACGCTATGAATATGTGTAACATTGCGCTCGAGATTCATTAAGAATAAACCATTGACCAACGAAGCATGACCATAAAACATATCTCTCATATAAATAGAACAACCATTATTCTCGGATTTAAATGAGTAGCCATCTCACATTAAACGAGATCCTGATACAATGTTCATGCTCAAACTTGGCACCAAATAGCAATTATTAAAGTTCAAAACTAATCCCGTAGGTAAATGTAGAGGTAGCGTGCGGCAAGCGATCACATCGACTACTGGAACCATTCCGACGCGCATCGACACCTCGTCCTTTGCCGGTCTCCGCTTATTCCGCAGCTCTGCCGTGAGTTACAAATATGAGCAACGACACGGTATCAAATACCGGGAGTTACTACGAATCTTGGTAAGGTACACATCAATTACATGTATATCAAATATACCTTTGGTGTTGCCGGCCTTCTTATCCGCTAAGTATTTGGGGCAGTTCCGCTTCGGTGACCCTTCCCTTGCAATAAAAGCACTCAGTCTCGGGCTTGGGGTCCATTCTTTGACTTCTTCCACAATGGCGGCTTCCGGGCGCGGCAACATCCTTGCCGTCCTTCTTGAAGTTCTTTTGCCCTTGCCCTTCTTGAACTTAGTGGTCTTATTGACCATCAACACTTGATGTTCTTTCTCGATTTCAACCTCTGCTGACTTGACATTGAAAATACTTCAGGAATGGTCTTCACCATCCCCGCATATTGTAGTTCATCACAAAGCTCTTGTAGCTTGGTGGGAGCGGAGAAGGATTCTGTCAATGACCGCCTCATCGGGGAGGTTAATATTCAGCTGGGTCATGCGGTTGTGCAACCCGGACATTACGAGTATGTGCTCACCGACAGAACTATTTTCCTCCATCTTACAACTATAGAACTTGTCGAGACGTCATATCTCTCGACCGGGCGTGAGCTTGGAAAACTAGTTTCAGCTCCTCGAACATCTCATATGCTCCGTGATGCTCAAAACACTTTTGGAGCCCCGGTTCTAAGTATAGCATGCCGCCTTGAACGAGGGAGTAATCATCGATGCGTGTCCGCCAAAGCGTTCAAATCGTCTTGCAGTCTTTGGGAGAGCCGGTGGGTCACCTAAGCGGTGCTTCTAGGACATATGCCTTGTTGGCAGCTATGAGGATGATCCTCGGGTTAGGACCCGATCCGTATAGTTGCTGCCATCATCTTTCGACTTGGTTTTCTCTAGGAGCGCATTGAAGTTCATGTTGACATGAGCGTTGGCCATTTGATCTACAAGACATATTTTCAAAAGTTTTAGACTAAGTTCATGATAATTAAGTTCATCTTAATCAAATTATTGAATGAACTCCCACTCCAGATTTGACATCCCTCTAGTCATCTAAGTGTTACACGATCCGAAGTCGACTAGGCCGTGTCCGATCATCACGTGAGACGGACTAGTCATCGTCGGTGAACATTCTCATGTTGATCATATCTTCTATACGACTCGTGTTCGACCTTTCGGTCTCCGTGTTAGAGGCCATGTCTGTACATGCTAGGCTCGTCAAGTTAACCCTAAGTGTTTTGCATGTGTAAAACTGTCTTACACCCGTTGTATGTGAGCGTGAGGATCTATCACACCCGATCATCACGTGGTGCTTGAAGCAACGAACTTTAGCAGCGGTGCACAGTTTAGGAGAACACTTCTTGAAATTGTTGTAAGGGATCATCTTATTTACTACCGTCGTTCTAAGTAAACAAGATGCATAAAACATAATAAACATCACATGCAATTATATAAAGTAGTGACATGATATGGCCAATATCATATAGCTCCTTTGATCTTCATCTTGAGGGCTCCATGATCATCTTGTCACGGCATGACACCATGATCTCCATCATCATGATCTCCATCATTGTGTCTTCATGAAGTTGTCACGCCATGACTACTTCTACTTTTATGACTAACGTTTTTAGTAATAAAGTAAAGTAGTTTACATGGCGTTTTCAATGACACGCAGGTCATACAAAAATAAAGACAACTCCTATGGCTCCTGCCGGTTGTCATACTCATCGACATGCAAGTCGTGATTCCTATTACAAGAACATGATCTCATACATCACAATATATCATTCATCATTCATCACAACCACGGCCATATCACATCACATGACAATTGCTGCAAAAACAAGTTAGGCGTCCTCTAATTGTTGTTGCATCTTTACGATGGCTGCAATTGGGTTCTAGCAAGAACGTTTTCTTACCTACGAATAACCACAACGTGATTTTGTCAACTTCTATTTACCCTTCACAAGGACCCTTTTCATCGAATCCACTTCAACTAAAGTGGGAGACAGACACCCGCTTGACCACCTTATGCAACTAGTGCATGTTAGTCGGTGGAACCGGTCTCACGTAAGCGTCACGTGTAAGGTTGGTCGGGCGCTTCATCCCACAATACCGCTGAAGCAAGATAAGACTAGTAGCGGCAAGCAAGTTGACAAGATCTACGCCCACAACATAATTGTGTTCTACTCGTGCATTAGAGAACTACGCATAGACCTAGCTCATGATGCCACTGTTGGGGAACGTTGCAGAAAATTAAAATTTTTTCTACGGTTTCACCAAGATCCATCTATGAGTTCATCTAAGCAATGAGTTAAGGGAGAGAGTTTGCATCTACATACCACTTGTAGATCGAGTGCGGAAGCGTTCAAGGGGATGGTGATGATGGAGTCGCATTACTGCCGTGATTCGGATCACCGATGACCAAGCGCTGAGCGGACAGCACCTCCGCGTTCAATACACGTGCAGATGCAGACGGCGTCTCCTCCGTCTTGATCCGGCAAGGAGGAAGGAGAGGTTGAGGAAGATGGCTCCGGCGGCATGACGGCGTGATGATGGTGGAGTGTGATTCTCCGGCAGGGCTTCGCCAAGCACACGCGGAGGAGGAGAGGTGTTGGGGAGGGAGGGCTGCGCCTTGGCTTGGGGTGTGCAGCCTCCCTCACCCTCTATTTATAGGGGAAGGGAGAGGGGCGGCCCTTCTAGATGCATCTAGAGGCGGCGTCAAGGGAGGGCTTGCCCCCAAGCAAGGCGCCCCTCCGGGGTTCCCCCTCAACCCTAGGCGCAAGGGCCCAAGGGAGGGTGCGCCTAGCCTACCAGGCTGGCCCCTTCCACGCAGCCAAGTGGCCCCGGGATGGGTGGCCCCTCCAGTGGACCCGGAACCCTTAGGTGGCCCCGATACAATACCGGTATGCCCCGAAACTTTCCGGTGTCCGTTTGACAACTTCCCATATATAAATCTTTACCTCCGGACTATTCCAGAACTCCTCGTGACGTTCGGGATCTCATCCGGGACTCCTAACAACATTCGGTAATCACATACAAGTCTTCCTAATAACCCTAGCGTCACCGAACCTTAAGTGGTGTAGACCCTACGGGTTCGGGAGAAATGCAGACATGACCGAGACGCTCTCAGGTCAATAACCAACAGCGGGATCTGGATACCCATGTTGGCTCCCACATGCTCCTCGATGATGTCATCGGATGAACCACGATGTCGAGGATTCAAGCAACCCCGTATACCATTCCCTTTGTCGACGGTATGTTACTTGCGAGACTTCGATCGTCGGTATCCCAATACCTCGTTCAGTCGTTACGGCAAGTCACTTTACTGCATGCCGTAATGCATGATCCGTGACCAAACACTTGGTCACTTTGAGCTCATTATGATGATGCACTACCGAGTGGGCCCAGTGATACCTCTCCGTGTCACGGAGTGACAAATCCTGTCTCGATCCGTGTCAACCCAACAGACACTTTCGGAGATACATAATGCACCTTTATAGTCACCCGATTCGTTGTGACGTTTGGTACACCAAAGCACTCCTACGGTATCCGGGAGTTACACGATCTCATGGTCTAAGGAATAGATACTTGACATTGAGAAAGCTCTAGCAAAAGCGAACTACACGATCTTGTGCTATGCTTAGGATTGGGTCTTGTCCATCACGTCATTCTCCTAATGGCGTGATCCCGTTGTCAATGACATCGATGTCCATAGTCGAGAAACCATGACTATCTGTTGACCAACGAGCTAGTCAACTAGAGGCTCACTAGGGACGTATTGTGGTCTATGTATTCACACATGTATTACGATTTCCGGATAATACAATTATAGCATGAATAAAAGACAATTATCATGAACAAGGAAATATAATAATAATGCTTTTATTATTGCCTCTAGGGCATATTTCCAACACTTTGGCTCCCCTTGTGTCGAATCAATAAATTTGGGTTGAATACTCTACCCTCGAAAGTTGTTGCGATCCCCTATACTTGTGGGTTATCAAGACTAATTTCTGGCGCCGTTGCCGGGGAGCATAGCTCTATTCTCCGAGTCACACAGGATTTATATCTGTTGATCACTATGAAGAACTTGAAAGACGCTAAAACCAAGATTTTGCCCTCAACTACGAGGGGAGGTAAGGAACTGCCATCTAGCTCTGCACTAGATTCTCCTTCCGTTATTAGTAAGCTTGGACACCTAAACCTGCTACTGCTATGAATTCTGATATGTCACATGTTATTGATGATGCCACTTCGGCCATGCATGATGAAACTACTTCTGTGCGTGATACTACTTTGCCATTAGGTGAATTTCTTTATGAACAACTTGCTAGAGTTAGTGGGAATGAAATTACTGAAGATCCTATTATTGATGATAGTGATGATGAAGGTTCCCCCAATGATTACGTTTTACCTGTTGTTCCTAAGGGTTATGTTATGAATGAAAAAGCTACTATGGAAATCCTTGCTTGCAATGATAGAAATGATCTTAAGAAATTATTAGCTAAATGGAAGCAGCAGTCTCTTAATGCTAGAATGAAACCTGATCCTGTTTTTGCTACTTCACCTATCTGTGTTACCGATAAGGATTATGAATTCTCTGTTGATCCTCATATTATTACTTTAGTTGAATCTGATCCTTTTTATGGCTTTGAATCTGAAACTATTGTGGCACATCTTACCAAGTTGAATGATATAGCCACCCTGTTTACTAATGATGAGAAGTCTCACTATTTATATATCCTTAAGATATTTCCGTTCTCATTAAAGGGTGATGCTAAGACTTGGTATAATTCTCTTGCTCCTGGTTGTGTGCATAGTCCCGGGATATGATTTATTACTTCTCGCTAAATATTTCTCTGCTCATAAGAAACAAGCTGCCTTATGGAAATATATAATTTTGTGCAAATCAAAGAAGAGAGTCTCCCACAAGCTTGGGGAGGCTTCTCTGATTATAATGCTTTGCTGATCATCCTCTTAAGAAAAATGAAATACTTGATATCTTTTACAATGGACTAACCGATGCTTCCAAGGACTACTTGGATAGTTGTCTTTGGTTGTGTTTTCGAGGAAAGAAACGATCGTGAAGCTGAAATATTATTGAATAATATCTTGACTAATGAAAATAATTGGACTCTTCGAGGCAGTTCTGAAGTAATTCTGAACCAATTGAGCCAACTCTGAGCCTATTCCTAAACCCACTCCGAAGAAGAGAGGTGTTTTATTTCTCGATCTGAAGATATGCAAGAGGAAAAGAAATCAATGAAAGAAAAAGGTATTAAAGCTGAAGATGTTAAGAATTTACCTCCTACTAAAGAAATACATGGTCTTAATTTACCGCCTGAAGAACCACATTGTCTTGATAAACCGACACAGGTAGTAAATGATAGATTGAGATATTGGAGAAGTAATTGTTGTATTGATCGGGGCCTCAAGGGCTGTTTATATAGATTACAAAGCTTGGGCTCCAAGACTAGACTAATAGAGATAGATTACAATCTGAATAGACTTATACTCTAAGATCCCCATGATCTCAATGTTAGGTGAAACAATGTTGAGGCTGGAGCGTATGTCGATGAGCGATTCGGTCGGGAGTCCTTTGGTAAAAATGTCGACAAATTGGGCACTTGTAGGAACATGAAGAACGCGAACCTCGCCAAGAGCCACCTTTTCACGAACAAAGTGAATGTCAATCTCAATGTGCTTTGTGCGTGATGTTGAAGCTGGATTGGAAGCCATGTAGACTGCAGAGATGTTATCACGATAAACAATGGTAGCACGTGGGAGCCGGACATCAACGAAGCGTCGTCATACACCGCCTCGGCCACGGCGTGAGCAACCGCCCTATACTCAGCTTCGGTGAAGACACAGAAGCTGTTAAGCCTTTTAGAACACCAAGAAACAAGATTATCACCCAAATAAGCATAAAATCCAGATGTAGATCGTCGAGTATCTGGACAACCTGCCCGATCTGCATCGAATAAAGCATCAAGCTTGTAGGTGAAGAAGAATTAATAAGGAGACCGTGATCAAGAGTGCCTTTTAAATAGCGGAGAATGCGTCGACATGAGCGGATGAGGAGCACGAGGATCATGCATAAAGAGACGAAGCTTCCGAACAGAATAGGAGATTTCGGGACGAGTAAGAGTGGCATATTAAAGAGCGCCATGATGCTACAATATAAAGTAGGATCGGAAAGAGGATCACCATCGGTAAGCGGTTTAGCACCAACGTCAATTTGGAATGAGAGGGTTGACAATCGGACATACGAGCGAGAAAGCAAGTCCAAAATGTATGATCATTGAGAAATAAAGAGGGAAGATGTTGCGAGAGAAACATGAATACCTAGAAAATGATGAAGAGGACCAAGATCTGTCATGGAAAACTCCCGATTGAGAGAAGAGATGGTATGTTGAAGAAAAGAATCAGAACTAGCCGTGAGAATGATATCATCAACATAAAGCAAGAGGTAGGCGGTGTGAGTAGGAGGCTGATAAACAAAGAGAGAAGAATCGGATTTGGAGGAATAAAGCCTATGGTTTGAATAAAAGTATCAAAGCATTTAAACCATGCAAGAGGAGCTTGTTTAAGGCCATAAAGCGATTTGTGGAGGAGAAAAACAAAATTTGGAGAGGAGGGATTCTCAAAACCAGAGGGTTGCTGACAATAAACAGTTTCATTGAGAGTGCCATGAAGAAAATCATTTTTAACATCAAGTTGATGAATAGGCCAAGAAGAGGAAACAACAAGACTAAGAACAACACGAATAGTGCTTGGTTTAGCAACAAGAGAAAAAGTCTCATCAAAGTCAATACCATGCTGCTGGGAGAAACCACGACACACCCAACGAGCTTTGTAACGAGCAAGAGTGCCATCGGAATGAAATTTATGACGAAAAACCCATTTGCCGAAACAATGTTAACACGGAAGGTTTGGGAACAAGAGTCCATGTATTATTTTCTTTGAAGAGCTTCAAATTCATCACGCATAGCGGAAAGCCAGAGAGGGTCAAGAAGAGCTCGCTTATAACTGGTTGGAGAGAGATGGTTGGGGTGGCGGTAAGATTGAGACGTTTGGTGGGGAGAAGAAATCCTCGTTTTCCACGGGTGCACATGACATGATCATTGGTGAGCGGTGGTATAAGAACGACATTGGGTGGCGATGGGTTTCGGTTGAAGAAGGCGGTGAGGAAGAAGAATCGAGGTGGTGGGTGTCGAGGTGGTTGCCGTGGTAGGATGTGGTGAGGGAAAGGCGGATGGGGTAGAGGATGCGATTGCGGGAGAGGTGGGGGCAGAGGCGGGAGGGTGGTGACGGTGGGCGATTTGGCGGAGAGGCGGAACAAGATTCCATGGCAGCGAGAGATGACGAAGGACGAACTAGGGAAGGGGTTTTGGTGGTGGCGGAGTGTGGTGGAATTGGTTTTGTGGTTGTAGTGACAGAAAAAGGAAAAGTATTTTCATCGAATGTGACATGACGAGAGAGAATAATCTGACCGGAAGATGGATCGAAACAACGATATCCTTTGTGATCATCGGAAAGACCAAGGTGAATGCAAGGTAGTGGCGTGGTTCTAGTTTGTTGGAGGCGGTAGAGGCGATGTTGGGAAAGCATAGACAGCCAAAACACGCGAGAAAAGAATAGTCGGTGGGAGAGAAAAGAGATTGGAAAGGCGAATAAAGAGGGAAAGTTTTAGTCGGTCGAATATTAAGAAGTAGTGTGGCGGTGCGAAGGGCTTCAACCCAAAAACGGGAAGGAAGAGAAGCTTGTAAAAGCAATGTGCGAAGAACATTATTAATAGAGCGAAGACAGCGTTCAGCTTTGCCATTTTGAGAAGATGTATAAGGGCATGAAAAACGAAGAAGAATGCCTTGAGAGAGAAAGAAGGTGCGGTTTTGGGTGTTATCAAATTCACGACCGTTATCACATTGAATAAATCGAATTGGCAAGCCAAAGTGTGTGATTACGTATTGTCAAAAGTTGAGAAAGATTGAAAGTACTTCAGATTTAGCGCGAAGAGGAAAGGTCCAAGTATAGTGAGAATAATCATCCAAGATCACAAGATAATATTTATAACCAGAAACACTAGGGACTGGAGAGGCCCATAAATCTGATGAAGTAACTCAAAAGGAAAAGTACTAATGGTAGTAGAGGTTCCAAAAGGTAATCTAACATGTTTGCCACATTGACATGCATTACAGAGAGAGGGATTATGAGGACTGCTAGAACTAGGGATACAAAATTCTTGGAGTAAAAGGCGTCAAAGTGTTTTTCTTTGGGGTGACCGAGGGCAGCGATGCCATAGATCAACAGGGACGAGCATGGCACGAGAGGTGGATGTGGGCGCGCCATGAAGAGGATAAAGATCGCCCGTGCTATTGTACCGAGCGAGGACCGCCTCCGTTGTCAGATCCTTCACAGACAAACCAAAAGGGTCAAAGGCCAGGATAACTTTGTTGTCAATGCAAAATTGTCTAACAGAGATAAGATTTTTGATGATGGAAGGAACCACAAGAATATTGCGTAGAAGAAAATTGGCATGAGAGGAAGGGATGTAAGAGTGACCGGTGCATGAAACGAGGGATGGTGGAGCCATCGCCAATGGTGACGATGGAAAAGCGAGAAGGAAAACAAGCGACAATAAATTCATATTTGAAGACATATGCATTGATGCACGAATCGAAAATCCAATCCGTACCGCGTCGTTGAGGACAAAATTGTTCATGGCGTTGATGAAGGCGGCTTGGTCCCAAGCCATTGTTGGGGAAGGAAGCAGAGGGGCCGGGAACTTGCATGTTGGCGTAGGGGATAGCAGATGGGTAGTATCACGATTGGGGCTGCATGTTGCCGTAGAAGGCGGCATGGTGTTGTAGAGGCGACGGTGGTCTGGCGTCTTTGGTAGGCGGAGTAGGAGTGGCGATGTAGGCGTCTTGGCCGGCTGGGTCCAAGGAGTCTCGGAGAGCCTATGGCTAGGCGAAGATCGGGGCTCCACGTGCCGTGTATGCAGGAGGGGCACCATCTGGCGAGGGGCCGACCATGGCATCGACCAAGCACAGGCGAGGCCGATCAAGGATCATCTTGAGGAGGCCATGGCGACGGAGCTGAGTGGCGCGAGAGCGGTGGATGACGAGGCTGGTGCAGTCTGGCGGGGCCGAGATCACGAGGAGGCCGGTGGGCGGGATTCTTGCCCTTGTAGTTGGGACTCTGGCGCCCGACTGGTGGTGGTGTTGAGGCGGCAGCCACATCGGGAGTTGGAGGGGCGGTCGGTTGCCGCGGCTGCCAGGCGTGGGAGGCTGCAGAAGAGGCGGCGACATGAAACACTGTGGTGCCCGTTGCGCCTTGCGAGCCTGGTTCTTCTCTTCTTCTTTGGAGGATCGAGCGGACTTCCTTGAAGGTGGGGTGCAGTTTGAGCATGGGGATGAAGAATTGCTGCTTCTCGAATTGATCGCCGAGACCTTGGAGGAGGGCGTTGATGAGAGTGCGATCCTCGACGTGATCACCAAGTTCACGGAGTTCATCGCCAATAGCCTTGATTCGTTGGCGAGAAGATGGAGAGGGACATCTCCTGCATGGTTGTGCGTGGCTTCGGTGTTGAGCGCGTTGATTCGCGTCGGAGTTATCTGAAATAATTTGTTGAAGGAAGCCCGGAGATCGTGGCGGTGGCGTCATCGTCGGACACCAGATTGAAAAGCTCCGTGGAGATGCGTGTGTAAATCCTTTGGATGATGGCGAGATCATCTTTCACCCAATGAGGATCGTGGGCTGTGGCGGGTAGGAGGGATCAATGTGGTGGCGTAGGCCGCAGCGCCCGAGATGGATGATGAAGAGGTGGCGCCAATGGTAGTAGTTGTGGATGCCAAGGTCTAATGAGATTGGTATGAAGGGAGAGACGTCGGCAATGGTGTCGGCTAGGGAGAACATAGGGTTTAGAGGGGGAGGTGTTTGGGTAGTTGTAGAGGAGGAGGTAGGGGGTGGGGCACCGGCGGCGTGGAACTCGGCCATGGAGAAGAGGGGCCGAATCGGTAGGGCGTGGCGCGGGTGGCGGAGCCATAAAGTCTTGGAAAACCTAGGCGTCGGATACCATGATAGATTGAGATATTGGAGAAGTAATTGTTGTATTGATCGGGGCCTCAAGGGCTGTTTATATAGATTACAAAGCTTGGGCTCCAAGACTAGACTAATAGAGATAGATTACAATACGAATAGACTTATACTCTAAGAGTAAAGGTAAATTCTCTCTACAGATATGATAAAGTTGAAATACCCTCTACTAAATTTCATAGCCCGTGCTTAGATGAATTTGATGACTTTATGGCTAGGCAAGAAAGTTTTAATGCTTATGTTGGTAGAGAGTTAAAGAATAATGCTTTCGAGATAGGACGCGTAGGTGATAATCTGGCTAGAGTCAAAGATGAACTTCACCGCGTTAGCAAATATGCTTCTATGGTTGCTACTCAACCAGAGCAAGTACTTAAAGCTCAAAATGATTTGCTTGATGAATTAAATAATAAAAATGACTTTTTTGTTAGAGTGGCTACTAGAACTGGTAGAATGACTCAGGAACCTTTGTATCCTGAAGGCCACCCTAAGAGAATTGAGCAAGATTCTCAGAGAAATAATTTAGAGGCACCTAGTTCTTCGAAAAAGAAGAAGAAGAAAAACGATAGAACTTTGCATGCTTCTAGTGAACCTGTCGTAGACACACCTGAGAATCCCAATGATATTTCTATTTACGATCTTTGAAACTCAACGGTGATGAACATGAACCTAGTGATAATGTTAATGATAATGTTCATGTTGATGCTCAACTTAGCAAAAACAATGATGTAGAGATTGAACTTCTTTGTTGATCTTGATAACCCACAATCAAAAATCAACGTTATGATAAGAAAGATTTTGTTGCTAGGAAGCACGGTAAAGAAAGAGAACCATGGGTTGAAACCCATGCCCTTTCCTCCTAAACCATCCAAGTCAAAGGATGATGAGGATTTTGAGCGCTTTGCTGAAATGATTAGACCTATTTTCTTACGTATGCGCTTAAGCGATATGCTTAAAGTAAATCCTTATGCTAAGTATATGAAGGATATCATCACAAATAAAAGAAAGATAGGAAGCTGAAATTTCCACCATGCTTGCTAATTACACTTTTAAAGGTGGAATACCAAAGAAACTAGGAGATCCGGTGTACCAACTATACCATGCTCTATTAAAAGAAATTATGTTAGAAGCGCTTTATGTGATCTTGAGCGGTGTTAGTGTTATGCCTCTCTCTTTTATCATAGACTTGAATTGAATAAGTTGACACCCTCTGAAATATCTTTGCAAATGGCTGATAAATCAACTGCTATACACAGCCGGTATTTGTGAGGATGTGCTGTTGTGGTTGCAAATGTCACTATCTTAACGGACTTTGTTATTCTTGATATTCACGAGGGCGATAGTATGTCTATTATCCTTGGTAGACCTTTTCTTAATACTGCAGGGGCTGTTATTGATTGCAACAAAGGCAATGTCACTTTTCATGTTAATGGCAATGAGCATACGGTACACTTTCCGAGGAAACAATCTCAAGTTCATAGTATCAATTCTATTGAAAAAGTTCCAACTATTATTTTTGGAGGTTTTGAATTTCCTCTCCCTCTTGTCAAGAAAAAGTATGATAGTCTTATTGTTGGGGATTTTCATATCCCGTTGAGGTAACTTAGTGTCATTCGAAATTTCTCCGGTGCAGTGTTATTCGAGAATGAGTTTGTTAACAAGACTTGATCAACCTTGTTAGTGGGTTCATTTTGATGATCACGAGATGGATGAAACTAGAAGGCACAACCTTACATGCCCTCTTCTTTACTTTACATTATTTAGAATAAATAAAGCAAAAATAGTATTATCTGTCTGCATTTTATGAGTTATCCGTGCATTAAAAAATAGTCCGAAAATAAAAGTGCTCCAAATGCCACCGCAAACTTAGTATGCTTTTTACGGAATATTTGAGGATTTTCAAACCGAAAACAACTGAGGAAGGGCAAGCACCAGCCACGAGAGAGAGGCCCCCCTTGTCTCGTGGGCCCTGGTAACCCCCTCCACTTATGAGCACCCACACACTTCATCTTCTACCCAAAAAAATCCCCATCCAGCTCAAGCACGAGTTCTAGCTCGTTTTGCTGCGATTTTCGATCTCTTAGCTCAAAGCTCCATTCACAAACTGCTTTGGGAGATTGTTGCTTGGTATGTGACTCCTCCATTGGTCCAATTAGTTTTTGTTCTAGTGCTTTATTCATTGCAAATTTTTGCTGCATAGGTGACCATGTTCTTGAGCTTGCATGTTAAATTTTTGAGGTCCCAAGCAATTCCGATGCATGATATAGGCTATAGGCACTTGTAGGAGTAGTTGCTATCAATCTTGTTTAGTTTTATTCACTTTTATTTTGAAGTTACTAAACTTTCAAAAAATGTTAAGGAGGCTTTTTAAAGGCTCTTCTAGCCAAAGTTCTAAGGAAAAACAAGACAAAGAGAAGGAAAAACCCAAGTATAATCTTCCTTGCTTAGCGGAAGTACGGTCGTGTGAATGGCCATGCGAGGATTTCTTGAAAGAAGCCGGAACTCATGAAGATTTTTATGCTTTAATCGAGACTGCAGGCCTCACCGGTTTCGTCAACGACCGAATCGATCAGTATCTCTTACTTACCAATACTTTCGTGCAAAACTTTTATTATTATCCTAAGAAGTCACCGCCTGCAGTATCATTTCATTTATATGATGAATTCAAAGAAATGTCTTTACGTCACTTTTGTGCGGTATGTAGGATACTTTATGAGGGAGAATTAGAGGAACCCCATCATGAAGATGTGGATGGCTTCGTTAAAACTATTGCTGTGGAAGAGCCAAAGAAGGGCTCTGAGGCAAAAGTCTCTATCATACACTTTCCTGTTTTACGCTACTTTGCCATATTTGCTAGTAGATGCTTGATTGGTCATGGAAATAGTGGAAATTTGAGTTTTCCAGATATTATTCTTCTTCAACATGCTTTGCTGGGAGACAACACTTTTTGCATGGGTGCCGTCGTTGCTAAACGGCTAGCCCTGAATCGTACAAAAGGCCCCATATTTGGAGGTATCTATCTTTGCGTCTTCTTTGAACATTTTCAGATACCCATTATGCACCATGAGGAGGATGAGATAAAGTTACATCCTCACATTTTAGATTACAAGAGCATGGTAGCACACAAGTTTATTGTTGACAATGAAGAGAAGATGCTCTTGTATAGACTTAGATTCAATAAGAAACACTTTGAGTTTATTATTTTGCCTGCGCCTCTGTTGTTTGATTTGCTTGCGGAAAATCGTCTTGTCACGCCTAAGCGATGAACAATCATCGAGCTCAAGCTTTTACTCGAACTGAACTGGCGGAACTGAGTTTGGACCCTCATCGTGCATCATCATCCAATGGGATCCGGAGATGACCAGCCGGTGGTATCTGATTACACCTCCCACTACACGGGGGAGAGTAGCGGCGGTCCTTGGTACTAGACCAACTTAGGCCAAAAGCCTAAGCTTGGGGGAGTACGTATTTCTCACCGACTTTACATTCATGTTCACACACTAGTCGTCGGTGCTCATACTCTTTCATTGTATTATCCATGCTAGTTTAAATTTCTTTTTCTAGTTTTCTTCTTGTGTGTTTGATAAACCTTGAGAAAAAACCAAAAAATTAGTTAGTTTAATCTCAATGCTTGTAGTAGAATTAAAATGAAAACCCAAAAAGATTTCTAGTTCTTCTTCTTGCTTGTTGGGAGCTTTCCCGTGTAAATAGTTTTCTTTTCTTTTCTTTCTTTTGGGGGTCGAGAAGACCATATTGAAACTGCTTAGTGGCTCTTATATGCATGATTGTTTATTTAATTTATAGCCCATATTACTTGTCTTCTCTCTTGAGTTGGATGCTTGCAGATTCCAGCTTAGTCCAATGCACGTGCACTCTTATTATTATACACATCGTTCGTTCGTGCGAGTGAAAGGCAATAATGACGATATATGATGGACTTATTGGGATGAGAAAAGCTGGTATGAACTCGACCTCTCTTGTTTTTGTAAATATGATGAGTTCATCGTTCCTGAGTCGGCTATTATGAAGTAAACATATTTGCAATGACATTTAGAGATTATAGTTACTTGTGCAATGCTTGATTAGCTATGAGTTATAATGGTTTACCTTGCATGCCAACATGCTATTAGAATGATTATGATGTGATATGATGGGATGGTATCCTCCTTTGAATGAATTGAGTGACTCGACTTGGCACATGTTCACGCATGTAGTTGAAACAAATCAACATAGCCTTCATGATATTTATGTTCATGGTAGATTATATCCTACTCATGCTTGTTCTCGGTGTGAATTCATTTTAATGCATGCTTACGACTGTTGTCGCTCTCTCAGTTGGTCGCTTCCCAGTCTTTTGCTAGCCTTCACTTGTACTAAGCGGGAATACTGCTTGTGCATCCAAACTCCTTAAACCACAAAGTTGTTCCATATAAGTCCACTATACCTTCCTATATGCGGTATTTACTGCCGTTCCAAGTAAATTTGTATGTGCCAAACTCCAAACCTTCAAATGAAATTACATTTTTGTATGCTCGAGCAGCTCATGTTTCAACTAGGGTTGCCTATATCTTCCATGATAGGTGGGTTATTCTCAAGAGGAGTGGACTCGCTCCTCATTCACGAGAAAGGGCGATGGTAACGGGATGCCAGTCCCATGATCCAAAAAGATCAAAGCAAACCAAAATAATTAAACATAACTCCCCCAGGGCTGTTGTATGTTGGAGGCACTCGTTGTTTCGAGCAAGCCATGGATTGATGCTTGTTGGTGGTTGGGGGAGTATAAACCTTACCATTCTGTTTGGGAACTTCCTATAATGCATGTAGTATGGAAGATCTGACCATCTCATAGTTGTTGCGTTGACAGCGAAAGTATGCCGCTCAAAATGTTATTCAATCTCTATTTTAAAATCGGGCTCTGGCACCTCTACAAATCCCTGCTCCCCTCTGTGAAGGGCCTATCTATTTACTTTTATGTTGAGTCATCATCCCTTCTTATTAAAAAGCACCCGCTGGAGATCACACTGTCATTTGCATTCATTATTATTGGTTTATATTGGGTATGACTTGACTAGATCTCTTTTACCATGAATTACTGTTGGAAATATGCCCTAGAGGCAATAATAAATTAGTTATTATTATTATATTTCCTTGTTCATGATAATCGTTTATTATCCATGCTATAATTGTATTGGTAGGAAACTCAGATACATGTGTGGGTACATAGACAACACCATGTCCCTAGTAAGCCTCTAGTTGACTAGCTCGTTGATCAACAGATGGTTACGGTTTCACGACCATAGACATTGGATGTCGATTGATAACGGGATCACATCATTAGGAGAATGATGTGATGGACAAGACCAATCCTAAGCCTAGCACAAAGATCGTGTAGTTCGTATGCTAAAGCTTTTCTAATGTTAAGTATCATTTCTTTAGACCATGAGATTGTGCAACTCCGGATACCGTAGGAATGCTTTGGGTGTACCAAAGCGTCCTGGCAATGGCTGGGTGGCTATAAAAGTGCACTACGGGTATCTCTGAAAGTGTCTGTTGGGTTGGCACGAATCGAGACTGGGATTTGTCACTCCGTGTGACGGAGAGGTATCTCTGGGCCCACTCGGTAGGACATCATCATAATTTGCACAATGTGACCAAGAGGTTGATCACGGGATGATGTGTTATGGAACGAGTAAAGAGACTTGCCGGTAACGAGATTGAACAAGGTATCGGGATACCGACGATCGAATCTCGGGCAAGTACTATACCGGTAGGCAAAGGGAATTGCATACGGGATTGCTTGAATCCTTGACATCGTGGTTCATCCGATGAGATCATTGTGGAACATGTGGGAGCCAACATGGGTATCCAGATCCCACTGTTAGTTATTGACCAGAGAACGTCTCGGTCATGTCTGCATGGTTCCCGAACCCGTAGGGGTCTACACATAAGGTTCGGTGGCGCTAGAGTTGTTATGGGAAATAGTATGTGGTTACGAAGGTTGTTGAGTCCGGATGAGATCTCGGACATGACGAGGAGCTCCGGAATGGTCGGAGGTGAAGATCGGTATATTAGGCGAAGGGTATTGGAGTCCGGAATTGTTCCGGGTGCAGTGATGACGGCGTGTCAGAAAGGGGTTTGAGGCCCGGCAAGCTTTGGGGGGTCTTATGGGCCAAGGGAGAGGGCACATCAGCCCACTAAGGGGCTGAGCGCCTCCCACCCCATCTCACGTAACACGGAGAGGTGGGGCGCCACCCCTAGGGCAGCCACCCTCCCGGCTTGGGGGCAAGTTTCCTAGGGGTGGGGCGCCAAAACCCATCTAGGGTTTCCCCTATGGCCGCCGCCCTCCCTAGGGAACCCTAGGCGCCTCCCCTCCCCTTCCCCTATATATAGTGAGAGAGAGAGGGCAGCCACACCTTCCCTTGGCGCAGCCCTCTCCCTCCTCCAACACCTCCTCCTCCTCCATAGTGCTTGGCGAAGCCCTGCCGGAGAACCACGAGCTCCATCACCACCATGCCGTCGTGCTGTCGGAGTTTTCCCTCAACTTCTCTCCCCTTGATGGATCAAGAAGGAGGAGACGTCCCCGGGCTGTACGTGTGTTGAACGCGGAGGTGCCTTCCGTTCGGCGCTAGGATCATCGGTGATTTGGATCACAACGAGTACGACTCCATCAACCCCGTTCACTTGAACGCTTCCGCTTAGCGATCTACAAGGGTATGTAGATGCACTCTCCTTCCCCTCGTTGCTAGATTACTCCATAGATTGATCTTGGTGATGCGTAGAAAATTTTGAATTTCTGCTCCGTTCCCCAACAGTTGCATCATGAGCTAGGTCTAAGCGTAGTTTCTATGCACGAGTAGAACACAAGTTGATGTGGGCATTGATTTTGTTCAATATGCTTACCGTTACTAGTCCAATCTTGTTTCGACGGTATTGTGGGATGAAGCGGCCGGACCGACCTTACGTACACTTACGTGAGGCGAGTTCCACCGGTGACATGCACTTGTTGCATAAGGTGGCTAGCGGGTGCCGATCTCTCCCACTTTAGTCGGATCGGATTCGATGAAAAGGGTCCTTATGAAGGGTAAATAGCAATTGACATATCACGTTGTGGTTTTGCGTAGGTAAGAAACGTTCTTGCTAGAAACCCATAGCAGCCACGTAAAACATGCAAACAACAATTAGAGGACGTCCAACTTGTTTTTGCAGGGTATGCTATGTGATGTGATATGGCCAAAAGAATGTGATGAATGATATGTGATGTATGAGATTGATCATGTTCTTGTAACAGGAATCACGACTTGCATGTCGATGAGTATGACAACCGGCAGGAGCCATAGGAGTTGTCTTAATTTATTGTATGACCTGCGTGTCATTGAACAACGCCATGTAATTACTTTACTTTATTGCTAAACCGTTAGCCATAGTAGTAGAAGTAATAGTTGGCGAGACAACTTCATGGAGACACGATGATGGAGATCATGATGATGGAGATCACGGTGTCATGCGGTGATGATGATGATCATGGAGCCCGAAGATGGAGATCAAAGGAGCAAAATGATATTGGCCATATCATGTCACTTTTTGATTGCATGTGATGTTTATCATGTTTTACATCTTATTTGCTTAGAACGACGGTAGTAAATAAGATGATCCCTCATTAAAATTTCAAAAAAGTGTTCCCCCTAACTGTGCACCTTTGTGAAAGTTCGTTGTTTCGAAGCACCACGTGATGATCAGGTGTGATAGATTCTAACGTTCACATACAACGGGTTAAGCCAGATTTACACACGCGGAACACTTAGGTTGACTTGACGAGCCTAGCATGTACAGACATGGCCTCGGAACACAAGAGACCGAAAGGTCGAGCATGAGTCGTATGGTAGATACGATCAACATGAAGATGTTCACCGATGATGACTAGTCCGTCTCACGTGATGATCGGACACGACCTAGTTGACTCGGATCATGTAATCACTTAGATGACTAGAGGGATGTCTATCTGAGTGGGAGTTCATAAGATGAACTTAATTATCCTGAACATAGTCAAAAGATTTTCGCAAATTATGTCGTAAGCTCGCGCTTTAGTTCTATTGTTTAGATATGTTCCTAGAGAAAATTTCAGTTGAAAGTTGATAGTAGCAATTATGCTGACTAGGTCCGTAAACTGAGGATTGTCCTCGTTGCTTCGTAGAAGGCTCATGTCCTTAATGCACCGCTCAGTGTGCTGAACCTCGAACGTCGTCTGTTGGTGTTGCGAACATCTAACATACACGTTTTGATAACTACATGATAGTTCAGTTAAACGGTTAGAGTTGAGGCACCAAAGACGATTTCGAAACGTCGCGGAACATATGAGATGTTTCGAGGGCTGAAATTGGGATTTCAGGCTCGTGCCCACGTCAAGAGGTATAAGACCTCCGATGAGTTTCTTAGCCTGCAAACTAAGGGAGAAAAGCTCAATCGTTGAGCTTGTGCTCAGATTGTCTGAGTACCACAATCACTTGAATCGAGTGGGAGTTAATCTTCCAGATGAGATAGTGATGTTTTTCCAAAATCATTGCCACCAAGCTGCTAGAGCTTCGTGATGAACTATAACATATCAGGGATAGATATGATGATCCCTGAAATATTTGCGATGTTTGACACCGCGAAAGTAGAAATCAAGAAGGAGCATCAATTGTTGATGGTTGGTGAAACCACTAGTTTCAAAAAGGGCAAGGGCAAGAAGGGATACTTCATGAAACGGCAAATCATTGCTTGCTCTAGTGGAGAAACCCGAGGTTGAACCCAAACCCGAGTTACGTAATGAGAGGAGCAGACACTAAGCAGAACCACCCTAGATACTTGGTAGATAAGAAGGCGAGGCAAGGTCGTGCGGAAGTATATTGGATATACATTATGTTAATGTGTACTTTACTAGTACTCCTAGTAGCACCAGGTATTAGATACCGGTTCGGTTGCTAAGTGTTAGTAACTCGAAATAAAAGCTACGGAATAAGCGGAGACTAGCTAAAGGTGGTGACGATATGTGTTGGAAGTGTTTCCAAGGTTGATATGATCAAGCATCGCACGCTCCCTCTACCATCGAGATTGGTGTTAAACCTAAATAATTGTTATTTGGAGTTTGCATTGAGCATATACATGATTGGATTATGTCTATCGCAATATGGTTATTCATTTAAGGAGAATAATAGTTACTCTTTTTATTTGAATAATACCTTCAATGGTCTTGCACCTAAAATGAATGGTTTATTGAATCTTGATCGTAGTGATACACATGTTCATGCCAAAAGATATAAGATAGTAATGATAGTACCACCTACTTGTGGCACTGCCATGTAAGTCATATATTGGTATAAAGCACATGAAGAAGCTCCATGTTGATGGATCTTTGGACTCACTCGTTTTTGAAAATTTTGAGACATGCGAACCATGTCTATTGGTGTATATGCATGAAGAAACTCCATGCAAATGGACCGTTCGGAATCACTTGATTTTGAATCACTTGAGACATGCAAATCATACCACATGGGCAAGATGACTGAAAGCCTCGTTTTCAGTAAAATGGAACAAGAAAGCAACTTGTTGGAAGTAATACATTTGATGTGTGCAGTCCAATGAGTGCTGAGGCACTGAAAGTGGATATCGTTATGTTCTTACTTCACGGATGATTTGAGTGAATCTTGAGTATTTTTAATTGATTAATCACTAGTCTGATTTATTGAATGGTTCAAGTAATTTCAGAGTGAAGTTGTAGATCTTCGTGACAAACGGATAAATTGTATATGATATGATCATAGAGATGAATATCTGAGTTCTGAGTTTTGTACATAATTAAGACATTGTGGAAATTGTTTCACAATTAATACCGCCTGGAACACCATAGTGTGATGGTGTGTCCGAACATCATAGTTGCACCCTATTGGATATGGTGCGTACCATGATGTCTCTTATCGAATTACCACTATTCATGGGTTAGGCATTAGAGACAACCACACTCACTTTAATAGGGCACCACGTAATTACATTGAGGCGACACCGTTTGAACTATGGTTTGGAGAAACCTAACTTGTCGTTTCTTAAAAGTTTGGGGCTGCGGCGCTTATGTGAAAAAGTTTCGGTTGATAAGCTCGAACCCAAAGCGGATAAAATGTATCTTCATAGGACACCCAAAACAGTTGGGTATACCTCCTAATTCAGATCCGAAAGCAATAGGGATTGTTTCTTGAATCGGGTCCTTTCTCGAGGAAAAGTTTGTCTCGGAAAGTTGAGTGGGAGGATGGTGGAGACTTGATGAGGTTATTGAACCATCACTTCAACTAGTGTGTAGCAGGGACATGAAGCTGTTCCTGTGGCGCCTACACCAATTGAAGTAGAAGCTTATGATAGTGATCATGAAGTTTCGGATCAAGTCACTACCGTACCTCGTAGGGTGACAAGGATGCGTACTACTTCAGAGTGGTACATTAATCCTGTCTTGAAGGTCATGTTACTAGAAAACAATGAACCTACGAGCTATGGAGAAGCGATGGTGGGCCCATATTCCGACAAATGGTCAGAAGCCATGAAATCTGAGATAGGATCCATGTATCAGAACAAAGCACGGACTTTGGTGGACTTGCCCGATGATCGGCAAGCCATTGAGATAAATGGATCTTTAAGAAGAAGACAGACGTGGACGGTAATGTCACCGTCTATGAAGCTCGACTTGTGGCGAAGAGTTTCTCACAAGTTCAAGGAGTTGACTACGATGAGATTTTCTCATCCGTAGCGATGCTTAAGTCCGTCGGAATCATGTTAGCATTAGCTGCATTTATGAAATCTGGCAGATGGATGTCAAAACGAGTTTCCTTACCAGTTTTCGCGAGGAAAGGTTGTATGTGATACAATTAGAAAGGTTTTGTCGATCCTAAGGATGCTAAAAGGTATGCTAGCTCCAGCGATCCTTCCATGGACTAGAGCAAGCATCTCGGAGTCAGAATATGAGCTTTGATGGAATGATCAAAGATTTTGGGTTTGTACAAAGTTTATGAGAAACTTGTATTTCCAAAGAAGTGAGTGGGAGCACTATAAAATTTCTGATGAGTATATGTTGTTGACTATTGTTGATCAGAAATGATGTAGAGTTTCTAGAAAGCATATAGGGTTATTCGAAAAGTGTTTTTCAATAGAAAACCTGGATTAAGCTGCTTGAACATTGAGCATCAAGATCTATAAGGATAGATCAAAAATGCTTAATGGTACTTTCAAATGAGCACATACCTTGACATGATCTTGAAGGTGTTCAAGATGGATCAATTAAAGAAGGAATTCTTGCCTGAGTTGTAAGGTATGAAGTTAAGACTTAAAGCTCGACCACGGCGAAGAGAGAGAGAAAGGACGAAGGTCGTCCCCTATGCTTTAGACATAGGCTCTACAAGATGCTATGCTAAGTACCGCAGACTGATGTGTGCCTTGCCACATGTCTGGCAAGAGGGTACAAAGGTGATCAAGAAGTGGATCACCAGACAGCGGTCAAAATTGTCCTTGGAGTAATAAGGACATGTTTCTCGATTATGGAGGTGATAAAGAGTTCAGCGAAAAGGGTTACATCGATGCAAGCTTTAACACCTATCCGAATGACTCTGAGTACCAAGCCGGATACATATAGTGGAGCAACCATTTGGAATAGCTCCAAGTGGAACGTGGAAGCAACATTTACAATATGACCTAGAGATTTGCGAAGTGCATACGGATCTGAATGTTGCAGACCCGTTGACTAAAACCTCTCTCACAAGCAAAACATGATCAAACCCCAAAACTCATTGAGTCTTAATCACATGATGATGTGAACTAGTTTAGTGACACTAGTAAACTCTTTGGATGTTGGTCACATGGGGATGTGAACTGTGAGTGTTAATCACATGGCGATGTGAACTAGATTATTGACTCTAGTACAAGTGGGAGACTGTTGGAAATATGCCCTAGAGGCAATAATAAATTAGTTATTATTATTATATTTCCTTGTTCATGATAATCGTTTATTATCCATGCTATAATTGTATTGATAGGAAACTAGGATACATGTGTGGGTACATAGACAACACCATGTCCCTAGTAAGCCTCTAGTTGACTAGCTCGTTGATCAAAAGATGGTTACGGTTTCGACCATGGACATTGGATGTCGTTGATAACGGGATCACATCATTAGGAGAATGATGTGATGGACAAGACCCAATCCTAAGCCTAGCACAAAGATCGTGTAGTTCGTATGCTAAAGCTTTTCTAATGTTAAGTATCATTTCCTTAGACCATGAGATTGTGCAACTCCCGGATACCGACTGGGATTTGTCACTCCGTGTGACGGAGAGGTATCTCTGGGCCCACTCGGTAGGACATCATCATAATGTGCACAATGTGACCAAGGGGTTGATCACGAGATGATGTGTTACGGAACGAGTAAAGAGACTTTCCGGTAACGAGATTGAACAAGGTATCGGGATACCGACGATCGAATCTCGGGCAAGTACTATACCGGTAGGCAAAGGGAATTGCTTACGGGATTGCTTGAATCCTTGACATCGTGGTTCATCCGATGAGATCATCGTGGAACATGTGGGAACCAACATGGGTATCCAGATCCCGCTGTTAGTTATTGACCGGAGAACGTCTCGGTCATGTCTGCATGGTTCCCGAACCCGTAGGGTCTACACACTTAAGGTTCGGTGACGCTAGAGTTGTTATGGGAAATAGTATGTGGTTACCGAAGGTTGTTCGGAGTCCCGGATGAGATCTTGGACATGACGAGGAGCTCCGGAATGGTCCGGAGGTGAAGATCGGTATATTGGAATGAAGGGTATTGGAGTCCGGAATTGTTCCGGGTACCGGTGATGACAGTGATGTCAGAAAGGGGTTTGGAGGCCCGGCAAGCTTTGGGGGCCTTATGGGCCAAGGGAGAGGGCACATCAGCCCACTAAGGGGCTGAGCGCCCCTCCACCCCATCTCACGCAACTGGAGAGGTGGGGCGCCACCCCTAGGGCAGCCACCCCTCCCGGCTTGAGGGGGCAAGTTTCCTAGGGGTGGGGCGCCAAAACCCATCTAGGGTTTCCCCTATGGCCGCCCCTCCCTAGGGAACCCTAGGCGCCTCCCCTCCCCTTCCCCTATATATAGTGAGAGAGAGAGAGGGTAGCCACACCCTTCCCTTGGCGCAGCCCTCTCCCTCCTCCAACACCTCCTCCTCCTCCATAGTGCTTGGCGAAGCCCTGCCGGAGAACCACGAGCTCCATCACCACCATGCCGTCGTCTTTGTCGGAGTTCTCCCTCAACTTCTCCTCTCCTTGCTGGATCAGGAAGGAGGAGGCGTCCCAGGCTGTCACGTGTGTTGAACAGCGGAGGTGCCGTCCGTTCGGCGCTAGGATCATCGGTGATTTGGATCACGGCGAGTGCGACTCCATCAACCCCGTTCACTTGAACGCTTCCGCTTAGCGATCTACAAGGGTATGTAGATGCACTCCCCTTCCCCTCGTTGCTAGATTACTCCATAGATTGATCTTGGTGATGCGTAGAAAATTTTGAATTTCGGCTACGTTCTCCAACAATTACAATGTTTAGTCAGTCCTTGATCTTTAAAGGTGCTCTGCATTTATGTTTTGCGGTCTCAGAAAGGGCTAGCGAGATACCATTTTGTTATATCATGTTATAATTATTTTGAGAAAGTGTTGTCATCCGAGTTTTATTATTATGGCTCGCTAGCTGATTATGTTATTGATATGAGTAATTGTGAGACCTATGTGTTATTGTGAGTATGGTTAGTTCATAATATTTCTTTGAAACTTGAATCTTTGGCTTTTCATGTTTACAACAACAAGAGCAAACAGAGTTTGTAAAAGTTTTCTTTATCACTTTCAGTTTATCAACTGAATTGCTTGAGGACAAGCAAATGTTTAAGCTTGGGGAGTTGATACGTCTCCAACGTATCTACTTTTCCAAACACTTTTGCCCTTGTTTTGGACTCTAACTTGCATGATTTGAATGAAACTAACCCGGACTGACGCTGTTTTCAGCAGAACTACCATGATGTTGTTTTATGTGTAGAAAAGAAAAGTTCTCGGAATGTCCTGGAAATCCACGAATGCACTTTTTGGAATTTATAAGAATTATTGGGCGAAAGAAATGCACCAGGGGGCCCACAGCCTGTCCACGAGACAGGGGGCGCGCCCCTCCCCTTAGGGCGCGACCTCCTATCTCGTGGGCCCCCTGGACCTCCTCCAACCTCAACTCCAACTCCATATATTCCGTCTCGGGGAGAAAAAAATCAGAGAGAAAGTTTCATCGCATTTTACGACATGGAGCCGCCGCCAAGCCCTACTCTCTCTCGGGAGGGCTGACCTGGAGTCCGTTCGGGGCTCCGGAGAGGGGGATTCGTCGCCGTCGTCATCATCAACCATCCTCCATCACCAATTTCATGATGCTCACCGCCGTGCATGAGTAATTCCATCGTAGGCTTGCTGGACGGTGATGGGTTGGATGAGATTTACCATGTAATCAAGTTAGTTTTGTTAGGGTTTGATCCCTAGTATCCACTATGTTACGAGATTGATGTTGCTATGACTTTGCTATGCTTAATGCTTGTCACTAGGGCCCGAGTGCCATGATTTCAGATCTGAACCTATTATGTTTTCATGAATATATGTGTGTTCTTGATCCTATCTTGCAAGTCTATAGTCACCTACTATGTGTTATGATCCGACAACCCCGAAGTGACAATAATCGGGACACTTCTCGGTGATGACCGTAGTTTGAGGAGTTCATGTATTCACTATGTGCTAATGCTTTGTTCCGGTTCTCTATTAAAATGAGGCCTTAATATCCCTTAGTTTCCGCTAGGACCCCGCTTCAACGGGAGGGTAGGACAAAAGATGTCATACAAGTTCTTTTCCATAAGCACGTATGACTATTTACGGAATACATGCCTACATTACATTGATGAATTGGAGCTAGTTACATGTCACCCTATGTTATAGCTATTACACGAGGAATCGCATCCGGCATAATTATCCATCAACGATCCATTGCCTCTGAGCTTTTCACATATTGTTCTTCGCTTATTTACTTTTACATTGCTCTGTTACAACTATTACAAAACCCAAAAACATTTATCTTTCTTTGTTTGCTACCATTACCATTATTATCATACCACTTTTGCTACTAAACACTTTGCTGCAGATACTAAGTTATCCGGTGTGGTTGAATTGACAACTCAACTGCTAATACTCAAGAATATTCTTTGGCTCCCCTTGTGTCGAATCAATAAATTTGGGTTGAATACTCTACCCTCGAAAGCTGTTGCAATCCCCTATACTTGTGGGTTATCAAGCGGCAGTACCGCTTATTGGTGGTTGTACAGCCCGTGTGGCGGTAGTACCGCCTTGGTGCATGTACTTCTCTTTCCTCAGCCCTGGTTGCCCTGTGCCTGCTTGTGGTAGCGGTAGTACCGCTCCGGCAGCGGTAGTACCGCCCAGATGCGGGCTGCGAGATGCATAATGGTTGGATGTGTTCCCCCACTATATAAAGGGGTCTTCTTCTCCAAGAAGACTGACCTCTCCTCCCCAAAAACTCCATTGTTGCTCCACAAGCTCATTTCCGCCCGATCTCTCTCCCTAGCCAATCAAACTTGTTGATTTTCTAGGGATTGGTTGAGAAGGCCCAGATCTACACTTCCACCAAAAGAAATTTGATTCCCCCACTCATCCCTTGCGGATCTTGTTACTCTTGGGTGTTTGAGCACCCTAGGCAGTTGAGGTCACCTCGGAGCCATATTCCATTGTGGTGAAGCTCTGCGGTTTCGTTGGGAGCCTCCAATTCGGTTGTGGAGAGAGCCCCAACCTTGTTTGTAAAGGTCCAGTTGCCGCCTCCAAGGGCACCAATAGTGGAATCACGGCATCTCGTATCGTGTGAGGGCGTGAGGAGAATACGGTGGCCCTAGTGGCTTCTTGGGGACCATTGTGCCTCCACACCGCTCCAACGGAGACGTACTTCCCCTCAAAAGGAAGGAACTTCGGTAACACATCCTCGTCTTCAACGGCTCCACTCTTGGTTATCTTGTGCCTTTACTTGTGCAAGCTTATTTGTGTTATATCCCTTGCTTGCTTGTGTGCTTGTTGTAGTTGCATCATATAGGTTGCTCACCTAGTTGCATATCTAGACAATCTATTTTGATGCAAAGTTTAATTTGGTAAAGAAAAGCTAAAAATTGTTAGTTGCCTATTCACCCCCCCTCTAGTCAACTATATCTATCCTTTCAATTGGTATCAGAGCCGCGTCTCTTTATTAAGGACTTTGTCGTCCGAAGAGTATGGTTGACACCGTAGACGGTGTGGAGGAGCACTCCGGTGTGAATCCGGTCTCGTCTACGGCCGATGGGGGAACCGCGGTCTCTCTTGAGGAATTCAATGTGTCTTTGGACACATTGAAGACCTCCATGACGACCGAGGTTGAAAGCATGTTTAATAAATTCATAGAAGGGCTTAAATTATCCACCACACCGTTGAAAGTGGATGATCCAACCAACAAGGTGACGGATGCTAACTCCGACAAGGGGGACGCTACTAGTGAAAAGACTCCTTCCTGTAGTGGTAAAAATGGCACCGACATCTTTGCCCATGTGGAACCTCCACTTGTTTATGGTGGACCGATTCCTTCCATTCATTTGAATCATGTCGGTCCTCCCCCTAAGATTGTGAAAAATGAGGACTTTGATTCTTGGGTTTATCGCTTTAAGCGTCATTTAAATCATGTGAATACTAATCTTTGGAGAATCATTGAAGAAGGTTTCTATCCGCATGACCGAAGCAACTTCACCCCTAGAGAAGCCGCGGATAATCAATTCAATGAGAATGCTCTCTTCATCATCCAAGATGCAATTCCACGGAAGACCTCCCTCATCTTCGGCCCTTCGCCATGGCCAAAGATGCATGGCATTGTGTTGTTTCCCTCTACCGGGGAAGCGCAAGCATTCAACGCTCCAACTATGAAGTGGTGCAAGATGAAGCCGATGAGTTTGCAATGAAAGAAGATGAAGAACCTCGTGAGCTTTATCGGAGAGTAACCAAACTCATGGTCTCACTCCAAGATCATGGGAGCAAGGACACGGATAACAATTGGATCAAGCGCAAATTCCTCAAGGCAATGATGCCTTACCACAAGGCCATTCCTCCGTCATTCGTCAAAGGCCGGACTTCCACATATTGTCCTCAAGTGAAGTGTTGGATGAGTTTGTGGCTATGAGCATCTTGGACAAGACCACCGACAATGCGGTGCTACGTTCTCAAAGAGCCAAGAAGCCCAACCTTGCATTGAAGGCCAAGGCTAGTGTGGAAGAATAAGAAGAAGAGGAAGAAGAGGAAAGCAACCCCGAAGATACAAAGTATGCCTATCATGAACACATGGCTCTTGCTTCAAGGCAATTTTGGAGCAAGAAGAACTCAAGGCCCAACTTCAACAAGAACAACTCAAGTGGCGCCAAGATTAAGCAACGAGTGAGGACTTGCTATAATTGTGGCAATGTGAGCCACTTTGTTGCGGAATGTCCCTATGAGAAGAGGGAAGACAATGGTGGCAAGACAAGGCCAAGTCTTTCCACAACAAGAGCAACTTCACCAAGAAGACTCCTCCCAAGGCGTTGGTGGTCCAAGAAGATTACAATGAGGATGATGATGATGATGAAGATGGTGAGTCGGTTGCCATGGCCTCCATTGCCATTGCAACAACACCACGAGTGTCTCTCTTCGACTCACCCAATGAGAACATCACCGCCAAGTGCCTCATGGCTAAAGCCACCAACAAGGTAACCCCCAACATCAAAACTACCATCATCAATAATCCTTCTTTGATGGATTGCATTGATGAACATGAGGGTTCTAGTGTGGAGGAGAATGAGTTTGAGTCTTTTATGAGTAAACTCAAGGGTAAATCCAATAAGCACTTTGTTGCTCTCTTGGAACAACTTGGTGAAGCCAATGACATGATTGAGGCTCATGAAGATACCATCTCTAAGATG
Source organism: Aegilops bicornis (assembly GCA_021605145.1). Taxonomy (NCBI): domain Eukaryota; kingdom Viridiplantae; phylum Streptophyta; class Magnoliopsida; order Poales; family Poaceae; genus Aegilops; species Aegilops bicornis. The sequence goes on from CM038672.1 coordinate 391,584,732, forward strand.
GAGGGGCATAGTCGTGACTATGCCGATGAGATATCGGATCTTTCCAATGCTCTTGAGGAAGAGCGTGGTCTTCGTTTGGCTCTTGAGGAGTCACACAACGATGATCATGCTAAGTTAAAGAAAGATCTTGATCATGCTCTTGTTGTCTCTCGTGTGCTAACCTCCGAGAAGGCCAAGCTTGAGGTTGATCTTGCTAGACTCAAAGAGGAGTTTGACTTACTTGACAAGGCTCACAAGGTCTTTGAAGGGTGCTCATGCTAGCCTCAAAGAGTCTCATGATCAACTCCAAGTAAAGCTAACCAAGGAGAAAGCCACATTTCCTCATATGGTCTTGATTGATAATGCAAATGCCACTAACCCGTGTTGAGCATGTGCATCTCGTTGAGGAGAATGCTAAGTTGAAGGAGCAACTTGAGAAAGGCCTTGTGTCTTGCATACAAGGCAAGGAGAACCTCAATGACCTTTTGAGCAATCAAAAGGAAGTTGTGGCCAAGGAAGGGATTGGGTGCGTGCCCAATTCCAAGAACAAGAAGAAGAATGACAAGGCCAAACGACCTCCTCCTCTCAAGCGAACCTTTGTGAAGGAGGGAGAGGGTGCTACTAAGGAGAAGAAGAAGAACACCATGAAGGCTGGTGATGCCAAGAAGGGCAACACTTCCCTTCCCAACAAAGCCGACGACTTTAACCCTTCTTATGTGTTATGCCGTGCTAGTGATGGACATGTTTATGCCAAATTTGTTGGTTCTTCTTATGAGTACATTGAATGGTCTATTTGGGTTCCTAAGACCCTTGTTACTAACATCAAAGGACCTATTACAAAATGGGTACCTAAAACCAAGCATTGATTTCTTGTAGGTGTTTGCTTCCGGTGGGGGATCATGGTTGCTCGATAGTGGAGCAACTAATCATATGACCGGAAGCAAGGACTTGGTGGTGGACGTTCACAAGATTCCATCTATGCCCACCAATGTCGAGTGGGGGTTATGCCTCGTCCTCTAAGGTATTGGGGCTTGGCAAGGTTGTCTCTCATGATCTCATGATCGAGAAGGTCATGCTTGTTGAGTCCCTTGCATACAATCTACTTTCCGTTCGTCAACTTGCACTCATGGGCTTTGCCACTTTCTTTGATGTTGATACTGTGGCCCTCTTGTGGAGCAAGACTCTTAAAGTAGCCTTCGTTGGGCATGTCGAGAACGGTCTCTATGTGATTAACTTTTCGGAGCGACCCACTAAGACCGCGACATGCCTAATGGCTAAAGTTGACGTGGGATGGCTTTGGCATCGCCGTTTAGCCCATGTCAATATGAGATATTTGCAAAGTCTTCTCAAGGGGGACCATGTCCGTGGACTAACAAATGTTAGTTTTGCTAAAGATCGTGCTTGCAGTGCTTGTATCGAAGGAAAGCTACATGAAAAGGCTCACCCTCCCACAACTATCATTTACTCGAAGAGGCCTTTGGAGCTCCTTCACTTGGATCTCTTTGGGCCTCCATCCTTTGATAGTCTTGGGGGTAGAAAGTATTGCTTGGAGAATGTGGATGATTATTCAAGATACACTTGGTATATTTCTTCAAGAGGAAGAGCGAGACCCAACAAACCGTCCTTGACTTTGCAAATGAAGCCCAACGTCAACACAATGCAAAGATCTTGACAATAAGAAGTGATAACGACACCGAGTTCAAGAACTACACCTTGGATGAGTTTCTTAGTAATGAGGGGATCAAGCATCAATATTCCACACCTTACACCCCTCAACAAAATGGTGTAGCGGAGAGGAAGAACCGGACGTTGATGGATGCAGCAAGGACCATGATGGCGGAGTTCAAGTCTCCATACAACTTTTGGGCCGAAGCCATCAACACCGCGTGTCATGCATCAAATCGGCTCTATCTCCGCAAAGGCTTGAACAAGACTCCATATGAGATACTCACCGATAACAAGCCCAACCTCAAGTACTTTCGGGTGTTCGGGTGTAAGTGTTTCATTCTCAAGAAAGGTGTTCGTTTGTCTAAATTTGAGGCTAGAGCTTATGAGGGCATATTTGTTGGTTATGCTACAAACTCTCATGCTTACCGTGTCCTCAATAAGTCCACGGGACTTATTAAGGAGACATGTAACGTGGAGTTTGATGAGAATAACGGCTCCCAAGTGGAGTAAAGTGGCACTTGTGATGTAGGTGATGAAATTCCTCCTCAAGCCATAAGAAGAATGGGAGTTGGTTTTATCCTACCCATTGATGAACCCCTTGTGGCCGAAGGAGAAGGACAATGCTCCACTCAAGTGGAGCCACCACCAACCCAAGGCCCACACGCTTCCGAAGAACAAAGTGAAGGCCCTCAACCTCAAGAACAAGACCAAGGGCAGATCAATCTCAAGATGGCGTTGAAGCATCAAGTGATGCACAAGGTCAAGTTCTCTCGTCCGAGAAAGTTCGATATCAAGAACTTCCTTGAGATCAAGAACAAGCTCAAGATGGCACTCAAGATGATCAAGTGACCGCTCCTCGACTCACCCCCGAGGAGAATTGGAGCGTCGTGCTGCCAAGATTGCACCCAAGCTCTCCACCAAGGGTCATCTCATGAAGAATGTGCTTGGAAGCATTCAAAAGGGGGTAAGCACTCGTAGACAATTGGCAAACTATTGTGAACATCACGCGTTTGTCTCTTGTGTTGAACCCCAAAAGGTCTATGAGGCGCTCGAAGATCCGGATTGGCTCAATGCCATGCATGAAGAACTCAACAACTTCGAGTACAACAAGGTGTGGAGATTGGTGCCAAGACCCAAGGTGAACCACAATGTCATTGGAACCAAGTGGGCATTCAAGAACAAGCAAGATGCTCATGGGACCATAGTTCACAACAAGGCAAGATTGGTAGCACAAGGCTACTCCCAAGTCGAGGGTATTGACTACGGTGAAACCTTTGCTCCCGTTGCTTGCCTTGAATCCATTCATTTGTTGATTGCTTATGCTTCCCATCATAAATTTAAGTTACAACAAATGGATGTGAAGAGTGCTTTTCTTAATGGTCCTATTAATGAGTTGGTATATGTCAAGCAACCCCCCGGGTTTGAGGATCCCTACTTTCCCGATCATGTGTATCAACTCGATAAGGAACTCTATGGCCTTAAGCAAGTCCCACGTGTGTGGTATGACCACCTTACCGAGTTGTTGCACGATCGTGGATTTGAAGTTGGGCAAATCGATCCTACTCTTTTTACTAAGAAGGTCAAAGGGGAGTTGTTTGTGTGCCAACTATATGTTGATGATATTATTTTTGGTTCCCCTAACAAAGCTTTCAATGAGGAATTTGCTGCTCTCATGACCTCTAAGTTCAAGATGTCTTCGATGGGAGAGTTGGAGTTCTTCCTTGGATTCAAAGTAAAACAAAGAAGAGAAGGAACCTTCATCAACCAAAACAAATACACTCAAGACATGATAAAGAGATTCAAGCTAAGTGATGTCAAGCCGACTTCCACTCCAATGCCCACCAAGTGCCAACTTGACATTGATCCCAATGGTAAACTGGTGGATCAAAAGGTATATCATTCCATGATTGGCTCCTTGCTTTACCTTTGTGTATCTAGACCGGATATCATGTTGAGTGTGGAAATTTGTGCACGATTTCAAGCTGCACCTAAGGAAAGTCACTTTGTGGCGGTCAAGCGAATCTTTCAATATTTGGCTCATACCCCAAACTTTGGCTTATGGTACCCAAGAGGAGCAAACTTCAAGCTTGTAGGTTATTCAGACTCGGATTGGGCGGGAGACAAAGTGGATAGGAAGTCCACTTCCGGAGGGTGCCAATTCCTTGGTTGCTCTTTGGTAAGTTGGTGTTCTAAGAAGCAAAGTTGTGTGTCTCTCTCGTCCACCGAAGCGGAGTATGTGGCGCCGGTAGTTGTTGTGCACAACTTCTATGGATGAGGCAAACTTTAAAGGATTATGGTGTCATCTGTGACAAAGTGCCTCTTTGGTGTGACAATGAAAGTGCCATCAAGATTTCTCTCAACCTGGTGCAACACTTCAAGACGAAGCATATTGAGATTCGATATCACTTCATCCGGGATCACATTAGGCGAGGGGAGATTGAGCTCAACTACGTCAACACTCATGATAACCTTGTAGATATTTTAACGAAGCCCTTGGATGAAGCAAGATTTTGAGAGTTAAGGCATGAGCTAAATATCATTGATTCGAGCAATGTTGCTTGAACCCTTGCACACCCACCATACTCAACTTGTTGTCTTGTTTAGATGTAGGCATGGACATAGGGGGAGTGGTGTTCTCTCAATGAACTCTTCCTCCCCCCATTATGCATAAATTGATCAAGTCTTTCACATTAGCCATTTTATGGTACTTGTGCTTCAAAGATGTGTGTTGATCATGGGCCCAAGGTCAAAATCTTTGCGGCGCCATACCATATAGCTCAAACATAGGTGGTCTCGACCACTGCCCTCTCTTCTAGAGAGTTCGTCTGTGTGTTGTTTCCTCTTGCTTCTGCTTCTTTCTTTTGCGTGGTTGTGCGTTGGTGGTGTAGTGTTTGGGTTGTCGTGGTCTGTCTCGTTTTATGTGTGCGCGTTTTGGTTTTTCGTTTGTGTGCATAAGCCATTCTTTTCTCCCTCGATCCTGCTTTGGGGCGTCTGAGCGGCACTACCGCGACAGTGAAAGGACATGTAGTCCCCATGTGTGGTTTTGGTAATTAATTAATGACAATCCTTATGGACTAATGTTTGCATTGAGATATACATTTGAAGATTAGTCCCATTCGAAAATGATTGAAGAATAATGGAAGAAAACTCCTTTGAAGCAACAATTACATCGAGATGATCAAAATGGAGTTCATTGGAGTATCTTAAGGGTTTCCATGCTTAGAGCTATGGTTTGAGCCATAATGGATCAAGATCTTAAAGAGGATGATTTGAATGATGAATTCTAGGAGTGGCTCAAAGATATGATCATAATGGACTCATGTGTTGAGTCATAATTGAGCAAGCTATTCAAGTGAAGAATTCAATATATCCTTCATGACGTCAAGATTAAACATGGAGTAGAGATATAGGTTGACCAAGATGAAGCTCAAAAGATCGAACTCTAAATGGTCAACACACGAGCACAAATGATGCACCACATAGGATCTTGTGGTATGATAAGAAATTATAAATTGCACTCTGTGTACTAACCCATACTATGTGTTGTCTATGTTTTTGAGGGTTAGGTGATTCTCATGGGCTCGCATCAAGAAAGAGATTTCAAGTGTCTATGAGAGGGCGACATCAAGTGTTGGTGATCATGGTTGACAAGGGCAAGTTCAAGATAACCATCCCAAAAGGATTACATGCTTGAAGCTTGTGGATGATCACATGATGGACAAGTGAAGATGAATACAAAGCAAAGCTTCCCCACATTGTGTATGAGGGAGAGACTTGAAGACTTCACCAATGTCTTGCCTTCATCTTGAGCCAAGAAGAAACATCAACATCAAGCTCAAGTGAGCGGCTTGTGTCAAAGGTATTAGTTCCTTTGGCGTTAGTGTTGTGGAGTGATGACCACCAAAGAAACATATACACTCAAGAATGGATTCTTGATAGCTATGTAGTGTAGCTATTTTTATGATTCTTGAGTTATAGGGATCCCGCACTATTAAGAGGGCATCAAAGGGGTTTGTGATGGATTTGCTCAAGTCAACATCTTCTATACACAATTCCACTCATATCCTATATACCAAAGAAAAGCCAAAGCCAAATAGTTTCCCAAAATATATGATCTAACCTTTGCATAATTTGAACCCTCCATTTTGGTTTATTTTGGGTGGTTCTCTATCTGAGGACTTGGAGCTTTTCCATAGCTTCAAAAGCAGGCCCAAGATCATCAAAATCGGAGTCCGGATGTGAAAGTTATGCATGTTTTAGTTTTGGGGTTCCTGCTGTTATTTTGGCCGGACGTCCGGTAACGTCCGGAAATCCGGTGCGTAATCCAGAATCAAGCGGACGGAAATCCGGTAAGTTCCGGACGTCCGGTCTCCGGACGTCCGGAAAATGTCGGACGTCCGTCAAACCTGTTTCGCAAATATCACGATACATTCGTGCGATGGCGTGCTACAGCCGTCGGACGTCCGTGTTCCACCGGACGTCCGGTACTGTTGCCACGGACGTCCGGAACCCTCCGGACGTCCGACACTTTCACATCGAAGCATTCTTACGGATGTCGGCCCTTTCGACGACCGTATCCTATACATTGGTTTGTGGGTCACACTTTTCACGGCGGCCGGTCGTCTGATGATTGTCGGACGTCCGGCGCTCTACGGACGTCCGGTCCTTCACGATTGCCGGACGTCCGGACACTTCCGGACGTCCGACTCCTCCACAACAGGAACATTTTGCGGATGTCCGGAACCCTCGGACGTCCGACACTTTCTGAGCAGAATTCCCCCAACGGCCAGATTTGTGCCCATGCTATAAATATCCCTTCACCACTTCGTGGAGGGGTGAGCAACACAACTATCTTGACCCACACTTGAAGAAAAGCTCCCTCTCCCTTCTCCTACCTCAAATCTTATATCCCGAAGAGATTTATGAGAGTTCTTGTGAGAGATTCCAATCAAGTGATAGATCCACTCCCTCTCCTTCTCTTGACCAAAGGAATTCGTGATTTGAGCAAGTCTTGAGCATTTCCCCCTTGATCTTGTTACTCGTGCAGGGTGGAGACTCCTAGGCGCTAGGAGTGCTCCGGTGAGGAATCAACTTGTGATTTGTCCCCCGGAAAGTTTGTGAAGGTTTGGAGGCCACCTCAAGGTCTTCCACTAGTGGTTGGGAATCGCCTTCGTGGTGATATCTCAAGGAGAATAGGGTGAGCCTTCGTGGCGTTGGTGTGCCTTCGTGGTAACATCCACCTCTCCAACGGTGACTAGCTTTCCTCCAAGGAAGTGAACATCGGGATACATCATCGTATCTGTGACTTGGTTATCCCTAACCCTAACTCCTTACTTGTGGTTTACCTTGGTAACTTGACCGCGCATTCACTATTCTTGTTGTCCTCATTATATTGTGTTGGTTACCATATCGTAGAGATTATTTAGGCCAACACTTTATAGTCCATAATTCATACTTCCTACTATTGTTCTATCTTGTGTTTAGTGTGAACTGCTAGCTTGTAACATATCTTGTGTAAGCTTGTAATGCTTACTTGAGTTTGCTTGTATCATTCAATTCCATATATTGTGATACAATTTGTGTAAGCTTGTATTCCCTACTTGTGGGTGTCTGTATTATTCATTTCCATATCTCGTGATATACATTGAGTAAGTTTGTGTAACTTACTTGTGCTTACTCATATCCTCGATGTTCTCATCTTGTTTATGCTAAGTTGTTGGTGCACTTAGTGAGCCTAGTATATTTAGGATTTGTGCTTGAAAAGTATCCGCTTAGTTTATTTCCGCATTAGGATATAGCCAAATCCGTAAAAGATTTTAAAACGCCTATTCACCCCCCCTCTAGGCGACACCGTGGTCCTTTCAATTGGTATAAGATCTAGGTCTCTCCTTATTAGGCTTAAACGCCTAGAGAGTAACGATGTCGACTAGTGAACTAGTGCATGATGACACATTTTGTTTTAATGGCACAAATTACATTATGTGGAGATTACGCATGCTTTATCACTTTCGGGCCATGGGTCCAAATGCTTTGCGGATTGTGGTTGTAGGGAATTCAAATCTAAAGGATGGACAATCTCCGTCACTTGGTGATATGCATCTTGATAGTGAAGCTTTAAGTATCATTCACCAAGCTATAAGCTTCGAGGTGTTCAAGTCAATTTCGTCTTGTTCATTGGCTCATGATGCTTGGACCAAAATTGAAGATATATATGGTGGGTCCAATCTTCATGAAGACAATATTATTTTTGGGGAGTTAATGGAGGAGTTCTCCACATTTTTAAATCATGAAGAGCTCTCTATTGCTTCCACCTCCGATTACTTGCATACCTCAACATCTTTCACTTCACCAACATGTGGCATACCACAAGAGGAAATCAATAAAGATGAGGCATGCTTGATTGATGAAGAATCCTCCTCTCCAAAAGAATCATCATCAAGCCCTTGTGTTCACATGTGCCTCATGGCAAGAGGTAATGACGAGGTATCATCTTCTCTTAGTGATAATGATGATAGTTGTAATGAGGAAGATGATGAAGTCTTGACTCAAAATCTCTATGAGATTGGGAAAACTCTTCGTAGAGCTAAAAATAACACTTATAAAAGGTTCCAAGATGTTCTTGCTTGCTTTGAAAAACGTAATGGTTTATTTCTCAATGAGGAAGCTAAAAGTGAACAGCTTGAACATGAACTTGCTAAGGCTCATGAAACGCTTAGTGACTTGAGGTCTTCAAAAGAAGAGATTAACGTTACTCATTGTAAGCTTAAAGAGGATTTTGAGCTCCTTCTCCTTGAATGCAATAGTGTCAAGGGAGAGCTCATAAAACTCTCTAAGTCTCATGAGGAGCTTCAATCAACTCATGAGAAGTCACTAAGTTCTACTTGCTCCTCTCATATTGATAATGATGTACGTGCTACTAACTCGATTTCATGTGAAGCATCAATTTTGAAGGAGAATGTTGAGCTATGTGCTCAACTTGCTTTGCTAACAAGAAATTATGGGAAATTGGGAGAAAGTCATAAAAGCTCTCAGGCACTCATGATGATCTTCTAATCTCTCATGATGAGTTAAAGTTAGCTCATGAGGCTATGGTCACCAAGGTAAAATCATGTGAGTCTCATGTGGATATTAGCACATCTTCTACTCGAAATGCCTTATTGTCCTGTGCTAGTCCTTGCAATTCCTCTCTACATGATATTGGTACATCTTGTAATGAATTGCTCACCATGCCTTTTGCTCTAACAATGAAGCTTCTACTTCCTCTAGTTCTTTTGTTAATACTAACCTTGTAGAGGAAAATAAAGAGCTCAAGGCCCAAGTCACTAGTTTGAAGAAAGACTTGGAAAAATGTTGTGATAATATATTGAGTGTGCAAAAGGACCCTCAAGACAAAATAGGACTTGATTTCATCTCCAACAAGAAGAAGTTCAAGAACAAGAAGAAGGAACAAGATCAAGTCAAGAATTCGGCCAACATTACTTGCTTCAAGTGCAAGAATGTTGGACACCATGTGAGATCATGTCCATTGAAGAAGAAGGCTTCAAATGTGAAGCATCAAGGGAAGTGGCCTCAAGTTCAATATCAAGATAATGAAAGGCCTCTTCCCATGCCTAACCAAGATAATGCTCTCCAAGTTGAAAAGGTAAAGAAGAAGAGAAAGGGAGCACATGTTGCTATAATTGCCGTAAGAAGGGACACATAGCTTCATCTTGTCCCAACGGTAACATATCTAAGCCTCCTATAGTCAATAATCATTATTCGCTAAGGAAGGATATTGTTGGAAATGTGTTTGCCAAGTTTGTGGGTTCCCAAAGAAGTTTGAAAGTGGACAAGGCCATTTGGGTTGCCAAGCCTATTGTTACTAACTTCTTAGGACCCAACTTGGTTGGGACCATCAAGCTCAAACTTGATCAATAGGTGTGTGGAGGGCATTGTAGACTTGGCTACTTCATGAAGAAAAACTATTTTCACCATATGTTATGTTTAATGCCAAGTCAAGTGGATTATCATCATATCTATCAATCCAATGCTCCTCTTTGCGGTAACTTGTACTTGCATTGTTTACATTGAAAGTTGCTATGTCCCTTGCATGTTTAGGTTTTGTACCTAGCATGTGCTTTTATAGTTGTGCTTCCTAGTATGCTTGATTTGTGTTATCTAGCATGTGTAGGTGTAATGCACTCCATATATTTGTGTGTGTGGTTTCAAGACTGTATTGCTTCATTAGTTGAATCTTAATTGGCTCTTTTGAGATATTAATGGATCATCACATTATGGGGGAGTGCTATGATTTACGCATTTCACAAACCTTAAATGTGTATGTCTGTGGGATACCACCTAGTATTGTTAGTGCAATATTATCTAGTTACTATGTGGTATGTAAAGCTCATTTGAAACTCAAATTCTCATCCATTAATTATCCTTAGTTGGGTTTCATTTGCTTCTTGTGGATAATACATGGATCATCATATTGTGGGGGAGTGATATGCTTTGTGCATATCACAATGCTTGTTAATATGAACAATTGAGGGATGCCACTTAGAATTTATATTTGAGATTATCTTATATCTCCGTGGCATGCAATGTCTTATTTACGTATGGCATTCTTGTGCGGTTTTGCTCATGGTTATCTTTAAAATCATATTTGGAAAATCATTTGATTAAAGCTATTCCAATTCTTGCTTTGCATAATGATCTATCTAGTTGGAATGTTAATATTATTCTATCCAAGCATTGTGTTTATTTCTAAATTCTCATGTTATGCTTGTGTTAGTATAGATGATCATGTACTTATTTGGTTTCTACGAATGATAATCCGAAATACCATTTTATTTGAATTCATCTTATTGCTCTATATAAGAGTTTGTTATCTCATTGTTTATAGTGTCCTATATCTATTTGAGTGAGATATTCCTATGAGTATGTGTGCAATGCATATCTTATATGCTCATTGTTTTTTTTTTCATATGTTGAACTTTGGGTGCTATCATATGTTGATTTGTCATTTTGATTCATTTTGGTCAATATTGGAAGTATTAACGGTTATGTGGTCATTTGTCCAATTTGTATCTCCCTGGATTTTGGTAGGCTTGTGCATGCATATTTACTATGTGTAAATTCACATGCCTTGTTTGCCTTATTTGATCCAATATATATATGGTAAATCCATCAAATTCTTAATAGCTATGATGTGCATGAAATTCAAATTCATATCAATAGGCACATATTTAAGTGGGTTTACCCTATGTGTTGTAGTTATGCTAACTACTTGGACCCAATAAGTTTGGGGACCATATTGTACTTAAAATGTTTTAGGTACATTTGAGAAGCATTGGGTGCTTGGCTTATTCATGGAGGTGGTGGCACTATGAGGAAATTAGAGCCAAGCTTGGACATTTTATTGATCTACAACTTCATACCAATGCTATCTCGGTAACAAGTATTTACTTCATGCATATATATAGAAATGAGGTCAACCTTGTGTAGGTTGTATCATGGCATGAATTTCTTGACTCGTTCTGTTATACTTGTTTCCTTTCTCAAAGCATCCCAACAATGATCTCTTGTTGCTAGTTGTGATGTCTTTGATGGTTGTGTGTTTGGAGTTCATTAATATACAATAATATTATATTAAGCCATGTGCCATGCTTTCAAGCAAAGATCTCATTGGTATATTTTATGACTCCCGTTTGGATATCTTATTCCTTCCTTTTGCAACTATTTTATGTGTACATCCTTCTTTGTGGATATCATCTACCTAGTATCTTATACACGTGAGAGAAGTTACATCTCTAGTTGATATCCCTATTCTTTCATGTCCACCATTTCATTCACTTTTTATATCTTTTTGGTGGCTCCATGGAAGCATTTGTTGAATGAGTGCATGTCTTACCTCTTTGCATCTTAGTGCACTCATGTTTGGTGAAGATTTGTGTCCTCATGCCTGTCTTGACAAGCCTATTATTTCCTATCTTCATCATGGGTTGTCACAAGCTTTGATTTTTAGGTTACTATTAGTGAGCTTGTGAACCCATTTGCTCGATGTGTGTGTGACCTTCTTAACCCGTGTGTGTGTGGGAAGGACATGTCTTGCACCTTGTATCTCATTTACTCAAGGCTATGTTGATGCTTAATTCTCATCCTTATACTAGTCTTCTCAAGTGTTTTTACGTGTCTCACACACATCATTTTGGTTGTGCCTATTCTTAGATTGCCTCATGTACATGTTGCTCAACCATATGTTTGTTGCAAACGCTAGGCTTCTTTTCTTATCTATGTTTGCTTGCAATTGTTGTGTGTTCCTATTGATTTTGGGTGATTGATTATCATATTTTGTTCACTAGTATCCAAATAATAATAAAAATCTAATTTTTGCTCAAATCATGGGGAGCTTCTCTATTTTTCTTAGAACACTCCTTTAGCCTAATCGTAATATTCTTTTTATCCTTTTGGCTCGTCGAATCTTTTGATTGCTTGCTTCACTTTGTGTTATGCAAATGAGATCAATTTGTGCCATGAGCTTTGTGCCATGTACCTTGCTATTATGACTAGGCTCAAGTTGTATAATAGTTGATTCACTTGTGGATATCATGTTCTTATCAATTGCAACCGTTCTTTTTGTGTATATGAGTTTCTTTATGGATACATATCATGATTATTATTGGCCACTTAGAAATTTTTATACATGAAAACGTTCATATCTTTGTATCTGATTGCGTTCTATAGATTCCGAGCTCCTTTAATTGTTCATCATTGAATATGTGCATTTGTTTTCACTCACATGTTGGGATATGCACACATCAAGAACGAACTCGTACTATATTGGTCTGCTAGATTTTTTTTCTTACATTTTTGCATTTGTTGCCAATTGGGGAGAAGTTTAGAGGGTTTAAGATAAATATCTTTTGTAATTCTTGTTGTCACTCATGCATATCTACCCTTGTTATATATTCTTATTGCATGAATGAGCATTGTATATAGGGAAATCTCCTCCTAGTTTATGTCAACCGATATATGCAATGACATTCAAAGTTCATTCACACATGCATATATTGTGGGGAGTTTGCTCTATATACTATGGGTGTACTATCATCAAATGCTTGTGTAGTTTCTTGATGATAGTACAACCATCCCAAGTATACAATTTATTCATTACATAAACCCTCTTGTTGAGATTGTCATCAATTACCAAAATGGGGAGATTGAAAGTACATGTAGTCCCCATGTGTGGTTTTGGTAATTAATTAATGACAATCCTTATGGACTAATGTTTGCATTGAGATATACATTTGAAGATTAGTCCCATTGGAAAATGATTGAAGAATAATGGAAGAAAACTCCTTTGAAGCAACAATTACATCGAGATGATCAAAATGGAGTTCATTGGAGTATCTTAAGGGTTTCCATGCTTAGAGCTATGGTTTGAGCCATAATGGATCAAGATCTTAAAGAGGATGATTTGAATGATGGAATTCTAGGAGTGGCTCAAAGATATGATCATAATGGACTCATGTGTTGAGTCATAATTGAGCAAGCTATTCAAGTGAAGAATTCAATATATCCTTCATGACGTCAAGATTAAACATGGAATAGAGATATAGGTTGACCAAGATGAAGCTCAAAAGATCGAACTCTAAATGGTCAACACACGAGCACAAATGATGCACCACATAGGATCTTGTGGTATGATAATAAATTATAAATTGCACTCTGTGTACTAACCCATACTATGTGTTGTCTATGTTTTTGAGGGTTAGGTGATTCTCATGGGCTCGCATCAAGAAAGAGATTTCAAGTGTCTATGAGAGGACGACATCAAGTGTTGGTGATCATGGTTGACAAGGGCAAGTTCAAGATAACCATCCCAAAAGGATTACATGCTTGAAGCTTGTGGATGATCACATGATGGACAAGTGAAGATGAATACAAAGCAAAGCTTCCCCACATTGTGTATGAGGGAGAGACTTGAAGACTTCACCAATGTCTTGCCTTCATCTTGAGCCAAGAAGAAACATCAACATCAAGCTCAAGTGAACGGCTTGTGTCAAAGGTATTAGTTCCTTTGGCGTTAGTGTTGTGGAGTGATGACCACCAAAGAAACATATACACTCAAGAATGGATTCTTGATAGCTATGTAGTGTAGCTCTTTTATGATTCTTGAGTTATAGGGATCCCGCACTATTAAGAGGGCATCAAAGGGGTTTGTGATGGATTTGCTCAAGTCAACATCTTCTATACACAATTCCACTCATATCCTATATACCAAAGAAAAGCCAAAGCCAAATAGTTTCCCAAAATATATGATCTAACCTTTGCATAATTTGAACCCTCCATTTTGGTTTATTTTGGGTGGTTCTCTATCTGAGGACTTGGAGCTTTTCCATAGCTTCAAAACGAGCCCAAGATCATCAAAATCGGAGTCCGGATGTGAAAGTTATGCATGTTTTAGTTTTGGGGTTCCTGCTGTTATTTTGGCCGGACGTCCGGTAACGTCCGGAAATCCGTGCGCCAATCCAGAATCAAGCGGACGGAAATCCGGTAAGTTCCGGACGTCCGGTCTCGACGTCCGGAAAATGTCGGACGTCCGTCAAACCTGTTCGCAAATATCCTGATACATTAAATGCGATGGCGTGCTACGGCCGTCGGACGTCCGGTGTTCCACCGGACGTCCGTGCTGTTGCCACGGACGTCCGGAACTCCTCGGACGTCCGACACTTTCACATCGAAGCATTCTTACGGATGTCCGGCCCCGCTCGGACGACCGTATCCTGTACATTGGTTTGTGGGTCACACTTTTCACAGCGGCCGGTCGTCCGATGATTGTCGGACGTCCGGCGCTCTACGGACGTCCGGTCCTTCCTGATTGCCCGGACGTCCGGACACTTCCGGACGTCCGACTCCTCCACAACAGGAACATTTTTGCGGATGTCCGGAACCCTCCGGACGTCCGACACTTTCTGAGCAGAATTCCCCCAACGGCCAGATTTGTGCCCATGCTATAAATATCCCTTCACCACTTCGTGGAGGGGTGAGCAACACAACTATCTTGACCCACACTTGAAGAAAAGCTCCTCTCCCTTCTCCTACCTCAAATCTTATATCCCAAGAGATTTATGAGAGTTCTTGTGAGAGATTCCAATCAAGTGATAGATCCACTCCTCTCCTTCTCTTGACCAAAGGAATTCGTGATTTGAGCAAGTCTTGAGCATTTCCCCTTGATCTTGTTACTCTTGGAGGTTGGAGACTCCTAGGCGCTAGGAGTGCTCGGTGAGGAATCAACTTGTGATTTGTCCCCCGGAAAGTTTGTGAAGGTTTGGAGGCCACCTCAAGGTCTTCCACTAGTGGTTGGGAATCGCCTTCGTGGTGATATCTCAAGGAGAATAGGGTGAGCCTTCGTGGCGTTGGTGTGCCTTCGTGGTAACATCCACCTCTCCAACGGTGACTAGCTTTCCTCCAAGGAAGTGAACATCGGGATACATCATCGTCTCTGTGACTTCGGTTATCCCTAACCCTAACTCCTTACTTGTGGTTTACCTTGGTAACTTGACCCGCATTCACTATTCTTGTTGTCCTCATTATATTGTGTTGGTTACCATATCGTAGAGATTATTTAGGCCAACACTTTATAGTCCATAATTCATACTTCCTACTATTGTTCTATCTTGTGTTTAGTGTGAACTGCTAGCTTGTAACATATCTTGTGTAAGCTTGTAATGCTTACTTGAGTTTGCTTGTATCATTCAATTCCATATATTGTGATACAATTTGTGTAAGCTTGTATTCCCTACTTGTGGGTGTCTGTATTATTCATTTCCATATCTCGTGATATACATTGAGTAAGTTTGTGTAACTTACTTGTGCTTACTCATATCCTCGATGTTCTCATCTTGTTTATGCTAAGTTGTTGGTGCACTTAGTGAGCCTAGTATATTTAGGATTTGTGCTTGAAAAGTATCCGCTTAGTTTATTTCCGCATTAGGATATAGCCAAATCCGTAAAAGATTTTAAAACGCCTATTCACCCCCCCTCTAGGCGACACCGTGGTCCTTTCAATTGGTATAAGATCTAGGTCTCTCCTTATTAGGCTTAACCGCCTAGAGAGTAACGATGTCGACTAGTGAACTAGTGCATGATGACACATTTTGTTTTAATGGCACAAATTACATTATGTGGAGATTACGCATGCTTTATCACTTTGGGCCATGGGTCCAAATGCTTTATGGATTGTGGTTGTAGGGAATTCAAATCTAAAGGATGGACAATCTCCGTCACTTGGTGATATGCATCTTGATAGTGAAGCTTTAAGTATCATTCACCAAGCTATAAGCTTCGAGGTGTTCAAGTCAATTTCGTCTTGTTCATTGGCTCATGATGCTTGGACCAAAATTGAAGATATATATGGTGGGTCCAATCTTCATGAAGACAATATTATTTTTGGGGAGTTAATGGAGGAGTTCTCCACATTTTAAATCATGAAGAGCTCTCTATTGCTTCCACCTCCGATTACTTGCATACCTCAACATCTTTCACTTCACCAACATGTGGCATACCACAAGAGGAAATCAATAAAGATGAGGCATGCTTGATTGATGAAGAATCCTCCTCTCCAAAAGAATCATCATCAAGCCCTTGTGTTCACATGTGCCTCATGGCAAGAGGTAATGACGAGGTATCATCTTCTCTTAGTGATAATGATGATAGTTGTAATGAGGAAGATGATGAAGTCTTGACTCAAAATCTCTATGAGATTGGGAAAACTCTTCAGAGAGCTAAAATAACACTTATAAAAGGTTCCAAGATGTTCTTGCTTGCTTTGAAAAACGTAATGGTTTATTTCTCAATGAGGAAGCTAAAAGTGAACAGCTTGAACATGAACTTGCTAAGGCTCATGAAACGCTTAGTGACTTGAGGTCTTCAAAAGAAGAGATTAACGTTACTCATTGTAAGCTTAAAGAGGATTTTGAGCTCCTTCTCCTTGAATGCAATAGTGTCAAGGGAGAGCTCATAAAACTCTCTAAGTCTCATGAGGAGCTTCAATCAACTCATGAGAAGTCACTAAGTTCTACTTGCTCCTCTCATATTGATAATGATGTACGTGCTACTAACTCGATTTCATGTGAAGCATCAATTTTGAAGGAGAATGTTGAGCTATGTGCTCAACTTGCTTTGCTAACAAGAAATTATGGGAAATTGGGAGAAAGTCATAAAAGCTCTCAGGCACTCATGATGATCTTCTAATCTCTCATGATGAGTTAAAGTTAGCTCATGAGGCTATGGTCACCAAGGTAAAATCATGTGAGTCTCATGTGGATATTAGCACATCTTCTACTCGAAATGCCTTATTGTCCTGTGCTAGTCCTTGCAATTCCTCTCTACATGATATTGGTACATCTTGTAATGAATTGCTCACCATGCCTTTTTGCTCTAACAATGAAGCTTCTACTTCCTCTAGTTCTTTTGTTAATACTAACCTTGTAGAGGAAAATAAAGAGCTCAAGGCCCAAGTCACTAGTTTGAAGAAAGACTTGGAAAAATGTTGTGATAATATATTGAGTGTGCAAAAGGACCCTCAAGACAAAATAGGACTTGATTTCATCTCCAACAAGAAGAAGTTCAAGAACAAGAAGAAGGAACAAGATCAAGTCAAGAATTGGCCAACATTACTTGCTTCAAGTGCAAGAATGTTGGACACCATGTGAGATCATGTCCATTGAAGAAGAAGGCTTCAAATGTGAAGCATCAAGGAAGTGGCCTCAAGTTCAATATCAAGATAATGAAAGGCCTCTTCCCATGCCTAACCAAGATAATGCTCTCCAAGTTGAAAAGGTAAAGAAGAAGAAAGGGGAGCACATGTTGCTATAATTGCCGTGAAGGGACACATAGCTTCATCTTGTCCCAACGGTAACATATCTAAGCCTCCTATAGTCAATAATCATTATTCGCTAAGGAAGGATATTGTTGGAAATGTGTTTGCCAAGTTTGTGGGTTCCCAAAGAAGTTTGAAAGTGGACAAGGCCATTTGGGTTGCCAAGCCTATTGTTACTAACTTCTTAGGACCCAACTTGGTTGGGGACCATCAAGCTCAAACTTGATCAATAGGTGTGTGGAGGGCATTGTAGACTTGGCTACTTCATGAAGAAAAACTATTTTCACCATATGTTATGTTTAATGCCAAGTCAAGTGGATTATCATCATATCTATCAATCCAATGCTCCTCTTTGCGGTAACTTGTACTTGCATTGTTTACATTGAAAGTTGCTATGTCCCTTGCATGTTTAGGTTTTGTACCTAGCATGTGCTTTTATAGTTGTGCTTCCTAGTATGCTTGATTTGTGTTATCTAGCATGTGTAGGTGTAATGCACTTCATATATTTGTGTGTGTGGTTTCAAGACTGTATTGCTTCATTAGTTGAATCTTAATTGGCTCTTTTGAGATATTAATGGATCATCACATTATGGGGGAGTGCTATGATTTCGCATTTCACAAACCTTAAATGTGTATGTCTGTGGGATACCACCTAGTATTGTTAGTGCAATATTATCTAGTTACTATGTGGTATGTAAAGCTCATTTGAAACTCAAATTCTCATCCATTAATTATCCTTAGTTGGGTTTCATTTGCTTCTTGTGGATAATACATGGATCATCATATTGTGGAGGAGTGATATGCTTTGTGCATATCACAATGCTTGTTAATATGAACAATTGAGGGATGCCACTTAGAATTTATATTTGAGATTATCTTATATCTCCGTGGCATGCAATGTCTTATTTACGTATGGCATTCTTGTGCGGTTTTGCTCATGGTTATCTTTAAAATCATATTTGGAAAATCATTTGATTAAAGCTATTCCAATTCTTGCTTTGCATAATGATCTATCTAGTTGGAATGTTAATATTATTCTATCCAAGCATTGTGTTTATTTCTAAATTCTCATGTTATGCTTGTGTTAGTATAGATGATCATGTACTTATTTGGTTTCTACACCGAATGATAATCCGAAATACCATTTTATTTGAATTCATCTTATTGCTCTATATAAGAGTTTGTTATCTCATTGTTTATAGTGTCCTATATCTATTTGAGTGAGATATTCCTATGAGTATGTGTGCAATGCATATCTTATATGCTCATTGTTTTTTCATATGTTGAACTTTGGGTGCTATCATATGTTGATTTGTCATTTTGATTCATTTTGGTCAATATTGGAAGTATTAACGGTTATGTGGTCATTTGTCCAATTTGTATCTCCCTGGATTTTGGTAGGCTTGTGCATGCATATTTACTATGTGTAAATTCACATGCCTTGTTTGCCTTATTTGATCCAATATATATATGGTAAATCCATCAAATTCTTAATAGCTATGATGTGCATGAAATTCAAATTCATATCAATAGGCACATATTTAAGTGGGTTTACCCTATGTGTTGTAGTTATGCTAACTACTTGGACCCAATAAGTTTGGGGACCATATTGTACTTAAAATGTTTTAGGTACATTTGAGAAGCATTGGGTGCTTGGCTTATTCATGGAGGTGGTGGCACTATGAGGAAATTAGAGCCAAGCTTGGACATTTTATTGATCTACAACTTCATACCAATGCTATCTCGGTAACAAGTATTTACTTCATGCATATATATAGAAATGAGGTCAACCTTGTGTAGGTTGTATCATGGCATGAATTTCTTGACTCGTTCCTGTGATACTTGTTTCCTTTTTCAAAGCATCCCAACAATGATCTCTTGTTGCTAGTTGTGATGTCTTTGATGGTTGTGTGTTTGGAGTTCATTAATATACAATAATATTATATTAAGCCATGTGCCATGCTTTCAAGCAAAGATCTCATTGGTATATTTTATGACTCCCGTTTGGATATCTTATTCCTTCCTTTTGCAACTATTTTATGTGTACATCCTTCTTTGTGGATATCATCTACCTAGTATCTTATACACGTGAGAGAAGTTACATCTCTAGTTGATATCCCTATTCTTTCATGTCCACCATTTCATTCACTTTTTATATCTTTTTGGTGGCTCCATGGAAGCATTTGTTGAATGAGTGCATGTCTTACCTCTTTGCATCTTAGTGCACTCATGTTTGGTGAAGATTTGTGTCCTCATGCCTGTCTTGACAAGCCTATTATTTCCTATCTTCATCATGGGTTGTCACAAGCTTTGATTTTTAGGTTACTATTAGTGAGCTTGTGAACCCATTTGCTTGATGTGTGTGTGACCTTCTTAACTTCGTGTGTGTGGGAAGGACATGTCTTGCACCTTGTATCTCATTTACTCAAGGCTATGTTGATGCTTAATTCTCATCCTTATACTAGTCTTCTCAAGTGTTTTTACGTGTATCACACACATCATTTTGGTTGTGCCTATTCTTAGATTGCCTCATGTACATGTTGCTCAACCATATGTTTGTTGCAAACGCTAGGCTTCTTTTCTTATCTATGTTTGCTTGCAATTGTTGTGTGTTCCTATTGATTTTGGGGGAGTGATGATCCTATTTTGTACACTCGTATCCAAATAATAATAAAAAATCTAAATTGTGCACAAATCATGGGGAGCTTCTCTATTTTTCTTAGAACACTCCTTTACCCAAATCGTAATATTCTTTTATCCTTTTGGCTCGTCGAATCTTTTGATTGCTTGCTTCACTTTGTGTTATGCAAATGAGATCAATTTGTGCCATGAGCTTTGTGTCATGTACCTTGCTATTATGACTAGGCTCAAGTTGTATAATAGTTGATTCACTTGTGGATATCATGTTCTTATCAATTGCAACCTTTCTTTTTGTGTATATGAGTTTCTTTATGGATACATATCATGATTATTATTGGCCACTTAGAAATTTTTATACATGAAAACGTTCATATCTTTGTATTTGATTGCATTCTATAGATTCCGAGCTCCTTTAATTGTTCATCATTGAATATGTGCATTTGTTTTCACTCACATGTTGGGATATGCACACATCAAGAACGAACTCGTACTATATTGGTCTGCTAGATGTTTTGTCTTCCATTTTGGCATTTGGTGCCAATGGGGAGAAGTTTAGAGGGTTTAAGATAAATATCTTTTGTAATTCTTGTTGTCACTCATGCATATCTACCCTTGTTATATATTCTTATTGCATGAATGAGCATTGTATATAGGGAAATCTCCTCCTAGTTTATGTCAACCGATATATGCAATGACATTCAAAGTTCATTCACACATGCATATATTGTGGGGAGTTTGCTCTATATACTATGGGTGTACTATCATCAAATGCTTGTGTAGTTTCTTGATGATAGTACAACCATCCCAAGTATACAATTTATTCATTACATAAACCCTCTTGTTGAGATTGTCATCAATTACCAAAATGGGGGAGATTGAAAGTACATGTAGTCCCCATGTGTGATTTTGGTAATTAATTAATGACAATCCTTATGGACTAATGTTTGCATTGAGATATACATTTGAAGATTAGTCCCATTGGAAAATGATTGAAGAATAATGGAAGAAAACTCCTTTGAAGCAACAATTACATCGAGATGATCAAAATGGAGTTCATTGGAGTATCTTAAGGGTTTCCATGCTTAGAGCTATGGTTTGAGCCATAATGGATCAAGATCTTAAAGAGGATGATTTGAATGATGAATTCTAGGAGTGGCTCAAAGATATGATCATAATGGACTCATGTGTTGAGTCATAATTGAGCAAGCTATTCAAGTGAAGAATTCAATATATCCTTCATGACGTCAAGATTAAACATGGAGTAGAGATATAGGTTGACCAAGATGAAGCTCAAAAGATCGAA
The DNA here is from genome assembly GCA_021605145.1 of Aegilops bicornis. NCBI lineage: Eukaryota > Viridiplantae > Streptophyta > Magnoliopsida > Poales > Poaceae > Aegilops > Aegilops bicornis. Next base: position 391,606,187 of record CM038672.1, read on the forward strand.
CTCTAAATGGTCAACACACGAGCACAAATGATGCACCACATAGGATCTTGTGGTATGATAAGAAATTATAAATTGCACTCTGTGTACTAACCCATACTATGTGTTGTATATGTTTTTGAGGGTTAGGTGATTCTCATGGGCTTGCATCAAGAAAGAGATTTCAAGTGTCTATGAGAGGACGACATCAAGTGTTGGTGATCATGGTTGACAAGGGCAAGTTCAAGATAACCATCCCAAAAGGATTACATGCTTGAAGCTTGTGGATGATCACATGATGGACAAGTGAAGATGAATACAAAGCAAAGCTTCCCCACATTGTGTATGAGGGAGAGACTTGAAGACTTCACCAATGTCTTGCCTTCATCTTGAGCCAAGAAGAAACATCAACATCAAGCTCAAGTGAACGGCTTGTGTCAAAGGTATTAGTTCCTTTGACGTTAGTGTTGTGGAGTGATGACCACCAAAGAAACATATACACTCAAGAATGGATTCTTGATAGCTATGTAGTGTAGCTATTTTTATGATTCTTGAGTTATAGGGATCCCGCACTATTAAGAGGGGATCAAAGGGGTTTGTGATGGATTTGCTCAAGTCAACATCTTCTATACACAATTCCACTCATATCCTATATACCAAAGAAAAGCCAAAGCCAAATAGTTTCCCAAAATATATGATCTAACCTTTGCATAATTTGAACCCTCCATTTTGGTTTATTTTGGGTGGTTCTCTATCTGAGGACTTGGAGCTTTTCCATAGCTTCAAACGAGCCCAAGATCATCAAAATCGGAGTCCGGATGTGAAAGTTATGCATGTTTTAGTTTTGGGGTTCCTGCTGTTATTTTGGCCAGACGTCCGGTAACGTTCGGAAATCCGGTGCGCCAATCCAGAATCAAACGGACGGAAATCCGGTAAGTTCCGGACGTCCGGTCTCCGGACGTCCGGAAAATGTCGGACGAGACCGGACATCCGGAAAATGTCGGACGTCCGTCAAACCTGTTTCGCAAATATCCTGATACATTAAATGCGATGGCGTTATACCGCGTCTGACGTTCGGTGTTCCACCGGACGTCCGGTGCCTGTTTTGCCACCGGACGTCCGGAACCCTCCGGACGTCTGACACTTTCACATCAGAAGCATTCTTACGGATGTCCGGCCCCGCTCGGACGACCGTATCCTGTACATTGGTTTGTGGGTCACACTTTTCACAGCGGCCGGTCGTCCGATGATTGTCGGACGTCCGGCGCTCTACGGACATCCGGTCCTTCCTGATTGCCCGGACGTCCGGATACTTCCGGACGTCCGACTCCTCCACAACAGGAACATTTTTGCGGATGTCCGGAACCCTCCGGACGTCCGGCACTTTCCTGAGCAGAATTCCCCCCCAACGGCCAGATTTGTGCCCATGCTATAAATATCCCTTCACCACTTCGTGGAGGGTGAGCAACACAACTATCTTGACCCACACTTGAAGAAAAGCTCCTCTCCCTTCTCCTACCTCAAATCTTAGATGCCAAGAGATTTGTGAGAGTTCTTGTGAGAGATTCCAATCAAGTGATAGATCCACTCCCTCTCCTTCTCTTGACCAAAGGAATTCGTGATTTGAGCAAGTCTTGAGCATTTCCCCTTGATCTTGTTACTCTTGGAGGTTGGAGACTCCTAGGCGGTAGGAGTGCTCGGTGAGGAATCAACTTGTGATTTGTCCCCGGAAAGTTTGTGAAGGTTTGGAGGCCACCTCAAGGTCTTCCACTAGTGGTTGGGAACCGCCGTGGTGATATCTCAAGGAGAATAGGGTGAGCCTTCGTGGCGTTGGTGTGCCTTCGTGGTAACATCCACCTCTCTAACGGTGACTAGCTTTCCTCCAAGGAAGTGAACATCGGGATACATCATCGCCTCTGTGACTTCGGTTATCCCTAACCCTAACTCCTTACTTGTGGTTTACCTTGGTAACTTGACCGGCGCATTCACTATTCTTGTTGTCCTCATTATATTGTGTTGGTTACCATATCGTAGAGATTATTTAGGCCAACACTTTATAGTCATAATTCATACTTCCTACTATTGTTCTATCTTGTGTTTAGTGTGAACTGCTAGCTTGTAACATATCTTGTGTAAGCTTGTAATGCTTACTTGAGTTTGCTTGTATCATTCAATTCCATATATTGTGATACAATTTGTGTAAGCTTGTATTCCCTACTTGTGGGTGTCTGTATTATTCATTTCCATATCTCGTGATATACATTGAGTAAGTTTGTGTAACTTACTTGTGCTTACTCATATCCTCGTTGTTCTCATCTTGTTTATGCTAAGTTGTTGGTGCACTTAGTGAGCCTAGTATATTTAGGATTTGTACTTGAAAAGTATCCGCTTAGTTTATTTCCGCATTAGGATATAGCCAAATCCGTAAAAGATTTTAAAACGCCTATTCACCCCCCCCTCTAGGCGACACCGTGGTCCTTTCAGACAGCAGTGCGGTACTACCACTTATAAGCGGTACTACCGCCCCTGCCGACACGATACTACCGTGGAGCGGTACTGCGGGGCACGTCGGGCTCCTGATCTGTGCCAAAGCGGTACTACCACGCTTCGCGCGGTATTGCCGCTTAGGGCTAGGGGCGTGGGGTTTGTATCGGGCAGGGGGAGTTTCCACTTCCCCATACCCGTTCAGTTTGCCCCATCCCCTCATCCTCTCCTCTCTCAGGCGACTCCCCAAGCACCGGAGGTCCGCCGCCGGGCCGCCGGATCCAGGCCGTCTCCCTCGGTTCCAACCGGTGGGATCGTTCCCCACCTTCTCCTCTTGCCATGGATGCCGGTATTGCCCCCGTTCTCCTCTCCCTTGGTTCTCTTTCTTGAATCTAGGTTTTGGGGTATATGTGTTGCATTCATCGATTCTTTTGTTGAATCGAGGCTTAGGAAGGACTTGGGAGACTGCTAGTCTAGGTAGATTGTTGATTAGGCATAGAAATATGGACATTTGCATCTCCGGTAGTACCGGATCTTGCCGCAGCAGGGGTCAGCCCGCTGACATCCGCTCCTGCGGTACTTCCGCTGAACCCTAGCGGTACTACCGCTCTAAGCGGTAATACTGATCTGGTGCGCGGTACTACTGCTCTGAGATGCCAATACCCATGTTTCTCTTCCTAATTTTCCATCTTTGGTGTGTTTATTTCCTTGGCTTATGCACTCTTGCTCTTGTGGTTCTTGTGTGTGTGTGTTTCAGGTGGTAGTAGCTCCGGGCATCAGGCTCGCCGCAAGAATCCAAAACGTGCAACAGGTTCCAAGCGTTATCGCTCTTCAGGTGAACCAGAGGCTGCTGCTACTGTTGCTGAGGGTGGCTCAACTGCGCCACCAAAACGCAAGGCCAAGGTTCCAACGTCGAAGACCTCCGCTTTGCGCAAGCCTGCCAATCAGATGTCTGGAATGGAGTTCTGTACCAAGAGGAAGCTCAATCCCTACCATGCGGACCAGGGGCCTGCACTTCTGAGCCGTCCATTCTGGAACAGGTTTCAGCAGTCTATCTATCACGATGTCTTGAAGAAGAAGAAGAAGAAGAACTTGTTTGTGAAGGTCAAGTCTGTCGATCTCTCACACATGGAGAAGGACTTGCAATACTTTGGGCATGCTCTGCAGAGGTGTGAGGAGTTCGATATCAAGAGGATCATCTCCTTCAACAAGGACTTTGATGCCGATCTCGTGGCCCAGTTCTTTGCCACCGTTCACTTTGGGCATGATCCGGCCCGCACTCTGACTTGGATGACCAATGGCCGTCTTCTGTCCGCCCCATGGAAGGACTTAATGGTCAGCTTATCGTACGATGATGAGGGTGCCCATACCCCACTTGGGTTTCGCACTCATAAGGAGATTGCTGCTACTCATAAGGAGAAGCTTTGGCCCTATTCTACCAGGAAGGTGTCAGAGACTGGGAAGGTTACATATGAGCTCTGGCCCTTCCTTGACATCATGCATCGTATCTTTCGAACAGTCTGTTTCCTCGGGTCGGCAACTTGGATCAGGTGCACTCTTACCTAGTTGACTTGCTCCTATTCTGTCAAGAAGAGCAGAACTCTCCTCTGGTGCTGGATGTGTCACATGTGATGTGGTCTGAACTTTACTCCGCTGTCATGGAGCGCAAGTGCATCATTTATGGACCCTATCTTATGCATCTTATCGAGGACACATGGGCGGCCAAGTTTCCAGATGAGGAGCTAGTCACAAACAATATGGTTTCTCATGATACTATCGTGCTGCGTCAGAAGGAGAAGTGGAGTTCGTCCACTCCGGCCCCTCCAGTGCAGGAGACTGTCTTATCTGATGCAGATGATGAGGATGATGATGGGTAGGAGTATGTACCCCCATCAGAGGAGCCCTCTTGGGAGAAGAAGCTCAAGGAGAAGATGAAGCGTTTGTTCTGCCTTCAGGCCAAGGGCCAGTACAAGGCTCACAAGGAGGCCAAGATGACTCGTCGTCGTGACAAGGCCATTACGAGACAGGTTGGGCTTGAGGCTGCTGATGGCTCTGAGGAGCGGATCACTGATGAGGAGTCTTGGATTCGTTTGCACTGCTCGTGGTCTTACACTGAGGAGGACACTGGAGTTCGCGCTTCTCCCCGTGTTGCAGAAGAGTCCGAGGAGGAGGAGCATGACTGGTGATGCCATGGAGATCTACTACCATCGTGTTTTGTGTTGCCTCTTTCCCTTTGGTGTCTTGCTGCCAAAGGGGCGGAGTTAGGGATTTGCTTTGGGTTTGCTTTGGGTTGTGTGTTTGCGTGTTCGTTCGTGTTTGTTTCTGGTTTTGAACTTTGTTCGGCTGTGAGTGAGACCATATGGTGTAAGACATATGTGAACTACCCTATCCTATCTACTTAAATCTTAGTAGTACTCTGTTATCATGTGAGATGCATCTCTTGCTTAGTTGTACTTGTTATTACTCTTATATGCAAGGATGTTGCCTAACCTGTCTATAAAATATAGGGGGAGCTTGATCCTAGAGTTGTGCACATAGCCTTTCATGCTATATTCTCCGTGGTGCACACATCCAGGGGGAGCCCGTCTATATTTTGTAGGGAGTTGGGTTGCTTAGTTTCCAATTACTATATTTTGTGCAAATCCCATGTTAAAAGGGGGAGATTGTTAGGGCATTATTTGCCCTAGTTTGTTTTGGTGATTGATGACAATACTTTTGTGGACTAATCATGTGCTCTAAGCTTTTCAGGCTATCTAATATAAGGGCACTTTGCGATTGTTTCCCCTCGAGGACTTCACGTTAGATGGGTTATTTTCCCTCCTTTCTTTTTGGTGGAATTGAGTCGTAGGGATAACTGTACTATCAAGAGGGGATCTGTTTCGGAAGAGTATGGGTGGAATCAGCGTTCACACTTTCCTTGCAGCCTCTCCTTCTTCCTGCTTCTTTGGGGTTTCCGCGCGGTGCAAAACAAGGGGTGCTGTGTGCTAAGAGGTAGTACCGCGGCTAGGGCGGTAGTACCGCTCGTACTACCGCCCCTGCTGTGGTCTCGATTTTTTCGTGTCGGGTTTCGTAAAAGACCAAGCAGGGGAGCGGTAGTAGGGACGACAGTAGGGTGCGGTAGTACCGCTTATAGCGGTAGTACCGCTCCTATGTACGCTCCTGATACCGCTCTGCTCACTGCCCTCCTCTGTTTTCGAGCGGCGGTAGGGAGTGGCAGTACCGCTTATTGGCGGTAGTACAGCTCGTGTGGCGGTAGTAACGCCCTGGTGCATGTACTTCTCTTTCCTCAGCCCTGGTTGCCCTGTGTCTGCTTGTGGCAGCGGTAGTACCGCCCAGATGCGGGCTGCGGGATGCATAACGGTTGGATGTGTTCCCCCACTATATAAATGGGTCTTCTTCTCCAAGAAGACTCGCCTCTCCTCCCCAAAAACTCCATTGTTGCTCCACAAGCTCATTTCCGCCCGATCTCTCTCCCTAGCCAATCAAACTTGTTGATTTTCTAGGGATTGGTTGAGAAAGCCCAGATCTACACTTCCATCAAGAGAAATTTGACCCCCCCCCACTCATCCCTTGCGGATATTGTTACTCTTGGGTGTTTGAGAACCCTAGACGGTTGAGGTCACCTCAGAGCCATATTCCATTGTGGTGAAGCTCCGCGGTTTCGTTGGGAGCCTCCAATTCGGTTGTGGAGAGAGCCCCAACCTTGTTTGTAAAGGTCCGGTTGCCGCCTCCAAGGGCATCAATAGTGGAATCACGTCATCTCGTATCGTGTGAGGGCGTGAGGAGAATACGGTGGCCCTAGTGGCTTCTTGGGGAGCATTGTGCCTCCACACCGCTCCAACGGAGACGTACTTTTCCTCAAAAGGAAGGAACTTCGGTAACACATCCTCGTCTTCACCGGCTCCACTCTTGGTTATCTCGTGCCTTTACTTGTGCAAGCTTATTTGTGTTATATTCCTTGCTTGCTTGTGTTCTTGTTGTTGTTGCATCATATAGGTTGCTCACCTAGTTGCATATCTAGACAACCTATTTTGATGCAAAGTTTAATTTGGTAAAGAAAAGCTAAAAATTGTTAGTTGCCTATTCACCCCCCTCTAGTCAACTATATCGATCCTTTCACCCGTAATGTAGAAGGAGGCCAGGGCTAGCGAACTCTATATAAGCTCCCCTACCGCACAAGTTACTGTTTCAGAACCTTTGTGCTCACATACGCAAGAATACTCTCTCCGGATAACAGGACTAGGGCTTTTACCTCCACCACGAGGGGCCTGAACTAGTATATTTCCTTTGAGGCATTGCTGGGGTACTGTTGTCCTCTTCTCCACTCAGGAGAGCTCCGTGGAGAACCTCATATATGTGGATTGGACGATGATGATGCTTCTGTGTCGCTTCACTTTTAGGAGCATCTTCTTTGGAGCCAGCATCGGGAGGAGGGACTAGTGCTTGTCGATAGTCGTCGGTGGCTTGTGTGGCAACGATTATGTGGATGCACGATGGTGGGGTCGCAACAGGGTTGTAGTAGTCAACTCTTCCGCGTGTTCATGGGCTCGTCGTGGTCCATTTGTTGCATGAAGTCAGAGTTGCACGACGTCGAGGTTCATGCGACGATGATGACAAGCAATGGGTGACATCCAAGGTGATCCTTTGCGGTTCTAGACTTTCATAGTTCTCCATCGTAGATCAATCCCGGAGAGGCCCTGTTCCTGACATGTGCCTGATTGATCTGCATGTGACTTCTTGCGGCCTTTGCGGTTCGAGCTATGTCGGTGGTCACAAGGTGAAGCGGAGTCACTTGCTTGTGGAGAAGTGGTGGCGATGACGCCAACATGCAACCTCAACAATGTTTTTATCGTAGTGGTGTGTGTGATTTATACTTTTATGTGTATGATCAGAGGGTTGTGACGGGTTTTGCTCAGTATTACCGGGCAACTCTCTTATTCTTAGTCAATATAAATGACAAGTCTTTGCCTCGTCTAAAAAATTGAGAATTTGCTCTCAGGCGTAAGTAGAGGATCGTGTGGGATTATGGGAGGGATATATTTTTTGCAAAATAAAGGTATCAATTTTCTGCAAATTGTCTATAATACTAATCACTTGATTTGTAAGCGGTGCTTACTGCAGTGTATGGGGATAACGGATATTCCGGTGTCTAGTGCAGGCACTTAGAGATGGTACATGTGATATGTTTAGCCAGTTTGTATTGTTGTCTAGCAATAGGGTTTGTGATGCATAAATTTAAAACATGTAATTCTATTGCGGTTTTTTGTTCCTTGATACTTCTTTTTTACATTTCTTATAAGGATTGATGGAATGCAATAAGGATGGTTATATGTATCACTTGATGCAAAGACTGTGTACTCAATCAATTTCATTTATAATAATGTTTACTCACGATAGATCCGTAACGAAGATGATAAAAAATTATGGGACATGTTATGATATTCCATAAACATTAGAACTATAAATGCCAACAAAAAGTTAAGCTGACAATTCTGAAGTCAAAACTCTAATTCCTACACATAAAAGCAAATTGGCAAGATTGAACACCGCATACACAACAGAACCACCAGGTAGATTATATTAGTTGAGAACGGCACATGTCCTCCTGATCTCCCCCTTGCTGCCGGCGAGCACGTCAGCCCTTCCCATGTTCACCATAGATACCCCAAAGTCCTTAAGGAATCTCTTCTCCGAGCTCATGTAACCGTACACGAGCATTTTTGTAGCACCATTACTCAGCAAGGCCTCGTCAGAGTGGAAAAGGCCCTTGTTCTCTTTGACGAGGCGGTAGTAAGTCGAGTCGAAAGTCGTTGAGCGACCGGGCACCATTTGCACCTCGGTCACGTTGTCATCGGGACTCGTGCACTGTTGCTTTAGTGTTGCCGCGTACGTCTTGTCCAGGGTAGGGTCCATGTCATCTTCAGCCGTGAAATTACGTAGCCTCTTCTCTAAAGATGGGCAGTGTGAATTCCCTAGCGCGTGGGCACCTGATCATACACGAGTTTAATTAACTGAAACAAATAATATACTAGGAGTATATAACTAAATTGATGGTTTACACTAAATTAATTCTTTCACTGTAGAACCATATCACATCAATATGCAACCATGCATGAGAAAGAATTTCTATTGTACTCCCTCCGTTCCTAAATAATTGTCTTTCTAGAGATTTCAACAAGTGACTACATACGAAGCAAAATGAGTGAATCTACATTTTAAAACATGTCTACATACATTCGTATGTTGTAGTCCATTTGAGATGGCTAGAAAGACAAATATTTGGGAACGGAGGGAGTATTATGCTACTTATACTCACCATGATCAAACTCCATAAATCATATATATTTTTATTTTCAGTTTTCATATTGTTTCCAAATAATCACGGTACTTATATTCACTATGATCAAATTCCATAAATCATTTGTATTTTCATTTCAATTTTCCATATTATTTCCAAATTATCATGCTACTTATATTCATCATGACCAAATTCCATAAATCATATGTATTTTTATTTTTAGTTTTCGTATTATTTCCAAATTATCATGCTACTTATATTCACCATGATCAAATTTCATAAATCATACTCCCTCCGTATCAAAATATAAGTCGTATTTGTAGTTTAAATTGAACTGCAAAAACGTCATATATTTTGGTACAGACGTAGTATGTATTTTCATTTTCAGTTTTCATATTATTTATAAATTATCATGCTCCATACAACAGATCTCACAGAATATAGTGCAACCACTTCCCACAACAAAACACCAGATATCATCTAGCATGTCCCCTCAACATCAAAGATCAAACCATGCACGGGAAAACTTCACCTCAAAAGTCTATCATGCATGGAAAAGGCTCATCCGTTGATATTTTAAAGCTTATTTTTTTCAAGAACACACATGAGGTTTGCGTTTCTTTTCATTAAGAGAGAAGAATCGGTTCATACAATTGTTACAAGTGTATGGGCACACACGTGAAGAGGTCGCCCATCCATAATCCGCAAGGTGACCATACAACTACTCGCTAACAAAACAATCTATACTCTATACATACTAATAAAGGAAATAAGTATTTTTAGTCCGTCATGCTATTTTATAAAAAAACCTCTGATATTTTTGACATTAAACTCGCAGTACATATCAAATGTTTTTTTAAATACTCATATCTTCTAAACTGTAACTTCAAATTTAACATGTTATATATGAAATTTGATTAAAAATATATAGAATCTAAATATGATGTTATTTTACCTATTAATCATTAAAAAAAACTATCTAGGATGCAATATTAACCAACGGCGCATTATTCATCTTTCTTTCATCTACATATTAAATCTACATGCAAGCCTTGTTTAAATAGAAGACATGTGGAATCTTGAACTTGCGCTTTTGTAGGCAAAGACCATCTTTTTTAGGCAGTAGCTACAAATACTTAGATTATAGACCATTTTTTGTAAATTAAGAGCGTATGGTCTTGTTTTCTACCGCTGCAACGCACGGGCCCTTTTGCTAGTGAATCATATGTATTTTCAGTTCCAGTTCTCATATTATTAATCTAAATATTCATTCTATATAACCAAAGCTCATCGAAATATATTGTACCAGAAAATGTTCTGGCAGCAACGCGGGCATTGTCTAATTCACTCAAGTTAAAAATGTAGTGGGGTCGTGAGTAGTACATAGAATTGGGGCAACCGTAAAGAACTTTTGAGTACACGGTTAATGCAACTTGTCCTAGTATAGAAGACTCGCAAGATTAGAAAATAGAAACTGCCTAGTGGTCAAGAATTACTACCTGATAGAACAACAAGATCCTTGATTCCAAGGCCCTTGGACTTAAACCTCTTGATGAGCTTCTGGATTTCATCAAAGGAATCAGGCAACTCCTCCGCCGCCTCCTTGGCGCTCGACACGCGGCCGTCTCGCCGGCCGGTCTCCACCTCGTACAAGTTGCCGCCCTCGCTCCATTCTCCCTTGGTCACCACCTTGGTAGCCTGGTTAACGGGACAAACACAGCAACGCTCAGTCCCCAAGTCAACGCTAGCTTTGATGCATTCTGAAGAGAGGAAAAGAGGCTTGATTGTATACCAGCGAGACAGCGTCTCTGGCGGCGACGGCGAGGATGTCTGCACAGGAGACGGTGCCCGGGCACTTCTCCTCCAGCTTCTCCTTGATGGCATCGATCACGTTGAAGGCGTCCAGGGTGAGGTTCGGCTTGGCGTCCCTCTCGGCGATGTTGTTCTTGGTTGAGTTGAGCAGCACCGATCCATCGCAACCCTGCACCTCATGTCACTCACAAAGTGAGGAACTGCCACTAGCAGTTAAAGACCCAAGCTAAAGACCCAAGGCCAAGCATTTTATTACCCTGACGAAGCAATCATGGAAGTGGAGCCTTAGCAGCGGCGCGGTGACTGTTAGGTCATCTTCCACAGCCATGGTGACGATCCTGCGAACAATGGCCTCGGCGTCGGGGCACGATTGCCAGTAGAACCCGACCTTAAGCTTCCCATAGGCATGGACGGGAGCAATCACTGCCGCCAGCAGCAGCAGAGGAGGAAGTGAGAACCTGAGGCCGAGAGGAGGCACCCACTTTGTCATGGTACAACACCAATACTAGAACTAGTGCAAGTCTGCCCTCTAGCTAGCTAAGCTTGCAGAACTGCATTGCCATTTGCCAAGGCAACCACATGTGAAAAGTCCTCGTTTTCGTGAGTCGCCGGCGATAAAGGCGGAGTGTGGATGCCATCTCCGAGATCTAAAGGGAGCATTGACTAAGTGCGTCGTTTTTTCCGGCCGTCATGGGCATGATGCCATGTGCTTAGCCATGGGTTTCCGGGATCTTACCGGCCTCGGTCAGCACATTGTGGTGCATATATATACGTATATGTTACTCCACTGCTACTTCGGTTATCGAATAACTTCGCTAGTGGCAGCACAGTTACACATGAATTGAAGTAATTAACTCAACATGTACAATATCATAATCGCGCGCGCCGGTTAGTTGCCGACAACGACCTGTACCGAGGATGCATGCAGACCCCAGTGATATATATCCTGCTTTGTTTACGTATGTGCTTACCTATGCTTAAGGTAATACGTAATTAAATTATTTTTTACCCTAATTTTTTAATTAATTTTAGATAACTGACATTTTCGTTCAATTCAATCGATATATCCGGATGATACAACCATATTGTGCAGTTGTGCGCCCGTCTCTTCGTAACACGATGCACATAATCAATACGCCAAAAAAAATCATTTTACAAAAAAGTAAAAGAGTTGAGCATAAGATGAAGGAGGTCTCATCCGCACACTATACATCAATGATGGGAAACAACCTCCTAGTTGTATGCTACCGTCAGGTAGTCGCCATCTTAATGAGGTTCTATCCTTCGGCCTCTGCATGATATATCAAATACGAAGCCGGTGCATATGTGTGCATGAATAAACTGCACATAAGATGATACATATTTTTTGTTTAAAACCACATCATTCATGAAAAGCCACATACCCGATATAAAGTTGTGGCCACCACGAGAATATGTGAAAAAACCTTGTTATCAATACCCCTCAACCATCTGTCGCACATGCGTGGGTAAATGTTTGAAGCTACCTTAACTATGTACCACACCGCCAGGCAAAGTTACTTAAAATACAAGTATTTTATAGACTCCCCGTGATGCCAAAAGGCACAACTTTACTACCTTGTCAATTACAACGCGTCAGGTTAGTGTCTAATCAAGATCACACCTCGATGAAAAATCAGAGAAATATCTTCATTCTAGCAGTTATTTTGAGATTCCATTTTTTTATCCACAGGGACATCGTTGTGAACAATCGCCTCATGCAAAGACTTACACAAAACTTTCTACTGCTATGAACAATCGCCTCACCATCTCATAACGAAAAGGTCATATCAATAAATTATCCATCTTTTATCCTTCCAATCAAATACAAAGTTGACTACCTATAACCAGTTCTTATCCTCTCAACAAGTCAAAAAAATGGCTATTCTTAACCGTCAGTTCGGGATACACACGGCCACCTAAATCTATCCCGTAGACCAAATGTATCCCTAGTTACACAAATATTGATATACCTATTATCGCCTTAGAAACACGTAGCAAGTCCCGCAGCAACCCGCGGGGTATCATCTAGTTATGAATGATTTTCTGTCACGCCTTGTTTTCTGTAAGGAGTTTATATATTCTTTTTAAAAAGAAGGCAATCGTTTTATCTCAAGATCCTTAATTCCTAGACCCCCTAAATTTTGGACCGTCACAACATATTCCTCTTAGCTAGCCGATATATCTTAGTTTCTTTATCACTCCGTCGATCTAATGTAGTGGCCACTACTAAGGAAAAACCTATAGATAGACAGGCAATAGCAGCGAGGGGTTAGTGGGCAGCGCTACTGCTACTTAGCAGTAGCACGGTATAAACACCAGCGATGTAGGTGGGCATTAGTAGTACTACTGGCCCACCACATCGGTGCTACGAATAAGTGGGCCCCATCATGCCCCCACGGGCTGGCCACAGTAGCAGTGCAGGTCGCGTGCCCTCACTACTGCTAAGCCCATTAGCAGTAGCACGGGCCCCGTCACCCGCTTTGCTACTGTGGCCAGCCCGGGCCCAGCTCCCCGGCCCCACTTAGCAGCAGCGCTGGCCCGAACCCCGCGCTACAACTAATGGGCTTAGCATTAGCGGGGGCCCATGCTCCGCGCTGCTGTTAATCCCATCTTATCCTCTTCGCGCAGTCGCCTCACTCACTCACACACACACTCTCTCTCTCTCTCTCTCATTACTCTCCCTCTCCTGTCTCTCCCCAGCGCCGGCCCTCCCCCACGCTAGTCGGCCTGCCCCCGCACTGCGCTGCTCTGGCCGCCCTCCCCTCCCCGTCTCGGCCCTGCCCACCGTGAGCACCTCCCTCTCATCTCAATTCATTTTTATTGTATATTTGAATGGATGGATTAATGGATGAATTGAGCACTAGGATCTGAATTCTGAAACCCACCCTATTCCTGTTAATTCATAGGATACAAATTAGCTAGGGTTCATTAGATGTGTTGGATGAATTTTAGATGGCCTTGTCTATCTCTGAATGTATGAACCCTAGGTATCTGTGAATATTAGATGATCAAGGGCAATACTTTCAGAAGTTTTACTAATTTTTTTCATATATATGAACCCTAGATGTTCATATATATGAGCCCGTTTCATCATTAGAGCACTGAATAGGTTTTTTGAGTAGTCGTTGCTTAGTTGCTGCTTAGGTTTGGATGTAGTTATTGCTTAGTGAATTTCGAGTTCAAAATTGAGTTAACAAAGATATGCATTGGACACTTTAATTTAATAGATTTTTTTGACAGATTCAGTTTACTCTATTTTAGGACACTTTAAACTAATTCTATCATACACGTTCAGTTTACTCTATTTAAATTAACTGTATGTTAGAATTGGTTTACTGAATTTTTTGTCAGATTCAGTAGTTTGTAGCATTTTAAATAGTTTGAAAAATGAAGGAGTTTGGAGATTTGTGTATAACAGAAATTACTTCATTCATATAGCAAGATGATGTTTTTACCCCTTTGAAATGCAGCATATACCATAGACAAAATACCCTAGGCAGTTATGTTCCCCTACTTTCATTGAGTAATAGCTCTATACATGTGCCCTCAAATTTTAGGGTGAGAGAGTGTGTGAGAGAGAGTAGGGTATTTATTTATGCTTGCTGTCCAAATGAAATGTTAGGGTTATAAGATATATTGCAATGTTTTTGTCAAAATTGAACCACTGAAATGCAACGAGCATACCAAGTTTGAAATTTTCTATATAAATGCTCATGTGTGAATGCTCATGTGGCGCAAGGTAGATCACCGATGAGCCGGCCGACGATGCCCAGAAGATCACCAATGACACCCGCATCCTCGATAGCCATTGTCTATAGTGAGTAAACATGGTCTATGTGGTTGCTCATGTATGTCTAGTGTTGTAGTTGCTCAAATATGATGGAGTTTGGACATGTGATATGTGAGCTAGTGTTTTGTACTACTAGTGCTCTCACACACGAATATTTGGAAAAAATGAAGGATATGTGCTTGCCCAAGTGGCCTATGTTTGCATGGAACACCTCCGAGTGGCCAATGTTTTGCTGGAATGTTGATTCATTTCTGTTCAGCCAAATTTGAGGCGCTCGATATGTCCTATTTTAGCAAAGGTCATGCCGATTTTTTTCGTGGATTTCAGCATGACTTGTGCTATGAAGTAGGAAATATCGAGTGCCTGTGATTTGCTAGAAGATGAATTAAACGACATTCCGACAAAACATAGGCCATTTTTTATGTCATTACTCCATATATGTAATGGGTTGACTTTCAGTCTGTTGGGCCTCCTTGTGTGACTTTCAGAGAGGAAGAATCTCGACTGTTGTCGTGGGGGTCTGATATGTCTCCAACGTATATCTAATTTTTGATTGTTTCATGCTATTATATTATCAATTTTGGATGCTTTATATGCTATCTTATATTATTTTTTGGGACTAGTGTATTAACCTAGTGCCAGTGTCAGTTGTCATTTTTTTGCTTGTTTTTGGCTTTTCAGAAAATCAGTACCAAACGGAGTCCAAATGCGATGAAACTTTACTGTGATTTTTTATGTACCAGAAGGGACCCTAGAAGGTTCGGGAGGAGGCCAGAAGAGCTACGGGTGAGCCACGAGCTCACAGGGCATGCCCAGGGAGGTAGGCGTGCCCCCTGAGCTCGTGGCCCCGCGTAGCACCCCTTGACCTAATTCCACCTCTATAAATTCCCAAATATTCCGAAAGCAATAGAGAGGCACCCGAAACACTTTTTCCGCCACAGCAAGCTTCTGTTCTTTGGCGATCCCATTTAGAGGCCTTTCCCGGTACTCTGCCGGATGGAGAATCGATCAGGGCTTCTTCATCATCCTTGCCACCTTCCGATGATGCATGAGCAGTTCACCACAGACATACGGGTCCATAGCTAGTAGCTAAATGGGTTCTTCTTCTCTCTCTCTCTCTCGCTCTCTCTCTCTCTCTCTGTAGCGACCTGACCTCATACGGTCAAGTCTTTGTGTGTCTGTGCTATCCCTGGATCGGTATGCTAGCACACACAGTACATCAATGTATATATCAAAGTGCAATCACATGTATAAGTAACAAAAAAAACTGATATATACCTTAAGAATCTGAGCGGAAACAGTCAAACGGGTGTGGAGTCCCATCAACGCCATCGGCAAGTTGAGTGCAGACCATAACCCTATCGTATCACTTTCTCGTCGGATAATACCTGCAACATAATATGTTGCAGCCGTAGGTCAAGACGTTGAATGTCTTGGCAAGTCACACCACAAGAGATGAATAAATGTCCTATTTATACATGCAATATGGCTGGTGGATGGTTCTAAATTTAATTTGCATAAAGCTGATTTTCCTATCATCAAAAGAATATTATATTGTTACTACATAATTCATCATAATATGATTGAGATGGTTGCTCCATTCAATCTAAACCCAAATTCATAAAAACCCATTAAAATAATTAAGAGTGATGAGATCACTCAAAACCCACTTTCGGATGCTCAAATTGTCCATAACCGGAGACACGGCTAATCGATTAGTTTTACACTCTGCAGAGTTTTGCACACTTTTCCCCACAAGACTCGATCACCTCCTTTGTAGTCCTCGCACTGCCTGGTGTTTGAGAATCGGAAGATCGAGACATAGTCTTTCAGAAGTGTTCCCTCTTAACCCTGGGTAGACCGGTACACCTACATATATAACTACATCTGCTAGTCTACCACGGTAAGAGGTCACACAACGTACTCAACTAAGCCAGAGCCCATAATAGCTTGTGGCTGTGCAGGTAAGCTTCTAGTCATGAAAAATTGATGAATCCCTTTGAGCCTGGGTGGCAGTCCATAGGGTGATCACACGGGTACTCCGGGATCCCCTGGGCAAGTCCACTGGTTTCTCCAGGGTGCCCCTTACCAATCCACCCAGATGTGTGTTAATGTTGCCACCTTAAGTTTACCCTTAATTATTATCTCACTCGCAACTTTCATGATCTCACATACCAATCCCGTCTACAATGGCATAGCAAAATCCCTACAACGTTGGCGACAAAGAAGTAAAGGCTCAGACCTACCTCATTGCACTACTGGGTTTATAATATAGCCAACTAACATATTCATGCAAACCCTACATCAAAGGGCTAAATGCATATATAAAACATAGGTATAAAAGGGCATGATCAAGATGTAACTTGCCTTGTATTGTTGATGAAGATGAAATATTCTATTGAGTTGTCTCTCCTTCTCATTTATATATCTAACGATATAAGAAAGTACTTTAACACACAACAACATCCAAATAAAGATCCAAATAAAATATTCAAATTACAATACAAAATAAAAAAACATTCCTACATAAGTTGTGAGGACTTGGTTACGGGTTGAGATAAGATCAAGAATGAAAATATGATATAGGATTTGTTCTAGGGTTGGGTCAAAGTGAAGATCACGGCTTGAAAAGTTGTGAGGCAAAGTTCTACGACAAAGTCTATAATGGGTTTGATTGGAATATTTGACTTGGGTCCAATGAAAATGATAGATGGAGTTGATGCCATAAGGTTTATGTTACAAAAATTTATGTAACATTTCCTAAGTCCAAATTTGTATGATGATGGCATATGACCAGAGAGGTTTTCTAGGTATCAATCTAAGAGATTTAACTTCGTGCCAAAATTTATTAAACAATGATCGAGAAGGTCAAATTAAGGTGTTGATGTTAAAACAATGACTAAATCTTGCTGAAAAATTATGCCATGAGTTCCAACAGAAAGGTGATATCCTAAGGTCGAACTTTCATATAATAAACATTTTTATATGATTTATAGATTAGAAGATATAGCAAAAGTACTCAATTTAATATTTAAAACAGAACTAAACTTTAACTTGCCAAAAACTTAGATCTCGAATTTTTATAATAAACTAGATGTCTCAAGGAATCCGGGGATATAAAATTTGTCGAATTCGGACTTACGGTCTAGGAGATATGAATTTCCTAAGTTTGAGTATTTTTCTGAAAAACAATTACGGGATTTACACGGTGCTCACCGGAGTTAGTCGCCGGAGTTGGGGAAAAAGGTCGCCGGAGTTGAAGAAGAAGGCCCCCAACGTCAAATAGTAGCAGAACGGCGAAGAGGTCGACAAGGGGAGTCCTTTGGATAAGATCACAGGCTCGAACTTGTCCCGTGGCGGCGTGGAGCGGCCGCCAGAGTTGGCGAACTCCGACGTGGCGAACTCCGACGAGCAATTGCTCGCAGAGGAGGAGGTTCAGAGAGGGGTGTTTGGATGGGCTAGTGAGTGGCTTCGAGGCTCTCGTCTGGGTACCTTTTATAGGAGCAGGGGAGGTTAGAATTCGAGCAGGGGTGTTCGTCCACATTATGGCGTTAATGGCGAACATTACTGCGCTCTAGGTGGCCATTAGGGCGCGGTTTAGTGTGGGTAACGAAAGGGAAGGAGTTAGGACGGAGTGGGGGATCCGTTCAGAGGTGTTTTGGGCGAGGGAGAGGAAGAGGAGGGGAGGAAGAGGTGGAGGCATTGATGGTTGTTCTCAGTACGTTCTAGGTTTTGTAGATGCGCATGGGGAAGAACAAGATGAGTTGGGCTGGGCAAGAGAGGGAATAAGTGGGCCTAGCCCAATTTGGTTTGGAGGGAGCAAATAACCTGTGGGTTTAAAAAAAATACAAATGAACAAGAGGAAGATGAACTTGGTCCAGTACGTGTACAAAAGTTTACTTACAACAGAAAAATAAAATGTTTACATTATTCTCAATATTATTTAGAGTTCTACAAATTCACAAAATTATAATTGTGCCATATTAAATATTTTCAAATATATTTTTGGAGAAGTCACATTATCTCCTCTCATTAAATTTTATTTGAATAATTTGGAAATATTTAAACGACAGTAAAACTCCAAATAATATCATAAATTGGAACTCCAAAATCCAAACAAACTCCATATGAAATATTCATCCACCACATTTGAGAAAGTCATCTTATTCTCACTCCAAAATTGTGATTGTGGTTTCCAATATTTCAAAAAGAGTCAAACAAAAATTAAAGCCCTTTGATTTTCTTGAATAAACTTCCCCAACCATAGTTTTCTTTATTGGACGAAATGTTATCCAAATTTTATAACATGATTAGAAAAAAATTTAAACAAGAACTCAAAAGGTTTGAATTCTCGTGAAAATAAAATAATTTCACACAATCCATCACACAACAATCAAACAAACAATCCTATTTATTTATTTAATATAACATTCCAAAATATAGAATTTGGGATGTTACAAACCTACCACACTTAAAATGAATCTCGTCCTCGAGATTCGGAAACGCTAGAAAGAAAAATGTTAGGCTTGGGGTCTCCTTGCAATTCCATTGATCATCATGAAGGTCCCGGGTGCTACCACACTTAAAATAAACTCATGCACCACCTCTATAGTGTTGACAACACATTTCTCATCAAATTTCTTGTAATAACTCCTTCATTGATGCTCTCTTGTTAGAGGCATAACATTTCCTTCAATATCCTGGGTCTTTGCATCAAAATGAAATTCTTATGAGACTGGATCTTCTCATCTGACAGGTTTGGTGCCAATGCTAAACAACTATCGAAAAATCTCATGGAGGTCTGCCATTACTGGTTCCCTGCAAGAAATGGGTCTTGGCTTCATTCTCACCGTGTAACCTACGATTGGCAGCAGCTGCCATGTACATGGGCTCCTCATCATACCATTCTAAGGCTTAATCAAGGCTTCAATGGGTGTTGGCACTTTACTGTGGGTAAGTCACTCAGATTTACCATTCCAAATAACAAGAGCGAATGATAAGAGTAAGTCGTCATGGTGGCCAAGCCATGTCGCACCCAAATCATTACCCTGTATAAGGTTTAGTGAATCTCGCATCCTAACACTCAGGCATCCTCACAGGCATTGCAGATTTCTCTTGTCCATGAACTGGGTTCGGATAAATCCATCGATTCTGCAAGCCAAACAGAAACAACTATCGTTTCACCAAAACCCTCTGGTTTTACGTATCCTCCTATGGAATAGCTATAACTTCATCGGCAGACGTTGCATGGCTCCTTCATAATTCTTCCTTCAACAAGATTGTGCTTGTACCTCGGTAAATCCTGGGCCTGTGGGTTACGGCCCACTTCAACACTTGTATAGCTTTTACTCATCCTTGGAGTTTCTCTTGATCCATATTCTCGTGTAATTCTCGAGACTACTTCATTTCCTTCATCTCCTTGTGGTAACCAACATAACAAAATCAAGCGCAACTTATTTTTGTCCAGCTCCTTTCTACGGATCGCATGAACAACACGCTTTCTTTCTCCTTTGACCCCGTGGTTTTACTTAAATACTACCACACTTAAAATGAATTTACTAATTCATCCATAGACCATATTTCTCATATCCTCGAAAATGGTCAAAATCTAAGAGAGTGGCAACTCTTACAATTCAACATGGCACTGATGATTCAACTTTATTGATTCATGAAATATTACATTCCCAAGACTTCCATTACATAGGTCAACTCAACCTACTCATAAAAATAAAATTGCTTCCTACTACTTACTACTGATATCATAATCTCGACTACTCAGTTTTAGCTTTCTTTTGATCCGACATTCTCTAGCATAATGTCCCGCTTCCTTGCAGCAAAAACAAATGGCTTCCGACTTGTCTCGAGGCTTCCTTGTGATTTTCTGGACTCCTTGGGTTCTTGGCTTCTTATACGAACATTCATGGTAGTAGTGCCATGAGTTCTTGCACCTGAAACATGTGATATGACTCAGGTCCTTCTCTGCAGAAATTGGGTTACTCTGGAGAGGTATTCGTTTCCTCTTCGGGGACTTCTTCGTACAGATCAGGGCTTCTAATTCATGTGGATCAAATTCCACTTCTTCTATCGAGAAGTATTCTTGATTCTCTTTTCTTTCCTTGGTGCAATAATGTGAAAAATGTCCTTTTTCTCCACATGAATAGAAGGATTTGGAATAAAATCTGGTTAGATCTTCTCCATCAGGGTCTTCAACATCGTCCTTCGTCACAAATTCTTTCATACCTTCTCAGAGGGCTTCCTTCATTCCTTCCTTCTACTTCCGGGTAGTTTGTTGTACCACGGGATAAATGTGACACTGAGAAGGGTAGTGATCCGTTCCTTCACATAAGAAACATGTAACCTGCCAGGTTGGGCATTCTCCGACTGGGTCATTTTCTTCACAATGTGGGCATCCGTCCTTGTGTTCTTTATGGGTGTGTCCAATTTCTCCGCAAATCTTACATGCACAAGGTTTCTTCATCATCTTACTATCGTAGGGCTTCCGGGTAAGATGAGACCTTAGCAGAGTCGTCTTGAATTCTTCCCAAGTCTTTGCTTCATTCCATCCTTGTATGGCTTGATGCATTTTCCACCATGTTGCGGCACTTCCTTCAAAGTATTGAAGAGCGTATGGTACTTCATCCTTTCTTTCAACAAGGTTGATCCTCTGGTGATTATGCATGTTATGAATCCATTGCTCGGTCTCCAACTGAGTCTTGGGTCCCGAGAATTTGAGTCCATCTTCATTCATCATCTATTGGGTCCAAGGGTTTTGAGATGAGATAGAGTTGGAGGAATAGAGAGATACACACATCACACAAGTCAATCATGACTCACACATTCATTCAATCAAACATTAATATAGTACTGCCACCCACATAAGTTGGTATGGTCAGATACTCAAAACGTAAATGTTCAAACTTATTTTCTCATGGTGGTCTACTACTAAACTAACTTCTCCAGATCTTGGTTCCGGGTCTCCACGGGGCTTCTTCTGCTTGTGTTGGATATTCTCCAGTTCTTCAGCCAGATAATCTCTGTCGAGACGGAGTTTCCTGTGGCGTCCCAGTATGTCTTGGAGTTGATTCTTGAGCTTCTGGATCTCAACATCTTTGGAATGAGCTATGGTCCTGCTGTTCTCCAGTTCCTGACGAAGTTTCCGAACTTCAAGGTCTTCCTCCGCATGCTTGGTTACCTCCAGCTTCTGGGCCTTGAGTTCTTCATGCAGTGCTTCCTTATCGAATAAGACTTCGAGAAGGTCCATCTGGAGGTTCTTGATGTAATGCTCCAAGTCTTGGTTATACACCGTCAGAGATGAAAACTTCAGCTTTTGCTCCTTCGTCAGTAAGATATGTGCTGCACCAGCTTTCTACCATCCAAGCTTTCCAAAACTGTTCTTGCTTAGCTCATTACGATGACGATAGCACATGCGTGCAATTGCATCATGAATGGCAGTGTTGATGCCCGGGCTATCATCTCATATGTGATGTCTCCTTTCTTGGGGTCTCCTTGACGTCCAAAAACTCGAGTCTTAATGCCCCATGTTCCGGTTCTTCTCTTGTTCACCTTGATCTCCGGTATCTGCAACTTTAGTAGTCTGACCAGTACCATGAGGGTTGGACCACAAAGAACGTCCTTGTAGTGTTCTCTGGTGTTCAGGGTGAAATTCTCCATCTAAAATTTGGAAATAAGAAGAGTTTTGGTCAAGGGTTCAAAAGATGAGGGAAAATTCCAAGGCAAAAATTGTTTTCTCGAGGTCTTGCTGGTACTGAGCCATTTCCAAGGGTCACGTCCTACAGTCAACATGTGCTCTGATACCATTTCTGTAGTGACCTGACCTCAGACGGTCAAGTCTTTGTGTGTCTGTGCTATCCCTGGATCGGTATGCTAGCACACACAGTACATCAATGTATATATCAAAGTGCAATCACATGTATAAGTAACAAAAAAAACTGATATATACCTTAAGAATCTGAGCGGAATAAATAAACGGGTGTGGAGTCCCATCAACGCCATCGGCAAGTTGAGTGCAGACCATAACCCTATCGTATCACTTTCTCGTCGGATAATACCTGCAACATAATATGTTGCAGCCGTGTAGGTCAGTACGTTGAATGTACTGGCAAGTCACACCACAAGAGATGAATAAATGTCCTATTTATACATGCAATATGGCTGGTGGATGGTTCTAAATTTAATTTGCATAAAGCTGATTTTTCCCTATCATCAAAAGAATATTATATTGTTACTACATAATTCATCATAATATGATTGAGATGGTTGCTCCATTCAATCTATACCCAAATTCATTAAAACCCATTAAATTAATTAAGAGTGATGAGATCGCTCAATTCCCACTTTCCAGATGCTCAAATTGTCCATAACCGGAGACACGGCTAATCGATTAGTTTTACACTCTGCAGAGTTTTGCACACTTTTCCCCACAAGACTCGATCACCTCCTTTGTAGTCCTCGTGACCGCCTCGGTGTTTGAGAATCGGAAGATCGAGACATAGTCTTTCAAGTGTTCCTCTTAACCTCGGGTAGACCGGTACACCTACATATATAACTACATCCGCTAGTCTACCACGATAAGAGGTCACACAACGTACTCAACTAAGCCAAAGCCCATAATAGCTTGTGGCCGTGCAGGTAAGCTTCTAGTCATGAAAAATTGATGAATCCCTTTGAGCCTGGGTGGCAGTCCATAGGGTGATCACATGAGTACTCCGGGATCCCCTGGGCAAGTCCACTGGTTTCTCCAGGGTGCCCCTTACCAATCCACCCAGATGTGTGTTAATGTTGCCACCTTAAGTTTACCCTTAATTATTATCTCACTCGCAACTTTCATGATCTCACATACCAATCCCCGTCTACAATGGCATAGCAAAATCCCTACAACGTTGGCGACAAAGAAGTAAAGGCTCAGACCTACCTCATTGCACTCTGGGTTTATAATATAGCCAACTAACATATTCATGCAAACCCTACATCAAAGGGCTAAATGCATATATAAAACATAGGTATAAAAGGGCATGATCAAGATGTAACTTGCCTTGTATTGTTGATGAAGATGAAATATTCTATTGAGTTGTCTCTCCTTCTCGTTACGATATATCTAACGATATAAGAAAGTACTTTAACACACAACAACATCCAAATAAAGATCCAAATAAAATATTCAAATTACAATACAAAATAAAAAAACATTCCTACAAAAGTTGTTAGGACTTGGTTACGGGTTGAGATAAGATCAAGAATGAAAATATGATATAGGATTTGTTCTAGGGTTGGGTCAAAGTGAAGATCACGGCTTGAAAAGTTGTGAGGCAAGGTTCTACGACAAAGTCTATAATGGGTTTGATTGGAATATTTGACTTGGGTCCAATGAAAATGATAGATGGAGTTGATGCCATAAGGTTTATGTTACAAAAATTTATGTAACATTTCCTAAGTCCAAATTTGTATGATGATGGCATATGACCAGAGAGGTTTTCTAGGGATCAATCTAAGAGATTTAACTTCGTGCCAAAATTTATTAAACAATGATCGAGAAGGTCAAATTAAGGTGTTGATGTTAAAACAATGACTAAATCTTGCTGAAAAATTATGCCATGAGTTCCAACAGAAAGGTGATATCCTAAGGTCGAACTTTCATATAATAAACATTTTTATATGATTTATAGATTAGAAGATATAGCAAAAGTACTCAATTTAATATTTAAAACAGAACTAAACTTTAACTTGCCAAAAACTGAGATCTCGAAATTTTATAATAAACTAGATGTCTCAAGGAATCCGGGGATATAAAATTTGTCGAATTCGGACTTACGGTCTAGGAGATATGAATTTCCTAAGTTTGAGTATTTTTCTGAAAAACAATTACGGGATTTACACAGTGCTCACCGGAGTTAGTCGCCGGAGTTGGGGAAAAAGGTCGCCGGAGTTGAGGAAGAAGGCCCCCAACGTCAAATAGTAGCAGAACGGCGAAGAGGTCGACAAGGGGAGTCCTTTGGATAAGATCACAGGCTCGAACTTGTCCCGTGGCGGCGTGGAGCGGCCGCCGGAGTTGGCGAACTTCGACGAGCAATTGCTCGCAGAGGAGGAGGTTCAGAGAGGGGTGTTCGGATGGGCTAGTGAGTGGCTTCGAGGCTCTCGTTTGGGTACCTTTTATAGGATCAGGGGAGGTTAGAATTCGAGCAGGGGCGTTCGTCCACATTATGGCGTTAATGGCGAACGTTACTGCGCTCTAGGTGGCCATTAGGGCGCGGTTTAGTGTGGGTAACGGAAGGGAAGGAGTTAGGACGAAATGGGGGATCCGTTCAGAGGTGTTTTGGGCGAGGGAGAGGAAGAGGAGGGGAGGAAGAGGTGGAGGCATCGATGGTTGTTCTCTGTACCTTCTAGGTTATGTAGATGCGCATGGGGAAGAAGAAGATGAGGTGGGCTGGGCAAGAGAGGGAATAAGTGGGCCAAGCCCAATTTGGTTTGGAGGGAGCAAATAACATGTGGGTTCAAAAAAATATACAAATGAACAAGAGGAAGATGAACTTGGTCCATTACGTGTACAAAAGTTTACTTACAACAGAAAAATAAAATGTTTACATTATGCTCAATATTATTTAGAGTTCTGCAAATTCAAAAAATTATAAGTGCCATATTAAATATTTTCAAATATATTTTTGGAGAAGTCACATTATCTCCTCTCATTAAATTTTATTTGAATAATTTAGAAATATTTAAACGACAGTAAAACTCCAAATAATATCATATTTCAATTGAAACTGCAAAATCCAAACAAACTCCATATGAAATATTCATCCACCACATTTGAGAAATTCATCTTATTCTCACTCCAAAATTGTGATTGTGGTTTCCAATATTTCAAAAAGAGTCAAACAAAAATTAAAGCCCTTTGATTTTCTTGAATAAACTTCCCCAACCATAGTTTTCTTTATTGGACAAAATGTTAGCCAACTTTTATAACATGATTAGAAAAAGTTTTAAATAAGAACTCAAAAGGTTTGAATTCTCGTGAAAATAAAATAATTTCACACAATCCATCACACAACAATCAAACAAACAATCCTATTTATTTATTTATTTAATATAACATTCCAAAATATAGAATTTTGGGTTGTTACACACACACACACACACTCTCTCTCTCTCTCTCTCTCTCTCTCTCGTTCTCTGATCTTCAATACCATGTTCTTCTTGATCTTCTTGGAGTCCTATCCGATGCAATCTTCTTTTGCGATGTGTTTTTTGGGATCCGGTGAATTATGGGTTTATGATCAGATTATTCATTGAAGGTAATTGAGTCTTTTCTGAACTTTATTATGCATGATTGTTATAGACTTGTATTTCTCTCCGATCTATCTGTTTGGTCTGGCCAACTAGATTTATTTATCTTCAGTGGGAGAGGTGCTTTGTAATGGGTTCAATCTTGCAGTGCTCTATATCCTAGTGACAGAAGGGGACACGACATGTATTTGTTTGTTTTCATTAAGGATAAAATGATGGGGTTTATTCATATTGATTGGGTTTACTTTGTCTACATCATGTCATCTTGCTTAAGGTGTTACTCCATTTTCATGAACTTACTACCATAGATGCATGCTGGATAGCGGTCGATTGGTGGAGTAATAGTAGTAGATGCAGGTAGGAGTCGGTCTACTTGTCTCGGACGTGATTCCTATATACATGATCATTGCCGTGAATATGTCATAACTATGCGCTTTCCTATCAATTACCCAACAACAATTTGTTCACTCACCATATGCTATGTGTTAGAGAGAGAAGTCTCTAGTGAAAACTATGGCCCCGGGGTCTACCTTTATCATATTATAAAACTAAAAATATCTTGCTGCAATTTGTTTACCTTTTATTTTGTTTTGCAATTTATCTTTCTATCTATCACTATCAGAACTAATCCTTGCAAGTAACGATTCAAGAGGGTTGACAGCCCTCTCGCCCGCGTTGGGTGCAAGTATTTGCTTTTTGTGTATAGGTGCTGCTTAGGGGAGTTTGCTTGGTTCTTCTACTGGATTGATACATTGGTTCTTACTGAGGGAAATACTTATCTCTACTGTACTGCATCTCCCCTCCTCTTCGGGGAAATCCCAATGCAGTTGACAAATAGGAGGAAGAATTTCTGGCGCTGTTGCCGGGAAGACATCATCAAATTCTCATCAGGTTCCTACATACAAACTATCATCTACTTTCTTACTTTTTTCGCCTTTTTATTTGCCTTTTTATTTTTCCTATCTTTTTCATCTCCCTCCACTTCTCATAAAAACCGAAAAATACAAAAATATTTGCTTTGTTAGTTTGCTTGTCTTGCTCGAAGTCGCTACCATGTCTGAATTTGTTATCGCTAAGGGTGAGAGTGAGGATAGTAAGACTCCTAAAATGGAAATCCCCGTAAATTTGGATACTGTAACTTCTGTGATGGGAAGTGGAATATCATAGGAAAAATTATTATTCAAGATTTCTTCACTTGTACGGGAACATTGGTGTGTAATGATATTCATATTGTTCAAAAAACCAATAGTTATGCTCAAGCTATTTCTGCACTCATTATTAAACTTGAAAGAAGAATTATTTGTACTCATCCTACTTTGCAAAGATTTTTCTTTGAGCTATCTGTCATAAACAGTCCTAGGGCTAAAAAGATAACCATCCTTATCTTCATGAATGAATTTGACTATATAGTGCGAGAGGCTAGAGAAATCTTTGAATTTTACAATGTGTTATGAATGTCCTATGATAGATGCAATTTTATATGATAGATATTTATGAGGAGATATATGTCTCGTGGTCGTCATGCTTTCGAGGAAAAAGCTAAAAAGAAAGTTCCCAATTTACACTTAATCCAACAAGTATTCAATGCCATTAATCATCAATATTCTTGGATCGTAAAAGGGAATCAACAAGGTTTTGAAGAAGATTGTCTTGAAATAACTTATGAAAAAAACTCTTGATGATAACGTCTCCCAAGAAGTTAAAACTAATGATGTGACAATTACTAAGGATAGCCCATTCCACCATTTGAGTTCCCATAATAGGAAGGTGATACGTCTCCAACGTATCTATAATTTTTGATTGTTCCATGCTGTTATATTATCATTCTTGGATGTTTTATAATCATTTTGTATCATTTTTTGGTACTAACCTATTGACATAGTGCCAAGTGCCAGTTGCTATTTTCTGCATGTTTTTTACATCGCAGGAAATCAATACCAAACAGAGTCCAAAAGCAGCGAAACTTTTTGTGGATTTTTTTGGACCAGAATAAATCCAGTGGGCCAAAGAAGCACCTGGGGGCTGCTCCGAGGGGAGCACAACCAACCTGGGCGCGCCCTGGTGGGTTGTGCCCACCTCGGGTGCCCCCGAACCGCCTCTTTACTCTATAAATACCTCAATATTCCATAAACCCTAGGGGAACCGACGAAAATCAATTCCATCCGCCGCAGAGTCCAGAACCACTAGATCTAATCTAGACACCATCACGGAGGGGTTCACCACTTCCATTGGTGCCTCTCCGATGATGCGTGAGTAGTTCTTTGTAGACCTTCGGGTCCGTAGTTAGTAGCTAGATGGCTTCCTCTCTCTCGTTTGATTCTCAATACAATGGTATCTTGGAGATCCATATGATGTAACTCTATTTGCGCTGTATTTGTTGGGATCCGATGAACTTTGAGTTTATGATCAGATCTATCTTTTTATCCATGAAATTTCTTTGAGTCTTCTTTGATCTCTTATATGCATGATTGCTTATAGCCTCGTATTTCTTCTACGATATTTGGGTTTAGTTTGGCTAACTTGATCTATTTATCTTGCAATGGGAAGAGGTGCTTTGTAGTGGGTTCGATCTTACGGTGCTTGATCCCAGTGCAGAAGGGGAACCGACACGTATGTATCATTGCTACTAAGGATTAAACGACGGGGTCTATTTCTACATTAATAGATCTTGTCTACATCATGTCATCGTTCTTATTGCATTACTCTGTTTCTCCATGAACTTAATACATTAGATACATGCTGGATAGCGGTCGATGTGTGGAGTAATAGTACTAGATGCAAGCAAGAGTCGGTCTACTAATCTTGGACGTGATGCCTATATAATGATCATTGCCTGGATATCGTCATGATTATTTGAAGTTTTATCAATTGCCGAAGAGTAATTTGTTCACCCACCGTTTGCTATTTTCCTCAAGAGAAGCCACTAGTGAAACCTACGGCCCTCAAGTATCTTCTTTAATATATTTGCCTTTGCGATCTATTTGTCTTTGCTTTTATTTTCAGATCTATTAAACCAAAAATACAAAAATACCTTGCTGTACTTAATTTTATTTGGTGTTCGATCTATCAATATTTACTACTCTCTCACGTCCATTTGCCAATTTACGGCGCCGCTACCGAAAAGGGATTGACAACCCTTTAATACGTCGGGTTGCGAGTATTTGTTATTTGTGTGCAGGTGCTGTTTACGTAGTGTTGCTTGGTTCTCCTACTGGTTCAATAACCTTGGTTTCATCACTGAGGAAAATACCTACCGCCGTTGTGCTGCATCCTCCCTTCCTCTTGTTGGGGAACGTAGTAATTTCAAAAAAAATCCTACGCACACGCAAGATCATGGTGATGCATAGCAACGAGAGGGGAGAGTGTTGTCCACGTACCCTCGTAGACCGAAAGCGGAAGCGTTAGACCAACGCGGTTGATGTAGTCGTACGTCTTCACGATCCGACTGATCCAAGTACCGAAAGCACGACACCTCCGAGTTCAGCACACGTTCAGCTCGATGACGTCCCACGAACTCCGATCCAGCAGAGCTTCGAGGGAGAGTTCCGTCAGCACGACGGCGTGATGACGGTGATGATGATGCTACTGCAGGGCTTCGCCTAAGCACCGTTACGATATTACCGAGGTAGATTATGGTGGAGGGGGGCACCGCACATGGCTAAAAGATCAATGATCAATTGTTGTGTCTCCAAGGGGTGCCTCTCTCCCCGTATATAAAGGAGTGGAGGAGGGGGAGGGGACGCCCCCCTATGACGCGCCCCATGAGGAGTCCTACTCCCACCGGGAGTAGGACTCCCCCCTTCCAAGTAGGAGTAGGAGAGGAGAGGGAAGGGAGAGAGGAAGAGAAGGAAAGGGGGGCACCCCCCTCCTTGTCCAATTCGAACTAGAGGGGGAGGGGGCACGCCGCTGCCCTGGCCGCCCCTCCTCTTCTCCCACTAGGGCCTAATAGGCCCAATAAACTCCCCGGGGGGTTCCGGTAACCCCCCGGTACTCCGGTATATGTCCGAAACCTCCCGAAACACTTCCGGTGTTCGAACATAGTCATCCAATATATCGATCTTTAAGTCTCGACCATTTCGAGACTCCTCGTCATGTCTGTGATCATATCGGGGACTCCGAACTACCTTCGGTACATCAAAACACAAAAACTCATAATACCGATTGTCACCAAACTTTAAGCGTGCGGACCCTACGGGTTCGAGAACTATGTAGACATGACCGAGACACGTCTCCAGTCAATAACCAATAGCGGAACCTGGATGCTCATATTGGTTCCCACATATTATACGAAGATCTTTATCGGTCAAACCGCATAACAACATACGTTGTTCCCTTTGTCATCGGTATGTTACTTGCCCGAGATTCGATCGTCGGTATCTCAATACCTAGTTCAATCTCGCTACGGCAAGTCTCTTTACTCGTTCCGTAATACATCATGCTGCAACTAACTCATTAGTTACGATGCTTGCAAGGCTTATCTTGATGTGCATTACCGAGAGGGCCCAGAGATACCTCTCCGACAATCGGAGTGACAAATCCTAATCTCGATCTATGCAAACTCAACAAGTACCTTCGGAGACACCTGTAGAGCACCTTTATAATCACCAAGTTACGTTGTGACGTTTGGTAGCACACAAAGTGTTCCTTCGGTATTCGGGAGTTGCATAACCTCATAGTCATAGGAACATGTATAAGTCATGATGAAAGCAATAGAAACATACTAAACGATCAAGTGCTAAGCTAACGGAATGGGTCAAGTCAATCACATCATTCTCTAATTATGTGATCCCTTTTATCAAATGACAACTCATGTCTATGGTTAGGAAACATAACCATCTTTGATCAACGAGCTAGTCAAGTAGAGGCATAGTAGTGACACGTTGTTTGTCTATGTATTCACACATGTATTATGTTTCTGGTTAATACAATTCATAATAAACATTTATCATGAAATAAGAAAATAAATATTAACTTTATTATTACCTCTAGGGCATATTTCCTTCAGTCTCCCACTTGCACTAGAGTCAATAATCTAGATTACACAGTAATGATTCTAACACCCATGGAGTCTTGGTGCTGATCATGTTTTGCTCGTGAAAGAGGCTTAGTCAACGGGTCTGCAACATTCAGATCCATATGTATCTTGCAAATCTCTATGTCCCCACCCTGGACTTGATCACAGATGGAATTGAAGCGTCTCTTGATGTGTTTGGTTCTCTTGTGAAATCTGGATTCCTTTGCTAAGGCAATTGCACCAGTGTTGTCACAAAAGATTTTTATTGGACCCGATGCACTAGGTATGACACCTAGATCGGATATGAAATCCTTCATCCAGAATCCTTCATTTGCTGCTTCAAGCAGCTATATACTCCGCTTCACACGTAGATCCTGCCAGGACGCTTTGTTTAGAACCGCTCCAACTGACAGCTCCACTGTTCAATATAAACACGTATCTGGTTTGCGATTTAGAATCGTCCGGATCAGCGTCAAAGCTTGCATCGACGTAACCATTTACGACGAGCTCTTTGTCACCTCCATAAACGAGAAACATATCCTTAGTCCCTTTTTAGGTATTTCAGGATGTTCTTGACCGCTGTCCAGTGATCCACTCCTGGATTACTTTGGTACCTCCCTGCAAAACTAATAGCAAGGCACACATCAGGTCTGGTACACATCATTGCATACATGATAGAGCCTATGGCTAAAGCATAGGGAACATCTTTCATTTTCTCTCCATCTTCTGCAGTGGTCGGGCATTGAGTCTTACTCAACTTCACACCTTGTAACACATGTAAGAACCCTTTCTTTGCCAGATCCATTTTGAACTTCTACAAAACTTTGTCAAGGTATGTTGTAAGTGCATCTAGTGCCACCCCTAGTTTGGAGTGCGGAGTATTGATGACAAACGTGGCTGAGGGACTAATGTGTTTGTGAGAATTGCAGGATAACACATGTAGTAGTCCCTCCTTGATTCGGTTTACCTACCGGAGATGACCCCTAAAAATGTATGAAGACATTGAAGACAATGGTGGTACGTGAAGATATTCACATTGAAGACTACGACAGAAGAAGACATTGAGTGAAGACTATGGAGCGCGAAGACTTAGAAGTTTCGTTGTTTCTTTTCTTCTTTGTTGAGTCATAGGAACCACCGCAGACCGTTAAGTGGGGTCCAAGTGAACAAAGTCGAGTGATCAAGTGATGCTCAACTAAAATCCTATGTCTTCGACGAAGACAATGAGAGCAAATCTTATCCAGAAGTCGGATAAGTCAGCTTTACTTGTAGCCCAAGTCAAGTCATGGCGTGTGTTGAAATCGACCGTTGTGACACGTGTCGGTTCCTTAGTGACCGAGGGTCATTTCGGACAAATTAGGTCGGTTGCCTAGTGGCTATAAATAGCCCACCCCCTCACCATAAATTGGTGGCTGCTCAGAGTTAGTGCACGGCTTTTATCGTTGAGAGCAACCCACCTCCGAAGAGTTTGAGAGAAATCCTTGTGAGGACAAAGCCCAAACCACCCAGAGCCCAAAGAGTGTTTGGCATCACCAAAGTCTTTCTTTCCGCGTGATCTAAAGAATTGTTACACTTGAGGACTGTGAATCCTCCAGCCGGTTAGGCGTCGCGTTATGAGCATCCAAGAGTAATTGTGGATCACCGATGAACGAAGTCCGTGAAGGTTTGGAACTCTACCTTGAAGACTTACCAGAGTGATTGGGCGGGGCTGTGTGTCCTTAGCTCAAGGGGAATAAGGTGAAGACATGGTCTTCTGAGTTCAATCTCAGCCTCCCTAACCAAACGTACAGTTGTCACATCCACTGGAACTGGTCGAACAAATCGTTGTCTACACAACACACTGGTTCTATCTCTTACTCTCCTTACTTACAGTTTGTCTTTGTGAAGTCATTGCCTGATTGCTCTACCTGTTTGTCTTCACTATGTGACTACTTGTTCTGATTGGCTTCATACTATCTTCCATCCTGATCCTACTACCTAGCTGCTATCAGTCATCATGATTTAGCTTCATACTTGTTAGACTATGGCTTGTCTAGTGTAGTCCATCTTCCGCTGCATGTTTACAGGTCTAGTTTTCATGTTTGTCTTCGAAACTTTCATGTTTTTCGCCTATTCACCCCCCTCTAGTCGATAACTAGCACTTTCAATTGGTATCAGAGCAAGGTACTCCCTTGTTCTGTGTGATTCGGTTTAACCACCTGGAGTTTTAGCTATGTTGACTGCAGGGATAATCAAAGTCTCCGCTGCGTGCCCTGTCTTCAATGGCACTGAATATCCCTACTGGAAGAATAAGATGCATTTGCATCTTGAAGCCATTGATGTCGATCTGTGGTATGTCGTCAAGAACGGCGTTCCCAAGACTGGTGAAGGTGTCACCCCTACTGATGTCAAGAAGTTCATTCAACTCGATTCTACTGCGAAGAACATCATCTGGGGTGTAAGGGCATATTTATCCCCAAGTTGTTTTGGTGATTGATGACAATTCTTTTGCGGACTAATCGTGTGCGTTGAGTTCTTTCAGAGATTCATCCTTTGGCACGAGACGATTACTTCCCCTCGGTGTTTTATTCAAGACGGTGTAGCTCCTTCGTTTCTATCTTTGGTGGTCTAGTTTCGTAGGAGTCGCCGTACTATCAAGAGGGGATCCGCTTTGGTTAGGCTAGGGTGGAATCAACACATACACATCCCTATCACACCCGTTGCTTTTTTCCGCTTCATTGGAGCTATCTTTCCTTGATCTGTGCCTACCTGTTCTGTCCCAGCGGGAGTATCATGGTCCTCGGTAGTATCTTGAAGCTCAAATCAGCGGTAGTACCGCTCCCCGAGCGGTAGTACCGCTCCCCGAGCGGTAGTACCGCTCCCCGAGCGGTAGTACCGCTTCCTGAGCGGTAGTACCGCTTGTGAGCTTCGGCCGTAGTACCGCAGTGGTTCCGGGCTACTACCGCCTCGATTCTCGACTGCTATTTCTCGTGTCGGGTTTTACGGTACTAGTTGCGGCAGTAGGGGCGGTAGTACAGCTCCAAGCGGTAGTAGCGCATGTACTTCCGCGGTAGTACCGCTGGGGGGACAGGGCCCTACTTCCCTCGTCAGTGCGGTAGTACCGCTGGGAGGGAGCGGTAGTACCACTTATAAGCGGTAGTACCGCCCTGCCCAAGCGGTAGTACCGCTCTGTGCGGGGCTGGTTGGTGGGTAACGGTTGGATTGGTTCCCCCACTTTATAAAGGTGTCTTCTTCCCCAAAGTTGACTTACCTCTTTCCCCAAAAGCTCCATTGTTGCTCCAAGCTCCATTTTCGCCCGATCTCTCTCCCTAGCCAATCAAACTTGTTGAGTTGCTCGGGATTGGTTGAGAAGGCCCGATCTACACTTCCACCAAGAGAAATTTGATTCCCCCCACTTATCCCTAGTGGATCTTGTTACTCTTGGGTGTTGAGCACCCTAGACGGTTGAGGTCACCTCGAAGCCATACTCCGTTGTGGTGAAGCTTAGTGGTGTTGTTGGGAGCCTCCAAGTGTTGTGGGGATAGCCCCAATCTTGCTTGTAAAGGTTCGGTCGCCGCCTTCAAGGGCACCAATAGTGGAATCACGGCATCTCGCATTGTGTGAGGACGTGAGGAGATTACGGTGGCCCTAGTGGCTTCTTGGGGAGCATTGTGCCTCCACACCGCTCTAACGGAGACGTACTTCCCTTTAAAAGGAAGGAACTTCGGTAACACATCCTCGTCTCCACTGGCTCCACCCTTGGTTATTTCGTCCCTTTACTTTTGCAAGCCTACTTGTGTTGTATCTATTGCTTGCTTGTGTGCTAGTTGTCTTTGCATCATATAGGTTGTCCACGTAGTTGCACATCTAGACAACCTATTTTATTGCAAGGTTTAAATTGTTAAAGAAAAGCTTAAAAATTGTTAGTTGCCTATTCACCCCCCCCCCCTCTAGTCAACCATATCGATCCTTGCAATTGGTATCAGAGCCTCGTCTCTTTTTAAGGATTGTACCGTCCGAAGAGTATGGTTGACGTCGTAGATGATGTGGGAGAGCACTCCGGTGCGAATCCGATATCATCTACGGGAGATGGGGGTAACTCGATCTCTCATGAGGAATTCAATGTGGCGTTGGACACATTGAAAACCTCCATGACGACCGAGGTCAAGGACATGTTTAAGGAATTCCTAGAAGGGCTTAAACTTTCCACCGCACCCGTGAAAGTGGGTGATCCCGCCAACACGGGGACGGATGCTAACTCCGATAAGGGGGAAGCTACTAGTGAGAAAGCCCCATCGTCTAGTGGTAAGAATGGCACCGGCATCTTCGCCCATGTGCAACCTCCTCCCGTTTATGGTTCCTTCTACTCATTTGAATCATGCCGGTCCACCTCCTAAGATTGATAAAAAGGAGGATTTTGATTCTTGGGTTTATCGTTTTAAGCGTCATTTAAATCATGTGAACACTAACCTTTGGAGAATCATTGAAGAAGGTTTCTATCCAAGATGACCGAGCAACTTCTCTCCTAGAGAAGTCGTGGACCATCAATTCAATGAGAATGCTCTCTTCATCATCCAAGAAGCAATCCTTCCCGAAGACCTCCCTCATCTCCGTCCCTACTCCCTTGCCAAAGATGCTTGGCACAAGGTGGTTTCCCTTTATCGAGGAAGCGCGAGCATTCAACGTTCCAACTATGAAGTGGTGCAAGATGAAGCCGATGAGTTTGCTATGAAAGAAGATGAAGAACCTCGTGAGCTCTATCGGAGAGTTACCAAGCTCGCGGTCTCCCTCGGGATCATGGAAGTAAGGACACGGATGACAAGCTGGATCAAGCGCCAAATTCCTCAAGGCAATGATGCCCTACCACAAAGCCATGTCCTCCGTCATCCGTCAAAGGCCGGACTTCCACACCATGTCCTCAAGTGATGTGTTGGATGAGTTTGTGGCTATGAGCATATTGGACAAAACCGCCGACAATGCGGTGCTTCGCTCCCAAAGAGCAAAGAAGCCCAACCTCGCTTTGAAGGCCAAGGTTTGTGTCGAAGAAGAAGGAGAGGAGGAAGAAGAAGAGAGCAACCTCGAAGATACGAAGTATGACTAACATGAACACATGGCCCTTGCTTCAAGGCAATTTTGGAGCAAGAAGAACTCAAGGCCCAACTTCAACAAGAGCAACTCAAGTGGTGCTAAGGGCAAGCAACGAGTGAGGACTTGCTTCAATTGTGGCAATGTGAGTCACTTTGTTGCGGAGTGCCCATATGAGAAGAGGGAAGACAATGGTGGCAAGCTCATCGGTAAGGACAAGGCCAAGTCTTTCCCCAACAAGAGCAACTTCACCAAGAAGGCTCCTCACAAAGCTTTGGTGGTTCAAGAAGAGTACAATGAGGATGATGATGATGATGAAGATGGTGAGTCGGTTGCCATGGCCTCCGTTGCCATTGCGACGACTCCTCGGGTGTCTCTCTTCGACTCACCTAATGAAAGCATCACCGCCAAGTGCCTCATGGCTAAAGCCACCAACAAGGTAACCCCCAACATCAAAACTACCATCATCAATCATTCTTCTTTGACGGATTGCATTGATGAACATGAGGGGACTAATGTGGAGGATAATGAGTTTGAGACCTTTATGAGTAAGCTCAAGGGCAAATCCAAGAAGCACTTCATTTCTCTCTTGGAACAACTTGGTGAAGCCAATGACATGAACGAGGCTCACGAAGAAACCATCTCTAAGATGGAAGTTCATAGTCGTGACTATGCCGATGAGATATTGGATCTCTCTAATGCTCTTGAGGAAGAGCGTGGGCATCGTTTGGCTCTTGAGGAGTCACACAACGATGACCATGCCAAATTAAAGAAAGATCTTGATCATGCTCTTGTTGTGTCTCGTGTTCTAACTTCCGAGAAGGCTAAACTTGGGGTTGATCATGCTAGACTCAAGGAGGAGTTTGATGTACTTGACAAGGCCCATAAGGTCTTGAAAGGTGCTCATGCAAACCTCAAGGAGTCTCATGCTCAACTCCAAGTTAAGCTAACCAAGGAAAAGGCCACATTTCCTCACATGGTCTTAATTGATAATGCAAATGCTACTAACCCGTGTTGTGAGCATGTGCATCTTGTGGAGGAGAATGCCAAGTTGAAGGAACAACTCGAGAAAGGTCTTGTGACATGCATACAAGGTGAGAAGAACCTAAATGACCTTTTGAGCAATCAAAAGGAAGTTGTGTGCAAGAAGGGAGTTGGGTTCTCACCCAAGTCCAAGAACAAGAGGAAGAATGAGAAGAAGAATAACAAGACCAATCAACCTCCCCCACTCAAGCAAACCTTTGTGAAGGAAGGAGAGGGTGCTCCTAAGGGGAAGAAGAACAATGCGAAGAGTGGTGATGCCAAAAGGGGCAAAGCCATCTCTCCCAACAAAGCCGGCGACTTTAACCCCTCTTATGTGTTGTGCCGTGCTAGTGATGGGCATGTCTATGCTAAATTTGTTGGTTCTTCTTATGAGTACATTGAATGGTCTATTTGGGTTCCTAAGACCCTCGTTACTAACATCAAAGGACCCATTACTAAATGGGTACCTAAAACCAAGCATTGATCTCTTTTAGGTGTTTGCTTCCGGTGGGGGATCATGGTTGCTCGATAGTGGAGCAACAAATCGTATGACCGGGAGCAAGGACTTGGTGGTGGATGTGCAAAAGATCCCATCTATGCCCACCAATGTCGAGTGGGGTGATGGCAAGGTTGTCGTTTCTGATGATCTAACGATCGAGAAAGTCATGCTTGTTGAGTCCCTTGCATACAATTTGCTTTCCGTTCGTCAACTTGCACTCATGGGCTTTGCCACCTTCTTTGACATTGATACCGTGGCCCTCTTGTGGAGCAAGACTCTTAAAGTAGCCTTTGTTGGGCATGTCGAGAACGGTATCTATGTGATAAACTTTTCGGAGCGACCCACTAAGACCGCGACATGCCTAATGGCTAAAGTTGACGTGGGATGGCTTTGGCATCGCCGTTTAGCCCACGCCAATATGAGATCTTTGCAAAGTCTTCTCAAGGGGACCATGTCCGTGGACTAACAAATGTTAGTTTTGCCAAAGATCGTGATTGCAGTGCTTGTATCGAAGGAAAGCTTCATGAAACGGCTCACCCTCCCATGACTATCATCTACTCGAAGAGACCCTTGGAGCTCCTGCACATGGACCTCTTTGGAACTATATCCTTTGATAGTCTTGGGGGTAGAAAGTATTGCTTGGTGATTGTGGATGATTATTCAAGATACACTTGGGTATACTTCTTCAAGAGGAAGAGTGAGACTCAACAAACTGTCATCGACTTTGCAAATGAAGCTCAACGTCAACATAATGCAAAGATCTTGACAATAAGAAGTGACAACGGCACCGAGTTCAAGAACTACACCTTGGATGAGTTTCTTAGTGATGAGGGGATCAAGCATAAATATTCAGCACCATATACCCCTCAACAAAATGGTGTCGCGGAGAGGAAGAACTGGACGTTGATGGATGCGGCAAGGACCATGATGGCGGAGTTCAAGTCTCCATACAACTTTTGGGCCGAAGCCATCAACACCGCATGTCATGCATCCAATCGGCTCTATCTCCTCAAAGGCTTGAACAAGACTCCTTATGAGATACTCACCGAAACAAGCCCAATCTCAAGTACTTCCGGTGTTCGGGGTGTAAGTGTTTCATTCTCAAGAAAGGTGTTCGTTTGTCTAAATTTGAGGCTAGAGCTTATGAGGGCATATTTGTTGGCTATGCTACAAACTCTCATGCTTACCGTGTTCTCAACAAGTCCTCCAGACTCATTGAGGAGACGTGTAACGTGGATTTTGACGAAAATAACGGCTCCCAAGTGGAGCAAAGTGGTACTTGTGATGTAGGTGATGAAATTCCTCCCCAAGCCATAAGAAGAATGGGTATTGGTCATATTCTACCCGTTGAGGAACCCCTTGTGGCCGAAGGAGATGGACAATGCTCCACTCAAGTGGAGCCATCACCTACTC
Source organism: Aegilops bicornis (assembly GCA_021605145.1). Taxonomy (NCBI): domain Eukaryota; kingdom Viridiplantae; phylum Streptophyta; class Magnoliopsida; order Poales; family Poaceae; genus Aegilops; species Aegilops bicornis. Next base: position 391,644,882 of record CM038672.1, read on the forward strand.
AAGACCCACACGCTCAAGAACAAAGTGAAGGCCCTCAACCTCATGAACAAGACCAAGGGCAAGATCATGCTCAAGACGATGGTGACACACCAAATGATGCCCAAGGTCAAGTTCTCTCCCCCGGGCATGCTCAAGATCAAGAACATGCTCAAGACGGCGCTCAAGATGATCAAGTGACCCCTCCTCATCTCACCTCCGAGGAGGAATTAGAGCGTCGTGCCGCCAAGATTGCGTCCAAACTCACCACCAAAGTCCATCTCATGGAGAATGTGGTTGGAAGCCTAAGAAAAGGGGTAAGCACTCGTAGACAATTGGCAAACTATTGTGAACATCACGCGTTTGTCTCTTGTGTTGAACCCCAAAAGGTCTATGAGGCGCTCGAAGACTCGGATTGGCTCAATTCCATGCATGAAGAACTCAAAAACTTCGAGTACAACAAGGTGTGGAGATTGGTGCCAAGGCCATCGGGGAACCACAACGTCATTGGAACCAAGTGGATCTTCAAGAACAAGCAAGATGCTCATGGGAACATCATTTGCAACAAGGCAAGATTGGTAGCACAAGGCTACTCCCAAGTCGAGGGTATCGACTATGGTGAAACCTTTGCTCCCGTTGCTCGCCTTGAATCCATTCGTTTGTTGATTGCTTATGCTTCCCATCACAACTTTAAGTTGCAACAAATGGATGTGAAAAGTGCTTTTCTTAATGGTCCTATTAATGAGTTGGTCTATGTCAAGCAACCCCCCGGGTTCGAGGACCCCTACTTCACGGATCATGTGTATCATCTCGATTAGGCACTCTATGGCCTTTAACAAGACCCCACGATGCGTGGTATGACCACCTTACCGAAGTTGTTACAAGATCGTGGATTTGAGGTGGGGCAAATCGATCCCACTCTTTTTACTAAGAAGGTCAATGGGGAGTTGTTTGTATGCCAACTATATGTTGATGATATTATCTTTGGTTCCCCTAACAAAGCTTTCAATGAGGAATTTGCCGCTCTCATGACCTCCAAGTTCAAGATGTCTTCTATGGGAGAGTTGGAGTTCTTCCTTGGTTTTGGTATCAAAGAAAGAAGAGAAGGAACCTTCATCAACCAAGCCAAATACACTCAAGACATGCTCAAAAGATTCAAGCTAAGTGATGTCAAGCCGGCTACTACACCAATGCCTACCAAGTGCCAACTTGACATTGATCCCAATGGTAAAGCGGTGGATCAAAAGGTATATCGCTCCATGATTGGCTCCTTGCTTTACCTTTGTGCATCTAGACCGGATATCATGTTGAGTGTGGGAATGTGTGCACGGTTTCAAGCAGCACCGAAGGAAAGTTACTATGTGGCGGTCAAGCGAATCTTTCGATGTTTGGGTCATACCCCAAACTTTGGCTTATGGTACCCAAGAGGGGCAAACTTCAAGCTTGAAGGATTTACGGATTCCGATTGGGCGGGAGACAAAGTGGATAGGAAGTCCACCTCCGGAGGGTGCCAATTTCTTGGTTGCTCTTTGGTAAGTTGGTCTTCCAAGAAGCAAAGTTGTGTGTCTCTCTCTCGTCCTTTGAAGCGGAATATGTGGCGGCCGGTAGTTGTTGTGCTCAACTTCTATGGATGAGGCAAACTTTAAAGGAGTACGGTGTCATTTGTGACAAAGTGCCTCTTTGGTGTGACAATGAAAGTGCCATCAAGATTTCTCTCAACCCGATGCAACACTTCAAGACGAAGCATATTGAGATCGGTATCACTTCATCCGGGATCATATTAGGCGAGGGAGATCGAGCTCAAGTATGTCAACACTCATGATAACCTTGCAGATATTTTCACGAAGCCCTTGGATGAAGCAAGATTTCGCGAGTTAAGGCATGAGCTAAATATCATTGATTTGAGCAATGTGACTTGAAACCGTGCACCTCCCACCACACTCAACTTGTTGTCTAGTTTAGATGTAGGCATGGACATAGGGGGACTGTTGTTCTCTCAATGAACTCTCCCTCCCCCCATTATGCATAAATTGATCTAGTCTTTCACTTTAACCATATTTGTATGGTACTAGTGCTTAAAGGACGAGTTTTGGTCATGGGTCCAAGGTTAAAATCTTCGCGACGCCCATACCTCTTGACTCAAACATAGGTGGCCTCGGCCACCGCCCTCTCTTGAAGAGGTGTGTTCTGGTCCGTTGTTTGTGTGTTTGTAGCCTTGTTGGTTCTTCCTTTCTCTTGGCTGAGTTTTTCCGTTCTCTTTGAGCTTAAGCCGTGTGTTTAGAGGCCTGTAGTTATTGAGCGGTACTACCGCTGGTGGTGCGCGGTACTACCGCTCTAAGCGGTACTACCGCCTACCAACAAGGGTACTACCATCATGAGGCGGGGCAGGGGGTTATGTCGGGGCGGGGAGTTTTCTTCTCCCCATACCCATTCGCCGCCCCCACGACCTGCTTTGTCTCTCCAAAGACCGGGCGCTTGTGAGAGGGCTCCGGCGGATCTCCCTCTCCGGGGCGCTCCTCTCCATTCCCTTCGGTGGAGTCGATCCCCACCTTGTCCTCTTGCCATGGATGCCGGTATTGCCTCCATTCCCTCTTTCTTCTTGTCTAGATTTCCAATCTAGCATCCTAGGGGCAATAGTAGTTGCATCTCTAGATTTTTGGCCAAATCTAGGCTTGAGTAGGATGGAGAAGGCCTCTAGGCAGTTTGGATTGGTGTTTGGTAGGAGTATTTTTGAATTTGGTAGGACGGTAGTGCCGGATCTGACCACGGCAGTAGGAAACTGCCGTTTCCCGTCTCAAGCGGTACTACCGCTCCCCTGGAGCGGTACTACCGCTTGGAGCGGTACTACCGCTCTCAGGTCGCGGTACTACCGCCCTCTACCAGTTTCCACCATACTTCTACTAATCAGTGATCCGTTTTGGTTTTGTTTGGTGGCTTATGCTTGTTCTTTCTGGTTGTTTGAGTGTTCGTGTGTGTGGTTACAGTTGATAAGCTTCACGAGCATCGTGCTCGGCGTGTCAACCCCGGGTCGTGCCACGTCCCAAGCGGTCTGCATAACCGAGTCTGAGGGAGGTTCCTCAAGTCTGCTCCTCCACCCCAATCTGCAGGAGGTTCCTCAAGTGCTGCTCCTCCACCCCAACTCCAGAAGACGCCTGGTGTCAAGCGAAGCCGTGCAAAACTGCGCTGTAAATGCCAGCCAAGGAGTTACGGGCACGACGTCGCCAAGAACCCCTATGAGGCGGACCAAGATCCCACTATGGTCAAGTCTGCTTCTGGAACAGGTTTGATTTGCCATCTTCTTTGATGTTCTCAAGGCCAAGAAGAACCTCTATGTTAACGTGCACTCCATCGACACCGACCATATGGAGAAGGATCCTGATTATTTTGGTGAAGCTCTTCAGATATGCACTCAGCTGAACATTCTTGGTGTCATGCAATTCAACAAAGATTATGATGCTGATATTGTGGCCCGATTCTATGCCACGGTTCATCTCAGGATTGATGAGGACAGGACACTGACTTGGATGACCAATGGAAAGTTGCTTTCAGTCAAGTGGAAGGCGTTCATGGATTTGATTGGGGTGGAAGATCGAGGGCTTGAGTCTCCTGTCGGCTTTCGTCCCACACCGCAACAACTCCGCCACTCACAAGCAAGCTCTATGGCCCTCTTGCACTTTGAAGGTCAACCACGAGGGCGAAGAAGGAAACATATGAGCTTCCTGCCTTTCTGGACATTCTTCACCGTGTCTTCCATGAGACTCTTTTCCCTCGCATCGGGAATCTGGATATGGTTCACTCTTATCTCGTGGACATGCTTCTCTTCTGCCAGCGTGAGAAGGAACAAAACACCGGAGAGTCCCTGGATATTTCTCATGTTATGTGGTCTGAGCTGTTATCTGCTATCTCCGAGCGCAAGTGCCTGATTTATGGCCCTTCATCATGCTGCTTATTGAGAAGGCCTGGGGTCGTGTCTATCCCAAGGTGATGCTAGAGACCGGGGAGTTGGTTTCTCACGACATCAAGCGTCTGAGGAAGAAGGACAATTGGGGCTCTCGGGTCCCTAAATCTGGAGTTCCTTAAATGCGCTCTGCCATGGAGACCGAGGAGGAGGCTGAGGCCGAGGTGAGGATGATGATGACTATGTGCCTTCTGCAGAGAGCCCTCTTGGGCAAAGAAGCTCAAGCTCAAGATGAAGAAGTTGTTACTGCATGGAGGCTCACGGTCAAGACATGACTCATGTGGGTGAGAAGAAGGCCCGTCGTCGTCACAAGGAGCTCATGCGCCAGTTGGGTGCCACAGTTAACACGGGATCTGAGGACCAGCTTACTGAGGAGGAGGAGTGGATTCAGCAGCACTGCCCGTGGACCGATTCTGATGCCGAGCACTTCCCGACCGACGATGGTGGTGCAGACGTTCCCGCTGAGATCTGATTCTCTTGCTCTCACCTGGAGCTGTAGCCACACTCCCTCTCCTTTTTGGTGTCTCGATGCCAAAGGGGGAGAGAGTTTAGGGATTTGTGTTTCCTCGCGTCGTTTGTGTTTCCTCGCGTCGTTTGTGTTTTCTCGCGTTTGCCTGGTTTGTTTGTGCCTGGTTTGTGTCAGTGAGACCTAAGTTCTAGTCATATGGTGTGAGACATATGCTACCTTTTCTTTCGAATATCTTTATCTATGTCCATCTAGCTTATGAGTTGCATGCTTATCACATTATCGATATTGCTCTCATATATCATGCTTAGGTAGTTGGTCTCTAAAATGTAGGGGAGCGTTGATCCTGGTATGCATGCCGTGTAGTCCAAAGCACTTATCTAGACAGCACACATCCGTGGGGAGCCCTTCTACATTTTAGGACTGGGGCTTCTTGCCGATCCTATATCTTTCATGTTTGTGCAAATCCCGTATTGTCATCAATCCACCAAAAAGGGGGAGATTGTAAGGGCATATTTATCCCCAAGTTGTTTTGGTGATTGATGACAATGCTTTTGCGGACTAATCGTGTCCTTTGAGTTCTTTCAGAGATTCATCCTTTGGCATGAGACAATTACTTCCCCTCGGTGTTTTATTCAAGACGGTGTAGTTCCTTCGTTTCTATGCTGGTGGTCTAGTTTCGTAGGAGTCACCGTACTATCAAGAGGGGATCCGCTTTGGTTAGGCTAGGGTGGAATCAACACATACACATCCCTATCACACCCATTGCTTTTTTCCGCTTCATTGGAGCTATCTTTCCTTAATCTGTGCCTACCTGTCCTGTCCCGGCGGGAGTACCGCGGTCCTCAGCGGTAGTACCACCGATGCTCGTCAAGCGGTAGTACCGCTCCCCGAGCGGCAGTACTGCTCCCCGAGCGGTAGTACCGCTTCCTGAGCGGTAGTACCGCTTGTGAGCTTTGGCCGTAGTACCGCAGTGGTTCCGGGCTACTACCACCTCTATTCTCAACTGCTATTTCTCGTGTCGGGTTTTACGGTACTAGTTGCGGCAGTAGGGGCGGTAGTACCTCTCCAAGCGGTAGTAGCGCCTGTACTTCCACGGTAGTACCGCTGGGGGGACAGGGCCCTATTTCCCTCGTCAGCGCGGCAGTACCGCTGGGAGGGAGCGGTAGTACCACTTATAAGCGGTAGTACCACCCTGCCCAAGCGGTAGTACCGCTCTGTGCGGGGCTGGTTGGTGGGTAACGGTTGGATTGGTTCCCCCACTTTATAAAGGCGTCTTCTTCCCCAAAGTTGACTTACCTCTTTCCCCAAAAGCTCCATTGTTGCTCCAAGCTCCATTTTCGCCTGATCTCTCTCCCTAGCCAATCAAACTTGTTGATTTGCTCGGGATTGGTTGAGAAGGCCCCGATCTACACTTCCACCAAGAGAAATTTGATTCCGCCCACGTATCCCTAGCGGATCTTGTTACTCTTGGGTGTTGAGCACCCTAGACGGTTGAGGTCACCTCGAAGCCATACTCCGTTGTGGTGAAGCTTCGTGGTGTTGTTGGGAGCCTCCAAGTGTTGTGGAGATAGCCCCAATCTTGCTTGTAAAGGTTCGGTCGCCGCCTTCAAGGGCACCAATAGTGGAATCACGGGATCTCGCATTGTGTGAGGACGTGAGGAGATTACGGTGGCCCTAGTGGCTTCTTGGGGAGCATTGTGCCTCCACACCGCTCTAACGGAGACGTAGTTCCCTTTAAAAGGAAGGAACTTCGGTAACACATCCTCGTCTCCACCGGCTCCACCCTTGGTTATTTCGTCCCTTCACTTTTGCAAGCCTACTTGTGTTGTATCTATTGCTTGCTTGTGTGCTAGTTGTCTTTGCATCATATAGGTTGTCCACGTAGTTGCACATCTAGACAACCTATTTTATTGCAAGGTTTAAATTGTTAAGAAAAGATTAAAAATTGTTAGTTGCCTATTCACCCCCCCCCCTCTAGTCAACCATATCGATCCTTTCATGTGGTCATCTGACCAAAGGGCAGTATGGACGTGTGAGTGCCTTGGAAACGTCGATGCTAGTCTGGGACTGGCTCTCCAAGGTCAATGAAGGCGTTTCAACTCAGAGAGATCAAAGAATTAGTGTCCTACGCAACCTATTCTACTGCTTCAAGAGAAATGACAATGAAAATGTCCAGCTCAAGTTTGATCGTCTCACTGACATCACAAACGAGCTTCAGGCTGTCGGCGCCACTGAGATTACCAAGCATGAAATCGTCAAGACGCTTCTGAGATCTCTTGACAGCTCATTTGACACTCTAGCTCTTATGATTCAAGAACATACGACTTCAAGACACTCGATCCATCTGACATACTTGAGAGGCTTAACACACATGAGTTCCAGCTATCTGAGAAAAGAGATATCTATGGTCCCAACTATGGCCGAACTCGTGCTTTGAAGGCAAAGGTTGTTTCCTCATCTGAAGAAGAATCTGACTACAGTTCCGGTGAAGCTGAAGACCTTGGAAAGGAGCTCGCTATGCTTGTGAACAAGTTCCAAAAGTTCACTAAGAAGAAAGGCTTCAGAAAATCTTCACGATCCAACTCAAGAAATGATGAAGCTTCTTCCCATGACCACAAGAAGAGAACCTGTCACAAGTGCAAGAAACCTGGTCACTACATCTCTGAGTGTCCACAGTGGGACAATGAGAAGAAAAAGAAGAAGAGCAAGGAATATGATTCTGATGACAAGAAGAAGAAGAAGAAATACTCAAAATCTTCTTCCAAGTCCTCTTCCAAGTCTTCATCACACAAGAAAAGTTCGTCTGGCAAGGCTCGTGCTTTTGTTGGCAAGGAAATGGATTCAGAGGAGGAGTCTGCTTCTGAGGAGGCAGAAGTGGTGGAGTTTGAGGAGGAATCTGACTCTGGCGTTGCAAGTCTAGCTCTAGCTTCAGCCTACGTTTCCAAGTCCATCTTCAACATTGAAGATAGTGTATCCATCACCAACGCTAATGCTAGTGACAAGGACGACTCCGCTCCCACTTACTGCTTCATGGCACGCGGTGCCAAGGTAAACTCACGCGATGCTTACTTTCAAAGATCAAGTGAAGATGACTCTGATTGTGAATCCAAACCCAGCTACAAAACACTTGCTAAAATTGCAACTGAACAACAGAAAGCTATGGAACATTCAAAAACTGTTAGACAAAAGCGATGATTTGTTGGACGCAGAAATGAACCGATCTCAGTCCTTAATTGAAGATATAAAAATCTTCATGTTAAGTACCAAGAGCTTGAAGGTCATCATGAATCACTCTCAACAACCCATGAAAAGCTTTCCTATGATTATCTTCAAAGGAAGCAAGAACTTGAGAAGTTGAGAGCGGCTCATGAAGATCTTCAAAAGGAAAACGAGTCACTTCGCGCTCAACAGATCAGTCCTGCTCAGGAAGGATTTGAACCACCATGTTTAAAATGTCTTGAGCGTGATAACGCTAATTCTGTTGCTGAGTGTTCTACTGCTGCTACTGTTTCAATATCTTCAACCATCGATGTGGTAACTAACCCCTCCGTGAAGGATGCGACTGCTGTTGCTAATGAAAATGCTAGATTGAAGACATTGCTTGAAACAGGAATGTACAAAAGCCTCAAGGGGCATCAGACACTATGTGATGTCCTCAAAAAGCAGATCTTGAACCGGAACCCTAGGAAAGAGGGTGTTGGGTTCGAGAGGAAAATGAATGTTGATGGTTCTTCTTTGGAAGCACCAGCGGTACCCCAAAACCACATGGGTTGCTGCAAAGGAACTTTCAATGGATCCATCCACCTTATCTGGATTTACTTGTGCTAACCCAATTGTTATTGATGAATCCTTTGATGCAAACTATAAACTATTTAAGAATCAGAATGGTGAAGTGTTTGCCAGGTATATTGGTACTAACTACAGGAATGGACCACCTATGAAGAAGATCTGGGTGCCTAAACAGTGTGTTGAGAATCTTCCTGTGAATGTCATCATGACACCACCAAGGAAGAAGACAAACCCCAGACCTATGGCTTCATATGGCCCAAAGGCTTCATACAGATATAGGACTCATGAGAGTCGCCCTAACGCCAATGTTTTGCAGGAAAAACGTGCTCAGATGAATGAATATGAGCGTGTATCTTCAAACCGCTATGTTCACAAAACTAAGAATTTTTCTGCCTATTCACATGAGTATTATTCACCTCCATGAGGCTATTTGCTAGGGCTTCAAACCCAAGTTCTCGATGCTGCACTTAGACTCATTACTCAAGCCACCCCTGAAAATGTGGGTGGTTAAGAACACTTAACTCTCTTTGCAGGAAAGGTCTCCAGCCGGAAATCAAAGGAGTCCGATGCTATTACTGGGGACCTAAAACACATTATGGGACGCAAGATAAAATGCCCAAATGGTCTTACTATGTATTTCATTTCTGAATCGCTTGCCAGTCATACTATCAGTCCTAACCTTGATCTGAGCTTTGATAATCCTCTTGTGCGTCAAATGTTTATGCTTCACAATACTCTTTGTGAAGCCTATCCTCCTAACTGCCTTTGTAGGGTACGACACCTCGTGCTTGAGAATGGATTATGGACAGCGGATGCACTAACCACATATTTGGTGATCGAAGTCTTCTCATGGACTCAACCTTATGTCCATGTGATAAAAGTCACATCACATTCGCTGACACTGGTAAAAGCAAGGTATTGGGCCTAGGTAGAGTTGCAATCTCAAGGGATCGGCACTTGGACAAAGTGATGCTTGTTGAGTCCCTTGGTTTCAACTTAATGTCTGTCTCAATGCTTTGTGACTTAAACATGATTGTGCTATTTGGAAAATATCGTTGCCTTGTACTAATGGAATCTGACAAGTCTCTAGTCTTAGAAGGGTACATGAAAGATGATCTGTACATGGTAGACTTCTCACAGGACCACAGATGGCCGTATGTCTTCTAGCAAAGTCTTGAGTCTGGCTCGCATCGGAGGCTAGGGCATGCTGGCATGAGGAACCTACACACTCTTGCCAAGAAGAAGCACGTCATAGGCATCGAAGGCGTCAAGTTCAAGAAAGATCATATATGTGGTGCTTGTGAAGCTGGGAAGATGACAAGGGCCAAGCATCCCTCGAAGACAATCATGACTACATCTCAACCTTTTGAGTTGCCCCACATGGACTTATTTGGCCCCACTCACTACTCTACTCTCACTGCAACTGCCTGTCTCTATGGTTTCGTTATTGTTGATGATTATTCAAGATACACTTGGGTGCACATAATTCTCTTCAAGACTTAAGTGCAGGATGTCTTCAGACGCTTCGCCAACCGTGCCATGAACAACTATGGCGTCAAGAGCAAGCACATTAGGAGTGACAGCGGCACAGAATTCAAGAACACAGGCCTCGACCTTTATCTTGACACCTTAGGCATCACTCATGAGTTTTCTGCTCCTTACACACCTCAGCTGAATGGCATCGTGGAGCGCAAGAACAGAACCCTTATTGAGATGGCTTGGACGATGCTTGACGAATACAAGACTCGAAGAAAATTCTGGCCTGAAGCCATTGATACTGCATGCCATGTCATCAACCGTGTTTATCTTCACAAGCTTCTGAAGAAAACATCCTATGAGCTTCTAACTGGTAAGAAGACAAACGTAAGCTACTTCAGAGTATTTGGTGCTAAGTGCTGGATCAAGGATCCACATCACACTTCAAAATTTGCACCGAAAGCACATGAGGGTTTTATGCTTGGTTATGGAAAGGACTCGCACTCCTCTGAGTCTACAACCTCTTTCACTATAAAGTGGTTGAAACTGTGGATGTGCGGTTCGATGAAACTAACGGCTCGCAAAAAGAGCACCTGCCAAATGTGCTAGATGGAGTACCTGCCAGTGAATCAATCAAGCTGATGGGAACAGGAGAGATCATACCAACAGAGGCCCAGCCTGAAGAGGAACTTATCATTTCTGCACCTGATCAACCTGAAGACATTACTCAGCCTGAAGCTAATCCTCAATATGAAGACAATGATCAGCAAGAACAAATTCTTCGTCCGACTCATCCTCGGGTTGCTAATGAAGTTCAGATTGAGAAGATAATTGATAGCATCAATGCACCTGGTCCACTCACTCATTCAAGAGCTACTCAAAGAGCAACACAGCTAACTAATTTCTGTGGACATTTTGCATTTGTTTCAATCTCTGAACCTAAGAAAGTCAATGAAGCCTTCTTGGAACCTGAATGGATTCAAGCCATGCAAGAAGAGCTGCAATAGTTCAAGTTGAACAATGTATGGGAACTAGTCAAGCGTCCTGATCCTCGCAAGCACAACATAATAGGCACAAAATGGATATATCGCAACAAACAAGACGAACATGGTCAAGTTGTCAGAAACAAAGCACGGCTCGTTGCTCAAGGATACACACAAGTTGAAGGAATTGACTTCGATGAAATATTTGCTCCAGTGGCTAGGCTTGAAGCCATTCGCATACTGCTAGCTTACGCAAATCATCATAACATCCTTCTATATCAAATGGATGTGAAGAGTGCCTTTCTCAATGGAAAGATTGAAGAAAAGAAGTGTATGTTGCACAACCACCTGGCTTTGAAGACCCAAAACATCCTGATATGGTATACAAGCTCAACAAGGCATTGTATGGCCTCAAACAAGCCCCTCGTGCTTGGTAGGACACACTCAAAGACTTGCTGAAGAGCAAAGGCTTCAATCCTGGTTCTCTAGATCCCACTCTCTTCACGAAGACATATGATGGTGAACTGTTTGTGTGCCAAATCTATGTGGATGACATTATCTTCGGCTGCACCAACAAGAAATAAAGTGATGAATTTGGTCACATGATGCAAGAACAATATCAAATGTCCATGATGGGAGAGCTAAAGTTCTTTCTCGGTCTTCAAATCCGTCAGCAACGCAACGACATCTTCATATCTCAAGAAAAATATCTCAAAGATTACCTGAAGAAGTTTGGAATGCAAGGCGCAAAGGATACACGACGCCAATGCCAACCAAAAGTCATCTAAGCCCCGACGCCAATGGTAAAGATTTCGATCAAAAGGTATACCGCTCCATGATTGGCTCTTTACTTTATTTATGTGCATCTAGGCCAGATATCATGCTTAGTGTTTGCATGTGTGCCCGATTCCAAGCGGCACCAAAGGAGTCGCATCACTTAGCTGTGAAGCGAATTCTTCGATATTTGGATTACACCCCAACCCTAGGATTATGGTATCCAAAGGGCTCAGAGTTCGATCTGGTTGGATTTTCGGATGTCGATTATCTTTGGTGACAAGGTGGATCGCAAGTCTACATCAGGCACATGTCACTTTTCGGGTCGACCTCTTGTCTATTGGTCTTCAAAGAAGCAGAACTGTGTATCACTCTCAACTGCTGAATCTGAATACATTGCTGCTGGATCTTGCTGCGCTCAGCTTCTGTGGATGAAGCAAACTCTTAAGGACTATGGCATCCATCTAAAGCATGTGCCACTCTACTGCGATAGTGAAAGTGCTATCAAGATTGCTAATAACCCATTCAAAGACTCGAAGACAAAGCACATTGAAATTCGTCATCACTTCCTCAGAGATCATGTTATGAAAGAATATACTGATATCATTCACGTCAAGACAGAAGAGCAGTTGGCTGATATCTTCACTAAGCCCTTGGATGAGAAAAGGTTTTGCAAGTTGCGGTGTGAGCTGAATATCTTGGAATCCTTGAATGTCTTGTGATTAGGCACACATCCTAACATTTATGCATTTTGATGACTTAGATGTGTAACACACGAAGTAATGTATATCTTCAATCAATGAAGACATACACTCTAAGTGTGAATACATTAATGTGGAAATTGACTTCAGAGCGCCACGATAATTGTGCACCGTGTCTGGGTCTAATACTTCCTATACGGTGGGTAACGCCACCACCAAATTCTTATGAAGTATATCCTCATGGCGCCATATTTGCAAAGTCTTCGCAATTGATTTATCTTCAACATTAATTTGACTTCGTGATTATTGATTTGGCTTTACTCTGCTATATATATATATATACTATATTTTGTCCTCTACAACATTCACTTATGGCTATGTCTTCTTGTTTGAATCTTTTGAACTAAGTGAATGTGATCGGACCCTAACCTCTCTATGCTCTCTACCTCAAGCTCCATCTATCCAAACCATATGCATTCTGTTGAAACTGTCGAATGTCTTCTCTGCGTCCTTGTCAGCAGAAGATACAGAGACAAACACTTATATCTAGTTTTAATGACATATCCTTTAGCCTGAACCCCGGAGAATTTGGAACGACCGCTCCGACAATCCAGGCGCGCGTGGGAACGTGGAACAACTCTCAATGTGTTGCATGTTCGCCACGTGTCCTTCAGATGTGAACCGCCAGGGGCACCTGCATAATTGCGCTGTGTTGTCTCTGTCCTTATAAATACCTGTCTCGTCTCAGTCAAAAATCCTTCTTCCTCCTTCGCCATCTCTCGCAAACCCTAGCGTCTCCGCTAGATATCAACGACGCCAATGACGAAGCGCTTAGCTGCCGCGACTTCCTCGACGCTGTCCTCACGCCGGCCGCGGACCTCGTCTTCTCCGCCGTCGCCGTAGGTGTATTTCGTCGCCAAGTTAGGGCACGGGAGATCGAACTGCTCGGCATCCATCTTCGCTCCGTCTAGCAGTTCTTCATGTGGTAATAAAAGTTTACTTTTTACCGTCATTTTGATCTGATAGATTCATCCTTTCCTACTAAAAGTGGTTTCTAGATCTTCAAACCTGAATCTATCTCTTTCTGCATCTCATATTTTGCCTAGTATATTCACTTATGCTTCTTTACAAGTTAGATTCCTCACTTGTACTTATTCTTGGATTTGTACAACTCTGGAACCAACTCTCATCAAATAAGTGAATATCTTCGCGTTATGAGGTCAATGTCTTCAAACTGATTTATCTTCAAAATCTTACGAGAATGCATATGACCTCTTCCCTTCCCTCGCACCTCTAATGCTGTCATAGGTACATGTCCGTGGGAGAATCCCTTGGTCCTCATAGTGCGCATTCGCTTGCAGAATTCTTGTAGAGTCACATCAACTCACCAAGCAAGTTCTGCTGCATCAGCCGTTTGAAGCCATTGCACGTACTGAAGCCCTTCAGTTTACACTTCATGGCAACTAAAAAGTCAGCAAGAAAGGGAGGTAGAAAGCGTCGTGGTAACACTTCCAAGGACTTACCTCCATATTTGCACGAGATGTACAAAACCAACCCAGAAGAAACCTATACTGAACGCAAGAATCGAATCCAATGGATTCGAAGATATTGGGCAGAAGAATTGTTTAAATATCGCTTCATCACTAAAGAATATGCAGAGAAGAATGCCATCAAGGCACCCTGGGCGTGATATTTTGTACAAAAATCTTCCACCCAGGACTCAGGCTGAAGCTATTGTGCAAGCCTTCTATCCTTGCATGGTGCGCGGACCGTAGCCTGAGAATGCTGACCCTTCTTCACTGCTCTGGTGTCGTGAAGACAATCTGTTCAAGCGCAACTACCAGTTCGCCAAAGACTCAGCTGCAAAGAACAAGAAGGATCTAGGGCTTGACTTCAACCCTGGTCCTTCCTCACCTCGGGACAATGGCACCCGTGAAGCCAATGAGAACATGATCGGCCCCTTCTACAACCTAGCTGGCCTCATCACTCACATTACTGTTCAAGGTGCCAAAGTGGATCATTCTGATGATGATGCTGAGACCGATGAAGCTCCAGCTCCTAACCCAAAGCCGCAGAAGCAAAAGAAGACTAAAGCTTCAAAGTCATCTGCTGCTCCAAAAGCTTCGAGAGTGAAGCCATTGGCAACTGCCCCTTCTTCTCCTAGTAATAACTCTGAAGATCTCTCTCGCATCTCCGTGAGGCGTGAGAAGCCACAGAAGACACTGTTCAACAACTGAGTCATGCACTGACACCTGCTGCCATTCTGAGGAATGAATCTGAAACCATTGACTTGTCTTCAGATGAAGAATTTGGTGAAGATGCTCTGGAGCAGCCGATCAAGAGCAAGCAAGAGGCGGAGATCTTCAACGATCTGCCCCTCTTCGATGTAAACATTCTGAAGAACTTCATTGATGAGTGGTTCGACAATCAAGATCTCAGCTTTGATGACCTTCAGCTTCCTAATGGCGTCAGCGTTGCTTTCCAAGGCGCCATTGCTCCTGAGCTTGCTCTGGCTCAGTGCATAGTTGAACTGAAGCAAAAGATAGACTTCGAGAAGGAACAGTTCAAGAAGCATGTAGCCAAGCTGAATGTGGCTGATGTGCAAAAGTTTAAGGTGATGCTTAATGACCTCAAGGAGTCGTTTCAAAAGAAATGCGAGGAAGCCAAAGGCTCAAGAGAGCACATGAAAGCACTCGCAGACAAATGTGTTCAAGCCTACAATGAAGCTAAAAAGCAAGGCACTTGGCCGCCAGCATTGACCCTCAATGGCTGCCAAGAAAAAGAAGAAGTCAACTGAAGCCAAAACTGAAGCACCACGGCAGGAAGAACCCCACATTGTCTTCCCTGCCAGCATGCGCGGCTCGAAGCCCAAGGCTCCTTCAGTGGCTTCTGAACAGAAGAAAACCAAGGCAGCCAAAGCCGAAGCCAGGAAGCGGAAAACCAAGTGCATCACTGATGAAGCACCACCCCCCAAGAAGAGAAAAACTAAGAAGAGAGATCGGGCTGCTCCCACAAAGCCCCTTGTTGTTGAACCCCTTGCTTTTGTTCCCCCTCCGTCTGCAAACCAAGAGCATCAGATGATTGTTCATGAGCCTGCTTCCACAGAGGCTCCTGAAGCTCAAGAAGTTCCAGTCATCGACCCCATCGCGACTGAAGACATTGTTCAAGACGATGTAGTTCTTCCTCAGATCGAGCGCCCAACGGTATCATCGCCTGTTCAAACGAACAGTGAGCTTACCAGTATTGGTCGTCCTTTGACGCCAATCTCACAAGATGCATCGTGGGCTGATCGCCCCCAGCAAGCTACCCCACATCAAGACTCACCAAGTACACCCCAACCGTCACCTGCGCCCGTCATCAGCCATATGTCCAATGATGACAACTACATGGAGACCTCACCGTCACCAAAGGCATCGCCCGTATTCCAACGGCTTCGCAGAGGCCAGAGTCCATCCGTCTCCATGACCACCATCACAAAAGAAGGCTCCAACTTGTCAAGTTCAGTGGCACCTCAAATGTTTCCTGAAGACAATCCTTCTGCGACGGTCCACGTGGTTCGAAGCCAATCTCTTTGAAGACCCTCCGGCGTGCATCAATTTGGAGCAACACAAGAAGAAGAGCATGTCGCTATTCCCCCTACAACTCAAGAAGAAGTTCATGAAGAGAACCAGTCTATGCCAGAACCTCCAGCTACTCAAGTGGAGGGTGAGAATCCTGAGGCTGCCACAAATGACATTCCTGAAGCCAATGATATTGTCACGACCGAAGCCAATGTGGATCCTACAGTGGCCAATGAAGCCAATGAAGCCCATGAAGCAGATGATGTCAATGCTGCACCTGACACAAATCTGCAGCCTGAAGTCAATGCCACTACTCCTGTTCTGCCTCCAAGGCCACATACTATCGAGCAAGCATACAACTATGGCCAGCTTGTCATTGTCAAATGGCCTATTCTGATTCCTCCACCTGCTGTTGGTCCTCAATTTGATTACCATGTCGAGCATGTGCCTCGTGTTCGAAGCCAAAGCCAAGACTGCCCAGATTTCCAGGTACTGCCACTTCGCCAGGATCTTTCAATGTCAACGGCTTCATTGCACACAACACCTTCTTCGATAGAGAAAAGAACCCCTACACCAGGCCCAAGATTTCATCTGATCGGTTCTGGAGTTATCAGCAGCGCATCTATTATTCATGCATTCTGTACAACCAAGGCCACATATTTCCGCATATGCGCCTTGATACTGAAGCCATAGCTGGCCTACCCTGCTTAGAAGAAGCTCTCGATTGCTTCAGAGAGGCTGGCTTACTGCATTTTGTCACTGATAAGGAGCACTGGAATGAAGAGTTGCTGCTTCAATTCTACGCCACTCTTCATATGAGAGGATACAACAGGGATCCTAAGACTTGGGTCCTTGAGTGGATGACAGGAAATGTCCATCATGAAGCCAAAGCATTTGATGTCATTGAGCTTACTGGCCTGCCCACTCCAGGTGATCTCTATGAGCCTGGTTGTCAGCTTCACACTGCAGCTTTGGAAAGCATCTTTCACAAGTCGAACCCGACATGAGCGGATGCTAAGCATGATGAAGCCATTGCTCAAGATGCAGAATATCCTAAGGAGTTCTTTGTTGAAGACCTTGAGTATCTGCCACGCACAATCTATCACATCATTAGGCGAACTCTCTGGCCCATCAAAGGACATTCTCCAAAGGCTAAGCTAGAAGGTGCAATGAAGACATTGGTCTTCCATATTCTTCATGGAAAATGCTTCAATGCACAAGATTTCTTCATCCGCCAACTTGCTGCATCAGGATCTGACATTTTTGGCTTGAAGTTCTATGCTCCTTGGATCATGCGTCTGATCAAGCTTCACACTGCTTTCAACTATCAGCCATTTGCACGCAACCACATTATCTTCTTGCCAGATGTCGATATGTCCGCTTGAAGCCATCTATCCAGAGCGACAAGGAGCCACTTTATCTTCATAATTTTGATCGTCAGAGCTTCACTCAGCCCATTGAAGGTGTGCTGGCTGCCACTCGAGTCTATCTGTTGGCTGGTACTACACGTGCACCTCACCGTGCCCACACCGAAGCCACTGACAGCACAATTGCTTAACGGCCTCGAAAACGATCTCGTGTTCTCAATGACCGAGAGCTTCTCGTTGGCCTGCATCGGAAACATGATAGGCATCATGATTGGCTCAAGCGCGAGATGCAGAGCCTCATGACTGACGTCAATCGCATTCGCAACCTTGCAACCAAGAATGCCTTTGTCGCGCATGAAGCCTGTCGACGCACATGGAAAGGGCTGACACTTATGTGTTCTGAGGAAGATCTTCAGGACGATGGCTTCTCAGAAAGATTCAAGTTTGATTCCACTCCGCCCAGAAAGGCTGTTCTGCGGCACACTCCATCTCTTGAAGACTCAGAGTACTCCTCTTCTGCTGCAACCGTGGATGCTCGTGTGATCGATGATCAAGATGATGCTACTTCGCCACCTCCAACACGTATCAACACTGCTCCAAGTTCGTCTGCACCGCCAAACCTCGACACCAACCCTGCATCTTCTCCTACTCCTTCTGGGAACGAGTAGAGGCTCAATGTCTTCAACCCTTTTTGGTCCTTACTGACAAAAGGGGGAGAAGCTATGAGTTGATAGTCTTCAAGCGGGTTCATATGGGCGGTTGCTTTATATTTTGCCTAGTGCTTACAACTCTTGCTCTTGATACATTTGGTTCTCTGAGTTGTAACACTTAAACTCGATGGTCGTCTGCTACTTATTTGCTATTTTGTGATGCGATGATAAATTCCGCATGTACGATGATAACTTCCGCACATAAATCATTTTGCAGACGTCCATTTTTCATTATGCATGTCACTATCTTAATTACATCGAATCATGCATGACGAATTGTCTTCATAAGTTGGAGAGGATCTCCACAAGTAGAACCTGCCATGTGCATTTGCATTCCAAAAGCAAATTACTTATATGCACATCTTCAGGGGGAGCCTTTTACTACTTATGAGGACAATACCTCATCCTTTACAATTTCACATATTCATATCCCCGTTGAAAACTTCAACCAGTTTGTCATCAATCACCAAAAAGGGGGAGATTGTAAGTGCATCTAGTGCCACCCCTAGTTTGGTTTTGGAGTATTGACGACAAACGTGGTTGAGGGACTAATGTGTTTGTGAGAATTGTAGGATAACACAGGTAGTAGTCCCTCCTTGATTCGGTTTACCTACCGGAGATGACCCTAAAAATGTATGAAGACATTGAAGACAATGGTGGTACGTGAAGATATTCACATTGAACACTATGATGAAGAAGACATTGAGTGAAGACTATGGAGCGCGAAGACTTAGCAGTTTCGCTGCTTCTTTTCTTCTTCTTTGTTGAGTCATAGGAACCACCGTGACCGTTAAGTGGGGTCCAAGTGAACAAAGTCGAGTGATCAAGTGATGCTCAACTAAAATCCTATGTCTTCGAAATAAGACAATGAGAGCAAATCTTATCCAGAGTCGGATAAGTCAGCTTTACTTGTAGCCCAAGTCAAGCTGTCGCGTGTGTTTGAAATCGCCCGTTGTGACACGTGTCGGTTCCTTAGTGACCTGGGTCATTTCGGACAAATCAGGTCGGGTTGCCTAGTGGCTATAAATAGCCCACTCCCTACACCATAAATTGGTGGCTGCTCAGATTTAGTGCACAGCTTTTGTCGTTGAGAGCAACCCACCTCCGAAGAGTTTGAGAGAGAAATCCTTGTGAGGACAAAGCCCAAAACACCCAGAGCCCAAAGAGTGTTTGGCATCACCGAAGTCTTTCTTTCCGCGTGATCTGAAGACTTGTTACACTTGAGGACTGTGAATCCTCCAGCCGGTTAGGCGTCGCGTTCTGAGCATCCAAGAGTAATTATGGATCGCCGGTGAACGAAGTCTATGAAGGTTTGGAAGTCTACCTTGAAGACTTACCAGAGTGATTGGGCGGGGACTGTGTATCCTTAGCTCAAGGGGAATAAGGTGAAGACACAGTATTCTGAGTTCAATCTCAGCCTCCCTAACCAGACGTACAGTCGTCACAACAACTGGAACTGGTCGAACAAATCCTTGTCTTCACAACACACTGGTTCTATCTCTTACTCTCCTTACTTACAGTTTATCTTTGTGAAGTCATTGCATGATTGCTCTACCTGTTTGTCTTCACCGTGTGACTACTTGTTCTGATTGGCTTCATACTATCTTCCATCCTGATCCTACTACCTAGCTGCCATCAGTCATCATGCTTTAGCTTCATACTTGTTAGACTATGGCTTGTCTAGTGTAGTCCATCTTCCGCTGCATGTTTACAGGTCTAGTTTTCATGTTTGTCTTCGAAACTTTCATGTTTTTCGCCTATTCATCCCCCTCTAGTCGATAACTAGCACTTGCAAGTAACGATTCAAGAGGGTTGACAGCCCTCTCGCCCGCGTTGGGTGCAAGTATTTGCTTTTTGTGTATAGGTGCTGCTTAGGGGAGTTTGCTTGGTTCTTCTACTGGATTGATACATTGGTTCTTACTGAGGGAAATACTTATCTCATCAGCATCGCATCTCCTCCTCTTCGGGAAATCCCAATGCAGTTGACAAATAGGAGGAAGAATTTCAAGTTTGTTGCGGAAGACATCATCAAATTCTCATCGTGTTCCTACATACAAACTATCATCTACTTTCTTACTTTTTTTCGCTTTTATTTGCCTTTTATTTTTCCTATCTTTTCATCTCCCTCCACTTCTCATAAAACCGAAAAACACAAAAATATTTGCTTTGTTAGTTTGCTTGTCTTGCTCAAGTCGCTACCATGTCCGAATTTGTTATCGCTAAGGGTGAGAGTGAGGATAGCAAGACTCCTAAAATGGAAATCCCCGTAAATTTGGATACTGTAACTTCTGTGATGGGAAGTGGAATATCATAGGAAAAATTATTATTCAAGATTTCTTCACTTGTACGGGAACATTGGTATGTAATGATATTCATATTGTTCAAAAAACCAATAGTTATGCTCAAGCTATTTCTGCACTCATTATTAAACTTGAAAGAAGAATTATTTATACTCATCCTACTTTGCAAAGATTTTTCTTTGAGCTATCTGTCATAAACAGTCCTAGGGCTAAAAAGATAACCATCCTTATCTTCATGAATGAATTTGACTATATAGTGCGAGAGGCTAGAGAAATCTTTGAATTTTACAATGTGTTATGAATGTCCTATGATAGATGCAATTTTATATGATAGATATTTATGAGGAGATATATGTCTCGTGGTCGTCATGCTTTCGAGGAAAAAGCTAAAAAGAAAGTTCCCAATTTACACTTAATCCAACAAGTATTCAATGCCATTAATCATCAATATTCTTGGATCGTAAAAGGGAATCAACAAGGTTTTGAAGAAGATTGTCTTGAAATAACTTATGAAAAAAACTCTTGATGATAACGTCTCCCAAGAAGTTAAAACTAATGATGTGACAATTACTAAGGATAGCCCATTCCACCATTTGAGTTCCCATAATAGGAAGGTGATACGTCTCCAACGTATCTATAATTTTGATTGTTCCATGCTGTTATATTATCATTCTTGGATGTTTTATAATCATTTTGTATCATTTTTTGGTACTAACCTATTGACATAGTGCCAAGTGCCAGTTGCTATTTTCTGCATGTTTTTTACATCGCAGGAAATCAATACCAAACAGAGTCCAAAAGCAGCGAAACTTTTTGTGGATTTTTTTGGACCAGAATAAATCGATGGGCCAAAAAGAAGCACACAGGGGGCTGCTCGAGGAGCACAACCAACCTGGGCGCCACGGTGGGTTGTGCCCACCTCAGTGCCCCCGAACCGCCTCTTTACTCTATAAATACCTCAATATTCCATAAACCCTAGGGGAACCGACGAAAATCAATTCCATCCGCCGCAGAGTCCAGAACCACTAGATCTAATCTAGACACCATCACGGAGGGGTTCACCACTTCCATTGGTGCCTCTCCGATGATGCGTGAGTAGTTCTTTGTAGACCTTCGGGTCCGTAGTTAGTAGCTAGATGGCTTCCTCTCTCGCTTTGATTCTCAATACAATGGTATCTTGGAGATCCATATGATGTAACTCTATTTGCGCTGTATTTGTTGGGATCCGATGAACTTTGAGTTTATGATCAGATCTATCTTTTTATCCATGAAATTTCTTTGAGTCTTCTTTGATCTCTTATATGCATGATTGCTTATAGCCTCGTATTTCTTCTCTGATATTTGGGTTTAGTTTGGCTAACTTGATCTATTTATCTTGCAATGGGAAGAGGTGCTTTGTAGTGGGTTCGATCTTACGGTGCTTGATCCCAGTGCAGAAGGGGAACCGACACGTATGTATCATTGCTACTAAGGATTAAACGACGGGGTCTATTTCTACATTAATAGATCTTGTCTACATCATGTCATCGTTCTTATTGCATTACTCTGTTTCTCCATGAACTTAATACATTAGATACATGCTGGATAGCGGTCGATGTGTGGAGTAATAGTACTAGATGCAAGCAAGAGTCGGTCTACTAATCTTGGACGTGATGCCTATATAATGATCATTGCCTGGATATCGTCATGATTATTTGAAGTTTTATCAATTGTCAAGAGTAATTTGTTCACCCACCGCTTGCTATTTTCCTCAAGAGAAGCCACTAGTGAAACCTACGGCCCTCAAGTATCTTCTTTAATATATTTGCCTTTGCGATCTATTTGTCTTTGCTTTTATTTTCAGATCTATTAAACCAAAAATACAAAAATACCTTGCTGTACTTAATTTTATTTGGTGTTCGATCTATCAATATTTACTACTCTCTCACGTCCATTTGCCAATTTCTGGCGCCGCTACCCGAAAGGGATTGACAACCCCTTTAATACGTCGGGTTGCGAGTATTTGTTATTTGTGTGCAGGTGCTGTTTACGTAGTGTTGCTTGGTTCTCCTACTGGTTCAATAACCTTGGTTTCATCACTGAGGAAAATAACTACCGCCGTTGCTGCATCCTCCTTCCTCTTGTTGGGGAACGTAGTAATTTCAAAAAATCCTACGCACACGCAAGATCATGGTGATGCATAGCAACGAGAGGAGAGTGTTGTCCACGTACCCTCGTAGACCGAAAGCGGAAGCGTTAGACCAACGCGGTTGATGTAGTCGTACGTCTTCACGATCCGACTGATCCAAGTACCGAAAGCACGACACCTCCGAGTTCAGCACACGTTCAGCTCGATGACGCCCCACGAACTCCGATCCAGCAGAGCCGAGGAGAGTTCCACAAGACGACGGGCGTGATGACGGTGATGATGATGCTACTGCAGGGCTTCGCCTAAGCACCGTTACGATATTACCGAGGTAGATTATGGTGGAGGGGGGCACCGCACATGGCTAAAAGATCAATGATCAATTGTTGTGTCTCCAAGGGGTGCCTCTCTCCCCGTATATAAAGGAGTGGAGGAGGGGGAGGGACGCCTCATGACGCCGCTTCATGAGGAGTCCTACTCCCACCGGGAGTAGGACTCCCCTTCCAAGTAGGAGTAGGAGAGGAGAGGGAAGGAGAGAGGAAGAGAAGGAAAGGGGGCGCCTCCTTGTCCAATTCGAACTAGAGGGGAGGGGCACGCCGCTGCTCGCCGCCCTCCTCTTCTTCCCACTAGGGCCTAATAGGCCCAATAAACTCCCCGGGGTTCCGGTAACCCCGGTAAGATTCTAAGATATGTCCGAAACCTCCCAAACACTTCCTGTCCGAACATAGTCATCCAATATATCGATCTTTAAGTCTCGACCATTTCGAGACTCCTCGTCATGTCTGTGGATCATATCGGGACTCGAACTACCTTCGTACATCAAAACACAAAAACTCATAATACCGATTGTCACCAAACTTTAAGCGCATGGACCCTACGGGTTCGAGAACTATGTAGACATGACCGAGACACGTCTCCAAATCAATAACCAATAGCGGAACACGGATGCTCATATTGGTTCCCACATATTATCTGAAGATCTTTATCGGTCAAACCGCATAACAACATACGTTGTTCCCTTTGTCATCGGTATGTTACTTGCCCGAGATTCGATCGTCGGTATCTCAATACCTAGTTCAATCTCGTTACCGGCAAGTCTCTTTACTCGTTCCGTAATACATCATGCTGCAACTAACTCATTAGTTACGATGCTTGCAAGGCTTATAGTGATGTGCATTACCGAGAGGGCCCAGAGATACCTCTCCGACAATCGGAGTGACAAATCCTAATCTCGATCTATGCAAACTCAACAAGTACCTTCGGAGACACCTGTAGAGCACCTTTATAATCACCAAGTTACGCCAGACGTTTGGTAGCACACAAAGTGTTCCTCCGGTATTCGGGAGTTGCATAACCTCATAGTCATAGGAACATGTATAAGTCATGATGAAAGCAGTAGAAACATACTAAACGATCAAGTGCTAAGCTAACGGAATGGGTCAAGTCAATCACATCATTCTCTAATGATGTGATCCCTTTTATCAAATGACAACTCATGTCTATGGTTAGGAAACATAACCATCTTTGATCAACGAGCTAGTCAAGTAGAGGCATAGTAGTGACACATTGTTTGTCTATGTATTCACACATGTATTATGTTTCTGGTTAATACAATTCATAATAAACATTTATCATGAAATAAGAAAATAAATAATAACTTTATTATTACCTCTAGGGCATATTTCCTTCAGTCTCCCACTTGCAGTAGAGTCAATAATCTAGATTACACAGTAATGATTCTAACACCCATGGAGTCTTGGTGCTGATCATGTTTTGCTCGTGAAAGAGGCTTAGTCAATCGGTGCGCAACATTCAGATCCATATGTATCTTGCAAATCTCTATGTCCCCACCCTGGACTTGATCACAGATGGAATTGAAGCGTCTCTTGATGTGTTTGGTTCTCTTGTGAAATCTGGATTCCTTTGCTAAGGCAATTGCACCAGTGTTGTCACAAAAGATTTTTATTGGACCCGATGCACTAGGTATGACACCTAGATCGGATATGAAATCCTTCATCCAGAATCCTTCATTTGCTGCTTCCGAAGCAGCTATATACTCCGCTTCACACGTAGATCCTGCCAGGACGCTTTGTTTAGAACCGCTCCAACTGACAGCTCCACTGTTCAATATAAACACGTATCTGGTTTGCGATTTAGAGTCGTCTGGATCAGTGTCAAAGCTTGCATCGACGTAACCATTTACGACGAGCTCTTTGTCACCTCCATAAACGAGAAACATATCCTTAGTCCCTTTTTAGGTATTTCAGGATGTTCTTTACCGCTGTCCAGTGATCCACTCCTGGATTACTTTGGTACCTCCCTGCAAAACTAATAGCAAGGCACACATCAGTCCGGTACACATCATTGCATACATGATAGAGCCTATGGCTAAAGCATAGGGAACATCTTTCATTTTCTCTCCATCTTCTGCAGTTGGTCGGGCATTGAGTCTTACTCAACTTCACACCTTGTAACACATGTAAGAACCCTTTCTTTGCCTGATCCATTTTGAACTTCTACAAAACTTTGTCAAGGTATGTTGTAAGTGCATCTAGTGCCACCCCTAGTTTGGTTCTGGAGTATTGACGACAAACGTGGTTGAGGGACTAATGTGTTTGTGAGAATTGCAGGATAACACATGTAGTAGTCCCTCCTTGATTCGGTTTACCTACCGGAGATGACCCTAAAAATGTATGAAGACATTGAAGACAATGGTGGTACGTGAAGATATTCACATTGAAGACTACGACGTAAGAAGACATTGAGTGAAGACTATGGAGCTGAAGACTTAGAAGTTTCGTTGTTTCTTTTCTTCTTTGTTGAGTCATAGGAACCACCGACTGCTGTTAAGTGGGGTCCAAGTGAACAAAGTCGAGTGATCAAGTGATGCTCAACTAAAATCCTATGTCTTCGAGCGAAGACAATGAGAGCAAATCTTATCCAGAAGTCGGATAAGTCGCCTTTACTTGTAGCCCAAGTCAAGTCGTCAAGGTGTTTGAAATCTGACCGTTGTGACACGTGTCAGTTCCTTAGTGACCGAGGGTCATTTCGGACAAATCAGGTCGGGTTGCCTAGTGGCTATAAATAGCCCACCCCCTACACCATAAATTGGTGGCTGCTCAGAGTTAGTGCATGGATTTTGTCGTTGAGAGCAACCCACCTCCGAAGAGTTTGAGAGAGAAATCCTTGTGAGGACAAAGCCCAAAACACCCGGAGCCCAAAGAGTGTTTGGCATCACCAAAGTCTTTCTTTCCGCGTGATCTGAAGAATTGTTACACTTGAGGACTGTGAATCCTCCAGCCGGTTAGGCGTCGCGTTATGAGCATCCAAGAGTAATTGTGGATCGCCGATGAACGAAGTCCGTGAAGGTTTGGAAGTCTACCTTGAAGACTTACCAGAGTGATTGGGCGGGACTATGTGTCCTTAGCTCAAGGGGAATAAGGTGAAGACATGGTCTTCTGAGTTCAATCTCAGCCTCCCTAACCAAACGTACAGTTGTCACATCCACTGGAACTGGTCGAACAAATCCTTGTCTACACAACACACTGGTTCTATCTCTTACTCTCCTTACTTACATTTTGTCTTTGTGAAGTCATTGCCTGATTGCTCTACCTGTTTATCTTCACTATGTGACTACTTGTTCTGATTGGCTTCATACTATCTTCCATCCTGATCCTACTACCTAGCTGCTATCAGTCATCATGCTTTAGCTTCATACTTGTTAGACTATGGCTTGTCTAGTGTAGTCCATCTTCCGCTGCATGTTTACAGGTCTAGTTTTCATGTTTGTCTTTGAAACTTTCATGTTTTGAAGACTTCCGTAAAAATCGCCTATTCACCCCCTCTAGTCGATAACTAGCACTTTCATATGTGCTTTGTGAAAGTCTAATTAAGCGTCTTGATCTATCTCTATAGATCTTGATGCCCAATATGTAAGCAGCTTCACCGAGGTCTTTCATTGAAAAACTCTTATTCAAGTATCCTTTTATGTTATCCAGAAATTCTATATCATTTCCAATCAACAATATGTCATCCACATATAGTATTAGAAATGCTACACTCACTTTCTTGTAAATACAGGCTTCTCCAAAAGTCTATACAAAACCATATGATTCGATCACACTATCAAAGCGTTTATTCCAACTCCGAGAGGCTTGCACCAGTCCATAAATGGATCGCTGGAGCTTGCACACTTCGTTAGCACCCTTTGGATCGATAAAACCTTCAGGTTGCATCATATACAACTCTTCTTCCAGAAATCTATTCAGGAATGCAGTCTTCACATCCATTTGCCAAATTTCGTAATCATAAAATGCGGCAACTGCTAACATGATTCGCACATACTTAAGCATCGCTACGGGTGAGAAGGTCTCAACGTAGTCAATTCCTTGAACTTGTCGAAAACCTTTTGCAACAAGTCGAGCTTTGTAGACAGTAATATTACCATCAGCGTATGTCTTCTTCTGAAGATCCATTTATTCTCGATGGCTTGTCGATCAACGGGCAAGTCAACCAAAGTTCATACTTTGTTCTCATACATGGATCCCATCTCAGATTTCATGGCTCAAGCCATTTTGCGGAATCTGGGCTCATCATCGCTTCCTCATAGTTCATAGGTTCGTCATGGTCTAGTAACATGACCTCCAGAACAGGATTACCGTACCACTTTGGTCCGGATCTTACTCTGATTGACCTACGAGGTTCGGTATTAACTTGATCTAAAGTCTCATGATCATCATCATTAGCTTCCTCACTAATTGGTGTAGGTGTCATAGGAACCGGTTTTTGTGATGAACTACTTTCCAATAAGGGAGCAGGTACAGTTACCTCATCAACTTCTACTTTCCTCCCACTCACTTATTTCGAGAGAAACTCCTTCTCTAGAAAGGATCCATTCTTATCAACGAATGTCTTGCCTTCGGATATGTGATAGAAGGTGTACCCAATTGTCTCTTTTGGGTATCCTATGAAGACACATTTCTCCAATTTGGGTTCGAGCTTATCAGGTTGAAGCTTTTTCACATAAGCATCACAGCCCCAAACTTGAAGAAACGACAACTTTGGTTTCTTGCCAAAGCATAGTTCATAAGGAGACGTCTCAAAGGATTTAGATGGTGCCCTATTTAACGTGAATGCAACTGTCTCTAGAGCATATCCCCAAAACGATAGCTGTAAATGAGTAAGAGACATCATAGATCGCACCATATCTAGTAAAGTACGATTACGACGTTCGGACACACCATTACGCTGTGGTGTTCCGGGTGGCGTGAGTTGCGAAACTATTCCGCATTGTTTCAAATGAAGACCGAACTCGTAACTCAAATCTTCTCCTCCACGATCAGATCATAGAAACTTTATTTTCTTGTTACGATGATTTTCTACTTCACTATGAAATTCTTTGAACTTTTCAAATGTTTCAGACTTATGTTTCATCAAGTAGATATACCCATATCTGCTCAAATCATCTGTGAAGGTGAGAAAATAACGATACCCGCCGCGAGCTTCAACATTCATTGGACCACATACATCAGTATGTATGATCTCCAATAAATATTTTGCTCGCTCCATAGTTCCGGAGAATGGCGTTTTAGTCATCTTGCCCATGAGGCATGGTTCGCAAGTACCAAGTGATTCATAATCAAGTGATTCCAAAAGTCCATCAGAATGGAGTTTTTTCATGCGCTTTACACCAATATGACCTAAACGGCAATGCCACAAATAAGCTGCACTATCATTATCAACTCTGCATCTTTTGGCTTCAATACTATGAATATGTGTATCACTACTATCGAGATTCAAAAAGAATAGACCACTCTTTAAGTGTGCATGACCATAAAAGATATTACTCATATAAATAGAACAACCATTATTCTCTGATTTAAATGAATAACCGTCTCGCATCAAAAAAGATCCAGATATAATGTTCACGCTCAACGCTGGCACCAAATAAAAATTATTTAGGTCTAAAACTAATCCCAAGGTAGATGTAGAGGTAGCGTGCCGGCTGAGATCACATCGATTTTGGAACCATTTCCCATGCGCATCGTCACCTCGTCCTTAGCCAATCTTCGCTTAATCCGTAGTCCCTGTTTTGAGTTGCAAATATTAGCAACAGAACCAGTATCAAATACCCAGGCACTACTGCAAGAATTAGTAAGGTATACATCAATAACATGTATATCAAATATACCTTTGTTCACCTTGCCATCCTTCTTATCCGCCAAATACTTGGGGCAGTTCCGCTTCCAGTGACCAGCCTGTTTGCAGTAGAAGCACTCAGTCTCAAGTTTAGGTCCAGACATGGGTTTCTTCTCTTGAGCAATAACTTGCTTGCTATTCTTCTTGAAGTTCCCCTTCTTCTTCCCTTTACCCTTTTTCTTGAAACTGGTGGTCTTGTTGACCATCAACACTTGATGCTCCTATTTGATTTCTACCTCCACAGCCTTTAGCATTGCGAAGAGCTCGGGAATCGTCTTATCCATCCCTTGCATGTTATAGTTCATCACGAAGCTCTTGTATCTTGGTGGCAGTGATTGAAGAATTCTGTCAATGACGCTATTATCCGGAAGATTAACTCCCAGTTGAATCAAGTGATTGTTATACCTGAAATTTTGAGTATTTGTACACTTACAGAAATATTCTCCTCCATCTTACAGCTGTAGAACTTATTGGAGACTTCATATCTCTCAATCCGGGCATTTGCTTGAAACATTAACTTCAACTCCTGGAACATCTCATATGCTCCATGATGTTCAAAACGTTGTTGAAGTCCAGGTTCTAGGCCGTAGAGCATGGCACACTGAACTATCGAGTAGTCATCAGCTTTTCTTTGCTAGACGTTCATAACATCTGGTTCAGCTCCTGCAGCAGGTTTGGCACCTAGCGGTGCTTCCAGGACGTAATTCTTCTATGCAGCAATGAGGATAATCCTCAAGGTACGGACCCAGTCCATGTAATTGCTACCATCATCTTTCAACTTTGCTTTCTCAAGGAACACATTAAAATTCAATGGAACAATAGCACGGGCCATCTATCTACAACAACAAAGACATGCAAAATACTATCAGGTACTAAGTTCATGATAAATTAAAGTTCGTTTAATCAAATTATTAAAGAACTCCCACTTAGATAGACATCCCTCTAATCATCTAAGTGATCACGTGATCCATATCAACTAAACCATGTCCGATCATCACGTGAGATGGAGTAGTTTTCAATGGTGAACATCATTATGTTGATCATATCTACTATATGATTCACGCTCGACCTTTCGGTCTCAGTGTTCCGAGGCCATATCTGCATATGCTAGGCTCGTCAAGTTTAACTCGAGTATTCTGCATGTGCAAAACTGGCTTGCACCCGTTGTATGTGAACGTAGAGCTTATCACACTCGATCATCACGTGATGTCTAAGACGCATTTAACTTTCTCGCAACGGTGCATACTCGTGGGAGAACACTTGTACCTTGAAATTTAGTGAGAGATCATCTTATAATGTTATCGTTGAACTAAGCAAAATAA
Organism: Aegilops bicornis; assembly: GCA_021605145.1. Taxonomy (NCBI): domain Eukaryota; kingdom Viridiplantae; phylum Streptophyta; class Magnoliopsida; order Poales; family Poaceae; genus Aegilops; species Aegilops bicornis. Next base: position 391,674,590 of record CM038672.1, read on the forward strand.
GATGCATAAAGGATAAACATCACATGCAATCAATATAAGTGATATGATATGGCCATCATCATCTTGTGCCTATGATCTCCGTCTCCAAAGCACCGTCATGATCACCATCGTCACCGCGCCGACACCTTGATCTCCATCGTAGCATCGTTGTCGCCTCGCCAACTATTGCTTCTCGACTATCGCTACCGCTTAGTGATAAAGTAAAGCAATTACAGGCGATTGCATTGCATTATGCATAATAAAGCGACAACCGTATGGCTCCCGCCGATTGCCGATAACTTCGTTACAAAACATGATCATCTCATACAATAAAATATAGCATCATGCCTTGACCATATCACAACATGCCCTGCAAAAACAAGTTAGACGTCCTCTACTTTGTTGTTGCAAGTTTTACGTGGCTGCTACGGGCTGAGCAAGAACCGTTCTTACCTACGCATCAAAACCACAACGATAGTTCGTCAAGTTAGTGATGTTTTAAACTTCTCAAGCGTAGCCACACTCGGTTCAACTAAAGTTGGAGAAAATGACACCCGCCAGCCACCTATGTGCAAAGCACGTCGGTAGAACGAATCTCGCGTAAGCATACGCGTAATGTCGGTACGGTCCGCTTCATCCAACAATACCGCCGAACCAAAGTGTGACATGCTGGTAAGCAGTATGACTTGTATCGCCCACAACTCATTTGTGTTCTACTCGTGCATATAACATCTACGCATAAACCTGGCTCTGATACCACTGTTGGGGAACGTAGTAATTTAAAAAAAAAATCCTACGAACACGCAAGATCATGGTGATGCATAGCAATGAGAGGGAAGAGTGTTGTCTATGTACCCTTGTAGACCAAAAGAGGAAGCGTTAGAACAATGCGGTTGATGTAGTCGTACGTCTTCATGATCCGACCGATCCAAGTACCGAACGCACGACACCCCTGAGTTCAGCACACGTTCAGCTCGATGATGTCCCACAAACTCCGACCCAGCAGAGCTTCGAGGGAGAGTTCCGTCAGCACGACGGCGTGATGACGGTGATGATGATGCTACCGACGCAGGGCTTCGCCTAAGCACAGCTACGATATTACTGAGGTGGATTATGGTGGAGGGGGGCACCGCACACGGCTAAAAGATCAATGATCAATTGTTGTGTCTCCAAGGGGTGCCTCCCTCCCCGTATATAAAGGAGTGGAGGAGGGGCAGGGGTCGGCCCCCTATGGCGCGCCCCATGAGGAGTCCTACTCCCACCGGGAGTAGGACTCCCCCCTTCCAAGTAGGAGTAGCAGAGGAGAGGGAAGGGAGAGAGGAAGAGAAGGAAAGGGGGACGTCGCCCCCTCCTTGTCCAATTCGTACTAGAGGGGGAGGGGGCGTGCGGCTGCCCTGGCCGCCCCTCCTCTTCTCCCACTAGGGCCCAATAGGCCCAATAAACTCCCCGAGGGGTCCCGGTAACCCCCCGGTACTCCGATATATGTTCGAATCCTCCCGAAACACTTCCGTGTCCGAACATAGTCGTCCAATATATCAATCTTTATGTCTCAACCATTTTGAGACTCCTCGTCATGTCCGTGACTCCGAACTACCTTCGGTACATCAAAACACAAAAACTCATAATACCGATCGTCACCGAACTTTAAGCGCGCGGACCCTACCGGTTCGAGAACTATGTAGACATGACCGAGACACGTCTCCGGTCAATAACCAATAGCGGAACCTGGATGCTCATATTGGTTCCCACATATTTTATGAAGATCTTTATCGGTTAAACCGCATAACAACATACGTTGTTCCCTTTGGCATCGGTATGTTACTTGCCCGAGATTCGATCGTCGGTATCTCAATACCTAGTTCAATCTCGTTACCGGCAAGTCTCTTTACTCGTTCCGTAATAGATCATCCTGCAACTAACTCTTTAGTTATAATGCTTGCAAGGCTTATAGTGATGTGCATTACCGAGAGGGCCCAGAGATACCTCTTCGACAATCGGAGTGACAAATCCTAATCTCGATCTACGCCAACTCAACAAGTACCTTCGGAGACACCTATAGAGCACCTTTATAATCACCCAGTTATGTTGTGATGTTTGGTAGCACACAAAGTGTTCCTCCGGTATTCGGGAGTTGCATAATCTCATAGTCATAGGAACATGTATAAGTCATGAAGAAAGCAATAGCAACATACTAAACGATCAAGTGCTAAGCTAACGGATCCCATGCATAATAAAATTGAAGAAACACAATGCACAATTCTCTATTTACAGGAAACAAAGAGAGACTCCATTGATAGTACTTACATCAGAAATTTCTGTCACAGGAGGTTAAATAAATTTGAAATATTGCCAGCTATGGGTGCATCAGGAGGTCTTTTAATTGCCTGGAATGAAAAGATCCTCAAAGGGAAACCTTTCCACCTCAATGAATATACTCTATCTATACAATTCACATCAGCACACACTAGTGAAAAATGGATTCTATCCAATGTTTATGGACCATGCCAACAAGAGGAAAGAGGTAAACTTCATTAACTGGTTTAAAGACTTCAAGATGATTGGTACGTCCATTTTGCATCATGTTTTCTTACTTTTATTCATGATGTTTTTATCCATAATAATGCTTTTTGGAGAAATTCTAATGCCTTTTCTCTCATAATATGCAAGGTATATACAAAGAGGGAGAATTTCGACAGCCGGAAATCTGGACTTGGAAAAGCTACGTCAGGCTACCCATTCTGCACAACTCCAAATGAGCTAAAACTTCACGAGGATTTTTTATGGAATACTTGAGAACTATTGGAGCAAATAACTACCAAAGGGGGCCTACCAGGTGGGCACAACCCACCTAGGCACGCCAGGGAGCCCAGGCGCGTCCTGGTGGGTTGTGCTCACCCAGGCCCACCTCCGGTGCCCATCTTCTGGTATATAGGTCATTTTGACCTAGAAAAAAAATAAGGAGAAGACTTTCGGGGCGGAGCGCCGCCGTCTCGAGGCGGAACTTGGGCAGGAGCACTTTTGCCCTCCGGCGGAGCGATTCCGCCGGGGGAACTCAATCATCGTCGTCATCATCACCAACAACTCTCGCATCTTTGGGAGGGCAATCTCCATCAACATGTTCAACAACACCATCTCATCTCAAACCCTAGTTCATCTCTTGTGTTCAGTCTTGTTACCGGAACTATAGATTGGTGCTTGTGGGTGACTAGTAGTATTGATTACATCTTGTAGTTGATTACTATATGGTTTATTTGGTGGAAGATTGTATGTTCAGATCCAATATGTTATTTAATACCCCTCTGATCTTGAGCATGATTATTATTTGTGAGTAGTTACTTTTGTTCTTGAGGTCACGGGAGAAATTATGTTACAAGTAATCATGTGAACTTGGTATGTGTTCGATATTTTGATAGTATGTATGTTGTGATTCCCTTAGTGGTGTCATGTGAACGACGACTACATGACACTTCACCATATTTGGGCCTAAGGGAATGCATTGTGGAGTAGCAAATAAATGATGGGTTGCGAGAGTGACAGAAGCTTAAACCCCAGTTTAAACCCCAGTTATAACTGTCACATGATGAATATCATCCAACAAGTCACCCTCTTAAGAAAAATTAAATACTTAATATATTCTATAATGGACTAACCGATGCTTCTAGGGACTTCCTAGATAGTTGTGCTGGTTGTGTTTTCAGGGAACAAACTATTGCTCAAGCTAAAGAATTATTGAATAACATATTGAAAAATTATGATGATTGGACTATTCCTGAACCACCGCCTAATCCCACTCCGAATAAGAGGGGTATATTATATCTCAGTCCCGAAGATATGCAAGAGGCAAAGAAATCAATGATGGAAAAAGGTATTAAAGGTGAGGATGTTAAAAATTTACCTCCTATTGAAGAAATACATGGGCTTAATACACCACCACTGCCGAAAGTGGTAGAGGTAAATTCTCTTATGAAGTCCAATGAAAATGATAATCCTCACAATATGCATCCTAGCCAATGCCTTTATGAGTTTGAGAACTACATTAGAAAACAAGATCACTTCAATGCAAATGTTATGAAACAATTAAAATATAATTCTGATATGATTGCTCGCTTGAGTGACTTGTTATTTAGAATCTCAAATGATGTTGGAGGTGTTGGAAAACATGCTTCTATGGTTCAAACCCAGCTAGAACAAGTTACTAAATCACAAATAGAATTACTTGATGAAATGAATCATAATATGCATGACTTTGTTGTTAGAGTTGCAACTAGAGGAGGTAAAATGACTCAGGAACCACTTTATCTTGAGGGACACCCAAAAAGAATTGAACAAGATTCACAAAGGAACAACACTAGTGCACCTAGTCCTTCTAGATAGAAAACGAAGAAGAAAAATGATAGGACTTTGCACACTTCTAGTGAACGTGAAATAGAAAAAACTCCTAATAATGAAAATGAAACTTCTATCTCTGATTCTGAAACTCAGTCTGGTAATGAACACTCACCTAGGGATAATGAAAAATATAATAATGAGGTTCATGAAGACACTCAACCAAACAATGAAAAAGAACCAGATAATGATGTTGAGATAGAACCACATGTTGATCTTGATAACCCACAACCTAAGAATAAAATGTATGATAAAAGAGATTTTGTGGCTAGGAAACACGGTAAAGAAAGAGAACCGTGGGTTCAAAAACCTATGCCTTTTCCACCCAGGTCAACTAAAATGGATGATGATGAAGAATTTGAACGCTTTGCTGAAATGCTGAGGCCAATCTTTTTTGCGTACACGCTTGACTGATATCCTTAAAATGCCTCCTTATGCAAAGTATATGAAAGACATCATCACTAATAAGAGAAAAATACCAGAAGCTGAAATCTCCACTATGCTTGCTAATTACACTTTCAAAGATGGAGTACCTAAAAAACTTGGAGATCCGAGAATACCAACTATACCTTGCTCTATCAAAGAGAATTATGTGAAAACTGCTTGTGTGATTTAGGAGCTGATGTTAGTGTTATGCCTTTCTCTTTATATAAAAGACTTGACTTGAATAAACTCACACCTACTCAAATATCTTTGCAAATGGATGATAAACCAACTGCCATACCTATCGGTATTTGTGAGGATGTGCCCGTTGTTGTTGTTGCTAATGATACTATTTTGACTGACTTTGTTATAGTTGAGATGCCCGAGGACGACAACATGTCGATTATCCTTGGTAGACCCTTCTTGAATACTGCAGGGGCTGCTATTGATTGCAATAAAAGCAAGGTCACTTTTCATATCAATGGTAGTGAGCATACGATGCACTTTCTGAAGAAACAATTCCAAGTGAATGGTATCAATGTTATTGAAAAATCTCCGACAATCACTATTGGAAGTTTTCAAATACCTTTACCTACTGTCAAAAAGAAATATGAAATGCTTATTGTTGGGGAAATGCAAATCCCCATTGAGGTAACTTAGTGATTTACGAAAGTTCTTCGGTTTCATGCTAATCGAAAGTGGTTGTTAATAAGACCTGATCAACCTTATTAATGAATCATTTTTGAGCGGTATGAAGTTGATGAATTTAGTAAGCACTACCTTTTGTCCCTACTTTTTATTCTCTATTTTATTAGTTAAATAAAATAAAATGCCATGTTTTATCTGTTTTCTGAATTTCTCGTGCAATAAAAAAATGACCCAAAAATAAAAGTCTCAGAATGCCCTGAAAAATTTATATGATTTTTTCTTGATTATTTAAGAATTTTAGTGCAAATAATACCAGAGGGAGGTGCACCAGGTGGGCACAACCCACCTGGGCGCGCCAGCACCCCCTAGCGCACCTTGGGGGGTTGTGGGCCCCACGTGGGCCCCCTCACTTACCTCTTTAGCCCACATCATCACTCACCCCCAGAAACAAATCCCCATTGCTCTTTCTCTCGTGTTCTTGAGCTCAAACCCGCGGATTTCGATCTCTTTGATCAAAGTTCCATTTTCGAAACTGTTTCGGGGGATTGTTTCTTTGTATGTGACTCCATCATTTCTCCAATTAGTTTTTATTTTAGTGGTTTATACATTGAATAAATGGCTACTCTTGGTGTTGATGTAGATGTGCTTGCATGTTCAATTCTTAGTGTTCTAAGTAGTTTGAATGCTTGCTATGGCCTCTATGTATCCCTATGAGTAGTTGCTATCAATTTTGTGAAGTTTTGTTGAGAAAATTTTGTGAACTAAAAATTCAGACTTTTGTTCAGAGGGAAAATTGTACGCGGACATGAATATCTTCAGGAAATTTGGCTCTAAGAAGAACTCGAAGGGTGTTATTGGGGAGTCTTCTGATAGTGATCTCCGCCCTCGGAGGTTGGCGGAGGTACGGCCGTGTGAATGGCCGCACATTCCGTTCCTTCAGCAGGCTGGAATTCATGAGGAGTTCATGCAATTTATTGCTAATGCCGGCCTCACCAACTTTATCGCAGATGAGTGTGAACAACACCAAATCCTCACAAACATGTTTGTCCAAAGTTTTACTTTCCTGCCTAGAAATAATCATCCTGAAGTGATCTTTGATTTGTATGCTGAAAACCACCAGATACCACTTACTGAATTTTGTGACATATGCATGATCCCGTCTGATGGGAGCTTGGCTGAGCCTAGGCTGGTCGAGTTTGAGGATTTTTGTCGCATTTTGACAGTGGGGGATGAGAGGAGAGTGTCAGCCATCACTGTCGGTGCTACCTCTTGAGTATACGTTGGTTTTCCCTTGAAGAGGAAAGGACGGTGCAGCAAAGTAGCGTAAGTATTTCCCTCAGTTTTGAGAACCAAGGTATCAATCCAGTAGGAGATAACGCACAAGTCACCTAGTACCTGCACAAATAATCAAGAACCTTGCAACCAACGCGATAAAGGGGTTGTCAACCCCTTCACGGTCACTCGCAAAAGTGAGATCTAATAAAGATAGTAAAGTAAATATTTTTGGTATTTTTGTTGTATAGATTGGAAAGTAAAGATTGCAAAATATTGAACGAGATGCGATGTAAATAAAATAGATGCAATATAATAAGAAAGAGACCCGGGGGGCATAGGTTTCACTAGTGGCTTCTCTCAAGATAGCATGTATTACGGTGGGTGAACAAATTACAGCCGAGCAATTGATAGAAAAGCGCATAGTTATGAAGATATCTAAGGCAATGATCATGAATATAGGCATCACGTCCGTGTCAAGTAGATCGAAACGATTATGCATGTACTACTATTACTCCACACATTGACCGCTATCTAGCATGCATCTAGAGTATTAAGTTCATAAGAACAGAGTAACGCATTAAGCAAGATGACATGATGTAGAGGGATAAACTCAAGCAATATGATATAAACCCCATCTTTTTAACCTCGATGGCAACAATACAATACTTGGCTTGCTGCCCCTCATCACATCGGGAAAGGACACCGCAAGATTGAACCCAAAGCTAAGCACTTCTCCCATTGCAAGAAAGATCAATCTAGTAGGCCAAACTAAACCGATAATTTGAAGAGACTTGCAAAGATATCAAATCATGCATATAAAAATTCAGAGAAGAACCAAATAATATTCATAGACAATCTTGTTCATAAATCCACAATTCATCGGATCTCGGCAAACACACCGCAAAAGAGTATTACATCGAATAGATCTCCAAGAACATCGAGGAGAACTTTGTAATTAGAATCAAAGAGAGAGAAGAAGCCATCTAGCTAATAACTATGGACCCGAAGGTCTGTGGTAAACTACTCATGCTTCATCGGAGAGGCAATGGTGTTGATGTAGAAGCCCTCCGTGATCGATTCCCCCTCCGGCAGATTGCAGGAAAAGGCCCCAAGATGGGATCTCACAGGTACATAAGGTTGCGGCGGTGGAAAAGTGGTTTCTGTTGGAAATATGCCCTAGAGGCAATAATAAAAGGATTATTATTATATTTCCTTGTTCATGATTATTGTCTTTTATTCATGCTATAATTGTATTATCCAGAAATCGTAATACACGTGTGAATACATAGACCACAATATGTCCCTAGTGAGCCTCTAGTTGACTAGCTCGTTGATCAATAGATACTCATGGTTTCGACTATGGACATTGGATGTCGTTGATAACGGGATCACATCATTAGGAGAATGATGTGATGGACAAGACCCAATCCTAAGCATAGCACAAGATCGTGTAGTTCGTTTTGCTAGAGCTTTTCCAATGTCAAGTATCTCTTCCTTAGACCATGAGATCGTGTAACTCCCGGATACCATAGGAGTGCTTTGGGTGTACCAAACGTCACGACGAATCGGGTGACTATAAAGGTACACTACAGGTATCTCCGAAAGTGTACATTGGGTTGACACGGATCGAGACTGGGATTTGTCCTCCGTATAACGAAGAGGTATCACTGGCCCACTCGGTAGTGCATCATCATAATGAGCTCAAAGTGACCAAGTGTTCCGGTCACGGGATCATGCATCACGCAGTACGAGTAAAGTGACTTGCCGTAACTTGAGACCGAATGAGGTATTGGGATACCGACGATCGAAGTCTCGGGCAAGTAACATACCGCCTAACAAAGGGAATAGTATACGGGTTGCTTCAATCCTCGACATCGTGGTTCATCCGATGAGATCATCGAGGAGTATGTGGAGCCAACATGGGTATCCAGATCCCGCTGTTGGTTATTGACTGGAGAGCCGTCTCGGTCATGTCTACATGTCTCCCGAACCCGTAGGGTCTACACACTTAAGGTTCGGTGACGCTAGGGTTATTAGGAAGACTTCTATGTGATTACCGAATGTTGTTCGGAGTCCCGAATGAGATCCCGGACGTCACGAGGAGTTCCGGAATAGTCCGGAGGTAAAGATTTATATATGGGAAGTCATCATACGGTCACCGGAAAGGTTCGGGGCATATCGGTATCGTCTGGGGCCCACAGGGGAGGGTTCCGGGGTCCACCGGAGGGGCCACCTCTCCGGAGGGCCTTATGGGCTGTATGAGGAAGGGATCCAGCCCAAAGTGGGCTGGGGCGCCACTCCCCTAGGGCCCATGCGCCTTGGGTTGGGAAACCACGAGGGGCGCCCCTTGCTTGGGGGCAAGCCCCTCCCTTGGCCGCCGCCCCCTCTAGATCCCATCTAGAGGGGCCATTCTCCTTCCCCTATAAATAGAGGGGCGAGGGAGGTTGCAACACACTTCAAGGCGCAGCCCTCCCTCCCAACACCTCTCCTCCTCCGCTGAGTGCTTGGCGAAGCCCCTGCCGAATCTTGCCTCTCCACCATCATCACACCGTCGTGCTGCTGCTGGAGCCATCTTCCTCAACCTCTCCTTCCCCCTTGCTGGATCAAGAAGGAGGAGACGTCATCCGCTCCGTACGTGTGTTGAACGCGGAGGTGTCGTCCGTTCGGCGCTAGGATCTCCGGTGATAGGATCACGACGAGAACGACTACTTCATCCCCGTTCTTTTGAACGCTTCCGCTCGCGATCTACAAAGTGGTATGTAGATGCAATCTCTCTCCCATGACTCGTTGCTTAGATGAACTCATAGATGGATCTTGATGAAGCCGTAGGAAATTTTTTATTTTCTGCAACGTTCCCCAACAGTGGCATCATGAGCCAGGTCTATGCGTAGTTCTCTATTGCACGAGTAGAACACAATTTTGTTGTGGGCGTAGATGTTGTCAACTTGCTTGCCGCTACTAGTCTTATCTTGCTTCAGCGGTATTGTGGGATGAAGCGGCCCGGACCAACCTTACACGTACGCTTACGTGAGACCGGTTCCACCGGTGACATGCACTAGTTGCATAAGGTGGTGGCGGGTGTCTGTCTCTCCCACTTTAGTTGGAGCGGATTCGATTGAAAAGGGTCCTTATGAAGGGTAAATAGAAGTTGACAAAATCACGTTGTGGTTATTCGTAGGTAAGAAAGCGTTCTTGCTAGAACCCAATTGCAGCCACGTAAAAGATGCAACAACAATTAGAGGACGTCTAACTTGTTTTTGCAGCAATTGTCATGTGATGTGATATGGCGAAGTTGTGATGAATGATGAATGATATATTGTGATGTATGAGATCATGTTCTTGTAATAGGAATCACGACTTGCATGTCGATGAGTATGACAACGGCAGGAGCCATAGGAGTTGTCTTATTTTGTATGACCTGCGTGTCATTGAAGAACGCCATGTAAATTACTTTACTTTATTGCTAAACGCGTTAGACATAGTAGTAGAAGTAATAGTTGGCGAGCAACTTCATGGAGACACGATGATGGAGATCATGATGATGGAGATCATGGTGTCATGCGGTGACAAGATGATCATGGAGCCCGAAGATGAAGATCAAAGGAGCTATATGATATTGGCCATATCATGTCACTACTTTATATAATTGCATGTGATGTTTATTATGTTTTATGCATCTTGTTTACTTAGAACGGCAGTAGTAAATAAGATGATCCCTTATGATAATTTCAAGAAAGTTTTCCCCCTAACTATGCACCGTAGCTAAAGTTCGTCGTTTCGAAGCACCACGTGATGATCGGGTGTGATAGATCCTTACGTTCACATACAACGGGTGTAAGACAGTTTTACACATGCAAAACACTTAGGGTTAACTTGACGAGCCTAGCATGTACAGACATGGCCTCGGAACACAAGAGATCGAAAGGTCGAACATGAGTCGTATGGAAGATACGATCAACATGGAGATGTTCACCGACGATGACTAGTCCGTCTTCACGTGATGATCGGACACGGCCTAGTCGACTCGGATCGTGTAACACTTAGATGACTAGAGGGATGTCAGATCTGAGTGGGAGTTCATTAAATAATTTGATTAGATGAACTTAGTTATCATGAACTTAGTCTAAAACTTTTGCAAAAATATGTCTTGTAGATCAAATGGCCAACGCTCATGTCAACATGAACTTCAACGCGTTCCTAGAGAAAACCAAGCTGAAAGATGATGGCAGCAACTATTCGGATTGGGTCCGGAACCTGAGGATCATCCTCATAGCAGCCAAGAAACAATATGTCCTAGAAGCACCGCTAGGTGATGCACCCATCGAAGAACCAAGACATTATGAATGCTTGGCAGTCACGTGCTGATGATTACTCCCTCGTTCAATGCGGCATGCTTTACAGCTTAGAAACGGGGCTCCAAAAGCGTTTTGAGCAACACAGAGCATATGAGATGTTCGAGGAGCTGAAAATGGTTTTCCAAGTTCATGCCCGGGTCGAGAGATATGAAGTCTCCGACAAGTTCTATAGTTGTAAGATGGAGGAAAACAGTTACATCGGTGAGCACATACTCAAAATGTCCAGGTTGCACAACCGCTTTGTCCCTGGACATTAACCTCCGGACGAGGCGGTCATTGACAGAATCCTTGATTGCTCCCACCAAGCTACAAGAGCTTTGTGATGAACTACAATATGCAGGGGATGGTGAAGACCATTCCTCAAGTATTTTCAATGCTAAAGTCGTGAGAGGTTGAAATCAAGAAAGAACATCAAGTGTTGATGGTCAATAAAACCACTAAGTTCAAAAAGGGCAAGGGTAAGAAGAACTTCAAGAAGGACGGCAAGGATGTTGCCGCGCCCGATAAGCAAGTTGCCGGGAAGAAGTCAAAGAATGGACCCAAGCCTGAGACAGAGTGCTTTTATTGCAAAGGGAAGGGCCCTTTGAAGCGGAACTGCCCCAAATACTTAGCAGAGCAGGAAGGCCGGCAACACTAAAGGTATATTTGATATACATGTAATTGATGTGTACCTTACGATTGTAGTAACTCCCCGGGTATTTGATACCGGTGCCGTTGCTCATATCGGTCACTCACAGCAGGAGCTGCGGACTACACGGAGACTGGCGAAGGACGCGGTGACGATGCGCGTCGGGAATGGTTCCAAGGTCGATGTGATCGCCGTCGGCACGCTACCTCTACATTTACCTACGGGGTTAGTTTTAAACCTCAATAATTGTTATTTAGTGCCAAGTTTGAGCATGAACATTGTATTAGGATCTCGTTTAATGCGACATGGCTACTCATTTAAATCCGAGAATAATGGTTGTTCTATTTATATGAGAGATATGTTTTATGGTCATGCTCCGATGGTCAATGGTTTATTCTTAATGAATCTCGAGCGAAATATTACACATATTGATAGTGTGAATACCAAAAGATGTAAAGTTGATAACGATAGTCCCACATACTTGTGTAATCGCCGCCTTGGTCACATTGGTGTCAAGTGCATGAACAAGCTCCATGCCGATGGACTTTTAGAGTCTCTGGATTATGAATCATTTGACACATGCGAACCATGCCTCATGGGCAAGATGACCAAGACTCCGTTCTCCGGAACAATGGAGCGAGCAACCAACCTATTGGAAATCATACATACCGGTGTGTGCGGTCCAATGAGTGTTGAGGCTCATGGAGGATATCGTTATGTTCTCACTCTCACCGATGACTTGAGTAGATATGGGTATGTCTACTTGATGAAACACAAGTCCGAGACCTTTGAAAAGTTCAGGGAATTTCAGAATGAAGTAGAGAATCAACGTGACCGAAAGATAAAATTCTTGCGATCAGATCGTGGAGGAGAATATTTAAGTCACGAATTTGGTACACACTTAAGGAAATGTGGAATCGTTTCACAACTCACGCCGCTGGAACACCTCGGTAATAGAACGGTGTGTCCGAACGTCGTAATCGCACTCTATTAGATATGGTGCGATCTATGATGTCTCTTACCGATTTACCGCTATCATTTTGGGGATACGCACTAGAGACAGCTACATTCACTTTAAATAGGGCACCGTCTAAGTCCGTTGAGACGACACCGTATGAATTATGGTTTGGAAAGAAACCTAAGCTGTCGTTTCTAAAAGTTTGGGGATGCGATGCTTATGTCAAGAAACTTCAACCTGAAAAGCTCGAACCCAAGTCGGAAAAATGCGTCTTCATAGGATACCCTAAGGAACCCATTGGGTATACCTTCTACCTTAGATCCGAAGGCAAGATCTTTGTTGCCAAGAACGGATCCTTTCGGGAAAAAGAGTTTCTCTCGAAAGGAGTAAGTGGGAGGAAAGTAGAACTCGATGAAGTACTACCTCTTGAACCGGAAAGTAGTGCAGCTCAGGAAAATGTTCCTGTGGTGCCTACACCTACCGGAGAGGAAATTAATGATGATGATCAAGGTACTTCAGATCAAGTTGCTCCGAACTTCAGAGGGTCCACATGGACACGTTCCACATCAGAGTGGTATGGCAACCCTGTCCTGGAAATCATGTTGTTAGACAACGCTGAACCTTCGAACTATGAAGAAGCGATGGCGGGCCCGGATTCCAACAAATGGCTTGAAGCCATGCAATCCGAGATAGGATCCATGTATGACAACAAAGTATGGACTTTGACAAACTTGCCCTATGATCGTGACGATAGAAAACAAATGGATCTTTAAGAAGAAGACAGACGCGGCTGGTAATGTCACCATCTATAAAGCTGGACTTGTCGCTAAGGGTTATTGGCAAGTTCAAGGGATTGACTATGATGAGACTTTCTCTCCCGTAGCGAAGCTTAAGTCCGTCCGAATCATGTTAGCAATTGCCGCATACTATGATTATGAGATATGGCAGATGGACGTCAAAACGGCATTCCTTAACGGTTATCTTAAGGAAGAGCTCGTATATGATGCAGCCGGAAGGTTTTGTCGATCCTAAGAATGCTAACAAAGTATGCAAGCTCCAACGATCCATTTATGGGCTGGTGCAAGCATCTCGGAGTTGGAACATTCGCTTTGATGAGATGATCAAAGCGTTTGGGTTTATGAGACTTATGGAGAAGCCTGCGTTTACAAGAAAGTGAGTGGGAGCTCAGTAGCATTTCTCATATTATATGTAGATGACATACTTTTGATGGGAAATGATATAGAACTCTTGGACAGCATTAAGGCCTACTTGAATAAAAGTTTTTCAATGAAGGACCTTGGAGAAGCTGCTTATATATTAGGCATCAAGATCTATAGAGATAGACCAAGACGCCTCATAGGTCTTTCACAAAGCACATACCTTGATAAGATTTTGAAGAAGTTCAAAATGGATTAGTCCAAGAAAGGGTTCTTGCCTATACTACAAGGTGTGAGATTGAGCTCGGCTCAATGCCCGACCACGACAAAAGATAAAGAAGAGATGAGTGTCATCCCCTATGCCTCGGCCATAGGATCTATTATGTATGCCATGCTGTGTACCAGACCTGATGTAAACCTTGCCGTAAGTTTGGTAGGAAGGTACCAAAGTAATCCCGCAAGGAACACTGGACATCGGTCAAGAATATCTGAAGTACACGAAAAGGACAAAGGACATGTTTCTTGTTTATGGAGGTGACAAAGAGCTCGTCAGAAGGGTTATGTCGACGCTTAGCTTCGACAGATCTGGATGACTCTAAGTCACAAACCGGATACGTGTATATGTTGAATGGTGGAGCAGTAAGCTGGTGCAGCTGCAAGCAGAGCGTCGTGGCGGGATCTACATGTGAAGCGGAGTACATGGCAGACTCGGAGGCAGCACATGAAGCAATATGGGTGAAGGAGTTCATCACCGACCTAGGAGTCATACCCAATGCGTCGGGGCCGATCAAACTCTTCTGTGACAACACTGGAGCTATTGCACTTGCCAAGGAGCCTGTGTTTCACAAGAAGACCGAGCACATCAAGCGTCGCTTCAACTCCATCCGTGAAAATGTTCAAGATGGAGACATAGAAATTTGCAAAGTGCATACGGATCTGAATGTCGCAGATCCGTTGACTAAACCTCTTCATGAAAGCAAAACATGATCAACACCAGAACTCTATGGGTGTTAGGTTCATCACAATGTAAATAGATTATTGACTCTAGTGCAAGTGGGAGACTGTTGGAAATATGCCCTAGAGGCAATAATAAAAGGATTATTATTATATTTCCTTGTTCATGATAATTGTCTTTTATTCATGCTATAATTGTATTATCCGGAAATCGTAATACACGTGTGAATACATAGACCACAATATGTCCCTAGTGAGCCTCTAGTTGACTAGCTCGTTGATCAATAGATAGTCATGGTTTCACGACTATGTACATTTGATGTCGTTGATAACGGGATCACATCATTAGGAGAATGATGTGATGGACAAGACCCAATCCTAAGCATAGCACAAGATCGTGTAGTTCGTTTTGCTAGAGCTTTTCCAATGTCAAGTATCTCTTCCTTAGACCACGAGATCGTGTAACTCCCGGATACCATAGGAGTGCTTTGGGTGTACCAAACGTCACAACGAATCGGGTGACTATAAAGGTACACTACAGGTATCTCCGAAAGTGTACATTGGGTTGACACGGATCGAGATCGGATTTGTCACTCCGTATAACGGAGAGGTATCACCGGGCCCACTCGGTAGTGCATCATCATAATTAGCTCAAAGTGACCAAGTGTGCGGTCACGGGATCATGCATCACGCAGTGCGAGTAAAGTGACTTGCCGGTAACGAGACTGAACGAGGTATTGGGATACCGACGATCGAGTCTCGGGCAAGTAACATACCGTCTGACAAAGGGAATTGTATACGGGGTTGCTTGAATCCTCGACATCGTGGTTCATCCGATGATATCATCGAGGAGTATGTGGGAGCCAACATGGGTATCCAGATCCCGCTGTTGGTTATTGACTGGAGAGCCGTCTCGGTCATGTCTACATGTCTCCCGAACCCGTAGGGTCTACACACTTAAGGTTCGGTGTGACGCTAGGGTTATTAGGAAGACTTGTATGTGATTACGAATGTTGTTGGAGTCGATGAGATCCCGGACGTCACGAGGAGTTCCGGAATAGTCCGGAGGTAAAGATTTATATATGGGAAGTCATCATACGGTCACCGGAAAGGTTCGGGGGCATATCGGTATTTTACCGGGGCCACCGGTGGGGTTCCGGGGGTCCACCGGAAGGGACCACCTCTCCCGGAGGGCCTTATGGGCTGTATGAGGAAGGGATCCAGCCCAAAGTGGGCTGGGGCGCCACTCCCCCCTAGGGCCCATGCGCCTAGGGTTGGGGGAAACCCTGAGGGGGGGCGCCCCCTTGCTTGGGGGGCAAGCCCCCTCCCCTTGGCCGCCGCCCCCCCCCTCTAGATCCCATCTAGAGGGGCCGGCCCCCTTCTCCCTTCCCCTATAAATAGAGGCGAGGGAGGCTGCAACACACTTCAAGGCGCAGCCCTCCCTCCCAACACCTCTCCTCCTCCGTTGAGTGCTTGGCGAAGCCCTATCGAGTATGTGCCTCTCCACCATCATCACGCCGTGGCCGCTTTGGAGCCATCTTCCTCAACCTCTCCTTCCCCCTTGCTGGATCAAGAAGGAGGAGACGTCATCCGCTCCGTACGTGTGTTGCACGCGGAGGTGCCGTCCGTTCGACGCTAGGATCTCCGGTGATAGGATCACGACGAGAACGACTACTTCATCCCCGTTCTTTTGAATGCTTCCGCTCGCGATCTACAAAGTGGTATGTAGATGCAATCTCTCTCCCATGACTCGTTGCTTAGATGAACTCATAGATGGATCTTGGTGAAACCGTAGGAAAATTTTATTTTCTGCAACGTTCCCCAACAGTTTCGTGGGTCTCTGCGATGTTTCTAGGGTATAAGAGTATATATAGGCGAAAGAAGTACGTCGGTGGAGCAACGAGGGGCCCACGAGGGTGGGGCGCACCCTCCTACCTCGTGGCCGCCTCGTGGAGTTCCAGACTTCGACTCCGAGTCTTCTGGGTTGCTTTCGGTCCAAGAAAGATCATCTCGAAGGTTTCATTCCGTTTGGACTCCGTTTGGTATTCCTTTTCCGCGAAACTCTAAAATAGGAAAAAAAAACAGAAACTGGCACTGGGCCTCCGGTTAATAGGTTAGTCCCAAAAATAATATAAAAGAGCATATTAAAGCCCATTAAACATCCAAAACAGATAATATAATAGCATGGAACAATAAAAAATTATAGATACGTTGGAGACGTATCAATCATGCCCAAGCTTAATTCCTGCTCGTCCTCGAGTAGGTAAATGATAAAAACAGAATTTTTGATGTGGAATGCTACCTAACATAATTATCAATGTAATTTTCTTTATTGTGGCATGAATGTTCAGATCCGAAAGATTCAAAACAAAAGTTTAATATTGACATAAAAATAATAATACTTCAAGCATACTAATAAAGTAATTATGTCTTCTAAAAATAACATGGCCAAAGAAAGCTATCCCTACAAAATCATATAGTCTGGCTATGCTCTATCTTCATCACACAAAATATTTAAATCATGCACAACCCCGATGACAAGACAAGCAATTGTTTCATACTTTTGATGTTCTCAAGCTTTTTCAATATTCACGCAATACATGAGCGTGAGCCATGGACATAGCACTATAGGTGGAATAGAATGGTGGTTGTGGAGAAGACAAAAAGGAGAAGATAGTCTCACATCAACTAGGCATATCGATGGCTATGGAGATGCCCATCAATACATATCAATGTGAGTGAGTAGGGATTGCCATGCAATGGATGCACTAGAGCTATAAGTGTATGAAAGCTCAAAAAGAAACTAAGTGGGTGTGCATCCAACTCGCTTGCTCACGAAGACCTAGGGCATTTTGAGGAAGCCCATCATTGGAATATACAAGCCAAGTTATATAATGAAAGATTCCCACTATTATATGTAAGTGACGACATAGGAGACTCTCTATCATGAAGATCATGGTGCTACTTTGAAGCACAAGTGTGGTCAAAGGATAGTAGCATTGCCCCTTCTCTCTTTTTGTCTCATTTTTTATTTGGGCCTTTCTCTCTTTTTTTATGGCCTATTTTTTTAATTTTCCATCCGGAGTCTCATCCCGACTTGTGGGGGAATCATAGTCTCCATCATCCTTTCCTCACTCGGACAATGCTCTAATAATGAAGATCATCACACTTTTATTTACTTACAACTCAAGAATTACAACTCAATACTTAGAACAAAATATGACTCTATGTGAATGCCTCCGGTGGTGTACCGGGATGTGCAATGAATCAAGAATGACATGTATGAAAAATTATGAACGGTGGCTTTGCCACAAATACGATGTCAACTACATGATCATGCAAAGCAATATGACAATGATGAAGCGTGTCATAATAAACGGAATGGTGGAAAGTTGCATGGCAATATATCTCGGAATGGCTATGGAAATGCCATAATAGGTAGGTACGGTGGCTGTTTTGAGGAAGGTAAATGGTGGGTTTATGGTACCGGCGAAAGTTGCGCGGTACTAGAGAGGCTAGCGATGGTGGAAGGGTGAGAGTGCGTATAATCCATTGACTCAACATTAGTCACAAAGAACTCACATACTTATTGCAAAAATCTATTAGTTATTGAAACAAAGTACTACGCGCATGCTCCTAGGGGGATAGATTCAGGAAAAGACCATCGCTCATTCCCCCGACCGCCACTCATAAGGAAGACAATCAAAAATAAATCATGCTCGACTTCATCACATAACGGTTCACCATACGTGCATGCTACGGGAATCACAAACTTTAACACAAGTATCTCTCAAATTCACAACTACTCAACTAGCATGACTCTAATATCACCATCTTCATATCTCAAAACAATCATAAGGAATCAAACTTCTCATAGTATTCAATGCACTTTATATGAAAAAATTTATTATACCCATCTTGGATGCCCATCATATTAGGACTAATTTTATAGCCAAAGAAAATTAACATGCTGTTCTAAAATAATCTCAAAATAATATAAGTGAAGCATGAGAGATCAATAATTTCTATAAAATAAAACCACCACCGTGCTCCAAAATCCATCAAATCTTTACCCAAAAACTTGAAAACTTCACAACACAAAACTTCAACAGAAAATCTCATGAGCTCCGTTAGTATAAGAAAATAAATCACCACTTTAAGTTACTGTAATGAACTCATTATTTATTTATATTGTTGTTAAACCTACTGTATTCCCACTTCTCTATGGTTCATACCCCCTGATACTACTCATAAATTCATCAAAATAAGCAAACAACACACGAAAAACAGAATCTGTCAAAAATGGAACAGTCTGTAGCAATCTGATTTGTTCGAATACTTCTGTAACTCCAAAAATTCTGAAATAAATTTTTGGACGTGAGGAATATTTATATTAATCATCTGCAAAAATAATCAACCTAAAATCACTCTCCAGTAAAAATGACAGCTAATCTCGTGAGCGCAAAAGTTTCTGTTTTTTACAGCAAGATCGCAAAGACTTCACCCAAGTCTTCCCAAAGGTTCTACTTGGCACACACACTAATTAAAATATAAAACCACATCTAAACAGAAGCTAGATGTATTATTTATTACTAAAAAGGATCAAAAAGCAAAGAACAAAAATAAAATTGGGTTGCCTCCCAACAAACGCTATCGTTTAGTGCCCTTAGCAAGGCATAAGATTTCAACGATGCTCACACGAAAGATAATAATTGAAACACAAAGAGAGCATCCTGAACCTTGTGACAAACACATTTAATTCTAACATACTTCCTATGCATAGGAATTTTATAGGAAAACAAATTGTCAGGACAAGAAATATCTAGCATACGCAAAGGAGAGGAATAAAACATTGACAATCTCAGCATAACGAGAGGAAATTTAATAACATGAAAATTTCTACAACCATATTTTCCTCTCTCTCAAAATAATTACATGTAGGATCATAAGAAAATTCAATAATATATCTATCACATAACATATTCTCAACACGATCCACATGCATGCGAACTTGACACTCTTCCAAAATAGTGGGATTAACATTAACTAAAGTTATGACCTCTCCAAACCCACTTTTATCAAAAATTTCATAAGATTGAACATTATCCAAATATGTGGGATCTAAGGTTGACACTCTTCCAAACCCACTTTCAATATTATTGCAAACATTATTATTAATCTTATATTCATCATGGGGTTTAAATTAATTTGCAAGATCATAAGAAGAATCACCCCAATCATGATCATTGCAACAAGTAGTGGACATAGCAAAACTAGCATCACTAGCAATTGGTTCATCATAATTGGATTTCTTAAAAAGATTGGCAAGCATATGAGGATCCATAAATCTTAGGTTCTCTGATTTGCAATAAACACACAATTATTCCAACCAAACGAGCCAAATAAGACATCAAGGCAAATGAAAAGACGAACAGAAGAAGGGCGAAGAAAAGGCAAATCTTTTCGAAAATGTTTTAGAAGTGGGGGAGAGGAAAACGAGAGGCGAATGGCGAATAAAGTAATGCGAGTGATGAGAGTTTATGATGGGTACTTGGTATGTCTCGGCTTGGCGTAGATCTCCCCGGCAACGGCGCCAGAAATCCTTCTTGCTACCTCTTGAGCATGCGCTGGTTTTCCCTTGAACAGGAAAGGGTGATGCAGCAAAGTAGCGTAAGTATTTCCCTCAGTTTTGAGAACCAAGGTATCAATCCAGTAGGAGACAATGCACAAGTCACCTAGTACCTGCACAAACAATCAAGAACCTTGCAACCAACGTGATGAAGGGGTTGTCAATCCCTTCACGGTCACTCGCAAAAGTGAGATCTAATAAAGATAGTAAAGTAAATATTTTTGGTATTTTGTTGTATAGATTGGAAAGTAAAGATTGCAAAATAGTGAACGAGATGCGATGTAAATAAAAGAGATGCAATATCATGAGAAAGAGACCCAGGGGCCATAGGTTTCACTAGTGGCTTCTCTCAAGATAGCATGTATTACGGTGGGTGAACAAATTACTGCCGAGCAATTGATAGAAAAGTGCATAGTTATGAAGATATCTAAGGCAATGATCATGAATATAGGCATCACGTCCGTGTCAAGTAGATCGAAATGATTTTGCATCTGCTACTATTACTCCACACATCGACCGCTATCCAGCATGCATCTAGAGTATTAAGTTCATAAGAACAGAGCAACGCATGAAGCAAGATGACATGATGTAGAGGGATAAACTCAAGCAATATGATATAAACCCCATCTTTTTATCCTCGATACAATACGTGCCTTGCTGCCCCTACTGTCACTGGGAAAGGACACCGCAAGATTGAACCCAAAGCTAAGCACTTCTCCCATTGCAAGAAAGATCAATCTAGTAGGCCAAACTAAATCGATAATTCGAAGAGACTTGCAAAGATATCAAATCATGCATATAAGAATTCAGAGAAGAACCAAATAATATTCATAGATAATCTTGTTCATAAATCCACAATTCATCGGATCTCGGAAAACACACCGCAAAAGAGTATTACATCGAATAGATCTCCAAGAACATCGAGGAGAACTTTGTATTGAGAATCAAAGAGAGAGAACAAGCCATCTAGCTAATAACTATGGACTTGAAGGTCTGTGGTAAACTACTCACGCTTCATCGGAGAGGCAATGGTGTTGATATAGAAGCCCTCCGTGATCGATTCCCCCTCCAGCAGATGGCCAGAAAAGGCCCCAAGATGGGATCTCACGGGTACAGAAGGTTGCGGCGGTGGAAAAGTGGTTTCGTGGCTCTTTGCGATGTTTCTAGGGTATAAGAGTATATATAGGCGAAAGAAGTACGTCGGTGGATCTACGAGGGGCCCACGAGGGTGGGGGGAGCGGCTCACTTCGAGGTGGGATTTTTGCTACTCGTTTCGTGGCTCACTTCAAGGTTGAGATACACCCTCATGATTACCCTCTGGCCAAGGTTTACCTCGACCGTGCAGCCATGTTACATCATCACTTTCTTGCATGTGATCGTCCTAACATTGCTATTCCTTATAACTTGGTCTATAATGTTGACACTCGTGATGTTATCCCCTTGCCTGCACCTGCTTTGTTTGATTTTGTTGCCAGGGCGGATACTGGATTATGCCTGCAGACATCCTCGCCTACTGGAACGCTCACACTGCTGCAGAGGCTGCACAGGCACCTCAGCAGTGGGATGTGTGGATGCCCGCTCCTCAGGATCCCTACTACCCTCCAGGCTACTGATCGATTACCAACTTAGGCCAAAAGCCTAAGCTTGGGGGAGTACGTGTTTCTCACCGACATTATATTCATGCTCACATATCATTCTATTTGTCGGTGCTCACACTTTTTCATTGTATCATCCATGCTTATGTTTATTTTCTTGCTTTCTTCTTGTGTGTTTGAAAAACTTTAGAAAAACTAAAAATAATTGTTGTAGAATTTACTTTTTATGCATGATTAGTAGTAGCACTAAAAAGAAAATCCAAAAATATTTCCTTGTTCTTCTTTTGCTTGTTGGGAGCTTTCCCGTGTAAATAGTTTTTCTTGTTTTTGCTTTTTATTTTATTGTTGAAGAAAACCAGAAACTCCAAAATATTTCAGTGTGTTTCTCTGAATTTGTTTTCTTTTTATTCAAGTTGTACTGAGGAGAAGACCACGATGAAAATGTTGAGTGGCTCTCATATGAATAACTGTTGAACTAATAAAGAGCACATTTTACCTTGTCTTCTCCTGTTGAATAAAATGTTTTGCAGATTCCAGCTTAGTCCATGGTACTCTTGCACTATCATCATTTTCATATCATTTGGTCATGCAAGTGAAAGGCAATAATGACGATATTTGATGAGCTGGCCGTGGCAAATAGAAACTGGTATGAACTCGGCTTGTTCTGTCTGTGTAAATATGTTTAACCAAGTATCCATGCTTCAGCCCATTATGATTAAACATGTTTGCAATGACAATTAGAGATTATAGTTCCTCATGCCATGCATAAGTAGCTGGGAGTTAATAATGATTTATCTTGGATATCAACATAGCGTTAAGATTATTGTAATGTAGTATGATGATATGGTGTCCTCCTCTGAATGTTCGAGTGGCTTGACTTGGTACATGTTTATGCATGTAGTTGAATCAAAACCAACATAGCCTATATGATATTTATGTTCATGGTGTTCATATCCTACTCATGCTAGTGCCCAATGTTACTTATGCATAATGCATGGTCATGATCGTTGTTGCTCTCTAGCTGGCCGCTTCTCAATCTTAATTGCTAGCCTTCGCCTGTACTAAGTGGGAACTCTGCTTGTACATCAAAACCCTGAACTCAAAGTTATTCCAGATGATTACACCATACCAACCAATATAATGTATTACACAGCCGTCCAAAGTAAAATTGCATGTGCCACCTCTAAAAACTTCTAAAAAATTATCTGTTTTGTGTGCCTGGATCGTTCATGGAACGACGGGAGGTGGTCGATATCTTCCGTGCTAAGCGGGTTATCCTCAGGTCGAGTGTTTATTCACTCGCCATCGCACGAGGAAATGGCCGGTATTAGGGATGCCCAGTCCCAAACTGCAAACATGAAAAAGAGTTCAACTCTTGGATAATCAAACAAAAACTCCCAATGGAGTCAAAACCTTTGCTTTTCGCTTGGGAACTGCCACTAGCGTGCTTAGCATGGAAGATGTTGATAACTGATGGTCGTGAAGTGAATAAGAAGGGTGCATGTCTCAAAATATCATTTATCTCTATGAGGGAGTCCTAGATTAGGGGGTATCCGGACAGCCGGACTATATCCTTTGGCCGGACTGTTGGACTATGAAGATACAGGATTGAAGACTTCGTCTCGTGTCCGGATGGGACTCTCCTTGGCGTGGAAGGCAAGCTTGGCGATACGGATATGAAGATCTCCTCCCATTGTAACCGAATCTATGTAACCCTAGCCCCCTCCGGTGTCTATATAAACCGGAGGGTTTAGTCCGTAGGACCAACAACAATCATACCATAGGCTAGCTTCTAGGGTTTAGCCTCTACGATCTCGTGGCAGATCAACTCTTGTAATACTCATATCATCAAGATCAATCAAGCAAGAAGTAGGGTATTACCTCCATCGAGAGGGCCCGAACCTGGGTAAATATTGTGTCCCCCGCCTCCTGTTACCATCCGCCTTAGACGCACAGTTCGGGACCCCCTACCCGAGATCCGCCGGTTTTGACACCGACATTTGTGCTTTCATTGAGAGTTCCACTGTGCAGTCACCGTATGGCTTGATGGCTCCTCCGATCATCGGTAACGATGTGGTCCAGGGTGAGGTCTTCCTCCCCGGACATATCTTTGTATTCGGCGGCTTTGCACTGCGGGCCAACTCGCTTGGCCATCTGGAGCAGATCGAGAGCTACGCCCTGGCCATCAGGTCAGGTACGGAAACTTGAATTACACTGCCGACATCCGCGGAGACTTGATCTCCGGCGCATTCGAGCCCATGCCAGGTGTGCCGCGCGATCACGACGAGCACGATATAGCTCTGCCGTCGGACAGTGTTCGGAAGATCACACCAGCAATCACTCCGGCCCTCAATCGGAGCAAATTGCGCCATCCGAGGACGGGCGGGTAGACCCCGCCTTGGAGGCCGCACTTTCAGCGACAATAGAGCCGAATACTGACTTTCCCCTCTCGAAAGCCGTGCTGCCGAACTATTGGATTTGACCCCGGCCACAGGCTCCGATCCGCTTGCGCCCAGGCCTATCGAATCTGGTTGGGCGCCGATCATGGAATTCACCTCCACGGATATCTTTCAACACTCGCCCTTCGGCGATGTACTGAACTCGTTAAAATCTCTCTCCTTGTCAGAAGAAATTGGCCAAACTATGTCCGGCTAGGATGGGATGCGGACGACGAAGAAATTCGCTCCCCACCCACCACCCACTTAGTAGCCACTGTCGACGATTTAACTGACATGCTCGACTTCGACTCCGAAGACATCGACGGTATGGACGACGGTGTAGGAGACGAACAGGAACCACCGCCCATAGGGCGCTGGACCGCCACTTCATCACATGACATATACATGGTGGATACACCCAAAGAAAATGATGATGAGGAACGGAAGGATGCGTTGAAGGATAACTCCCTCGAGAAGCAATCAAAGCGGCGGCATAGACGCCGCTCCAAATCCCGCCTCGGGAAAAACAGCGATAACAGCGTAAGAAAAAATAATACCCCGGTCGACTCCGGAAGAAACGACGACCACATAAACCCAGCGATAGAGCAGGGTGAGCCAGCGTATGACGAACACAGTACGGAGCCACTGTCCGACCACGGCGACACCGAGCGTCAAGCTAATCAACCCGTCTCCGGAGAGGAGAACAGTCCGGATGACGATGCACACATCATCCCGGAAAGGCACTCGGAGCAAGAGAACCTCCATAGAAGGCTTATCACCACTGCGAGGAGTCTGAAGAAGCAGAAGCAAAGGCTCAAGGCCGCGCAAAATACACTTAACAGTAGATGGAACAAAGTGCTCGACACTGCAGAAAAGTACGGTGGCAGTCGCCACACGAAGACCTATCCAAAGCGCAAGCTGCTGCCTGAATTCGACTATGAGGCCTTAGAGCCCCCACAGCCAAAAAATAAAACAACCGACCGGTCGGATCGATGATCTCATGGCCACGATAGAGCGGCTAACGAGGCCGCATATAAGTCAGTACACGATCCACACAAGGACTCGCATCAAAAGGCCGGCGCAACCAGATCCATCTACGGATCAAGGAAACGCGCTCCAGCGCACAACCAAAATCGAACACCACAACCGACCGAACGCCATGGTACATCTAAATACAAGGGTGCCGCACACCCCCTATGTTTCACCGATGAGGTGCTGGACCATGAATTTCCGTATGATTCAAACCCGGTGAACATAGAGGCGTACGACGGGACCATAGACCCTGGTGTCTGGATTGAGGAATTTATCCTCCATATTCATATGGCTCGCGGAGACAATCTCCACGCCATCAAGTTCTTGCCCCTCAAGCTTAAAGTACCATCTCAAGCATCGGCCGAAAGCCTCCACGATAACTCCATTGGAAGTTGGGAGGAGCTCGAGGATGCCTTTCGGGCTAATTTTCAAGGGACCTATGTCCGACCTCCGGATGCAGATGACTTAAGTCATATAATTCAACAGCCCGGAGAGTCAGCCCGAAAGCTTTGGAACAGGTTTCTCACTAAGAAGAACCAAATCGTCGATCGTCGTGGCTGAAGCCTTAGCAGCTTTCAAGCACGGCGTCCAAAGACGAATGGCTCATGACACCTCGCCAAGAAAAACCGAGAACAATGGCAGCCCTAACAAGCCTCTTGACCCGCTTTTGCGCGGGTGAGGATAGCTGGTTGGCTCGCAGTAGCACCAGCGACCCAAGCACATCCGAATTCAGGGATGGCAATGGAAAACCACGACGCAGTAAACACAAGCGCCGGAACAAATAAGACAGCCCAGATAACACGGCGGTAAACGCCGGATTCAGAGGCTCTTGGCCAGGTCAGCGGAAAAAGCCTTTTAAAGACAACAGGGATGGACCGTCCAGCCTAAACAAGATTCTAGACAAACTATGCCAGATCCACGGCACCCCCCATAAACCCGCGAATCATACCCACAGAGAATGTTGGGTCTTTATGCAGGCCGGCAAGCTAAACGCCGAACAGAAGGGGCAGGATACACTAAGCAAAGACAAGGATGAGCCTCGCCAGCAAAGCACTGGGGGACAGAAAAAATTCCCACCAGAGGTCAAAATAGTGAAGATGATCCATGTGACGAAGAGGAGAAGCAAACATTTCCGAAACACACGAGCCCTAGAGCCCGTCACCCCTAAGTTCAACCCCTGGTTGGCCTGTCCGATCACTTTTGATCACAGGGATCACCCGACAAGTATCCGACACGAAGGATTGGCTGCTTTGGTGTTAGACCCAATAATAAATGGATACCATATCACACGAGTCCTTATGGACGGCGGTAGTAGTTTAAACCTGATATATCAGGACACAGTCCGCAAAATGGGGATAGACCCAGCAAAAATTAGCCACATTAATACTACCTTCAAAGGAGTAATACCAGGCCCAGAGGCCTGCTCCACAGGCTCTCTAATACTAGAAGTAGTATTCGGTTCACCCGACAACTACCGAAGTGAAACGTTACACTTCGACATCGCTCCCTTCCGGAGCGGCTATCAAGCACTACTCGGACGAACAGCCTTTGCTTGTTTCAACGCTATACCGCATTACGCTTCTCTCAAGCTCAAGATTCCCGGTCCGTGCGGCACCATCACAGTTAATGGAAACAACGAGCGTTCTTTACGCGTGAAAGAACGTGCGGCTGCTTTAACAGTTGAACACTAGACGGCCTCACCAACCAGAGCAAATGAACGGTCGTTAAGACCACGGACATGGTTAAACGAGTCCGGCACATCACCAGATGTACTTGAGATAGGTTTGGTGGTTGCACCCTTATAGACGGTACCAGGGGCTTCCCACGTGTGAACAGGGCTACGGCTCAACTCTACTTATCTTGAATTTTAAACGGTTTATTTAGAGTAACCAATTATTTGCACGGCAACTTTCAACTAAGTTTCTCTCTTTTACAGATGACGATCGTGCTACTCCCGTCCAGGATACGGCACAACGGAGACACAGGCGCAGACGTGCAGCAAGGACCCGTTCAGAGGTTTCTTTTTATATTAAGACCCTGCGTGAACCTTTTTTACTGTCTCTTGTTGTTCACATCCTCCGGATTCTCAGTACAACCGAGAAGGATGCTGACGTTATTTGCATGTGGCCACATTTTCAAGGGCATTGCTTAGCCCAACATATATTATAAAGACTGAATACCTTAGGGAGTGTTCGGCGTCGCGAGTTTGGCCTTATATGCATCAGCTCCGAATCATGTCTTTGGTCAAATGTTGGGTTTGCCCGGCTCCTGTGTTTTGCTACCTTACGTTCCACTCTATCGCCTAAGGCGGCACCAGGAGAACTACTGCGATTGTTGATGAAGTCATATACCTAGGGTAGGGTCATGGACATGTCCAAGATACCCTCCCCAAGGACATCTCTAGAAGAATCTACCTTTCAGTCGGCCTGGAAGGGTTCCACTCGACCAACTGGAAGACACTCGACCATGAAGCCAACCACTCGACCGCCAGGAGATCTAAAGCCAGTCTGCACATAAACGGTCGGCCATTAAGTAGCTTTTATGGTCATCATAGCACTTTATGTGGGCATTATCAGTAACCCCCTATCTTAATGTACCTTAATCCCTACATAACTGAGGGTTGGAGGGGTCTGGCGAACTCTATATAAGCCACCCCCCTCTTCAGTGTAAAGGGTTTGCACCCCTGTAACTCATACGCATATAATACAGTCGACCGCCTCCGGGCTCCGAGACGTAGGGTTGTTACTTCCTCCGAGAAGGGCCTGAACTCGTAAACATCTTGCGTATACAACTACTCCATACCTAGGATCTTGCCTCTCCATACCTACCCCCATTCTCATCACGACTTAGAACCACGACAGTTGGTGCCCACTGTGGGGCAGGTGTCTTAGCGACTTGTTGGAGAAGTTGCAGTTTTTTCTGATCCCATTCATCATGGTTTCAGGCGGAGTTTTGGTTGAGGGCCGCGAGATCCGTCTCGACGCGCTCACGTTCATCGCCGACGACTCCGCTTGGTTGCAGGAGGCTCCACTCGACGTTGACGCACTCCCCGTCCGCGGGGCAATGCACTTCCGCGCGTGCGTACGCGGCGTCCTCCTGTGACGGCCGTCGACCCAGTATCGGTCGGCTCATGTGCCGTCCTCCCTCCCAGTCTCGCGCCGGCGCAAGCGCTCCGGTCGATCGAGGCTTCAGCGGTGGGTGAGGCACGCGGTGGCCCGCCAGTCGGCCACTCCCCAAGTCGCGGCAATCGAGCCCGACGAATCTCTACGGCTGCTCGATCTGTCGACCGCTCAGAGAGATCGCATCCGAAAGCGGCGACAAAGAAGCGATCCAGCGGAGGTTCTGATGGTCGACGGACCACACAGTCCTCCTGGTTTTCCCCGCGCCGACGGAGGCGTTGGCGGAGGCGAGCCGGCGCAGGTTCACGAAGAGTACCAGCCCGAGCCCCTCACTTCGCTGCAGAGGGAGGAGCTTCGCCGCCGGAACATGGATGCGCTTCACACTCCTATCGTTGGAGAAACCCCCGAGGCCCGTGCCTTAGAAGATGCGCGTTTAGCCAACTTGGCTGAGCGCACTCGACTGGAAAATCTCCAGCAAGTGCTCGACGAACGAGCGCAACAAAGGGTCCCGTCGTCCAGTCGACGTCAACTCTTTCCACAACCGACTCAGGTATACCGAACTCCCATTCAGAATCTAGCAGCTGCAGCCCGTATAGCAGAGTCCATTCAGCCTTCCCAGTCGGAGGCTGGCAGAGGCTTACTCCAGATTAGAGATTTGCTCCGGGCAGCAGGAGATCAAAATTCAGCTGTATCGCAGTCGCGGAACAGGATTCGCAGCAGATCTGTCGCTGCGAATACAGTCCAGTCGGCACATAGCCCAAGATCGCCCCCGAGGCGTGAGGGACATGGAGGCCGGCGTGATCAGTATGAGGACCGATTCGATCGTGATGATCGACGTCGAGTGCCCACTCCTCCCCCAAGGGGTGGGTCATATGCGCCTCGACAACAAGATGACAGACGCCAGCACAGTGTTGGCCGAAGGATTCCTGTCGACCCCAGGGAACCAGGCTTTGACGCGAGATCCGTCATTGTTCAAGGTCTGGTCGACGGGAACAGAGCTAACCGTGAAGGTCATGACAGAAATGCACCCATCAGCGGCAGAGTACACGTCTCGGGACCAGAGTGTTTTAGCAGAGCCATCAGAGCCGCGGCGATTCCTCCAAATTTCAGGTTGGCGACTGGAGTTAGTAAGTTCACTAGTGAGTCCAAGCTGGATACCTGGCTGGAGGACTACCGAGTGGCTGTCCAGATTGGCGGCGGCAACGATGAAGTGGCCATGAAACACCTGCCTCTTATGTTATAGGGATCGGCCAGAGCATGGCTGAACCAGTTAGCACCCAACAACATTTACACTTGGGAAGATCTTGCCCGAGTGTTTGTCAGGACATTTGAAGGAACTTGCAAGCGGCCAGCAGGATTGACAGAGTTGCAGTCGTGTGTGCAGAAGTCGAATGAAACTCTAAGGGATTACATCCAGAGATGGATCACTTTGCACCACACAGTAGAGAATGTATCTGATCATCAGGCAGTCTGTGCCTTCAAGGAAGGTGTTAAGAACAGAGAGTTGAGTCTGAAATTCGGTCGGACCGGAGATATGACCCTGAGTCAAATGATGGAGATTGCCACCAAGTACGCCAATGGTGAAGAAGAGGATCGGATCCGGAGTGGCAAGTACAAGTCAGCCGCTAACGAAACCGGGGGAGGGAACTCCAGTCGGAAACAGAAGCGGAAAGCCGAGCCAAGAGCTCTCGGAGAAGCCTTGGCCGTGACTCCGGGGAAAGTTCAAGGGAAACCCAAGGGGCCTTGGAACCCCAAGAAAGTGAAAGACCAAGATGGAAATGATGTGTTGGACTTGCCATGTCACATTCGCACGAAGAAAGATGAAGAGGGTAAACTCATTTACCCAAAGCATACCACTCGACAGTGTCGGCTCTTGATTCAGTAGTTCCAGGGGAAGTAGCCCAAGGACAAGGAGAAGGAGTCGGACAAAGTTGACGACAAGGAAGATAGTGACGGTGGATACCCTCAGGGCAATTCCACTCTGATGATTTTTGCTGATGTGGAAAGCAAAAGTCGATCGAAAGTTATGAACCGAGAAGTGAATATGGTCGCTCAGGCGACACCCAGTTATCTGAAATGGTCGCAGACCGCCATCACGTTCGACCAGTCTGATCACCCGACGCACATAGCCACCCCTGGGAGGCAAGCATTGGTGGTCGACCCAGTCGTCGAAGGCACTCAAATGACTAAGGTTTTGATGGATGGTGGCAGTGGCTTGAACATATTGTATGCAGAGACGTTGAAAGGGATGGGCATTCCGATGCCCAGACTCAGCACCAGCAACATGAGCTTCCATGGAGTCATTCCTGGAAAGAAGGCTGACTCACTCGGGCAAATTGCTCTCGATGTGGTTTTTGGTGACCACAAGAATTTTCGGAAGGAAAAGTTGACCTTTGAGGTCGTGGATTTCCAGAGCGCTTATCACGCTATCCTGGGGAGGCCGGTATATGCGCGTTTCATGGCTCGACCATGTTATGTGTACCTCAAACTGAAGATGCCAGGTCCCAAAGGTGTGATCATCACATCGCGGCAATCGGAAGAAGGCAAAAGAGTGTTTTCGAGAAGGCTCTAAGATCGCCGATGCTCGGATGGCGATGGTAGAGCCGCAAGAGTACCGTAAAACTGCAGACCCGAGTGATTTGTTGCGAGCCAAGAAGCCCGCCACGAGTCAACATTTCGCCGTCCGGGAGACGAAACCGATTCATATTCACCCGATTGATCCCAATGCTGCTCCGACTCACATCTCAACAACACTCGACTCCAAATAGGAAGAAGCGCTCATCCGGTTCCTCCGTGAGAAGCTGGGACATCTTCGCATGGAAGCTTCACGACATGCCGTGTTCCTGTGGGATCGGGTGAGCATCGTCTACGAAGTCGACTCAAAAGTTAAACCTGTCACAAAGAACAGCTTGACGGTCCGCCGTCCAGAAGAGAAAGGCCATTGGCGAGGAGGTGGCTCGGCTCTTAGCAGCAGAGTTTATCCGAGAGATTTACCACTCCGAGTGGCTCGCCAATGTTGTCATGGTCCCTAAGAAGGACAAGTCACTTCGCATGTGCATCGACTTCAAACATATCAATCGGGCCTGCCCGAAAGATCATTTTCCTCTCCCGCATCGACCAAATAGTCGACTCATTGCGGGATGTGAGCGGTTGTCTTTCTTAGACGCATATTCCGGGTACCATCGGATCCATCTGTATGGACCCGACGAGATCAAAATAGCTTTCATCAC
Source organism: Aegilops bicornis (assembly GCA_021605145.1). Classification (NCBI taxonomy): domain Eukaryota; kingdom Viridiplantae; phylum Streptophyta; class Magnoliopsida; order Poales; family Poaceae; genus Aegilops; species Aegilops bicornis. The sequence goes on from CM038672.1 coordinate 391,706,396, forward strand.
TCCGCTCGGGTGCTTACATTATGTCACCATGCCATTCGGCCTCAAGAATGCCGGAGCCACATTCATGAGGATGATTGAAGTGTTTACTCACTCAAATCGGTCGGAATGTGGAAGCATACATGGATGACATTGTGGTCAAGTCACGGAAAGGTTCCGACTGTTGACCGACCTTGCTGAAACATTTGCCAATCTCGTGGAGGTATGATATCGCTTAATCCATCAAAGTGCACATTCGGATTTCTGGCGGAAAGTTACTCGGTTTTCTCATTTACGAACGAGGAATCGACGCCAACCCGTAAAAGGTTGGCACTATACTCCGAATGAAACGCCTGCAATGCGTGCACGATGTCCGAAGCTTCTTTGGATGCTTGGCCGCTTTAAGTCGATTCATCTCTCGCCTCGGTGAAAAGGCATTGCCTCTTTACCGAATCGATGAAGAAGTCGAGACAAGTTTGAGTGGATTCTGAAGTCGATGCAGCGTTGCGAGCTCAAAGCTCGCTCTCCACCCAGCCGGTGCTTGCTACCCCAATCAGCAAGGAGCCGTTGTCGCTTTACATTGCAGCCACAGGACAAGTTGTCGATAAAGATTACTTACGGTCGAAAGGAAGAAGAAGGAAAGGCCTTCAAAGTTCAGCGCCAAAGATATTATCTTTCTCAAGTATTAACCCCATCAAAGCAAAGATACCCTCATTATCGAAGCTTGTGTATGGGATTTATATGACCGCCAAGAAGGTTGCTCATTACTTCTCGATCATTCCATTACAGTCGTCAGCGACGCCCCATTATCAGAGATTTTGCACAACAGAGATGCAACTGGTCGAGTGGCGAAATGGGCGATTGAACTTCTTCCCCTTGATATCAAGTTTGAGGCAAAGAAAGCCATCAAGTCCCAAGCAGTGGCAGATTTCATCGCCGAGTGGATCGAACAGCAATTACCGACTCAAGTTCACTTGGAGCACTGGACCATGTTCTTTGATGGTTCCAAGATGTTGAATGGTTCTGGTGCTGGGGTAGTGTTGGTTTCCCCCGAGGAGATAAGCTCAGATATGTGCTCCAGATTCACTTTGATTCTTCCAACAATGAAGCAGAATACGAAGCGCTGTTGTATGGGTTGCGTATGGCCATTTCACTCGGTGACCGTCGCCTCCTGGTCTACGGCGACTCAGATTTAGTGGTTAATCAAGTGATGAAGGAGTGCGATGTCAGAAGTCCAGACCATATTTGGTTATTGCAATGCAAAGGAGGAAGCTAGAGAAGAAGTTTGAGGGTTAGAGCTTCATCATGTAACCCAATTGAAAAATCAAGTCACGACGATTTGGCGAAAATAGGGTCCAAGAGGGAAGCTATTCCCAGTGATGTGTTTTTGGAGCACATCCACACACCGTCAGTTCAAGAGGATCCTTTCACCGAAGAAGCTCCGCAGCCAAAAAGTGCCACTGATCCGACTGAAGTTGAGGTCCCAGCTGTAGTCGACCTAGTCATGGAAGTCGTGGTCATCACTCCCGACTGGACGGTGTCATACATCGTGTATATCTTAAGGAAAGAGCTCCCGAAGAACGAAGAAGAGGCTCGACAGATCGTCCGCCGATCCAAGGCCTTTACTGTGATCAAGGGACAGTTATTCAGAGAAAGCGTGACTGGAGTCGGCCAGAAATGCATAACGCCGTAAGAAGGTCGATAATTCTTGATGATATCCACTGGGGACCTGTGGTCACCATGCGTCCTCTCGGACCATCGTGGCTAAAGCATACCAAGCGGGATTTTACTGGCCAAAAGCAAATGAAATGGCAAAGGAAATAGTCGACAAGTGTGAAGGATGTCAGTTCTACTCCAATAAGTCACACAAACCCGCCTCAGCCTTGAAGACCATTCCACTCGTCTAGCCTTTCGCTGTTTGGGGGTTAGATATGATTGGACCACTGAGAACAGGCAGAAGCGGTTTCACTCATTTGCTAGTGGCAGTCGACAAGTTTACGAAGTGGATCGAAGCTAAACCTATCAAGAACCTCGGCGCGTAATCGCTATCAGTTTCATCAGAGAGTTGATATTCAGGTATGGAGTTCCGCATAGCATCATCACTAACAATGGGTCAAACTTTGATTCCGACAAGTTCAAAGCCTTTTGCGCCTCTCAGGGCACGCGAGTCGACTATGCTTCAGTTGCTCACCCCCAGTCGAATGGACAAGCAGAACGAGCAAATGGTCTAATTCTCAAAGGACTGAAACCTCGGCTGAAGCGTGATCTCAAGCATGCAGCAGGTGCGTGGGTCGATGAACTTCCGTCGGTTCTTTGGGGATTGAGGACCACTCCTAATCGGTCGACTGGGCTCCATTCTTCCTGGTCTATGGAGCTGAAGCAGTTCTGCCGAGTGACCTGCTTCACAATGCACCCCAAATCGTACTCTACTCTGAAGCTGAAGCGGAGCAAGCCCGGCAAGATGTTGTAGGCCTCCTTGAAGAGGAGAGAGAGATGGCCCTGATCCGCTCGACCATCTATCAGCAGGACTTGCGTCGATTCCATGCTAGAAATGTGAAGAGCCGAACCTTTCAAGAAGGAGACTTGGTCCTCCGAGTGGATCAACAGAAACCACACAAGCTCGCTCCCACTTGGGAAGGTCCCTTCATTGTCACCAGAGTTCTCCGCAATGGAGCATACCATCTTTACAACGTCGATCGCCAGATTGATGAGCCTCGAGCTTGGAATGCGGAGCTGCTCCGCCCCTTTTACACTTAAGTACTCACTCGGGTGAGATGTAATAAAAGTACTTCTGTAGTTTGTTTATCAAAGACAAGAATGTTATAATTTTCCCAGTGATTGTTATTACTTTTCGTTTACATAAGAAATTTCCCCCAGTGGGTGGCTTAGCCGCGAACCCGTTTCGCCTAAGTTTGTAAAAAAATCCCTGCCGAGTGGAGAGCCAGCCTCCCACTCGGGGGCTTAGCTGCGAATCCGTTTCGCCTAAGTATCTGAAAATCCTACCGAGTGGTGAGCCAGCCTCCCACTCAGAGGCTTAGCTGCAGTCCAAGTACTCGCCTAAGTATCTAAAATCCTACCGAGTGGTGAGCCAGCCTCCCACTCGGGGGCTTAGCTGCAGTCCAAGTACTCGCCTAAGTATCTAAAATCCTACCGAGTGGTGAGCCAGCCTCCCACTCGGGGGCTTAGCTGCAGTCCAAGTACTCGCCTAAGTTTGAAAATCCTACCGAGTGAGGAGCCAGCCTCCCACTCGGGGGCTTAGCTGCAGTCCAAGTACTCGCCTAAGTATTTAATACAATGTGTGCTTTGCAAGGACGATGAGATACAGGTCGACTGTTGCCTTCCCCTTCAGAGTTACGACACAAAAATCCTCCTCGGAGGCTTAGGCTGCAGATCCAAGACTACGCCTAAGTTTGAAAAATCCTACCGAGTGGAGAGCAAACCTCCCACTCGGGGCTTAGCAAAGAGTCCAAGACTACTAAGTTTGAAAAATCCTACCGAGTGGAGAGCAAACCTCCCACTGGGGGCTTAGCAAGAGTCCAAGACTCACCTAAGTTTGAAAAATCCCACCGAGTGGAGACCAAACCTCCCACTCGGGGCTTAGCAAGCGATCCGGTACTCGCCTAAGTATCGAGAAAATCCTACCGAGTGGAGAGCGAACCTCCCACTCGGGGCTTAGCAGTCCAAGACTTGCCTAAGTATCCGAAAATCCTACCGAGTGGAGAGCAACCCTCCCACTCGGGGGCTTAGCTGCAGTCCAGTACTCGCCTAAGTACGAAATCCATTCCAATCCGCAAAGACGACGAGGTGCAGGTCGACTGTTACCTTCTCCTTCGAAGCTACGCCACAAGTACAACGTGCGCTCCATCCCGATCCGCAAGGACGACGAGGTGCAGGTCGACTGTTACCTCCTCCTTCGGAGCTGCGCCACAAGTACAACGTGTGCTCCATCCCGATCCGCAAGGACGACGAGGTGCAGGTCGACTGTAACCTTCTCCTTCGGAGCTGCGCCATAAGAACAATCCGAACTCCATCCCTGCCTGCAAGAACAACGAAGTGTAGGTCGACTGGATTTTCCACCTCAGAGTTGCATCTCAAACATTGAAGCATAATCCGAGTGAAGAACAAGGTTTACTCGAAGGCAAACAAAAGCATATTTCGACGATAAGTAAAGTTTGGATAACATCCTAAGGATGCAGAAGTACCCAGGCCTCAAGCCTGTTAAAGTTTATCGGTTACAGGATCACTCGGCATTCCGAGGCAAATTTAAGACGGATCATAGAAGTTTTTTACTCCTCAGGTGGAGGACTGGAAGGCGCGACGAACTGGTCCAGGTCGATCCCATCAGCGACTCGGGAGGCAGCACCAATGAAAGTCTCCATGAAAGATCGGAAGTCGTACTTCTTGGCATTGGCAACTTTGATGGACGCCAGCCTTTCCTCTCGCGCCTCCTTGCGGTGAACGCGGACCAGGGACAGAGCGACATCAGCACCACATGTGGCGGAAGACTTCTTCCATTCCTGCACTCGACTTGGAACGTCATTCAGTCAAGTCATTAAAGACCCGAGGTCATTTTGAAGTGTTTTGCCTGGCCAGAGTGTTGAGTCGATCTGCGACACCGCAACCTTCAGTCGAGCGAGGTAGTCCACCACAGCAGCAACACGAGACTCCAGTCGGAGCACATTCATGGCAGCTTCATCCTTCACGGGGGAGTTAATGGGGTACAGACTTGTCTCCACTCGACTAGTCTCTTCCTCAAAGTTTTGACAGAATCCTGCAAATACAACTCGAGTTCAAGCTATTGGTTCTATGATGAGTCAGGGATAACAAGTCAGTTGGATAAGAAGAATTACCTTCAAGCATGATGAATAACTTCTTGGCGAGCCCTCCCAGATAAGCCTCTAAATCATGCTTCTTCCCCGCCAGTTCGCCAGCCTTGTCGCTCAGAGCTATCTTGTCGTTCTTCAGTCGGCTAACCTCCTTGTTGGCCGCGTCGAGAGCAGCTTTCAGATTGGCGTTCTCTTCTTCAAGTTTTCCGACTGAAGACAACTTTTCTTCCGCGAGCTTGGTTTTGTCCAAAGCCGTTTTCTGTGCCTCGGCAAGGTCATGATCCTTCTTATTCAGAGCCTCCTCCATTTTGTCTGCAAAATGACAGTGAGGTCAGAATTAAGAAGGGACAGAAAAACAAAGACAGTCGTCAAGATCTCACCAGCCATACCTTTTGCTTCGTCTCTCGCCTTCTGCAAGTTCTCCTGAGCAAGCTTCAAGTCAAGGTTGAGCTGGATCTGTTTGTTCTCCAATTCGGTGTATCGAGCCACAAGCTCGCAAGATTTCTGCAAAGAATCAGTCGACAGACATCACAGATAGGTTACTTCCGAGTGACTAAGAAAAATCATTGCGTTTCTAAGACTACAGCCGAATCAAAATATTCGACAGTAGTCTCGGGGACTACACCCAGTGGGTGCACTTAGCATGCCCCCACTGGTCCTACCGACTCGGTTCGATCAGTCGACCGAAAGAGACAAGAAAGAAGGGGTTCTACAGACTACGGTCGACTGCCAGCAGTCCACCCTAGTCTTGGGGACTACACCCAGTGGGTGCACTCAGCGTGCCCCACTGGTTTCAAGACTCCATTCGACATGGTCCGACCAGACCGAGTGAAGAAGTTACCAAAGAAATACAAAGTATAAAGACTACGGTCGATTGCCCGGTGATCCACCATAGTCTCGGGGACTACACCAGTGGGTGCACTCAACGTGCCCCCACCCGTCCAAAAATTGATCGACACCCGGTGGGTGTACAGATCACGAAAGATCTTCGTAAAGAAGAGTTTTCAGGTAGCATATCCTAATGTAACAAGTGGTGATCAACTAACCTGGACGTTACTCTGAAGAGCCGAGCTGGCATCATAGGCCGCCTGGCTGGCCTCCCGGACCACCTTCACTTGCTCCATCATGATCCCCGCCTGGCGTATAGCTTTCTTGGCAGCACCCACTTGATCCTCTGGGACGTGGTGTGTGGCGAAAAGGGAGGGCGGATCAGCAGTGGACGATGAAGGCCGGACACTCGTCAGCGGCACAGCGAAAGACACGAAAGTCAGAGTGGTGTTGCCACCCTCATGAACCAACACGTCAGGCACTGATGCAACCTGAGCAGTCTTGCCGGCAGGCGCCTTCTTAGTCCTCCTCCGCCTCAACAGCGCCTCATCATCATCATCATCAGGGAGATCAATGACATGAGGAGGGACTACAAGAAAGATTCAAGGTTAAAAACGGAAATCCAATCGACCGAAAGCGAAATTACAACGATCATACCAAGGTTAGAGGTAACAGCATCTTCCATCTCCTGGTCTTCGTTCCTGACTAAGGTCTCGGAGGTGGCAACGCTGCAGATTTCAGAAATCAGTTGATCAGTCAACAAGTCGACCAAAAGTATGTCCACGCTGAACAAGAAAGCACAAGTTCTGATGTACCCGGAAATAGTGGGGATAGCCATCTTCATCTTGGGCAAAACCTTTGTCGGCTTTGACGGCATCGCTCGGGGTTGCTTCGACGCTTTTTCAGTCGGCGCCGGAGAGGTCGTTCGAGGACGTTTCATCGACTGCCCGACAGGCGCGATGGCCTTGCCGCGCTCGACCGCAGGGTCATAGGTGAGCTTGGTCGGCCTTTCCATGCAAGGAGGGTCGACTTCTTCCTCCTCTTCCTCCTCCGCCTCTTTGTCAGAGCTGTCGGCATCTTCGTCCTCCGCGCCGTCGGATTGCCATTCCTCCTGGCTTTCACCTCCGCTCCCTTCCTCCTCGACTGGTTCTTGCGCCCCGTTGGGCATCGAATACATCTCAGTGGTGGCCTGGAAGACAACAAACAAGACAAAGTCAATCGACCGATTTAAGCAAACAAGATGGAGTAAGCAAAGTCAGAGTCAAAAATACGGGATTGAACCTTGTCTGGCTCGTACGATTGGTCGAGTGGAGGGATCCTCCTGGCTCCTCGGGGGTTATCTTTGTTCCCTGTGATGGCGGTCATCCATCTCTCCAGTGTGGCATCCTCGACCTCCTCCGGGTGGACCCGAGTGGTGTCATCAGTGCCAGAATACATCCACATCGGATGGTCTCGATATTGAAGTGGCTGGATGCGCCGTCGAAGAAAAACCTCCAGAAGATCCATACCAGTCACCCCTTCACGGATGAGCTGGACTACACGCTCGACCAAAACCTTGATCTGAGCCTTCTCCTCTGGGACCACCTTCAGAGAGGACGGCTTTCTCACTCGATCCATGGAGAAAGGAGGAAGTCCAGTCGACTGCCCTGGTGTCGGCTGGTCTTGGCAGTAGAACCAAGTCGATTTCCACCCTCGGACCGACTCAGGAAGGACCATGGCTGGAAAAGCACTCTTGCCCCTCATTTGAACCCCAATACCCCCACACATCTGAATCACTTGGGTTCTCTCGTCACTCGGATTGGCCTTTTTCACCGTGCTGGGAGCGACGGTGAAAATGTGTTTGAAGAGGCCCCAATCCGCCGACAACCCAAAAAATTCTCACACAAGGACACGAAGCAGCGAGGTACACGATGGAGTTGGGTGTGAAGTGGTGGAGTTGTGCCCCAAAGAAGTTCAGAAATCCTCGAAAGAAAGGGTGGGGCGGCAAAGAAAACCCGCGGTCAACGTGAGTGGCTAAGAGGACGCACTCACCCTCCTGAGGCTGCGGCTGCCACTCCATCCCGGAAGCCTCGCTGATCCGTGAGGGATCAGTCCTTCATTGGCCAGGTCGTCAAGATCTTTCTGGAGGATGGTCGAGCGAATCCAGTCGCCCTGGATCCAGCCCTGCGGCAAACCGGCCCGCGACGAGGATCCGCCCCGACTGGTCGCCCTCCCCTTCGCCTTCGCCGTCGCCTTCTTCGCCCGTTCCAAAGCCGTCGTCTTTTCTTTCACCATTGTCGCCGGCGGAACGCGCGCGGAGCAGCAGTTCGGAGGTGGAGGTAGGGCGGCGGATGAATCTGGGGAAAGGAGGAGAAAATGGGAACGCACTGTTCAAAAAACCTCCCTTCCGGGACCTTATATGAGGTTGCTTCCGAGTGGCTGACTGGTAGGCCCAGGCAATCCTGTCAAATCCTGCAACTGCCGCCCGCGTGATACGTGGCGTAAAAGGTGGCGCGGATATCGAGGCGTCCTTGCCTTATCCCGTCCGATCACTGCGGCAACCTCCGCTCCGCTCGCTTCCCGAAATTCAAATCCCGCTAAATCCGCGCGCCGCAGAGCAAATCGTCAGACAAAAGATTTCCTCCGTCCTGTCATTCGGAAATCGCCAAGTACGGAAAACGCACTCGACGGATACAAAGAATGGATCAAGGCGACTGAAAAAGAAGTTGATGCCGTCACTTAAGTCCATTGATCCAAAACAAGACACAATTGCAGCACAAGAATGAGTCGGGAGTATATTCAACTCCTTCCCCACTCAAACCTCGATCCATTCGGGGGCTAATGATGAAGTCATATACCTAGGGTAGGGTCATGGACCTGTCCAAGATACCCTCCCCAAGGACATCTCTATAAGAATCTACCTTTCAGTCGGCCTGGAAGGGTTCCACTCGACCAACTGGAAGACACTCGACCATGAAGTCAATCACTCGACCGCCAGGAGATCTAAAGCCAGTCTGCACACAAACGGTCGGTCATTAAGTAGCTTTTATGGTCATCATAGCACTTTATGTGGGCGTTACCAGTAACCCCCTATCTTAATGTACCTTAATCCCTACATAACTGAGGGCTGGAGGGGTCTGACAAACTCTATATAAGCCGCCCCCCTCTTCAGTGTAAAGGGTTCGCACCCCTGTAACTCATACGCATATAATACAGTCGACCGCCTCCGGGCTCCGAGACGTAGGGTTGTTACTTCCTCCGAGAAGGGCCTGAACTCGTAAACATATTGCGTATACAACTACTCCATAGCTAGGATCTTGCCTCTCCATACCTACCCCCCATTCTACTGTCAGACTTAGAACCACGACAATTGTGCCCTGGTTATATCCGGATGAGCACCTCAATAGAGAAAGCTGAAAACCGACTGTCATGATAAAGCGCGAGACTTGTCAACCACTCGACGACCTAGCGGAATCTTCGGGATTCCTCCGCATTAATGAAGGGTCGTTTCCCGGCCAGGCATGTACGTGCCCCGTATTCAGATGAGCATGGAGCCACCAGGGGCTATATAGTAGCCCCACTGTCAAACTCCTATGGCTAAGTGAAAGTGTTAAAGCAATATAGTCCGATTGCCTAGTTCGCTGCGCTATCGCCTCCTTAGTGGACCAAGACGTTGGATCAAGTGTGAACATGCGTCTTCTGCGAACACCCCCGCATTATATGCGTGGGGGCTGAAGCCGACGACTGCAAACTTCAGGTTATATACATATATACATAAACAGCCGCACAGGAGGCATCATAATACTTTCAGGAAAAAAGTATAAACACAGCCTTTTATAACTCAATAAAACATTGTTTTCACAATGGGAATACATGTCATTAGAACATAATGTTCTTCGAGCACTGAGCCTCTATTAAACGAGCACCTTCAAGGATTTCTTCAAAGTAGTGCTCGGCAGCTACTCGGCCCACGGCCGAACCCTGGGTTGCAATAGCGGTAGCCTCCATCTCCGCCCAGTATGTCTTTACACGGGCAAGTGCCATCCGTGCACCCTCTACGCACGCCGACCTCTTCATAGCATCGATGCGCGGCACAACACCAAGGAATTGCTGCACCAAACTAAAATAATTGTTCGGCCTTGGCCCTTCCGGCCACAGATGATCCACAACAGACCTCATGGCAAGCCCGGACAACCTATGGAGCTCGGCCCACTCGGCCATTCTCTCGTACAACCGAAGCGGATGCGCTGGAGCATTGAATTGTGACCAAAACAGCTTTTCCACTTCACGATCTTTTTTATCTTTGAAGTATTCTGCGTCGGCCAAGAAGACTTGTCGCCAAATCCAGATACGCGTCTGCCGAACTCCATAGCCGATCAAGAGGAGCGTACGTAGGATCTCCGAACTTCATCCGCAGCATAAAGGGCTTCCCAGCCGCGATATCCCCGGCTTGGGCAGCTCCTCCTTCATTGCTCTGATTGTAGAGCGGGCATCCTTGGCAGCCACCGTGGCCTTCCCCAAGTCCGTTACCTTCGCTCGACTTTCACCTTCAAGAAGCTCGTAACGGTCGGCGGCTTCCTTCAATTCCACAGCCATCTTGGCTATCTTTTCCTTACTTCGGCAATGGGCAGCCTGTTCGGCCCTCAGCTCTTCGGCCGCCTTTAGAGCGGCCGCATTACTATTCATGGCTTGTTCTTTGGCTCGGGCAAGTTCCGCCCGAAGGGTCTCCACGGCTGCAGCTCCATCTGCAGTCACAACATATTAAATATGATGGCATTATGCTCCTCTTACTACGCGTTGATAAACAGAGAAATCACATACCTTGTGCCTCGTCAAGCCGCTTGTTGACAAGAACGATGTCGGCATCTGCCGCATCAAGTTGCCGCTTCAGCTCGGCACACTCACCAGTCCGGCTAGCCACCGGACCTTCCGCCACCTGCATATGAAGGCGGATTGATTATTACCTGGAACTATGATCCTCTGTTTGCCGCCGCTCCCGACGGCAACCAAAGTCTCAGGGGCTACTGTCTGCATAGGGCACACCTAACATTTGCGGTACTGCCAAAAATACACACTATTTCACGTACCTCAAAACCTTTCAACAGACTCATAAAAGCTTCATGCAACCCGCTTTCAGCGGATGAAATCATCTCAATCACCGTACCCATTAGCGTACGATGCGCCACTGAGATAGCCGCTTGCTCTAGCAGACCCTTTAGTGCGTCCGACCACACACCAGATGGTGCCGGGCTCTTTCGGTTGCTCTCGTCAATAGCCGGATACTGAGGACTTTGGGTGGTCAAAGGATTATCCTCTAGCCTCGCCAGATCAGGAGAAACCCTCCGTGACGACACCTCGGGGTCGCCCGCCTAATGAGGCGAGATGGCAGGGGGAGGCGTCTCGCTCTCCATCATCTCGGGAACAAGATCCCCCGAAGACGAACTCTGCCGAGAAGGGCTACGATCCGAACTACAAGATAAATGCTTCGGTTATTTTCCTCAGAAGTAATGCAGGATATCTTCACTATTAAGTACCCTTTTACTTACAGCTCGGTGGAGGGCTGACCCCCTTGCGAGCATTGTGCGGCCTGGGTACCCCCCGGGGCAGGACCCCCTGGCGAAGATTTCTTCCCCTGTTTGGAAACTATCATTTCTGGGTCTTCAGAGGTGGTCCTCTTCCTTCCTTGGGGAGAGGGAATTTCAGATTCTTCACCCCGGCTATCCTCCTTCTTCGAGGCGCTAACTCCTCCGGTTTGGATGACGGTGAGCGAGATCCGCTTCCAGCCTCTTTATTCCCCCCTGTATCTTCCCCTAAGGGCGCTTGATAAGGCGCGAGCTCCAGCATCCTGGCTAGTACAGGATCCGGTGAGACCTCGGGGAGGGGGGCCGGACACCTGATCATCTTCGCCTTTGTTACCAGTCCTGGTCAAAGAGCGACTTTTCAGAATGATATCATGATAAATAAAAAGACAAACGTGTTCGACTACGGGACTACTTACTTGGGTATCCGGGCGATTGCAGCTCAGACGCGCATCCTGGGTGGTGTCCGGACACATTATTTGTGGTCCGAAGAACGATTGATACAGCTCTTCGAGCGTCATACCGAGGAAATGCTGAATAGCCCGCGGTCCCTCCGGGTTGAACTCCCACATGGGGAGGGGACGTCGTTTGCAGGGCAGGACTCGATGAATTAACATGACTTGCATTACCGTGGCCAGACTGATATCTCTCGAGGATATCTCGGATGCGGCTCTGCAATGTCGGCACATCCTTTACTGGCCCCCAGTCTAGCCCCTTGTTAATCCATGACGTCAGTCGTGGCGGGGGGCCCGAGCGAAAAGCAGGGGCGGCCACCCACTTGGTACCCCTGGGAGCTGTGATATAAAACCACTCCCGTTGCCATAAGCTGGGCACCTCCTGGAAGGAGCCTTCTGGCCATGTGGCATTGGCACTTTTGCTTATTACGGCACCTCTGCACTCTGAGTGCCGCCCCTCGATCATCTTCGGCTCCACATTGAAGGTTTTGAGCCATAGGCCGAAGTGAGGGGTAATGCGGAGGAAAGCTTCACACACGACGATGAACGACGAGATGTGGAGGACGGAGTCCGGAGCCAGATCATGGAAATCCAGCCCGTAGTAGAACATGAGCCCCCTCACAAAGGGATCTAGAGCGAGGCCTAGCCCTCGGAGGAACGCAGAAATGAATACAACGCTCTCGCCGGGTTCAGGAGTGGGTATGACGTGCCCTCGAGTAGGCAACCTGTGAGAGATCTCGCCGGTCAGAAATCTGGCCTCTCTTAGCTTCTTGACGTCTTCCTCTGTGATGGAGGAAGGCATCCACCAACCTTGAAGGTTGGATCCGGACATGGTTGAAGGTCTGCAGCGCCTGACCTAAGCCTGGGGTGTTGGAACTCAAGGTGGGGGAAGGATTCGATTGAGCACGAGAAGAGAAAGGGACATGCCGTGGACTCTTTATAAAGGAGGTGAATATCAAGCGTCCTCCGCGTGGCCGTTTGGGACTTGCCTAGAATTGGGGAGTCATACCAACGGGCGCGATTGGGTTACCCACGTCCGTATTGATGAGAATCCCGTAATAAGGGGGACACGATCTCTGCTTCGACAAGACGTGCCAAATAAATCGCCTCGCAAAACATGCAGCGGCAGGCTGATGGAGGAAGACGATTCGTCATGACCAAACCATGGCAATACGTTACGTTATGAGAAACCGTCGGCAGATTGGATTTGTGGAAATATTATTCTCTCTACGGTGGTATGTGGAACTTGTTTTGCAGAGCCGGACACTATCCTTGTGTTCAAAATTTTCCATGGAGTATTCGGAGGATGAACCCGCCTTGCAATGCAGAAGACAATCTGCGCGCCGGACTCATCGTCATTGAAGCCTGGTTCAGGGGCTACTGAGGGAGTCCTGGATTAGGGGGTATCCAGACAGCCGGACTATATCCTTTGGCCGGACTGTTGGACTATGAAGATACAGGATTGAAGACTTCGTCTCGTGTCCGGATGGGACTCTCCTTGGCGTGGAAGGCAAGCTTGGCGATATGGATATGAAGATCTCCTCCCATTGTAACCGACTCTGTGTAACCCTAGCCCCCTCCGGTGTCTATATAAACCGGAGGGTTTAGTCCGTAGGACCAACAACAATCATACCATAGGCTAGCTTCTAGGGTTTAGCCTCTATGATCTCGTGGTAGATCAACTCTTGTAATACTCATATCATCAAGATCAATCAAGTAGGAAGTAGGGTATTACCTCCATCGAGAGGGCCCGAACCTGGGTAAACATTGTGTCCCCCGCCTCCTGTTACCATCTGCCTTAGACGCATAGTTCGGGACCCCCTGCCCGAGATCCGCCGGTTTTGACATGGACACTCTGTTTTAAAAATTGAGCTCTGGCACCTCTGCAAATCCCTGCTTCCCTCTGCGAAGGGACTTTCTATTTACTTTTATGTTGTGTCACCACCTTCTAAAACTAGTGCCAGAAATTGAGTAGAGCACAGCTATCATGATTTATGCATTGTGTATAGCTAATGTTGGGTGCATCATGACTGGATATTTTCTACCATGAATTATAATGTTTAGTCGCAGCTTGAACTTCGGATGTGCTCTGCATTTATCTTTTGCGGTCACAGAAAGGGCTAGCGAGATACCATTATTGTCATATTATATCATGGTTGTTTTGACAACGTGTTGCTATTTGAGATATCTTATTATTGCTCGCTAGCTGATTATGTCATTGATATGAGTCATTATAATCTTTTAGTGTTATTGTTAACATGGTTAGTTATAATGTTGGCTGAACACACGGTGCTGTTTAAGCTTATTTATGCAAACAAGAGCAAAAGAGTTCGTAAAAGTTTTTCTTTCTCACTTTCAGTTTATCAACTAAATTGCTTGAGGACAAGCTAAGGTTTAAGCTTGGGGGAGTTGATACGTCTTCAACGTATCTACTTTTTCTCTTGTTTTGGACTCTAATTTGCATGATTTGAATGAAACTAACCCCAGACTGACGTTGTTTTCAGCACAACTACCATGGTGTTGTTTTTGTGCAGAAATAAAAGTTCTCGGAATGGAACGAAACTTTGCGAGGATTTTTTATATCAATAATAAGAATTTCTGGAGCCAAGACCCACCAGAGAGGGTCCCCTGGTTGGGCCCAACCCACCAGGGCGCGCCTCCCTCTCCTGGCGTGCCCAGGTGGGTTGTACCCACCAGATGGCCCCGCTGACGACCCCCCTGATTCTATAAATTCACATTATTCTATAAAAAATCAGGAAGAAAGAATAATCATGATCCACGAGACGGAGCCGTCACCAAGCCCTGTTCTTCCTCGGGAGGGCAGATCTGGAGTCCGTTTGGGACTCCGGAGAGGGGGATCTTCGTTCTTCGTCATCACCAACCAATCTCTGTCACCAATTCCATGATGCTCCCCACCGGGAGTGAGTAATTCCTTCATAGGATCACTGGTCGGTGAGGAGTTAGATGAGATTCATCATGTAATCGAGTTAGTTTTGTTTGGGCCTGATCCCTAGTATCCACTATGTTCTTAGATTGATGTTGTTATGACTTTGCTATGCTTAATGCTTGTCACTTTGGGCCCAGGTGCCATGAACTCAGATCTGAACCGTTTATGAATTCATCATTATATCCATGTTTTAGATCCGATCTTGCAAGTTATAGTCACCTACTACGTGTTATGATCCGGCAACCTCGGAGTGACAACAACCTGGCCCACTCCCGGTGATGACGTGGTTTGAGGAGTTCATGTATTCACTATGGGTTAATGCTTTGTTCTGGTTCTCTATTAAAAGGAGGCCTTAATATCCCGTAATTTCCAATATGGACCCCGCTGCCACGGGAGGGTAGGACAAAAGATGTCATGCAAGTTCTTTTGATAAAGCACGTATGACTATTTACGGAATGCATGCCTACATTATATCGATGAACTGGAGCTAGTAACGTATCGCCCTAGGTTATAACTTTCACATGATGAATATCATCCAACAAGTCAGCAATCCAATGCCTATGAATTTATCCTTATTGATCTTGCTGCGTTACTATTGCTATCATCACTGTTACACTTGCTACAAAATACTGCTATCACTATTACTGTTACCATTGCTGTTGTCACTATTATCAAAACTATCAAACTACTTTTCTACTGATCACTTTGCCGCAGATAATTAATCTCTAGGTGTGGTTGAATTGACAACTCAACTGCTAATACCTTCAAATATTCTTTGGCTCCCCTTGTGTCGAATCTATAAATTTGGGTTGAATACTCTACCCTCGAAAACTGTTGCGATCCCCTATACTTGTGGGTTATCAATTTGCAGAGGTGCCAGAGCTCAGTTTTCAAAATAGAGATAAATGATATTTTGAGACATGCACCCTTCTTATTCACTTCACGACCGTCAGTTATCGCCATCTTCCATGCTAAGCACGCTAGTGGCGGTTCCCAAGCGATAAAATTTAAGGTTTTGACTCCATTGGGAGTTTTATTTGATTATTTAAGAGGTGAACTCTTTTTCATGTTTGCAGTTTGGGACTGAGCATCCCTATTACCGCCCATTTCCTCGTGTGATGGCGAGTGAATAAGCACTCGACCTGAGAATAACCCGCTTAGCATGGAAGATACCGACCACCTCCTGTCGTTCCATGAACGATCCAGACACACAAAAAGAATAATTTTTAGAAGTTTTTAGAGGTGGCACATGCAAATTTACTTAGGACGGCGGGGTAATACCGTATATAGGTAGGTATGGGGAACTCATCTGGAATAACTTTGGGTTTAAGGTTTTTGATGTACAAGCAGAATTCCCACTTAGTACAGGCGAAGGCTAGCAATTAGATTGAGAAGCGGCCAGCTAGAGAGCAACAACAATCGTAAGCATGCATTATGCATAAGTAACACTGGACACTAGCATGAGTAGGATATGGACACCATGAACATAAATATCATAGAGGCTATGTTGGTTTTGATTCAACTACATGCATAAACATGTGCCAAGTCAAGCCACTCGAACATTCAGAGGAGGATACCATATCATCATACTACATCACAATCATTTTAACGCTATGTTGATATCCAAGATGAATCATTATCAACTCCCATCTACTTATGCATGGCATGAGAAACTATAATATCTAATTTTCATTGCAAACATGTTTAATCATAATAGGCTGAATCATGGATACTAGGTTAAACATATTTACACAAACAGAACAAGTTGAGTTCATACCAGTTTCTCTCTGCCACGGCCAGTTCATCGAATGTCATCATTATTGCCTTCCACTTGCACGACCGAATGATATGAAAATAATATTAGTGCAAGAGTGCCATGGACTAAGCTGGAATCTGCAAAACATTTTATTCAACAGGAGAAGACAAGGTAAAATGTGCTCTTTATTAGATAAACAGTTATTCATATGAGAGCCACTCAACATTTTCGTCGTGGTCTTCTCCTTGGTACAACTCGAATAAAAAGGAAAGAAATTCAGAGAAACACACGGAAATGTTTTTGGAGTTTTTTTGGTTTTCTTCAATCAAGAAAATAAAAAGCAAAAACAAGAAAAACTATTTACATGAGAAAGCTCCCAACAAGCAAAAGAAGAACAAGGAAATCCTTTTGGATTTTTCTTTTTAGTGCTACTACTAAGCATGCATAGAAAGTAAATTACTACAACTAATTTTTTGGTTTTCTAAAGTTTTTCAAACACACAAGAAGAAAGCAGGAAAATAAATCCAAGCATGGATAATACAATGAAAAAGTGTGAACACCGACAAATGAAATGATATGTGGACATAAATGTAATGTCGGTGAGAACCACGTACCCCCCCCCCCCAAGCTTAGGCTTTTGGCCTAAGTTGGTAATCGATTAGTAGCCTGGAGGGTAGTAGGGATCCTCAGGAGTAGGCATCCACTCATACCACTGCTGAGGCTCCTCCTGTGCTGCCTCCGCGGCAGCCTGAGCGTTCCGATAGGCGATGATGTCCGCAGGCATAATCATGTATCCGCCCATGGCAAAAGGATCAAAAAAACAGGTGCAGGCAATGGAATAACATCATGAGTTTTAACGCTAAAGACCAGGTTATAAGGAATGGCAATATCAGGATGATCATGTGCAAGAAAGTGATGGTGTTCCATGGCTGCACGGTCTAGGTAAACCTTGGTCAGAGGGTAATCATGAGGGTGTATTTCAACATTGAGGTGAGCCGCCAGACGAGTAACAAAAATCCCACCATGTATTTCCCCTTGGGATTTATTTAGATGCAGGCGACGGGCCACAATAGCTCCCAAGCTATAAGTGCTGTCACCCTCTAGTGCCCGGCGTAAAACAGCAAAGTCTGGTGCGCTGAGCGCACCTACTTTCTTTCTAGCAAGCAGAAGTGTAATCTAACAGTCGTGGTGGCTGACACCCCTCTCTCATCTCCCACTATCAAAGTGCGATAAAAATCCTCAAAACCAGCCGGCCTAGGCTCAGCCAAGCTCCCATCAGAAGGGATCAGGCAAATGTCACAAAATTCAGTAAGTGGTATCTGATGGTTTTCAGCATATAAATCAAAGCTCACTTCAGGAGGATTATTTCTAGGCAGGAAAGTAAAGCTCTGAACAAAGATGTTTGTGAGGGTTTGGTGCTGGTCACACTCATGTGCGATGAAGTCGGTGAGACCGGCATTGGCAATATATTGCGTGAACTCCTAAAGAATTCCAGCCTCTTCCAGGAATGGGGTGTGCGGCCATTCACACGGCCGTACTTCCGCCAACCTCGGAGGGTGGAGATCACTGTCAGAGGACTCCCCAATAACACCCTTGGAGTTCTTCTTAGAGCCAAACTTCCTTAAGATATTCATGTCCGCGTACAATTTTCTGAAGAAAAAAATTGGGGTGACAAAAAGTTGTCAACAAAATTTATAAAATTGATAGCAACTACTCATAGGGATACAGAGAGGCCATAACAAGCATTCAAACTACTTAGAACACTAAGAATTGAACATGCAAGCACATCTACAGCAACACCAAGAGTAGCTAATTATTCAAAGTATAAACCACTAAAACAAAAACTAATTGGACAAAAGGTGGAGTCACATACCAAGCAACAATCCACCGAAACAGTTTCGGAAACGGAGCTTCGAGCAAAGAGATCGAAATCCGCGGGTTTGAGCTCAAGAACATGGGAGAGAGCAATGGAGATTTTTTTCTGGAGGTAAGTGATGATGTGGGATGAAGAGGTAAGTGAGCGGGCCCACGTGGGGACCACAACCCACCAGGGCGCACCTGGGGGTGCTGGCGCGCCCAGGTGGGTTGTGCCCACCTGGTGCACCTCCCTCGGGTATTATTTGCACCAAAAATTCATAAATATTCAGAAAAAATCATGTTCAACTTTCAGGGCATTCTGAGAGCTTTTATTTTTGGGTCATTTTTTATTGCATGGGAAATTCAGAAAACAGACAAAGCATGGCATTTTATTTTATTTAACTAATAAAAATAGAGAATAAAAATTAGGGAAAGAAGGTAGTGCTTACTAAATTCATCAACTTCACATGGTTCAAAAATTATTCATTAATAAGGTTGATCAGGTCTTATTAACAATCACTTTCGATTAGCATGAAACCGAAGAACTTTCGTAAATCACTAGGTTACCTCAATGGGGATATGGATGTCCCCAATAATAAGCATTTCATATTTCTTTTTGACAATAGGTAGAGGTATTTGAAAACTTCCAATGATGATTGTAGGAGATTTTTCAATAACATTAATACCATTCACTTGGAATTGTTTCTTCGGAAAGTGCACCATATGCTCATTACCATTAATATGAAAGGTGGCCTTGCTTTTATTGCAATCAATAACAGCCTCTGCAGTATTCAAGAAGGGTCTACCAAGGATAATCGACATGTTGTCGTCCTCGGGCATCTCAAGTATAACAAAGTCAGTCAAAATAGTAACATTAGCAACAACAACGGGCACATCCTCACAGATACCGATAGGTATGGCAGTTGACTTGTCATCCATTTGCAAAGATATTTCAGTAGGTGTGAGTTTGTTCAAGTCAAGTCTTTTATATAAAGAGAAAGGCATAACACTAACACCAGCTCCTAAATCACACAAAGCAGTTTTCACATAATTCTTTTTGATAGAGCAAGGTATAGTTGGTATTCCCGGATCTCCAAGTTTTTTAGGTACTCCATCTTTGAAATTATAATTAGCAAGCATAGTGGAGATTTCAGCTTCCAGTATTTTTTCTCTTATTTGTGATAATGTCTTTCATATACTTTGCATAAGGAGGCATTTTTGAGATATCAGTCAAGCGGGTACACAAAAAGACTGGCCTCAGCATTTCAGCAAAGCGTTCAAATTCTTCTTCATCATTCTTTTTAGTTGACTTGGGTGGAAAAGGCATGGGTTTTTGAACCCACGGTTCTCTTTCTTTACCGTGTTTTCTAGCAATAAAATCTCTTTTATCATACCTTCTATTTTTGGGTTGTGGGTTATCAAGATCAACAGGTGGTTCTATCTCAACATCATTATCTGGTTCTTTTTCATTATTTGGTTGAGTGTCTTCATGAACCTCATCATTATCTTTTTCATTATCACTAAGTGAGTGTTCATTACCAGATTGAGTTTCAGCATCTGAGATAGAAGTTTCATTATCATTATCAGGAGGTTTTTCTATTTCAGGTTCACTAGAAGTGTGCAAAGTCCTATCATTTTTATTTTTCTTTTTCTTTCTAGAAGGACTAGGTGCAATAGTGTTATTTCTTTGTGAATATTGTTCAATTATTTTTGGGTGTCCCTCAGGATAAAGTGGTTCCTGAGTCATTTTACCTCCTCTAGTTGCAACTCTAACAGCAAAGTGATGCATATTATGATTCATTTCATCAAGTAATTCTCTTTGTGATTTAGCAACCTGTTCTAACTGAGTTTGAACCATAGAAGCATGTTTTCCAACACCTCTAACATCATTTGAGATTCTAAATAACAAGTCACTCAAGCGAGCAATCATATCATAATTATATTTCAATTGTTTCATAACATTTGCATTGAAGTGATCTTGTTTTCTAATATAGTTTTCAAACTCATAAAGGCATTGACTAGGATGCATATTGTGAGGATTATCATTTTCATTGAACTTCATAAGAGAATTTACCTCTACCACCTTAGGCAATGGTGGTGTATTAAGCCCATGTATTTCTTCAATAGGAGGTAAATTTTTTACATCCTCGGCTTTAATACCTTTTTCCTTCATAGATTTCTTTGCCTCTTGCATATCTTCAGATCGAGATATAATATACCCCTCTTCTTCGGAGTGGGTTTAGCCGGTGGTTCAGGAAAAGTCCAATCATCATAATTTTTCAATATGTTATTCAATAATTCTTCAGCTTGCCCAACAGTTCGTTCCCTGAAAACACAACCAGCATAACTATCTAGGAAGTCCCTAGAAGTATCGGTTAGTCCATTATAGAAGATATCAAGTATTTCATTTTTGTTAAGAGGATGATCAGGAAAAGCATTAAGTAACTGGCAAAGCCTCCCCCAAGCTTGTGGGAGACTCTCTTCTTTAGTTTGCACAAAGTTAAATATTTCCTGTAAGGCAGCTTGTTTCTTATGAGCAGGAAAATATTTTTTAGAGAAGTAATAAATCATATCCGGGGGACTACGCACACAACCAGGAGCAAGAGTACTGTACCAAGCTTTAGCATCACCCTTTGAAGAGAAAGGAAATAATTTGAGAATAAAGTAATAGCGAGTTTTCTCATCATGAGTAAAAAGGGTGGATATATCATTCAACTTAGTAAGATGTGCCACAACAGTTCTAGTTTCATAACCATAGAAAGGATCGGGTTCAACCAAAGTAATTAACTCCGGGTCGACAGAGAATTCATAGTCCTTATCATCAATAAAGACAGGTGAAGTAGCAAACTTAGGATCACATTTCATTCTAGCATTCAGAGATTTTTCTTTATACTTTCATAGTAATTTCTCTAGATCATCTCTATCCTTACAAGCAAGAATATCTCTAGTTGTCTCCTTATTCATAACATAACCTTCTTGTACCTTAGGCAATTCATATATAGGAAGGTTAGTTCTAGCAGGTGTTTCAGGAATTTCAGTTTCAAGCTCATCATCAGATTCAACAACATCATGTTGTATTACTCTAGCAATTTGTTCATCAAGAAATTCACCAAGTGGCACATGATCATTATCAAGCAAGGTACTAGCATCATCATAAGCATCATTCATAGTAGAAGTAGCATCGTCAATAACTTGCGACATATTAGAATTTATAGCATGTGGTGGTGTTGCAAGTTTACTAAAAAAAAGGTGAATCTAAAGCAGAACTGGATGGCAATTCCTTACCTCCCCTCGTCTTTGAGGGAAATATCTTAGTCTTTGGATCCTTCAGATTCTTCATAGTGATAATATGATAATAATCCCAAGTGACTCAACAAATATAGCTATACTCCCCGGCAACGGCGCCAGAAAAAGGTCTTGATAACCCACAAGTATAGGGGGTCGCAATAGTTTTCGAGGATAGAGTATTCAAACCAAATTTATAGATTCAACACAAGGGGAGCCAAATAATATTTGAAGGTATTAGTAGCTGAGTTGTCAATTCAACCACACCTGGAGATTAATTATCTGCAGCAAAGTGATCAGTAGCAAAGTAGTTTTATAGTTTTGATAGTAGTGACAGCAGCAACGGTAACGGTAATAGTGATAGCAGTAATTTTGTAGCAAGTGTAACAGTGATGATAGAAGTAGTAACTTAGTGAAAACAATATGAGATAAATTCGTAGGCATTGGATCGGTGACTTGTTGGATGATATTCATATGTGACAGTAATAACCTAGGGCGATACGACACTAACTCCAGTTCATCGATATAATGTAGGCATGTATTCCGTAAATAGTCATACGTGCTTTATTGAAAGAACTTGCATGACATCTTTTGTCCTACCCTCCCATGGCAGCGGGGTCCATATTGGAAATTAAGGGATATTAAGGCCTCCTTTTAATAGAGAACCGGAACAAAGCATTAACACATAATGAATACATGAACTCCTCAAACTACGGTCATCACTGGGAGTGGTCCCGGTTATTGTCACTCCGGGGTTACCGGATCATAACACGTAGTAGGTGACTATAACTTGCAAGATCGGATCTAAAACATGGATATAATGAGAATTTATAAACAGTTCAGATCTGAGTTCATGGCACCCGGGCCCAAAGTGACAAGCATTAAGCATAGCAAAGTCATAGCAACATCAATCTAAGAACATAGTGGATACTAGGGATCAAGCCCTAACAAAACTAACTCGATTACATGATGAATATCATCGAAATCCTCACCGACCAGCGAGCCTACGAAGGAATTACTCACTCCCGGTGGGGAGCATCCTGGAATTGGCGATGGAGATGGGTTGGTGATGATGAAGAATGAAGATCCCCCTCTCCGGAGCCCTAAACGGACTCCAGATCTGCCCTCCCGAGGAAGAACAAGGCTTGGCAGCGGCTCCGTCTCGTGGATCGTGATAATTCTCCCCCCCCCCCATTTTTTCTGGAAATATGTGATTTTATAATATCAGGGGGGTCATCTGCGGGGCCACCAGGTGGATACAACCCACCTGGGCGCGCCAGGAGAGGGGGGTGTGCCCTTGTGGGTTGTGCCCAACCAGGTGCCCCTCTCCGGCAGGTCTTGGCTCCAGAAATTCTTATTATTGATATTAAAAATCCTCGCAAAGTTTTGTTCCATTCCGAGAACTTTCATTTCTGCACAAAAACAACACCATGGTAGTTCTGCTGAAAACAGCGGCAGTCCGGGGTTAGTTTCATTCAAATCATGCAAATTAGAGTCCAAAACAAGAGGAAAAGCGTGAGAAAAAGTAGATACGTTGGAGACGTATCAATTAGTCCCACTCTATGTCAGCACAAAATTAATATGGAACCTGATGCTAAACCTGTTGTTGATCACCAACGACGGTTATATCCGAAGATGAAAGAAGTGGTAAGAACGGAAATATTAAAACTTTTGGAAGCAGGTATAATCAATCCTATAGCTGATAGTAGATGGGTAAGTCATGTTCATTTTGTCCCTAAGAAAGGAGGTATAACTGTTGTTCCTAACGATAAGAATGAACTTATTCCACAAATAATTGTTACAGGCTATAGAATGGTAATTGATTTTAGAAAACTAAACAAAGCAACTAGAAAAGATCATTACCCTCTGCCTTTTATTGATCAAATGCTTGAAAGATTATCTAAGCACACACTTTTTTGCTTCCTTGATGGATATTTTGGTTTTTCACAAATACCTGTTTCTCAACCTGATCAAGAAAAGACCAATTTTACTTGCCCCTTTGGAACTTATGCTTATAGACGTATGCCTTTTGGTTTATGTAATGCACCTGCTACCTTTCAAAGATGTATGACTGTGCTACCTCTTGAGCACTGCGTTGGATTTCCTTGAAGAGGAAAGGATGATGCAGCAAAGTAGCGTAAGTATTTCCCCCAGTTTTTGAGAACCAAGGTATCAATCCAGTAGGAGGCTACGCGCGAGTCCCTAGTACCTACACAAAGCAAATAACTCCTCGCAACCAACGCGAATAGGGGTTGTCAATCCCTTCACGGTCACTTATGAGAGTGAGATCTGATAGAGATGATAGATAATATTTTTGGTATTTTTGGTATAAAGATGCAGAGTAAAATAAAAAGCAAAGTAAAAAACAAAGCAATATTAACGTGATGGAAGATTAATATGATGAAGATAGACCCGGGGGCCATAGATTTCACTAGTGGCTTCTCTCAAGAGCATACGTATTTTACGGTGGGTGAACGAATTAGTGTTGAGCAATTGACAGAATTGAGCATAGTTATGAGAGTATCTAGGTATGATCATGTATATAGGCATCACGTCCGAGACAAGTAGACCGACTCACCTTTGCATCTACTACTATTACTCCACTCATCGATCATTGTCCGACATGCATCTAGAGTATTAAGTTCAAGAAAACAGAGTAACGCCTTAAGCAAGATGACATGATGTAGAGGGATAAATTCATGCAATATGATAAAAAAACCATCTTGTTATCCTCGATGGCAACAATACAATACGTGCCTTACTGTCCCTACTATCACTGGGAAAGGACACCGCAAGATTGAACCCAAAGCTAAGCACTTCTCCCATTGCAAGAAAAACCAATCTAGTAGGCCAAACCAAAGTGATAATTAGAAGAGACTTGCAAAGATAACCAAGCATACATAAAAGAATTCACAGAAGATTCAAATATTGTTCATAGATAATCTTGATCATAAACCCACAATTCATCGATCTCAACAAACACACCGCCAAAAGAAGATTACAATAGATCTCCATGAGAGAGGGGGAACATTGTATTGAGATCCAAACAGAGAGAAGAAGCCATCTAGCTACTAACTATGGACCCAAAGGTCTGAGGTAAACTACTCACACTTCATCAGAGGGGCTATGATGATGTAGAAGCCCTCCGTGATCGATTCCCCTTCCGGCAGAGCTCCGGAACAGGCCCCAAGATGGGATCTCGTGGGTACAGAAGGTTGCGGCGGTGGAATTAGGTTTTTGGTTCCGTATCTGATCATTTGGGGGTACGTAGGTATATATAGGAGGAAGAAGTACGTCGGGGAGCAAGGTGGGGCCCACGAGGGTGGGGGCGCGCCCCCCTACCTCGTGCCCACCTCCTGGCTTTCTTGACGTAGGGTCCAAGTCTCCTGGGTCATATTCGGTGAGAAGATCACGTTCCCGAAGGTTTCATTCCGTTTGGACTCCGTTTGATATTCCGTTTCTTCGAAACTCTAAAATAGGCAAAAAAACAGCAATTCTGGGCTAGGCCTCCGGTTAATAGGTTAGTCCCAAAAATAATATAAAAGTGGAAAATAAAGCCCAATATGGTCCAAAACAGTAGATAATATAGCATGGAGCAATCAAAAATTATAGATACGTTGGAGACGTATCAGGCGTCCCCAAGCTTAATTCATGCTCGTCCTCGAGTAGGTAAATGATAAAAACAGAATTTTTGATGCGGAGTGCTACTTGTCATAATTTCAATGTAATTCTTCTTAATTGTGGTATGAATATTCAGATCCGAAAGATTCAATACAAAATTTCATACTGACATAAAAATAATAATACTTCAAGCATACTAACAAAGCAATCATGTCTTCTCAAAATAACATGGCCAAAGAATGTTATCCCTACAAAATAATAGAATCTGGCTATGCTCTATCTTCACCACACAAAGTATTTAAATCATGCACAACCCCGATGACAAGCCAAGCAATTGTTTCATACTTTTGACATTTTCAAAACTTTTTCAATCTTCACGTAATACATGAGCGTGAGCCATGGATATAGCACTATATGTGGAACAGAATGGTGGTTGTGGAGAAGACAAAAAGAGGGGAAGATAGTCTCACATCAACTAGGCGTATCAATGGGCTATGGAGATGCCCATCAATAGATATCAATGTGAGTGAGTAGGGATTGCCATGCAACGGATGCACTAGAGCTATAAGTACATGAAAGCTCAACAAAATAAACTAAGTGGGTGTTCATCCAACTCGCTTGCTCACGAAGACCTAGGGCATTTTGAGGAAGCCCATCATTGGAATATACAAGCCAAGTTCTATAATGAAGAATTCCCACTAGTATATGAAAGTGACAAAATGAGAGACTCTCTATCATGAAGATCATGGTGCTACTTTGAAGCACAAGTGTGGTAAAAGGATAGTAACATTGTCCCGTCTCTCTTTTATCTCATTTTTTATTTGGGCCTTTTCTCTTTTTTATGGCCTCTTTTTTTTCGTCCGGAGTCTCATCCCGACTTGTGGGGGAATCATAGTCTCCATCATACTTTTCCTCACTTGGGACAATGCTCTAAAAATGATGATCATCACACTTTTATTTTCTTGCAACTCAACAATTACAACTCAATACTTTGAACAAAATATGACTCTATATGAATGCCTCTAGCGGTGTACCGGGATATGCAATGAATCAAGAGTGACATGTATGAAATAATTATGAACGGTGGCTTTGCCACAAATACGATGTCAACTACATGATCATGCTTAGCAATATGACAATGATGGAGCGTGTCATAATAAACGGAACGGTGGAAAGTTACATGGCAATATATCTCGGAATGGCTATGGAAATGCCATGATAGGTAGGTATGGTGGCTGTTTTGAGGAAGGTATATGGTGGGTGTATGATACCCGTGAAAAGTGCGCAGATTAGAGAGGCTAGCAATGGTGGAAGGAAGAAAAGTGTGTATAATCCATGGACTCAACATTAGTCATGAAGAACTCATATACTTATTGCAAAAATCTAGAAGTTATCAAAGCAAAGTATTACGCGCATGCTCCTAGGAGTATAGATTGGTAGGAAAAGGCCATCGCTCGTCCCCGACCGCCACTCATAAGGAAGACAATCAATAAATAAGTCATGCTCCGACTTCATCACATAACGGTTCACCATATGTGCATGCTACGGGAATCACAAACTTTAACACAAGTATTTCTCAAATTCACAGCTACTCAACTAGCATGACTCTAATATCACCATCTTCATATCTCAAAACAATTATCAGGCATCGAACTTTTCTTAGTATTCAACGCACTCAAAAGATAGTTTTACAAATCTTGAATACCAAGCATATTAAAAAATTTAAGCAAATTACCATGCTATTTAATAATCTCAAAATAATCTAAGTGAAGCATGAGAGGTCAGTAGTTTCTATAAAACAAATCCACCACCGTGTTCTAAAAGATATAAGTGAAGCACTAGAGCAAAACTAAATAGCTCAAAAGATATAAGTGAAGCACATAGAGTATTCTAACAAATTCCAATTCATGTATGGCTCTCACAAAATGTGTGTACAGCAAGGATGATTGTGGTAAACTAAAAAGCAAAGACTCAAATCATACAAGACGCTCCGAGCAAAACTCATATCATGTGGTGAATAAAAATATAGCTCCAAGTAAAGTTACCGATGGAAGTAGGCGAAGAGGGGATGCCTTCCGGGCATCCCCAAGCTTTGACTTTTGGTGTCCTTAGATTATCTTGGGGGTGCCATGGGCATCCCCAAGCTTAGGCTCTTTCCACTCCTTGTTCCATAATCCATCAAAAGATTTCACCCAAAACTTGAAAACTTCACAACACAAAAGTCAACAGAAATCTCGTGAGCTCCGTTAGCGAAAGAAAACAAAAGACCACTTCAAGGTACTGTAATGAACTCATTCTATATTTATATTGGTGTTAAACCTACTGTATTACAACTTCTCTATGGTTTATAAACTATTTTACTAGCCATAGATTCATCAAAATAAGCAAACAATACACGAAAAACAGAATCTGTCAAAAACAAAACAGTCTGTAGTAATTTGTAACTAACGCAAACTTCTGGAACTCCAAAAATTCAGCCAAAATAGGACGACCTAGTAAATTTGTTTATTGATCAGAATAAATTGTAATCCCTATTTTATCACGTTCTGGTGATTTTTAACAATTGTTTTCATGAACAGAAAGTTTCTGAAAATTACAGCAAGATCAAATAACTATCATCCAAGAAGATCCTATAGGTTTAACTTGGCACAAACATAAATTAAAACATACAAACACATCTATCCAGAGGCTAGATTAAATATTTATTCCTAAACAGAAGCAAAAGCAAAACAAACTAAAAAATAAAATTGGGTTGCCTCCCAATAAGCTCTATCGTTTAACGCCCCTAGCTAGGCATAAAAGTAAGGATAGATCTAGGTATTGCCATCTTTGGTAGGCAATCCATAAGTGGATCTCATGATAGATCATATGGTAATTTTATTTTATTTCTAGGGAAGTGTTCCATGACTTTCTTTAATGGAAATTGGAATCTAATATTCCCTTCCTACATATCAATAATTGCACCAATCGTTCTAAGGAAAGGTCTACCAAGAATAATAGGACATGAAGGATTGCAATCTATATCAAGAACGATAAAATATACGGGCACATAATTCCTATTTGCAACAATAAGAACATCATTAATTCTTCCCATAGGTTTCTTAATAGTGGAATCAGCAAGCTGCAAGTTTAGAGAGCAATCATCAAAATCACGGAAATCTAGCAAATCGCACAAAGTTTTGGGAATAGTGGAAACACTAGCACCCAAATCACATAAAGCATAAAATTCATGATCCTTAATCTTAATTTTAATAGTTGGTTCCCACTCATAATAAAGTTTTCTAGGGATAGAAACTTCCAACTCAAGTTTTTCTTCATAAGATTGCATCAAGGCATCAACGATATGTTTGGTAAACGCTTTATTTTGACTATAAGCATGAGGAGAATTTAGCACGGATTGCAACAAGGAAATACAATCAATTAAAGAGCAACTTTCATAATTAAATTCCTTGAAATCCAAAATAGTGGGTTTAGCAACATCTTGGTTTTTGCTTCCTTCAATCCCACTTTTATCAGTTTCATAATTAAGATCTAAAAACTCCGAATTCTTGGAACGCCTTCTAGGTAAAGGTGGATCATATTCAGTCCCATCATTATCAAGATTCATATTACAAGACAAAGATTTAATAGGGGACACATCAATAACTTTTAGATCTTCATCTTTATTTTCATGGAAATTGGAAGAACACGCTTTAATAAAGGCATCTTTAAGTATACGCATCCTAGCGGTTCTTTCCTTGCACTCATCAATGGAAATTCCCATGGCTTTGAGAGACTCATTGATATCATGCTTAGGAGGAATAGATCTAAGTTTTAGAGAATCAACATCAAGAGAAATTCTATCAACGTTCCTAGCCAATTCATCAACTTTAAGCAATTTCTCTTCAAGCAAAGCATTAAAATTCTTTTGTGAATACATAAACTCTTTAACACTAGTCTCAAATTCAGAGGGCATATTGTTAAAATTTCCATAAGAGTTGTTGTAGGAATTTCCATAATTATTAGAAGGATTACTAGGATAAGTCCTAGGATTAAAGTTCCCTCTATACGCGTTGTTACCAAAATTATTCCTACCAACAAAATTCACATCCATAGATTCATTATTATTCTCAATCAAGGTAGACAAAGGTGTTGCGGAACGTACGGAAATTCAAAATTTTCTACGCATCACCAAGATCAATCTATGGAGATTCTAGCAACAAGAGAGGGGAGTGCATCTACATACCCTTGTAGATCGCGAGCGGAAGCGTTCAAGAGAACGGGGTTGATGGAGTCGTACTCGTCGTGATCCAAATCACCGATGATCCTAGCGCCGAATGGACGGCACCTCCGCGTTCAACACACGTACGGTTGGGAGAGACGTCTCCTCCTTCTTGATCCAGCAAGGGGGAAGGAGAGGTTGATGGAGATCCAGCAGCACGACGGCGTGGTGGTGGAAGCCGAGGATCTCGGCAGGGCTTTGCCAAGCTCTGGGAGGGAGAGGTGTTACGGGGAGAGGGATGCGCCAGAGCTTGGGTGCGCAGCCCTCCTCCCCCTCTATATATAGGGGCCTCAGGCGCCAGCCCCTAGAGATCCAATCTCAAGGGGCGGCGGCCAAGGGGACTTGCCCCCAAGTCAGTGGGCGCCCCACCCCTGTGGTTTCCAACACTAGGCGCAGGGAGGCCCATGGGGCGCACCAGCCCACCAGGCTGGTTCCTTCCCACTTCAGCCCATGGGGCCCTCCGGGATAGGTGGCCCCACCCGGTGGACCCCCGGGACCCTTCCGGTGGTCCCGGTACAATACCGGTGACCCCCGAAACTTTCCTGGTGGCCGAAACTGGACTTCCTATATACAAATCTTTACCTCCGGACCATTCCGGAACACCTCGTGACGTCCGAGATCTCATCCGGGACTCCGAACAACTTTCAGGTTGCCACATACTAATATCTCTACAACCCTAGCGTCATCGAACCTTAAGTGTGTAGACCCTACGGGTTCGGGAGACACGCAGACATGACCGAGACGACTCTCCGGTCAATAACCAACAGCAGGATCTGGATACCCATGTTGGCTCCCACATGCTCCTCGATGATCTCATCGGACGAACCACGATGTCGAGGATTCAATCAATTCCGTATACAATTCCCTTTGTCAATCGGTACGTTACTTGCCCGTGATTCGATCGTCGGTATCCCAATACCTCGTTCAATCTCGTTACCGGCAAGTCACTTTACTCATTCCGTAATGCATGATCCCGTGACTAACTACTTAGTCACATTGAGCTCATTATGATGATGCATTGCCGAGTGGGCCCAGAGATACCTCTCCGTCACACGGAGTGACAAATCCCAGTCTCGATTCGTGCCAACCCAACAGACACTTTCGGAGATACCCATAGTGCACCTTTATAGCCACCCAGTTATGTTGTGACGTTTGGCACACCCAAAGCATTCCTACGGTATCCGGGAGTTGCACAATCTCATGGTCTAAGGAAATGATACTTGACACTAGAAAAGCTTTTAGCAAACGAACTACACGATCTTGTGCTATGCTTAGGATTGGGTCTTGTCCATCACATCATTCTCCTAATGATGTGATCCCGTTATCAATGACATCCAATGTCCATGGTCAGGAAACCATAACTATCTATTTATCAACGAGCTAGTCAACTAGAGGCTCACTAGAGACATGTTGTCGTCTATGTATTCACACATGTATTACGGTTTCCAATTAATATAATTTTAGCATGAACAATAGACAATTATCATGAACAAGGAAATACAATAATAACCATTTTATTATTGCCTCTAGGGCATATTTCCAACAGTCTCCCACTTGCACTAGAGTCAATAATCTAGTTCACATCACTATGTGATTGTAATGAATCCAACACCCATTGGGTTTGATCATATCTCGCTTGTGAGAGAGGTTATTAGTCAACGGGTCTGAATCTTTCAGATCCGTGCGTGCTTTACAAATCTCTATGTCATCTCCTAGATGTAGCTACCACGCGCTATTTGGAACTATTCCAAATAACTGCTCTACTATACGAATCTGGTCTACTACTCAGAGTCATCCAGATTAGTGTCAAAGTTTGCATCGGGGTAACCCTTTACGAAGAACTCTTTTACCACCTCCATTATCGAGAAAATTCCTTAGTCCACTAGTTACTAAGGATAAGACCGCTGTCCTGTGACCCATTCCTCGATCACACTTGTACCCTTGACTGACTCATGGCAAGGCACACTTCAAAGCGGTACACAAAGATAGCATACCGTGGAGCCTACGTCTAAAGCATAGGGGACGACCTTCGTCCTTTCTCTCTCTTCTGCCGTGGTCAGGTATTGAGTCTTACTCAATACTCACATCTTACAACACAGCCAAGAACTCCTTCTTTGCCGATCTATTTTGAACTCCTTCAAAATCTTTTCACGGTATGTATTCATTTGAAATTACTATTAAGCGTTTTGATCTATCCTTATAGATCTTGATGCTCAATGTTCAAGTAGCTTAATCCATTGAAAAACACTTTTCAAATAACCCTATATGCTTTCCAGAAATTCTACATCATTTCCGATCAACAATATGTCAACAACATATACTCATCAGAAATGCTATAGTGCTCCCACTCACTTCTTTGGAAACACAAGTTTCTCATAAACTTTGTATAAACCCAAAATCTTTGATCATCACATCAAAGCGTATATTCCAACTCCGAGATGCTTACTCCAGTCCTTAGAAGGATTGCTGGAGCTTTGCATACTTGTTAGCATCTTTTAGGATCGACAAAACCTTCTGGTTGTATCACATACAACCTTTCCTCAAGAAAACTGACGAGGAAATAATGTTTTGACATCCTATCTGCAATATTTCATAAATACTGCAGTAACTGCTATTATAATTCCAACAGACTCTTAGCATCGCTACGAGTGAGAAAGTCTCATCGTAGTCAACTCCTTGAACTTGTCGGAAACATCTTAGCGACAAGCCGAGCTTTCTTAATGGTGACACATACCATCATTGTCTGTCTTCCCTCTTAGAATCCATCTGTACCCAACAGCCTTACGACTATCAAGTAGTTCTTCCAAAGTCTACACTTTGGTTTCTAGACATGGATCCTCTCTCGGATTTTATGGCCTCTAGCCATTTGTCGGAATCCGGGCCCACCATCGCTTCTCCATAGCTCGTAGGTTCATTGTTGTCTAGCAACATGACCTCCAAGACAGGATTATGTACCACTCTGAAGTAGTATGTATCCTTGTCAACCTATGAGTTTTTGGTAGTGACTTGATCCGAAGTTTCATGATCTATATCATCAGCTTTCACTTCAATTGGTGTAGGCGCCACAGGAACAACTTCCTGTGCCCTGCTACACACTAGTTGAAGTGACGGTTCAGTAACCTCATCAAGTCTCCACCATCCTCCCACTTAATTCTTTCGAGAGAAACTTTTCCTCGAGAAAGGACCCGTTTCTAGAAACAATCATTTTTGCTTCCGGATCTGAAGTAGGAGGTATACCCAACTACTTTGGGTGTCCTATGAAGATGTATTAATCCGCTTTGGGTTCGAGCTTATCAGGATGAAACTTTTTCACATAAGCGTCGCAGCCCCAAACTTTTAAGAAACGACAACTTAGGTTTCTATAAACCATAGTTCATACGGTGTCATCTCAACGGAATTATGTGGTGCCCTATTTAAAGTGAATGCGGTTGTCTCTAATGCCTAACCCATGAACGATAGTGGTAATTCGATAAGAGACATCATGGTATGCCCCATATCCAAT
This sequence comes from Aegilops bicornis, assembly GCA_021605145.1. Taxonomy (NCBI): domain Eukaryota; kingdom Viridiplantae; phylum Streptophyta; class Magnoliopsida; order Poales; family Poaceae; genus Aegilops; species Aegilops bicornis. The sequence continues at coordinate 391,739,268 of CM038672.1, forward strand.
AGGGTGCATCTATGATGTTCGGACACACCATCATACTATGGTGTTCCAGGCGGTATTAGTTATGAAACAATTTCCACAAGGTCTTAATTGTGTACCAAACTCAGAACTCAGATATTCATCTCTATGATCATATCATAGACATTTTATCCTCTTGCCACGATGATCTTCAACTTCACTCTGAAATTGCTTGAACCTTTCAATAATTTAGACTCGTGTTTCATCAAGTAAATATACTTAGAATCTACTCAAATCATTTGTGAAGTAAGAGCATAACGATATTCACTGCGTGCCTCAGCACTCATTGGATTGCACACATCAAATGTATTACTTCCAACAAGTTGCTCTCTTGTTCCATCTCACTGAAAACGAGGCCTTTCAGTCATCTTTCCCATGTGGTATGATTTGCATGTCTTAAGTGATTCAAAATCAAGTGAGTCCAAATGATCCATCTGCATGGAGTTTCTTCATGCGTATATACCAATAGACATGGTTCGCATGTCTCAATCTTTTCAAAAAAAAAGAGTGAGTCCAAAGATCCATCAACATGGAGCTTCTTCATGCGTTTTATACTAATATGACTCAAATGGCAGTGCCACAAGTATGTGGTACTATCATTACTTTTGGTATGAACATGTGTATCACCACGATCGAGATTCAATAAACTCATTTTAGGTGCAAGACCACTGAAGGTATTATTCAAATAAACAGAGTAACCATTATTCTCCTTAAATGAATAACCGTATTGCGATAAACATAATCCAATCATGTCTATGCTCAACGCAAACACCTAATAACAATTATTTAGGTTTAGCACCAATCCCGATGGTAGAGGGAGCATGCGATGCTTGATCACATCAACCTTGGAAACACTTCCAACATATATCGTCATCTCACCTTTAGCTAGTCTTCGTTTATTCCATAGCTTTTATTTCGAGTTACTAACACTTAGCAACCGAACTGGTATATAATACCCTGGTGCTACTAGGAGTACTAGTCAAGTACACATTAATATAATGTATATCCAATATACTTCTGTCGACCTTGCCAGCCTTCTCGTCTACCAAGTATCTAGGGTGGTTCGCTTCATGCGTTCCCTCATTACGTAAGCACTAAGTCTCGGGTTTTGGGTTCAACCTTGGGTTTCTTCACTAGAGCAAAGAATCGATTTGCCGTTTCATGAAGTATCCCTTCTTGCCCTTGCCCTTCTTGAAACTAGTGGTTTTACTAACCATCAACAACCGATGCTCCTACTGATTTCTACTTTCGCGGTGTCAAACGTCGCGAATTGATCAAGGATCATCATGTCTATCCCTGATATGTTATAGTTCATCACGAAGCTCTAATAGCTTGGTGGCAGTGACTATGGACAACCATCACTATCTCATCCGGAAGATAACTCCCACTCGATTCAAGCGATTGTAGTACTCAGACAATCTGAGCACATGCTCAACGATTGAGCTTTTCTCCCTTAGTTTGCAGGCTTAAGAAACTTGTCGGAGGTCTCACACCTCTTGACATCGGCACGAGCCTGAAATCCCAATTTCAGCTCTTGGAACATCTCATATGTTCCGTGATGTTTTAAAATGTCTTCGGCGCCTCAATTCTAAACCGTTTAACATTACGCATTGAACTATCACGTAGTCATCAAAACATGTATGTCAGATGTTCGCAACATCCACAAACGACGTTCGAGGTTCAGCACACCGAGCGATGCATTAAGGACATAAGCCTTCTGCGTAGCAACAAGGACAATCCTCAGTTTACGGACCTAGTCCGCATAATTGCTACTATCAACTTTCAACTAAATTTTCTCTACGAACATATCTAAAACAGTAGAACTAAAGCGTAAGCTACGACATAATTTGCAAAGACCTTTCGACTATGTTCATGATAATTAAGTTCATCTAATCAAATTATTTAATGAACTCCCACTCAGATAGACATCCCTCTAGTCATCTAAGTGATACATGATCCGAGTCAACTAGGTCGTGTCCGATCATCACGTGAGAAGGACTAGTCATCATCGGTGAACATCTTCATGTTGATCGTATCTTCTATACGACTCATGTTCGACCTTTCGGTCTTCCGTGTTCCGAGGCCGTATGCGTACATGCTAGGCTCGTCAAGTCAACCTAAGTGTATTGCGTGTGTAAATCTGGCTTACACCCGTTGTATTCGAACGTTAGAATCGATCACACCCGATCATCACGTGGTGCTTCAAACAACAAACCTTCGCATAACGGTGCACGCTTAGGGGAACACTTTCTTGAAATTATTATGCGGCGATCATCTTATTTAAGCTACCGTCGTTCTAAGCAAATAAGATGTAAAACATGATAAACATCACATGCAATCAAATAGTGACATGATATGGCCAATATCATTTTGCTCCTTTTGATCTCCATCTTCGGGGCGCCACGATCATCATTATCACCGGCATGACACAATGATCTCCATCATCATGATCTCCATCATCGTGTCTTCATGAAGTTGTCTCGCCAACTATTACTTCTACCACTATGGCTAACAGTTTAGCAATAAAGTAAAGTAATTACATGGCGTTACTCATGACACATGTGTCATACAATAAATTAAGACAACTATTATGGCTCGCCGTTGTCATACTCATCGACATGCAAGTCGTGATTCCTATTACAAGAACATGATCAATCTCATACATCACATATATCATTCATCACATTCTTTTGGGCATATCACATCACACGGCATATGCTGCAAAAACAAGTTAGACGTCCTCTAATTGTTGTTGCAAGTTTTTACGTGGCTGTTATAGGTTTCTAGCAAGAACATTTCTTTCCTACGCCAAAACCACAACGTGATATGCCAATTACTATTTACCCTTCATAAGGACCCTTTTCATCGAATCCGATCCGACTAAAGTGGGAGAGACAAACACCCGCTAGCCACCTTATGCAACTAGTGCATGTCAGTCGGTGGAACCTGTCTCACGTAAGTGTACATGTAAGGTCGGTCCGGGACGTTTCATCCCATGATGCCGCCGAATCAAGATAAGACTAGTAACGGCAAGTAAATTGACAAAATGGACGCCCACAACAACTTGTGTTCTACTCGTGCATAGAAACTACGCATTGACCTAGCTCATGATGCCACTGTTGGGGAACGTAGTAGAAATTCAAAATTTTCTACGCATCACCAAGATCAATCTATGGAGATTCTAGCAACAAGAGAGGGGAGTGCATCTACATACCCTTGTAGATCGCGAGTGGAAGCGTTCAAGAGAACGGGGTTGATGGAGTCGTACTCGTCGTGATCCAAATCACCGATGATCCTAGCGACGAACGGACGGCACCTCCACGTTCAACACACGTACGGTTGGGAGAGACGTCTCCTCCTTCTTGATCCAGCAAGGGGGAAGGAGAGGTTAATGGAGATCCAGCAGCACGACGGCGTGGTGGTGGAAGCAGTGGGGATCTCGGCAGGGCTTCGCCAAGCTCAGCGAGAGGGAGAGGTGTTACGGGGGGAGAGGGAGGCGCCAGGGGCTTGGGTGCGCAGCCCTCCCTCCCCCCTCTATATATAGGGGCCCTGGGGGGCGCCGGCCCCCTAGAGATCCAATCTCAAGGGAGGGCGGCGGCCAAGGGGGGAACTTGCCCCCCAAGTCAGGCGGGGCACCCCCCACCCCTGTGTGGTTTCCAACCCTAGGCACAGGGGAGGCCCATGGGGCGCACCAGCCCACCAGGGGCTGGTTCCCTTCCCACTTCAGCCCATGGGGCCCTCCGAGATAGGTGGCCCCACCCGGTGGACCCCCGGGACCCTTCCGGTGGTCCCGGTACAATACCGGTGACCCCCGAAACTTTCCCGGTGGCCGAAACTGGACTTCCTATGTACAAATCTTTACCTCCGGACAATTCCGGAACTCCTCATGATGTCCGGGATCTCATCCGGGACTCCGAACAACTTTCGGGTTGCCGCATACTAATATCTCTACAACCCTAGCGTCACCGAACCTTAAGTGTGTAGACCCTACGGGTTCGGGAGACACGCAGACATGACAGAGACGACTCTCCGGTCAATAACCAACAGCGGGATCTGGATACCCATGTTGGCTCCCACATGCTCCTCGATGATCTCATCTGATGAACCACGATGTCGAGGATTCAATCAATCCCGTATACAATTCCCTTTGTCAATCGGTACGTTACTTGCCCGAGATTCGATCGTCGGTATCCCAATACCTCGTTCAATCTTGTTACCGGCAAGTCACTTTACTCGTTCCGTAATGCATGATCCCGTGACTAACTACTTAGTCACATTGAGCTCATTATGATGATGCAGCATCGAGTGGGCCCAGAGATACCTCTCCGTCACGGAGTGATAAATCCAGCCTCGATTCGTACCAACCCAATGACACTTTCGGAGATACCGTAGTGCACCTTTATAGCCACCCGATTGCCAGTGATGTTTGGCACACCCAAAGCATTCCTACGGTATCCGGGAGTTGCACAACTGATGGTCTAAGGAAATGATACTTGACATTAGAAAAGCTTTTAGCAAACGAACTACACGATCTTGTGCTATGCTTAGGATTGGGTCTTGTCCATCACATAATTCTCCTAATGATGTGATCCGTTATCAATGACATCCAATGTCCATGGTCAGGAAACCATAACCATCTATTGATCAACGAGCTAGTCAACTAGAGGCTCACTAGGGACATGTTGTGGTCTATGTATTCACACATGTATTACAGTTTCCAGTTAATACAATTTTAGCATGAACAATAGACAATTATCATGAACAAGGAAATACAATAATAACCATTTTATTATTGCCTCTAGGGAATATTTCCAACAAAAGGCATATCATTAGGATCAGAAGAAACACTCTTAGTAGCAAATAATTTCATAAGTTCATCCATCTTTCCACTCAAAACATTAATTTCTTCTATCGCATGCACTTTTTTATTAGTAGATCTTTCAGTGTGCCATTGAGAATAATTAACCATAATATTATCTAGGGGTTTAGTAGCATCTCCTAAAGTGATTTCCATAAAAGTGCCTCCTGCGGACGAATCTAAAAGATTTCTAGAAGCAAAATTCAATCCGGCATAAAATTTTTGTATAATCATCCACAAGTTCAAACCATGAGTAGGGAAATTACGTATCATTAATTTCATTCTCTCCCAAGCTTGTGCAACATGTTCATGATCAATTTGCTTAAAATTCATAATATCTTTTCTAAGAGAGATGATCTTAGCGGGAGGAAAATACTTAGGGATAAAAGCATCTTTGCACTTGTTCCAAGAATCAATACTATTTTTAGGCAAAGACGAAAACCAAGCTTTAGCACAATCTCTAAGCAAAAAAGGAAATAGCTTCAATTTAACAATATCATTATCAACATCTTTCTTCTTTTACATATCACACAAATCCACGAAGCTATTTAGATGAGTAGCGGCATCTTCACTAGGAAGGCGGGCGAATTGATCTTTCATAACAAGATTCAACAAAGCAGTATTGATTTCACAACATTCGGTGTTGGTAAGAGGAGCAATCGGAGTGCTAAGGAAATCATTGTTGTTGGTATTGGTAAAGTCACACAATTTGGTATTATCTTGAGCCATCGTGACAAACAAGCAATCCAACACACGAGCAAAAAAAAGGCAAGCGAGAAAAAGGCAAACGAAAAAGAGAGGGCGAATAAAAAGGCAAGGGTGATGTGGGGGAGAGGAAAACGAGAGGCAAATGGCAAATAATGTAATGTGAGAGATAAGGGATTGTGATGGGTACTTGGTATGTTGACTTTTGCGTAGACTCCCCTGCAAGTTCGCCAGAAATTCTTCTTGCTAACTCTTGAGCACTGCGTTTGATTTCCTTGAAGAGGAAAGGTTGATGCAGCACAGTAGCGTAAGTTTTTCCCTCAGTTTTTTAGAACCATGGTATCAATCCAAAGAGGAGGCTACGCCATGAGTCCCTCGTAGCTACACAAAGCAAATAACTCCTCGCAACCAACGCGAATAGGGGTTGTCAATCCCTTCAGGTCACTTACGAGAGTGAGATCTTATAGAGATGATAGATAACATTTTTGGTATTTTTGGTATAAAGATGTAAAGTAAAATAAAAAGCAAAGTAAAAAACAAAGAAATATTAAAGTGATGGAAGATTAATATGATGAAGATAGACCCGGGGGCCATAGATTTCACTAGTGGCTTCTCTCAAGAGCATAAGTATTTTACGGTGGGTGAACGAATTATTGTTGAGCAATTGACAGAATTGAGCATAGTTATGAGAGTATCTAGGTATGATCATGTATATAGGCATCACGTCCGAGACAAGTAGACCAACTCCTGCATGCATCTACTACTATGACTCCACTCATCGACCGCTATCCAGCATGCATCTAGAGTATTAAGTTCAAGAAAACAGAGTAACGCCTTAAGCAAGATGACATGATGTAGAGGGATAAATTCATGCAATATGATAAAAAAAACTATCTTGTTATCCTCGATGGCAACAATACAATACGTGCCTTGCTGCCCCTCATCCTTTGGGAAAGGACACCGCAAGATTGAACCCAAAGCTAAGCACTTCTCCCATTGCAAGAAAAACCAATCTAGTAGGCCAAACCAAAGTGATAATTAGAAGAGACTTGCAAAGATAACCAATCATACATAAAAGAATTCACGTAAGATTCAAATATTGTTCATAGATAATCTTGATCATAAACCCACAATTCATCGATCTCAACAAACACACCGAAAAAGAAGATTACAATAGATCTCCACGAGAGAGGGGAGAACATTGTATTGAGATCCAAAAGAGAGAAGAAGCCATCTAGCTACTAACTATGGACCCGAAGGTCCGAGGTAAACTACTCACACTTCATCGGAGGGGCTATGATGATGTAGAAGCCCTCCGTGATCGATTCCCTTCCCATGGAGTTCCTAATGTGCCCCAAGATGGGATCTCATGGAGTACAGAAGGTTGCGGCGGTGGAATTAGGTTTTTGGCTCCGTGTCGGATCATTTGGGTGCGTGAGGTATATATAGGAGGAAGAAGTACGTCGGTGGAGCAAGGTGGGGCCCACGAGGGTGGGGCGCCCCCCTACCTCGTGCCACCTCCTGGCTTTCTTGACGTAGGGTCCAAGTCTCCTGGGTCATATTCGGTGAGAAAATCACGTTCCCGAAGGTTTCATTCCGTTTGGACTCCGTTTGATATTCCGTTTATTCGAAACTCTAAAATAGGCAAAAAAAAATAGCAATTCTGGGTTGGGCCTCCGGTTAATAGGTTAGTCCCAAAAATAATATAAAAGTGGAAAATAAAGCCCAGTATGGTCCAAAACATTAGATAATATAGCATGGAGCAATCGAAAATTATAGATACGTTGGAGACGTATCAGACTGCTATATTCTCTGACTTCTGTGAAAAGATTGTTGAGGTTTTCATGGACAACTTCTCTGTTTATGGGAAGTCTTTTGATGATTGTTTAAGCAATCTTGATTGAGTTTTGCAAAGACTTGAACAAACAAATCTTGTCTTGAATTGGGAGAAGTGCCACTTTATGGTTAATGAAGGCATTATCATGGGTCATAAAATTTTTGAAAGAGGTATTGAAGTGGACAAAGCTAAGGTCAATGCAATTGAGAAAATGCCATGTCCTAAAGATATAAAAGGTATTCATAGTTTCTTAGGTCATGCTGGTTTCTATAGGAGATTTATCAAAGATTTTTCTAAAATTTCTAGGCCTCTTACGAGTCTCTTGCAAAAGGATATTCCTTTTGTTTTTGATGATGATTGTTTAGAAGCCTTTGAAACACTCAAGAAAGCCTTAATTTCTGCACCTATTGTTCAACCACCTGATTGGAACTTTCCTTTTGAAATTATGTGTGATGCTAGTGATTATGATGTTGGTGCAGTTCTAGGACAAAGAGTTGATAAGAAATTGAATGTTATTCATTATGCTAGTAAAACTCTAGACAGTGCTCAACGAAATTATGATACTGCTGAAAAAGAATTCTTAGTAGCGGTGTTTGCTTGTGATAAATTTAGACCTTATATTGTTGATTCAAAAGTAACTATTCACACAGACCATGCTGCTGTTAAATATCTTATAGAAAAGAAAGATGCTAAACCTAGAATTATTCGGTGGGTTCTCTTGTTACAAGAATTTGATTTACATGTCATTGATAGAAAAGGAGTTGTGAACCCCGTAGCTAATAATTTATCTAGGCTTGAAAATGTGCCTGATGACCCACTACCTATTGATGATAGTTTTCTTAATGAGCAGTTAGCTGCAATAAATGTTGCTCATAGTACTCCTTGGTATGCTGATTATGCTAATTACATTGTTGCTAAATATTTACCACCTAGCTTTACATACCAACAAAAGAAAAATTCTTCTATGATTTAAGATATTACTTTTGGGATGACCACATCTTTATAAAGGAGTAGATGGTATTATTAGACGTTGTGTACCTGAGCATGAATAGGGACAAATCCTATGGAAATGTCACTCCGAAGCTTATGGAGGGCATCATGCTGGAGATAGAACTGCTCACAAGGTATTGCAATCTGGATTTTGTTGGCCTACTCTCTTCAAGGATGCCCGTAAGTTTGTCTTATCTTGTGATGAATGTCAAAGAATAGGTAATATCGGTAAGCGTCAAGAAATGCCTATGAATTATTCACTTGCTGTTGAACCATTTGATGTTTGGGGATTTGATTGCATGGGACCTTTTCCTTCCTCTAGTGGGTATACACATATTTTGGTTGTTGTTGATTATGTTACTAAATGGGTAGAAGCTATTCCAACCAGTAGTGTTGATCACAACACCTCTATTAAAATGCTTAAGGAAGTTATTTTCCCAAGGTTTGGAGTCCCTAGATATTTAATGACTGATGGTGGTTCACACTTTATTCATGGTGCTTCCCGTAAAATGCTTGCCAAGTATGATGTCAACAATAGAATTGCATCACCTTATCATCCTCAGTCTAGTGGTCAAGTTGAACTTAGCAATAGAGAAATAAAATTAATTTTGCAAAAGACTGTCAATAGGTCCAGGAAGAATTGGTCTAAGAAATTAGATGATGCACTTTGGGCTTATAGAACAACATATAAAAGTCCTATGGGTATGTCTCCTTATAAAATGGTTTATGGAAAAGCTTGTCATCTGCCTCTTGAGTTAGAACATAAAGCATATTGGGAAATCAAAGAACTCAATTATGATTTCAAACTTGCTGGTGAAAAGAGGTTATTTGATATTAGCTCTTTATATGAATGGAGAACCCAAGCTTATGAAGATGCAAAATTATTCAAAGAAAAAGTTAAAAGATGGCATGACAAAAGAATCCAAAAGCATGAGTTTAAAGTTGGAGAATATGTTCTTTTGTACAACTCTCATTTCAGATTCTTTGCAGGAAATCTCCTCTCAAAATGGGAAGGCCCATATGTCATCGAGGAGGTTTATCGGTCTGGAGCCATCAAAATAAATAATGCCGAAGGTACTAACCCGAAGTTTGTCAATGGGCAACAAATAAAACATTATATCTCAGGTAAGCGCATTAATGTTGAAAGTAATATTATCCAAACTTTGACACCGGAAGAACACATAAAAGAGTCCTTCCGGAACACTCCAGAATCGTGAAAATAAGGAGGTACGTGATACGGTAAGTAAACGGACTCCGAAAAATCTGCAAAAATATTTTTATCAGTTTTGGAATATTTAGAAAATTAGGAAAATAAGAAACTTCCAGGAAGCATACCCTAGTGGGCACAAGACACCAGGGCGTGCCAGGCCTGGCGCGCCCAGGTGGGTTGTGCCCACCTGGGACACCTTCCGGACTTTGTTTTTCTACAGGTTACTTGTCCTCCAAGATAAAAAAAATCTATATGTACTTCCCGAACCTGTTAACCACCGTATCATGGAGAAATCATCTGTTCTCTTTTCTTTCTGTTTTTTGCGCAGTTCTGAAAATATGTCGTCTCAAGACTCCGATGGAGAGAGCTATGTCTCACATCTTATTGCTGACCCAAAGACCTATGGGGACCTATCTCCTTATGATCGAACTATGGATGACGAGGAGGATGCTCACTTGATGAGGGTTGATGATTCAAGCTCGGAGGAGGAGGATGTTCCTCTACCTCAACCTGGGGATATGCACATGGAGTTCAAGAAGTCAAGTCTCCCTAAGAGAGCTAACCGGACTAAAAATTAAAAATCAAGCTATTCCTTCTCGTTTTCGGCAGAAAAGCAAAGGGGATTTATGTGACAAGATCTTGAAGCTGGAGTTGGAAGTCGATGATTTAAAAGAGGAAATTTCTCTCCTCAACTACAATATGAAAAAGTTGAAGGCACAATTGTCATCACCACCACCTTCTTCGTCATCACCAAAGGAGAATTGAGTATCGGGTATTGGCACTCCCATTGGCTTCTGCCAAGCTTAGGGGAGGTGCCCCGGTATCGTATCATCCCACCATCTTTTTACCATTACTTATTTTAGTTCGATCTTTTTCTTTATAAGAATAAAAGTTTAGTTCGATCCTTTCTTCTTTGAGAGTTTGCCTAGTGATATATCCTTGTAATCGTGTGCAAGTTATATAATAAAGTTTAGTTTGAGTTTTTGCTTTCTTTACTTTCATGTTGCAAATAAAGAAAAGAAATAAGGAAGAGAAAAAAAGAGAGAAAGGAATTAAATAAAAGAAAGGAAATAAATCAATAAGATCATATACTAATCTTATGGTAGATGATGACACCACATAAGGAAAAGTATAAGTAGAAAATTTTATTAGAGATTGACAAACATAGCATTAGTCAATGATGCAACTCACGAAAGAATTAATAAGGGACGAGAAGATTCACATATAAATATACTATCCTAAAATCCTTTTGTCATTGTGAGCCCTCATCAAAATATTATATGCCAAAATTGTTGACGTTGGACAAGGAAGACAACTTAATGGTTTGTGTTTGTTTATATTCACATAGAAGTCATATTGTCATAGATCCTTCAACATGTGGTGCTTGCCCCTATCTTTGCTAGCCAAAAATTCCGCACTAAGTAGAGATACTACTTGTGCATCCAAAAACCCTTAAACCCAAATCTTATTTTCAAGTGTCCACCATACCTACCTAGGGATTGAGAAAGATCCCTCAAGTAAGTTGTCATCGGTGCAAAAAGGCAATAAAATTTGCTTCTAAAAGTGTGAGATCATTTAGTGTAAGAGAAAATTGAGCGTTGCATGAACTTGTGATGGTGAAGAATAAAAGCGATAGACTGCATAATAAAGGTCGCTATCACAAGGGGAAATGTAATGTGACGTTCTTTTGCAATAAGGGGTTGAGCATACAAACAACTAAGCGCATGGCAACCTCTGCTTCCCTCTGCGAAGGGCCTATCTTTTACTTTTATGCATTTACTTTTATGCAAAGAGTCAAAGTTTTCCTTCTATTCATTTTTATTTTTCTCCTTTTTCAAGCATCATGTGGTGAATAAAGATCTAGGCACATATGTCCAGTTGAATATAGATAGCATGAGTTATTATTGTTGACATCACCCTTGAGGTGAATACGTTGAGAAGCGAATCTATAAGCCCCTATCTTTCTATGTGTCCGGTTGAAACGTTTTGCTCATGTGTACGTGGTGAGTGTTAGCAATCATAGAAGACTATATGATGGTTGAGTATGTGGACTTGCCTAAAGGCTCCGATGCGTGACCCTTCCTGAAAAGATGATGAATTATAGTTGCAAAGTTGATCGAGAACATAGTTTGTTGGTTTTTAATAGAGTTTTTGCTTTATACTTTGATTGTGTGATGAATTGTTACTTATTCATGAGAAGTCTATGATAAAATCCTTATGTTTAAATTTATTGATTTTATAATAATGAACATGATGCTTCTATGAACGTATTTTGTTTTTATCGACACCTCTCTCTCAAAGCATGTGGACATATTTTTCGATTTCGGTTTTCGCTTGAGGACAAGCGAGGTCTAAGCTTGGGGAGTTGATACGTCCATTTTGCATCATGTTTTCTTACTGTTATTTATGATGTTTTTATCCATAATAATGCTTTTTGGAGTAATTATAATGCATTTTCTCTCATAATATGCAAGGTATACACAAAGAGGGAGAATTCCGGCAGCTGGAAATCTGGACCTGGAAAAGCTACGTCAGGCTACCCATTCTGCACAACTCCAAATGAGCTGAAACTTAACGAGTATTTTTTATGGAATATTTGAGAATTATTGGAGCAAATAACTACTAGAGGGGGCCCACAAGGTGGGCACAACCCACCTGGGCGCGCCAGGGAGCCCAGGCGCGCCCTGGTGGGTTGTGCTCACCCAGGCCCACCTCTGGTGCTCATCTTCTGGTATATAGGTCATTTTGACCTAGAAAAAATAAGGAGAAGACTTTCGGGATAGAGCGCCGCTGTCTCGAGGTAGAACTTGGGCAGGAGCACGTTTGCCCTCCAGCGGAGCAATTCCGATGGGGGAACTTCCCTCCCGGAGGGGGAAATCATCGTCATCATCATCACCAACAACTCTCCCATCTTTGGGATGGCAATCTCCATCAACATCTTCGACAGCACCATCTCATCTCAAACCCTAGTTCATCTCTTGTGTTCAATCTTGTTACCGAAACTATAGATTGGTGCTTGTGGGTGACTAGTAGTGTTGATTACATCTTGTAGTTGATTACTATATGGCTTATTTGGTGGAAGATTATATGTTCAAATCCAATAGTTATTTAATACCCCTCTGATCTTGAGCATGATTATTATTTGTGAGTAGTTACTTTTGTTCTTGAGATCACGGGAGAAATCATGTTACAAGTAATCATGTGAATATGATATGTGTTCAATGTTTTGATAGTATGTATGTTGTGATTCCCTTAGTGGTGTCATGTGAATGTCTACTATATGACACTTCACCATATTTGGGCCCAAGGGAATGCATTGTGGAGTAGAAAACAGATGATGGGTTGCGAGAGTGACAGAAGCTTAAACCCCAGTTTATGCGCTATTCCGTAAGGGACCGATTGGATCAAAAAGTTCAATGCTATGGTTAGAATTTATTCTTAATACCTTTCTCGTAGTTGCGGATGCTTGCGGGAGGGTTAATCATAAGTAGAAGGTTTGTTCCAGTAAGAACATCACCTAAGCACCGGTCCACCCACATATCAAATTATCAAAGTAGCGAACACAAATCGAACCAACATGATGAAAGTGACTAGATGAAAATCCCGTGTACCTCAAGAACGCTTTGCTTATCATAAAAGACCGTTTTGGCTTGTCCTTTGCCTCAAAAGGATTGGGCTACCTTGCTGCACTTTTGTTACTACTATCGTTACTTGCTCGTTACAAATTATCTTGCTATCAAACTACTCCGCTACTTACAATTTCATCACTTGCAGACATTATCCTGCTGAAAACCACTTGTCATTTCCTTCTGCTCCTCGTTGGGTTCGACACTCTTACTTATCGAGAAGAGCTACAATTGATCCCCTATACTTGTGGGTCATCAATGATAGGAGACACTAATTGGTTGGTGATTGGAGATTTCAATTATATTAGATATCCATAGGACAGGAACAAAGCTGGAGGTACTATCTCATACATGTTGGCATTTAATGAAGCTATCAGCAAGCAGGCACTTATCGAAATCCTACTTAAAGGATGAAAGTTTACCTGGAGTAACATGCAAGATGCCCCCCTCCTTGAAAAATTAGATTGGTGTTTCACTTCAGAATCTTGGACTCTTAGTCATCCAACCACATTTGCATATCCTCTGGCCAGGACCACCTCTGACCATGTTCCTATCATGATCAAAATTGGAATAGCTATACCTAAATCTCAGATTTTTAGGTTTGAATCATTGTCTCCAACACAGTGAATTTAAGGAAGTAGTCTCTAGGATTTGGACACAAGATGTTCAGGTAACAAACAGTGCTAGAGTTATTGCAACCAAACTCAAAAGACTGGGGAAAGGGATTAAGCAATGGGCCAGAGACAAATCCGATCTCAAGAAAATTATAGAGCACATAAACCTCTTGATTCTTTGTTATGACACTCTGGAGGAACTCAGACCTTTAAGCACAGTGGAAGCCAATGGTAGAAACATCATCAAGGAACATCTGGAGAAAATTCTAGAACATCAAGATTGTATTGGAAGCAGAGAGCCACCATAAGACAGATTAAAGTGGGTGAGGCTAATACAAAATACTTCCAGGCAAAAGCTACAATCAAATTCACGCAGAACAGTATTGTTATGCTGAAAAATGAAATTGGGATTGAGCACTAGGAACATCATGCAGAAGTTGGCATTCTCTATAAATCTTTTAAAGATAGGGTGGGAACTTCCTCTGCTACCCAAAACCCATTGCAATTACACCTTCATTTGTCACCCCACAGTGATCTATCTGATTTGGAAGCACCATTCACTAAAGAAGAAATTGATAAGGTAGTTAAAGAGATGCCAACTGATAAAGCACCAGGACCCGATGGTTTTAATGCAAACTTCATTAAGCATTGTTGGGATATCATTGCAGAGGATTTTTATAATCTAACTAAAGATTTTCATAAAGGCACAGTCAATCTGCAAAGCATCAACTACTCTTTCATCACATTGATACCCAAAACAGACTCAGCCTCCACACCAGCTGAATTTATACCCATCTCACTGCTCAATTGCACCCTGAAGATCATCACTAAACTGCAGGCCAAGAGGCTAAAAAAGTGATTCTGGATATGATTCACAGAAACCAATATGGCTTCCTTAGCAACAGATGCATTCAAGACTGTTTAGCATGGGCATATGAATACATTCATCAATGCCAACAGTCCAGGAAGGAGATTGTTCTCTTAAAACTTGATTTTGAGAAGGCTTTTGATATGCTTAATCATGACACAATTCTAGAAATTTTGAGAGCAAAGGGCTTTGGAGACAAATGGATTGGGTGGATCAGAATGATATATGGCACTGGATTCTCATCAAGATCTTGCTCAATGGTATACCAGGAAAACAATTTCTCTATAAGAAAGGGGTCAGACAAGGTGATCCACTCTCCCCCCTGATCTTTGTAGTAGCTGTAGACATGCTCCAAACAATGATGAATGAAGCCATGGAAAACTCACTGGTAAACTCTCCATTCCTGCACAATTCATGCTCTGACTACCCAATCATCCAGTATGCAGATGATACTATCCTAGTGGCCAATGCAGATGCTCAACAACTCACCCACATCAATCAACACTCCTTCCTCAAAAATTAATGAGTTATCTGGATTACTGGGTTGCAAGATTAGTGTTTTTCCACACACATACCTTGGTCTCCCTCTCAGTACATCCAAACCCAGTGTAGTGGATTATGTGCCCGTGATGAAGAGGATTGAAAATAGATTACTCAGTTGTTCAACACTCCTATCCTCTGGTGATAAGCTCACTTCAATAAAATTAGTCTTCACCAGCATGCCCACTTTTTTCATGTGCACTTTATCTCTGCCCAAAACTGTGGTGAAACAAATCAACATATATCTCAAGCATTGTTTCTAGAGAAAATATGGGTCTATTGATCAGGGTTCGGCATTGATTTCTTGGGAGAAAGTCTGCAAACCTAAGTGGAGGTCCAGGTGTATTGGACATTACTACTCACAACCAAGCCTTACTCATGAAATTTCTCCACAAATTCCTCAATAAAGAAGACATTCCATGGGTCAACATCATCTGGGAAAAATACTGCCAAACTACATTGCCTGGTGACATAAATGTGGGATCTTTCTGGTGGAAATATGTTACCAAATTGCTTCCTATCTTCAAACATCATGCTATATGCAAGGCAGGATTAGGTGATACAACTCTGTTCTGGACTGATAACTAGACTGGCAAACCATTATCACTTACATTCCCAGAGCTACACTCCTTTGCCATTAATGGGGACATCTCTCTGTCCAAGATTATTGAACAGCCAGACACAAGCCAGCATTTCCATAGGCCACTAACACTCCAAGCTTATCAGCAATTCAATACACTCCAAGAACTGCTTGGTAGCAGAATGGTAAGTAATGAGCAGGACAAGTGGCACTATTCCTGGAGCAACAACACTTACTCACCCATGAAGATGTACAGAGCTCTCAAGAAGACAAACATACCACACAACATTTTCAAACTCCTCTGGAGCACATCATGCAGGCTTAGCCACAAGATGTTCTTCTGGATGCTATACCATGACAGATTAAACACCGGAAACCTACTGCACCGCAAGAATATGTACTTGGAGGATTACAATTGTGTGCTCTGTACAGATAAGACTGAAGAAACATCACTCCACCTTTTCTGGGATTGCCCATTTGCCATCAGATGCTGGAATTATCTCATGCAAGATAAACATAGAGGTATATCAACTCATGATGAGATCACATTATCACCGCTCCTACTTCCATCAGAAATAGCCCTTAATATCATCATCATGAGTTGTTGGAGTATATGGTCGGTCAGAAATGATAAGATTTTCAGATCAGCAGCCCCACACTTCAATACATGGAAGTTTTATGTAGCGACCCGACCCGAATGGATCAAGTCTCTGTGCTTAGTGTCATCCCTGGATCGGTATGCTGACACACACAGTACTCGAAGGATTTATAACAGAGGTAAATCACATGTATAAAGTAGCGTAAATACTATTACCTCAATCCAAAAGATAGCGGAAGCAACAAGGTTGTGGATTCCCATCAACACCAACGGCAAAGTTGAGTATAGGAAATCGTAACCCTAACATATCACTTACTGTCGTTGCGAAAAAGTCCGCAACATGAAAAGTTGCAGCAAACGGGTCAAGACATGGAATATGCTGGCAAAGTAACACATAGAGAATAATGAAGGAATAAGCCTATACTACATGCATATATGGCTGGTGGAAAGCTCTATGGTTACAGTTTTGCAAACAGCCAATTTTTCCCTACATCAAAGGAATAAATTTTACTTTAACTATCATGGTGGTTGAAACATCATTGAGAAGGTATAACCCCAACTCAATGATCCCAATTACAGTGATTAACAACCCAGCAAAATTAGTTAAGAGTGATGAGATACATGTGAATACTCAAGTACTAGATACTCAGAATCGTCCATAACCGGGGACACGGCTAACCATGATTAGTTTGTACACTCTGGAGAGGGTTGCACTTTTCCCCACAAGACTCGATCGCCTCCGTTGGTTTCTCGTGACCGCATGGTGTTTGAGAGGCGGATGACCAAGACACAGTCTTCGAAACATTAACTCTCTACTCAGGATAGATCATACCAAACCTATAAAACCCACTACCTGTGATCTACCTCTTGAGAGCTTCACGTAACTTACTCAACTATGCTAGAGCCCATAATAGCTTGTGGCTGCACACGGAAGTTTCTAGCATGAATAATCTCAGTTCCTTTGAGCACTGGTGGCGGTCCATAGGAAGATCACACGGGTACCGGGATTTCCAAGAAAGCAGACAACCTGGGTTCCCCAGTGCCTCGATCCACCAGGATGTGTATTTAAGTTGCCACCTTAAAGTAACCATTAATTTACAATCTCACATCATCATGAATATCTCTCAAACCCAAACCACGTCTACGAGCATAGCATGGCAATATAAGCATAACGTAGAAGTAACTCCCAAGGGTTTGAAAGTAACAGGGCAATAGGTTCCTACCTCATCATCTACTTCCCAACCCACAATTTAATGACATCCTACTCATGCAATGTTGGAGGGTTGAGCTAATGCATAAAAACTGGGCATGAAAAGATATGATCAAGTGTTACTTGCCTGCAATGTTGATGAAGATGATTCGCACTCAAAACTCTTGATAGTTCTACTCGTCACACTCCGGTCAATCTATCGTAATCAAGCAATAGTAACCACACATAAGCAATCACTCAAAAGATCAGAAAGATCGAATAAAACAATTCGGAAAACGTCAAAACCAATCAAATAACTCTTGCAACATAAAAAATTTTCTAACAGTACCAACATTATGTGAATTTGGCCTTATCAGAAAGTTTAGGTCAAGAGCTTCGATTTGCAAAAAGAATCAACTCAAACGGTGTTACGAAACTCAAGTTATGATCAAACGAAGTTTGAATTCAAATCTGATCTAATTCAAATTTTAAACTTTCAAAAACATGTTTGAGTTGGATTACTGGAAAGAGGAGATCGTAATGAAGAAGTGAGCGTTGGTTTCGTTGGATTTGGACTAACGATTAAAAAGTTATGAGGGTTTGAAAATCAGGGGCTAAACGGTAAAGAAACTAATTACGGATAGGTCCCTGACTAAAATAAAAAGAAAAAGAAAAAAATCTACCGGGCGAACGCCCGCTACAGAAAGCTAACGAACGAACTCGTTCACTACCGGACCCTAACTAATGAACGCTCGCAAACTAAACTATTCAAAAAAAAAAAACCGATCTTGAATAATAAAGAAAATCAAGGGTTTTACCCACCACCATGGTTTGGCGGTGGAAAGCCAGCAGTTCTCCCATGAGGCTGCATACTCCGGCGAGGCGGGCGACGGCTCCCATGGTCGTCGAGGACGGCGGAGAGAGCTGGGGAGGTGCGGCACAAGGCGGGTGGTGCGGTGTATGACGGCGGTGGGCATAGGCGGTGAGGGTGGCGGTTTTGGCGGGCGCTATGGATCTCGCCGGGCGGGCGACTTTGGGCAAGGGGCGAGCGAGAGGAGAGAGGGAGTCAGGAGGTCGGGGCCCGCTTTTAAAGGCCAGGAGGCGGCGGCGTGGCAGGCAGCGGCCACGGGACTCGGAGGAGTCTGATCGGGAGACGACGGGCAGGCGGAGCTGGGTCAGCCTGGCTGGGAGCCGGCCCAGTTCGAGGGAAGTTTTTTTTAAACAAACAGAGAGAGAAAAAAAATAATAAAATTTTAATATTATATAGGCATATAATATATCAAATTTTTTAGAAAAAGATTTCCTACAACATGGACATTATTCTAGCATTAAATAAAATACACACAAATTTAAATAAAGCAAAGAGTGCTTACGGTCCAATAAAATCCAACAAAAATCATTTTAAAAATATCAAAATGAATTCAATTTTATTTCTCTCCATTTTTCTGAGGTAGGGAATCATGTTACCCTATTTTCCATATATCTTATTTTTGGAGAAAAATAATTTGAATAAAACTCAAATAACTCCAAATTGAAAATAAATTCAAAAGAACTTTGAATTTTAATTCTTTGAAACTCCCAACTCATATTTCATATAATTTGAAGAAGTCATTTTATCTTCTCTCATGAAAATCATTGAGTTGCATAAAGTTTTAGAATTGGAAGTATTCTCAAATGAAATTCAAATATTTTCAACACCCCTTGTCATTTAAATAAATGGAAGAAGTCATGTCATCTTCTCTCCAGGGTTTTGTGATGAAAAGAATTTGAATTTCCCGAAGATCATAAAAGCAAAAATGAAAGTTTGGGAAAGTCCTTTTCTTCCCTCTCATTTAACTTTCAAAAGATTTCAATTCACTCACTTTCGGTCAATCAATCAAACAATCAATCAAAACTATCTATTTGTTTATAACATTCCAAAATTTAGAATTTTGGGATGTTACAAACTACCACCCTTAAAATGAATCTCGTCCTCGAGATTCGGAGAGGCTAGCAAGAAATAGGTTAGGGTTTGGGGGTCTTCTAAAAAATCCATCGATCGTCTCCGGGGTCTTGGGTGCTACCACCCTTAGAAGCATTGTTATTTTTCCATCAAAACTCATATACTCCATCCTTATTACTGACAGTGTCGGTCTTCTCAGATCGTAAGGAAAGTTCCTTCTCTGGGCTCTTCTGGTAGTGGCATAACCTTTCCTCAATTATTTTGTCCTTTACTTCTTGGTAAGGTTGTTCCGAGACTGGGTCTTCATAGTCGATGCTGGCGCCAATTCTAAACAACTATCGATATCTCATGGTGGTCAACAATTTATGGTTTCTCCTGCAGAAAACGGGTCTGGGTTGAACCTCACCGTATATCCTACGATTGGCAACAGCCGCCGTGTACAAGGGAAAATACTTATACCATTCTAAGGTTCAAACAAGATTTTGACCGTCGTCTCTCTACTATAGGTAAGTCACTCAGATTTACCATCCCGTATAGCAAGGCGAATAATAAGAGTAAGTCGGTATGGTGATCAGTCCATCCCGCACCCAAATCATTACCTTGTACATGGTTTAGCGAATCTCGCATTCTAACACTCGATCATCCTCACAAGCATTGCAGAATTTCTCTTGTCGACGAACCAAGTTCGGAAAATCCATTGATTCTGCAAGCCAAACAAACATCTATCGTTCCTTAACAACTCTCAGGTTTTGCGTATCCTCCTATAGAATCATCGGTTGATAAAATCGTAACTTCTTCCAGGGTTTTTCCTTCAGCAAGAATGTGCTTGCTTCTTGGTAGGTCCTGGAGCCTGTGGGTTATGGCCCATCTCATCACTTGCAAACCTTGAACACATCCTCAGGGCAACTGATCATTATTCCAACTTCCAACTTCCTAGTATTCTTAAATCCATCCAATTGTACTATCTTCCTTCCTTCTATTGGCACCAAACTAGGACATGATTACTCAGACTCATCATGGAATTTCCATTGATCCATATTTCCAACATCATACCTCCTTTATATCCAATAGTAATGCATCTCTTCATCCTCGTGGGATGTCCCACATACCGAGATAAAAGCTCATACTTATGAAGTCCATACTCCACTTCGTGGAACATCATTATCCTTTCTGTGGTCAAGCGTCCTTACAGGGAATATTGGCCATTTCGCATGGTACCTCTTCAACTGGAATACGTGAAACACATCATGAACTCCTAACAGTCCTTCGGGTGACTCCAATTTGTTGGCCACTTCTCCCATACGCTCCAAAACTCAGTATGGTCCTACAGATCTCGGGGCTAACTTTCCCTTAACTTCAAATCGTTTTAACTCCTCATAGAGGGGCACAGGAAGACATGCTCTGTCTCCAATTTCATAGACTACCTCCTTGCGTCTGCATAATTATTCTGCCTGGACTGAGCTACCTTCAGTCTATCTCGAATCAACTTAACATTCTCTTCTGACTCCTTGATCACATTTGGTCCAAACAACTGACGGTCTCCAACTTCATCCCACATCAAGCGTATGGCTCCTTCTCCCATACAAAGCTTCAAAAGGGGCCATCTTCAAACTGACTTGATAGCTGTTGTTGTATGAGAACTCCGCGTAAGGTAGATTATCATAACTACTAGATCCAAAATTTAGCGCACACGCTCTCAACATGTCCTCCAAGATGTCGATTGACTCTCTTGATTTATCCATCCGTCATGCGGATGAAGGCTGTCTTGAACTCTAGCCTAGTACCCAAAGTCCGGTGCGGTGATTCCAAAACTTTGAGGTAAACTGTGTTCCTCTATGATGGTCCTCGGAACTCCATGTAGACATACGATCCTTGTCAAACATATCTTGGCCAACTTCGCACTTGTATAGGGGTTTTCACTGGGGAAAAGTGAGGCACTTTGGTCAAGCGAGTCAACTACTACTACCCAGATAGAATCATATCCCGTTCTGGTTCTGGGAAATCCGGTGATGTAACCCATGCCAAGCTTATCCTGCTTCCATTCGGGTATCGGCATAGGCTGTAGTAATCTTGCTGGTTTCTGATGTTCTGCTTTTATTCTCTCTGGCATACATCACCTACGACTACATACTCCGCAATATCCTTCTTCATACCAGTCCACCAGAAATGCTCCTTCGAATCCAAATACATATTGGTGTTTCTAGGGTGAATCGAGTATGGTGAGTCATGAGCCTCCTGAAGTATTTACTTCCTGATCTTTGCATTATTGGGAACATATACATGGTCCTCGAACCATAAGGTGTCGTGCTCATCCTTACGAAAACCTTTGACCTTTCCTTTGCTCATCCTCAGCAATCTCTTTGTCATCCTTCGGATCTTCCCAATAATGTAGACTAAACTTCCATTGCTGCAACAAAACCTTTGGGAACAATCTCCAGAAGTTCCACGAAAATCCTCGGCTAACTCCTTTGGTAATCCTCTGCTTATGAGGGTATTTGTCCTTATTTTCTTTATGGTTGTGTCCTATTTCTCCACAAAGCTTGTATGCACAAGTTTTCTTCATATCCTTTTTCCATAAGGCCTCAATTTCTGGGACACAAACCGAGACTTTAGCAAAGTAAACTTTAATTCTTTCCAAGTGATTACTCCTTGCAATCCATTGATGGTTTGGTACATCCTCTACCAGGTAGTGGCACCTCTTCCAAAACACTTAAGAGCATGCTGGGCCATATCCTTTCTGACTATAGGGTTGTTCTTCATGTGATCCTCCATGTTCTGAATCCATTGGTCCATCTCCAATTGACCCATCGGTCCAGAAAATATAAGCTCTTCTCCATTCATCTTATAACAGGTCCATGGGTTTGGGGTGGGATAAGAGAGATCGAGAGGGATGCACACAATGCAAACAAAAGTTTTGAAAATACATGTTTTATTGTGGCTGTCGGAAAAACATCAAACAAATGACAGCTCACAAACGTCGCATCTAACGTAGGCATATAACAGGGGTTGGGTATTCTAAAGGTCAATGTCGCCAAACTCTTCCAGTCTTGTTCATGTCTTCGATGGGCTTCTTCCGATCATGATGTCCTTCTCAAGTTCTTTTTCCAGATCAACTATGTTGTCGCGAGGTCTCTCGTACCGTCTTTAATATTTTGAAGTTGCATTCCAAACTTCTGGGTTTCAACATCCTTGGCATGAACCACGGTCCTACTGTCCTTCAGTTCCTGATGAATCTCCTGTATCTCGAGGTTTTGCTCCTCTAGCTTGGCTACTTTCAGCTCATGGGTCCTGAGTCCTTCACCAATTGCCTTCTTGTCAAATATTGCTTCTTGTTGGTCCATCTTAACTTCCTGATGTAACACTCCAGATCCTGGTGATACACCAGCTAAGATTTAAAACTGCATCTTTTGGTCGACAGATGCTCCATCAGCCTTCTACCATCTATCCTTCCATGTATCTGCATACTTAACTCTGCACGGTGACAATAGCATAAGCGGGTGATAACATCATGGATAGCGTGTTTCTGCTCTTGTCATTTCCATGAGCTATCATTTCATAATTGATATCTCCCGCCTTAAGGTTCTCGACAAAACTTTGAGTTACTAACTCTCCATGCTCCGGTCTTTCTCCGATACACCTTGATCTCGGGTATTGACGGCTTCCATAGTCCGCTGGTTCCATTAAGGTAGCCTTCCTAGGTCATACAAATCTGGGAATTCTTCAGAGCCTTCAAAATCTCCTAGTCTTCGGAGTCTTCAACAGTTGTAGTTTCCATTTACACGGTAAAATCCTCTTCATTCCAAATGGTGTTGGTTGTCCGATATCTTGTCTCCTTGCAGTGGTCTCATCAGTCGAATCTTCGAGTGGTCAAAAGGGAAAAGGGGTATGGTCTCGCTAAAAGGGAATATTTGAATAAGCTCAGAAGAGAAGAGAGGTAAAAGATCTTTTTGAAAAAGAAGTAGTAGAGAAAATCTTTCCTATGGGCTTGCCAGTTTCTAGGGTCACATCCTACAATCAACATGTGCTCTGATACCATCTTGTAGCGACCCGACCCGAATGGATCAAGTCTTTGTGCTTAGTGTCATCCCTGGATCGGTATGCTGACACACACAATACTCGAAGGATTTATAACAGAGGTAAATGACATGTATAAAGTAGCGTAAATACTATTACCTCAATCCAAAAGATAGCGGAAGCAACAAGGTTGTGGATTCCCATCAACACCAACGGCAAAGTTGAGTATAGAAATCGTAACCCTAACGTATCACTTATTCGTAAATGCGAAAAGTGCGCAACATGAAAAGTTGCAGCCCGAAAACGGGTCAGCACATGGAATATGATGGCAAAGTAACACATAGAGAATAATGAAGGAATAAGCCTATACTACATGCATATATGGCTGGTGGAAAGCTCTATGATTACAGCTTTGCAAAAAGCCAATTTTTCCCTACATCAAAGGAATAAATTTTACTTTAACTATCATGGTGGTTGAAACATCATTGAGAAGGTATAACCCCAACTCAATGATCCCAATTACGATGATTAACAACCCAAAGAAAATTAGTTAAGAGTGATGAGATACATGTGAATACTCAAGTACTAGATACTCAGAATCGTCCATAACCGGGACACGGCTAACCATGATTAGTTTGTACACTCTGCAGAGGTTAGCACTTTTCCCCACAAGACTCGATCGCCTCCGTTGGTTTCTCGTGACCGCATGGTGTTTGAGAGAAGGATGACCGAGACACGATCTTCGTAAACATTAACTCTCTACTCCGGATAGATCATACCAAACCTATAAAACCCACTACCTGCTGATCTACCTCTTTGAGAGCTTCACATAACTTACTCAACTATGCTAGAGCCCATAATAGCTTGTGGCTGCACACGGAAGTTTCTAACATGAATAATCTCGGTTCCTTTGAGCACTGGTGGCGGTCCATAGGAAGATCACACGGGTACCCGGGATTTCCAAGAAAGCAGACAACACTGGGTTCCCAGTGCCTCAATCCACCCAGATGTGTATTTAAGTTGCCACCTTAAAGTAAACCATTAATTTACAATCTCACATACATCATGAATATCTCTCAAACCCAAACCACGTCTACGAGCATAGCATGGCAATATAAGCATAACGTAGAAGTAACTCCCAAGGGTTTGAAAGTAACAGGCAATAGGTTCCTACCTCATCATCTACTTCCCAACCCACAATTTAATGACATCCTACTCATGCAATGTTGGAGGTTGAGCTAATGCATAAAAGCTGGGCATGAAAAGATATGATCAAGTGTTACTTGCACGCAATGTTGATGAAGATGATTCGCACTCAAAACTCTTGATAGTTCTACTCGTCACACTCCGGTCAATCTATCGTAATCAAGCAATAGTAACCACACATAAGCAATCACTCAAAAGATCGGAAAGATCGAATAAAACAATTCGGAAAACGTCAAAACCAATCAAATAACTCTTGCAACATAAAACAATTTCTAACAGTACCAACATTATGTGAATTTGGCCTTATCAGAAAGTTTAGGTCAAGAGCTTCGATTTGCAAAAAGAATCAACTCAAACGGAGTTACGAAACTCAAGTTATGATCAAACGAAGTTTGAATTCAAATCTGATCTAATTCAAATTTTAAACTTTCAAAAACATGTTTGAGTTGGATTACTAGAAAGAGGAGATCGTAACGAAGAAGTGAGCGTTGGTTTCGTTGGATTTGGACTAACGATTAAAAAGTTATGAGGGTTTGAAAATCAGGGGCTAAACGATAAAGAAACTAATTACGGATAGGTCCCTGACTAAAATAAAAATAAAAAGAAAAAAATCTACAGGCGAACGCTCACTTCTGAAAGCTAACGAGCGAACTCGTTCACTACCGGACCCTAACTAATGAACGCCGCATAAACTAAACTATTAAAAAACAAAAACCGATCTAGAATAATAAAGAAAAATCGGTGTTTTACCGTCCACCATGGGTTTTCATGAAAGCTCAGCTTCCCATGAGGTCACAGATCGGAGGGCGGCGGTTCAAGGCTGCCGAGGACTGCGGAGAGCGCGGTGAGGAGGGCGGCAAAGGTGGTGGCGACGTGGGCATAGGGCGGCGAGGTGGCGGTTTGTGGCGGCGCATGGATCTCGCCGGGCGACAAGGGCGGCGAGCGAGGAGAGAGGAGTTTGGGCGTCGGGGCCCGCTTTTAAAGGCCAGTGAGGGCGTGGCGAAGGGGGCTGGCTGGCGCCGGACCGGAGGAGTCCTGGTCGGGACGATGGGCAAGGCGGCATGAGTGGGCTGCTGAGCCGGGCCGCCCAGCCGAGGGAAGTTTTTTTTTAAACAAACAGAGAGAGAAAAAAAATAATAAAATAAAATAAAATGGAAATATTATATAGGCATATAATATATCAAAATTTTCAGAAAAAAATTTCCTACAACATGGACATTATTCTAGCATTAAATAAAATACACACAAATTTAAATAAAGCAAAGAGTGCTTCTGGTCCAATAAAATCCAACAAAAATCATTTTAAAAATATCAAAATAAATTCAATTTTATTTCTCTCCATTTTTCTGAGGTAGGGAATCATGTTACCCTATTTTCCATATATTTTATTTTTGGAGAAAAATAATTTGAATAAAACTCAAATAACTCCAAATTGAAAATAAATTCAAAAGAATTTTGAATTTTAATTCTTTGAAACTCCCAACTCATATTTCATATAATTTGAAGAAGTCATTTTATCTTCTCTCGTGAAAATCATTGAGTTGCATAAAGTTTTAGAATTGGAAATATTCTCAAATGAAATTCAAATATTTTCAACACCCCTTGTCATTTAAATAAATGGAAGAAGTCATGTCATTTTCTCTCCAGGGTTTTGTGATGAAAAGAATTTGAATTCCCGAAGATCATAAAAGCAAAAATGAAAATTTGGGAAAGTCCTTTTATTCCCTCTCATTTAACTTTCAAAAAGATTTCGAATTCACTCACTTTCAGTCAATCAATCAAACAATCAATCAAAATTATCTATTTGTTTATAACGTTCCAAAATTTAGAATTTTAGGATGTTACATTTTATCTCAAGGAAGGATTATGGGCATCAGAATTAAGAGCAAAACCAAATAAAGCTGACAACATTAGGAACTGGGTAGCACCGTTTCTGGACCCGGATTAAACCTTTTTCTTATGTTTCCTGAAACCGACATGGGTTAATTGTAAATTTCTTTCTGTACTTTGTTTATATTATTTAATGAAAATACCGTAGAACAATCTGGCTCAAAAAAATTTAATCGGAATGGCTATGAAAAATACCATGGCAGGTAGGTATGGTGACTGTTTTGAGCAGATGTGGAGTTTATGTGTAGGAGAACAAGATAAACTCTTTCCATGGGTTTGAATGTAATTAGTTATATTCTCCGCTCCAAAAATAGATGACTCGACTTTATATTAACTTTAGTACAAAATTAGTACAAAGTTGGATCATCTATTTTAGAACGAAGGGAGTATGTGTCAAGTCTCAATGCGAGAGTTGGCAATGTCCGATACCGAAGAGACTAGCATAAAGATGAAAAGGAAGTGCAAAAGATTCGGACTCGCTTTAGTCATAAAAGAGTCAAACACAACAGTGTCATGGCATAAGACTCAAAAAAGCTAAGTAGCTGGAGGGTAGTTTGGCGGGGTTACCGGTTGCGCACTGCAAACCACGAGGTAACGCGTTCTCGTTGTTTGCGACACAACTTGTGCTCGCTATAGCTGGATACGCTTGTTTGGTTTGTGGCTCTAAAAAAACCTCCTCCGCTCCTTACAAGGAATAGAAGGTTGGCAAGAAAGCGAACGGTCATATACAAGGCAGCAAAGACGCATCAGAACAAGCACACGATTTAGTGTTCGGCCGCATCATGATCAATGCTTCCCGAAACGTCGTCCATCCACTCCCACTGGGAGATTTCACGATGCTCTCTCCACCCATCTGTCGAATCTTCGGGGCCGTTTGGTTTCCAGCCACGTATTGCCATACTTTGCCATACTTCATCTTAAGTAAGTTTGATTAATTTAGGTTTTAGCCATACCTAAAGTAAGAATTTTTTATGAGCAGTGAACCCCACATGTTATAGACATAAAAGTTATGGTAAGATTCTCTTAGGCAAGTCAAAGTATGGCTAGCAATTTGAGCAACTTAAGTTAGGCAAATATAGCAAGTGTGACAAAAAATAATGTGACAACATAATGCAAACATAGTTACAATCCAAACAGTTCCTTCATTCGTCCACTCAACAGACTGGACACAGGAAGCTAATTCTCTCGGCGGAACAGCTGGGAGCTAGATTTATACGATTCCACTCTTTCTCCAGATCAGATCCGCACAGCTGTAGGTAGCGATCAAGCATAGCCTCACAACGTCCTAGTTCATGCGCTGCACGGCTCTAGGTAAAGCAATCAAATAACGAATCAAGATAACAGAGGGAGAGTGGACACTTCTCTGGATCAACAAACTTAAACATGCCTAGACAGCTGCAAGTAAACAGACAACGGGTGTCCGGATAATGGCAATTAAATACAACTCACAAACAATTGATGTTTTATAATTAAAGGAAAGACAAGACGACATGGAACACAGCATAGCACCAGCATATGTGAGCATGACTGGTGTAACAATCAGCGTCAACACGGCATGGATAGCCTGGCCGACCTCTATAAAGTCGTGGATGCCACACCTCAATAACACAAGCACATACTACCCCCATTCCTAAATATAAGACCTTGGGGCAGTTTACTGTATTTCTTTAGGTCTGAAAAAGAAGGCAGAATAACTCGCTGTGAGAATAATAATACAAAGAACCCATCTCAATCACCAGGATTCGGAAATGAGCATCACAAAAAGAAGGGGAACAGAGGTCGTGCACATCACTTTCTTTTTCTCTTACAGTATTACATGTTGGGTCAACAACACATAGCAGTGGTGGTACAATAACAACATGCAAATAAGCATAGTCATTACAACACTGAAGAAGAGGAAGAAGAAGAAGAAAAAAACAAGGCAAGACAGAAATATCTACTAATATGGAACAATTCTCTGACTTCTAATGCATAACTTGCGAGACAGCAAGAGCACAAACTCATGAAAATATGCTGAATGAATAAATTAGGCAGGCCCCAACGGTGACCGACTGAAAAGCAGACCCAGATTTTTACTTCACCGCCCCTTGGGGTTCATGATCTGTGAGAACACCGCGCTCGGCGTCAGCCCATCCGAGTCGATGCTCGCGACACTTTGGTCACCCATGCTTAGGGAAGTTGTTGTGGTCGTAGTGGTGCTGGAATCAATTGATGGGTCATTGGGATCCTTCTTTCCAACCATCACGAGGGGAGTGCCCTCATCTGACATCCCACACCCAATGCTTCCACTCTCCTCCGCGCTTTCCTGCATCTGAAGAGCAAACTCAAGTTCCAAAGCACATCCCCCATCGAAGGGCGCTCGATGCCATTGTCGGCAACACACTTCTCGGCCGTCTCGGCAAACTTCTTGAAGCACTGCGGAACAATCTTTCCCTTCAGGTAGGGATCAACAATCTGATCAAGAATTCCCTTCTTTTGGCAGTGCAGTGCCCACTCTGCCAAGCTAACTTCTTCCTTCGCAAGAGTGGGGTTCAAGGCAGGCCGAGCACAAAGGACCTCGAACAGCACCACACCAAACGAATACACATCAGATTTCTCAGTGAGCTGCTGCCTGCGGAAATATTCAGGATCTAGATAACCAAAACTGCCCTTGACAACTGTGCTCACATGCGTGTGATCCATCGATGGCCCAGTCTTGGACAGACCAAAATCTGAAACCTTGGCGACCCATTTCTCATCCAGGAGGATGTTTGTCGTCTTCACATCACGGTGGATAATGGTGTGCTTTGCACCGGTGTGAAGGTAGTGAAGCCCACGAGCTGCACCGATGCAGATCTCCAAACGCTGCCTCCAGCTAAGCGGTGCATTCTGGGTCTTGTATAGGTGCTCACGGAGAGTTCCATGAGCCATGTAGTCATAGACCAGGATCATCTCATTCTTCTCCTCGCAGTAACCAATCAGAGACACAAGATGACGGTGCCGGAGCTTTGACAACATTTCAATTTCAGTCTGGAACTCATGTATGCCCTGCTCAGACAAGGGATTGCCACGCTTGATAGCCACCTTAGTTGTGCCCCCGTCAATCTCTCCATGGTAGACTTTACCGAACCCACCAACACCAAGGATCCGTGACTCATCAAAGTTTTTGGTTGCGGCCTTGATCTCTGCAAAGGAGAAATGGCGGCACAGATTGGACGGCA
Organism: Aegilops bicornis; assembly: GCA_021605145.1. Taxonomy (NCBI): domain Eukaryota; kingdom Viridiplantae; phylum Streptophyta; class Magnoliopsida; order Poales; family Poaceae; genus Aegilops; species Aegilops bicornis. Next base: position 391,769,150 of record CM038672.1, read on the forward strand.
AAGATGAAGCATAACTTCCTGTAGCATGCGACTTGGCTGAGCTTGAAGTGTGTGAATGGCCATACAGCGACAATGGCAGCCAACCAGAATGGCCGTCACTCATGCCGCTAGCCTTGGCCGCTTTCCTCCGACGCTTGCAGATGAAGCAGCAATATCCAAGCGCAAGCACTGCCAAACCTCCAATTACTCCACCAACAATAGGCGCGACTTTAGATTTCTTGTCTCCTGACCCGCTTTGCGCTGGTGGATCAGCACTTGGGACAGGATTGAGCCCCACGAGGCTCCCATTAGTAAGTTGCAGCTTGAACACCTCCATCCCATTGAGAATAGCATCATAGTACTGTGGCTTGGTCTCTGCATCTGGATGTAGAGCCACCCAGAAATCCATAATCCCAGAACCCACAGTGCTCACCACATAGTCCTTGTACACTGGGGTACCAATACCATTGGGATCCGCCCACTGGATCACATCAGCACCTTGCATGGCAGTCTGGTTGTTGAGGTAGATGTTGAACACCCGCTGATTGGGTTTAGTGTATGGGGATTGTATCTCACAGAAATGGAGCCTCACAAGGTATTGGTACCCAGCATCCACCTGCAATATCCAGGTGAGATTGTAGGCCATGTTTACACCCTTGTCTGGCCCCATTGATCGCGCCGTGGCATAGACATCCGAAGGTGCCACATATCTCGGCACATTGTCAGGGTAGGTGATTGTGACACTGGGATCGTTCTGGTACGATACCCCAGCCCCTGCACCATAGATGTAAGGCGTGTCGTCGTCCCATGACCGAGCCCCGCCGGAGTCCTTGGAAGGGGAGATGGCCTGGCCTCCGACGTTGAGCCGATACATGGTCTGCAGAGCAGCAGCAGGATCCATCTCGTATGGCTGGCTGTTGCCGTCACCGGTGACTAATTGCGGCGTGGCGAGGTCAAAGAGGTCGGGGGAGGAGACGACCTCGATGCCGTTGATGAAGGCGTACGCGTTGGGGTGGCCCTTCTCCGGGGTGAAGGTGAGGTCGAGGTTCTGGCCGGTGACGTTGACGGAGAACTCGCGCACGATGTAGGCGAAGTTGAGCGCCGTGGTGGTCTGGTAGGCGCTGAAGTTGGAGAGGAGCGTGACCTTGGCGGCCGGGACGGAGACGGAGAAGAAGGCGTCGGCGGCGTTGCGGTTGGAGTAGTTGGCCGGGTAGAAGTGCAGCCTGAGGAATTTGCGGCCGGGGCCAAGCGGGAAGGAGTAGGTGAAGGGCGCCGCCGAGACCCGCGCCGTGAGGTAGGGCACCTGCGGCACCGAGGGGTCCTGCGCCCGGCGCTGGCCGAGGCGAGCTTCGGCGGCGCGTACTTGGACCCGGCGTCGCCGTCCCACTGGCGACCGTCCGTGTCGTTCCCCTTCCCCGTGGCGCCGCAGTCGAGCAGGATGTCGTCCCGCGGCACGAACGGGGTCCCCGCCGAGGGCGCGGGCGCGGTCGCCCCCTGCGCCCACGCCGTGGGGACAAGTGCCGCGGCGGCCACGAGGAGCAGGAGCCCGCATCTCGGGCCTCCTCTCATGGTGCGAGCTGTAGTAGCTTGCGTTTCCTTGCGGCTCACAGATCGCCCATCAAACGGCTCCCGGCACCGATCTGGGGGCGGATTTGCGTGCTGGCGGGAGAATCGGCGGGCAGCGCGTGGCGGAGGAGGTGAGATTTGAGGGGAAAGTGGTGGCCGAGGTGGTGGAGGATGAGGGTGGCGTCAAGGAGGAAGAAGGGAAGGGGAGAGAGGTTTCGGGCGCTTGCTCTGCTTCTTTTCATCACCGCGGTAGCGTGCGTGTGTCACTCTCGTGGCCTGCTGTGTTCCGCTGGCCGGTGGGGGCGCCGAGACGACGGGCCCCAAGGAACAGTGGAACGGTACGGGTGCTGCGCGCGCGGTGTGGTGACGGTGGAGGACAGCTGCCTCAGTTGCGCGTCCCGTTTTCCCCGGGCTTTTTTTAAAAAGCCTTTTCGGTACCGTCGAAATAAAAAAGGCTTTCCGGTGGTGGGAACCGCGGCCATGTGCAGGGGAAGAAGTGGGGGCCCGCTCGTCATGGACTGTTGACAGCGGTGCTGGTACCTAAGACGACGCGGGATTGCATGGGGTGTGGTCGGGTCAGGTAGTATAATGTGGACAGCCGATAGAGAGGTTCGTGTTGTTACCACCAGAACGCGGTCCCATTAGTCAGAGACCGCGGCCGCTGCTGCCAAATGCAAGCTGTGAGCCAGCCAAACCCGGAATAAGCCACGGGACAGAGGGCCCACCAACGCCGGGTCGGCGCAATCGGTATTCGGTGCCGTTCGACAGCCGAGAGGCCGACGCGGCGGGAGGAGGAAGCCGCGCGTGGGCCCTGGTAACATGCAGCGGAATCAGGGATATTTTTTTTAAGTATACTTGTATTCAAATCACAAAATAAGCCTTAAAAAAATTACAAAATGATACAAAGTCTTTGTCCCATACCAGCACTTAACACATACGCAAAGAACAAGGAAAAACGGAGAGCATCTTAAAACAACCAGTAAAACACAAAGATCTTCAAAGCTATGTGTTATCATTCCTTAACCTTATGAGAAAACTTCTGCAACATAAGAATCTGTAACTAGCCTCGAGCCACCACATTGCTTCCTCTTTTCTATGTTGCGGCACCAAAAAGGCATTGGGGTTGTTTGGTTCATTTCCTCGCTTGCCCTGCCAAATCGTGGGCGTAGTTGGTACGTCGAAAAATAGGCGGACAATTCCGGCGCCAATGTTTTCACCAGCAGTTTGACGCAAAACAAGTTGGAGGAGGGCGAGACGGGTTGGCGTACCAATATTTTGGAGTCGGTCCAAACGCCCCCTTAAAGCCTGGTCAATGACCCATATTTTGGCAGGGCAGCTAAGGCACCAAACTAAACAGCCTCAAGGACACATATGTGCATCCAACACGCCTGCACCAGCCTTCGTCATCTATGAATTTGAGTACCGCTACGTGCGCCTCTTCTAGATAGAATAGAACTAGGATCCGGTTCCGACGTCGCGGCCGGGTAAAGCAGTACATCCCTCCAGCAGTGGCACAAAGAAATAGAGAGAAAACAGCAAAAAATCATACCAATGAGGAGGAAGAAGAATCTCCATCTCCACACAACCACCTTCCATCCGAGGATCCAACCGTGTCGGCCGACCTCCAGACACCATAGCCCGCGACCTCGACGAGATCCGAGGATCCCCCACCCTGCTGGCTCCTAGACGAAGGCAAGAGCTCCATCTGACCGCGAACAGAGCCCGAGAAAATTTATTCAGACGTGGCACCACCGCAACGGTCTCGGCAACGTCTCCCACAACCCTAACCCTATTGTGAACCAACCCCACGCATAGATCCGAGGTTCCCCCTCCCTCCCGCTGCCGGAGCGGCAGATGTAGGGAGAGGAAACCAGCGGCAGCGTCGGCGGCTCGCAAAGCGAAGCCGCGCGTCGCCTCCTTCCGCCTGTGTATGAGATCCCCTTTTTTCGGGGCGAGCGGTCTAGCAGGATCAGGGATCGTGACGTGCGCACCTCATCTTTTTTTAACACAATATAGACTCAGAAACGATACACACATGCACATTCTATCTCTATGAGCATCTCCGGGAGACTGAATCGGCACATCATCTTAAGATTGATGAAGTCGCCGCCGATGTCTTCGTAATCGATATGAACGTCTCCTCTCACTGAACGCACATCGTTGAAATGCTCGAGATGAATTTTAAAATATGCAACCATTTAAGACTTCTAAATGGATGATTTCACCCAAAAAAATCTAACCATATGAGCTAAGTTCAATTCGCGCGCACCTCTTCTCGTTCTCACCGGCGACTTGGCTAGTTGTGTGAACTTATGGCTCTCAAGCGCCAACGCATTGTATATGTGCAAGATTAAATATATTGTGTTTCATCAAGGAATGATTGTTGTTGACTTCGGGAAAAAAACATTGAGGACTAAATAGCGTGAACAGTACTTGTATACAGCGTTTTGAACCTTTTATCATCCAGAATACTATAAAAGTTATTCCTTGACGAATCATTTTTATACGAATGTCTAACTTGATCATATTCGATTTTAATTTATTTTTTAATTACTCCCTCCGTAAACTAATATAAGAGCGTTTAGAACACTAAAATAAACGCTCTTATATTAGTTTACAGAGGGGGTACTAAATTATGTTGTGCATATAGGTTGCGCTGACACCCGGGTGCACCATGGTATTTTTCCATTAGGCTGGCCATAGTGGGGGTAACATAAGTAGTATCATACATTTGGGACTCGCAAACATACTTATGTGACAGGCAATTAAAGAAGAGAGAGATGGTTATAGTAACATAGGTAGATACCGTAACATAAAAAATGTGATGCTACTATGTGTCATGCATGGCAATAAATAAGACCGCCTATGATACTAATCTATGATACTATGCACTATAGATGTAGTAACATAGACTAGTAACATGTGCATGTTACTAGTCTAAGTTACTCCCCACTATGACCAGCATTAGACTACCCATAGTGGGAGTAACATAGGTAGTAACATCACACATATCTAGATAAAATAGATGATGTGGCAAGCAATAAATGAATAAATGAAGGAAAGTGGTAACATAGCTAGTTACTAGTAGTATGAGTAACATCATCCATATCAAGGCAAAATGAGTCTATAGTCTAATAAATGAAGTGTTGCATGTTACCACACATATGTTACTCCCCACTATAGAGACAGTAACATAGACTAGTAACATGTGCATGTTACTAGTCTATGTTACTACCCATTAGACTAGCTACAATGGAGAGTAACATATACTAGTAACATACACATATCCCTAGACTATATTACTACCTTCATAGTGGGTAGTAACATAAGTGTGGTAACATGCAGAGCTTCATTTATTAGGTTATAGACTCATATTACATTGGGACATGTGATGTTACAGTAACTAGCTAAGTTACTACGACTACCTCTCTCCTCATTAACTCATTGCCACAGCAAATTTACTGAGTTGGACTCGATGTTACTGCTGAAGTTACTCCCACTGTGGCTGGTCTACCTTACAACACCGAATTAACCAAGCATAGCGTTCATTAAATGGAGACGCCTCAGGAGGAGTGCATCACTGTATTCATCTCCGCATAGAGTGATGGACCTTTCATTTGCGGTTTTTAGTGTGGTTCAAGATGATGGTAAGTTGGCAACGTGGTCTCTAGTTTTGGGACGGGGTGCAAGTCCAACCAACTGCTTAGAAAGGACGAGGAGTTGGGCTGGCTATCCCCATGTGCACGTTTCCGAGCAGTAGCTTTCATTGCCGTAAACAAACGCACTGCATTTACAACGATGAACGAGGCTTTGTGTGCGCAACAACGGGGTCGGACACGGAGCATCTGAATGAGAAAGCATCAGGCAACAAGGAAATAGGAACCCATATGGCCATATATGTAAACGTTGCATGCAAAAGAACGTAGCCAATCATACAAGGGCAGGTCCACGTGTGCAGAACCACCAGCCAATCAGAACCAATGTCAACAACTCTCAAAGCTCCACCGTTACAAAACCTGACGAAACAAAATTGGCCAACTGTTCTCTCTCTCAACTTGACAATTCAACATACGATCCCAGCTAGTCACTCGTAAGGGTGACAAAATTCACGGAGGCACACGCTTATCGGTGAACATGGTGTCACTGGCCATAATTTTTTGCGAGTACATCACATGCATCTCCAACTACGTAGATCGCTACTAGAGGTTCATGAGTCGTCTGCTGCCAGCCGTGCCAGTGGAGTAACATGTCTTGGGTAGACAGTGCGCTCTGGCTGGTGCTTCTATGTCATGCGAACGTGCATACAGAGACAGACCCCTTGTATCTTCCGCGCCTACTTTCGGGCGCGCTTCTTTTTCTTATCTTCTTCCCTGTATCTCTCACGCCTATCTTCCCTCTGCCGCTTCCTCGTTATCTCATCCGTCTTGGCTTTCTGCGCCTCGTGAGCTTTCTTCTGCAGCCCGCGCTTGATTTTCTCCTTCCTCGTCTGCATAAATCAAGCGGATGATAAGCACCACGCACAACAATGCATCAAGTAAGAATATGCTCATGTGCACATAACATGTCACCTTTTCATGCTTTAACAGATGCAGCTGTTGAAGAGCTCCATGTATCTTCTTCTCGCCAATATTCATAATCTCCGGTATCATGTCTACAGCTGATCCTTTTTTGCCCTTAGGTCTATCCTTTGGCTTTGATTTAAAAGGAAGCAAAGGTTGCAGTTTTCTAGGGACCTCTATGGCGTTGAACTTCCGCACTTTCCGCTCAATACCCTGCCATGATAACATGTGAGAGATGGTAAAAAAGGATATTAAGAGCAAGAAAGGGTTCCTGAAAAGAAATTAAGGCTCAGAACCTTGTAAACCGAGTCTTTGTTGTGTGGAATAGGTATGTTGTGTGCCTTCCGCAACTCAGCAGTGGTTCTCATGCCTTGCCACATCTGATCTCGGGGTTGAAGAGAAGTGGTCACAAGATTACAATAGGTGGGAACTTCAACGTTGACCCATGCTCGCATGAAGACAATGTCACTCATAAGAACTTTGTCCTCAAATGTACACCTCGCAATGCCTTCAGTATTTTCCCCTTTTCTCCTTAACGCATCTCCTGGTTCGATCTTTGCTGCCTGTAACAGAATACTATTTAGTCCAGAAAAATGAAGAATCTGTCCAGATTGACCTTGAAGTTTCCTCTCCAACAGCAAAAACAAACTAATGTGCTTACACAGAATGCAGATAAGATTCCAATCTACTACTCCCTCCGTTCCCAAAATATTTGTCTTTCTAGATATTTCAAATGGACTACAACATACGGATGTATGTAGACATATTTTAGAGTGTAGATTCACTCATTTTGCTTTGTATATACTCCCTCTGTCCGAAAATACTTGTCATCAAAATGGATGAAAAGGGATGTATCTAGAACTAAAATACGTCTAGATACATCTTTTATCCATTTTGATGACAAGTATTTCCAGACGGAGGGAGTAGTCACTTGTTGAAATCTCTAGAAAGACAAATATTTGGGAACGGAGGGAGTAATAAACATACATCAATAGGGGTGCCTACATGGCGCACGTTTTTTCACTTCCTTTATTATCTATTAGTTTTCTTAGAGCTACAAATAACACCTAAACTAGCCCACACAGTTCGGAAGTTGCTAACTTACCAAAATCTAAAATGATACTCCCTCCGTCCCATATTAATTGATGCTGAAATGGATGTAGCTAGACATATTTCAGTGCTAGATACATCCATTTCAGCATAGGTAATACAATATTATAGGCTGATTAGCAGTATCCATCCAGTTAAGGGTTCACTATTCTTCTTGCCCTGACCTTATTTGAAGCCCGTGTTATTAAAAGAGTAAAATGCAAGCGCGGTCCTAATTCTTTTCTGAAAGTGTCACTTGGGTCCTGATTCTTTCAAAATGCATATCTGCGTCCCAAATCTTTTTAAGTTGTTCATCCGAGGTCCTAATCCCGTCTGACCGCCGCTGACCAGTGCCACGTCGCTGACCAGTCCACGTCAACACCAGAGGGCCCAGGCGGGATAACGACCGGCCGTGAATATTTGCAGAAAAACCCTCTAACCCTAAATCCCTTCCATTCGCGGTCCTTCTTCCTCTTCCCCACCCCTCTCCCTCTCCCTGTCTGGCGAGAACAGGGCGATTGACGGCGGCGGCTCTGCTCCAGTGAGAAGAGGGGGTCATTGCCGGCTGTTGTCCGGCGACGGCGACGGCGACGCTAGTGATTCAGCAGAAGAAGTGGAAGTAGTTGATGCTCAAGGAAGGAAAACAAGGAAGAAGAAAGTGAAGCTCAAAAGGTGGAGGCCAGAGAACATGAAAGAAGTGAATTTTCGCATAGGCATGGTGTTCTTGACAGTGACTGAACTGAGGGCAGCAATTCAAGAGTACATTGTGAAACAAAGAGTGCAAATACAGTACATTAAAAATGATAAGCAGAGGGTTAGGGCAGGCTGTGTTGGTGACTGTCCCTGGTTCTTATTTGCTGCACCTGATAGCAGGACAAAATCTTGGGTTGTGAAGAAGTATGTGGGAGAACATACATGTGAAAGAGAGTGGGCACTGAAGCAATTCACAGCAAAATATCTGGCTGGCAGGCTTGTGGAGACATTCAGAGCAGATGAGAAGATGTCTTTGCAGAACTTTGCCAGGCTTGTTCAGTTGGACTACAATATGCTTCCTACTAGAAACAAGCTAGCAAGAGCAAGAAGATTTGCACTGAAGCAAATACATGGAGATGAACTGGAACGGTACAATTTACTTTGGGACTTTGCAGCTGAAGTTAGAAGGTCAAATCCTGGAAGTACAATGTTTGTGAATGCAAAAGATAAAGAGTTTTTGAGAACTGTTACATGTCATTGGATGCATGCAAGAGAGATTTCTTACTTGCTTGCAGACCAATTATATGCATTGACGGGTGCCACATTAAGAACAAGTATGGTGGAGTGATGTTAACAGTTGTTGGAGTTGATCCCAATGATTGTATCTTTCCCATTGCAATTGCCATAGTTGAAGTAGAAATACTGTTACATGGAAGTGGTTCCTAAACACATTGAAGGAGAATCTAAACATACAGAACACAACACCATGGACACTTATGAGTGATAGGCAGAAGGTACCATACTGTAGCATTTCATATATCATACTGTACCATTTCTTTTGTCAGACTGTAGCATTTCATATATAGCATTTCATATATCATTTGTTTTCTATACTCTGTGTATGTAGGGGGTGATCAATGCTGCCAATGCATTGTTTCCTGATGCACAACACAGATTTTGTGTGAGGCATCTGCATCAAAACTTTGCAAAGAACTGGAAAGGTGCTGTTTTCAAGAATAAGTTGTGGCAAATTGCAAGAGCTACATATGAGGCAGACTGGAAGAAATACATGCAAGAGATGAAAGAGCTGGACCAGGGGGCATTTGAGTACTTGGATGCAATTGACCCAAGGCAGTGGTGCAAGGCCTATTTCCAAGAACTCCCAAAATGTGATTTGCTTCTGAATAATAGTTGTGAAGTGTTTAACAAGTAAGCGCTAACTATAGCATTTGCTTCTTAACTGTAGCATCTCATTTCTCTTAACTGTAGCACTTCAGTTTTCTTAATAGTAGCATTTTATTTGTTGCCACTGTAGATACATACTTGATGCTAGAGAACTGCCCATTGTGACTGCTCTTAAGAAGATCAAGGACCAGAGAGAGGGAGAGAGCGAGCAGAAGACTTAGGGACTGGGGAATGAGGAAAGCATAAACTCCAGGGGTCACATTGCTTAAATTCCCAACCGCCATCCGCGGGAAATCTCCCGCGTGGGCCCTCGAATTGACGTGGCGGCGGTCAAAGCGCCACGCGAGCTGGTCAGCGGCCGTCAGACGGGATAAGGACCTCGCGTGAACAACTTAGAAAGATTTAGGACCCAGATATGCATTTTGAAAGAATTAGGACCCAAGTGACACTTTCAGAAAAGAATTAGGACCGCGCTTGCATTTTACTCTTATTAAAACCCAGTTGTTTCTAACGGCAACAGATTCTAACTTGGATGTTACAACTCAATTCGCTGCCTACAACCTCCTTGGACTAGCCCGTGAACAATCTTCAATTGGCCCATGACAGTCTCTTTGCAGCCCATTATGGCCATTGATATTGGATGCTCCCTGCAGCAAACAGCGAAGCACAACCTGCACAGCCTGGTGCCCAGTTTATTGGTTCCCACCTTGGCCACTGCAGAAGATTGAAGTTGCGGTACCATCTATGAAAATTAGGTTTGCAACATTGCTTTAGTAGACCAGTGCCTAGTTTCTGAGCAAATGTTCTGGTCAGAAGATAATGATGATTCTCCAAGAGCCTGAGTAAAGCAAAGCTCAAGCTTTGTCAAGTCCTCAGCGACCCGACCGAGGTTTCTGAGCCAAGTCTGAGTTAACCTTTGGGTTAATCCGCTCATGGTAAAAAAAACGAGCTCAAGCTGAGTTTGGTTGTATTCTCTCTGGTTCAGCTGGTTGACAGCCGTACATCCAATATTATATGCATTTGGATGCACATTACTAGATTTCTATGAAACGCCTTGTTCCTGTCCGCCTTTTTAGGCATCAACTTACTAGGGGTAACTTGGTAGAGTAACTCAAATATATTTGTAATGTACTACTCCCTCCGTTCCTAAATATTTGTCTTTCTAGACATTTCAAATGGTTACAACATACGGATGTATGTAGACATATTTTTGAGTGTAGATTCACTCATTTTGCTTCGTATGTAGTCACTTATTGAAATGTCTAGAAAGACAAATATTTAGGAACGGAGGGAGTAGAAGATAAGGACGGACAAGTACAACCACATACTACTTCGACTTGTCCATTGGCGCTGCCAAATATCCCCCTCACAAATCTCTCCAAAACCATAATTATAGATATGATAGGGACAGATTGAGAGTTTTATAATGTCCGCTCGTAGTTTTCAAGGTTCTGTACAGTTATCACTTCCATTGGCGTCCCCTAAAAGCTAAAAGGTTCTAGTTAAGAACTACTAAAACTTGGGAGTTTAGTTATGAACCTAGCCCATGAGACGATAGTTGGTCATCCTCAAGATCAATTTGGTTTGATCAAGGGGAGTAAAAAAATGTGTATGCAAAAGGTCTGTTTACTAGCCAGGCCACTTGGTGTGCTGTTACATTTTACATGTCCATTACAAGACCAAAGACAATGCAACGATATAAAAATGTTGAGAAATTGTGGAGGCATAAAATTAGATGATTAGATTCATCAAATCATAAGATGCTATAAATAACTACCACGGATTATTCAAGCAAGCCGTTTCATGTATTACCTTCTTAACTTGTCCTCGGATTCCACTTACTGTCCGAATTGCTGCACCTTCAAACCTCGCAACCTCTAAATCAGATGTGAACATCCCTTTAATTAAGGCGGTTTTCTTAAATATCTTGCATGGTGCGCCTGTGAGCTTGATCTTCTTCATAATTCGGGCAGTATTGTTGAATTCCTGAACCCAACCAGTTGCAGTAATTCTAAATGGTACCTGCGTGAATGTGCAAGCATCATTGCAAAGCATATCAGTAAATTACTAAAATGACTATTGCTAAAACAGAATGAAACTACAAACTACTATCAAGTAGTGCAAACTGAAACTCCGAGATGCATGTTACAGTGACAGACACTTAGTGAACATGTCCATCCAATAAAATGATGGTCACTCCTGACTAGCTTTCCATGGCATTCATAGTGCCTAACTTCTTCAGAGAAATGGCGAGTTCAAATTTTGTCTTAGAAGAGAAAGCATGACATGTGGAGAAAATAAAGTCGGGGACATAAGTCAGGGCCTTGGCAACACAACAATTGAAGATTCCATTCGATTTGGTTGTGATTAGATGATTATGATACTAGGCTGTTGTCACTTACTTGTCTGCGATTATGATAGCCTCTGATTTTGATTATCACTGTCTCTTGAGGATATTAAAAACAGAAATATTTGCTAGAAAATACCATGTCTAAATGTCACACCAAGCATATTTTTTCTTGTTTGCCACTAACCATCTATGGACTGGTGTGAACTCATCAATGAATGTACCTTATTGCTGGAAAGACTCTGGACTGCTAGTACACCACTTTTGGTGGAGCCAGTGGCCCCCAAAACATAGCAAAGCAATGCATATGCTCTGGTGTGTACTTGAGCATGCGGTGCCGGCCATTTCGATCCTCTATTGCATATACAGGCGTTGTTTGGAAACGTCTCCAACCAATAGAGACAACAATTGGGTCTTTTGTCTTCAACACTTTCCTATGCCACCTGTGGCGCTTCAAGCTAACCTGTATCGACAGCAAACAGGGTAATATGTGAAATTGTGGGTCACCGCTAGTATAATAAAAATGAACCAAATGACCCCCTGCAATTGCCTGTTAGATGCTACAGCACACATATTTATAATTCAAATGTGGATAGTGTTCATTAAACATCATACAGAAAAACTAGGGCAATATATCCAGTGGAAGACAAAAACAGTTACTCCCTCCATCCATATATATAGGGCCTAATGCATTTTTCGAGATTACCTTTGACTATTGATAAGATGAATAGTACATGAGATGTATAATGTGAAAGTTATATCATTGGAAGCTCCTTCCACTCACAAATTTGACGGTATGCTTTGTGTAACTTGCATGTCATATATTATTGCTCTAACATGTGGTCAAAGTTAGGCTCGAAAAATGCATTAGGCCCTATATATATGGATAGAGGGAGTAAACATCAATATTCATGCTGATTTGTTTTTTATGTATCTTCCATATGAATATGATTTTCAACTTGCGATTTCACGTATTAATAGAATATCACCCTCCTCAAATACTGCAGTTTTCAAGACTTTCTGAAAACCCTTAGCATCCACCAAGTTTTCACTGTAAGTCTGTAACTTGGAATGGAGGTGTACTTCTCATGCAACTAGGTTAACTCTAAAATCCAGATTTGACTAATCTGCGGCACTATAATCTACACCGCCAAATAATCAGTCAAGATCTGTTCCACTTTTTCCTTCTGATCGCCGCGATAATATTTACACGTGATGTAAATGTGGAAGGTTGAAAGTTCCATGTAACATTATTTTACAGTTACTAGCACATATGCCCGTGCTTTGCAATGGAAAATTTGATGTTTTCTGCAAGCATAATGTCCCACAGTAACGGATTCAGTATGAAAAACATGCTGCAATCCTTCTACAAAATGAACATAAAAAAATACGATGCAATTTAGCCGTGTTTATATTTTCTTTACCGGGCATAATCTCCCACCGATTCCATTTGAGTATAATCCTTCCTTTATTTACCATGATGTCCTCACCCATTTTAGTCGGGAATCAAATCCTTTCTTTTCTAATTTAGTAGCCCCAACACATTGAAGCCTACAGATCCTTCCTTTTAATTATACTACCTTTTTTACCTCAAGTCCTTCCTTTAATTAGTCTCATCTATTTGAATATTTTATTTATTAAGATCACAATCTTTCTTTTAATTATTCCACCAGTTTACACATAATCTTTCTTTAATTAGCCACATCCATTTAAATATTTTATTTAAGCCCACAATCCTTCCTTTAATTAGCTCATTAGCTTAATTAGCTACATCGAAGATCCAGATAGGAGGTCCCGTGTTCAATTCCCACAATGTTGATTTATTTTTTACCCAATTATTTTTCGCGGTCTCTATGAAAGCCCATAAAAGGCCCATCAACATACAAGTACCTGGGCCAGATTGACCAAAAGAAAAGGACCAAACCAAACCAAGAATACCTATTCCCTTTAATAGTAGGTATCGCGGTCTCTATGAAAGCCCATAAAAGGCCCATCAACATACAAGTACCTGGCCCAGATTGACCAAAAGAAAAGGACCAAACCAAACCAAGGATACCTATTCCCTTTAATAGTAGGTATAGATATAGATATAGATATAGATATAGATGTAGAGTATTCGTAGTTCCAACATCAAGTAACTGCACCAGCATATATCAATTCCTTAAGCTACTGATCAAGAAAACTGGAAGTAAATATAAAATGGCTGACCTGCATATATCCAGTGTTCTCCTCACCGAGGCCAATACCCCCAACGAGAATGGGGTGGCAAGGATCAAAATGCTCAACTAGCTCATAAGGCACACCATGTATCTCTAATCTGACGTAAGTACCAGTCCTAAATCCTTCAATTTCTACTCGGGTATCTTCATCCAGATCATTGAGTTCAGATATATTCATTTGCTTGCGGAGTTCAATTTCCTCCTTCAACTGAAAAGATACAAAAGCTAGATCAGTCTCCTTTCTTTTTTCAGGAGCAGAGCTGAAAAGGGCAGAGAATGGCACAGCATACTTTGTCAAAATAGCCCCCTCAAGGCCAGATTGCTCTCTTTTCGATTTCTTCTCGTTATCAACTTCCTCGCCAGAGAGGTCCGATCCATCATACGTAGGTTTCAGTCAAGGAATGAAATAAGAAATGAGCAACAATGCATATCTAATTTCTAGTCAAATAACAAAAAAGTTCAAGAAACCGGTCAAAATAAACAGATCATGGAGGTGCTGTTCCAGTCTAAGAGGCAAGCAAAAGAGCGTCAAGAACAAACTGCAAATCGAAAGAGAAATAAAGAAGGATAAAACGATCACGTATTAAGGATATTCTGAATCAAATTTTGCTTTAAGCGCAAGCTTCTTGAGTCTCAGTTCTTCAACTTTTAGTTCGTCTTCTTTGTGAACACCTGGCTTCCCAGCTGCACTTTCAGCAGCCTGGCTCTTGTGCACCTCACCAGTTTCCAGATCTTCAAAATCACCATCGATTTCTTCATCACCCTCTCCATTTTCATCTACCTCGCGTCCTCTCAGAGAAGCTTTTGACCAATCTCCAGTCACAAAACGGTCACGGATGCTTTTGATGAGATCTTCGTTAGACCAATCACGTAGCTCCACTTTCAAGAACTTAGAGTAATCCTCAGCATCAATATCATCAAAGCTTGGTAATTCATTCTTTACTTGCTGTGAACCACAAAACAAAGTCATCTATTGATTCACACTAATAACAAAACTAGCAAGATATGTAGAACTCTGTGCACTATAGTAAATTCTCCAGGTAACCCATCACACAATAAAATACAGAAGGTAAAATGCTCACATGAACATATATTAGCACTGCATAGTGTGTACCTTCATAAATATTGTGACCAAGAGAACTATAAAAATGATAGCAAAAAACAAGAGTGCAGTTGGGAACTACTTTCTTTGCCCCCAGCATACAGATGGCTTAAGTATAATAAGGAAAAACAAGGGTCAATTGAAGTCCCTTTTCTGTTGACCTATTTCTGATCCAACATGGCTATCAAACCAAAGATCGTGGATAATCTATCCTAGAGAAGATAAGATACCTCGTCTACCGTTAATTATCATGCATGCAACACACGATTACCTTTTTTTGTCCTTTTGGTACAAAAATTTCTTCATCAGAGCTACCTTCTTCGCCGCTATCATTGTCTAGTTCCGCTGAAGCTTGCCCATATACAAGTTGCATTAGACTGGCACTCCGTCTGGCCAGTGTTCTAGCAAGTAAAGATTTTTTCCACTTCGAAGTGTTTTCGGTTCCATCATCTAAATAAAAAAGGTTAGAATTAAAATGTCAAAACAAAATATTGTCAGTGCTTTATTCTTAAGGAAATTGGTTCAGCAAAGAAATTAGCATAACTAATATGTATGTGCAAGGATTGCTGGGTGCATGAGGTAAGATATGCGTGTGAAATTGGTTCCTACCTGAATCAAGAGCTTCTCCACTACCATCTGATGATAAAGATCCTTCAGATAGGTGGTCATCGTCAGAATCTTCATTATGACTATTATCTTCGTTATCATCGTTATCAGAACCCTGTATTTCAAAACAAGGTTAAAATATTTTTACAGACTCAGACTGAAAACCCATAGTGCCATAGAAGCATTAAAAAACGAGTTCATGCCTACAAAATGCCACTTTATATTGACAGGTGGTCTTATAGGTTGCCTGGGTGGGTTACATTTCACAAATAAATGCATGTTCAACAATTATTTCTTAAATATAAAGCATTTGTGGGAAGTAAAAGGACCATAAACTAAGTATGTCAGACAAAACAAGAGAAAGAAAGCTATCCACTGATATGCATTGATACTAAGGGCAAATGGTAAACCTCATCATCATCATCATCATCACCATCTTGAAAATTAACTGACACAGCTTTTCGCCTCATTCTTCCATTGCAAAATTCCACTTCTTCTCTCAAGTCAACGCCATGATCACTTGGCTGAATGTCATCATCATTGTCACCTTCACTATCACTAGAGCACTCAGAAGAAGAGTTCCCATTGCTCTCCAGGGTGCCTGCACTACTAAGGTTATTACCACCTACTTGTGCCAAAATGTTGGCTTCTCCCTGGTCATTCTGTTTTGAAGAAATGGCATTGCCTGTCATGTCACTGTCTTCGGACTGAGCAGCAGGCCGTCTGCCGAAGAAATTGATAAAACTCTGATCTAACTTCTCATCAAGGGAGTATTTGGTGTTCTGAAGAGTTTTTACTAGAGCCACACCGACATCATTACCTTTCCCTGTAGCATGGTCAGCAGCCCAGCAAACAATTAAGCATAGATATGTGATAAACTATTAGAGATAAATATTATATTAAAGGAAAGTCGCACACACTTTCAGAAGCTCTGTAATAGTCATACGGCACTATATGGAACGATCGGAAAACCATAAAGATATTACAGGGGCAATTTAGTCAAATAACTGGTCCACCAGCAAAAGTAAGTTTCTCTACTCAGATTATTTTCCCGAGGCACAAGCAGCAACTATGTAGCAGCCAGCCTCACTTTGCAATCTATGTCTCAGCAACACTCATAAGTCACAACATTATTTGAATGCAATACCAGGTCAGCGACACAATATTAGCAATCAATTGAGTTTCCAGTTTGGCATTAAAATATCCTTGTTAACCAGAGCATGTTTATGCATGGTCATTTCATAAAAAACTATTATCCTGAACAAACATACATAAAAAAACTCCAATTGCAGGCAATCACAGTGGAGGGGACCAAATTCAGGTATTTATAGTTTAACATGCTGGTTGTACCTTGTTTCTTAGATGCATTGTTGTCGTCAGTGTTTGAAAACTGAACAAGATGATCATTGATGTTGATGTACACCGCATCCTTGTCATACAGGAGATCCCCAAGACCAGACATTGGGGCATAGAACAGCTTCTCCTTGTCACGTAGTCCTCGCTTCTTTGCAGCCGATGGCAAAGGGCAGGGATCAGCCAAACTTGTTACACCAGACAAGCTGAAATCACCTGCTCCTGTGATATGCACCTGCACAAATTACTGCAGGTGTTAGCATCCAAAAAAGTAGGACAATGAAATCAAACAGAGAGAAAAGAACAGGAACAACAATGTGTACATGCATCCTTCTAAGTGAGGTGAAGTCCAATTCCTTCTAACGTGCAAGGACTAAATACTGACACACCTCTAAATTGTGTGTGGGGTTGATATCTCACTTTCCTGTGCAGTCATCCTCGGTATTCACAGCAGTCCCATCAAATTTAGTGCATAATAATTGAAGGAAATCTCGCTTCCTAACCCTATTGAAAAGCATTTGGTCCCTTTAAAGAACGTTCCCATCTTTAAACAAATAATTAACAACCAAGTCACCATGTAGGCATGGCAAGGTACTCCAGCCGTGCCTATTTAGCCTTTGCACAAATAAGTTAATCCCTAATTCAAATCAAAGTTCAGCAATGATGAAAGAAAAAGCATATGTTTAAATGTTACCTTGGTGCCTCTTTTCATGTTACATCCACGAAGGTAACCATACAGCGTTATTTTTCTGTCACATTTCCTATTCAAGCGCACACTTTCTGACGAAGTTACATCTTCGAATCTATCTGCTAACAAGTAAGGATGTGCCATTCGCCAACTCAAAGGGATGGGCCTGATAACAGATATAAACCTTGCAAGATTATGGACTTCTCTTTTCGTGTATCTGCACAGAATTGAACAAGTGGTAGGAGTACGTAAGTTAAAAATCCAGGTTAATGTACAGCCATGTCATGAACCTGCAGCATAGAGAAGCCAATGCATATTGCATAGTATACCTAAATAGTTGATCCCCACTAACTCTAATTCTCTCAATATGCAGCCCTCCACATCACCAAATGTGCCACGTCATCATCCACTAAAACTATTTTCTAGCACATGCATACCTCAATTTAATTGGTCCATTTTCAATGGTCCAGCGTACATGCAAACTATTTGTTCATACACAATTACTTCTGAAAATAATAACTTTTGATTTAGGTCATTTTGTTCATACAAAATTTATCCAAAGTTAATCTTTAAATTCTGCAGCAACGCACGGGGAAATCACCTAGTACTGCATAGTATTTCGTTATGATATGGCGAGCAGTGAGCTCGAATTGGCTTAAAATAAATTACCATGTCCCATGGATCACATTTCCAGTTATTTACCTACAAACTAAGAGTCTGAACAATGAAATACCAAGTTTACAGAAACTTACTTTCCATGAATGAGACCAGATAAGTAGAACAGTTTCGCTCCCTCCTTTATCTCAGCCCAGAATCGATGCTTAAGGCGCTGCTTAGTTTTCCTGAGTTTCTTTACATCTTTAAATTGATCAAGATGTGTAAGCACTCCCATTACCTTGGGGAATCCATGCACTTGCATGATATTAAGGAACTCGAATGTATCCTGGATACAAGGTTTCATTTAGGTAGCTTTAGTACAATGTTAACATAAAAGATTTAACAGATAAACATAGATCAAAACAACAGGTCAGCTTCACCAATTGGTACGAATTAACAAACTGAGATCTGGAGAATTAACATGTTGAACACCGAGCCATGAAAAAGGGACCAAATAGTCATGGACAGGAAATCTAATAACCGTAATAAAGCATTTAGCCTAATGTGTAAGAGAAGTGGGATTTTCTTAAACATCTTATCTTACTTTGACCTTGAGAAAATGCCCATCTCACTTTGTAATTGATCTAGTGACCCATTTTACTTTTTCCAGCTCTTGAGCCACCTCGTCAAAATTGTTTTAGCTGTTAGATTTGCTACCTTGGTTCACTAGTAACCGTCTGATCTGGACATGATAGCCTCCCTACAATGCATGCAACATGCAATAGTGTATTCTAAGTGGGTTTTAACTCCTACACATTTAAGTGTGACATGTTTAAATTTTTATGTTAAGATTATTGTTTATTTGCTGCAAAAAACTTCTCACATATTTAAATCTTGCTGAATTTATATTCTATATAATATTCAGAAATCAAATCTCCAATACCATGGCAACGCATGGGGTTTCTATCCAAAAGCCACGGGGAAGGCAAACACCAACCCTCTCACTGCACTCTCATCCCCGCCGCCTTCTCCCCATGCTCGACCAACTGCGGCGAGAACTTCCCTTATCATGCACCCCGACCAAGGAGAGAACCGTGGCGACAGGTGACATGGCACTCTGCCACAGCTAGTCGTTGAGAGCCTTATATGTCATCTTCACCGGGACATAGAAGGAGGAAAGGACCACAGACAATTGGTATAATTCATCAATCAACAGCAACGGCGTAGTGCGACCGTAGATGGTTTGCATGTACTGTTATGTATTCCATCAATCAGTAGTCATGTGTGTTGGTCGGTTGCTTGTTTTTTGCCCACTGAACTGAAGAAAGTGGAGCAGCAATTTATTGGAGCTTGTGCGAGTGGAGTACAGTGAAGAGTTCGGTTCCCTGAGAGTTTGGGGGAGCACTAGGGATCCTGGCCCGATGGAGGACTCACATGAATGGACCAAGAGCCATGCTGGGTGCGCTGTTGGTTCCCTTTGTAGAGCTGCCAGAGGATGGGGAAGCAACGCGGAGGGGAGTGGTACGTTTGGGTCAGGCCAAGGCAAAGCTCAACCCTTCCGGCAACGGGAGTAGACACCATCGTGAGCTCCAGCAGCCATCAAGGTGGGGTGGAGACGGCACCCAAGCTAAGATGCAAACACCCTTGTTGGGAGAGAAAGGAGGTGGGGCAAGCTAAGGAAGAAGAAGCTACTGGAGCATTTTGATCTCTTTGAGCTTAATTTGGAGGCCATTTAGCCAAAAATGATTTAAATATTGAAAGGAGGATGACAAAGTAAGATGGCTCGCTATCCATTATAATTTATAAAGTAAGGTGGGGCATTTTATCCAGGGGGAGTAAGATGCGGCATTTTATCGAAACTCTTTGTAAGAATAGAAGTCGGTGGGTATGTGCTCCTAAGGTGCATCTAAATCCACGAAGCATATATATGTCGTGAGCCCTAGTGTCTGCTAAACAACTTAACAGGCCTATGAGTATTTATAAGAATAACAGCTTTGACAACATACCATCTCAAATCCATAGCTACCATCAATAAGCAGCAGAGCAAGATCTGCTATTTTAGCCGCATCGATCATTCCATTGATATCACTTGGACACTCCAAGAACTGCACCCTCCTGCTTTTACCTATATGTAACAAATATATAAATATTCCCAATAATCTGGTTAATTTGAAGAGCATTGTCCACTGTTTAAGTATGAGATGTGAAAGATTCATTAACCTGATACAACCGTGATGGGACCACGGACATCTGACAAGTTTTGTTTAGTGTAGTGCTTTACTAGACATTTTATCAGCAGCGACTTTCCAACCTGGTCGATTTGAAGTAAGCTAATGGTCAGAGAAGAATACATAGGCATCATTTTCATTCAAGAGCCATATCATACCTGCGGAGGTCCTTGGACTACAACAACAAAAGGAGGTGGTTCCCCAATTGAGCGATCCATGATTGGCACATGGAGACGGCGTTGTTCAATTTCTGCTGACCGAGATTGTAGCCGCTTCGCCTTTGTTGCTGAACGGAAGGCAAAAGCCTGGGAGAAGGCATTTTTGCAGTCTAATTAAACGAAGGCCTCCAAAACCAGATAGGAAAAAGGAATAAAGAAACGGTAACCATCGTTTATAGTGCAAGAATATTTGGGCATGATTCATACTCCCTCCGTAAACTAATATAAGAGCGTTTAGATTACTATTTTAATAATCTAAATGCTCTTATATTAGTTTACAGAGGGAGTACTTTCTACCGGAATGTTCCACAATCAAGCACTAAACAGAATCGTTCATCCTAGGCGAGGCTCTTACAGGCACCCAGATAGGATGCTCGCCAGCCGAATATACTTGACTAATCTACGGATAACAAAACAAGCGGCGAGAAAGCCCGCACTTTACGAGAGAGAAACCCAGGAGACAGCGGGGCCCATCCGTACCTTGGGGTTCTTCCTCTCGCCCCCTTCATCGTCGCCGGCGGCGCCTTTGCCCTTCCTCTTCCGCGCCTTCGCGCCCGACTTGGCCACGCGATGCGCCTTACGCGGCTGCTCGACGCCGGTGTCCCCCGGAGGCATGGTGATGAGATTTTTGCGGCGGCGGAGAGGGGGGGTAGCTGATGGCCGCCGGAAGGGGAGCGAGGGTTTTGGGAGCTGCCTAGTGCCTGCGTGTTAGCGATCTGTTCGGTATACGCTCTGTGTTGCCGACCGCGCTGTGGGCAGGCTGTGCTGCGGGATGGGCTTTCGGCCCGGTGGATGGAGAGAGAGCTTTGGGACAAGGGGGGTCGACCAGGGAAAATCCTATTTCCCGCTCAATGCGGCAAACCCTCGTCAAAACGCACATACTCGTGCGCACGAGGCCGGCCCATTTTAGCCTGAATTCAAAGATTTTTACTACTGTTTCTTTCCTATTTTATTTTACATTTTTTTTCATTCATCCTTTTCTCCCACACCCGTCTCCACATTTGCAAATAAAGCCTTTCCTCGTTCATTTTTTTCTCCCACAAGATAAACTACTCATACAAATGCATCTTGATGTTCCGTGCAACGCATGGGCATCTTGCTAGTTGTTGCACAAAACCCATATGTGTGTGTGTTGTGTGTGTGAGAGAGAGGGGTAGAGGAGAAGGACGGAGTGCGTGTGTGACAAAGATACAAAGAGTGTGTGCGAGAGGTATCAGCTTAAAATGAGGCGATAGTGTGTGTGTGCACGATCGAGAGGGCGTGTCTCAAGAAGGGACGGAAAATCTACATAGATACAAGGAGCGCGAGAAAGACATGTACGCGATAGTGGAAGCATGAGTGTGCGGGTGTATAAACCTATCTGGAGGCTAGTCGATCAATGTTTGTGAGAGAAATACGAGTCGGGAGTGCGAAAGCGAGAGTTTTATGTGTATGTGTGAGAGAGAGAGACGGTAGTTGGGAAGGGGAGTGAAAGCAGGAGTTGTGTATGTGTGTGAGTGAGTGAGAGAGAGAGAGAGAGAGAGAGAGAGAGAGTTTGTCTGATCGGTAAACAAATGAATAATGTCAGTTTTATAACTGGGATGGAAACGAAAAGAAGACCGCAACAAATGTTGTGTCTGCGGGAGAGAGTAATTTTAATGGTATGAGTCATATCTAGAGAGATATAGGGTGTGTGAGAGAACCCTATAAAGAGAAAGACAAAGTGAAAGACGAGTGAGAGTGTGTGTGTGGCGGTGAAAAAGAAAGCTAGGTACCTAGAACGGTAGAGACGTGAGAGATAATGAAAACCGTGTAATGTAAAATGATAGGAAAAGTGTGACACTTCTCAAGGGAGATGTCGAGATACCATTTTTATGGAAATAGAAGAAACATGAAGTGAGCATGCGGGTGAGCTGAAAAAAAAATGATAGCTACATGAAGGAGCATGCAAGAGAGATGGGCGTGAAAGGAAATTCAAATATTTAGTTGCGTGTATAGAAAATGTCAACATAAAAGGGATTTAAATATTTGAATTTGAGATGATGATACATGTAATTCATATTCAAACCAAAATTGATCTATCAAACCTGCATACTCAGATGAATTCACGTGCATCTATGTTATTTAATATGTAGATATTATTGATCCATGCATTTTAGTAGAACATAATTTGGTTTAAATTTTTTAAATTCAACCTTATGATTTTGAGATCATTGTATTTGTAAATCATATTATATATAAAGGAGCGGAATTCTTTGTTGTGCTTTTGAAAGTATATATATAAAAAAATGATGTATATAGGATTTTATTCCAATCGAAAATGGATCCTGCCCAACAAAAACAGAATACAAACTGGATTCGAATTGAGTTGGACGGTAAACGTGCACTCTTGCTCTGCAAAAATTTGAACGAAGCGGGGAAAGTCGCAGTAACCGCCCGAAACCAAAATCCGCGAGATGGAAATTACTGCCTATTCCTGACACGCAAAGCCTATTGGCTCGATTTCTATAGGTTTCAATAGGGGTAGGTTTGTAATTTCACTCAAACGTGATATAACCGCCTCTCACCCGGATTCATACACGGTGGGCGCCAAAACACAGTGTCTCCTCGGCCGAAATTGACTCCATCCCCGATTCATACATGGTGGGCGCTAAAACAAACTCTCATCGGCAAATATTCGGTGTATGCGAGATTACCGTCCTATCTTCAACCGACTAATATTGTTGTGATGTTGTAAATTTCCTCGCATTTGAGACAAGCGCGCCCTGAAGACATGGTTCCCCTTTCCTCTCTTCCTCCATTTCCCCATCCGTACTCCGTGGGTGCCAAAACACCCTCTCCACCCCAGCCTCCTTCGTCCGCCACCCCATCCACCGCCGTCCTCCTCCACCATGCCGGAGCTGATACCCTGACGCCATTGTCCATTACAAGAGATCGACCTCTATTATCCACGGCTTCGGATCGGGATCCTTGCATCCCGTCCTCTCGCTTCATCCCCGCCGTCGTCCACCTTGCCGGCGCCGCTCCTACGACTGTCTCGTCCTCCGCGCCCGCCACCACCGTCTACAAGGGTAGCCGGCGAGGTGGCGGCGCTGCAAGAAGAAGGGTCGCCGATGAGAAGAAGGGTAGCCGGTGAGGAGGTGTCGCTGCAAGAAGAAGGGTCACCGGCGAGGAGGCTGAGCTGCCAGTAAGCAGCAGTGAAGGTTTGAACTTGGAAAGCAAGGAGGAACAGTGGAAATGTGGCTTTTGGTGGGAAGGAGGGGGCGGGGAGATAGATATTTCCGTGGTGGCAGAAAAATTTCGCTCGGTGCCGCGAGAAACTGGCACGCAAGTGTGGCTCAAGCGGGGGAGGTGGATCAGAAGCATTTAAGCTTCTGCGTAAGCCGGACAAGACAAGGCGCCAAGATATTTTATATCGCATCCCACACGATTCTTTCTAGTAAACTGTTTGTGGTATACCTGATTTTTTCATTATGTTTTGAAAGAAAAAATGGTGTTACGGAGGGAAAGGATGGTGTTTAAATTGCTAGAGAATTTATGTACAGTGAACATGCAACTACATGAGTGTCGTGTTTAAATTTGGAATTATTCCGGGTTCGTTTGACATTTTTATGCATTAATTGAGTTTCTAGGCATTTAATGTGCATAATTCAAATTTAAACTACAAGCACATGCTCCAGTGCACCAACGTTTGTTGAAAAATCACTTGTGTGTCTTTGGGTGAATTTATAGGTCACATGCAAGAAATGAGAATGAAATTTAAACATCTGGGCGTCGTGGCTCGTCCGGGAACATTGAGAAACTTGATTTTTAAATTTCTGGAAATTCAAAACTCGCCTGAAAACCATGAAACTTGGCATGGTGTCATTTCATGGCCCCAACATGTTGTGGTAAAAAAATTGGCCACAATGGGACAAGTTTTTGGTATAAGCTTCTTGCAAACCGGAGCTTCTCTCGAGAAGACTCGTGGTTCCCGGGGGGAACATGTCACCTTTGTGTGCGAACGATATACGCTGCCTCCTCCTTGATTTTTTACAGAGGCAACAAAGAACTATATGAGTGTCGTGTTAAAATTTGGAATTATTCCGGGTTCATTTGGCTTTATACATTAATTGAATTTCTGGTCAATTAATGTGCATAATTCAAATTTAAACTACAAGCACATGCTTGGATGCACCAAAGTTGGTTGAAAAATCACATGTCTGTCTGATACGTCTCCAACGTATCTATAATTTTTTATTGTTCCATGCTGTTAAATTATCATTCTTGGATGTTTTATAGTCATTTTATATCATTTTTTGGTACTAACCTATTGACATAGTGCCAAGTGCTAGTTGCTATTTTTTTTCATGTTTTTTACATCGCAGGAAATCAATACCAAACGGAGTCCAAATGCAGCGAAACTTTTTGTGGATTTTTTTGGACCAGAAGACATCCAGTGGGCCGAAGAAGCGCCTAGGGGCTGCTCCGAGGGGAGCACAACCCACCAGGGCGCGCCTGGAGGCCCAAGCGCGCTCTGGTGGGTCGTGCGCACCTCGGGTGCCCCAGGACCACTTATTTACTCTATAAATACCCCAATATTCCAGAAACCCGAGTCGACAAAAATCAATTCCAGCCGCCGCAAGTTCCAGAACCACCAGATCCAATCTAGACACCATCACGAAGGGGTTCATCATATCCATTGGTGCCTCTCCGATGATGCGTGAGTAGTTCTTTGTAGACCTACGGGTCCGTAGTCAGTAGCTAGATGACTTCCTCTCTCTCTCTCTCTCTTGATTCTCAATACAATGGTCTCTTGGAGATCCATATGATGTAACTCTTTTTGCGGTGTGTTTGTTGGGATCGGATGAACTTTGAGTTTATGATGAGATCTATCTGTTTATCCATGAAAATTATTTGAGTCTTCTTTGATCTCTTATATGCATGATTGCTTATAGCCTCGCATTTCTTCTCCGAATTTGGGTTTTGTTTGGCCAACTCGATCTATTTATCTTGCAATGGGAATAGGTGCTTTGTGATGGGTTTGATCTTACGGTGTTTGATCACAGTGACAGAAGGGGAACCGACATGTATGTATCGTTGCTATTAAGGATAACAAGATGGGGTCTATTTCTACATAAAATAGATCTTGTCTACATAATGTCATCATTCTTATTGCATTACTCCGTTTCTTCATGAACTTAATACACTAGATGCATGCTGGATAGCGGTCGATGTGTGGAGTAATAGTAGTAGATGCAGGTAAGAGTCGGTCTACTAATCTTGGATGTGATGCCTATATAATGATCATTTCCTGGATATCGTCATGATTATTTGAAGTTCTATCAATTTCCCAAAAGTAATTCGTTTACTCACTGTTTGCTATTTTTCTCGAGAGAAGCCACTAGTGAAATATACGGCCCCCGGGTCTCTTCGTTAATATATTTGCCTTTGCGATTTATTTTATTAGCTTTTATTTTCAGATCTATTAAACCAAAAATACAAAAATACCTTGTTGCACTCTATTTTATTTGGCGTTTGATCTATCAAATCATTACAACTTTCTCCCGTCCACGTGCTAATTTCTGGCGCCATTATCCAAAAGGGATTGACAACCCCTTTAACACGCCGGGTTGCGAGTATTTGTTATTTGTGTGCAGGTGATGTTTACGTAGTGTTGCTTGGTTCTCCTACTGGTTCGATAACCTTGGTCTCATCACTGAGGGAAATACCTACCGTCATTGTGCTGCATCATCCCTTCCTCTTTGGGAAATACCGACGTAGTCTAGCAGACATCAAAAGGAATTTCTGGCCTCGTTGCCGAGGAGACATCGTCAACATCTACCAGGTTCCTAATCACAAATCTCATCTCCTCGCAATTTATGTTTTTTGCCATTTGCCTCTTGTTTTCGTCTCCCCCACTTCACAAAAAATTGCCATTTTATTCGCCCTCTTTTTCGTTCGCCGTTTTCTTGCCGGATCTAATTTTGAGTACAATCTTGTTGCGTAGTCACAATGGCGCAAGAGAACACCAAGTTGTGTGATTTATCAAATACCAACAACAATGATTTTATTGGCACTCCGATTGCTCCCGCCACTAGTGTGGAATCTTGGGGTATTAATATTGCTTTGCTGAATCTTGTTATGAAAGATCAATTTTCCGGTACTCCTAATGAGGATGCCGCGTCCCATCTTAACACATTCGTGGAATTATGCGATATGCAAAAGAAAAAAGATGTGGACAATGATGTTGTGAAGTTGAAATTATTTCCGTTTTCTTTGCGACATCATGCAAAAATTGGTTTTCTTCTTTGCCTCGCAGTAGTATCGATTCTTGGAATAAGTGCAAAGATGCTTTTATCACTAAGTATTTTCCGCCCGCAAAAATTATTTCCCTTAGGACCCAGATCATGAATTTCAAGCAACTTGAACATGAGCATGTTGCACAATCTTGGGAAATGATGAAAATGATGTTAAGGAATTGCCCAACTCATGGGTTAAATATTTGGATGATCATACAAAAAAATTATGCGGGGTTGAATTTTGTTTCTCGTAATCTTTTGGATTCCGTCGCGGACGGTACTTTTATGGAAATTACTTTGGGTGAAGCCACTAAATTGCTTGATAATATCATGGCAAATTATTCACAATGGCCTACCGGAAGAGCTCCTACTAGTAAAAAATTTAATTCAGTTGAAGAAATTTCTTCTTTGAGTGAAAAGTTTGATGCTCTTATGAAATTGGTTGCTATTAAAAGTGCTCCTATTGATTTCAATGATATGACTTTGTCTACTTTGATTGAGCAAAATAGTGATGTCGTAGATGTGAATTTTATCTCGCGAAACAATTTCAATAACAATGCTTATAGAGGTAATTTTAATCCTAGGCCTTTTCCTAGCAATTCCTCTAATAATTATGGTAATTCCTATGGTAATCCTTCTTATAATAATAATAGTAACACCTCTGATCTTGAGAATAATATTAAAGAATTTGTCAACACGCAAAAAGTTTTCAACACTACAATGGAAGAAAAGTTGAATAAGATTGATGATTTGTCTAGAAGTGTTGATAGAATTTCTCATGATGTAGAAGATCTCAAGATGAAATTTTTTGTGCCTAAGGTTGAGGAATCAATTAAAGCTCTTTATGTTTCTATGGATGAAAGTAAGAAAAAAACCACTATGCGTAGAGCTAGAAGAGAATTTTTAGAAAAAGCGTTTTCTAGTGATTGCTTTCATAAAAGTGATGGAGATCTTAAAATGATTGGTGTTTCTACTATTGATTCCTTGTTTAGTAAAATTAAGATTGATGAAAAAAGGGACTGAAGAATAGTCAACTTTAGCTAGAAGGCGTCCCGATAATTCGGAGGGTGAAAATCTTGTTGAGAAAATTGATAAAAGTGGGTTTGAAGAGGTCAAAACTTTAACTAGTGATGTGCCCA
Source organism: Aegilops bicornis (assembly GCA_021605145.1). Lineage (NCBI taxonomy): Eukaryota > Viridiplantae > Streptophyta > Magnoliopsida > Poales > Poaceae > Aegilops > Aegilops bicornis. Next base: position 391,796,978 of record CM038672.1, read on the forward strand.
CTCTTTTGGATTACAAAGACTTTAATTATGATAGTCGCTCTTTGATTGATTGTATTCTTTGTTGCAATCCATGATAAATTCACCCCATGCTTATGAACAAAATAAAGCTTTTACTAAACATATTGTTGATGCTATGATGAAAGCTTTAGAAGAAAAGTTGGAATTAGAAGTTTCAATTCCTAGAAAATTACATGATGAGTGGGAACCAACTATCAAAGTAAAGATTAAAAATTATGAGTGCTTTGCTTTGTGTGACTTGGGTGCTAGTGTTTCTACAATTCTGAAATCTTTATGTGATGTGCTTGGTCTTACCGATATTGAAGAATGTTCTTTAAATTTGCACTTGGCGAATTCTACTATTAAAAAGCCTATGGGAAGAATTAATGATGTTCTTATTCTTGCAAATAGGAATTATGTGCCCATAGATTTTATTGTTCTTGATATTGATTGCATTCTTTCTTGTCCAATTATTTTTGGTAGACCGTTTTTACGCACTATTGGTGTCGTGATTGATATGAAAGAAGGCAATATTAAGTTTCAATTTCCACTACGGAAGGGTATGAAACACTTCCCTAGAACAAGAATTAGGCCACCATATGAATCAATCATGAGGGCATCTTATGGATCTAGAAACAAAGATGACAAAACTTAGATCCTTGCTTTATGCCTAGCTAGGGGCGTGAAACAATAGCGCTTGTTGGGAGGCAACTCAATGAATATTTTTTTTGTCTTTTGCTTTCTGTCTTAGGTGTTTTCAAAATTATGGTACTATTATGATTGTGCTTTTTGTGTTTTAATTAGTGTTTGTGCCAAGTAAAGCCTTTAGGATCTTCTTGGGTGATAGTTGTTTGGTCTTGCTGAAAAACAGAAATTTTCACGCTCACGAAACTTATTTTCATTTTCAACAGAAGCGTGCGAAAATACTAATTATTTTTGCAGAAGATTAATATACAAAATTATCAGGTCATCCTAATTGTTTAGAATTTTTGGAGTTTTAGAAGTATTCGAAATACCCATATTGCTACAGACTATTCTGTTTTTGACAGATTCTGTTTTATTTGCGTTGTGTGCTTGTTTTGATGATTCCATGGTTTTATTTGAAGAGTTTTTGCCATAGAAAAGTTGAAATACAGTAGATATAATGCAAGAATAAAATATGAATGGGTTGCAACAGTACTTATAGTAGTGATTTGTTTTCTTATACTAACGGATCTCACGAAGGTTTTGTTGAGTTTTGTGTGATTGAAGTTTTCAAGTTTTGGGTGATGTTACGATGGATGAAGGAATAAGGAGTAAGAAGAGCCTAAGCTTGGGGATTCCCATGGCATCCCAAGATATTATCCAATGGGAAGCAAGCAACTAAGCTTGGGGATGCCCCGAGTGGCATCCCCTCTTTCTTGTAGCGACCATCAGTATTTTACTCGAAGCTATTGTCGGTGTCAAAACCGGCGGATCTCGGGTAGGGGGTCCCGAACTGTGCGTCTAAGGTGGATGGTAACAGGAGGCAGCAAACTTGGCCAAACGGGCCTATTAATCGTAAACACGATAGCCCGCGTTCGGTACGCGTCATGGGCGGCAAGACGCGAGGCTATCTTGGCGGGCCCGCACGTGGCCGGTTAGGGCCGTGCTCGGGCTGCTATGGGCACGCTGCGTGCCCGGCAAGACGGCACGCACAAAGGTCACAATGAGCGGAACATGCTACTTAAATGTGCAATTATGCTAGTACTTCCCTCGCTATGTTGTTACGTGCTACTTTTAGATTAAAAAATCATGCTTTGGTGTAGTGGTGTGTCACGGTGAGGCATGCATGCATGCAGCCTATTTGAATCGAGCGTGCCTCACGGGCGTGGCTTGGCGCTGCGCGCACGACGACAGCGGCTTTAAAAAATCGGGCCATCTCGTGCGGACGTGCCGCACGGGCCGACGATGTAGCCATGGGCCGTGCGCATGCGTGGGAGGGCAGCAGCGTGCCCGCAAGACGGCCCAAGTAGTTAGCGTGCTGGCCGGGCCGTGCTGGTGTCCGCCCGTTTAACCTGTGCCGGGTCGTCTTGCGTGCCGGTCCGGCCATCTGGCCAGGTATGGGAGGCAGGGGACACGATGTTTACCCGGGTTCGGGCCCTCTCGATGGAGGTAATACCCTACTTCCTGCTTGATTGATCTTGATGATATGAGTATTACAATAGTTGGTCTACCATGAGATCGTAGAGGCAAAACCCTAGAAGCTAGCCTATGGTATGACTGTTGTTGTCCTACGTACTAAACCCTCTGGTTTATATAGACATCGGAGGGGGCTAGGGTTACACAGAGTCGGTTACAAGGGAGGAGAGATCTACATATCCGTATTGCCAAGCTTGCCTTCCACGCCAAGGAGAGTCCCATCCGGACATGGGACAAAGTCTTCAATCTTGTATCTTCATAGTCCAACAGTCTGGCTAAAGGATATAGTCCGGTTGTCCGAGGACCCCCTAATCCAGGACTCCCTCAGTAGCCCCTGAACCAGGCTTCAATGACGATGAGTCCGGCACGCAGATTGTCTTTGGCATTGCAAGGCGGGTTCATCCTCCGAATACTCCGTAGAAGATTTTGAACACAAGGATAGTGTCCGGCTCTGCAAAACAAATTCCACATACCATCGTAGAGAGAATAATATTTTCACGAGTCTAATATGCTGACAACTTTTCATAACGTGACATCACACCACGGCCTGGTCATTATTCGAACCGTTCCTCCCAGCCTGCCACTGCACGTTTCGCAAGGCGGTTTTTATTGGCACGTCTTGTCGAAGCAGAGATCGTGTTCCCCTTATCACGGGATTCTCATCAATACGGGTGTGGGTAACCCAATCGTGCCTGTTGGTATGACTCCTCGATTTTAGGCAAGTTTCAAACGACCATGCGGAGGATGCTTGATATTCACCCTCTTTATAAAGGGGCCAAGGCCTGTCCTTTTCTTCTCGTGCTCAATCAAATCCTTCCCCCACCCCAAGTTCCAACACCCAAGGCTCAGGCTAGGCGCTTCGGACCTGCAATCATGTCCGGATCCAACCTTCAAGGTTGGTGGATGCCCTCCTCTATCACAGAGGAGGACATCAAGAAGCTAAGAGAAGCCAGATATCTGACCGTCGAAGTCTCGCACAGGATGCCTGCCCGAGGGACACTCCCACTCCCGAACCCGGCGAGAGTGTCGTATTCGTCTCCCACTTCCTCCGAGGGCTAGGCCTTAGTCCAGATCCCTTTGTTAGAGGCCTCATGTTCTATTACGGGCTTGATTCCCATGATCTGGCCCCGGATTCCATCCTTCACATCTCGTCGTTCATCGTCGTGTGTGAGGCCTTCCTCCACGTCACCCAACACTTTGGCTTATGGCTCAAGACCTTTAATGTGGAGCCGAAGATGATTAATGAGCGACACACAGAATGCAGAGGTGCCGTAATAAGCAAAGGCGCCGATGTTCCATGGCCAAAGGGTTCCTTCCCGGAGGTGTCCATCTTATGGCAACGGGAGTGGTTTTACATCACAGCTCCCCACGGTACTAAGTGGGTAGCCGCCCCTGCCTTCCGCTCGGGCCCCCACCACAACTAGCGTCATGGATCAACAAGGGGCTGGACTGGGTGCCAGTAAATGATGTGCCGACATTGCAGAGTCGCATCCGAGATCTCCTCGAGAGAGATGTCAGCCTTGTCAAGGTAATGCAAGTCATGCTAGTTCGTCGAGTCCTGCCTTGCAAACGTCGACCTCTCCGTATGTGGGAGTTCAACCCGGAAGGACCGCGAGCTATTCAGCACTTCTTCGGCATGACGCTCGAAGAGATGTACAGATTGTTCTTCGGATCACAAATAAAGTGTCCGGACACCATCGAGGATGCGGGTCTGAGCTGCAGTCGTCCAGATACCCAAGTAAGTAGTTCTTCGGCCGAACATGTTGTCTCTTTATTTATCACAACATCATTCTGAAAAGTCGCTCTTTGACTAGGACTGGGTAAAAAAGGCGAAGATGATCAGGTGTTCGGCCCCCCTTCCCGAAGGCTCAACAGATCCAGTACTGGCCAGAATGCTTGAGCTTGCGCCTTATCAAGCGCCCTCAAGGGAAGATAAAGGGGGGGATAAAGAAGCCGAAAGCGGGCCTCACTCATTATTCATACAAACCGGGGGAATTAGTGCCTCCACGAAGGAGGATAACCGGGGAGAAGAATCTAAAATTCCTTCTCCCCAAGGAAGGAAGAGGGCCGCCTCTGAAGACTTGGAAGCAATGGCTTCCAAACGAGGGAAGAAACCTTTGTCAGGGGGGGCTACCCCGGAGGGCATCCTTACCGCACAGTACCCGCAAGGGGACCAGCCCTCCACCGAGTTGCAAGTAAACAAAGGTACTTCATAGTAAATATACCATGCTTTATTTCCGAGAACAATAACCGAGACGTATGTCTTGTAGTTCGGATCGTAGCCCTTCTCGACAGAGTTCGTCTTTGGGGGATCTTCTTCCGGAGATGATGGAGAGCGAAACGCCTCCCCGTGCCTCCCCGCCTTGTGAAGCGGATGACCCTGAGGTGTCATCATGGAGGGTTTCTCCTGATCCGCCAAGGCCAGAGGGTAACCCTTCGGCCACCCAAAGTCCGGAGTATCCGGCTCCTAAGGAGAGCAACAGAAAGAGTCCGGGGCTGTCCGGTGCGCGACCAGATGCACTAGTGAATCTTCTGGAGCAAGCGGCTATCTCAGAAGCGCATCGTACACTAATGGGTATGGTGGTTGAGAGGATTTCATCCGCCGAAAGTGGGTTGCATGAAGCTTATATGAGCCTGCTGAGAGGCTTTGAGGTACGCAAAGATGTATATATTTTTTGACAGTACCGCACACGCTAGGTGTGCCCTATGCAGATAGTAGCCCCTGAGACTTTGGTTGCTGTCGAAAAAGACGGCGAATAGAGGATCATAGTCCCAGGTAATAACCGTGTTGCTTTTATGTGCAGGCGGCTGAGGGTCCGGTGGCTAGCCGGACTGGAGAGTTTGCCGAACTGAAGCGACAACTTGATGCGGCAGATACCGACATCATGCTTGTAAACAAGCGGCTTGACGAGGCACAGGGTATGTATTCTCTAATAGTCAACATTTATTAAGAGGAGCATAATGCTAGTATCTTTAATGTGCTGTGACTGCAGATGGAGCTGCCGCCGTGGAGACCCTTCGGGCGGAACTTGCCCGAGCCAAGGAATAAGCCAGGAAGAGTGATGCGGCCGCCCTAAAGGCGGTCGAAGAGCTGAGAGCCGAACAGGCTGCGCATTGCCGGAGCAAAGAGAAAATAGCCAAGATGGTTGTTGAGTTGAAAGATGCCGCCAACCGTTATGAGTTTCTTGAGAAGGAAAGCCAAACGAAGATGGCAGACCTGGAGAAAGCCATGGTAGCAGCCAAGGAAGCCCACTCTAAAATCAGAGCGGCGAAGGAGGAGCTACGTCAAGCTGGAGATATCGCAGCTGGGAAGCCCTTTTTGTTGCGGACGAAGTTCGGAGATCCTAAGTATGCCCCTCTTGATCAATTATGGAGTTCTGCAGACGCATACGTGGATTTGGCAGCAAGTGCTACTGATGCGACTGAGTTTTTCAAAGAGAACTACCAATCTAGTTGGCCAAACCAAACGGATAATTCGAAGAGACTTGCAAAGATAACCAATCATACATAAAAGAATTCAGATAAGATTCAAATATTGTTCATAGATAATCTGGATCATAAACCCACAATTCATCGGTCTCAACAAACACACCACAAAAAGAAGATTACATCGAATAGATCTCCACGAGAGGGGGAGAACATTGTATTGAGATCCAAAAAGAGAGAAGAAGCCATCTAGCTACTAGATATGGACCCGAAGGTCTGAAGTAAACTACTCACACTTCATCGGAGGGGCTATGGTGATGATGTAGAAGCCCACCATGGTGGATGCCCCCTCCGTGAACTCGAATAGGCCCCAAGATGGGATCTCGTGGATACAGGAAGTTGCGGCGGTGGAATTAGGTTTTGGCCCTGCTACGATCGTTTGAGGGCACGTAGGTATATATAGGAGGAAGGAGTACGCCGATGGAGCAACAGGGGGCCCACGAGGCGGGGCGCGCCTAGGGGGGCGCCCCACCCTCGTGACCGCCTCTTTGTTCCTTGGAGTAGGGTCCAAGTCTCCTGGATCACGCTCGGTGAGAAAATCACGTTCCCGAAGGTTTCATTCCGTTTGGACTCCGTTTGATATTCCGCTTTCTTGAAACACTGAAATAGGCAAAAAACAGCAATTTTGGGCTGGGCCTCCGGTTAATAGGTTAGTCCCAAAGATAATATAAAAGTGGAAAATAAAGCCCAATATAGTCCAAAACAGTAGATAAAGTAGCATGGAGCAATCAAAAATTTTAGATACGTTGGAGACGTATCAGGCGCAGGCCACGAAGAGGAACGACGAGGCGCGGGCAGGGAGGCGGCCGTAGGAGGGGCGCCACATGCTTGGCTGAGGCCCGGTGGGAGTCGCGGCAGTGGCCGCAGGGTGGCTTGGCCAGAGCAGTGGGGGAGGGCATCGGTGGGCGGCAGGAAGCAGCAGTACGTGGCAGCGGAAGTGGCAACACAGTAACAACAGCAGATAGCAGCGCAGCAGCAGGCAGAGGTGGGCGCGCGCGTGGATGGGCGTGGCCGGAGGTGAGGCCAAAGGTGCGGCATGGATGCGGCCAGAGGCGAGGAAGCGCGGGGCTGAGTGGTGGTGTCAGCTCGGACTCGACGGGGTCGAAGCCATGGGCGCACACACGATGAGCAGGAGGCTAGGGGAGCACCTATGCGATGCAGCGAAGATGATGGGCACACACGTGTGTCCAATAGGCCACCGGAGTGACGACGGCGACCAACCGTGCGGCATCACGCTTCGGCCATGACGGTCCTACGGCCTAAAGGACGAGCTCGTGCAAGAGAGGTGAGGGGAAGGAAGAGGAGCTCACAGTGAGCCTGTAGGTGTGCATAGCGGGCTCGGGGGAGGCTCGGAGGCGATGAATTCCGGCAATGGCGTTGGCGGTGCAGAGAAGGGGAACGACTCGATCCGATCAAAGCAGAGACACTCGGCTCGCGTTCTTCACCGTAGAGGAAGTAGCGGAGGCGGGAGGAGCTCCTGGCGCAGTCCTAGGCGACGGGGAGGGCAGTGGTCACGGGATCGACGAGGGGCATGGCGATGTGGGCATTCCGGTGTGTGTGGGGAGGCGGATCTAGGGCGAGAGGGGGAGAGTGGGGTTGCTAGGGTTTGCCACTGGGTCGGGGGCACTTTGTAGGACGTCGAGGAGTCGCTTGGATGGCCGCCACGCACGGATGGTGCGACCATGGCCGGTCGGATGCCCTCCACGATCCCCTGTCTCCTGTAGAGAGCTGGGAGGAGAGGTGGAGGTGGGCTGGGCTGGCCATTTGGCTAGATGGGCCAAGGTGCCTAGTAGATTAGGTCCTCTTACCTTTTCTTTTTATTTACCTTTTTAGTGTTTTATTTTAGTTACCTTTTATTTTTGTTTTATAAAAATACAAAAATGGCACCTAATTTGATGTTACTAAATATGTCACTGCCACATTAACTTGTTACCCAAACTAAAGTAGTTTCATAATTATTTAATATTTTAAAACATTTAAATAATAGTTTTCGCTAATGTTTTATTCGCCTAATAGTATTTAAATATTTTATAAAGGTGTGGTTTCTCCACCACAATTACCTATGCATTATTTGGTTCACTTTAAACATTTTAGTTTTAATGTTTGAAACTTTTGTTGTTTAACTTGATTTCGAATTTGAATTTGAATCGTTTTTGAACTAACGCGAGATTAACAACAGTAATCACGGTGACCTGGCATCATTAGCAAGGAATTACTGTAGCTTAATTATCCGGGTGTCACAATTCTCCTCCACTACAAGAAATCTCGTCCCGAGATTTAAGAGGTGGAGTAAGGGAGAAAGTTCTGGTTACAAAATTCGAACGAGTCTCTTCGGTCTTGCTTGCTCTTCTCGAAGAGGTTGATCCTTCTCGCTGATGTCTTCATTTCTCTATCTCAGGTCATCATGATGAAGTCGGCATCCTTTCTTCAGGAACTCCATCGTACTTACAAATAGGAAAGGGGCAGCTCGACAAAGATAGAAGGCTATAAGGTGTAATCATCGGGGGTTATCCCATGAATGAACACATGGGTATCTCTCGAGTTGGTTAAATGAAACACATCAAGAGCAAAGTGAGAAGGTACAATCAGAAGTTTCAAATGGATAGACAATCGTTCGATGCCTGAAACAAAGTGTGATAGGAGTCTCGAGCAACGAGAATAATTATTGCGTCTGATGCCAGAATGGATCACTAGGAAGGTGGCTCGTGAATTACCTACGAATCCAAACGCGAGGATTAACTTTGGAAACAGGGGTGTACAAGAGAGTTAGGTTTCGATCCTGTGGAACTATGGGTTATGGGCCCACCATGTGGGTTAAAAGTAGGAAGGGCGGTGACGTCTTGCATGATCATGTAAGCAAGGCATGTCAGAGGAAGAGGATAGCCTGTCAGTTATTTCATCAACAACATCAATACCAAGGGCGAGGGACGAAGAGAACCATTTTCCTGCTTGTTGAACGAGGCGGACCATTAGGCAAAGTTCTCGTCCATTGGTGGCTACCAGAATGCATCAACAATAGTAACAGGGTCTTGCTTGACAGAATTGTACACTGAGGTGTTTACATAAGCAGGGAAATATTACTACTTATATCATATAGATCACCAGAAGGATTAACAAAACAATGGAAAGGAAAATGTGATTATTATGTTAATCAGACCAATGGAAAGGAAAGGTGTTTATACTCCAATTTTAGAGTATATCCTCCAAAGGACAAGTAGATATTGATATTCACAACAAGATAACAAGTAGAAACCATTTGGGTAGAGGAGCAACGAAACTCATGATGTTACCCATACAATGGTGTTTGGATAATTGGTCAAGAAACATTTAGAATTATGCTTCCAATGTTATTGTTGAAGATCGGAGTACCACGGACATGCTCCGAGATAGCATTGACATGGTCTTCAAGCAAAGGTCAGACTTTGATATTCAAAGGATTCATCAGGAACAACTTATAGAATAAGTCTTACAATTTCCTCATGGAAGAATGGTTAACCTTGCTAAAAAGAAATAATTATAATAATAGGTCCTCCAGTCAGGTGTGCTAGGCATGACATCACCTTAGCGGGTCATATAAAGACCAACGTTATAACTCTTGGAAAATGTGTCCCAACCATCATATGTGACCGAGATTCATATCTGATTGGTGTTAGGATACCTCAGACTCAGGATGCCTGAGAAGAAGAGGTGCAACACAATTGACGAGATGACATTATATGATTCTCGGGAAATGAACTATGGAAGCGAGTTTCGAAGAAGGGTTCATCATTAAGCCAAGGAGAGGATGAGGAGGTGGCTGATGGACTCAGCGATAATCTAACGAGATATCCAAAAAGATGATCTCCACAATTATGTGGATAAGGAGATAACATTTGTCAGATCAAATGATATAATGAAGTATGCTCGAGGAAAACATACACAATTTAACAATGATAGAAGGGTGCACCCGGAAGTCTGGACTAGGTAGCACGATCAATGTTTAAATGATGATTCAATAAGCAATAGACTTGGAATGAAACTATCGACCATTAACTTCAAAGCAATAGGGTTGCTAGAAGGGCAGAATCCAAACAATACCGTTCACTTGTTGGTGTCCCGGTTAGAATCGACACGGGGTCCAAGAATTAATGGTGATGATGAGAGGTATCACTATACCATGAACTCTTAAGAGGTGGAGCAATCCTCACAACATCCTTGACATAAAAGATAGTATTACTTCAAGGTAGAACATAATACAAGCTGGAAGGCATGTTGCATCCATAACATAAACAAGTTTGTGATGAAAGGAGGGTAAGGACGTTGCCGATGGTAACTCAAATTACCAAGGGACGAGGATAGCACTTATAATCATGAATTCGATTGATATCTTGGAAGGAGTCAAAATGTTCATGATGATCACGACAAATTGTGTCGAGAGGCTCCACGAAGAAGCAATCGAACAACGACTGCATCGAGCAAAGGACTGATGCAACGAAAGATTATTGGAACCACAGATATGACACAAACTCGGAATCAAGTTTGCTGTTCGAGGTAAAACGATAAGAGGAGGAAGATCGACGTAAGCTTAGCTCGTTGCCGAAAGTAGTGCCCTGGGAATAAGGACTAGGTGGCACAGTTAAAATCAGCACGATACTGATATAGCTGATCAGGCTAGAAATGACGTGATCGAGTATAAACTCGTAAGTAAAGACGATTACTAATAGCTGTTTAATCGTGATGCAGACTCGATTCAGTTATCAGTGTCCTTGAGTGTTTAATGACTCAAAGCCCGTGAAAAAATTGGAATCAGTGAGAATGTAATACTTGATGGAGAACTCATAAGAAGTTATACAGTTCCGTGATAATCTCGAGATACCAGGGTGTAATACTCGACGAAAGATCAAAGTAAAGGTTGGACTGGTGTATTGATCCACCGAAGACAAGTGCTTAAACTTGCCCAAGAAATGGTATCAAATAAGAACATATGGTTGGAACCATGATTGCAAAGGATCAATTCAAAGACATCGAGAGGATTATCCAACTGATTTAAAACTTTTGCAAGAAGCTTCCATGATAAGTTGCACATCGGGTCCATGGGCATGAATACTGAGTTCAAGGTCGGCTCCCACTTCTTCAATGCATAACCTTCCATTCACTTCTTGTTTTTCAAAAATGACATTAGTTGTTGAAAGTTTTACCTGCTGCAGTACCAGATAAGTATGACTCGTGAAATCTTATGGGTTCAAACGGATTAGGGAAGGTGTTGGTTCAACCCATCGGGGCATCTTAGGAACACATACCACAAACTTAAAGAGTAAATAACACAAGCTCGAAGGTAGAGCATGGTTGACAAAAGGAGAGGATACAATTTACCAAAGGCATTATGTATCAGGGAAGAACTCATAAGGTGATTATATATGAGGGCACTGTCGGATAATAATCCAACAAAGGATCTGGTGGTCCATAAGGGATCTGACGTGAGTATCAATGTTCAACCAGAAGAAGTAATGCAAGGGCATTAGATTATAGAAACATATGGATAACTTCAATGCTTAGATACAAAGGAGTTATTATTTCCAAATTGGGGAATCAGAAGCAGAGGCTCTGATCAAAAGATAAATCATTTGAATAGTCATAGATCGGCAATCAATCAAGGTTTGATTTGCCGAACCAACTCATGCCCGGAGTGATGTTTGAGGCCGGAAGAACAAATTCTAGGGTCTGATTGAGGTTTGCGAGCATTCACAACATATTGAATCAACGAACTCAAATGATAATGACAAAGGATGCCAATAAGATTACTAGACTTATGGGATTAATCATAATGAAAGCAAGCAAGAAATTCCAAAGCAATAGGTTGCTAAGGATTTTCGAAAGATCGAACGGTTGAAGACCTTCGTGAAACACATGAACAACTGGTGATGAGCGGATACTTGGTATGTACGAGGAATTATCCATAGGTGTATTAATAAGGAAAAGAGCTGCAAAGTGGTGGGCACAACGGATCCTCAGAATATCGGAGAATTTTTCTGGGTATCAAGTTATAACAAGGTCAACTGGGAACAAAGGTATGGACGACTAGTGTAAGTAGTTATCCATAAAGGTTTATAGGCGGTCGGGAATAGCAAAAGCGGTGGCACAAAGTCTCGAGAGAATATCGGAGAGTATCTTCGAAATCTTCTGATGCGTCAAGTAATCATCTGGAGTAAGGGGCTCTTCGGGAGGAAGTAGTTACGAGAACCTAGAGTCGGAGTTAGTAAAATCATTTAACCCGAATAGAAGAGAGATTAGAGTCCCAGAGTATAGACGAGAAATAAAAAAATCCTAATACCACCCAATGGCGACGTGGGCCTGTAAGCCACACAACCATGTTAGTAAAAGTTTTTCAGTGACTAGACTCGACTTCGGCCAAGGAGTGTGGAAGGGGGATTCCTACATGCAGTTGGCTCTGATACGAACTTGTGACGCCTTTGATTCAATCGTACACTAATCATGCACGCAAATGTGTACGATCAAGATCAGGGACTCACGGGAAGATATCACAACACAACTCTAAAAACATAAATAAGTGATACAAGCATCATAATACAAGCCAGGGGCCTCGAGGGCTCGAATACAAGTGCTCGATCATAGACGAGTCAGCGGAAGCAACAATATCTGAGTACAGACATAAGTTAAAACAAGTTGCCATAAGATGGCTAGCACAACCGGGATCTGAGATCTAAAGAGGCGCAGGCCTCCCGCCTGGATCCTCCTAAACTACTCACAGTAAATGCGTGTACATGCACTTGACGTAGTAGTAGGCACCTCCAGTGTAGTAGGAGTCATCGTCGACGATGGCGTCTCGCTCCTGGGCTCCAGCATCTGGTTGCGACATCCAAGAAGAAATGGAAGGGGGGGGGGAAGAGGGATAAAAGCAACCGTGAGTACTCATCCAAAGTACTCGCAAGCAAGGATCTACACTACATATGCATGGGTATATGTGTAAAGGGATAATATTCGGTGGACTGAACTGTAGAATGCCAGAATAAGAGGGGGATAGCTAGTCCTGTCGAAGACTACGCTTCTGGCAGCCTCCATCTTGCAGCATGTAGAAGAGAGTAGATGGTAAGTTCACCAAGTATCATCTCATAGCATAATCCTACCCGGCGATCCTCCCCTCGTCACCCTGTGTGAGAGCGATCACTGGGTTATATCTGGCACTTGGAAGGGTGTGTTTTATTAAGTATCCAGTTCTAGTTGTCATAAGGTCAAGGTACAATTCTGGGTCGTCCTGTTACCGAGGATCAGAACTATTCGAATAGATAAACTTCCCTGCAGGGGTGCACCACATTACCCAACACGCTCGATCCCTCTGGCCGGGCACACTTTCCTGGGTCATGCCCGGCCTCGGAAGATCAACACGTTGCAGCCCCACCTAGGCACAACAGAGAGGTCAGCATGTCGGTCCAAATCCTAAGCGCGCAGGGGTCTGGGCCCATCGCCCATTGCACACCTGCATGTTGCGAGGGCGGCTGGAAGCAGACCTAGCCCCCTTAATACAAGCATAGGCTTACGGTCCAATCCGGCGTGCGCTGCTCAGTCGCTGACGTCAAGAAGCTTCAGCTGATACCACGATGTCGAGTGCCCATAACTGTTCTCGCGTAGTTGGTTAGTGTGTATAGGCCAGTGGCCAGACTCAGATCAAATACCAAGATCTTGTTAAGCGTTGTTAATTCATGTAACCGCGGACGCCGACCAGGGCCAGGCCCACCTCTCACCTAGGTGGTCTCAACCCGCCCAGTCGCTCCACCACAAAGTAACAGTCGGGGGCCATCGGGAACCCAGGCCCACCACTACCGGGATGGAACCACATTCTTTTCAAATTTCACATCGGGATCACTTGCGGGTACTCTACGAGCCGACCCGACTTTGTCACCACATGTATCATATAATATGTATGTAAGTATATACCCATGATCATCTCCAGAATGATCACGGCCCGGTAGTATAGCATGGCACACGGACAAGAATGTTGGGCCACTGATGATAAACTAGCATCCTATACTAAGCATTTAGTATTGCAGGTAAGGGTAACAACTGTAGCTACAATGACAGGCTATGCAGCAGAATAGGATTAACCGAAAGCAGTAACATGCTACACTACTCTAATGCAAACAGTAGATAGAAGAAATAGGCGATATCTGGTGATCAAAGGGGGGCTTGCCTGGTTGCTCCGGCAAGAAGGAGGGGTCGTCAACACCGTAGTCGAACTGGGGGCCGCCGACAGTCTCGGGGTCTACCGGAAAGAAGTAACGGAGGGGGAACACAATAAATAACAAATCAATCAAAGCATCACAAAGCGTAACATGGCAATACTCGGTGCTAGAGGTGACCTACCGCAGTACTAGGTGCTACTGGCGAAGGGGGGAAACATCCGGGAAAGTATTCCCGATGTTTGATGTCGGGCAGATGAAATGGAGGGGGATGGTTGCATGTTTGCTATGCTAGGGACGTGTGGCGGACAAACAGACTGCGTATTCGGATTCGTCTCGTCGTTGTGAGCAACTTTCATGTACAAAGTATTTTCATCCGAGTAACGAATTATTTTATAATTTTTTTCAAACTTTTAATAATATTCTGAAATTATTATTAATTCATAAATAAGGATTAAATACTATGGGTACCCAGCTCTGCGTACACAAAAGTGTACACAGAGGATTACAAGTGGGCCAACGGGTCCTAGTTGACCAGTCAACGTTTGACTGGTCAACAGGGGGTGGGGCCCCTGTCATAGACTCATTAGCTAATTAACAATTAATTAGGTAGTTAACTAAGCTAATTATGCTAATTAATTAACTTACTAATTAAATAAATTTATTTTTATTATTTATTTTATTTCTAAACCTTTTTTTAAGGGGAGGGGCCCTAGCTGCCAGTGGCACAGAAGGCCACGGGAGCGGACGTAATAGGTGCAGGTTACGGGCCGCTTGGTGAGGCTGAACCCGCAAAAGTGGGCGATGCTGTGAGGTGCCAGAGTGGTGAGGTTTGGGGAGGGCGGCGGGGAAGGGTGCGCCAGCAAGCAAGCATGTCGGCGTGGGCGTGCGCGCATGAGCAGGGCGCAGACGACGCGTGGGTAGGGCATGGGGCGCGGCGGGAGCAGCTGCAGGCGGCAAGCTGCAGCTTCAAGCGGGAGCAGTGTGGCCCAGCAAGCACCAGTGGCAGCTGTGGCAGCACGGGCCGGCGCACGCGGGAGGGCGCAGGCCACAACGAGGAATGGCGGGCGCGGGTGGAGGCGGTCAGCGGCGGCCGCTATCGAGGCTGGCGGGAGTCGCGACAAGGGTCATGGGTGGCTTGGCCGAAAGCGGAAAGCGCGGCGGCGGCAGAAGCTGCAGATGCGGCAGATAAAGAATGTATAGCAGCGCAAAGAAGAAAGAGGTGGGCGCGCACGTGGATGGGCGTGGTCGGAGGTGAGGCCAAAGGTGCGGCGTGGACGCGGCCAGAGGCGATGGACCGTGGGGCTGAGCGGTGGTGTCAGCTCAGACTCAACGGGGTCGAGGCCATGGGCGCACACACGACGAGCAGGAGGCTGTGGGAGCACCTACGCGATGCAGCGAAGATGATGGGCACACACGTGTGTCCACTAGGCCACCGGAGTGACATCGGCGACCAGCCGTGCGGCATCACGCTTCGGCCATGACGGTCCTACGGCCTAAAGGATGAGCTCGTGCAAGAGAGGTGAGGGGAAGGAAGAGGAGCTCACAGTGAGCCTGTAGGTGTGCATAGCGGGCTCGGGGGAGGCTCGGAGGCGATGAATTCCGGCAATGGCGTTGGCGGTGCATAGAAGGGGAACGACTCGATCCGGTCGAAGCAGAGACACTCGGCTCACGTTCTTCAGCGTAGAGGAAGTAGCGGAGGTGGGAGGAGCTCCTGGCGCATTCCTAGGCGATGGGGAGGGTAGTGGCCACGGGATCGACGAGGGCCATGGCGATGAGGGCGTTCGGGTGTGTGCGGGGAGGAGGATCTGGGGCGGGAGGGGGAGAGTGGGGTTGCTAGGGTTTGCCACAGGGTCGGGGGCACCTTGTAGGACGTCGAGGAGTCGCTTGGATGGCCGCCACACACGGATGGTGCGGCCATGGCCGGTCGGATGCCCTCCACGATCCCCTGTCTCCTATAGAGAGCTGGGAGGAGAGGTGGAGGTGGGCTGGGCTGGCCATTTGGCCAGATGGGCCAAGGTGCCTAGTAGATTAGGTCCTCTTACCTTTTCTTTTTATTTACCTTTTCTTCAGTGTTTTCTTTTAGTTACCTTTTATTTTTGTTTTAGAAAAATACCAAAATGGCACCTAATTTGATGTTACTAAATATGTCACTGCCACATTAACTTGTAGTTTCGTAATTATTTAATATTTAAAAGCATTTAAATAGTCGCTACTGTTTTATTCGCCTAATAGTATTTAAATATTTTATAAAGGTGTGGTTTCTCCACCATAATTACCCATGCATTATTTGGTTCACTTTGAACATTTTAGTTCTAATTTTTGAAACTTTTATTGTTTAACTTGATTCGAATTTGAATTTCAATCGTTTTTGAACTAACGCGAGATTAACAACAGTAATCATGGTGACATGGCATCATTAGCAAGGAATTACTGTAGCTTAATTATCCGGGTGTCACGGATCTTGAAAATAATAATGATGAAGATCTAAAAGTGATTGACGTGTCTCCTATTAAATCTTTGTTTTCCAATATGAATCTTGATAAAGATGGGACTGGAGATGAGTCAACTTTAGTTAAAAGGCGTCCCAATGATTCAGAGTTTTTAGATCTTGATGCAAAAATTGGTAAAGTGGGATTGAAGAGGTCAAAACTTTACATAGCAATGAACCCACTATTTTGGATTTCAAGGAATTTAATGATGATAATTGTTCTTTGATAGATTGTATTTCCTTGTTGCAATCCGTCTTAAATTCTCCTCATGCTTATAATCAAAATAAAGCTTTTACTAAACATATCGTTGATGCTTTAATGCAATCCCATGAAGAAAAGCTGGAATTAGAAGTTTCTATCCCTAGAAAACTTTATGATGAGTGGGAACCTACTATTAAAATTAAGATTAAAAATCATGAATGATGTGCTTTATGTGATTTGGGTGCTAGTGTTTCAACGATTCCAAAAACCTTGTGTTATGTGCTAGGTTTCCGTGAATTTGATGATTGTTCTTTAAATTTGCATCTTGCGGATTCCACCATTAGGAAACCTATGGGAAGGATTAATGATGTTCTTATTGTTGCAAATAGGAATTATGTGCCCGTAGATTTCATTGTTCTTGATATAGATTGCAATCCTACATGTCCTATTATTCTTGGTAGACCTTTCCTTAGAACGATTGGTGCAATTATTGATATGAAAGAAGGAAATGTTAGATTCCAATTTCCGTTAAGGAAAGACATGGAACACTTTCCTAGGAAGAAGATTAAATTGCCTTATGAATCTATTATGAGAGACACTTATGGATTGCATACCAAAGATGACAATACCTAGATCTATTCTTGTTTTTATGCCTAGCTAGGGGCGTTAAACGATAGCCCTTGTTGGGAGGCAACCCAATTTTATTTTTGTTCCTTGCTTTTTGCTACTGTCTAGTAATAAAAAAAATCATCTAGCTTCTGTTTAGATGCGGTTTTATGTTTTAATTAGTGTTTGTGCCAAGTAGGACCTTTGGGAAGACTTGGGTGAAGTCTTTGCGACCATTCTGTAAAAAACAGAAACTTTAGCGCTCACGAGATTAGCTGCAATTTTTTACTGGAGAGTGCTTTTAGGTTGATTTTTTTGAAGAAGATTAATATACAAATTTCTCACGTCCACCAATTTATTTAAGAATTTTTGGAGTTACAGTAGTATACGTTTGATACAGATTGCTACAGACTGTTCTGTTTTTGACATACTCTGTTTTTCATGTGTTGTTTGCTTATTTTGATGAATCTATGGCTAGTATCGGGGGGTATGAACCATAGAGAAGTTGGAATACTGTAGGTTTAACACCAATATAAATAAAGAATGATTTCATTACAATACCTTAAAGTGGTGATTTGCTTTCTTATACTAACGAAGCTCATGCGATTTTCTGTTTGAGTTTTGTGTTGTGAAGTTTTCATGTTTTTGGTAAAGATTTGATGGATTTTAGAATAAGGAGTGGCAAGAGACTAAGCTTGGGGATGCCCAAGGCACCCCAAGGTAAAATTCAAGGACAACAAAAAGCCTAAGCTTGGGGATGCCGGAAGGCATCCCTCTTTAAATCTTCGTCTATCGGTAACTTTACTTGAGACTATATTTTTATTCACCACATGATATGTGTTTTGCTTGGAGCGTCTTGTACGACTTGAGTATTTACTTTTTAGTTTACCACAATCATCCTTGCTGTACACACCTTTTGGTAGAGACACACATGAATCGGAATTTATTAGAATACTCTATGTGCTTCACTTATATCTTTTGAGCTAGATAAATTTTGCTCTAGTGCTTCACTTATATCTTTTAGAGCATGGTGGTTGTTTTATTTTATAGAAAATATTGATTTCTCATGCTTCACTTATATTATTTTGAGAGTATTTTAGAACAACACGGTAATTGGCTTTGGTTATAAATTTTTTCCTAATATGATAGGCATCCAAGATGGGTATAATAAAAACTTCCATATAGAGTGCATTGAATACTATGAGAAGTTTGATACTTGATGATTGTTTTGAGATATGAAGATGGTAATATTAGAGTCGTGCTAGTTGGGTAATTGTGAATTTTAGAAATACTTGTGTTGAAGTTTGCAAGTCCCGTAGCATGCACGTATGGTAACCGCTAGTGTAACAAATTTGAAGCATGAGGTGTTTCTTTGATTGTCCTCCTTATGAGTGGCGGTCGGGGACGAGCGATGGTCTTTTCCTACCAATCTATCCCCCTAGGAGCATGCGCGTAATGCTTGGTTTTTGATGACTTGTACATTTTTGCAATATGTATGTGAGTTCTTTATGACTAATGTTGAGTCCATGGATTAACACACTCTCACCCTTCCATCATTGCTAGCCTCTTCGGTACCGTGCATTACCCTTTCTCACCTCGAGAGTAGTTCTTTGTAGACCTTCGGGTCCATAGTTAGCAGCTAGATGGAGTACATTGTAGAGCAATGCTGAATGTACTGGCAATTTCACACTGTAGAGCAATGCTGAATAATGGCTATCACTACATGCATATTTGGCTGGTGGAGGCTCTAAGTGTAATTTTGCATAAAGCTATTTTTTTCCTACAAAAAAGGAATATATTTTATTTAACTACAAAGTTTGATGACAATATTGAGAAGGTACCCCCAACTCAATCCCAAATTATATTAATATCCCAACAAATTAATTAAGTAAAGTGATGAGATCAAATCAATAATTCAAGTACCAGATACTCAAGATGTCCATAACCGGGGATACGGCTAACCATGATTAGTTTGTACACTCTGCAGAGGTTTGCGCACTTTTCCCCACAAGACTCGATCTCCTCCATTGAATTTCTCGCACTACATGATGTTTGAGAAACGGATGACCGAGACACGCTTCTTCCGAAGAGGTCCCCTTAACCGATAGATAGGCGGTACACCTACAATCCCCTACATGCGCTTAGCCCATCATGGAAAGGATTCCCACAACTTACTCAATCGTGCCCGAGCCCATAATGGCTTGTGGTCGCATTACGTAAGTTTCTAGCATGAATAATCTTATGATCCCTTTGAGCCTGGGTGGCATTCCAGTAGGATGATCACACGAATACCCCGGGATCTCCTAGGATAACACTGGTATATCCCCAGGTGTTCGGGCAAGCCACTGGTATATCCCCAGGGAGCCCCAACCAATCCACCCGGATGTGTATTAAAGTATCCACCTTCAGTTTCCCTAAGTTAAATATAACTCTCACATCTTTCATGAATCTCACATACCAATCCATGTCTACGAGCATAGCAAAGCAGTATGAGCATAACGTATAATCCCAGGTTTGATAAAAGACAGTAGGTTCCTACCTCAACAACTACTTCCCACACCCACATGTTAGCAAATCCTACTCATGCAATGTTTGAGGGTTGAAACTAATGCATTAAAACTGGGTATGAAAAGTATGATCAAAGTGTGAACTTGCCTTGTACTATTGATTAAGATTCGTCGCACTCATAACTCCTGATAGTTCTACTCGTCACACTCCGTTCAATCGACTGTAAGCAAGCAATTGCATACATAAGCACTCATGCAAAAGAATCGAACAAAAGATCTCAGAAAACTTCGAAAACAAGAAATTAACTCTTGCAACATGAAACAATTTTTAGTAGTACCAAAATTAGGTGAATTTGGTCTTATTAGAAATTTTAGGTCAAGAGCTTCGATTTGCAAAAAGAATCAATCAAATCGGAGTTATAAAACTCGAGTTATGAACAAAAGAAGTTTGAATTCAAATATGTTTGAAATCAAATTTTAAATTTTCAAAAACATGTTCAAGTTGATTATCCGAGCAGAGGGGATCGTAACGAAGAAGTGGGCGTTGGTTTCATGGATTTGGATAAACGACAAAGAGTTGTGATCGTTTGAAAAACAGGGACTAATCTGTAAAATAAACCTAGCGAATAGGCCCCTAGCAGAAAACTAAAATAAAACGAAAAAGCTATTTAACGAACGTTCGCTACCGAAAGCTAATGAACGAAAACTAACTAATGAACGTTCACCAAATAATCTAAACTAAAATAATAAGCTGTTTTTAAAGAAAAACCAACTACTAAACCGAAAACCTAAAAAAAATAAATCGAACCGGCGGTTCTGCATCTTAGGGTTTGGCAATGGCAAGCTTCCGGCGTCAGCGATCGCTGGGCGGAGCAGTGGTATGGCTAAGAGCTAGGGTCAAGGTAGCAGCATGGTGGCAGAGGTGAGGCAAGAAGCGGCAATGGCGGCGCATGGCGGCGAGGGGAGACTGTGGCGACTTGGGGAGTCGAGGGACCGGGGCCCTCGCTATTTAAAGAGGCCAGGGGGGCGACGACTTGGGGAAGGGGCCGCGGGGAGGCGTGCCCGGCCGGGACTCAGACGACGGCGGCGATGCCGTGCAGTGGCTGGAGACCGGCTCGGGGTCAGGGATGGTGCGGGCGCTGGGCTGGGCCGCGGCCTGGCTGGAGCTGGGCCGGCCTAGTTGGCGGAAGAGATTAAAAAAACAATTTTTACAGACAATAAAAATAATATAAAAAATAAAACAAAATATACTATAGTCATATAATATATCAAAATTTTCAGAAAAAGATTTTCTATAACATGAACATTTTCTAGCATAAAATAAAATCCACAAAATTTTGAATAAAGCAAAGAGTTCTACTGTTGCAATAAAACCCAATAAAATCATTTTAGAAATACCAAAATGATTTCAAATTTATTTCTCTCCAATTTTCTACTATAGGGAATCATTTTACCCTATTTTCCATATATTTTATTTTTGGAGAAAAATAATTTGAATAAAAACCAAATAACTCCCAATTGAAAGTGTCGGGGAGGCTGATCGGACCCACGAACACCTATGGGACCGGCGGACCGGGTCCCTTTTGGTTCGGAGGGGGGCGGAGATCGCACGAAGAGCGGATCGAGGCGGTTAACACGAGCAGTTTACTCCACTGGAGCTCTCCGAGAGATAATACTCCTACATTGCTTGTCCGATTTGTATTGTGTTCTTGCTAGGGAGCGATGAGAGCTACAAGACCTAGCGTGAGTGTTCTCTCGCCACGTTGAATCGAATCAACCCCACGCTATGCATGGGCCTCCTTTTATATGCTCAAGGGTCTCCGACAGGTGGCAACATAGATGAGGGTACAAATGGAAAAAGCGAGAGTTGGTACACCTACTTGAACAAAGGTACAGTGTACTCTACCTAACTCGACGGCAAGGGACAAAGCACTAAATGCCCGTCCCCTCGCCGCCTAAACAAAGGCAACAGGGACCGGGGGAGCGCCACCGTCGCCACGATGGCAAGCTTGTCACGCTTATCGCTGCTCCCCGCTGGCTGCACAACCTCTTGACACGCTGCGCATGGAACGGTCCCATGGCGACATCGCTGGTGGATGAGCCGGAGCGGAGATGAAGAGAGGTTGCCCGCCGTGCCAAGTGCCTTGCCGCTGGCTGAATCCTTGTCGCGTCTGGAGGCTTGTCGCGCTCGAGCCTTCGGCAAGCTCCTCTTGCCGGGTCTTGTCTTCTGCGTGCCTTGAGTGGCCTTCCCGCAAGCTGCTCTTGCCGGGCCTTGTCTTTTGGTTAAATACTTTGTTCTGAATGGCTCCAAAGGAACCACAGAGGATCTTGGCGGTGACCAGGGCAAGCCTTGCCATGGGGTGCTGAATCTGTCTGCGTGCACGAGTTCGGGATACTAGGGTACCCCTATTCTAGTACACCGACAGGAGCCCCCGGGCCTGGGCCACACACGGTGCCGAGCGCTGTTGGGTCAGGCCCAAAACAGTGCACGGGCACACGTGGCCCGGATCACACCATAACTCACCCCGGACCCACCACATCCCTCACGAACGGCACGCACCGAACGTGGCGTCGTGTGAGGGATCGTGGGCGAGGTCGTGGGGGTTTCTTTATTAGGAAAAGCGGAACGTCCGCCCCCTCTTCCTCCTTATAAACAGGGGAAACAGGGCAGGTCGCCCACCTCGCCATTGTCGCCTCATCTCGAAAACCACCGCCGCTCCCCTTCTTCTCTAGTGCAAAGAGAGCAGCCCTCCGCTTCTTTCGCCATTAACGCCATCAACGCCGTCGGTCTCCTCCACCGCCTCCGCCATGGCTCAAAGCCAACAAGGGAAGGGCGTGAAATCGCCGAGGCGCAGCTGCTCATGGGCGCCGCGAAGGAGCGGGCCATCTTCTCCCCAGCTCGACGCAAAGGAGCCGAGGAGGGCTACTACCTCTTTTGGTCGACGGAGACACGTGCGCATTCACAAGACGAAGGTACTCCCCGCCATCGCTTGAACTAGCCCCAATCGGGTACCCTTTCTTTGCGCTTTTCTTCTATTATGGCTCGCCGCCTTTTCAATTCTTTTATGACATTATGAACACCTACGGGTTCCGCCTCCTTGATTTCACCCCAACACCGTCTTGACCATGGCGCTGCAGACACCTTTGCGAAAACTTTGTCGGGATCCACCCAAACGTAGCCCTCTTCCGCCACTTCTTCATGCCCCGCTGCTGAGAGAGGGGAGCCGCTGTCGGAGGGATTGCTTGCGTCTGTGGTCGGCAAGAAAGAGGCCTATCTGGAAGGAGAGTTCTGCAGCAAATGGGAGGAGTGGAGAGCCAATTGGTGTTGGATCGTAGAGGAGAACCCGCAGTTCTTCATCGCCTCAAGGCCTAAACCCCAATAGTGCGCTGCAACGATTGGAGCAACTTGGCCGAAGATGCTAGGTTGAAGATAGCTGTGACCCGGATCTTGCGCCTCAGCTTGCCGGATCGATCAGAGGCGTTAGCTTGGCGATATTTCCTTCGCCACACAGACGCTTCCCTTGCAGGAGAGGAGGAGACCTGCTTGGGAGTTCCAAAACGCAGCGGCCATCATGAGGTTGCGCCCGGGCCTCAATTGGAATTTCACTGTCTTGGAGTTGGATGCGATGCTGCTAGAGCTGTTCAAGAATGGCCCCGATCACCCCGAGTGGTTTAGGTTGCCGAGGGGGTCGTCCCATTGTGCAACAACTCTTCGCTCGACCGCATCCGCGCCATGATGCCATTGTGCGATTCTCATGGGATCGTTCCAACCTGGCAAGAGCCTTCCGACGACATCGCGGCGGCGCTTCGACAGCTTGGAAGAAATGCCGATCCGCCCGACGAGCGTAAGAAGCTCACCGCGACACCACCGATGAAGAGATGGTGCGCATTGCCACAAGGTTGGAGGAGGCGGCAAGAATGCCGCCCGGGCGCCTTCGGGTACACCGTGGAGGAGGCAGATGCAGCAGAGGCGGCAAGCCTTGCCGAGCGAAGGGAGTTCGCGGTGAGGAAGAGCTTGTCAACCCGAGGCCGAGTCGAGCGAACCAGCCGAGGGCGCTTCTTCCCCACCATCCAGCGGCTTGCCGCGAACGGAGCTCCCGGCCCGCCAAAGAAGCGCCTCCGCAAGGCCGGAGACGAGACGGGCGGCAGACGGGCCCACAGCCGCGCCGCTGCGGACGCGCTTTCACCGCTGCAAGCGATGTTGTCGCTGGGCACCCCACACCGCCATGACAACCGGGCGGGATCCTCCCAGGCCACCGCCGACGCCTCCGCCAAGCGGCCAAGAGAGCCCACCTCCGCCTCGTCAGACCGGAGGCGAGCCGGAGTTTGATCTCTCCGCACTAAGCTCCGACGAGGAAGAAGAGTAAGCTTCATTATTGTGCTTGTATTTCTTCAATTTTGTTGCTTCATCTTGAATCTGATTTGCTTCTTTCTGAACTCTTTCCTTTTCAGGACGCTGGCCCAGAGAGCGTCGAAGAGAGCCAAGACCCCGGCAGTCGTCGTTGAGGACGATCCACCCGTGGCAACAGGAGGCGTCTGAGACCCCCTTGCGGACCCGGCAACCCTTCCTCAGAGCAGCCCACACAGCCCCCGTGAGTAAGTATGCGGTTTTCTCTCATCGTTAGGTGTGCATGGGTGCTCCTTCTTCATTGATATCTCGACTATTGGTTTGTGTAGGAGCAGAGCAGCCTCATCAAAGGGCCCTAAGCCGCCTCAAATTCTGTCTCGCTTCGACTATGCCGCCAAGGGAGGATTCTCCGCAAGGGAGCTGCCCTCCGCAAGGGAGGCTACTCCGCAAGGGACGCACCAGTGATCCTCCAGTGGTCGAGACCATGGCTGCAGATCCCATTGCAGGTAATCCTCTTGCGCGAAAATTTCCCTTGGGCTTGTTTTCTTCTGTTTTTCTTTGAATATTCACTTGAATTTCTTCATCCGTCCGCCACAGAGCCGATGGAGACCGAGGTCGCCGGCGAGGAGGACGCGCGCGACAACACTGACAAAGCCGCCGCCGTGGAAGAAGAAGCCGGCGCTGACGAGCCTGCCGGGGAAGAGGCCACCGAGGCTGCCGCCACAGAAGCCGGGCGAGGGTCCGGGCGATCGACCGACGCCCTGGGCCGCAGGAGCGCCAGCGCCACACCGACTGCCGATTCCCACTTGGCCGCTGCAGCTGCCAGTTCAAGAGCCCCAAATGGGCGCTTACTTGAAGGCCGGGCGACGACGCTTTCATCTAGCTCCCCGGGAGTCGAGCCTGTGGCGCCGCCGAAGGAGAAACCTTCGACGAAGAGCTGCTCGCCCGCCGGGTTGACGCTGTGGACGCGCCAAGCAGCAAGAAGTGGCGAAGTTCGAGGAGGAGCAGCCGAAGAAGCTGCTGCCGCTTCACCGCGCCTCGACAAGCCAAGTTGGAGTCCCGGGAAGCACTTGTCGCGAGGGCGGAGCAGAACATGGAGAAGCGCTGGAGGAGCTCCGGCCGCAACCAGTGAAGCTCTCCGTCCTTGGCGGAGGAGCGGAGCAACTTCGCCGAGGAGCGCACGACCTTCATCTCGAGAAGGCCGCAGCCGAGGAGGAGCAGCGGCTTGCCGCCGAGAAGGTGTCCGCGAGCAGAAAGCGAAGCCGGGCGCAGCGGAAGGTCAACTCGACAGCCACGAGGAAGAGCTTGTCGCGAGGAGTCACTTGGCGGGGCTCTTAAGGAAGCGAAGGATGCCGCCGCAGCCGCCGAGGCCGCCAAGAAAGAGTTGGAGACGGCAGGTGACGCAGCCGGAGGCCGCCTCAAGAGCGGGCGAGGAGCTTGTCAAGCGCTCAAGCACGAGCGCGAGAAGGACGCCTACACTCTTGGCGAAGCTGCAGGCTGCCTCGCCAATAGGAGCAAGGAGCTCGACGCCGCCAAGGATTCCAAGGCAGATCTTGAGTCAAGCCGACCACTCTGATGCAGACGCTGGACGGCGCCAAGGAGCGGGAGGTGGGCCTGTTGGATAAGATCAAGGCCAACGAGGAGCTGCTGGCGAATGTTGTTGCCACCCAGAGCGCCTTGAGGGAGAGTGTGGAGCACTGGACCGAAGGTCTCGTGGATACTGCTGCCATCCACAACGAGCTGATGGAGCCGGGATGGTGGATCTTGGATACTCCTCCGACAAGCACCTCCAACCCAGCCAAGCTTAGCTTATTCTTCAAGGGCGTGGTGACGGGCCTCCAGGTGACTCCGGAAGAGATCCCAAAGCAGTGGCCGAGGAATCGCGCCAGATCTGTGCAGAGCCCTCCGGAAGGTGTTGATGAAGGTGGCCTTCCGCAATCCGTGCCTCAACCTCAACGGTGTCCTTAGATCCTTGCCGCCAGATGCCGACGTGGAGGTGCTCAAAGCCCTTGTCGCACTCCATTGTGGACAAGGTGGGCAAGATCGTTGGTTGATGGCTAAGCGTAGACTAGGCCGCTAATTTTATCTTTCCCTTGTCGTCACGATCATGTTTAGAACAACTTGTTAGATTTGCGACAAGCTATTTTGTAATATAACTCTATCTTAGGCGAAGATTGCAACGTTATTTCCTTTACTTGATTCCTTCCTTTGTATGTTTTTGCCTTACGCTTTTGGGGGACTTGTCGGTAGCGCTGGCACTGAGCCATGAAGCCTTGAGTGAACGTCGGCCGGCGGTGCCGCCTCCGACAAGCAACCTTGTCACGACTAGCTGCAGCTCACTTAAGTTGTTGAGCGGACTCAAACAAAGTAAGGGCGCGACTAGTCATGAAGTTGGTTCCTCCGCCGCATGTGTTTTCCATACAAAGTACTATCGTTCGAGGAAGATAACTTAAAAAATTAAGAACTGATTGCTCAAACTTGGGCAACTTAGCTTTTCTGTCGCTTGCTTCCCGATAAGGCGAAACTTCCTCGAGCAACGCTTGGTCCATAGTATTATCTTCTCCGTCCCCCCTGGTTAACTTGTGTGCGAGGGAACCTTCCTTTCTTTGAGAAAGAGAAAGAAGAGAAAATAAAGTCATGGAGCCTAGTGGCTCGTTATTGCTTACCGGGTGTGGATGCTGCACAAAATGTTAGCCAAAACATGCAATAAAATGATGAAAGCATGAATTTGACAAGTTATACGCAACGCATGAGCTTTATCGATGCATCGGGTCTGCGCCTCGCTTTGTACAAAGGATTACATGCAACAGCGGCAAGACTTGTACAAAAGGTGGTTTAACAGGTTCCGCAACCGCGCTTCTACGGGTAAAACTTACGAAGATGCTCAATGTTCCGTGAGTTGCTCACCGTAATGCCATCTTCGGTCTCAAGGCGGACAGCGCCAGCCTAGTGACTCGCTTCACCCGATAAGGGCCTTCCCACTTTGGCGCCAACTTGTTTGAATTCTTGGCGGACTGAACGCGCCGAAGAACAAGGTCGCCTTCCTCGAGGCTTCCGCACTAACTTTGCGGGTTATGGTAGCGACGCAAAGCTTGTCGGTAACGAGTAGCTCAGACATCGGCTCGAAGACGGTCCTCCTCAAGGAGCAGCGTCATCTTGTCGCAGCTGCTCTTGCTCAAGCTCATCATAAGCGAGTACTCAAGGTGACCCGTGATACGAAGTTCCGTGGGGAGAACTGCCTCTGCTCCATAGACTAGAGCAAAAGGTGCCCGGCGCTGGCTCGATTTGGCGTCGTCTGATCGACCAAAGAACCACCGCAGCTCCTCAATCCAGCTTTCTTCCGCACTTGTGCAGCTCGTCGAAAGTTCCTGGTCTTGAGCCCATGCAAGACTTCAAAGATTTGCCCTCTTCGCTTGACCGTTGCTTCTCGGATGAGCAATGTGGCTAAAGCATACCTTGGCGCCAAGATCTTGGACGCATCGCATGAAGGTGCGATCAGAATTGTGTGCCGTTGTCGGTGATGATCCCGTTAGGGATTCCAAACGACAAACAATCGACCAAGAACTTGATCGCCGACTATGCTATCACCTTCCTCACCGCTTCCACTTCCGCCACTTTGTGAACTTGTCGATGGCAACGCATAAGTACTCAAAGCCCCGACAGCTTCGGGGAAGGGTTTGAGGATGTCGAGCCCCGTAATCAAAAATGGCTAGGATAAAGGGATCGCCCGGAGAGCTCGAGCTGGTTGGTGTATCTGCTTGGAATGGAATCGCACGCTTCACACTTGGTTACTTGTGCGCTTGCATCCTGGAGGGCTGTCGGCCAAAAGAAACCTTGCCGGAAAAGCTTTGCTTCAAGAAGTGCTCGCACCAATGTGATGACCACATATGCCTCCATGTATCTCTCGCACAGCTTTTTGTCCGTCTTCGGTGAATACACTTCAATTTCACACCGTTGAGTCTCCTTCATGCAGTGCCGTCGACAAACCGGTACATACTTGACCGCCGGGCTACTCTTTCCGCTTCTTCTTGCTCTTCGGAAGTTCTCCGTCTCAAGGAAATGGACAATCATTGTGCCCATGCCGGAGCTTGCGGCTCGACAACAAGGACTAAAGGCACATTCGCTGCCACGGAACATCAGCTTCCACGGCAAGGACCTGCGGCTCAGCCGGAGCTTGATGTTCCCCGGCAAGCTTGCCGGAGCAAAGCTTGTCGGGAGCGTCTGCTTCAACGAAACAAACCCTGGGGCTTGTCTGAGCAGACTACCCCTCAGCTCTGTTGGTGTCGATCTTGGGGACCTTCTTGGCGGCGGCTTCGGGAAGCTCTGCCGGAAAGTAGTCACTAGAGATCAATTTCCTCTTCTTGCTCTGTCCAGTTGATGGTGTTACAGACGGTTGAGTTAGCTTGAGCACAAAAATCCCTGGTTCCACAGGCAACTTAAGTGACAGGCCATCAGCAAGATCGTTCTGAGCTCTTGGAACATGTTCCATTTGTAGGCCGTCAAAGTGCTCTTCTAGCTTTCTCACTTCATCAACGTAGGCTTCCATCAATGGACTCTGATAATCTTTGTTCACTTGTCGGACAACAAGCTGCGAATCACCCCTGACAATAAGCTTCTTAATCCCAAGGTTCATCGCAATCTCGAGACCGCAAGCAAACCTTCATACTCTGCCGTGTTGTTTGTTGCTTGCTCCTTGGGAAAATGCATTTGGACTATGTACTTGAGGTGCTCTCCGGTGGGTGCTATAAACAAAGACGCCAAAGACCGGCGCTTTGCAGCGAGAAGGCACCATCAAAGTACATCGGCCACTCTTTGCTTGCTTCTTTGACGGGAATGCTCGTCTCGAATTTCTTCATCCGGTGTTGGCGCCCATTCTGCTATGAACTCGCCAATGCTCGCTTTGGATAGTTGAAGTGCTTTCAAACTTGAGGCCAAAGCTTGATGGGCCCAAAGTGCCCACTCGACAATCCTGCCTGTTGCCTCTGGATTTTGCAAGATCCTCTTCAGCCGGAAAGCGAGTGACGATCGTTATCTCATGTGCTTGGAAGTAATGGCGCAGCTTTCTCGAGGCCATGAGGAGGCCGAAAAGCAATTTCGCACACCGAGTACCTTGATCTAGCCTCGCAGAAGGGAACCGACAAAGTAAACTGGCGCTGCACCATCCTTTTCTCGTGATCCGCTCATGCGTCACAAGCAGATCCGTCCTTGTCGGGACCAGAGCTTGCCGTGAAGCCCCTCGCTTGTCGCCGGATGTGTCTCGCCGTGGTTGCTAGCTCATCATCCGCCTCCTCTCCGCTACATTAACGCAGCACTAACCACTTGATTGGTTGCCGCTATATACAGCAGCAACTTCTCTTGTGGCTTAGGTGCGACAAGTGTTGGAGTGGAGGACAGTATCTCTTCAAGTCTGCAGCTGCCTCCGCTTCGAGTCCATTGCATCGGACCCGCCTTTTTCAAGATTTTGAAAAATGGCAGGCCTTCAGCAGATCTAGAGATAAACTCGCCGAGAGCAGCCACGCAACCGGCAAGTCTTCGTACATCCTTGACGCGCTTTGGTGCTTCAATCTGCTCAATGGCCTTGATCTTGTCGGGATTGGCTTCAATTCCCCGCCGAGACGAAGAACCCGAGAAGCTTGCGGAAGGGACTCAACACGCACTTCTCGGGGTTGAGCTTGAGGTTGATCTTGTGCAGATTTGCAAAAGTCTCATCCAAATCTTGAACCAGAGTTGCTTTGTCCTTGCTCTTGACCACTATGTCATCCATGTAGGCTTCTACATTTACGTGCATTTGCGGCTCAAAAGCGCCATGGACTACCCTTGCAAACGTTGAACCAAAGCATTCTTTAACCCGAAGGGCATCCGTACAAAACAGTATGTGCCACATGGGGTGATGAATGCGGTCTTCTCCTCATCTTCTTCGCCATGAAGATCCGATGATATCCTGAATATGCATCAAGAAATGAAAGCAAATCACATCCACCGTGGAGTCGACAATCTGGTCGATGCGCCGGCAAGGGAAACGGGTCTTTGGGACAAGCTTTATTAACATCCGTGAAGTCAATGCAAAGTCTCCATTTCCCATTTGCCTTGGCGCACAACTACATGATTGGCCAACCACGAGGGATGGAGCACTCCTCCGACAAGGCCTCGCCGCTTCGAAGTTTCTTGATTTCTTCGCGATGAATTTCGGGCGCCCACCGCTTGCTTCCTCGACTTTCGCTGACGGGCCGCACATGAGGACAAACGGCAAGACGGTGCTCAATTACTTTCCGGGAACACCGGGATGTCGACGGTTGCCACGCAAACACGCCGACGTTTCGCCCGCAGGAAAGCAACGAGCGCGCCTTCCTATTTAGGGTCGAGAGTGGCAATCGATAGTGAAGGTACCACCGGTGCCGCCCTCCTTGGCGGACACCTTCTTGGTCTCTCGTGGAGCTGCCATCGCCTTTCTTGCACTTGCCGGTGGAGCTCAATGGTGCGCCCTCGACGGTAGGGCAGCACTCAAGAGGTGCGCTTGCCGGAGTGGGCATCGAGCTCTTGCCGGACTTGGTCTTCTTCCCCGGAGCTTCAATGGCAAGTGGCTTGGTGATCTGTTGGTACCGCTGCTTCCAGAGATCTTGTCGGCACAAATAAGAGCCGCCCTTCTTGTCGCCATGGACAGAGATGATGCTTATCGGCCTGGCATCTTGAGTAAGTTGTAGGCATAGTGAGAGGCTGCCATGAACTTGGCGAGTGCCGGACGCCAAGTATTCCATTGTAAGGCAATGGAAAATCAGCAACGCCGCATGTGACCCTCTCAGTCCCTAAAGTTCAGCTTCACGCCAAATGTTACCGCAACGTGATCTTCCCCTTCGCTTGCTCCTTCCCGGATTGATCCCTTGAATGTGCCGCCTTCTTCGAGCTCACCGTCAGGATCCGAAGCTTCCGGAGCACCGCGGAGGAGATCAGGTTTAAGCCGCGCCGTCAACTAGCATCTTGGTGACCTTGAGGTTGCGGATAGTTGGTGAGACCAACATCGGCAAGCACCCGACCGCAGTTATGCGATCGTGGTGGTCCTCAATATCAAAGATGATAGGCGGCCGGACCACTTCAGAGGCTTGCGTGACTCTACGGATGGTTCCGCTGCATTGACCTCCGCATCCACCGCTTGAGTTGGCGTGGGAAGTATGCAGGAAGCACCTCCACAACGCAGAGAACCTCCGTGGCTTTCTCAAACTCCCGCTCATCGGCATCGCCATCATCCATGTCTTCGCCGCCGTCTTCGTCTTCATCCTTGTCGCGGCCGGGAGGGAGGCTGTCTCCTGCCACCGCTTGGCCTTGCCGCTGGCGCCCTCCCGTCCGGACGCTTGTCGGCTCCCCAAGACCTTCTTGGGCCTTCTCCTTGTCGCCTCTCGATTCAGCTTTACATTGCTCGACAAGCTGCTCTACCTTCTTGCAGCTCTGGAGGTCGTGGCCCTTGGTGCGGTGGATCTTGCAAGATCGCTGTCGAGCCGTCCCGCTTGTCGGCGGCCGCCACGGCTAGTGGTTGGTGCCACCGCAACCTCTTTGCCGGAGCTACCAGCCTTGGCGTTCTTGTCGCCACCTCCGCTGTCGGACTGCTCAACGACTAGCACATCTTCGCCTTTCTTTTTCCTGTTGCCCCGCCGCCACGGCTCTTCTTTTGTCGGGCGGTCTCCTCACCGTCAGATCCTCCCGCCGTTATTCTCTCCGGGAGTCTCCTCCTCCTCAAAGACGCGCGCACTTGTCGGCCAGTATGATAGCTCACCGACGCTCTCTAATCTTGCACATCGCCATCTCCTCCTCATCCTGCGGTTCCGCACGCTCGATGAAACGCTACCGATCACCGCGCAGGGTGGACATCCGGGATGTTGTAGTGCACACGGCCGAGTCTCTGAATGAACTTACGCAGGACTCTCCTTCCTTCCGGGCGGCAGATGAAGGTCACTTTCTTGGCCATGAGGCTTGTGGTCACCGTGAAGGCGCCAACGAATCGATGGCATAGATCTGCCCAAGAGGATATGGAGCTGTCCGGCAAGTGCATGAGCCAGACCTCGACGTTGGGCTTGAGTACCAGCCGGGAAGTAGTTGGCGAGGATCTTGTCGTCTCGCCCCCCGCAGCCTCGCACCGCGATGGTGTAGATGCCGAGGAACTCCGACGGATGCATCCCGCCATCGCATTTCTCCGCACGTCGCTTGAAGTTTTTCTTCTTTGGGCCCTGGACTTGCCGCAGCTCACGAAAGTGAACGCAGGGCAACCTACCGCAGACGGCAAGTCGCCTGTTCTTCCGGGCGCTGCATGTCAACAGAGGCCCGCGCTTGTCGGATTGACGCCGCGCTTCTCTTCGGGCGCCAATGCGAAGTTCGAGCGCCCTCATGTTGTCGATCGTGTAGCACTTGGCGCTGATCGCGGCGAGCTCGTGGATCCGGCGACGCAGTGGGAGTCGCTGCCGAGGTGGATCCGGCGAGTCGGCGATCTTGGCCTTTGGGGTGGAGAGTGCATGGTGGTTGCACCCCACCGTCTCTGCCGCCACCGGCTCGCGTTATGCCTCGCCGCTGCAGCGACGCACTCGGTTGTCATGGAGCGCGCCGCTGGCGGCCGATGAGACTTCAGATGGTGGCTCTCCACTCGTCGACCTTGTCGGCCGTTGAGGGTAATCGAGGAGCGCTTGAGCTCTTGCCGAGCTTCGCTGGAGTAGTGGGTGGCGATGGCGAACGGCGCGAGGAGCGGATATGCTCGGACTTCTATCTACGTTAGAAGGAGCAAGATCCCGTCCCGAGCGACTGCGTTTCGCTTGTGCCAGCATGTTGGCGCGCATGCTGGTCTTGAACATCCCGAGATCCTCCAGCTCGATCTCGGTCCAACGAGCGTATGGCATTGCTAATGCCATGACGCTGTCGGTCCCGCGCCTCCTGAGACGGGCGCGGTACATGTACGGACGCCGAGGTCTGCGCGGCCTTGTCCTTGGACTTGGCAGCACCGTGAGCTCCCCCATCGCCGTCCATCCTTTCGCCGGCGTCTACCCCACCACCTGTTTGCTCCAGTGGTGGTGGGTTCGACGCGGACGGCTCCGCTGCCGTCGAAGCCTTCTTCTTCGGTGGCATGTTGATGAAGATGTTGAAGATGACGAAGATGTTGCTCGTGTGAACGCCGGATCAGGTTCACGCAGCCTCGACGCCCCCTACCTGGCGCGCCAAAGATGTCGGGGAGGCTGATCGGACCCACAAACACCTATGGGACCGGCGGACCGGGTCCCTTTTGGTTCGGAGGGGGGCGGAGATCGCACGAAGAGCGGATCGAGGCGAAGCACACGAGCAGTTTACCCAGCTTCGGAGTTCTCCGGAGAGATAATACTCCTACTGCCGCTTGTCTGATTTGTATTGTGTTCTTGCTAGGGAGCGATGAGAGCTACAAGACCTAGCGTGAGTGTTCCTCGCCACGTTGAATCGAACCGAACCCCCTCTACGCTATGCGCATGGGCCTCCTTTTATATGCTCAAGGGGTCTCCGATAGGTGGCAACGTAGATGAGGGTACAAATGGAAAAACAATAGTTGGTACACCTACTTGAACAAAGGTACAAAGGTACTCTACCTAACCCCGACGGCAAGGGACAAAAGCATTAAATGCCCGCCCATGTCGCCTAAACAAAGGCAACAGGACCGTCAGAGCGCCACCGCTCGCCATGATGGCAAGCTTGTCGCGCCGCTTATCGCTGCTCCTCACGGCTGCACAACCTCTTGACACGCAGCGCATGGAACGGTCCCATGGCGACACGTTGGTGGATGAGCCGGAGCGGAGATGAAGAGAGGTTGCCGCGGCAAGTGCCTTGCCGCTGCTGAATCCTTGTCGCGTCTGGAGGCTTGTCGGCCTGAAGCCTTCCCGGCAAGCTCCTCTTGCCGGGTCTTGTCTTCTGCGTGCCTTGAGTGGCCTTCCCGCAAGGTCCTCTTGCCGGGCCTTGTCTTTTTGGTTAAATACTTTGTTCCTGAATGGCTCCAAAGGAACCACGGAGGATCTTGGCGGTGACTGTGCAAGCCTTGCTGCTGGTGTCAAGAATCGTCTGCACGAGTTCGGGATACTAGGGTACCCCTATTCTAGTACACCGACAGAAAGTAATCTGAAAGGGACTTTATATTTGATTCTTTTAAACTTCCAACTCATATTTCATAAGTTTTGAAGAAGTCATTTTATCTTCTCTCAAGAAAATCATTGAGTTGCTTAAAGTTTCTGAATTTTGAAATAGTTCCAAATGGAATTCAAATCTTTTCAAAACCCTTTTCATTTTTTTAAATGGAAGAAGTCATATCATCTTCACTCCAGGGTTTTGTGGTGAAATGAATTTGAATTCATGGAGACCATAAAAGCAAGATGAAAGTTTTGGGAAAGTCATTTTATTCCCTCTCATTTAACTTTCAAAAGTTTCAAATTTCACACAAGCAACCACACCACAATCAAACAAACAGTTAAAACTATTTATATAATATAACATTCCAAAATTTAGAATTTTGGGATGTTACAAACCTACCACCCTTAAAATGAATCTCGCCCTTGAGATTCGGAGAGGCTAGCAAGAAATAGGTTAGGTTCGGGGTCTTCTCAAATCCATTGATCGTCACAGGGGGTCTGGGGCGCTACCACCCTTCGAAGCATGGTTACGGTTCCATCAACACTCATATACTCCATCCTTATTGTTGACGGGATCAGTCTTCTGAGATTCTCGGGAAAATTCCTACTCTGGCTGTTCTGGTAGTGGCATAACCCTTTTCCTCAATCCTTGTTCTTTTCATCTTGGTAAGGTTCTTGCATGACTGGGTCTTCTTAGCTGACAGGTCTGGCGCCAATACTAAACAACTATCGATATCTCATGGTGGTCAACAATTTATGGCTTCTCCTGCAGGAAATGGGTCTGGTTTGAACTTCACCGTATATTCCTACGACTGGCAACAGCTGCCGTGTACAAGGGAAAGTTGTCATACCATTATAAGGTTTAAATAAGGTTTTGATCGTCGTCGCTCTGCTATGGGTAAGTCACTCAGATTTACCATCCCATATAGCAAGGCGAATAATAAGAGTAAGTTGGTATGGTGATCAATCCATCCCGCACCCAAATCATCACCTTGTACATGGTTTAGCGAATCTTGCATTCTAACACTTGGTCATCCTCACAAGCATTGCAGAATTTCTCTTGTCAACGAACTAAGTTCGGATAAATCCATGGATTCTGCAAGCCAAACAAACATCTATCATTCCTTCACAACTCTCAGGTTTTGTGTTACTCCTATAAGATCGTCTGTTGATAAAGTCGTATCTTCTTCCAGGGTTTTTCCTTCAGCAAGAGTGTGCTTGCTTCTTGGCAGGTCCTGGAGCCTATGGGTTATGGCCCGTCTCATCACTCGTAAACCTTGAACTCATCATGGGGGGTAACTGATCATTATTCCAACATCCAGCTTCCTAGCATTCTTAAACCCATCCAATTGTATTGTCTCCCTTCCTTCTATTGGTACCAAATTAGGACGTGATTACTCAGACTCATCATGGAGTTACAATTGCTCCATATTACCAACATTATACCTCCTTTATGACCAATAGTGCTTCATCCCTTCATATTCTTGGGTATCCCGTATATCGAGATAAAACTCATACTTATTTTGTCCGAAGTCCACTCCGTGGAATATCATTATCCTTTCCAGGGGTCAAGTGTCCTCACAGGGTACTACCACCCGTGAAATGCACAAATTCATCCATAGACCATATTTCTCATATCCTCGAAAATGGTCAAAATCTTTCTTCATAGAGTAACAACTCATAAAATCCATATAAGTACCAACGATGCTAACTTTATTGCTTCTCAAATTAATACAATCCCCTGCATTTCCATTACATGCCTCGACTCAACACCTCAATATAAAAGAATTGTTCCCCACTACTACTACTATATTCCTCACAGACTCCACTATTTAGCACGTGTCTCCTTCTCATTGGAACAATCTCTCGCAAAGTCCCTGCTTCATTACAGCGGAAACATATTACTTCTGACAAGTCTCGTGGTTTCCTTGTGATTACATAGCCTCCTTGGGTCCTCGGCTTCCTTTTTGGGCAACCACTGAAGTAGTGCCCTAAATTTTTGTACCTGAAACATGTGATATGACTTAGGTCCTTCTTCGTAGAAATTGGGCTGTTCCTGGAATCCAATCTATTTCTCTTCTGGACTTTTCTGTGCCAATCAGGGCTTCTATTTCCTGTGGGTCATACTCTACTTCCACTGTCGGAAATGCTACTAGATCTCCCTTCAGACAATTATGGGAAATGTGTCCTTCTCCACATGAATAGCAAGACTTGGTGCAGGGTTTAATTGGGACTTCTTCGGGTGTCTCCTCCACCTCTTCCTTCATCACATGCCCTTCTAAAATTTCCACGAGGGATCCTTTCATTGCTTCTTTCTTCTGCTGGATGGTTCTTTGTACCATGGGGTAAATGTAACACAGAGCAGGGTAGTGGGCAGTACCTTCACACAAGAAACAAGTAATCTGCTTAGTTGGGCATTCTTCAGCTGGGTGATTTTCTTCACAACGAGGGCATTCATCCTTGTGTTCTTTATGGTTGTGTCCTATTTCTCCATAGAGCTTGCATGCACAAGGTTTCTTCATAACATTTCCATAAGGCTACAATTTCTGGGACACAAGCCGAGACCTTTGCAGAGTCAACTTAAATTCTTTCCAAGTGGTTACTCCTTGCCATCCATTGATGGTTTGATACATCCTCCACCAAGTAGCATCACCTCTTTCAAAGCACTGAAGAGCATGCTGGGCCATATCCTTTCTGGCCATAGTGTTATTCTTCATGTGATCCTCCATGTTCTGAATCCATCGGTCCGCATCCAATTGACTTATTGGTCCAAAAAATACGAGTTCATCTCCATTCATACTCTATTGGTTCCAAGGGTTTTGGGGTGAGATAAAAGAGATAGAGAGGGATACACACAATATAAACAATAGTTTTGAAAAGACAGATTTTATTTTGTGGCTGTCGGAAAAACAAACATCAAACAAATGACAGCTCACAATCATCGCATCTAACGTAGGTATATAACAGGGGTTTGGTCTTCTAAAGGTCAATAAATCTTCAAAGTCACCAAACTCTTCAAGTCTTGTTCATGTATCCAATGGCTTCTTCTGATCGTGCTTGTCCTTCTCAAGTTCTTTTGCCAGATCATTTATGTTGACGCGAAGTCTATCATGACGTCCTTTAATATTTTTGGAGTTGCGTTCCAAACTTCTGGGTTTCAACATCCTTGGCATGAACCATGGTCCTACTGTCCTTCAATTCCTGACGAATCTCCGGTATCTCGAGGTTTTTCTCCTCCAGCATGGTTACTTTCAGCTTCTGGGTCTTGAGTTCTTCACGAAATACTTCCTTGACAAATACAACTTTCTAAAGGTCCACCCTAATTTTTGTTGTTGTAATACTCCAGATCCTGGCGATACACCAGCTAAGGTTAAAACTTCATCTTTTGCTGATAGGTGCTCCATTAGCCTTTTTGTCATCCAATCCTTCCGAAGAAATGCATGCTCAACAACATGGTGACAATAGCATAAGCGGGTGATAACATCATAAATAGCCGTGTTTATGCCCATACCTTTGCCATGAGATATCATTCCATAGCTGATATCTCCTACCTTAGGGTTTTCTTGACAAAAACTTTGAGTTTTTAACTCTCCATGTTCTGTCTTTCTCCAACACACCTTGATCTCGGGTATTGACAGCTTCAGTAGTCTGACAAATTCCATAAAGGTAGCCTTCATAGGTCATACTAATCTGGAAATTCTTCAGAGCCTTTAATTTCTCCTAGTCTTCGGAGTCTTCAACCGTTGTAGTTTCCATTATTATAATGTTCCGTAAAATCCTCTTCATTCCGAAGTGGTATTAGTTGTCCGATATCTTGTACTTCTTGGAATGGTCATCAGTCGAATCTTCGTGCGGTCAAAAGGGGAAAGGGGTATGGTCTAACTAAAAGGGAATATTTTATAAAGCTCAGAAAAGAAGAGAGGTAAAAGATCTTTTTGAAAATAAAGTTTAGAGAAAATCTTTCCTATGGGCTTGCCAGTTTCTAGGGGTCACGTCCTACAGTCAACATATGCTCTGATACCATCTTGTAGCAACCCGACCCGAATGGATCAAGTCTCTATGCTTAAGTGTCATCCCTGGATCGGTATGCTGACACACACAGTACTCAAGGATTTATAACAGAGGTATATCACATGTATAAACTAATGTAAATACTATTAATTACCTCAATCCATATAGCGGAAGTAACAACAAAGTTGTGGATTCCCATCAACACCAACGACAAAGTTGAGTGTAGACATCATAACCCTAACGTATCACTTACTCGTCGTAAGAATCCTGCAACATGAGACGTTGCAACCATGTAGGTCAATACATTGAATGTACTGGCAATTTCACACTGTATAGCAATGCTGAATAATGGCTATCACTACATGCATATTTGGCTGGTGGAGGCTCTAAGTGTAATTTTGCGTAAACCTATTTTTCCCTATGACAAAGGAATATATTTTATTTAACTACAAAGTTTGATGACAATATTGAGAAGGTACCCCCAACTCAATCCCAAATTAACATTAATAACCTAACAAATTAAATAAGTAAAGTGATGAGATCAAATCAATAATTCAAGTACCAGATACTCAAGATGTCCATAACCGGGGACACGGCTAACCATGATTAGTTTGTACACTCTGCAGAGGTTTGCGCACTTTTCCCCACAAGACTCAATCTCCTCCATCGAATTTCTCGCACTACATGATGTTTGAGAAACGGATGACCGAGACACGCTTCTTCCAAGAGGTCCCTTAACCGATAGATAGGCCAGACACCTACAATCCCCTACATCTGCTAGCCCATCATGGAAAGGATTCCCACAACTTACTCAACTATGCCAGAGCCCATAATGGCTTGTGGCTGCTCACAGAAGTTTCTAGCATGAATAATCTTATGATCCCTTTGAGCCTGGGTGGCATTCCAATAGGATGATCACACGGATACTCCAGGATCTCCTAGGATAACACTGGTATATCCCCAGTTGTCTGGGCAAGCCACTGGTATATCCCCAGGGTGCCCCAACCAATCCACCCAGATGTGTAAATAAGTAGCCACCTTAAGTTTCCCTTAGTTAAATATAATTCTCACATCTTTCATGAATCTCACATACCAATCCATGTCTACGAGCATAGCAAAGCAGTATGAGCATAACGTATAATCCCAGGTTTGATAAAAGACAATAGGTTCCTACCTCAACAACTACTTCCCACACCCACATGTTACCAAATCCTACTCATGCAATGTTTGAGGGTTGAAACTAATGCATAAAAACTGGGTATGAAAAGTATGATCAAAGTGTGAACTTTCCTTGTACTGTTCATGAAGATTCATCGCACTCATAACTCCTGATAGTTCTACTCGTCACACTCCGTTCAACCTATCGTAAGCAAGCAATTGCATACATAAGCACTCATGTAAAAGAATCGAAGTAAAGATCTTGGAAAACTTCCAAAACAAGCAATTAACTCTTGCAACATGAAACAATTTCTAACGGTACCAAAATTTGGTGAATTTGGTCTTATCAGAAAGTTTAGGTCAAGAGCTTCGACTTGCAAAAAGAATCATTCAAATCGGAGTTATAAAACTCGAGTTATGAACAAAAGAAGTTTGGATTCAAATATGTTTGAAATCAAATCTTAAATTTTAAAAAACATGTTCAAGTGATTATCTGAGCAGAGGGGATCATAACGAAGAAGTGGGCATTGGTTTCGTTGGATTTGGATAAACGAGCAAAGAGTTGTGATTGTTTAAAAAATAGGGACTAATCTATAAAATAAACCTAGCGAGTAGGTCCCTGGCAGAAAACTAAAATAAACGAAAAAGCTATTTAACGAACGTTTGCTACCGAACGCTAACGAATGAAAACTGCTCGCTAAAGAAGCTAAACTAATGAACGTTCACTAAACAATCTAAACTAAAATATTAAACCGATTTTTTAAAAGAAAAACCGACTACTAAACCGAGAACCTAAAAAAAAAATCGGACCGGGTGGTTCTATACCGGTTCGGTCGATTGCGTAACGGCGGCTTAAGGCCGGCGTCAGCTGGCCGAGCGGCGGCGGCGATCATGGTAAGTGAGCAAGTGGTGGCTGGCGGCGCAGCTAGGGCGGCAGTAGAGCAGCGGCATGGCGGAGGGGAGGCAGCAGAAGTGGTGGCGAAATCACAAGGCGGCGGCGGCTATGCATCAAGGGCCGAGGGGAGATCATGGCGACTTGGGAGTCGAGGGGCCGGGCTCGCTATTTAAAGAGGCGAGAAGCGGCAATGACGACGACGTCACGTGATTGGAGACCGGCTCGGGTCGAGGCGGTCTGGCGTTAAGGCTGGGCCGCTGACCTCGGCTGGGAGCCGGGCCGTCGACGGAAGAGATAAAAAAAAATTTACAAACAATAAAAATAATATAAACCAAATAAAATAAAATATACTATAGGCATATAATATATCAAAATTTTCAGAAAAATATTTTCTATAACATGAACATTTTACTAGCCAAATGAAATCCACAAAATTTTGAATAAAGCAAAGAGTGCTATCAAGGTAATAAAACCCAATAAAATCATTTTAAAAATACCAAAATGATTTCGAATTTATTTCTCTCTCCAATTTTCTACTGTAGGGAATCATTTTACCCTATTTTCCATATATTTTACTTTTGGAGGAAAATAATTTGAATAAAAACCAAATAACTCCCAATTGAAAATAATCTCAAAGGGACTCTAAATTTGATTCTTTTAAACTTCCAACTCATATTTCATATGTTTTGAAGAAGTAATTTTATCTTCTCTCATGAAAATCATTGAGTTTCTTAAAGTTTCTGAATTTTGAAACAGTTCCAAATGGTATTCAAATCTTTTCAAACCCCTTTTCATTTATTTAAATGGAAGAAGTCATATCATCTTCACTCCAGGGTTTGGTGGTGAAATGAATTTGAATTCATGGAGACCATAAAAGCAAGATGAAAGTTTTGGGAAAGTCATTTTGTTCCCTCTCATTTAACTTTCAAAAGTTTCAAAT
Source organism: Aegilops bicornis (assembly GCA_021605145.1). Taxonomy (NCBI): domain Eukaryota; kingdom Viridiplantae; phylum Streptophyta; class Magnoliopsida; order Poales; family Poaceae; genus Aegilops; species Aegilops bicornis. The sequence continues at coordinate 391,838,074 of CM038672.1, forward strand.
TTCACTCAATTTCACACAAGCAGTCACACCACAATCAAACAAATAATCAAAACTATTTATATAATATAACATTCCAAAATTTAGAATTTTGGGATGTTACAGATGGCTTTCTCTCTCTGGCTGGATTCTCAATACAATGGTCCCTTGGAGATCCATACGATGTAACTATTTTTGTGGTGTGTTTGTTGGGATCTGATGAACTTCGAGTTTATGATCAGTTATATCTTTTTATATCCATGAAAGTTATTTGAGTTTCTTTGATCTCTTATATGCATGATTGCTTATAGCCTCGTATTTCTTCTCCGATATTTGGGTTTTTTTGGCCAACTTGATCTATTTATCTTGCAATGGTAAGAGGTACCCGGTAGTGGGTTCGATCTTACGGTGCTTGATCCCAGTGACAGAAAGGGAAACGACACGTATGTATCATTGCTACTAAGGTTAAAACGATGGGGTCTATCTCTACATAGATAGATCTTGTCTACTTCATGTCATCGTTCTTATTGCATTACTCCGTTTCTCCATGAACTTAATACACTAGATGCATGCTAGATAGCGGTCGATGTGTGGAGTAATAGTAGTAGATGCAGGCAAGAGTCGGTCTACTAATATTGGACGTGATGCCTATATATTGATCATTGCCTGGATATCGTCATAATTATTTGAAGTTCTATCAATTGCCCACCAGTAATTTGTTCACCCACCGTTTGCTATTTTTCACGAGAGAAGCCACTAGTGAAACTTGCGGCCCCCGGGTCTTCTTTCTCATATGTTTGCCTTTGCGATCTACTTTTTCCTTGCATTTATTTTCAGATATATTAAACCAAAAATACAAAAATACTTTGCTGCACTTTATTTTATTTAAGATCTATTTATTTAATCTATTACAACTTTCTCCCGTCCGCGCACCGTTTCTGGCGCTGTTACCCAAAAGGGATTGACAACCCCTTTAACACGTCGGGTTGCGAGTGGTTGTTGTTTGTGTGCAGGGGTGCTACCTCTTGAGAACTGCGTTGGTTTTCCCTTGAAGAGGAAAGGGTGATGTAGTAAAGCGGGGTAAGTATTTCCCTCAGTTTTTGAGAACCAAGGTATCAATCCAGTAGGAGACCATGCACGAGTCCCTCGCACCTACACAAACAAATAAATCCTCGCAACCAACGCAATAAGGGGTTGTCAATCCCTTCACGATCACTTACGAGAGTTAGATCTGATAGATATGATAAGATAATATTTTTGGTATTTTTATGATAAAGATGCAAAGTAAAGAAAGCAAAATAAAGACGACAATAGAAATAACTAACTGTTGGAAGATTAATATGATGGAAAATAGACCCGGGGGCCATAGGTTTCACTAGTGGCTTCTCTCGAGAGCTTAAGTATTACGGTGGGTGAACAAATTACTGTTGAGAAATTGATAGAATTGAGCATAGTTATGAGAATATCTAGGTATGATCATGTATATAGGCATCATGTCCGAGACAAGTAGACCGACTCTCCTCCTCGCATCTACTACTATTACTCCACACATCGACCGCTATCCAAAGATGCATCTAGAGTATTAAGTTCATAAGAACAGAGTAACACACAAGTAAGATGACATGATGTAGCGGATAAACTCATGCAATATGATATAAACCCCATCTTGTTATCCTCGATGGCAACAATACAATACGTGCCTTGCTGCCCCTCATCACTTGGGAAAGGACACCGCAAGATTGAACCCAAAGCTAAGCACTTCTCCCATTGCAATAAATATCAATCTAGTAGGCCAAACCAAACTGATAATTCGAAGAGACTTGCAAAGATAACCAATCATGCATAAAAGAATTCAGAGGAGATTCAAATATTGTTCATAGATAAACTTGATCATAAACCCACAATTCATCGGTCTCAACAAACACACCGCAAAAGAAGATTACATCGAATAGATCTCCACAAGAGAGGGGGAGAACATTGTATTGAGATCCAAAAAGAGAGAAGAGCCATCTAGCTAATAACTATGGACCCGAAGGTCTTAGGTAAACTACTCACACATCATCGGAGAGGCTATGGTGTTGATGTAGAAGCCCTCCGTGATCGATGCCCCCTCCCAAATGGAGCTCGAAAAGGCCCCAAGATGGGATCTCACAGTACGTAAGGTTGCGGCGGTGGAATTAGGTTTTTGGCTCTATATCTGGTAGTTTGGGGGTACGTAGGTATATATAGGAGGAAGAAGTACGTCGGTGGAGCAACGTGGGGCCCACGAGGGTGGTGGGCGCGCCTAGGGGGGGGGGGGGTAGGCGCGCCCCCTACCTCTTGCCCTCGCGGTTGATGTCTTGACGCAGGGTCCAAGTCCTCTGGATCACGTTCGTTCCGAAAATCACGTTCCCGAAGGTTTCATTCTGTTTGGACTCCGTTTGATATTCTTTTTCTGCGAAACTCTGAAATAGGCAAAAAAAATAATTCTAGGCTGGGCCTCCAGTTAAGAGGTTAGTCCCAAAAATAATATAGAAGTGTATAATAAAGCCCATTAATGTCCAAAACAGAATATAATATAGCATGGAACAATAAAAAATTATAGATACGTTGGAGACGTATCAAGCATCCCCAAGCTTAATTCTTGCTCGTCCTCGAGTAGGTAAATGATAAAAACAGAATTTTTGATGTGGAATGCTACTTAGCATAATTCTCAATGTAATTCTCTTAATTGTGGTATGAATATTCAGATCCGAAAGATTCAAGACAAAAGTTTAATATTGACATCAAAATAATAATACTTCAAGCATACTAGCTAAGCAATTATGTCTTCTCAGAATAACATGGCCAAAGAAAGTTATCCCTAGAAAATCATATAGTCTGGCTATGCTCTATCTTCACCACATAAAGTATTTAAATCATGCACAACCCCGATGACAAGCCAAGCAATTGTTTCATGCTTTTGATGTTCTCAAACTTTTTCAATCTTCACGCAATACATGAGCGTGAGCCATGGACATAGCACTATATGTGGAATAGAATGGTGGCTGTGGAGAAGACAAAAGGAGAAGATAGTCTCACATCAACTAGGCGTATCAACCGGCTATGGAGATGCCCATTAATAGATATCAATGTGAGTGAGTAGGGATTGCCATGCAACGGATGCACTAGAGCTATAAGTATATGAAAGCTCAACAAAAGAAACTAAGTGGGTGTGCATCCAACTCGCTTGCTCATGAAGACCTAGGGCATTTTGAGGAAGCCCATCATTGGAATATACAAGCCAAGTTCTATAATAAAAAATTCCCACTAGTATATGAAAGTGATATCATAAGAGACTCTCTATCATGGAGATCATGGTGCTACTTTGAAGCACAAGTGTGGTAAAAGGATAATAACATTATCCCTTCTCTCTTTTTCTCTCATTTTTTTAGTCCAGAGTCTCATCCTGACTTGTGGGGGAGTCATAGTCTCCATCATCCTTTCCTCACTTTGGACAATGCTCTAAAAAATGATGATCATCACACTTTTATTTACTTACAACTCATAAATTACAACTCAATACTTAGAACAAAATATGACTCTATGTGAATGCCTCCGGCGGTGTACCGGGATATGCAATGAATCAAGAGTGACATGTATGAAAAAATTATGAACGGTGGCTTTGCCACAAATACGATGTCAACTACATGATCATGCGAAGCAATATGACAATGATGGAGCGTGTCATAATAATCGGAACAGTGGTAAGTTGCATGGCAATATATCTTGGCATGGCTATGGAAATGCCATGATAGGTAGGTATGGTGGCTGTTTTGAGGAAGGTTTATGGTGGGTGTATGATACCGGCGAAAAGTGCGCGGTATTAGAGAGGCTAGCAATTGTGGAAGGAAGAAAGTGCGTATAATCCATGGACTCAACATTAGTCATTAAGAACTCATATACTTATTGCAAAAGTCTACAAGTTATCAAAGCAATGTATTACGCGCATGCTCCTAGGGGGATAGATTGGTAGGAAAAGACCACCGCTCGTCCCCGGTCGCCACTCATAAGGAAGATAATCAAAAAATAAATCATGCTCCGACTTCATCACATAACGGTTCACCATACATGCATGCTACGGGAATCACAAACTTTAACACAAGTATCTCTCAAATTCACAACTACTCAACTAGCATGACTCTAATATAACCATCTTTATATCTCAAAACAATTATCAAGCATCAAACTTCTCATAGTATTCAAAGCAGTCATAAGATTTTTTTTACTAATCTTGGATGCTTATTACCTTAGGACAAAGTTCTCAATTTAAGCAAATTATCATGCTGTTTTGTAGGACTCTCAAAATAATATAAGTTAAGCATGAGAGAACAATAGTTTCTATAAAACAAATCCACCACCGTGCTGTAAAAGGTATAAGTGAAGTACTAGAGCAAAAACTATATAGCTCAAAAGATATAAGTGAAGGACATAGAGTATTCTAACAAATTCCGAATCAAGTGTGACTCTCTCAAAAGGTGTGTAAAGCAAGGATGATTGTGTTAAACTAAAAAATAAATACTCAAATAATACAAGACGCTCCAAGCAAAACACATATCATGTGGTGAATAAAAATATAGCTCCAAGTAAAGTTACCGATGGAAGTAGACGAAAGAGGGGATGCCTTCCGGGGCATCCCCAAGCTTTGGCTTTTAGGCGTCCTTGGATTATATTTGGTGCCATGGGCAGCCCCAAGCTTAGGCTCTTGCCACTCCTTGTTCCAAAATCCATCAAATATTTGACCCAAAACTTGAAAACTTCACAACACAAAACTCAGCAGAAAATCTCGTGAGCTCCATTAGCGAAAGAAAACAAAATACCACTTTAAGGTACTGTAATGAACTCATTCTTTATTTATATTTGTGTTAAACCTACTGTATTCCAACTTCTCTATGGTTTATAAACTATTTTACTAGCCATAAATTCGTCTAAATAAGCAAACAACACACGAAAAACAGAATCTGTCAAAAACAGAACAGTCTGTAGTAATCTGTAACTAACGCAAACTTCTGAACTCCAAAAAATCTACCAAAATAGGACGACCTAGAAAATTTGTTTATTGATCATCATCACTTCGAATCAATATTTTATCATGTTCTGGTGATTTTTAACAATTATTTTTGTGAACAGAAAGTTTCTAGAATTTACAGCAAGATCAAATAACTATCATCCAAGAAGATCCTATAGGTTAAACTTGGCACATACACTAATTAAAACATAAGAAAACATCTAACCAGAGGCTAGATCAAATATTTATTCCTAAACAGAAGCAAAAAGAAAAAAAACTAAAAATAAAATTGGGTTGCCTCCCAACAAGCGCTTATCGCTTTCGCCCTAGCTAGGCATAATAGCAAGGATAGATCTAGGTATTGCCATCTTTGGTAGGCAATTCTTCAATGAGGCATCTATCATCCTTAGGAGTTTCTTTATTTTTATTGATTATCAAACTTTTAGGCACAAGATCGAAAAATTCATTTGTAACAAATGGTTCCTTAATGATAGCAAACCGATTGGGATGAATACTTATAGATTTGAGATCCGCAGTTTCCTTACTAGAGGATTCACCCTTATTTTTAGGAACATACATAAGCTTGGAAATTTTAGTTGGAGGACTTGGAGTATTCTTTACGGAAGAAAAATCGGTTCCCAAGTTGGTAATGATATCTCAAGTTTATCGATTCTAGTGGAATCCTGATTTATTTTCTCATTAACTATGTGTTCCTTCTCCTTAATATTTTTCAAAGTGACTCCTACTTTATATCCATATTGAGTGATTCAGTTGTGGATATTTTTATCCAAATTTTCAATTAGCTCTACGGTAGCAACTTTATTTTCAATTATTTCAAGTCTTTGCATTACATGCTCCAAAGTTAACATAGTTCCATTAATCATAAGAGGGGGTGAGCCAAACAAATCTATCATAGCATTATAAGAATCAAAAGTATGGCTACCCAAGAAATTCCCTCCGGTAATGGTATCAAGGATATATCTGTACCAAGGAGTAGTGCCTACATAAAAACTGCGGAGAAGAACGAAAGTAGATTGCTTCCTGGTAGATCTATTTTGAGCATTGCAAATTCTATACCAAGCGTCTTTTAAAGTTTCTCCTTCCCTTTGCTTAAAATTAAGAACTTCATTCTCGGGAGACAACGGAGAAGACATGGGACTAGCTATAACGACAAGCAAGCGAAAAAAGGGCGAACGGAAAAGAGAGGGCGAATAAAACGGCAAGGGTGAAGTGGGGGAGAGGCAAATGGCAAATAATGTAATGCGGGATATAAGGGTTTGTGATGGGTACTTGGTATGTTGACTTTTGCGTAGACTCCCAAGAACGGCGCCAGAAATCCTTCTTGCTACCTCTTGAGCACTGCGTTGGTTTTCCCTTGAAGAGGAAAGGGTGATGCAGTAAAGCAGCGCAAGTATTTCCCTCGGTTTTTGAGAACCAAGGTATCAATCCAGTAGGAGACCACGCACGAGTCCCTCGCACCTACACAAACAAATAAATCCTCGCAACCAACGTGATAAGGGGTTGTCAATCCCTTCACGGTCACTTCTGACGTGAGATCGATAGATATGATAAGATAATATTTTTGGTATTTTTATGATAAAGATGCAAAGTAAAGAAAGCAAAATAAAGACGACAATAGAAATAACTAAGTGTTGGAAGATTAATATGATGGAAAATAGACCTGGGGGCGATAGGTTTCACTAGTGGCTTCTCTCGAGAGCATAAGTATTACGGTGGGTGAACAAATTACTGTTGAGCAATTGATGAAATTGAGCATAGTTATGAGAATATCTAGATATGATCATGTATATAGGCATCACGTCCAAGACAAGTAGACCGACTCCTGCCTGCATCTACTACTATTACTCCACACATCAACCGCTATCCAGCATGCATCTAGAGTATTAAGTTCATAAGAATAGAGTAACGCCTTAACTAAGATGACATGATGTAGAGGGATAAACTCATGCAATATGATATAAACCCCATCTTGTTATCCTCGATGGCAACTATACAATACGTGCCTTGCTGCTCCTACTGTCACTAGGAAAGGACACCGCAAGATTGAACCCAAAGCTAAGAACTTCTACCATTGCAAGAAAGATCAATCTAGTAGGCCAAACCAAACTGATAATTCGAAGAGACTTGCAAAGATAACCAATCATACATAAAAGAATTCAGAGGAGATTCAAATATTGTTCATAGATAAACTTGATCATAAACCCACAATTCGTCGTATCAACAAACACACCGCAAAATAAGATTACATCGAATAGATCTCCACAAGAGAGGGGAGAACATTGTATTGAGATCCAAAAAGAGAGAAGAAGCCATCTAGCTAATAACTATGGACCCGAAGGTCTGAGGTAAACTACTCACACATCATCGGAGAGGCTATGGTGTTGATGTAGAAGCCCTCCGTGATCAATGCCCCCTCCCGCGGAGCTCCGGAAAAGGCCCCAAGATGGGATCTCACGGGTACAGAAGGTTGCGGTGGTGGAATTAGGTTTTTGGCTCTGTATGTGGTAGTTTGGGGGTACGTAGGTATATATAGGAGGAAGAAGTACGTCGGTGAAGCAACATGGGGCCCACGAGGGTGGAGGGCGCGCCTGGGGGGTAGGCGTGCCACCCTACCTCGTGCCCTCCTGGTTGATGTCTTGACGTAGGGTCCAAGTCCTCTGGATCACGTTCGTTCCGAAAATCACGTTCCCGAAGGTTTCATTCCGTTTGGACTCCGTTTGATATTCTTTTTCTGCAAAACTCTAAAATAGGCAAAAAACAACAATTCTGGGCTAGACCTCCGGTTAATAGGTTAGTCCCAAGAATAATATAAAAGTGTATAATAAAGCCCATTAACGTCCAAAACCGAATATAATATAGCATGGAACAATAAAAAATTATAGATACGTTGGAGACGTATCAAGGGGCTGTTTACGTTGTGTTGCTTGGTTCTCCTACTGGTTCGATAACCTTGGTTTCATATCTGAGGGAAATACCTACCGCCGCTGTGCTGCATCATCCCTTCCTCTTTGGGGAAATACCGACGTAGCTTCAAGCGACATCAAAAGGAATTTCTGGCGCCGTTGCCGGGGAGGATCTTCAACATATACCAGGTTCCTAATCACAAATCTCATCTCCTTGCAATTTACATTATTTTCCATTTTCCTCTTGTTTTCCTCTCCCACACTTCACAAAAAATTGCCGTTTTATTCGCCTCTCTCTTTCGTTCACTGTTTTCTTGCCGGGTCTATTTTTGTGCGCAACCTTGTTTGCCATTAGTATGGATAGTTCTTCCTCTATCGCTTGCACTCCCGAGAACGAGGTTCTCAACTTTAAACAAAGGGGAGGAGAAAATCTAAAAGATTCTTGGTATTGCAATGCTCATAATAGATCTATCCGTAGGCAATCTACCGTTGTTCTTCTTTGCTGTTTTTATGTTGGCATCACCACTTGGCATAGATTCGTCCTTGATACAATTACCAGTGGAAATTTCTTGATGTGCCCCCTTCTTGATGCTTTTAATGCTATGTGAAATTTAGTGGGATCACCACCTCTCATGATTAATGAAACAACTTTGACTCTTGAGCATGTTATGGAAAGACTAGATGCTATTGAGAAGAAAATGCTCACCGAAGATCATATGGAAATGATAGATAAAAAATTGCATAATTTTGCCACTAATATTGGGTCAAAAGTGAGAGATATTTTTAAGTTGTTAAAGGAGAAGGGTACCTTAATCCATGAAAGAATAGAAGAAAGTCCGTCTCAGATTGATAAATTAGAAGAAATCTTTAGTAATCTAAGCACGGCTTTTGCTTCCGCTAAAACTATCGAGAAAACTCCCGTAAGAGGGGTAGATTGATACGTCTCCAACGTATCTATAATTTTTGATTGCTCCATGCTATATTATATTCTGCTTTGGATGATTAATGGGCTTTGTTATACACTTTTATATTATTTTTGGGACTAACCTATTAACCGGAGGCCCAGCCCAAATTGTTGTTTTTTGCCTATTTCAGAGTTTCGCAGAAAAAAGAATATCAAACAGAGTCCAAACGGAATGAAACCTTCGGGAACGTGATTTTCGGAACAAACATGATCCAGAGGACTTGGAGTCTACGTAAAGCAATCAAAGAGGAGAGCACGAGGTAGGGGGGCACGCCCACCTCCCCCAGGCGCGCCATCCACCCTCGCGGGGCCCATGTTGCTCCACCGACGTACTTCTTCCTCCTATATATACCTACGTACCCTCAAACCATCATAAGCATCCACGAAAACCTAATTCCACCGCCGCAACCTTCTGTACCCATGAGATCCCATCTTGGGGCCTTTTCCGGCGTCCTGCCGGAGGGGGCATTGATCATGGAGGGCTTCTACATCAACACCATAGCCTCTCCGATGATGTGTGAGTCGTTTACCTCAGTCCTTTGGGTCCATAGTTATTAGCTAGATGGCTTCTTCTCTCTCTTTGGATCTCAATACAAAGTTCTCCTCGATTCTCTTGGAGATCTATTTGATGTAACTCTTCTTTTGCGGTGTGTTTGTCGGGACCGATGAATTGTGGGTTTATGATCAAGATTATCTATGAACAATATTTGAATCTTCTCTGAATTCTTTTATGTATGATTGGTTATCTTTAAAAGTCTCTTCGAATTATCAGTTTGGTTTGGCCTACTAGATTGATCTTTCTTGCAATGGGAGAAGTGCTTAGCTTTGGGTTCAATCTTGCGGTGCTCGATCCCAGTGACAGTAGGGGAAACGAAACGTATTGTATTGTTGCCATCGAGGATAAAAAGATGGGGTTTATATCATATTGCATGAGTTTATCCCTCTACATCATGTCATCATACTTAAAGCATTACTCTGTTCTTATGAACTTAATACTCTAGATGCATGCTTTGGATAGCGGTTGATGTGTGGAGTAATAGTAGTAGATGCAGGTGAGTCGGTCTACTTGTCACGGACGTGATGCCTATATACATGATCATACCTAGATATTCTCATAACTATGCTCAATTCTATCAATTGCTCGACAGTAATTTGTTCACCCACCGTAATACTTATGCTATCTTGAGAGAAGCCACTAGTGAAACCTATGGCCCCCAGGTCTATTTTCCATCATATTAATCTTCCAACACTTAGTTATTTTTATTGCCGTTTATTTTACTTTGCATCTTTATCATAAAAATACCAAAAATATTATCTTATCATATCTACCAGATCTCACTTTCGTAAGTGACCGTGAAGGGATTGACAACCCCTTTATCGCGTTGGTTGCAAGGTTCTTATTTGTTTGTGTAGGTGCGAGGGCCTTGAGCGTGGCCTCCTACTGGATTGATACCTTGGTTCTCAAAACTGAGGGAAATACTTACGCTACTTTGCTGCATCACCCTTTCCTCTTCAAGGGAAAAACCAACGCAGTGCTCAAGAGGTAGCATAGATCCAAGAACAAGGGTGCAAATTCTAGTAATAATAATGATGGAGATCTTAAGATGATTAGTGTTCACCCGGATTTTGTTGAAGTCATAAGAGATCCTTTTTGCAAGAATGAAATCTTTCAGTTTATCCCTAGGAGTATTGTTATTGAAGGTCTTTATGCTAAATCTCCGAGGGATCCTAAGTGTTTGATTGAAGAGTTGGACAAAGATGACAAAACTTAGATCCTTGCTTTATGCCTAGCTAAGGGCGTAAAACTATAGCGCTTGTTGGGAGGCAACCCAATGAATAAATTTTAATTTTGCTTTTTGCTTTCTGTTCTTGAGTGTTAGCACAATTATGCTAATGTTATGATTGTGTTTTTTGTGTTTTAATTAGTGTTTGTGCTAAGTAGAACCGATAGGATCTTCTTGGGTGATAGTTGTTTGATCTTGCTAAAAAAGACAGAAACTTTGCGCTCACGAAAATAATTCTCATTTTTTATCAGAAAGTGCTTTTCCCCCGATTCTTTTTGCAGAAGATTAATATTCAAATTGGTCAGGTCGTCCTATTTTTTCAGAATTTTTGGAGTTCCAGAAGTTTTCGTCTAAGTCAGATTGCTACAGACTGTTCTGTTTTGACAGATTCTGTTTTCTTTGTGTTGTGTGCCTATTTTGATGGCTCTATGGTTTTCTTTGATGATTTTTTGCCATAGAAAAGTTGGAATACAGTATATATAATACAAAAATAAAATATGAATTGGTTTGATATAGTACTTATAGTAGTGGTTTGCTTTCTTACACTACCGGATCTCACGGAGGTTTTGTTGAGTTTTGTGTGATTGAAGTTTTCAAGTTTTGGGTTATCTTACGATGGATGAAGGAAGGATAGAAGAGCCTAAGCTTGGGGATGCCCCAGCATCCCAAGGTATTATCCAAAAATGAGCAACCAACTAAGCTTGGGGATGCCCCCGAGTGGCATCCCTTCTTTCTTCTAACGACCATCGGTATTTTACTCGAAACTATATTTTTATTCGTCACATGATATGTGTTTTGCTTGGAGCGTCTTGTATGGTATAAGTCTTTGATTGTTTTATTTTGTGTTTTAATTCATCAATCCTTGCTGGACACACCTATTTGAGAGAGCCAAAATTATGTCATGACTCGTTAGAATTGCTCTCTATGCTTCACTTAAATTTTTATGAGCAATGGACTTGCTCTAGTGCTTCACTTATATCTTTTTGAGCACGGTGTTCTTTAATATTTTTTGAAGAAATGTTCTCTTGCTTCACTTAGATTTATTTGAGAGTTAGTAAAAATTTCAAGAAATTCTCTCTTGCTTCACTTAAATTATTTTGAGAGAAAGAAAAAGAATTATGCTTATGATCTTCACTTATATTTGTTTGAGCTTATCAAAAGCAACACATGAAAATTAGTCCTAAAGTGATAGATATCCAAGAAGGATATAATAAAAACTTCCATGAAGATCATTGGACAAAATAAACTTGATTCTTAGTAATAGTTTTGAGATATGATGATGTGATATGTGAGTTATGTTCGTGAGTAATTATGCTTTAGTAAGAATATTGGTGTTAAGGTTTGTGATTCCCTATGCAAGTACGAAAGTCAATAGTCATGCAATGAAATTATATCCTACTTGTGGTGCATTATTCGGTGTTATTTACGCTTAATGCTTGATTATGAGATTATTCGTTTCTTGGTTGGTCACTTGCCAATCTTTTGCTAGCCTTCATTTTGCACTAAGTATGACCTCTACTTGTGGATCCAAAACCCTTAAACCTGTTTTGCCACATGAGTCCACTATATCTACCTATATGCGGTATATGTTGGAAATATGCCCTAGAGGCAATAATAAAGTGGTTGTTATTATATTTCCTTGCTCATGATAATTGTCTATTGTTCATGCTATAATTGTATTAACCGGAAACCGTAATACATGTGTGAATACATAGATCGTAACATGTCCCTAGTAAGCCTCTAGTTGACTAGCTCGTGGATCAATAGATGGTCATGGTTTCCTGACCATGGACATTGGATGTCGTTGATATCGGGATCACATCATTAGGACAATGATGTGATGGAAAAGACCCAATCCTAAGCATAGCACAAGATCGTGTAGTTCGTTTGCTAGAGCTTTTCTAATGTTAAGTATCGTTTCCTTAGACCATGAGATTGTGCAACTCCGGATACCGTAGGAGTGCTTTGGGTGCATCAAACGTCACAACGTAACTGGGTGACTATAAAGGTGCACTACAGGTATCTCCGAAAGTGACTGTTGGGTTGGCATGAATCGAGACTGGGATTTGTCACTCCATATGACGGAGAGGTATCTCTGGGCCCACTCGGTAATGCATCATCACATTGAGCTCAATGTGACTAAGGAGTTAGCCACGAGATCATGCGTTACGGAACGAGTAAAGAGACTTGCCGGTAACGAGATTGAACGAGGTATGGGGATACCGACGATCGAATCTCGCGCAAGTAACATACCGATGGACAAAGAGAATTGTATACGTGATTGATTGAATCCCCGACATCGTGGTTCATCCGATGAGATCATCGTGGAACATGTGGGAGCCAACATGGGTATCCAGATCTAGCTGTTGGTTATTGGCCGGAGAGATGTGTCGGTCATGTCTGCATGGTTGCTGAACCCGTAGGGTCTACACACTTAAGGTTCGGTAACGCTAGAGTTGTTATGGGAAATAGTATGTGGTTACTGAAGGTTGTTTAGAGTCCCGGATGAGATCCCAGATGTCACGAGGAGTACCGGAATGGTCCGGAGGTGAAGATTTATATATGGGAAGTCCAGTTTCAGTTGCCGAAATGGTTTAAGGGGTTATCGGTATTGTACCGGGACCACCGAAAGGTGTCCGTGGGTCCACCAGGTGGGGCCACCTGCCCCGGTGGGCCAAGTGGGCTGAACAAGGGTGGGAACCAGCCCCCTAGTGGGCTGGTGTGCCCCCCAAGGGCCCAAGGCGCCTAGGGTTGAAAACCCTAGGGGGTGGGGGCGCCTCCCACCAAACTTGGGGGCAAGTTCCCCCCTTGGCCGCCGCCCCCCCTCTAGATGCATCTAGGTGGGGCCGGCCCCCTCTCCCTTCAACCTATAAATAGAGGGGGGTGGGTGGGCAGCCGCACCCTTCCCCTGGCGCAGCCCTCCCCCTCTCCAACACCTCTTCCTCCTCCATAGTGCTTGGCGAAGCCCTGCTGGAGAACCACGAGGTCCACCACCACCACGCCGTCATGCTGCCGGAGTTCTCCCTGAACATCTCCTCTCCCCTTGCTAGATCAAGAAGGAGGAGACGTCCCCGGGCTGTACGTGTGTTGAACGCGGAGGCGCTGTCCGTTCGGCGCTTGATCGGATCTTCCGTGATTTGAATCACCGCGAGTACGACTCCATCAACCGCGTTCTTGTAACGCTTCCGCTTAGCAATCTTCAAGGGTATGAATATGCACTCCCTCTCTCTCGTTCTTTGGCATCTCCTAGATCGATCTTGGTGGCACGTAGGAATTTTTTTGAATTATTACTACGTTCCCCAACAGTGGCATCATGAGCTAGGTCTATGCGTAGATTCTATGCACGAGTAGAACACAAAGTAGTTGTGGGTGATGATTTGTTCAATTTTCTTACCGTCACTAGTCTTATCTTGATTCGGCGGCATTGTGGGATGTAGCGCCCAGGACCGACCTTACACGTATGCTTACGTGAGACTGGTTCCACCGACTGACATGCACTTGATGCATAAGGTGGCTAGCGGGTGTCTATCTCTCCCACTTCAGTCGGATCGGATTCGATGAAGAGGGTCCTTATGAAGGGTAAATAGCAATTGGCATATCACCGTTGTGGCTTTTGCGTAGTAAGAAACATTCTTGCTAGAAACCCGTAGCAGCCACATAAAACATGCAACAACAATTAGAGGACGTCTAACTTGTTTCTGCAGGGTATGCTATGTGATGTGATATGGCCAAAAGGATGTGATGAATGATATATGTGATGTATGAGATTGATAATGTTCTTGTAATAGGAATCACTACTTGCATGTAGATGAGTCTGACAACCGGAAGGAGCCATAGGAGTTGTCTTAATTTATTGTATGACCTGATTGTCAATGAAAACGCCATGTAATTACTTTACTTTATTGCTAACCATTAGCCGTAGTAGTAGAAGTAATAGTTGGCGAGACAACTTCATGAAGACACGATGATGGGGATCATGATGATGGAGATCATGGTGTCATGGCGGTGACGATGGTGATCATGCCATGCCTCGAAGATGGAGATCGAAGGCGCAAGATGATATTTGCCATATCATGTCACTTTATGCTTTGCATGTGATGTTTGTCATGTTTACATCTTATTTCCTTAGAACGACGGTAGCATAAATAAGATGATCCCTCACTAAAATTTCAAGAAAAGTGTTCCCCCTAACTGTGCACCGTTGCGAAGGTTCGTTGTTTCAAAGCACCATGTGATGATCAGGTGTGATAGATTCTAACGTTCGCATACAACGGGTGTAAGCCAGATTTACACATGTGAAACACTTAGGTTGACTTGACGAGCCTAGCATGTACAGACATGGCCTCAGAACACGAGAGACCAAAAGGTCCAACATGAGTCGTATAGTAGAAACGATCAACATGGAGATGTTCACCATTGATGACTAGTCCGTCTCACGTGATGATCAGACATGGCCTAGTCGATTCGGATCATGTATCACTTAGATGACTAGAGGGATGTCTATCTGAGTGGGAGTTCATTAAATAATTTGATTAGATTAACTTAATTATCATGAACTTAGTCTAAAATATCTTTACAATATGTCTTGTAGATCAAATGGCCCACGCTAATGTTGCCCTGAACTTCAACACGTTCCTAGAGAAAACCAAGCTGAAAGACGATGGTAGCAACTATACAGACTGGGTCCGAAACTTGAGGATCATCCTCATAGCTGCCAAGAAAGCATATGTCCTTGAAGCACCACTAGGTGATGCACCCATTTTCCCAGCAACTTAAGACGTTATGAACGGCCGACAGTCGCGTAGTGATGATTACTCCCTGGTTCAGTGCGGCATGCTTTACAGCTTAGAACCGGGGTCCAAAAGTGTTTTGAGAAGCACGGAGCATATGAGATGTTCCAAGAGCTAAAAATGGTTTTCCAAGCTCATGCCCGGATCGAGAGATTTGAAGTCTCCGACAAGTTCTACATTTTTAAGATGGAGGAAAACAGTTCTGTCAGCGAGCATATACTCAAAATGTCTGGGTTGCACAACCGTTTGTCTCAGCTGGGAGTTAATCTTCCAGATGACTCGGTCATTGACAGGATCCTCCAGTCGCTCCCACCTACCTACAAGAGCTTTGTGATGAACTACAATATGCAAGGGATGGAGAAGTCCATTCCTGAGTTATATTCAATGCTGAAATCAGCAGAGGTGGAAATCAAAAAGGAACATCAAGTGTTGATGGTGAATAAGACCACTAGTTTCAAGAAAGGCAAGGGTAAAAGAACTTCAAGAAGGACGGCAAGGGAGTTGCCGCTACCGTAAATCGATTGCCGGGAAGAAGCCAAAGAATGGACCCAAGCCGAGACTCGGTGCTTTTATTGCAAGGAAATGGTCCTTTGGAAGCGGAACTGCCCCAAGTACTTAGTGGATAAGAAGGTTAAACGCCAAAGGTATATGTGATATACATGTTATTGATGTGTACCTTACCAGCGCTCGTAGTAGCTCCTGGGTATTTGATACCGGTGCAGTTGCTCATATTTGTAACTCAAAACAGGAGCTACGGAATAAGCGGAGACTGGCGAAGGACGAGGTGATGATGCGCATCGGGAATGGTCCCAAGGTCGATATGATCGCCGTCGGCACGCTACCTCTACATTTACCTACGGGATTAGTTTTAAACCTGTAATATCCCAAAATTCTAAATTTTGGAATGTTATAAACAAATAGATATATTTGATTGATTCTTTGATTGATTGACTGAAAGTGAGTGATTTCGAAACTTTTTGAAAGTTAGATGAGAGGGAATAAAAGGACTTTCCCAAAATTTCATTTTTCTTTTATGATCTTCGGGAATTCAAAATTCTTTTCATCACAAAACCACGGAGAGAAGATGACATGACTTCTTCCATTTATTTAAATGACAAGGGGTGTTGAAAATATTCAATTTCATTTGAAAAATATTTCCAATTCGAAACTTTATGCAACTCAATGATTTTCACGGCGAAGATAAAATGACTTCTTCAAATTATACGAAATATGAGTTGGGAGTTTTCAAAGAATTAAAAATTCAAAGTTCTTTTGAATTTATTTTCAATTTGGAGTTATTTGAGTTTTATTCAAATTATTTTTCTCCAAAAATAAATTATATGGAAAATAGGGTAACATGATTCCCTACATCGTAAAAATTGGAGAGAAATTAAATTGAAGTCATTTTGGTATTTTAAAAATGATTTTTGTTAGAATTTATTGGACTAGAAACACTCTTTGCTTTATTTGAATTTGTGTATATTTTATTTGAAGCTAAAATAATGTCCATGTTGTAGATAATCTTTTTCTGCAAATTTTGGTATATTATATGCCTATATAAAAGTTTTAGTCATTTTTAAGTTCTCTCAAAATTTTGTTAAAAAAAAAGCTTGCGCCTTGGGCCAAAGGCCCAAGCCGCCTAAAACCATCGTCGGTCAAGGCCAAGCCACGCACGCACGCACGCACCTAGGGGAGCGAGGAGCCCCAAGTTTCCTATTCTTTTACGATTCCTAGTAGAATTTGATCCCGTTTTGTTATTCCGTTTTTTATTCCATGGATTCCTAATTCTAATCTATTTCTTGTCCCCTACCCCAAGCAAAACCCTCCCTCCCCAATATAAATACCCAAGCACCCCCTCCAACACATCAAATCAACTCTCCTCTCCTCTCCTCCACAAAGAAGAAGAAGATGCCAGCCGCCCACATAGCCGCCGCCGCCTCTACGCCGCCACGCCATAGCCGCCATAGCCGCCGCCGCCGCCGCCGCCCTACGCCGTCGCCGCCGGAGCCCCTCGCCTCTTCGAGGTACTAGCCCCGCGCCGCGTCACGTTTTCTAGATCGGTTTTCTAGATCGGTTTCCGTTCCGTTTTCTAGATCGGTTTTTCGTTTCGGTTTCCTTTCCAAAACCCTAGATCGGTTTTCTCGCGGTTTTTCTTTCCGGTTTTGTTTAGCGGCGTTCGCTCGATAGATTTTTCTTTTATTTTTAATTCCCGTCATGGACCTATCCGTAGTCCCTAATCTTCAAACGTTCATAACTTTTTACTCGTAAGTCGGAATCCAACGAAACCAACGCCCACTTCTTCGTTGTGATCTCCTCTATCCAAGAATACAACTCAAACATGTTTTTGAAAGTTTTAAAATTTGAATTCAAACAGATTTGTATTTGAACTTTGTTTGATCATAACTTGAGTTTCAGAACTCCGATTTAGTTGATTCTTTTTGCAAATCGAAGCTCTTGACCTAAACTTTCTGATAAGGCCAAATACACATAGTTTTGGTACTGTTAGAAATTGTTTTATGCTGCAAGAGTTATTAGATTTGGTTTTGACGTTTTCCGAAGTGTTTCTTCGTTCTTTCCGATCTTTTGAGTGATTGCTTATGTGTGGTTACTATTGCTTGATTACGATAGATTGACCGGAGTGTGACGAGTAGATCTATCAAGAGTTTTGAGTGCGAATCATCTTCATCAACTTTGCAGGCAAGTAACACTTTGATCATACTCTTCTCATACCCAGTTTTATGCATTAGCCCTATTCCTCAAACACGTGCATGTTTAGGATCAACTTAAATTGTGGGATGGGAAGTAGATTGAGGTAGTACCTATTACCTGTTTACTTATGAAACCTTGGGAGTTACTTCTACGTTTGCTTATTATGCCATGCTATGCTCGTAGACGTGGATTGGGTTTAAGTGAATATCCATGACATATGTGAGATTGATAATTAATGGTTTATCTAAGGTGGCAACTTAAACACACATCTGGGTGGATTGAGGCACCTGGCTATTCCAGACTTGCTGTCAAGGCACACAGGTAGACAGGATTTGCCTGTATTTCTTCGGACCGCCACCCAGGCCCAAAGGGATCATGAGATTATTCAAACTAGAATCTTCCGTGTGCAGCCACAAGCCAATTATGGGCTCTGGCGTAGTTGACTAAGTTGTGCGAACTCTTATGGGTAGGCTAGCTGATGTAGGGGATGTAGGTTGGTACGGTCTACCCACATGTAAGGTGCTAAGCGCTTACGAAAGACTATGTCTCGGTCATCCGCTTTCTCAAACACCATGTAGTGCGAGAACCAAGCGGAGGCGATCGAGTCTTGTGGGGAAAAGTGCGCAAACCTCTGCAGAGTGTATAAACTAATCATGATTAGCCGTGTCCCGGTTATGGACAATTTTGAGTATCTACTACACGGATATCCTGTTGATCTCATCACGTTACTTAATATAATTTGTTTGGGTTTAATGAGTACTTTTAATTGGGATTGAGGATGCTGTCAACCATTCTCAATGTTTCACAACCACCATGATAGTTAAATAAATTTATTCCTTTGAAGTAGGGAAAAATTGGCTTTTTGCAAAAACTGTAACCATAGAGCTTTCCACCACCATATATGCATGTAGTATAGCCTATTCTTTCATTACTCTCTATGTGTTACATTGCCAGCATATTCCATGTCTTGACCCGTTTCGGGCTGCAACTTTTCATGTTGCGAGACTTTTAGAATTGACAGTAAGTGATACGTTAGGGTTACGATTTCCTATACTCAACTTTGCCGTTGGTGTTGATGGGAATCCACAACCTTGTTGCTTCCGCTATATTTTGGATTGAGGTAATAGTATTTACGCTACTTTATACATGTGATTTACCTCTGTTATAAATCCTTCGAGTACTGTGTGTGTCAGCATACCGATCCAGGGATGACACGAAAGCACAGAGACTTGATCCATTCGGGTCGGGTCGCTACAAAACCTCAATAATTGTTATTTAGTGCCAGCTTTGAGCATGAACATTGTATCTGGATCTCGTTTAATGCGAGATGGCTACTCATTTAAATCCGAGAATAATGGTTGTTCTATTTATATGAGAGATATGTTTTATGGTCATGCCCCGCTGGTCAATGGTTTATTTTTATTGAATCTCGAATGTGATGTTACACATATTCATAGTGTGAATGCCAAAAGATGTAAGGTTGATGATGATAGTCCCACATACTTGTGGCACTGCCGTCTTGGTCACATTGGTGTCAAGCGCATGAAGAAACTCCATGCAGATGGACTTTTGGAGTCTCTTGATTATGAATCATTTGACACATGCGAACCATGCCTCATGGGCAAAATGACTAAGACTCCGTTCTTCGGAACAATGGAGCGAGCAACCAACTTATTGGAAATCATACATACTGATGTGTGCGGTCCAATGAGCGTTGAGGCTCGCGGTGGCTATCGTTATGTTCTCACCCTCATTGATGACTTAAGTAGATATGGATATGTCTATTTAATGAAACACAAGTCTGAGACCTTTGAAAAGTTCAAGGAATTTTAGAGTGAGGTTGAGAATCAATGTGACAGGAAAATAAAGTTCTTACGATCAGATCGTGGAGGGGAATATTTGAGTCACAAGTTTGGCACACACTTAAGGAAATGTGGAATTGTTTCACAGCTCACGCCGCCTGGAACACCACAACGTAATGGTGTGTCTGAACGTCGTAATCGCACTATTGGATATGGTGCGATCTATGATGTCTCTTACCGATCTACCGCTATCATTTTGGGGTTATGCTTTAGAGACTGCCGTGTTCACTTTAAATAGGGCTCCGTCAAAATCCGTTGAGATGACACCGTATGAATTATGGTTTGGGAAGAAACCTAAGCTGTCGTTTCTGAAAGTTTGGGGATGTGATGCTTATGTCAAGAAACTTCAACCTGAAAAGCTCGAACCCAAGTCAGAAAAATGCGTCTTCATAGGATATCTAAGGAACTATTGGGTATACCTTCTACCTCAGATCCGAAGGAAAGATCTTTGTTGCCAAGAATGGATAGAAAGAGTTTCTGTCGAAAGAAGTAAGTGGGAGGAAAGTAGAACTTGATGAGGTACTGCCTCTTGAACCGGAGAGTAGAGCAGCTCAGGAAGATGTTTCTGTGGTGCCTGCACCGACTAGAGAAGAAGTTAATGATGATGATCATGAAAGTTTGGATCAAGTTGCTACTGAACTTCGTAGGTCCACAAGGACACGTTCCACACCAGAGTGGTACGGCAACCCTGTCCTGGAAATCATGTTGCTAGACAACGGTGAACCTTCAAACTATGAAGAAGCGATGGCGGGCCCGGATTCCAACGAATGGCTTGAAGCCATGAAAACCGAGATAGGATCCATGTATGAAAACAAAGTATGGACTTTGACAGACTTGCCTGATGATCGGCAAGCCGTAGAGAATAAATGGATCTTTAAGAAGAAGACTGACGCGGATGGTAATGTGACCATCTATAAGGCTCGGCTTGTCGCTAAGGATTACCGTCAAGTTCAAGGGGTTGACTACGATGAGACCTTCTCACCCTAGCGAAGCTTAAGTCCGTCCGATTCATGTTAGCAATTGCCGCATTCTATGATTATGAGATATGGCAAATGGACGTCAAAACGTCATTCCTTAATGGTTTCCTTAAGGAAGAATTGTATATGATGCAGCTAGAAGGTTTTGTCGATCCTAAGAATGCCGACAAGGTATGCAAGCTCCAACGCTCCATTTATGGGCTGGTGCAAGCATCTCGGAGTTGGAACATTCGCTTTGATGAAATGATCAAAGCGTTTGGGTTTATGCAGACTTATGAAGAAGCCTGTGTTTACAAGAAAGTGAGTGGGAGCTCTGTAGCATTTCTCATATTAGATGTGGATGACATACTATTGATGGGAAATGATATAGAACTTTTGGAAAGCATAAAGGCCTACTTGAATAAGTATTTTTCAATGAAGGACCTTGGAGAAGCTGCTTACATATTAGGCATCAAGATCTATAGAGATAGATCGAGACGCCTCATTGGTCTTTCGCAAAGCACATACCTTGACAACATATGGAAGAAGTTCAATATTGTAACATCCCAAAATTCTAAATTTTGGAATATTATATTAAATAATTTACGATTGTTTGTTTGATTGTTGTGTGACTGATTGTGTGAAATTGAGTGGCATTTGGAAATTTCAGAGGCATTTGAATTTTACTTGAATTTGGATTCAACTTGGCATTCGAAATTTATTTCATATACCTGACAAATACTTGTTTAAAAGTATGAGAGGAGCTAACATGACACTCCAAAAAAAAAGTCAGGGAGAAATTAATGCCAAAAGTTTTGAATTCAAATTGGAGTTTATTTGGAATTTATATAAAAATGTTTTTCCTTAAGTTTGGATTTTGCCTCTGGAAAAATGTACACGGTGTAGGATTTTTTTTTCTGATTTTATTGATAGATATATGTCGTATATAAAAATAATATAGTTTTCTCTATATTTAGTTTTCTCTCTCTGTGATTTTCAAAAATAAATAAATAAAAGAAACCCCCGAGCTGGCCAGGCCAACCGGCCCAGCAGCCACCCGACGTGCCCAGCCCAGCCGACTCCAAAGAGTCGAAAGTAGCACCAACGCTTCGTCCAGACTCACAGGCTTCCCAGTGACGGCGCCTGAGCCTCTCAAAAAAAATATCCCCATGCGCACGAGCGCCGCACGCACGAGGCCAAGGAGGCCAGCGCCCACGCTCGCCCGACCCTCTCTCCCTTCCCCACGATCGCCGCCAGAAGGGCCCCACCTCTTCTTTCTTCTCCCCCACGAACCCAATGATACAAAAACCTACACGCATTATCGTACCCGACGCCGCCGCCACGTCCGATCCTCTTGGAAACCCTATCTCCAGTCTTCCCCTCGTCCAAGCAAGTTTTCCTATAAATAGCCATGAGGCTCCTCGACCGATTCCCTTTGAAACCATTCGCCAAAACCCACCGTACCGTACGCCCTCACCATTTGGATTTCGCCGGAATTCACGGAGTTCACCGGTCGTTTCCGAAGCGTGTAAGCATCTTCGAAACTGTTCCTTCCATGGCTTATTATCCCTCGTTGTTGCGATCTTCTTTGACATCTTTTGGACGTCCAGGAGAACCTTTGGAGTCACCGCTCTCGAGCTTCATAGCGTCGCGGAGTTCACGAAGTTCACCTCGACGCCACGCTCGACCCCGACGTTCCCTCGCCTCAGTATCCACAGAAAATTGGACCCCCTTGCCGTGCTGCACCACCTGGACATCACCGCCGTCCTGTAAGGTCACCGGAACCCCGCCACGTCACGCGCCCTCTTCCCTGCCTATGCACGGGTTCTGTGTAAGTCACGTATGTGTTAGCTCCTTTGTTTTTTTTGAAGCGTTAAGTTTTCTAGATTTGCTTAGATCGGTTTTCTTTGATACGGTTTATTTTTGTTTAGGTCAAACCGGTTTGCCGGTTTTCTGTTTTAAGCGTATGTGCACGTTTCTGTTAAGTTCCACCCGAGCGCGGTTTAGTTGCAGATCGCCCATCACTTAGCCCAATAGCAGCCTAGCACGTAGCACTTGTCCGATTTGTTTTTTTTTGTCTATTTTCGTTTCTGATTTCAAGACAGAAATAGTTTCAATATTAGATTGCTTGTATCTTTTAACCTATTTAATGTTTTTGAGTTATTCCAATTGCACTGTGTCACAAATTTTATGAAGTTTCTGTTAGTGACTTGAAATTTTGAGTTTGAGTAGTTTGAAATTGAAGTTAATGAAATTCGTTCAAGTCACTGTTTTTGTTCTAGTTTGAATTCTAAAATAGATTTTTGATTGATTCTTTTTGCTGCGGTTTTGTTATTGTTTTGCCTATCCAGTAGCATATATTGATTTATTTTTAGTTTATTTTAAATTAGGTTTATTGCAGAAACAGTACTGTTTTGTGTATGTAGTTGTTGTAGTCATATAATTAGTGTTTTTAATTATTTTCTTGTTAATTCTTTTTGTAACTTTTTACATGTTGTTATATGTTTCTGTTATACTACAGTAGATAAATTTTGGTAGTTATTTATTAGTGTTTAGCTACTGGTTTTGTGTTTGCTTGTTTAGTTCATAGTGATAGTTGATAAAAATAGTTTTATTAGTTTTAAAAGTAATTCTTTTTGACACTTCAATTTATGTTGTGATTGATTCTGTTATTTACAAGTAAATTAGTTTTCATAATTATTTTAGTAGTTTGTTTATTATTGTCTTAGTGTTTTGTTAGTTGTTATAGTTTTCTAGTGTTAACTAGATAGTTATAGTAGTTTTTATATTAGTTCTTTTGCTAGTTATTAAGTTAGTAAATTATTTTCTGTTGTTGCATTAGAATTATGTTCTCTTTGCTGTAGAAAAATTATTAGAGTAATTTAGTGTTGCTACGAGAGTATTGACTATTATTGTGTGAGTTGGTTTCTTTTCCTTGAAGTTTTCTTTGGAATTTTATTTGGTTTTATTTGATTTCATTATGGATTTATTTATTGCTTATTGATGGTTATTTTGATTGCTTTGGTATTGTTTGCTAGAATGATTGCTTATATGCATGCAATGTTTGACTTGTATAGATTTTCTTGGAGTGACAAATAGTTCTACAAGTAATTTTACGAGAGCGTTATAATCTTCATCAAGTAATTACCGAGCAAGTTCACTTTGACCATGCTTTCATACCTATGTTTTATTGCATTTAGTGACATCTTTGCAACAACCCTCCAAAGAGTGATATTGAATTCTTGTAGTTGAGTAGTATGCATGCGGTAGGAACCCATCACCTGTTACCAAGCCCGGACGTTATTTATTTTAGTGCTATGCTATAGTAGGCGAGGTTTGGTATGAGTGCTCGGAGTGGTGTGAGAATGGATGACTCTCGTCAATGACGACAACTCCATGATGGCATCTGCAAGGACTGCATCTTGAGGCCTCAAGACTTCAAGACTCGAGACAAGAATTCAATACACACTTGGGTGAAGGATGGTTGACGGGCACCTGGAGAAACCAAAGGATGGCCGGGATGCATGGAGAAGCGCCATGACATCTTGCGGAAAGCTTCACCCGGACTCAAAGAGACGGAAGAATACTTCATGCCCGGAAGCTTACCCGTGCAACCGCAAGTCACTATGGGCTCTGGCTTGGTTGACCTTAGTTGTGACTCTGGCTGGGGCGGTGCTAGCAGATGTAGAACTACGGTAGGATTGGATGAGCACCGGACGGTGGTCGAGGAACTCTTCGGAAGACCATGTTTCGGTCATCTTGTTCTCAAACACCACGAAGTGCGAGAACGTAAAGAGAGGGATCGAATCTTGCGGGTAAAGTGTACAAACCTCTGCAGAGGGTTATAACCTAATCGATTAGCCGTGTCCTCGATTCACGGACAATTTGAGCATCTGGACTTGGATCTATCTCGGAACTCTCAACACCGGATGATAACTTAATTGTGGGCAACTTATGATGATTTGGGCTATGAGACATCGGTTGGCGGAACCATGTCATGATAGAAAACTCCATAGTACTGCAGACTCGATATTCCTTTGTTGTAGGGAAAATAAAACCAGCTTTTATGCAAACAAAACTCAGATCTGAGCCACAAAGCCATCTGCATATAGTATAGTTTATCATCTGTTTTCTCTTATTGTGATCTTGCGGTACATTCAATGTACTGACCTACACGGCTGCAACGTATCATGTTGCGAGATATTTCCTCGACAGTAAGAGTTACGATACAGGTTACGTTCTACACTCAACTTTGCCGATGGCGTTGATGGGACTCCACACCCGATTACTTGTTTCATTGAGACTTATGAGGTATATATCAGTTTCGTTATTTATACATGTGATTGCACTTTGATATATACATTGATGTCTTTGTGTGCCAAAGATCTTGATCCGAGGATGGCACGGATACACAGAGACTTGACCGTCTGAGGTCGGGTCGCTACAAATATGGATCAGTCCAAGAAGGGGTTCTTACATGTATTACAAGGTGTGAAATTGAGCACAGCTCAATGCCTGACCTCGGCAGAAGATAGAGAAAAGATGAGTGCCATCCCCTATGCCTTAGCCATAGGGTCTATTATGTATGCCATGCTGTGTACCAGATCTGATGTGAACCTTGCCGTAAGTTTGGTAGGGAGGTACCAAAGTGATCTTGGTATGGAACATCGATACGTCAAGAATATCCTGAAGTACCTGAAAAGGACTAAGGATATGTTTCTCGTTTATGGAGGTGACGAAGAGCTCGGCGTAAGGGTTACGTCGATGCTAGCTTCAACACAGATCTGGATGACTCCAAGTCACAAACCGGATACGTGTATATTTTGAATGGAGGCGGTCGGTGGTGCGATTTGCAAGCAAAGCGTCATGGCGGGATCTACATGTGAAGCGGAGTACATAGCTGTCTCGAAGGCAGCACAGGAAGCAGTCTGGATGAAGGAGTTCATCACTGACCTAGGAGTCATTCCCAATGCGTCGGGCCCGATGACTCTCTTCTGTGACAACACTGGAGCTATTTGTAATGCCCATGATGCGGCTATATCTCCCACGTGTCAAGGCACGACTTAGAGGCATAACCACATTGTGGTTTTGTCGCAAGAAGGGTCATCTTCACACAATCCCATGTAATGAACAAGAAAGGGATAGATAGAGTTGGCTTACAATCGCCACTTCACACAATACTTAAGTAAGTCATACATCATCCAAGTACACACATAGACCGACTACGGTCAAATCCAAATGAAAAGAAGATAACCCCAAATGCTAGATCCCCGATCGTCCCCACTGGGCTCCACTATTGATCATCAGGAAAAGACACGTAGTAACGGCCAAGGTCCTCGTCGAACTCCCACTTGAGTTCGGTAGCATCACCTGCACTGGTACCATCGACACCTGCAACTGTTTTGGTAGAATCTGTGAGTCACGAGGACTTAGCAATCTCAAAACCCGTGAGATCAAGACTATTTAAGCTTATGGGTAGGATGTGGTAATGAGGTGGAGTTGCAGCAAGAGCTAAGCAAATATGGTGGCTAACATACGAATACAAGAGTAAGATGAGAAACTACGCAACGGTCGTGAAGCTAGAAGTGATAAAGAAGTGATCCTGCAACTACTTACGTTCAAACATAACCCAAACCGTGTTCACTTCCCGGACTCCTTTGAAAAGAGACCATCACGGCTACACACGCGGTTGATTCATTTTAATTAAGTCAAGTGTCAAGTTCTCTACAACTGGATATTAACAAATTCCCATCTGCCACATAACCGCGGGCACGGCTCTCGAAAGTTTATACCCTACAGGGGTGTCCCAACTTAGTCATCACAAGCTCTCGCGATCAACAAAGGATATTCCTTCTCCCGGAAAGACCCGATTAGTCTCGAAATCCCGATTACAAGACATTTTGACAATGGTAAAACAAGACCAGCAAGACCGCCCGAATGTGCCGACAAATCCCGATAGGAGCTGCACATATCTTGTTCTCAGGGCACACCGGATGAACGCTACGTACGACAACCGAAGACCCCGGGTGAAGGGGTGGCACCGCAAGTGGCTCTAGGTTGGACCAACACTCAGAGGAGCACTGGCCCCGGGGGGTTAAAATAAAGATGACCATCGGGTCTGCAGAACCCAAGGGAAAGTTATAGGTTGTTAGGAAAATGTAAAACAAGTTTGGGCCTTGCTGGAGGAGTTTTATTCAAAGCGATATGTCAAGGGGGTCCCATAACCCCAACCGCGTAAGGAACGCAAAATCAAGGAACATAACACCGATATGACGGAAACTAAGGCGGCAAGAGTGGAACAAAACACCAGGCATAAGGCCGAGCCTTCCACCCTTTGCCAAGTATATATATGCATTCATTAAAATAAGAGATATTGTGATATCTCAACATAAACATGTTCCAACATGGAGAAATCTTCAACTTCACCTGCAACTAACAACGCTATAAGAGGGGCCGAGCAAGAGCGGTAACATAGCCAAACAACAGTTTTCTAGGAAGGTGGGTTAGAGGTTTGACATGGCAATATGGGAGGCATGATAAACAAGTGGTAGGTAGCATGACATAGCGATAGAACGAACAACTAGCAAGAAAAGATAGAAGTGATATTGAGGGTAATGGTCATCTTGCCTGCAAAGTTAGAGTTGTCGAAAGCTTGCTCCTCGTTAGCGTACTCAACAGGTTCCTCATTCACGAACTCGTCTCCCAGCTCTACCCAAAGCAAGAACACAAGCAACAGAACAACAATCAATCACGGTGCAATGGACAAGCAACATGATGCAATACATGGCATGGAATGCAAGATATGATGTGCAATGCATATGGGTACTCCGGAAGGGAAAAGATGATCAAGGCATCAACTTGGCAAACCAAGCATGCCTCTGGAAAGATGGGGTGATTTCGGTCGAAATCGATATAAGTATCACCGGTTACATGTATCACTGGCAACACATATGGCAAAACCGATCATCATGTTAACAATCTGCCAAGAACAATATTTAGCAAAAGTAGAGCTAGGAAATGACATGCTAGAGTACTCCATATTTACAACCAGAGGCATGAATGGATGGAGAAATACCACATCTTCAAAACACTCTTACTAAACTATCTCAAAATGTACATGGATCTCATGGTAGCAACATGTTTACATGGCATCAAAATGTAAGAGGAAATGACTTGGCAAAATCACTGTCTGAAATCAGCAACATCATGAAGCCTACTTTGTATGCTTGTGCTAGTCACCACAAAGCTCACGAAAATACAAGACTTGCACCCCTGTAAATATGGCATGATGGATCTCATGAAACATGTAGACATGATGCTCATAGGAAGCACACACGAAATGCAACGTAAATGAAAAATCATCAAGTTCTGTTAAATTCCAGCAGACAGAATCATATAGCACTTTTGCAACGATGGTATGGGCGTCAATATGGATAGTAACATGCATGCAAATGACACCAACATGAATAGCAACACGAGCCAAACATTGTGATATATCATATGCATGATTCGGGGCACCGAGCACAGAGATATAGCATGATGAACAGGGCATCACAACATGAAGATTTCAGGACTTCACAAAAACAAGGGGGGGCAACCTTCTCAGATCTGGATCTAGGGTTGCACGGTTCACCGGGAAACACGCCGGAAATATTGCCGGAGATGTCGAGGAAGGTGGTCTCCAGCGAGGGGGCGTCGGATCCGGTCGCTCCTCGACCAGATCTGTCCGGAGTGGGAGGAGCCGCGGCGAGTGGCGGCGACGGCGGAGGAGGCGGCAACGGGTAGCGCGGTGAGGCGGTTGGCGGCGGCGATCGGTGATAGGGGCGGCGACGGGTGGCACGACGCCAGCGGGAAGGCTGGGCGCGGTGGCGCAGGCGGCGGGTCGGGCGGCGCTAGGGCGCGGAGGAGCAGTTCGGGCCGCCTGGCCTGCTGGGCTTCAGTGTCGGGCGGCGTGGGGCGGCGGCGAGGAGCCATGTGGCGGGCGTGGATTGGCATGGGACGGCGGCGGAGGCTTTGTCCGGTGAGGCCGGACGTGTCTGGCGGCACGGAGGGACTAGACTAGGGTTTTGGACCCGGATTTGGACGGGGAGATGCATATTTATAGGTAGGGGGAGCTAGGAGAGTCCAAATGAGGTGCGGTTTTCGCCCACACGATCTTGATCCAACGACGGAGAGCATGAAGGGGGTTTAGATGGGTTAGTGGGCTGTTTTGGAGGGGTGTTGGGCTGCAACAAGAGAGAGGCTTTTGTCGTTACCCGGTTAACCGTTGGGGCATCAAACGACCTCCAAATGGAGCAAAATTTGACAGGCGGCCTACCGGTGATGTAGCACGGCCACTCGACGAATGTCGGCCCATTCCGAGAACGTTTTCTCCCGCTCACGAAACGAGATTTGAGGGGTGCAACGGGTGCATGTGGGATTATCTGATTGCGAAACGGACAACAGGGAAAATGACCGAATGCATGAGACGAACATGAATGCAAATGAGATGCACATGATTGCATGAGATTAGATGCATGACATGAAGAAAATGCAAAACGAAAACCAAAAACCCAACCATTAAGGAAATATCATATCACATTGCCGGAAAAGGCAAGAGTTGGAGTTACAAATATGTGAAGTTACATCCGAGGCGTTACACTATTGCCCTTGCCAAGGAGCCCAGGTTTCACAAGAAGACCAGACATATCAAGCATCGCTTCAACTCCATCCGTGAATATATTCAAGATGGAGACATAGATATTTGTAAAGTGCATACGGATCTGAATGTCGCAGATCCATTGGCTAAACCTATTCCACAAGCAAAACATGATCAACACCAGAATTCTATGGGTGTTCGATTCATCACAATGTAACTAGATTATTGACTCTAGTGCAAGTGGGAGACTGTTGGAAATATGCCCTAGAGGCAATAATAAAGTGGTTGTTATTATATTTCCTTGTTGATGATAATTGTCTATTGTTCATGCTATAATTGTATTAACCGGAAACCGTAATACATGTGTGAATACATAGATCGTAATATGTCCCTAGTAAGCCTCTAGTTGACTAGCTCGTTGATCAATAGATGGTCATGGTTTCCTGACCATGGACTTGGATGTCGTTGATAATGGGATCACATCATTAGGAGAATGATGTGATGGACAAGACCCAAGCCTAAGCATAGCACAAGATCGTGTAGTTCGTTTGCTAGAGCATTTCTAATGTCAAGTATCGTTTCCATAGACCATGAGATTGTGCAACTCCCAGATACAGTAGGAGTGCTTTGGGTGCATCAAACGTCACAACGTAACTGGGTGATTATAAAGGTGCACTACAGCTATCTCCAAAAGTGTTTGTTGGGTTGGCACGAATCGAGACTGGGATTTGTCACTCCGTATGATGGAGAGGTATCTCTGGGCCCACTCGGTAATGCATCATCATAATGAGCTCAATGTGACTAAGGAGTTAGCCACGGGATCATGCATTATGGAACGAGTAAAGAGACTTGCCGGTAACGAGATTGAATGAGGTATGGGGATACCGACGATCGAATCTCGGGCAAGTAACATACTGATGGACAAAGGGAATTGTATACGAGATTGATTGAATCCCCGACATTGTGGTTCATCCGACGAGATCATCGTGGAACATGTGGGAGCCAACATGGGTATCCAGATCCCGCTGTTGGTTATTGGCCGGAGAGATGTCTCGGTCATGTCTGCATGGTTCCCAAACCCGTAGGGTCTACACACTTAAGGTTCGGTGACGCTAGAGTTGTTATGGGAAATAGTATGTGGTTACCGAAGGCTGTTCGGAGTCCCGGATGAGATCCCGAAAGTCACGAGGAGTACCGGAATGGTCCAGAGGTGAAGATTTATATATGGGAAGTCCAGTTTCAGTCGCCGGAATGGTTTCAGGGGTTATCGGTATTATCTGGGACCACGAAAGGTGTCCGGGGGTCCACCGGGTGGGGCCACTTGCCCCGGTGGGCCAAGTGGGCTGAACAAGGGTGGGAACCAGCCCCCTAGTGGGCTGGTGCACCCCCCAAGGGCCCAAGGCACCTAGGGTTGAAAACCCTAGGGGATGGGGGCGCCTCCCACCAAACTTGGGGGGCAAGTTCCCCCCTGGCCGCTGCCCCCCTCCTCTAGATGCATCTAGGGGGGGGCTGCCCCCTCTCCCATCACCCTATAAATAGAGGGGGGAGGGCAGACGCACCCTTCCCCTGGCACAGCCCTCCCCCTCTTCCTCCTCCGTAGTGCTTGGCGAAGCCCTACCGGAGAACCACGAGCTCCACCACCACCACGATGTCGTGCTGCCGGAGTTCTCCCTCAACTTCTCCTCTCCCCTTGCTGGATCAAGAAGGAGGAGACGTCCCCGGGTTGTACGTGTGTTGAACGCGGAGGCGCTGTACATTTGGCGCTTGATCGGATCTTCCGCGATTTGAATCACCGCGAGTATGACTCCGTCCACCGCGTTCTTGTAACGCTTCCGCTTAGCGATCTTCAAGGGTATGAAGATGCACTCGCTTTCTCTCGTTGCTAGCATCTCCTAGATTGATCTTGGTGACACGTAGGAATTTTTTGAATTATTACTACGTTGCCCAACAGTATTCTTTTGCCGTTCTAAGCAAATTTGTATGTGCCATCTCTAATTTTTAAAATAAACTACTATTTTGTGTGTTTGTTTCGCTCATGGAGTGGTGAAGGGTAGCTAATATTTTCCATGCTAAATGTGTTATTCTCACGATGAGTGTTTATTCAATTGTCATTGCACGAGAGTAAGGCAAAGGTATTAGGGATGCCTAGTCCCGAAATGCAAAAAAAAATTGAATTTACTTTATGTTGTCAAATAATAAATTCCTTGGAAAGTGTTGGTATGGAGGGCAACCGTGGATATGGCTAGCCATGGAAAGTGAAAGTATGGTGGAAAAAGGAATAAACTTTATTTTCTGTTTGGGAACCGCCTATGATATATCTAGCATGGAAGGTGTTCGGAACTCTAAGTCATTTTCGTTGGTGGGATGGATACACCTCCCAAAATGTTTTTGTCTCTAAGTTTTTTGCTTTGAGCTCTAGCGCCTCTACAAATCCCTACTTCCCTCTGCGAAGGGCCTTTCTTTTACTTTATGCAATTTTTATTTTGAGTCTCCATCTTCTCTTATAAAAGCACCAACTAGGAGGCAATATGATCGTACTTAAGTATTGGGTGTAGCTAATATTCGAGTGTGTTTCATGAATGGATCAATGTATTAGCATGATGGGCTAGGGATAGCTTATTTTAGCGTTGATATTTTGAAAGACATGGTTGCTTGTTAATATGCTTGAGTATCTAAATTATCATGTCAAAACTAGACTATTGCTTTGAACAACTAAAAGTACAAATTTCCATGCTATAAAGAAAAGAAATATGATATGACATGTTAGGCAGCATTCCACATCAAAAATTCTGTTTTTATCACTTACCTACTCGAGGGGCAGTAGGAGTTAAGCTGGGGATCTTGATCGTCTCCAACGTATCTATAATTTTTGATTATTCCATGTTGTTATATTATCAATCTTGGATGTTTTACAATAATTTATAGTCATTTTATATCATTTTTTGGTACTAACCTATTGACATAGTGCCAAGTGCCAGTTGTTGTTTTTTCCATGTTTTTTACATCTCAGAAAATCAATATCAGACGGAGTCCAAATGCCACAAAACTTTACGGAGAATTTTTATGGGCCAGAAGGAACACAACGGGCCCTGGCTGCGCCTGGGGGGGTGCCCCGAGGGAGGCACAACCCACCAGGGCGCGCAAGGAGGCCCAGGCGCGCCCTGGTGGGTTGTGCCCACCTCGGGTGCCCCCGGACCGCCTCTTTTCCCTATAAATACCCCAATATTCCAGAAACCCTAGTATGGTCAACGAAATATTCATCCAGCTGCCGTAGAGTCCAGAACAACTAGATCCAATCTAGACACCATCTCGGATGGGGTTCACCACCTCCATTGGTGCCTCTCCGATGATGCGTGAGTAGTTCTTTGTAGACCTTCGGGTTCGTAGTTAGTAGCTAGATGGCTTTCTCTCTCTCACTGGATTCTCAATACAATGGTCTCTTGGAGATCCATATGATGTAACTTTTTTGCGGTGTGTTTGTTGGGATCTGATGAACTTCGAGTTTATGATCAGTTATATATTTTTATATCCATGAAAGTTATTTGAGTTTCTTTGATCTCTTATATGCATGATTGCTTATAGCCTCATATTTCTTCTCCGATATTTGGGTTTTGTTTGGCCAACTTGATCTATTTATCTTGCAATGGGAAGAGGTGCCCGGTAGTGGGTTCGATCTTACGGTGCTTGATCCCAGTGATAGAAAGGGAAAAGACACTATGTATTTTTGCTACTAAGGATTAAACGATGGGGTCTATCTCTACATAGATAGATCTTGTCTACATCATGTCATCGTTCTTATTGCATTACTCCATTTCTCCATGAAATTAATACACTAGATGCATGCTGGATAGCGGTCAATGTGTGGAGTAATAGTAGTAGATGCAGGCAGGAGTCGGTCTACTAATCTTGGACGTGATGCCTATATAATGATCATTGCCTGGATATCGTCATAACCATTTGAAGTTCTATCAATTGCCTAACAGAAATTTGTTCACCCACCATTTGCTATTTTTCTTGAGAGAAGCCACTAGTGAAACCTACGCCCCCCGGGTCTTCTTTCTCATATATTTGCCTTTGCAATCTACTTTTTCCTTGCATTTATTTTCAGATCTATTAAACCAAAAATACAAAAATACTTTGCTGCACTTTATTTTATTTGTGATCTATTTATTTAATCTATTACAACTTTCTCCCATCCGCGCACTGCTTACGGGCGTTGCATTCGAAGGGATTGACAACCCCTTTAACACGTTGGGTTGCGAGTGGTTGTTGTTTGTGTGCAGGGGCTATTTACATTGTGTTGATTGGTTCTCCTACTAGTTCGATAGCCTTGGTTTCATATCTGAGGGAAATTCCTACCGCCGTTGTGCTGCATCGTCCTTTCCTCTTTGGGGAAGTACCGACGTAGCTTCAAGCGACACCAGAAACACAAGTATTATTGAAACCGTGGGCGTTCTACTTACCATTACGTGCCGCCACTCGTCCCCTTTTTTTATTGGCTTGGAGGTGCTGTGTGGGGTAGCTATTTGAGTATGGGAGGCGTGCGATCATACCCCTGCGTGTGCTCATCGGGAGGAGAGCCCTTTGACCTCCATCCGCTACACACCTCCCTCCCAACGTCTCCATTAATGCCACCCGAGCCCCTGTTTCACGGCGTGGCTATGTCTCACTGGGCTGAGATTTAAGAGGGAAAAAAGAAAATCTAAAAAGAAAGGTTTGCACAGATCTTGATGTAAGATCCGACGGTCCTACATAGCATCGACTGCGACTTATAGCAAGACCGATGAATATAAGGGCGATGATAGTGGATAATAATTGTCTTACATATTTAGGAACATAATTAAAAAAGCCACATGCGGCAACACCGGAAATACACAAGGGCATAAGAATAAGGAAGACAACGATCTGGCTCGCTGATCTCTACTTTCTTGATGAGTTGCTACAGGCCACGGGAACTAGTCTCTGCGGTGAGCGGCAATGAGCTCTTTCGTGTCCTCAAGATGCTGCTTGAGAGCATCCACGGATTCCTCCACCAGCCTTTTGCGCTTGATGCGCATCATGGCATTCTCGTCCATAAGTTTCTCGACAATGACGTCGGTCCTCTTCAACAAGGCAGTGGTCTCCTCCTACTGCTCCGCTCTTCCGATGATCTCCGCCCTCAGCAGGTCGCGCTCGGCCCGGAGCTTCGCATTGCTCTCCCTTAGTTGCCGGATGATGCCAGTAGCCTGTTCGAATG
The DNA here is from genome assembly GCA_021605145.1 of Aegilops bicornis. NCBI lineage: Eukaryota > Viridiplantae > Streptophyta > Magnoliopsida > Poales > Poaceae > Aegilops > Aegilops bicornis. The sequence continues at coordinate 391,872,939 of CM038672.1, forward strand.
AGGCTTTCATGTCATCCTGCAACCTCACCCAGCCAGAGATCTAATCCATCTGGCTATGGACGATCGCAGGCATGCGCCTGTAAGAGTCCTCGCCTGCCCGCAAGACATTTTCCCAGGCCGCCGCGGCGCGGGAGGACATCTCTGCTGCATTAGCGGCGTAGCGGGACATCTTTGCTGCTTCCCGGGCGCGACCGGACCAGTCTGCTGCATCGACGACACCACGGGACCTCTGTGCTGCTTCGGCGGCGCGGCAGGACCTCTGTGCTACTACGGCCGTGCGGTGGGACATGTCGGCTGCCTTCGTGGCGAGGTAGGACATCTCTCATGCTTCCGCTTCCATGCTCGCCTCTCCCTGGTGGCAATCTCTCGACCCAGAACTCACGCTGGCCATGGCAGACGCAAGGGAATGATGATGAATGACTTGTTTGTTTTTGTGGATGAGGAGTTGAGGAGGAATGTGCAGTCATCTTGGAGTAGTAGTATTTATAACCAAGTACTAATACGCTCCTAAGTGGGAACCGTTTAGGTTTTGATTGGTGTGAACAGGTTTGCAATTAAATATAGCGTGGTAGTAATTTGGAATGTGATGGGACGCAGGCTCAAAATTTATTGACGGCTCTATAATTTTGAAGTGCGGCACTCTTCCCGGACGGTGTAACATGGGCACGCTTTCTCGGCCACGTACGTGGCGTTTGCACCATAGGGTGCACTGCAATAGGCAATGTCAGCACACGTCTTGTTCCAACAACCATGTGCGCTCGTTATTACCATCACACACGCTTCTTTTAATTAGAATGTGTGCCCGTCTAGCGCACACACGTTGATCTATCTAACTATTTTTTTGTGGCTAATCACAAATAGTTCATCCGTGTGAAGTGTATGCCATCAATCACAAAGACTTTGATTTGGCTGACCATTTCTGTTCTGTTGCCTAATAGCAAACAGTTAATCCTTCTGAAGTGTATGCCCTCAATCGCACACACCTTTATCTAGCTGCCCGTTTATGTTGTTCCTCCTCATCACAAACAGTTAATCCGAGTGAGCTGTATGCCATATATCGCACACGCCTTCATCTGGCTGCCCGTTTCTGTTCTTCTTCCTCATCGCAAACAGTTCATTGAACTGAACCATATGCCCTACATCGCACACACAACTAAAATAGGAACCATGTTTGATGCATCCGTCATCGCAAACGTTTTGCACCTTTTTTGACGGGTTTTTTATATCACCGTTTGCGATTAATGCATCACACACAGTTTCATCAAAGGGTCTCTGATCATAGTGTCGCGTTAGCAGCATCCTGCAGTAGTGAGGGTACAACTCCAAAGCTACTAAATGGATCATGGACAGTGGCTGCACTAGCCACATGACTGGGGATCAAAGTCTGATCATGGATTCTACTCTTCGACCGTCTTCAAAAAGCCATATCACATTCGCTTACACTTGGAAAAGAAAGGTATTGGGTCTAGGTAGGGTTGCTATCTCAAAGGATCAACACATGGATAAAGTGATGCTTGTTGAATATCTTGGATACAACCTAATTCCAGTCTCAATGCTTTGTGGTCTTGATATGATTGTGGTCTTTGGAAAATATCGATGTCTTGCGCTTATGGCTTCTAACAAATCTCAAGTCTTCAAAGGTTATCGAAGAGGTGACTTGTACATGGTAGATTTCTCCGTAGGACCACAACTTGTTGTATGTCTCTAGCAAAAGATTCAGAGTGCTGGCTTTGGCATCGAAGGTTGGGACATGCGGGCATGAGGAACTTGCACACTCTTGTGAAGAAGAAGCATATCATTAGCATCGAGGGTGTCGGTGTACTAGAGTAGGGGTACCCTAGTATCCCGAACTTGTGCACGGGCAGTTGCAGCCCTCCACGGCAAGGCTTACCGGGTGACCGCCAAGGTCCTCCGTGGTTCCTTTGGAGCCATTCAAGAACAAAGTATTTAAGCCAAGGAGACAAGGCCCCGGCAAGAGGAGCTTGCCGGGAAGGCCACCCAAGGCACATAGGAGACATGGCCCCGGCAAGAGGAGCTTGCCGGGAAGGCCACCCAAGGCACCTACGAGACGAGGCCCCGGCAAGAGGAGCTTGCCGGGAAGGCCCAATGAGCGACAAGCTTCCGGTCGCGACAAGACAACAACCGTGGCAAGGCGCTTGCCGCGGCGGACCACCTCTCTGTACCAACGCTCCAGCACATCCACTAACATGTCGCCCTAGGACCTTTCCAGCGCCAAGGTGGCGCAGAGGTCAGTGCAGCCGCGGCGAGGTGGCAAGCGGCGCTGACAAGATTGCCATCGTGGCAAGCGGTGGCGCCCCTGACGGTCCCTGTTTGCACTGGTAGGGCGACTAGATGGGCATTTAATGCCTTTGTCCCCTGCCGTCAGGGTTAGGTATGGTACACTGTACACTGTACAAGTAGGTGTACCAACCACTACTTTTCCATTTGTACCCTTGTTCACGCATTACCACCCGCCGGAGACCCTTGAGCATATAAAAGGAGGCCCATGTGCAACGTAGAAGGGGTTGGTCGGTCAGTTGCCCCCACGCTCAGTCTCGTTAGCAGCTCATGTGTACTGTAGCACTCAGCGCTCCTGAGCAAGAACGCAATACACCTAGACATGCAACAGTAGGAGTGTTATCTCTCCGGAGAGCTCCGAAGCTAGGTAAACCTCTCGTGTGCTTCACCTCGACCTGCTCTTCGTGCGACCTCCGCTCCCCGCCGAACCGAAAGGGGCTCGGTCCGCCAGTCCCATAGGTGTTCGTGGGCCAGATCAGCCTGCCACGACATCTTTGGCGCGCCAGGTAGGGGGGCATCGAGGTTGTGTGAACCTGATCCGGCGTCCACGCGAGCTAGATCTTCATCATCTTCATCAACATGCCACCGAAGAAGAAGGCTTGGCGGCGGAAGCTCCGTCGCGTCGAACCCGCCACCACCGGAGCAAACAGGGGTGGGGTAGACGCCGCGGAAGAATGTACGGGCGACGGGGAGCTCACGGTGCTGCCAAGTCCAAGGACAAGGCTGCGCAGACCTCGGCGTCCAGACATGCACCGCGCCCGTCTTCAGAGGCGCGGGACCGACAGCGTCATGGCATTCACAATGCCATACGCCGTTGGACCAAGATCGAGCCGGAGGATCTCGGGATGCTCAAGACCAGCATGCACGCCAACATGCCGGGCGCAAGCGAGGCACGGTCGCCGGACGGGATTCTCGCTCCTTCTAACATAGTTAGAAGTCCGAGCATATCCCGCCTCGCCGCTGTTCGCCATCGCTACCCACCACTCCAGCGAAGCTTTGGCGAGCTCAATCGCTTCCTGGATTACCCTCCAACGGCCGACAAGGTCGATGAATGGAGGGCCACCATTCGTAGTCTCATCGGCCGCTTAACGGCGACGCTCCACGGCAACCGACTGCATCGCTGCCGCGGCAGGACTGCCAAACGCGAGCCGGTGGCGACGAAACCGGTGGGGGTGCGACCACCATGCACTCTCCGCCCCGAAGGCCAAGATCACCGACTCGCCGGATCCACCTCGACAGCGACTCCACCGCGTCATCGGATCCACGAGCTCGTCGCGATCAGCGCCAAGTTCTGCATTTAACGACAACAAGAAGATGCTCGAACTCGATCGCCAGTGCGAAGAGAAGCGGCGTCAATCCGACAAGCCGCTGGGCCCACCGCTGTCGACATGCACGCCGCCAGAGGAACCGGGCGACTTGTCAGACGTGGTAGGTTGCCCTGCGTTCACTCGTGGAGCTGCGGCAAGTCTAGTGGCCCAGCAAGAAAAAACTTCAAGCCGATGTACCGTAGAAGTATGACGGCAAGACGCATCCGTCGGAGTTCCTCGACATCAACACCATCGCGGTGCAGGCTGCGGGGCGAGACGACAAGATCCTTGCCAACTACTTCCGGCGGTGCTCAAGCCCAATGTCGATCCTGGCTCATGCACTTGCCGGACAACTCCATATCTTCTTGGGCAGATCTATGCCATCGGTTTGTCGGCGCCTTTACAGCGCCACAAGCCCCATGGCCAAGAAAGCGATCTTCATCTGCCGCCCAGAAGGAAGGAGAGCCCTCGCAAAGTATATTCAAAGATTCAGCCGTGTACAAAGACAACATCCCAGATGTCCACCCTGCCGCGGTGATCGGGCGTGTTCCATCGAGCGTCGCGAAACCGCAGGATGCGGGAGGAGATGGCGATGTGCAAGATCGAGACGCGTCGATGAGCTATATGCCCTGGCCGACAATTGTGCACGTGCTGAGGAAGGGAGGAGACTCCCCGGAGAGAATACCGAAGCAGGAGGATCTGATAGTGAGGAGACCGCCCCGGCAAAGAAGAGCCGATGGCGGGGCAACATGAAGAAGAAAGGCAGAGATGTGCTAGTTGTTGAGCAGTCCGGCAACGGAGGTGGCACCAAGAAAGCCAAGGCTGGTAGCTCCGGCAAGGAGGTTGCTGGCACCAATCGCTTGATCTGTGGCGGCCGCCGACAAGCAGGGTGACGGCTCCGCAAGCGATCGCAAGATCCACCACACCAAGGGCCATGACCTCAGAGCTGCAAGAAGGTCGAGCAGCTTGTCGAGCAGCAGAAGGCTGAATACGAACGACGCGACAAAGAGAAGGCCCAGGAAGGTGCTGAAGGAGCTAGCAAGAAATGCCCCGGCCGGGGAGGACACCGCGGCAAGGCCAAGCAGCGGCAAGGAGACAGACCTCCCCGCGGCCGCGACAAGGATGAAGACGACGACGATGATGAAGACATGGATGATGATGAGGCCGATGAGCAGGAGTTCCAGAAAGCCACAGAGAGGTCTTGTGCGTTGTGGCGGTGCTTCTGCGCATACTTCACACCACCAGCTCAAGCAGTGGATGCGGGAAGTCAATGCAGCAGAATCCATCCATCGAGTCACGCAGCCTCCGAAATGGTCCGTAACGCCTATCATCTTTGATATTGAGGACCACCGATCGTGTAATCGCGGTCGGGTGCTTGCCGATGTTGGTTTCACCAACTATCCGCAACCTCAAGGTCACCAAGATGCTAGTTGACGGCGGGGCCGGCTTGAACCTGATCTCCTCAGCGGTGCTCCAGAAACTCCAGATCCCTAATGGCGAGCTCGAAGAGACCGGCACTTTCCAAGGAATCAATCCAGGAAGGAGCAAGCCGAAGGGAAAGTTCACGTTGCCGGTAAAATTTGGCGTGAGTTGAACTTCGGGGACTGAGAGGGTCACTATTGACGTTCTTGACTTTCCATTGCCTTTACAATGGGATACTTGGCAAATCAAAGACTCGCCAAATTCATGGCGGCCTCTCACTATGCCTACAACGTGCTTTGAAGATGCCGGGCCCGATAAGTGTCATCTGTCCCTGGCGACAAGAAGGATGCTCTTATCTCATACGACAAGATCTACCGGAAGCAGCGGCGCAGCAGATTGCAAGCCACTTGCCGCTGAAGCTCCGGGGAAGAAGAAGACCAAGTCCGGCAAGAGCTCGATGCCCACTCCGGCAAGCGCACCTCTTCGAGTGCTGCGCGCTACCGTCGAGGACGCACCATCGAGCTCCACCGGCAAGTATAAGAAGACGATGGCAGCTCCACGGAGACCAAGAAGGTGTCCGCCAAGGAGGACAAAGATCGGTGGTACCTTCACCATCGCTGCCTCTCTCGATCCTAAATAGGAAGGCGCGCTTCGTTGCTTTCCTCAGGCGAATGTCGGCGTGTTTGCGTGGCAACCGTCCCGACATCCCCGGTGTTCCTGTGAAAGTGATTGAGCACCATCTTGCCGTTTGTCCTCATCGCGCGCCCGTCAAGCGTAGAAAGTCGAGGAAGCAAGCGGTGGGCGCCAAGAATTCATCGCAGAAGAAATCAAGAACCGGAAGCGGCAGGCCTTGTCGGAGGAGTGCTCCATCCTACGTGGTTGGCCAATCACATGGTTATGCAAGAAGGCTAACGGGAAATGGAGGCTTTGTATCGACTTTACCGATGTCAATAAAGCTTGTCCCAAAGACCCATTTCCTTCTTTGCGCGATCGACCAGATTGTTGACTCCACGGCCGGATGTGATTTGCTTTCATTCTGGATGCATACTCGAGGATATCATCGAGATCTTCATGGCGAGAAGAAGATGAGGAGAAGACCGCATTCATCACCCCATGTGGCACATACTGTTTTATGCGGATGCCCTTGGGTTAAAGAATGCTTTGCCGTTCAACATTTGCAAGAGTAGTTCACGACGCTTTTGAGCCGCAAATGCACGTAAATGTGGAAGCATACATGGATGACATAGTGGTCAAGAGCAAGGACAAGGCAACTCTGATTCAAGATTTAGACGAAACCTTTGCAAATCTGCGCAAGATCAACCTCAAGCTCAACCCCGAGAAGTGCGTGTTTGGAGTCCCTTCCGGCAAGCTTCTCGGGTTCTTCGTGTCTCAGCGGGGAATTGAAGCCAATCCCGACAAGATCAAGGCCATTGAGCAGATTGAAGCACCAAAGCGCGTCAAGGATGTACGAAGGCTTGCCGGTTGCGTAGCTACTCTTAGCAGGTTTATCTCTAGATCTGCTGAGCGCGCCCTGCCATTCTTCAAAATTTTGAAGAAGGCAGGTCCAATGCAATGGACTCCGGAAGCGGAGGCTACGCTCCAGGACTTGAAGAGATACCTGTCCTCCACTCCAACACTTGTCGCACCTAAGCCACAAGAGAAGTTGCTGCTATATATAGCGGCAACCAATCAAGTGGTTAGTGCTGCGTTAGTAGCGGAGAGGGAGGCGGATGATGAGCTAGCAACCATGGCGAGATGCATCCAGCGACAAACAGGGGCTTCACCGGCAAGCTCTGGTCCCAACAAGGACGGATCTGCAGACACATGAGAAGATGCAGAAAAAGAATGGTGCAGCGCCTTGATTTACTTTTGTCAGTTCCCTTCTGCAGGGGCTAGGTCAAGGTACTACGGTGTGCGAGAATTGCTTTTGGCCTCCTCATGGCTCCTCGAGAAAGCTGCGCCATTACTTCCTGTGCACATGAGATCACGATTGTCACTCGCTTTCACCGAAGAGGATCTTTGCAAAATCCAGAAGCAGCAGGCGGGGATTGTCGAGTGGGCACTGGAACTGTCAAGCTTTGGCCTCAAGTTTGAGAGCACTTCAACTATCCAAAGCAGAGCATTGGCGGAGTTCATAGCAGAATGGACGCCAACACAAGATGAAGAAATTCCAGAAACAAGCATTCCCGTCAAGGAGGCAAGCAAAGAGTGGCTGATGTACTTTGATGGTGCCTTCTCGCTGCAAGGCGCCGGTGCGGGCGTGCTACTTGTTGCACCCACCGGAGAGCACCTCAAGTATGTGGTCCAGATGCACTTTCCCAAGGAGCAAGCAACAAACAATACTGCGGAGTATGAAGGTTTGCTTGCCGGTCTCCGGATCACAGTAGACCTTGGGATCAAGAAGCTCATTGTCAGGGGTGACTCACAGCTTGTCATCCGCCAAGTGAACAAGAATTATCAGAGTCCGTTGATGGAAGCTTATGTTGATGAAGTGAGGAAGCTGGAAGAACACTTTGACGGCCTACAGATGGAATATATTCCAAGGGCTCAGAATGACATTGCTGATGGCCTGTCAAAGTGCGCCGCACTTAAGTTACCTGTGGAACTAGGAATTTTTGTGCTCAAGCTGACTCAACCGTCTGTAACACCATCAACTAGACAGAGCAAGAAGAGGAAGTTGATCTCTGGTGATTACTTTCCGGCAGAGCTTCCCGAAGCCGCCGCCAAGAAGGTCCCCAAGATCGACACCAACATCTTTGAGGAGCGATGCGCTCCGACAAGCCCTAGGGTTTGTTTCGTTGAAGCGAGCGCTCCCGACAAGTTTTGTTCCGCAAGCTTGCCGGGAACGTCAAGATCCGGCTGAGCCGCAGGTTCTCGCCAGAGAAGCGGATGTTCCGCGAAGCAGACAGATGTGCCTTTAGTCCTTGTTGTCGAGCCAAGCTCCAAAGCATGGGCACAGCAGTTTGTCCATTTCCTTGAACGGAGAACTTCCGAAGAGCTAGAAGAAGCGGAAAGAGTAGCCCAACAGTCAAGTATGTACCCGGTTTGTCGACAGACACCTGCAGAGAAGAAGACTCAACGGTGTGAAATTGAAGTGTATTCACGGGAAGGCGGACAAAAGCTGTTGGCAGAGATACATGGAGGCATATGTGGTCACCACATTGGCGCGAGCACTTGCTTGCAAAGCGTTCGGCAAGAAGGTTTCTTTTGGCCGACAGCCCTCCGGATGCAAGCTGCACAAGTAACCAAGTGTGAAGCGTGCAGTTCCATTCCAAGCAGATACACCAGCCGGCTCAAGCTCTCGGGCGATCCCTTTATCACGGCCATTTTCGGTGCAGGGCTCGACATCCTCGGCCCCTTTCCCGAGTTGTCGGGGCTTTGAGTACTTATGCGTTGCAATCGACAAGTTCACAAAGTGGCCGGAAGTGGAAGCGATGAGGAAGGTGACAGCACGATCGGCGATCAAGTTCTTGGTCGATTGTTTGCCGTTTCGAATTCCTAACAGGATCATCACCGACAACGGCACACACCCACGAGCCGCACCTTCATGCAAGACGTCCAAGATCTTGGCGCCAAGGTTCTGCCGCTTCGCTTGCTCATCCGAGAAGCAACGGTCAGCGAGAGGGCAAATCTTTGAAGTGCTGCGCGGGCTCAAGACCAGAACTTTCGGCGAAATTGCACAAGTGCGGAAGAAACTGGATTGAGGAGCTGCCGGTGGTTCTTTGGTCGATCAGGACGACGCCAAATTGAGCCACTGGCCAGACACCTTTCGCTCTAGTCTATGGAGCAGAGGCAGTTCTCCCCACGGAACTCGTATACGGATCGCCTCGAGTGCTCACTTATGATGAGCTTGAGCAAGAGCAGCTGCGACAAGATGACGCGCTGCTCCTTGAGGAGGATCGTCTTCAGGCTGCTGTACGAGCTGCTCGATATCAGCAAGCTTTGCGCCGCTACCATAGCCGCAAAGTTAATGCCAGAAGTCTCGAGGAAGGCGACCTTGTTCTTCGGCATGTTCAGTCCGCCAAGAATCCCAACAAGTTGACGCCAAAGTGGGAAGGCCCTTACCGAGTGAAACGAGTCACTAGGCCTGGCGCTGTCCGCCTTGAGACCGAAGACGGCATTTCGGTGAGCAACTCCTGGAACATTGAGCATCTTCGTAAGTTTTACCCGTAGGGCGCGGTTGCCGGAACCTGTTCCGGCAACCACCTTTTATACAAGTCTTGCCGCTGTTGCATGTAATCCTTTGTACAAAGCCGGGCGCAGACCCCGTGCATAAGTAAAGCTAGCGTGCTTCGCACATCTTGTCAATTTCATGCTTTTTACTTCTATTTGCATGCGTTATCTGACACTTTGTGCAGCACATACCCCTGGTAAGTGATAATGAGCCATAAGGCTCCATATCTTTATTTTCTCTTCTTTCTCTTTATCAAAGAAAGGAAGGTTCCCTTGCACACAAGTTTGCCGGGGGGAAAGGAGAAGATAATGGTGTGGACCAAGCGTCGCTCAAGGAAGTCTAGCCTTACCGGGAAGCAAATGACAGAAAAGCTAAGTTGCCAAAGTTTGAGCAATCAACTTTAAAAATTTTAAGTTATCTTCCTCGAACGACCGTACTTTGTATGGAAAACCTGTGCGCAGAGGAACCAACTCGTAGCTAGTTGCGCCCTTACTTTGTTCCGAGTCCGCTAAACAACTTAAGTGAGCTGCGACTAGTTGCGACAAGGTTACTTGTCGGAAGCGGCACACCGCCAAAGAAGTTGGCCGACGTCCGCATTCAGCGCTCAAGGCTCGGGTGCCCTTGACAAGTTCCCTAAAAGCGTAGGGCAAAAACATACAAAGGAAGGAATCAAGTAAAGGAAATAACATAAGTAATTAATACCCAAAATAGAGTTATATTACAAGATAGCTTGCCGCAGCTCTAATAGATTGTTCCTATGACATGGCAAGCAGCGGCAAGAGAAAGAGAAAACGGGCGGCCTAATCTACGCGATCGCCCTCAACCCTCTTGATTCCGCTCACCACATCCACAATGGAGTGCGACAAGGGTCTTGAGCGCCTCCACATCAGCATCCTGGCGGGGACTTGAGGACGTTGGTGAGGTTGAGGCCTGGATTGCGGAAGGCCACCTTCATCGACACCTTTTGAAGAGCCCCAGCGCAGATCTGGCGCGACTCCTCGGCCAGCTTTGGGACTTCTTCCCGAGTCATTGGAGGGCCTTCACCACGCATATGAAGAACAAGCTAAGCTTGGCGCTGGGTTGGAGGTGCTCGTCGGAGGAATATCCAAGATCCACCATCCCCGGCTCCATCAGCTCCTGTTGATGGCTGCAGCAGTATCCACGAGACCCTCGGTCCGGTGCTCCACGTTCTCCCTCAAGGCGCTCTGGGCGGCGGCAACACTCGCCCGGCAGCGCCTCGGGCCTTGATCTTCTCCTTCAAGGCCACCTCCTGCTCCCTTGGCATCCGGCGTTCGAGTCGGGGTAGTCGGCTTCAACTCAAGATCCGCGTTGGAGTCCTTGGCGGCATTGAGCTCCTTGCTCCTCTCGGCGAGACAGCCTTGCGGCTTCGCCAAGAGTGTAGGCGTCCTTCTCGCGCTTCGTGCTTGAGTGCAGCAAGCTCCTCGCCGCTCTTCTTGAGGCGGCCTCCAAGCTGCGCCACCTTCGTCTCCAGCTCCTTCTTGGCGGCCTCGGCAGTTGCGGCAGCATCCTTTGCTTCCTCGAGAGCCCCGCCAAATGTTTGCTCGCGCATGGCAAGATCCTCCTCGTGGCTGTCAAGGTTAACCTTCCGCTGCGCCAACTCGCCTTCTCGCGCGGACAGCTTCTCGGCGGCAAGCCGCTGTTCCTCCTCAGCTTCAGCCTTCTCGAGGAGGAAGGCTTTGCGCTCCTCGGCAAGCCACTCCCGCTCCTCTGCCAAGGACTGGAGAGCTTCCTGGTTGCAGCCCCGGAGCTCCTCCGCGCGCTTCTCGATGTCTGCTCCCGCCTTCGCGACAAGCGCCTCCCGGGATTCCAGCTTGGCTTGTCGGGCGCGGTAGAGCGACAACAGCGTCTGCAGCAGCTGCTCCTCCTCAGGCTCGCCGCCGCTGCTGCTTGGCGCGTCGACTAGCGTCAGTCCGGCGGAGGCGAGCAGCTCTTCATCGAAGGTTTCTCCTTCGGCCGGCACCCTGGAACTCGACTCCCATGGGAGCTTGATGAAGACGCCATCGCCGGCCTTCAAGTAGGCACCGGGCTGGGGCTCTTGAACTGGCCTTCTGCAGCGGCGGAGGGATCGGCGGTCGGTGTAGCACTGGCGCTCCTGCGGCCTCGTGGTCGTCGGTGCGATTGCGGACCCTCGCCCGGCCTGTGGTGGCAGCTTTGGCGGCCTCTTCGCCGGCGGGCTCATCAGCGCTGGCTCCTTCTTCCATGGCGGCGGCTCCATCAGTGTCGCCGCGCACGTCCTCCTCGTCGGCGACCTCGGTCACCATTGGTTCTGTGGCAGATGGATGAAGAAAATCAAGCAAATATTTAAAAAGAAAATCAGAAGAAGAAGAACACAAGGGAAGTTCTCAGGCAAGTAGATTACTGCTGGGGGTTCTGCGGTCATGGTCTCCGCCGCCAAGGGATCGCTGGTGCCGTCCCTTGCGGAGAGCTGCCCCTTGTCGGAGAAGTCTCCCTTGCGGAGAACGCCTCCCTTGCTGTGAATCCACCCTTGGCGGCGTAGTCGAAGCGAAGGAGGCTGCTCGCTCCTACACAAATCAACGATCGAGATATCGGCAAAGAAAGAGCACCCATGCACGCCAAACATCAAGAAGTAGACCATATACTTATTACTGGGGCTGCGGCTGGGGCTGCCTTGAAGAAGAGTTGCAGCGTCCGGCAAGGTGGTCTCGGCGCGCCTCCTGCCGCATGATGGGTTAGATCCTCGATGACAACCACCGGGGTCTTGGCTCTCTTCGACATTCTACGAGCCAGCGTCACGAAAAGGAATAGGTTGAGAATAAAGCAAATCGAGATACAAGACAAAGCAACAAATCAAAGAATTACAAGTACAGCAAGGAATCTTACTCTTCTTCTTCCTCGCCGGAGCTGAGCGCGGAGAGGTCAATTCTCGCCCGCCTCCCGACGACGAGGCGGAGGAGGGTTCCCTTGGGCGCTTGGCGGGAGGCGGAACCGGTGGTCTCGCGAGGCCCGCTCCGATTGCCGCAGCGGCGTGAGGTGCTCCAGCTGCAGTGCTTGCCATGGTGGAAGCTGCGTCGCCTGGCTGTGGCTGTTGGCCCGTCTGCCGCCCCGCAACGTCTCCGGCCTTGCGAAGACGCCTTCTTGGTGGAGCTGGTGGCTCCGCTCGTGGCAAGCTGCTTGGAGGCGGGGAGGATGCGCCCTCGGCGGGTTCGCTCGACTCGGCCAGTGCTCGGCAAGCTCCTCCTCGCCCGGCAAACTCCTTTCGCTCAACAAGGCTTGCCGCCTCGGCTGCCTCTGCCTCCTCCACCGTAAAGCCAAATTCGCCCGCGGCAGCCTTTCTGCCGCCTCTTCCAGCTTGGTGGCGCGCTGCATCTCATCGTCGATGGTGTCACGGGTGAGGCCCCTACGCCGTCGGGCGGACCGACATTTCTATCGATTGTCAAAGAACTGCCGCTGGCGTCATCTGCGGCTCTTGCCAAGTTGGGACAATTCCATGTGAGTCGCATGGCGGCATCATTACCGCGGATGCGGTCAAGCGCGGAATTGTTGCCTGTGAACGACGCCCCTCGGCAACCTAAACATCTCTGGATGATCAGGATCGGGCTTGAACAGCTCTAAGAGCATTGCGTCAAGCTCCAAGACAGTGAAGTTGAAGTTGAGGCCCGGGCGCAGCCTCATGATATCTGCTGCGTTCTGAAATTCCCAGGTAGGTCTCCTTCTCTCCTGCAAGGGGGCGATGCGGCGGCGAAGAAAGTCCGCGCCAACAGTGCCTACGGTGAGTCCGGCAAGTCTGAGGCGGAGGATTCGGGTGACTGCGATCTTGACCTAAGCGTCTTCCGGGGCCGATTGCTCCAATCGTTGCAGCGCATCTGGGGTTTTGGTATTTGGGCGGTAAAGGGCTGCGGGTTCTCCTCGACAATCCAGCACCAATCTGCCCTCCATTCCTCCCATTTGCTATGGAGCTCTCCCTCCAGATAGGCCTCCTTCTTGCCGACCCTGGAGATCCAAGCAATTCCTCCGGCAAGGGGCTCCCCTCTCTCGACTCGGGGTAAAAAGAAGTGGCGGAAAAGGGCTACATTTGGGTGGACTCCGACAAAGTTTTCGCAGAGATGTGCGAAAACCGCCATGGTCAGAACGGCGTTGGGGGTGAAATCAAGGAGGCGGAACCCGTAGGTGTTCATGATGTCGCAAAAGAATTCAGAGAAAGGCGGGCAGAGCCCGCAGTAGAAGAAGAGCACGAAGAAGGGATACCCCGTCGGGGCCAATTCTGAAGCAGCGGCGGGGAGTACCTTCGTGCGTGGATGCGCTCGCGTCTCCGTCGACCAGAAGAGGTAGTAGTTCTCCCTCAGCTCCCTCGCGGCGAGCTGAGGGGAGAAGATGGCCCGCTCCTTCCGCAGCGCCGCAAGCCGCTGCGCCTCGGCCGACTTCACGGCTTTCCCCTTGTCGGCTTTCGGGCCCATGGCGGGGGCAGTGGAGGGAGTCGACGGCGTTGATGATCTTTGGTGGAGATGAAGGGGCGCCGCTCTCTTCAGCCTTGAGAAGAAGGGGGGGAGCAGCGGTGGTTTTTCAATGGGACAGCAACTGGCAAGGTAGGCGACGTGCCCCTGTTTCCCCTGCTTATAAAGAGGGAGGAGGCGGACGTTCCGATTTTCCGAATAAAGAAACCCCCCACGATCTCTCACACGACGCCGCACTCGATGCGTGCCGTTCGTGGAGGGCGTGGTGGGTCCGGGGTGAGTTATGGTGTGACCCGGGCCGCGTGTGCCCGTGCCCTGTTTTGGGCCTGGCCCAACAGCGCTTGGCACCATGTGTGGCCCAGGCCCGGGGGCTCCTGTCGGTGTACTAGAGTAGGGGTACCCTAGTATCCCGAACTTGTGCACGGGCAGTTGCAGCCCTCCGCGGCAAGGCTTACCGGGTGACCGCCAAGGTCCTCCGTGGTTCCTTTGGAGCCATTCAAGAACAAAGTATTTAAGCCAAGGAGACAAGGCCCGGCAAGAGGAGCTTGCCGGAAGGCCACCCAAGGCACATAGGAGACATGGCCCCGGCAAGAGGAGCTTGCCGGAAGGCCACCCAAGGCACCTACGAGGCGAGGCCCCCAAGAAGAGGAGCTTGCGGGAAGGCCCAATAAGCGACAAGCTTCCGGTCGCGACAAGACAACAACATGACAAAGGCGCTTGCATGGCGGACCTCTCTGTACCAACGCTCCGGCACATCCACTAACGTGCCATACAGGACCTTTCCAGCGCCAGCGTGCAGAGGTCAGGCAGCCAGCCGGATGCGAGGTGGCAAGCGGCGTGACAAGATTGCCATCGTGGCAAGCGGTGGCGCCGACGGTCCCTGTTTGCACCTTTGTTAGGGCGACTAGACGGGCATTTAATGCCTTTGTCCCCGCCGTCGGGGTTAGGTATGGTACCTTGTACCTGCATTGTACAAGTAGGTGTACCAACCACTACTTTTCCATTTGTACCCTTGTTCACGTACCACCTGCCGGAGACCCTTGAGCATATAAAAGGAGGCCCAAAGCGCATAGCGTAGAAGGGGTTGGTCGGTCGATTCCCCACGCCGGGTCTCGTTAGCAGCTCGTGTGTCTTTGTAGCACTCAGGCGCTCTGAGCAAGAACGCATAATACACCTAGACATGCAGCGGTGAGGAGTGTTATCTCTCAGGAGAGCTCCAAGCTGGGTAAACCTCTCGTGTGCTTTGCCTCGATCTGCTCTTCGTGCGACCTCCGCTCCCCGCCGAACCGAAAGGGGCTCGGTCCGCCGGTCCCATAGGTGTTCGTGGGCCAGATCAGCCTGCCCCGACAGAGGGCGTCAAGTTCAAGAAGGACCATCTATGTGGTGCTTGCGAAACTGGGAAGATGACTAGGGCCAAGCACCCCTCGAAGACAATCATGACGACCAAGCGTCCCTTCGAGCTGCTACACATGGGCTTATTTGGCCCTACTCACTACTCTACCCTTACTACTACTACACATCTATATGGCTTCGTGATTGTTGATGATTACTCTAGATATACTTGAGTGCACATAACTATAAGACTGGAGTGTAGGATGTCTTAGCGATTCACCAATCATGCCATGACCAATTATGGCATCAAGATCAGGCACATCAGGAGTGAAAACGACACTGAGTTCAAGAACACTGGCCTCGACACTTATCTCGATACTCTTGGCATCACGCACGAGCTATCTGCTCCATATACCCATCAGCAGAATGGCGTCGTGGAGCGCAAGAACAGGACACTTATTGAGATGGCCCGTACGATGCTTGATGAATACAAGACTCCACGAAATTTCTAACCTGAAGCAAATGATACTGCATGCCATATTATCAATAGAGTATATCTTCACAAGTTCTTCAAGAAGACATCCTATGAACTATTCACTGGTAAGAACCAAATGTATGTTATTTCAAAGTCTTCGTTGCAAGGTGCTGGATAAGGGATCCACATCACACTTCCAAATTTGCACCGAAAGTACATGAGGGTTTTATGCTTGGCTATGGAAAGGATTCACACACCTATAGGGTCTTCAACCTCTTTCACTATAAAGTGGTTGAAAATTTAGATGTCGGTTCGATGAGACTTATGACTCATAAAGAGAGTACCTGCCGAATGTGCTAGATTAAGTACCTGCAAGTGAATCCATCAAGCTAATGAGTACTGGAGAAATCATACCTAATGAGGAACACAGAGAAGAAGAAGTCGTGATTCCAGCTCCTATTCAACGTGAAGATAATGCTGAACCTAAAGACAATGTTGAATCTGAAGACAATGCTCAGCATCAGCAAAGTCTTCGCCCTGTTCATCCTCGTGTGGCAAATGAAGTTCAGATTGAGAAGATAATTGATAGCATCAACGCACCTGGTCCTCTCACTTGATCAAGAGCTACGTGTGGCACCCCAATCCATGTGGAGCAGGGGGCCTTCGCACGTCAGCCCAGGATAACACCTGACGCACGACAGGTACATGATACAACATTCCAGGTACAAGAATATTCATCAAATACATGTATGCAGGATTACATCATTGATGAATACAATTTGTGGCATAGCTCTAAGGATATTTAAATGGCGGCGGAAGTCTTGGTTTGGTGGCTCGACGACTCTGGCTAGGCTCCACAACTCACAGGACTGGCAAGGTTACGACCTAGCGCGACAAATCTCCTCCTGCAATCTGGCCACGTGCAAGGCCAGGTGAGTACTTTGAATGTACTCGCAAGACAACCAAATACATAGCATCCAAACAAGCAGATGACCAAGTAGGAACCAAGCGCATGCAACAATCTACCTCATAACAGTAACTAAGCATGGCATGACATAGATCAAACTAAGCATGGACAATGTCATAGCATCTACTAGCATGGCAATAACATGGCGTATCAAAACATATTTCTAACATGGCAATAGCATCACATGGCATAGCATAGCATCTCAATCACAACATGACATGGCATAGATGTATCTACAAGACATGGATACATGCATGAACTACTATGCTGTAAATGAACTACCATTTACCTCCCGTGAAGACATACCGTTCATCAATCACTTACTTAGCCACTGCCCCTCTAGGCAAAATCATGACTCACCGATATCTCATCTCGTGATCACTTACTTAACCACTTCCTCTCTAGGCAACAATCATGACTCACCGAGATCTCATCTCGTGATCATATATGAAACCAATCCGTGACATCTCGCGACTATCTCATAGTCCAAGTCACCACCTTCTTTTATAGCACATCATTCATCAACTTAGTTATATTAGGTTTATCCTCCATTCTGACCGAGACCCGATAGTGCGACCTACTACAAACTGTGCCCACGACCGAGGACACGGCTATCGATAGATTTAAAACACACTCTACAGAGGTTAGTACACTGTACCCACACCACGGAACCCATGGCCTCGCACTCCCATTCGGGTGGACCAACGGCGTTCATTAAAACTGATCCATTGCCCATGACAGTATCCCGGTCACTCCGACCAACTCCCCTCGGGGCTAAGTCATGGGTGGCCCCGATGTCTACCAAAGACATCCAACGGCCACCGTCGTGGCAAAACAAGCAACGGTCCCAAACGGGGACATGAGCTCAAAACCAAACACGGGCACACAAGGCTTATGTTCGCCTACCTGATCAGGGTAGCGCGCGCCCATAACCTTCCCTCTTTGGAGGCACCGACGAGAGGCATGACAATAGATCGCATTTAGGCCTTCCCATAAAGGAAAATGTGGCTGCACTGAAGAAGCTTGATTTGGTGGCACTATGACTCGATCCCATCGATGAAGGAGGAGATTTATTATTATTAAGTCATGTTATTATCTTCTCCATCATCATCAACATGTAAGCATGATTAACATGGATGCAACAATGTGCATGAACATACAAATGCATGAAAATACCAAGCTTCTGAAGTGAATAGTTATAGCATATGGGACAAGGCGAAACAAAGCACTAGCATATCAACAATGTAACAGAATCATCATAACCTCAATACTACGGGCATGAAACTAAACCACAACAGAGGCATGATATTATCAATAACTATATCCTAGCTAGCATGGCAAAAGATATCATGAAGGGCAAGCATGGCATGGCAAGCAATACAACATATACCACAACTGAAATAACTGCAGACGAAACAGATGAGAAACGACTGCAACTACACACACACACAAGGTGCAAGCAAAGTCAACATGCAAGTTCGGGGCTCATGATAAGAGGTTGGCTTGCCTGGGGTCGAGGAATACTCCGGGAAGGTATACGATTACCTCGCGGAAGAATTTGCCGGAGAAGGGTTCCTTCCCAAAGGGGCTGGATATAGGGCAGGGGAAAAATGGGCATTTTCAGAATGTGCAAACATCAAGAAAATAGTCCCGCTAGAAAGAGCTCGACGAACAGAGAACGTGAGCGCTGGAATCACCTCAATCGGAGTTACGGTTGAAAAGTTGTGGCCGTTCGTTCGTTAGCCAGAAAACAAACAGAAAACTGTCCATTTCTGCTGCTAACGAGTGAACGTTCACAATTTAGCCGCTTCAGCCGGCTGGGCTGAAAAAGAGAAAGCGTAGACCTCAGAATACATTTTTAGCAAAGGGAAAGCGCATTTACTCGCATAGCCGCGCCAAAGTACGCCTTCGCAACGAAAAAACGTACTCTTCTAGTACGTCTTCACTTACTCCAGTCAAGGGGCCAGCCTGGTCAGCGCTTGAGAGGCTAACTGGAGGGGCCCGCCGCGACTTCTTTCTCCTCCTCCATGTCTTCTTCTCCATCGCGACAGGGAGCACGAGGACGGGTTGGCCGCTGTCCTGGCCATCGCCTCGCCGCCTGAGGGGGCCGGCCGGCGAGCGCAGGGGCTCTACTGCTCCTCGCCGCACCCGTTGGTGCCCACAGGGTTGCCTGGCGCGGCCTGAAGTGCCGACGCCAGACAGGGACCGCGGGCCGATAGCTTGAAGGGGAGGGACCGCACCGACGGGGCTCCTCCGCTGGAGTTGAGGGTGGCGACAGCGCGAGGACTTCAATGGGGAATCTAGGGAGCGAAAATGAGGGCAGGGGAATGGCCTTGGGCCGGAATGGCCGCGGGGACCGAGCAGCAACACTTGGCCATTGGAGGGGATAGGAGGAGCTTCGAGGCTCGGGGAAGTTGTTGGTGATTGGGGAGGGGTTGCTGACTGCAAGGGAGCTCGAGGGCGTGCTTAAATAGCCGCGGGGAAGGCTCGAGAAGAGGGGGAGAGGTGGCACGCGGTTGGCAACGTGTCCATGCTCCGGCGACGAACGCGGTGTCGGCAGGCACATCCAAGGGTCAAAGGGAGAGGCGGGAAGGTGACGAGGACGAAACGGACGAGCTCCAGAGGCTCACGGAGATGAGCAGCGCCCAGAGTCACTAGGAGGAAGAGGACACTGAGGGGAAGACGACGGCGCACACGGGCGCGCACTGTGCGGCCATGGGAACGGCTCACTGGAGAGAAATCCAGAGGGGGAGAGAGGTCCAGGGGGAAGAGGATGCCGAGGGAGTGCTGTTGGACACGCTGGGGCGAGCCAGGGCTGGTTGGAGCAGGCCTGACGGTGACTACAGGCGCTAGACCACCGATTTGGCCGGCTTCACCCGTGGTCACCACGCAAACTTGGCGTCCACACGTGTTATGGACGCCCCGGTTATGTCTGGCGAGTCGATCACCCCCCACTAGCTGCTTGGTGCAAGGATACAACACACAGGGCTCACGGTGTGACTGTATGTTGCTCAAGTCCAAAACAGCAGCAATCTGTTTGATATAAATATTGGGCAGTGCACAGCTCCATTAGGCATGGGATTTGGGTGAGGATGGTCACTTACTAAGGTGATCACTGTGCCAAAATATCAGCCCAAAACGAGGAGTCTAGCTGGTACTTGCTGTGCAAGCTGCCCCACTGACCAGAAATAGAGTTGAGAAAGTAGCACTCACTAGGAGTATTGGATTTGGCTGAAAATGAACATGGAAGGGTTATTTGGACATACAGAGATGTGATACGTCTCCAACGTATCTATAATTTTTTATTGCTCCATGCTATATTATCTACTGTTTTGGACCATATTTGGCTTTATTTTCCACTTTTATATTACTTTTGGGACTAACCTATTAACCGGAGGCCCAACCCAAAATTGCTTTTTTTGCCTATTTCAGTGTTTCGAAGAAACGATATATCAAACGGAGTCCAAACGGAATGAAACCTTCGGGAATGTGATTTTCTCACCGAATATGATCCAGGAGACTTGGACCCCACGTCAAGAAAGAAGGGAGGCGGCCACGAGGGTGGAGGCCCCCCCTAGGGCGCGCCCCTGCCTCGTGGGCCCCCCTTTGCTCCACCGACGTACTCCTTCCTCTTATATATACCTACGTACCCCCAAACGATCAAATACGGAGCCAAAAACCTAATTCCACCGCCGCAACCTTCTGTATACACGAGATCCCATCTTGGGGCCTGTTCCGAAGCTCCACCGGAAGGGGAATCCATCATGGAGGGCTTCTACATCATCACCATAGCCCCTCCGATGAATTGTGAGTAGTTTACCTCAGACCTTCGGGTCCATAGTTAGTAGCTAGATGGCTTCTTATCTCTTTTTGGATCTCAATACAATGTTCTCCCCCTCTCTCGTGGAGATCTATTCGATGTAATCTTCTTTTTGCGGTGTGTTTGTTGAGACCGATGAATTGTGGGTTTATGATCAAGTTTATCTATGAAAAATATTTGAATCTTCTCTGAATCTTTTATGTATGATTGGTTATCTTTGCAAGTCTCTTCGAATTATCAGTTTGGTTTGGCCTACTAGATTGGTTTTTCTTGCAATGGGAGAAGTGCTTAGCTTTGGGTTCAATCTTGCGGTGTCCTTTCCCGATGAATGAGGGGCAGCAAGGCACATATTGTATTTTTGCCATCGAGGATAACAAGATGGGGTTTTTATCATATTGCATGAATTTATCCCTCTACATCATGTCATCTTGCTTAAGGCGTTACTCTGTTTTCTTGAACTTAATACTCTAGATGCATCTTTGGATAGCGGTCGATGAGTGGAGTAATAGTAGTAGATGCAGGCAGGAGTCGGTCTACTTGTCTCGGACGTGATGCCTATATACATGATCATACCTAGATATTCTCATAAAATGCTCAATTGTCCAATTGCTCAACAGTAATTTGTTCACCCACCATAGAATACTTATGCTCTTGAGAGAAGCCACTGGTGAAATCTATGGCCCCGGTCTATTCTCATCATATCAATCTTCCATCACTTTATTATTGCTTTGCTTTTTTACTTTGCTTTTATTTTACCTTGCATGTTTATACCAAAAATATTATCTATCATCTCTATCAGACCTCACTCTCGTAAGTGACCGTGAAGGGATTGACAACCCCTAATCGCGTTGGTTGCGTGGAGCTATTTGTTTTGTGTAGGTATGAGGGACTCGCGCGTAGCCTCCTACTGGATTGATACCTTGGTTCTCAAAAACGGAGGGAAATACTTACTCTACTCTGCTACATCACCCTTTCCTCTTCAAGGAAATCCAACGCAGTGCTCAAGAGGTAGCAAGAAGAATTTCTAGCGCCGTTGCCGGGGAGGCTTACGCAAGGTCAAGTCAAGATTTGGACTCCCGTCAACGAGCCATTTCTGGCGCCGTTGCTGGGGAGTCTACGCAAAAGTCAACATACCAAGTACCCATCACAATCTCTATCTCTCGCATTACATTATTTGCCATTTGCCTCTCGTTTTCCTCTACCCCACTTCACCCTTGCCGTTTTATTCGCCTTTTCTTCGCCTTCTTCCTGTATGTCTTTTTGTTTCCACGTGCCTTCTATTTGCTTGCGTCTTTGCTTGCTAAAAATCTATTGATATGGATCCACTTAAAGTGTTCTACTTGGATCATCTTTGATCCTTATCTGCGTCTTTGAAACCCCAACTAGCCTAGTTGATGGGAAATCTTTAGATGAGCATGCTCATTTTGTGCGTCACCGTTTGTCAGAAAAAGGGAAACTCTTATGGAGTCAAATAAACAGATTGCTGTGTTATGCTTGGAATCTTTCTGAAATTCATGATTTTACTTGTTGCTCTAAGAACCCTAAAAAACACCTTCCCTACCTATGTGAGTTTAATGAAAATGAAATCTTATCTTCTTATTTAAAGGGTGTTTTTAGTTACTATGATATCGAACAAATTGAAGAATTTGTTGCTTTTAAGGGTGCTTATGAAGTTGCTTCTTTGATTGAAAAGTATGATATTACTCTCTACGAATCTGAAAATTTTGACATACTTAAATATTGCTATGAAAACTATGCTCATAATGTCTATGTCAAAGAATTTATTGAGAGAATGACCGTTGCTTCGGAAGAAAATAATGATATGCATGAATCTATAGATAATGATGATTCCGATGATTTGATTGAAATATCCCTTGATGAACATGATGATTGCTATTCTTGTGGCCATGATGCCAATATTTATGAAGATGAATTTGCTATAATTCCTTATGATAAACATGAGATTATTGCTATTGCACCTATACTTGATAGTCCCTTAAATCAAGAGCATGATTACAATGACTTTACTATAAATTATCTTGATGTCAATTGTGCTAATAATATGCAAAACCCTAAGCTTGGGGATGCTAGTTTTGCTATGTCTACTACTTGTTGCAATGGTCATGATTGGGGTGATTCCTCTTTTGATCTTGAAAATTTATTTAAGCCCCATGATGAATATAAGATTAATAATAGTGTTTGCAATAATATTGAAAGTGGGTTTGGAAGAGTGTCAACTTTAGATCCCACATATTTGGAGAATATTCAATCTTATGAATTTTTTGATAAAAGTGGGTTTGGAGAGGTCATGACTTTAGTTAATGTTAATCCCACTATTTTGGAAGAGTGTCAACTTTGCATACATGTGGATCGTGTTAAGAATATGTTTTGTGATAGCTATATTGTTGAATTTGCTTATTATCCTACATGTAATTATTATGAGAGAGGAAAATATGGTTGTAGAAATTTTCATGTTACTAAATTGCCTCTCTTTATGTTGCGATTGCTATTGTTTCTTTCCGCTTCCTTGCATATGCTAGTTTTTGCTTGCTATGATAATTTGTTTGCCTATAAGATGCCTATGCATAGGAAGTATGTTAGACTTAGATTTGTTTGTCACGTGTTTTATGATGCTCTCTTTGCGCTTCAATTCTTGTCTTTCATGTGAGCATCATTAAAATTATCAATGCCTAGCTAAGGGCGTTAAACGATAGCACTTGTTGGGAGGCAACCCAATTTTATTTTTAGTTTTTTGCTTTTGCTTCTGTTTAGGAATAAATAATCCATGTACCATCTGTTTAGATGTGGTTTTATGTTTTAATTAGTGTTTGTGCCAAGTTAAACCTATAGGATCTTC
Source organism: Aegilops bicornis (assembly GCA_021605145.1). Classification (NCBI taxonomy): domain Eukaryota; kingdom Viridiplantae; phylum Streptophyta; class Magnoliopsida; order Poales; family Poaceae; genus Aegilops; species Aegilops bicornis. Next base: position 391,896,024 of record CM038672.1, read on the forward strand.
TTGGATGATAGTTATTTGATCTTGCTGTAATTTCCAGAAACTTTCGGTTCACGAAAACAGTTGTTAAAAATCACCAGAACGTGATAAAATAGTGATTTCAATTTCTGCTGATCAATAAAAAGATTCCTAGGTCTTCCTATTTTGTACGAATTTTTGGAGTTCCAGAAGTTTGCGTTAGTTACAGATTACTACAGACTGTTCTGTTTTTTGACAGATTCTGTTTTTCGTGTGTTGTTTGCTTATTTTGATGAATCTATGGCTAGTAAAATAGTTTATAAACCATAGAGAAGTTGGAATACAGTAGGTTTAACACCAATATAAATAAATAATGAGTTCATTACAGTACCTACGAGTGGTCTTTTGTTTTCTTTCGCTAACAGAGCTCACGAGATTTCTGTTGAGTTTTGTGTTGTGAAGTTTTCAAGTTTTGGGTGAAATCTTTTGATGGATTATGCAACAAGGAGTGGCAAGAGCCTAATATTGGGTATTCCCATGGCACCCCCAAGATAATCGAAGGACACCAAAAATTCGAAGCTTGGGGATGCCCTGGAAGGCATCCCCTCTTTCGTCTACTTCCATCGGTAACTTTACTTGGAGCTATATTTTTATTCACGACATGATATGTGTTTTGCTTGGAGCGTCTTGTATGATTTGAGTCTTTGCTTTTTATTTTACCACAATCATCCTTGCTGTACACACCTTTTTGAGAGAGCCATACATGAATTGAAATTTGTTAGAATACTCTATGTGCTTCACTTATATCTTTTGAGCTATATAGTTTTGCTCTAGTGCTTCACTTATATCTTTTAGAGCACGGTGGTGAATTCGTTTTATAGAAACTATTGATCTCTCATGCTTCACTTAGATTATTTTTAGAGTCTTAAATAGCATGGTAATTTGCTTAAACAATCCAAATATGCTTGGTATCCAAGATTTGTAAAACTTTCTTTTGAGTGCGTTGAATACTAAGAAAAGTTTGATGCTTGATAATTGTTTTGAGATATGAAGATGGTGATATTAGAGTCATGCTAGTTGAGTAGTTGTGAATTTGAGAAATACTTGTGTTAAAGTTTGTGATTCCGTAGCATGCACGTATGGTGAACCGTTATGTGATGAAGTCGAGCATGATTTATTTATTGATTGTCTTCCTTATGAGTGGCGGTCGGGGACGGCGATGGTCTTTTCCTACCAATCTATCCCCTAGGAGCATGCGCGTAATACTTTTCTTTGATAACTTCTAGATTTTTGCAATAAGTATATGAGTTCTTTATGACTAATGTTGAGTCCACGGATTATACGCACTTTTTCCCATCCTTCCACCATTGCTAGCCTCTCTAATACCACACACTTTTCGCCGGTATCATACACCCACCATATAGCTTCCTCAAAACAGCCACCATACCTACCTATCATGGCATTTCCATAGCCATTCCGAGATATATTGCCATGCAACTTTCCACCGTTCCGTTTATTATGGCACGCTCCATCATTGTCATATTGCTAGCACGATCATGTAGTTGACATCGTATTTGTGGTAAAGCCACCGTTAATAATTCTTTCATACATGTCACTCATGTTTCATTCCATATCCCTTACACGGGAGGCATTCATATAGAGTCATACTTTGTTCTAAGAATCGAGTTGTAATTGTTGAGTTGTAAGAAAAATAAAAGTGTGATGATCATCATTCATTAGAGCATTGTCCCAAGTGAGGAAAGGATGATGGAGACTATGATTCCCCCACAAGTCGGGGTGAGACTCCGGACGAAAAATAAATAAAAAAATAAAAAAAGAGGCCATAAAAAAGAAGAAGAGAAAAGGCCCAAATAAAAAAATGAGAGAAAAAGAGAGAAGGGACAATGTTACTATCCTTTTACCACACTTGTGCTTCAAAGTAGCACCATGATCTTCATAATAGAGAGTCTCTCATTTTGTCACTTTCATATACTAGTGTGAATTTTTCATTATAGAACTTGGCTTGTATATTCCAATGATGGGCTTCCTCAAATGCCCTAGGTCTTCGTGAGCAAGCAAGTTGGATGCACACCCACTTAGTTTCTTTTGTTGAGCTTTCATATACTTATAGCTCTAGTGCATCCGTTGCATGGCAATCCCTACTCACTCACATTGATGTCTATTGATGGGCATCTCCATAGCCCGTTGATACGCTTAGTTGATGTGAGACTATCTTCCCTCTTTTTGTGTTCTCCACAACCACCATTCTATTCCACATATAGTGCTATATCCATGGCTCACGCTCATGTATTGCGTGAAGATTGAAACAGTTTTGAAAATGTTAAGGTATGAAACAATTGCTTGGCTTGTCATCGGGGTTGTGCATGATTTAAATACTTTGTGTGGGGAAGATGGAGCATAGCCAGACTATATGATTTTGTAGGGATAACTTTCTTTGGCCATGTTATTTATAGAAGACATAATTGCTTAGTTAGTATGCTTGAAGTATTATTATTTTTATGTTAATATGAACTTTTGTCTTGAATCTTTCGGATCTGAATATTCAAACCATGATTAAGGAGATTTACATTGAAATTATGCCAAAGTATCACTCCGCATCAAAAATTCTCTTTTTATCATTTACCTACTCGAGGACGAGTAGGGATTAAGCTTGGGGATGCCTGATACGTCTCCAACGTATCTATAATTTTTGATTGCTCCATGCTGCTTTATCTACTGTTTTGGACTATATTGGGCTTTATTTTTCACTTTTATATTATTTTTGGGACTAACCTATTAACCGGAGGCCAATAACGACCGGCACCCAACAATGCACGGTTGTTATTGGTACGATGAGCCGAACGCACGTCTAACATAGATCCGCAAAACCTCCTAATTTTCAGTTGCTCGTGTGGTCAAATATCTCTTTGGATTCCTAAAAAATATCTCTTCGGTTTGAGAGTACTTGGCGTCCCTCTCCCCTCGATTCAGCGCCCGTAGAGAGGGCATCCCATCGCTTGTTGTAAAGATCCCGTAGGAGCAGCGCCACAAAGCCAGGCTAGCTACGCCCGGATCAAGTGCCACGCGTAGCCCCACCCCTATATTTAGCGGCCGATGGTGGATCCATAGCCCGCGGCCGGATCTGGAGCGCCGTCTATACGACCGGACTCTCCACCATGGGCATCTTCCTCTTGTTCTTGGTGATGAGCGCCCGGACCAAGAAGTGGATTCAGGTGAGGGAGGGCATGTGGGTTGCGAGAGCAAGGGAGGGCAGGAGGCGGGCGGTGGCAGCTGACTTTCTGTTCGGGGATGCTAGAGCATGGCCATGAGAACCATCACCTCTGCTCAAATGCATGTGATCGGCGAGCCGCCGAGGACACGCCACCGCCCGGTAGACTTCTCTCACATCTGGCGGTGACACCTTCACTCAAGGATCTCCCGCCTCTAATCTTTTTTTCCTTCTATGATACATGCACATCTTGGAGAAATCATGCATCTTGTTTCCCTGTAGCAGCCAGGCGAAAGGGCAAAGTATAAAGCGTCCCTGCGAGTTCTCAAGTACTCCAGTGGTGAAATCCTTGAGGAGTTCTCTGATTTAATCAGTTCTACGAAAATCTAATATTACCCCATACATTATCAGCTAGCAGAAGTGTACAATATAAAGCATCTCCGTAATGTGCAGTCTGCTCCATAGAGACCCCAACTTGGTACGTATTATTCCTTACAACTAATTACTGCCCACATTGCCAGTCACAGGAGAACAAACTCTACATATATTTCATTTCACTCAAAAATTGTGCATATGCAGGGATTTGTTTATCTTAGGAGCCACAATGTTTTGCCTCCTCAATGGACCATGCACAACAAGGACCTCATGTGATGCCCCAGTAAGTCCGTTTGTGTACTTGGTCACCTTTTAGTATATTGTCTACGTCTCGCAGGAACCATCTGTTGATGTGTGTTTGCAACTTGTGGAAAGAGCTATCAGAAGGTATGCAACCAAATGATTAATTTCTCATTGTTTTTCTGTGGTAGGGAACTTTGAAAATGTGATTAATATCAAAGAGGAACGATGCGACCATGAACTCCAACTCCACTAGCTTGAAGAACCAACACACCACATTATTTTGGCGCACTTGAGCTTCTCGGTTGGACTATAGATGGTAGCTGTAGTGTCATATAGTCATATTAGTTTTATGTATATTGCAATTGTAGTGTCATATAGTCATATTAGTTGTATGTAGTGCAGGACAACTTGATCTTTGAAAGGTTTCGTCTTTTTCTCTTTTCTTTGCTAATCCTATAATTTGGAGATTAGCACACTAATTAATTCCTTCAATAGGATGTGTTCTATAGGTTACGACTAAGACTTTCATATATGTATGTGTATAACTTATTCTTGAGCAGAATAGTATTTTTTTCAAGCGAGTACAGAGTGTTCAGAGTTAATTAGTTGGGTATATACCAACAACCAAAAAATCTCAATTAACTTGAAATAACTAAAATGTTGCTCGAATTATACAAGAAAAAAACAATTAATATTTCCTCAATGGTTTTTCTTTGTCGACTATATAAGAATTTTCATAAAGACATGTTCCAAGGCACAGGTAAAGTATATAAGTTTATTTGCTTTAACATGAATCCACATGCTATTATCCTTTTGCTAATTCATTTATATGTACTCACATATAAATTATTTATGATTTTATAGAATGGACGGTCCACCATTATAGAAGCATCATGAGGCATTGTAGTCATTGACAAATAATGATTGCGTCCCAAGACCGAAGATTATGAAAAAAAATCTTGTTTGTAGTTAGAGATGAACAACTACAATGGTTGTCTCGAGTGTGTTTTTGGTTCATAATTTCTTAATGGTATTTTCGCTCCGTAATTGTAAGTGAGGATCATGTTCATTATACATGGTTTTCATTAATAAAACAGGTTGTGATACTTTGATTCTTCAAATTCTTTTGTTGCTTAATCGGCGTGGTTGATAATCTTTGAGAGTTGTAAGCAACATAAAATAATATTTGTAAAAGTTAAGATTGGTTGTGAAATGCAAGCAAAATGGTGAAATGGATGGCTATTGGTAATATAAAGTGGACATTAATAATATTTTATGAACCCTGAAATGATTTGTAGCAATGGGAAAAGTGGTCGCTAAAACATGAGTTGTGGTCGTTATCTCCACACAACTAACGACAACACATTGTCCCATCGTTATAAAATAACGACGGGAAACTTTGGTCGCTAGTACTTTTAACGACGGAGCCTATCACGACCACAAAGATGTGGTCGTTAATGACTTTTAACGACAACATTCTCACTTTTAACGACCACATATCCCGTCGTTAAAACTCGTTTTCCTAGTAGTGATATGAGTTCTTTATGACTAATGTTGAGTCCATGGATTATACGCACTTTTCCCATCCTTCCACCATTGCTAGCCTCTCTAATACCGCACACTTTTCGCCCGTATCATGCATCCACCATATACCTTCCTCAAAACAGCCACCATACCTACCTATCATGGCATTTCCATAGTCATTCCGAGATATATTGCCATGCAACTTTCCACCATTCCGTTTATTATGACACGCTCCATCACTGTCATATTGCTAGCATGATCATGTAGTTGACATAGTATTTGTGGCAAAGCCACCATTCATAATTCTTTCATACATGTCACTCTTGATTCATTGCATATCCCGATACATCACGAGGAGGCATTCACATTGAGTCATATTTTGTTCTAAGTATTGAGTTGTAATTGTTGAGTTGTAAGAAAAATAAAAATGTGATGATCATCATTTTTAGAGCATTGTCCCAAGTGAGGAAAGGATGATGGAGACCATGATTCCCCCACAAGTCGGGATGAGACTCCGGATGAAAAAAAAAGAGGCCAAAAAAAAGAAAAAGAAAAGAGAGAAAAGGCCCAAATAAAAAAATAATAAAAAAATGAGAGAAAAAGAGAGAAGGGACAATGTTACTATCCTTTTACCACACTTGTGCTTGAAAGTAGCACCATGATCTTCATGATATAGAGTCTCTCATTTTGTCACTTTCATATACTAGTGGGAATTTTACATTATAGAACTTGGCTTGTATATTCCAATGATGGGCTTCCTCAAAATGCCCTAGGTCTTCGTGAGCAAGCAAGTTGGATGCACACCCACTTAGTTTCTTTTGTTGAGATTTCATATACTTATAGCTCTAGTGCATCCGTTGCATGGCAATCCCTACTCACTCACATTGATATCTATTGATGGGCATCTCCATAGCCCGTTGATACGCCTATGTGAGACTATCTTCCCCTCTTTTTGTCTTCTCCACAACCACCATTCTATTCCACATATAGTGCTATATCCATGGCTCACGCTCATGTATTGCGTGAAGATTGAAAAAGTTTTGAGAATGTCAAAAGTATGAAACAATTGCTTGGCTTGTCATCGGGGTTGTGCATGATTTAAATACTTTGTGTGGTGAAGATAGAGCATAGCCGGACTATATGATTTTGTAGGGATAACTTTCTTTGGCCATGTTATTTTGAGAAGACATAATTGCTTTGTTAGAATGCTTGAAGTATTATTATTTTTATGTCAATATGAACTTTTGTCTTGAATCTTTTGGATCTGAATATTCATACCACAATTAAGAAGAATTACATTGAAATTATGCCAAGTAGCACTCCGCATCAAAAATTCTTTTTTATCATTTACCTACTCGAGGAATGACGGGAATTAAGCTTGGGGATGCCTGATATGTCTCCAACATATCTATAATTTTTTATTGCTCCATGCTATATTATCTACTGTTTTGGACCATATTGGGCTTTATTTTCCACTTTTATATTACTTTTGGGACTCTATTAACCGAAGGCCCAACCCAGAATTGTTGTTTTTTGCCTATTTCAGTGTTTCGAAGAAACGAAATATCAAACGGAGTCCAAACGGAATGAAAACTTCGGGAACGTGATTTTCTCACCAAATATGATCCAGGAGACTTGGACCCCACGTCAAGAAAGAAGGAGGCGGCCACGAGGTGGAGGGCGCCCCCTGCCTCGTGGGCCCCCCTTTGCTCCACGGACGCATTCCTTCCTCCTATATATACATACGCATTCTAACGATCGAATCACGGAGCCAAAACCTAATTCCACCACCACAACCTTACGTATCCATGAGATCCCATCTTGGGGCCTGTTAGGAGCTCATGGGAAGAGGAATCCATCACGGAGGGCTTCTACATCATCACCATAGCCCCTCACGATGAAGTGTGAGTAGTTTACCTCGGACCTTGGTCCATAGTTACTAGCTAGATGGCTTCGCTCTCTTTTGGATCTCAATACAATGTTCTCCCCTCTCTCTTGGAGATCTATTCGATGTAATCTTCTTTTTGCGGTGTGTTTGTTGAGACCGATGAATTGTGGGTTTATGATCAAGTTTATCTATGAACAATATTTGAATCTTTTCTGAATTATTTTATGTATGATTGGTTATCTTTGAAAGTCTCTTCAAATTATCAGTTTGGTTTGGCCTACTAGATTGGTTTTTCTTGCAATGGGAGAAGTGCTTAGCTTTGGGTTCAATCTTGCGGTGTCCTTTCCCGATGTGATGAGGGGCAGCAAAGGCACGTATTGTATGTTTGCCATCGAGGATAACAAGATGGGGTTTTATCATATTGCATGAATTTATCCCTCTACATCATGTCATCTTGCTTAAGGCGTTACTCTATTTTCTTGAACTTAATACTCTAGATGCATCTTTGGATAGCGGTCGATGAGTGGAGTAATAGTAGTGACGCAGGAGTCGGTCTACTTGTATCGGACGTGATGCCTATATACATGATCATACCTAGATATTCTCATAACTGTGCTCAATTCTGTCAATTGCTCAACAATAATTTGTTCACCCACCGTAGAATACTTATGCTCTTGAGAGAAGCCACTAGTGAAATCTATGGCCCCCAGGTCTATTCTCATCATATCAATCTTCAATCACTTTATTATTGCTTTGCTTTTTTACTTTGCTTTTATTTTACCTTGCATCTTTATACCAAAAATACCAAAAATATTATCTATCATCTCTATCAGATCTCACTCTCGTAAGTGACCGTGAAGGGATTGACAACCCCTAATCGCGTTGGTTGCGTGGAGCTATTTGTTTTGTCTAGGTACGAGGGACTCGCGCGTAGCCTCCTACTGGATTTGTACCTTGGTTCCCAAAAACTGAGGGAAATACTTACTCTACTCTGCTGCATCACCCTTTCCTCTTCAAGGAAATCCAACACAGTGCTCAAGATCTAGCAAGATGTTGTATACTTGCTTCACAAACTGAAAATTTGGACAAAAGGAAAGAATTGATCATGGGCTCACATAGATCAATGGAATGAGATGAATCTTGGAGGAGGGTAGTGATATGATCATTAGAGACTACTGGAAAAGTTTCAGCTCATTTTGGTCATCCATGAGGGTACTTCCTTCATAGATGCTACCTCTTGAGCATGTGTTGGTTTTCCCTTGAAGAGGAAAGGGTGATGCAGCAAAGTTGCTTAAGTATTTCGCCCAGTTTTTGAGAACCAAGGTATCAATCCAGTAGGAGACTACACGCAAGTCACCTGGTACCTGCACAAACAATCAAGAACCTTGCAACCTACACGATAAAGGGGTTGTCAATCCCTTCACGGCCACTTGCAAAAGTGAGATCTGATAAAGATAATAAGATAAATATTTTTGGTATTTTTTGTTGTATAGATTGGAAAATAAAGATTGCAAAATAAATAGTAAACTAGAATTGTAGATTGGAAACCTATATGATACAAAGTAGACCCGGGGGCCATAGGTTTCACTAGTGGCTTCTATCATGATAGCATGCATTACGGTGGGTGAACAAATTACTGCCGAGCAATTGATAGAAAAGCGCATAGTTATGATGATATCCAAGGCAATGATCATGAATATAGGCATCACGTCCGTGTCAAGTAGACCGAAATGATTCTGCATCTACTATTATTACTCCACACATCGACCGCTATCCAGCATGCATCTAGAGTATTAAGTTCATAAGAACGGAGTAAACGCATTAGGCAAGATGACATGATGTAGAGGGACAAACTCAAGCAATATGATATAATCCCCATGTTTTTATCCTCGATGGCAACAATACAATACGTGTCGTTTCCCTTTCTGTCACTGGGATCGAGCACCACAAGATTAAACCCAAAGCTAAGCACTTCTCCCATTGCAAGAAAGATCAATCTAGTAGGCCAAACTAAACCGATAATTTGAAGAGACTTGCAAAGATATCAAATTATGCATATAAGAATTCAGAGAAGAACCAAATAATATTCATAGATAATCAAGTTCATAAACCCACAATTCGTCGGATCTCGGCAGACGCACTGCAAAAGTGTATTACATCGAATAGATCTCCAAGAACATCGAGGAGAACTTTGTATTGAGAACCAAAGAGAGAGAAGAAACCGTCTAGCTAATAACTATGGACCCGAAGGTCTGTGGTAAACTACTCACACATCATCGGAGAGGCTATGGTGTTGATGTAGAAGCCCTCCATGATCGAATCCCCCTCTGGCAGATCGCGGGAAAAGGCCCCAAGATGGGATCTCACGGGTACAGATGGTTGCGGCGGTGGAAAAGTGGTTCCGTGGCTCCCCTGGATGTTTTCAGGGTATAAGAGTTTATATAGGCGAAAGAAGTAGGTCGATGGAACTACGAGGGGCCCACGAGGGTGGGGGGCGCGACTACCCCCCTGGGAGCGCCCTCCTGCCTCGTGGCCGCCTCGTTGCGTCTCTGACTTCCACTCCAAGTCTCCTGGATTGCGTTTGTTCCAAGAAAGATCCTCGTGAGGGTTTCGTTCCGTTTGGATTCCGTTTGATATTCCTTTTCTGCAAAACACTGAAATAGGCAAAAGACAGCAATTTGCACTGGGCCTTCGGTTAATAGGTTAGTCCCAAAAATAATATAAAAGAGCATATTAAAGCCCATTAAACATCCAAAACAGATAATATAATAGCATGGAACAATAAAAAAATTATAGATACGTTGGAGACGTATCAACAGACAAGATAATCTGAACGAAAACTTGAGAAAATTGCAGGGGAAGCTTGGATGAAGAGATTGAGCTGAATTTTGGTTTCCAAAGGTGATTTATCGATATTAACCACCCTGCAAAATTTCAGCTTAAAAGGATTAAGGAATCAAGCACTTCGTTTGCAAAAAATTAGACAGGGCAGAAACTTGCATTGGATCATGTGCTCAAATTAAGAACTGTGGGGCTTGGGTTTAGATGGAAATAGTGAAGATACAACAAGTAACAGCTCCACAAATTATTTGGGAATTTTCCTTTCTATAAAAATGGTAGCTCCTTTGACACATGGCAGAAAGGGAATATTGGCTCGGGGTGCCACACGTAGCTCTTGATCAAGTGAGAGGACCGGGTGCATTGACGCTATCAGTTATCTTCTCAATCTAACTTAATTTGCCACATGAGGACGAACAAGGCGAAGACTTTGCTGATGCTGAGCATTGTCTTCAGATTCAACATTGTCTTCAGGTTCTGCATTATCTTCACGTTGAATAGGAGCTGGAATCACGACTTCTTCTTCTCTGTGTTCCTCATTAGGTATGATTTCTCCAGTACCCATTAGCTTGATGGATTCACTTGCAGGTACTTCATCTAGCACATTTGGCAGGTACTCTCTTTATGAGTCGTAAGTCTCATCGACCCGACATCTAAATTTTCAACCACTTTATAGTGAAAGAGGTTGAAGAACATGTAGGTGTGTGAATCCTTTCCATAGCCAAGCATAAAACCCCCATGTACTTCCAGTGCAAATTTGGAAGTGTGATGTGGATCCCTTATCCAGCACCTTGCACCGAAGACTTTGAAATAACATACATTTGGTTCTTACCAATGAATAGTTCATAGGATGTCTTCTTGAAGAACTTGTGAAGATATACTCTATAATATGGCATGCAGTATCATTGGCTTCAGGCTAGAACTTTTGTGGAGTCTTGTATTCATCAAACATCGTACGGGCGATCTCAATAAGTGTCATGTTCTTGCGCTCCACGACGCCATTCTGCTGATGGGTATATGGAACATATAGCTCGTGCGTGATGCCAAGAGTATCGAGATAAGTGTCGAGGACAGTGTTATTGAACTCAGTGCCAGTGTTCTTGAACTTAGTGCTGTTGAAATATACTACTGATTGTACATTGAAAACAGCAGCAGCAACAACCAGGCCTGGGGGTGCAACAGAAGCAGTAAGAAGGCCAGAAGAGTAAAGACGCAACTCTCTCTTCCAACATCAGCCATCATTACAAAAGGGCTACTAAAAATGAACAAGTGTATGCATCAAACTAAATAAAGATCCTACTACACAAAGTGTACGCATCTAACTATCTGGCTCAGTTAGACGTTACTATTTATTAAGCTATGGAGATTGGCTGATGGCTTGAACCAGATGGGTGCCTGATGGGGGAAACTCCAGCCAGCAGGTCGAAGTCTGATACTTGCGACCCTCTCTCCTACTTTGTGCTGCAGAGCATGGCAACACATATCAGGGTATGGTGCATGCAGAGACGCATGGTACACTGTGTACACACAGTTTTGCCCGATGAATGAAACCGCGCTGCCATCATGATCCTTGACGTCGGTTATCTCCCGGTTAATTGGATAATTCAGTCTGAGAAACAGAGAGCGTGTGCCAAGGCTACTTACCAGCCTCCAGTCAAAAATTCCTGAAGGCCTAGAGAAGCTGGGATCCTGCTCAAAGACCTTGCAGTGACTGTGATTGTATTCCGCGAAACAACACATCCGGTACGTGCAAACGATCATCAATTGTTCACCATCGTCCGATCGAGCCAGGAACCACCTGCAACTGCCATGCCGCTTTTCTTTGAAAGGTTCTGGGATTAGGAAGGGTAGGGACACCAGGCGGCCTACAACATCATATCAAGTTGAGTCAAATAAAAAAGGGCTCTTAATGTAGTCAATCTTAAGAACAACATGTTATGAGCATGAATATTTTTTCAAGAAATGTTGTGATAATATAAGCAAGCCATCATGATATCATAGGAAAGTAACATACTGCTATAACAGCCTTTTGTAGCGATGACTGGAGTAGGCTAGCAATACGTCCAGCCATAGAAGGAGTCGACATCGTAAATGAAGCCCTTGTGTTCAATGATCAAAGAACCATGGAGGATCTATGATCCTGCGATGGACGTGCAGATTTATCCACTTACCGCAGTGACCTGTCAGATAGGCGAGACCGCGGTTGAAGAATGCAATTAGCCTGAAGTCTTTATAATTCGTAGATCTTGTGGGCACTTGGAAGATTACAACCTTGAGCAAATCAAAATTGGTATCATGTTGGCTACTGTAAAATTTCGAGCATTCTGGGTCGTGGTGCCAAAGCAGTGCAGTGTTAATCGACGGAAGAGGGATCAATCGCCGGGTGTAGACCTCCATGAGCATCCAGCTGCGGCGATCATCGACGAGCAGCATCCAAGACGTGTTCATGCCGACCCAGTACATACCGTTAATGTAGTTGAGGGTGACTGGTGACGGGGATCGGATCGCAGTCAAGGGGGTTGATGCTCGCCACCCTATGATCGTTATGCTGCGTGACACGCCATTTCTGAAGATCAGGCGGCATCAGCAAGCAAGGAGATGGTTTAAAAAGCTCTGGCCTGAGGGCTTTGAGTAAACAGTACAACCCAGACGAGCATGCGGCGAGCGACATGGTATTGAGATTGTCCACACGCAAAACAATCAGCTTGATTACCTCTGTGGGGAGCGAATTCCAGCCACTCTTTCAGCGAACGCTGCTCGATTCTGCCATTGCTAGTGCTTGGGTTCCGGAAGAGGGGGGAGGCGCCTTAGCGGGGATGGAAGATTGGACGATTATGTGCGGACAAAGATGGAGAAGCAAATATGTGCTACGGGAAGTGGACAGGTGATGATGACTACAGCATGCCGCTTGACTTACGAGACACATACCAGTAGTGTAGGGTCATATCGATGCCAGACAACTTGCTTGAGTGATCACAGTACTGGTACTCCCTACAGTACCTACTACTAGCACCAGAGGAGTAGTATATTCTAATCTAAAATAGTTACAAACTTCAATGCCCGAGCGTGGAACGACTACGAACCGCCATCGGTGCTAAATCCAATCCCCAGCAAACGTTCGCTGGAAGACATGGCAGTTGCAAATGCCCGCGACACAGTTACAGTACGTGTGTAAGGGTGGCGGTTTTGTCAAATACTATGGCTTAAAAACAGGCCACTGTCGGATGGAAATCTGGCGATTAGGTGGGATTCGCCAGGATTGAGCTCGTGGCGAACAATCGCCAGATATCATTATTAAAAAAAGGTTAAAACACTCGAGGCTATAACTTGCACCGGCTGACCACTAACAATGATACTAACATAGTTGTAAAATGGTCAAAGACCGTGTCTACGTGGTGTTTGGAATTATATGCAAAAAAATAGCAAGATGCCTGTGCATTTCATAGAACATCAAGATGCATTTAAAAAAACACCTGTTGTGATTGACCCATGCATAAGTAATCCCATGTGTAAAAACTAATGACATCTCGAGAATTTTATCAGAAAAATGGTATCTCGACCATTTCATCGACAAAATGATATCTCGAGAAAGATGATAGATAAGGTGAGGAGGAGTGGGGCGTGGTGGTGACTGGTGGTCGGACTGGGCGGAGGCACGGGGATGGACGGTGCCGGCAGCGGCCATCATGCCAGATTGTTCAAGAGACTTCCTTTCTTAATTTCTCAGCAATGAGGTTGTGGGAGATAAGGATGAACGAGGCAAGGCATTATCTGTAAATGTGGAGAGTGGTGCGGGTATCTTTTGTAAAATTGTCATAGTTTGCTTTCTATCCGTCAGATATAGATCGCACGGTCTATATTATAAGATGGCAGGCACACCATCATCACCAACTCGGTTTTTTGTCTACTCCTACTCCCATAAAAGACTCAGTTGGTGATGATGGTGTGTTTGCCATCCGCCATTTCTGGCCATTAAATCTACATCTAACGGCTGTGATGTAAGTTGTGGCCTTTTGCAAAAATTCCCACTTCTCTGCTCCAGTTTAAACAAAACCCCTTAGTATCTTGAAACCAACCACATTCCTCCCTTACCTCATCAAAACAACCCAAAGAATATATTCGGAGTGAAACATAAGATATTTTTAGTGATATCTATATCAAAACTAAACTGTTTTCTTTCAAATTTGTGAATATGTATTATTCTACTTTGGATCCGTTGCAACGGACGGGCTCATTGCTATAAAGGTTTATCTCTTGCATCGTCCGCAATGAACACCTGGTGTACTGGTCCAGGCCGGATGCTCGCAGCACGATGACCTGAGTTCGAATTCTGTCCTAAACTTTAGCTTTTTATTATTTTTTAATATATACTTCTTTCGGTACTGTACTGGGAGTGGAACCCATAGAGTACTTAGAACACAAGATTAAGGATGGATTTGTTTCTTTTTAACTTTCTATATGAATCTGTAGCCATCCTGCAAGTCATGTACACTGTACTGATAGTGGAACCCACAGAGTACTTAGAATACAAGATTAAGGATGCAATTAACTTTTTATAGAGGGAGACTCATACACGCCATTAACTCAAATGGATTGGACGTGACTATTATTCTCCAACGACAACCGGCAAATTTCCTCCCGCGGGCCTGAGTAGGTTTCTTGGTTTGCATGCGGGTTTAACAGAGGCGTTTGATGGAGGCGAGGAGGCATGTTCAGCCGGGCGTGCAGCGGGCAGCGCAGTACTATTCGATTTGACAACTACTAGTGTATTATAAAAAAGAAATAAGATTAATAGAGATAGAGATAAGAGTAGAGATAGAGACTAGGGAGGAGCACCATCTACTGCTTCGTGTGCTACTCCTGCACTCCATTCGGCGGCCACAATGTCCCCTACAGCCACTCCCTCCTGTGCTCCATTCGGCGGGCGCTGTTGAAATTTGGGAGCGCACTCACGCGACTGCTGGCACCGACGACTTCACCAACAACGACTTCTTCCCTGACCTCGGCAACCTCTTCCTCGACAACATGGGCGACAACCTCAACGCCAACGGTGCTGCTCCCGTTGCATCATATGTGTTTCTGTCCTTCCTGTTCAAAATCGTGGTAGAATTCATGTTTCTAGTCTGCGTCCTAGATTCGATCTGTTCATCTACTATGCTAGTCCACATGATTAGTTTAATCTCGGTTATAGCCGTCATGATTTATTTTGTGCTTATTCGAACTAAATCTTGTAGTAACTTGCTCATATATTCAACTGGCGCAACGTCCCCTACAGCTACTCCCGTTTCATGGACGGCCTGGTCGATGTCTCCAAGGAGCCCTTCGTCTACTGCTATGAGTGCCCGATGCCGTTTTGGGGCTCGCCGGCGGACCTCGTGCATCACCCCACGCAGGCGTGCGTCTATCACTACTGGCCCGCAATGAAGAACATCAAGTATGAGACGTGCTACCCGTTTGCCGTGCCGGAGTCGCTGGAGGATCGCCGTCGCCTGCTAGTCTCGGAGGAGGACGACAACGTCTTCCTCTTGATCGTGGGCACCGGTGAGGCCGAGGCCCGCACAGGCCGCCGCCCCGTCTCTGTAGTGTGCGTCAGGGGCGACGTCGCTGACGCTGACACTGACACGTGACCGATGTATGGGTGCGTGCTCACTGTTACTGCCCCTCAGAGGTACGTGGGCGCCCACACCCGCTCCATGACACTGACTAGGACTATGCCGAGATGGACATATGCATTACCAAGTTAAATGATGATCATTAGTCTTCGCTCAATGTAATCCACTATCTTAAGCATGGGAGATTTCTTATTTATATAGTATAGAACCTTCCATGCATGATCTTGCTCTATTAGAGTATCGCGCTTGAATAAAAGTTTATCCATTTATGGTTTAGTCTAGAATCTTCCATGTATGCTTTTGCTCCATTAGAGTTCTCGCTTGCCATTTATGAGATTAACTGAGAATTTTTACTACAGTGCTAGTGAAAGACTTGTGATGAACCATTTCTTACATCTCCTCTGCCCCCTTCCAAGTCATCCTGATTTAATCCCTCCGTCTAGGTGTATAAGAGCATGGTTAATACTTAATAGTATAGCCAACTATTGACTATAAGAAAGTGCCATGTCATCTGTAGCCAACATGTATAACAATCGATACTCAAAAACTAATTCTTAAAGATCATTTCTTACAAAGCACAATAAGTGCTATTTCTTCACAAGTTTTGGATGCAGGTTGAATAGTTGAACGCTTTTGTTTGCAAAAGATACTTTTTTATCTATTTCACCCGGATGTTTGTGATCTCTAGAGATGAAATAATATCCGAAGAAACCTATCGATACCTGTTACACATGAGATGACCCCCACATCCTTTGTCAAAATAAACAACTCCCCGATCAATGCATTTCACTGTTCTGTGCAACGCACGGGCACCTTACTATAGATTAGTATGACCAAAAATTCAACTAACATTATATATAGTATGATAAATGCTCATGCATGTCACCTAAAATTATATCATTGAAAACTATGTTCAAATACGAATCCAACAATATAGTTTTTGTTGACATGAACTAACATTTTATCAGTTAAATCTTCAGTCATATTCAATGGGGCACTAATAAACCATGACTGATGTAGTACTAGTGTAGAGGGCGGCAGGCAGTAAAGTCGTCCTATCACAAAACCCCACCACTCCCAGTAATAAGTGGCCTGGTAAAATAAACGGACAAGCAACCATCACATCCCTTCGTCTTTTTTGCACTTCATCTCTCTGCATTTACTTTCTCCGGTTCATCTCGCACACTCGATCCCTAGCTACTACTCCTAGTATCCCTAGCTACTACTCCTAGGGCCAGTTCTTTTGGCGGCTTAAAAAATAAGCCATCTCTTCTCCAGCTTTTCCCATAAGACTAGTCACAGTGGAGAGTAACATTAATGCGCCTCACTCATTTATTTGGGCTTCTAAACTACTAGTACCTCCGTCCTGGTTTATTTGTCACCATTGTAATTTGTGCTAAAATTTGACCAAAGATTTAACTGATAAAATGTTAGTGCATGTGACATGCACAAACATTTCATTAGTTAAATTTATGGTCAAAATTTGACACAGATTACAATGGGGACCAATAAACCAGGACGGAGGTAGTAGTTATGGGATTACTAATCTAGAAGCCTTAAAGAACTGGCCCCTCGTACTCCTAGTAGTAGTACTCAAGTTGGAATTCCAACACGGCACAACTTGTTAGGCAAAAAATCTGATACAAGGTGTAGGAAGCGGTTTGGGAATTTGCATGCCTTCCCGACCAGTGAGATACGCCATACAAAGTATGATAGAGAAATAACCATAGAGAAGGAAGCTAAAAGTAAACAATCAAATGAGCCTTTTTGCATTTGTTTTGCATTGAATCGTTTCACAAGCTTGACTAGTGTTGTTTTTTTTACTTTTACAAAAACCGCATCGTAATGTTAAAACGTGCATTTGCACGTACATAAGTAATAGTAGTACTCCCTCCATCTAGGTGTATAAGTCTTCCCTCCTTCTTGGTCACGATTGCACAACCAAAGATGACTTATTCACCGGACGGAGGAGTAGCTACATCTGCAAGCATATATAGAGAGAGACGTGTAGTGTGATAATATATAGTAAAGTCTGTGCTATATGCACGCACTTACAAAATGCGTACGGATACACAAGGTTTCCAAACTTTTCCTTTTACATACTTAATTAAGGACACTAATAATTCCTGAACGTCCGGGATTTATCATTTGCGTCCCAAAACTAATGAGATTGCCTTACGAAACTAAATTATATTCCTAATAAAAGCCACAACGCTCGCAGGAGCGCTTGCGGCGCGCCACGAGTGCCCTGGTGTGCGGCCGTTTCCCAACGCGCCGACACAACGCCTCTTCCTCAGCGTCGCAACTCGCGACGTGCCGATTGGCAACTTGCCGGCAGGCGAGCGCGATCTCACCGGTATGGTGATCCGGCGTCAACAGGTATTCTCCTCGCTGGAAGCGTGCACCCGGTCCACGTACCTCCAAGCATAGATGAAGCGCTTGGGCCCGACCGCAGTCAGGGCTTTGGCACGAGAGTCCTCCGCCACCCTCACGGCCCTCGCACGAGCCTTCTGCCAAAGAGCCAATTGCCTGACTCTCTCGGACGTGACATAGGCCTGCTAGGCAGCTTGCCCCGCAGCGCTTCTCTTCCTCGGCCTTCTTCTCCGCCTCTATTTTGGTGCGCTCTGCCGGAGGGAAAGCCTCCCACAAGGCGACATCCATTTCTTTCCAAAGCTCCTCAAGGCTGGGGGCTCGGTGGGCGGTGCGGCACTCTCCTCGTAGCGGGGAGCCGACACGTCCTCCAACGCGCGTGCTGGCGATATTAGGAATGCCGACACGTCCACCTTGAAGCGTCGCGGCAAGGAGCGGAACGCCGACACGTCCTCCTCGACTAGTGGCGGCGAGGAACAGAACGGCGACACGTGAACGTCCACGTTGTGCAACGAGGGTCTCCTAGGGCTTGGGAGGGGCGATGCCATGGTGGTCGACGAGAGAGGGAGGGGGAGGAGATAGCGATGAATGTGAGCGTTCTTCCAAATGCCGTGGGAGGCGTAGTATTTACAGCGAGCAATGGCACACCTACGTAAGACATGGACTGAGCTTCACTAACTTAACTGCAGGTCCAGTTGCACTGCTGACATGTGGGCCAGATGCCTATTGGGCCCACATGTTAGTGACCCAATGCACCTGCAGTTAAGTAACTGAAGCATCGTCCTATAAGATATGATGCGTGATTAACGTAACAACTATGTGGGCATATTTGCTGGAGTAAATTATGGGGGAGGGAAGGGGTGGAAATATTGCTGGTCACAACGGATTGGACGAGCGCGGGGGGAGGAGAGTCATGCATGCAGATTTTTTCCACATGGGGTGGAGTGGTGGGACTGCCAGAGGGAGAAGGAGAGTCAGGCAGGCGTTCAGATTTCAAGGTGCACTAAATTATTGCATGCGATGATTAAGGCTGGCCATAGTGGTGGTAATGTGGTACCTTACTAGCTGGTATCATGCACACGGGAATAGCAAACATGCTGATGTGACAAAGAATTAAAGAAGAGAAGGGGGTTAGAGTAACATAGGTAGATACCGTATCATGTTAAATACTATGATACTTTGTGTCATACATGGCACTATAAAGGTAGTCCCGTATCATATACTAGTATCATGCACATGATACTAGTATATGATACTTTCTACTATGAGTAGCCTAAAGAGAATATTGACTAATCTCTACTCTCTATCTCGACTCTTATCTCTATTTTCTACTCTATATATTTATTTATCTCTACTCTTATAAAAAACAGAGTTGGTGATGATGGTGTGCCTGCCATCCTGCAATATAGGTCGTCCGATCTATATCTAACGAATAGGAAGGAAACTATGACAATTTACCCGCACTCCTCTCCACATTTGCAGATAAGGCCTTCCCTCGTTCATCCTTTTCTCCCACAAGATCTTGATGTTCCGTGCAATGCGCGGGCATCTTGCTAGTTACTCCTATAAAAATCTCAGTTGGTGGTGATGGTGTGTCTGCCTCTGGACAACGTGAGCCATTCGATCTACTTGGAACCAACGACTGAGATGTGTGTGCGTAGAGACATGGCCTTGCCACCAGAGGTAGTAGCAGATATTTACCCACCTCTGCCACTGTATAAAATACGGAACTACTCATCCAGCCTCATTTCCTTTCTGGTTCATCTCCTCATTTCCTTTCTGGTTCATCTCCTTGCATTCTTGCCGGCGGTGGCGAAGGTTCCTGAAGATGGAGTGCAGACTCTAGAAACCACTACAAAAACTATTCCACTGCCTCTATCTTGGTAAGAGTAGGTGAATTTTTTGAATCGAGCCCTTTAAACTAGAAGGGAGGTAGTAGTACTCTAATAGCTAACCTTGTTGTGATGATTAGATAGGACATGGCACGCACCTAGATGGAGGAACTAGTCTGCATTGTGCATTAAAGTTTTGTCTGAAGTCAATGTACCTCTACTTTGAACAAACTTATAGAAAAATGTATCAAAATTCACAATGTCAAATCAATATTTTTATACTCATTATAAAACGTAGTTTTTATACTCATTATAATCAAAATTGTAGATATTGATATTTTTAGTATAAATTTGGTCAAAAACTTTGCAAACTTTGACTTGACACAATTCTTACGCGGAGTAAAAAGGACCAGAGGGAGTATCATGCATGCGGAGTAGGCAAAAAAAATGCTCATTTATAGCCGATCGAAGTCTCAAAGGGCGCGACCGCGCGAGGGAGGCAAAGGTCATGTGAGGCATGATGGTTGACAGAATTAAGTGAAGTTACATCCACGCGCCGGTGAAAGTGCAACTATCCCTAGGTGGTTTTGGTAATTCATAACAACATATAGCTCATTGAGCTAATGCTATTCCAAGACAAATATTTCAGGAAAGCTCAATGAATGGCATGGCATGTATGATGAAAGTGGATCCCTCAAAATATCAAGGAAAGGATTGGCTCAAGCTCAAAAGCTCAAGACTCTACATTTTACATTTTAGTGATCCAAGATCACATTGAGTCTATAGGAAAAGCCAATACTATCAAGGAGGGATGAGGTGTTGCTTAATGAGCCTTTTGCTTCATGTGCTTAATGATATGCTCCAAAACCCTCCACTACTTTCTCACATCCACATATGACCTAAACCCAAAATCAAACTCGGCCCTACCGATTCTTTCTACCCGGCGCCACCGAGTTCAGATGTCTTAGCCACTGCCACAAACCCTAGGCAAATCGGTTTCACCGATAGGGATCTCGGTCTCACCGAGATGGGATTGTAATCTCTGCTTTCCCTTCAGAACGCTTTTGGTCTAACCAAGTGAGCGATCGGTCTCACCGAGATTGCAATGTAAACTCTATGTTTCCTTTCGTAACTTTTTCGGTCTCACCGAAAGAGCGAATCTGTCCCACCGAGTTTACTTCGACCAACTCTCCGGGTTAGCTAATTACCAAATTCGGTCTCACCGAAGTCTGTAATCGGTCTCACCGAGATTACGTTATGCCCTAACCCTAACCATATCGGTCCTACCGAGTTGCATGTCGATCCCAATCAAAACCATAACGGTCACTAGGTTTACTAAATCGGTCGACCGAGTTTGATGATTCGGTCCCACCGAAGTTTGGTAAATTGTGTGTAGCAGTTAGATTTTGTGTGGTGGCTATATATACCCCTCCACCTCCTCTTCATTCGTGGAGAGAGCCATCAGAACAAACCTACACTTCCAACTTACCAGTTCTAAGAGAGAACCACCTACTCATGTGTTGAGGCCAAGATATTCCATTCCAACCATATGAATCTTGATCTCTAGCCTTCTCCAATTTGCTTTCCACTCAAATCTTCTTTCCACCAGATCCAAATCCTATGAGAGAGAGTTGAGTGTTGGGGAGACTATCATTTGAAGCACAAGAGCAAGGAGTTCATCATCAACACACCATTTGTTACTTCTTGGAGAGTGGTGTCTCCTAGATTGGCTAGGTGTCACTTGGGAGCCTCCGACAAGATTGTGGAGTTGAACCAAGGAGTTTGTAAGGGCAAGGAGATCGCCTACTTCGTGAAGATCTACCGCTAGTGAGGCAAGTCCTTCATGGGCGACGACCATGGTGGGATAGACAAGGTTGCTTCTTCGTGGACCCTTCGTGGGTGGAGCCCTCCGTGGACTCGCGCAACCGTTACACTTCGTGGGTTGAAGTCTCCATCTACGTGGAGGTACGATAGCACCACCTATCGAAATCATGACAAAAACATCCGTGTCTCCAATTGCGTTTGAATCCTCCAAACCCTTCCCTTTAGATTCTTGCAAGTTGCATGCTTTATTTTCCGCTTCATATATACTCTTTGCATTCTTGCTTGAATTGCGTGATGATTGCTTGAATTGTTCAAAGATAGCTAAAATATGCCAAAGTCTAAAATTGGGAAAAGGCATAGCTTTTAATTGGTCAAGTAGTCTAATCACCCCCCTCTAGACATACTTCAAGGTCCTACAAGTGGTATCAGAGCTTTGGTCTCCATTTGCTTTGATTTCCATAGCTTTTGGTGCTCATAGCCTTGGTTTCACAACCTAGGAGAGTATGGGGTCTAGCGAGGGAAATTATCACCAGAGAGGTCCTTACTTTGATGGCACTAATTTTGCTAGTTGGAAGCATAAGATGAAAATGCATATTCTCGGACATAACCCTCCGCTTTGGGCTATTGTGTGTATTGGCTTGCAAGGTGAATTCTTTGATGGGAGAGAACCGAACCGTGAAGCTAGTGCGGAAGAGTTGAAGATGTTGCAATACAATGCTCAAGCTTGTGATATCCTCTTCAACGGATTGTGCCCCGAAGAATTCAACAAAATCAGCCGTCTTGAGAATGCAAAGGAAATTTGGGATACTTTGATTGATATGCATGAAGGTACCCACTCCGTCAAGGAATCCAAGTTGGATGTGCTCCAAAGTCAGCTTGACAAGTTCAAAATGAAGGATGGTGAAGGTGTCGCTGAAATGTACTCTAGGCTTGCTCTTATCACAAATGAGATTACCGGTTTAGGAAGTGAAGAGATGACCGACAGATTCATCATCAAGAAGATCCTAAGGGCATTGGATGGAAAATATGATACCATGTGCACATTGATCCAAATGATGCCAAATTACAAAGATCTCAAGCCAACGAAAGTCATTGGAAGAATTGTTGCTCATGAGGTGTCACTCAAGGATAAGGAGGAACTCACAACAAGTCAAGTGGTGCTTACAAAGCCTCATGTGAAGCCCCCACATCATCAAGTGAGAAACAAACCTTCAATGAAGAATTGAGATTAATGGTGAAGAACTTCAACAAATTCTACAAGAGTAGAAGCAAAGAAAGAAGCTCCAAGTCAAGGTCATACAATGACAAAAGATCTTCTAGTCAAGAGCGCAATTGCTACAATTGTGGGAGACTCGGACACTATTCCAATGAGTGTACGACACCCTACAAAAGAAGAGAAGATTCTCCCAAGAGAAGAAGTAGAAGAGAAGAATCACCACCAAGAGAGAGAAGGAGTAGAGATGATCATTATGAACGAAGACCCTCACAGAGAAGCAAG
Source organism: Aegilops bicornis (assembly GCA_021605145.1). Taxonomy (NCBI): domain Eukaryota; kingdom Viridiplantae; phylum Streptophyta; class Magnoliopsida; order Poales; family Poaceae; genus Aegilops; species Aegilops bicornis. Next base: position 391,919,212 of record CM038672.1, read on the forward strand.
GATTCGGAAAGGAAGGACAAGTCATCAAAGAGCTACACAAGACGAAGACATCAAGCTCATGTTGGTGAATGGGTATCCGGCTCCGACTCCGACAATCACTCCGAGAGAAGCTATCACTCCGACTCGAATACACTCAAGATGAAGGTGTTGCCGGTTTAGCACTTGTGTCAACCAACTCCTACGACATATTTGAATCACCAAATGAAGGAATTGGAAGATGCTTCATGGCCAAAGGTCCTAAGGTAACACACCCCGAGTATGTTGATTTTAATAGTGATGAAGATGACTTGCTAGGTGATGATGATTTACTTGTTGACAACTCTAGTGATGAATACTATGATGAAACGTCAATTAATCATGCTAATCAAGATGAAACGAATGACAATGATAAGGAGAAAATTGAGCGCCTAACTAAAGAACTAAACACTCTTAAGTTAGCTCATGAAACTATCTTCAAGATCATCAAGAACTTTTAAGGGCTCATGAGAAGTTACGCTTTGAAAAGCTCAATCTTGAGCAAGAGCATGAGTTCCTAAAAGCGATCAATGATGATCTCCGTAAGAAAAGTTCTTCTTACATTGCCAAGCGTTTACTCTTATCTACTTACATGCCTCAAGTCAAGTCTAGTAACAAGAACAAGAAAGATTCTTCTTCTAGTAGTAACAATAACAATGCTAAACCCAATATTGTTGCTTCTAGTAGTTCTCTTGATTCCACTAATGATTCTCTTAGCCAAGTTACACTTGAGCAAGAAAACAACTTATTGAAGGGAACTATAGAGAAAAGTGTATACAAGAGCCTTGCCGGGAGTAAGGAATTTGAAGAAATTGTACGCAAGCAAGGAAGGCACCGGAAGAATCAAGGTATTGGTTTTGAACGAAAGTTCAATGCCAATGGAGTTGAGTGGGAAGAAGATCAATACCCCAAGACGAAGTTTGTTCCTCAACAAGAGAAGTATGATCCTACTTCCTTCAAAGGAACACAAGCACAAGATGATCTTCCACCACAAGACCACAAGAACAAAGGCAAGGACAAGCTTCAAGAGGAGATTGATGCATTTGAAGAAGCACCTAAGGCCTTGGTCAAGTGGGTTCCCAATACTACGACAAGTTCTACTTCATCAAGCACAACTACTATACCAAGGATTCCCATCAAGATGATGTGGATCCCGAAGAACAAGAACTAGAGAGTTCTTGAGGGTGACTCCGCCAACATTTTTCACTCATATCATTATGGCAAGGACAAGTGCAATCAACTTCCATATCTTGCACTAGTTCAAGGAGTCACAAACCCTCATGTTGGTAAGGCAAGGGACAAGGTAACCTAATGTTTTCATGGACATCATTTTGTGTATGCATCACTCTATGTCTATGGATATTCTTGTTTGTTCCTCGTGGGACTAACCCGTGTAGGTACTGAAAGTGCAACTCACTCCAAAGGATTGCTCCAAAATATCTACATCAACATTGAGCATCCACATCTTCAACGCCTACATGAAGTCATCAATGACAACCCAAGGTTAGTTTATCCCTCTAAGGGGGGATCTCACATCTAGGGGGAGCTTAACTCTAAGAATTGAGTCAAAGCAACTCTAATGATGTGAACACATAAATGCTTTATGTAAAAGTGGTAACCCCACTTGAGCTTAAGCGATGAGTATGACCTATGATCAAATGTTCTCATTTGACTCCTAAGTCAATATACTCATATATAGATGACCTAGTCATCGCCAATTGTTTGATAGATGCTAGAATTGGTTGTGCATGCTTTGTCACATATTTCATTTGTCATTTTATTGTGTGAGCATGTTGGTTGCATATTTTACTCATTCGAGGACATCCACTTGTTGTTTGATTGATTGGTTTCTTTTTCTTTTGCCAAGTGGATGGACAAGAATGCCTAAGAACCTTCTCTAGCTATCTATGCTTTTCTTGTCTCAAACTCTATTCATGCTACATCACAAAATTTGATCAAGTCAGATTCGAACCACTCAGTGTGAGGAGCACTCGGAGTCCCCGATTCGTCATAGACTTAAACTTCCAAAACTTCTTTGTGATTTTCGGTCTGACCGATTACTCCGTTTTGGTCATACCGAGATTACTAAGTCGATCTAGGTTTTGAATCTCGGTGCAACCGATTTTAACTTTTCGGTCACACCGAGTTGTCAGAATCATATCAGTTATGAATCTCGGTGCCACCGAGTTGTTCAACTCGGTCACACCGACAGTGTCGGGCTATATATATCACACGGGCAAATTTTGGAAAAATTTCTCCGAAACTTCTCGCCCGCGCATAGCTCGCTCTGCCTACTTGGTCTACGGATCGTCAACTTCGTTGCCAGCCGCCTCCTGTCGCTGGTCTCCGCCGCCATCAACGGAATTCTCCTCCGTCGTTGCCGCCGTAGCGAGTTCACCGCCGACCTAGGGTATGAACTCGATCACTGTGCTATCCTCGTCCGATTCTCAACACATTGTATTCGTAATGCATCTTGCCACGATTGAAACACTTCTATCCAGTCAAAGCAATCCTTAGAATAGGTATGATTCTAAAATTTAGGGTTAGGTTTCGGCCGAAACCATCTCGGACCCACCGAGTTGAAAAACTCGGTCCCACCGATTTGGCTAACGCCATTGCACTAGTAAGTCTCGGTCTGACCGAGAATTACAAATCGGTGTGACCAATTTTAGAACTTTGTGAAACCCTAGCAGTCTTGGTGCCACCAAACTGTGACTCGGTCTAACCAAGATCACTAGTTTAGGTTCCAAAACTGCTTCGGTATCACCGAGTTTGGAAATCGGTAGATCCGAAATGCTTTCTGTGGAAACTAAAACTAAGTTTTTGGAATCATTCTTTTGCAAAAATCTCTGCATTTTGTGATGCTCATCCACTCTACCTCATCTATAACTATCCACAGGGTCAGCAGTCAGTCGGTGCAGCATGTCAGTCCAAAGTGACAGCCAGAACAGGTCAGAAGAGCAAATTCAAATGAGTGAGGGCACTAGTCCCTCAAGCAGCTCAGATGAGGGGAGCAGAAGCACTCCCAGCAATTTGCCCAAGGCTGCCACAAGGACAAGGAAGAAGAAGACCTCAGAGTCTGAGGATGAAGATTATGTGGCAGCTGAGGATGAGGCCAGTTCCAAGAAGAAAGTGCTCAAGAAAGAGCACAGCTCAACAACAGTTAAGCCTGGAATGAAGATCAAAAGGCCAGCAGGAAGACAACCTATGTCCAAATCCAGAGTCTCCACTCAAGATTCTTTGGAATCCCAACCCAAAGAACCTGCTGCTGCTGAAGGGAAGAAAAGGAAGGAAAGGGTCAAGAAGACCATGGCCAGGGTGATTGGGAAGCCATCTATGATGGAAGAAGAGGAAGAAGAAGAGGTTGTTGTCGGGGAGGCTGATCGTACCCACAGACACCTATGGGGCCGGCGGAGCAGGCCCCTTGTGGTTCGGAGGGGGGCGGAGGTCGCACGAAGAGCGGATCGAGGCGATGCACACGAGCGGTTTTACCCAGCTTGAGCTCTCCGGAGAGATAAAACTCCTCTGCTGCTGATTGATCTATTGTGTTCTTGCTAGGGAGCAATGTCAGCCACAAAACCTAGCGTGAGTGTATCTAGTCTATGGCCGAGTTGAATGAATCGAGAGCCTCGCGCAAGACGCGAACCGAACCTCGCGGAACCCCCTCTACGTTGCACTCGGGCCTCCTTTTATATGCTCAAGGGGTCTCCGACAGGTGGCAACATAGGCGGGGGTACGAATGTAAAAACAGGAGTTGGTACACCTACTTGAACAATGTATAGTGCAAAAATACCTAACTCTGACGGCAAGGGACAAAAGCAATAAATGCCTGTCGTTGTCGCCCAAACAAAGGTAACAGAGACCGTCAGTGCGCCTCCGCTTCGCCACGATGGCGAGCCTGTCAGCGCCGCTCATCGCTGCTCTCCAGCTGCTGTTGCACCGACACGCGCCCATGGAACGGTCCCGTGGCGACACGTCGCTGGGTGAGCTGGAGCGGAGACGGAGAGAAGCTGCCTGCCGCGCAAGCGCCTTGCCGCGGCTGAATCCTTGTCGCGCTTGGAGACTTGTCGCGCCCCGAGCCTTCCCGGCAAGCTCCTCTTGCCGGGGCCTTGTCTTCTGCGTGCCTGGAGTGGCCTTCCCGACAAGCTCCTCTTGTGGGGCCTTGTCTTCTCAACCTAATACTTTGTTCTTGAATGGCTCCAAGGGAGCCACGGAGGAGATTTGCGGTGATTTAGGCAAACCTTGCCGCTGGTGTCTGCAATCGTCTGCGGCACGAGCACGGGATACTAGGGTACCCCTACTCTAGTACACCGGCAGAGCCCCCTGCCTAGGCCGCATGCAGTGCCGGCGCTTGTCGGGCCAGGCCCGTAATCGTGCAGACGGACATGCGGCCTCGACCACGCCCGCAACCCGCCCGGACCCACCACGATCCCCACTAACGGCACGCGCCGGACGTGGCGTCGTGCGAGATCGTGGGGCGCGGTCGTGGGGGTTCTTTATTAATATAAGCGAACGTCCGCCCCTCCCCCTTTATAAGCAGGAGGAAGCGAGGCGGGCCGACCACTCCACGCCATTGTCGTCTTGTCAAGAAACCACCGCCGCTCCTCTCGTCTTCTCCGGTGCGAAGAGAGCAACGCCCCGCCCCCTTTCGCCACAAGCACACCCACCGCCGTCGACCTCCTCCGCCCCCCTCGCCATGGCCCCGAAGGCCGATAAGGAGAAGGGCGTCAAGTCGGCCGAGGCGCAGCTGCTTCAGCGCACAAGAAGGAGCGAGCCGTCTTCCCCGCAGCTCGGGCGCACGGAGCTGCGGGACGTCTACTATCTTTTCTGGTCGAGGAGACTCGGGCGCATCCGCGCACGAGGGTGCTCCCCGCCTCCGCCGCTGATCTGGCCCCAACAGGGTACCCTTTCTTCGCCCTTTTCTTCTATTGCAGTCTTTGCCCGCCGTATTCCGAGTTCTATTGCGACATAATGAACACCTTCGGCCTCCACCTCCTTGATTTCACCCCCAACGCCATCTTGACCATGGCCGTTTTCGCACATTTGTGCGAAAACTTTGTCGGGGTCCACCCGAACGTGGCACTCTTCCGCCATTCTTTGTCCGCCGAATCGAGAGAGGAGAGCCCCTTGCAGGAGTGAGAGCATGGGTCTGTAGGTTCGTCAACTTATAGGCCTACCTAGAGGGGGATTTCCGGTACAAGTGGGTGGAGTGGAGAGCCAATCGGTGCTGGGTCGAGAGGAGGACCCACAGCCCTTTACCGGCGGCGCCAAAACCCCAATTGCGCGGGCAAGGATTGGAGCAACTTGGCGCCGAGGATGCGAGGTGAAGATAGTTGTGACCGAATTCTGCGCCTCGGGCTTGCCGGATTAACTATTGGCGCGGTTGGCGCAGACTTCATTCGCCGCCGCATCGCTTCCCTTGCAGTGAAAGGAGGAGGCCTGCTTGGGAGTTCCGTAACGCGGCGGACATCATGAGGCTGCGCCCGGCCTCGAATTGGAACTTCACCGTCATGGAGCTGGATTCAGTGCTGCTCGAGCTGTTCAAGAACGACCCGAACACCTGTAGAGTGGTTCAAAGTTGCCGCGAGGGGTCGCCCCACTGCAACAACTCGGGCGCTCGACCGCATCCGTGCTATGATGGCACTGCGGCGACTCCCACGGGATCGCCCCGACCTGGCAGGAGCCCCGACGAGGTCGTGGCAGCAATTCTTCGACAACTTGCAAGAGGTGCCGATCCGCTCCGACGAAAGCGAAGAGGCTCACCCAGACACCACCGAAAGGTGAGATGGCGTGGATTGCCACCAGAGCGAGAGGAGGCAGCGGCCGCTACCGGAGCCTTCGGGATCACCGTGGAGGAGGCGGACGCAAGCAAAGGCGGCAAGCGCCTGAAGCGAGGGAGGTCGCCCGGCGAGGACGAGCTTGTCGAGCCGAGGCCGGGACGAGTGGACCCGCCGAGGGCGCTTCTTCCCCGCCGCCAAGCGACTTGCCACCAGCTGAGCCAGCGGCTCGCTGAGGAGGCGTCTCCAGCAGGCCGGAGACGAGCCGGGCGATAGGTCGACCCACACCTGCAGCCGCCGACGCGCTTCCACCGCGGCAAGCGAGGTTGCAAGGGAGCGCCCCAAACTGCAGCGACAACTGGGCGGAATCTTCTCGAGCCGCCGACGCCTCCGCTTAGCGGCCAAGAAACCCACTCCCCGCCTCATCGCACCGGAGGCGGGCTGAGTTTGACTTCTCCGCGCTCAGCTCCGAGGAGGAAGGCGAAGAGTAAGCTTCTCGAGATTGTGCTTGTATGTCTTCAATTTTATTGCTTCATCTTGAATCTGATTTGCTTTGTTCTCGGACTCTTTCCTTTTCAGACGCTGGCCCAGAGAGCGGCGAAGAGGGCTAAGATCCCGACGGTCGTCGTTGAGGACGATTCTCCCGTGGCGACGGGGATGCGCCTGAGACCGCCTTTGCTTGACGGGCAACCTTTCCCAGAGCAGCCCCCAAAGACAGCCCCCAGTAAGTGTGCAGTTTTCTTCTTGCTATGGGCGTGCGGGGGTGCCTTCTTTGTTGATATTTGTTGTGTGCTTGTGCAGAGCAGAGCAGTCTCATCGGGAGAGGGCTCGGAAGCCGCCTCCGAGATCCTGCCCGCTGCCACTACGCCGCCAAGGGAGGACTCCCCGGCAAGGGAGCTCCCTCCGACAAGGGAGGCCACCCCAGCAAGGGAGGCCACTCCGGCAAGGGAGGCTACCCCGACAAGGGACGGTGCGAGCGACCCTCCAGTGGTCGAGGCCATGGCTGCGGATCCCGTTGCAGGTAACTCCCTTACACGAAAATCTCCCTTGGGCTTGCTTTCTTTTGTTTCTCTTTTTGGACATCTGCTGATCGCCTTCTTCTTCGTCGGGACGCAGACCCGATGGAGGTCGAGGCCGCCGGAGGAAACGCTGCAAGGCAACACCGACGAGGCATTGTCGAGGAAGAAGAGGTCATCGTCGTGGAAGAAGAGGCCGCCACGACGCAGCCTGTTGGCGAGGAGGCCACCGAGGCTGCCGACGCAGAGGCCGGGCGAGGGGTCGGACGGTCGATCGATGGCCCTGAGGCCGCAGGAGCGGCAAGCGCTACACCGACACCGACTTCGCCGCTGCCGGGCGCCAGTTCGAGGAGCCCCAGCCCGCGCCTACCAAGGCCGGGCGGGCGTCTTCATCAAGCTCCCGGGAGCCGAAGCCTGTGGCGCCACGAGGGCGAGACCTTCGACGGCGAGCTACTCAAGGTCCGCTGGGCCGACGCTGGTGGATGTGCTACAGCAAAGAAGGCGAAGTCCGAGGAGGAGCAGCCGAAGAAGTCGCTGTCTCTCTACCGCACTCCGCCAGCCAAGTTAGAGACCCGGAAGCCCTTTGTCGCGAGGGCGGAGCGGACATTGAGAAGCGCGCCGAGGAGCTCCGAGCGCCAACAGCAGCGCCCGCGACGTGGTGGACGCGCTGGCGCAGCTTCGCAGAAGAGCGCACGGCCTTCATCCTGAGAAGGCCGCGGTGATGAGGAGCAGCTGGCTGCCGAGAAGCTTGCCGCCAGCAGAGAGAAGAGTTGGCGCAGCGGAAGGTCAACTCGGACAGCCATGAAGAGGACCTTGCCGCGCGCGAGGAGTCGCTACGGGCGCCAGAAGCGGGCGACGCCGCAGCCGCCGAGGCCGCCAAGGAAGAGGCAAGGCGAAGGTGGCAGCTAGAGGCCACCCTCAAGAAGAAGAGCGCGAAGAGCTTGCCGTGATCAAGCGTGAGCGAGAAGGACGCCCACCTGATGGGCGAGCTGCAGGTCCGTCTCGCTGACAGGGCCAAGGAGCTCGACGCCGCCACGGACTCCAAGGCGGATCTGGAGCTGAATCGGACCACTCTGACGCAAACGTTGGATGGCGCCAGAGAGCGGGAGGCGGGCTTGTTGGAGGCGATCACGGCCAAGGAGGAGCTTGCTGGCGGATGCTGTCTCCGCCCGTAACACCTTGAGGGAGAGCGTGGAGCACTGGACCGAAGGTCTTGTGGACACCGCTGCCGACATTCACAACGAAATGATGGAGCTGGGGATGGGGACCTCGCATACTCCTCCGACGAGCATCTCCAAATTTAGTGTCAAGCTCACTGTTCTTCAAAGGCGTGCAGGACGGGTCTCCGGCGACTCCGGGAGGAGGTCACGAAGCAGCTTGCCGAGGAATCTCGCCAGGTTTGTGCAGGGGCCCTTGAGAAGGTGTTGATGAAGGTGGCCTTCCGCAACCCGGGTCTCAACCTCAACGGCATCCTCAGATCCTTGCCGGCCGAAGCCAACGTGGAGGAGCTCAAAGCCCTTGTCGCACCCATTGTGGACAAGGTGAACAAGATCAAGAGGATTGAGGGCAACCGCGTGGACTAGGCCGCCAACCTTATCTTTCCCTTGTCGCTGCTGATCATGTTTAGAAAACTTTGTTAGATCAGCGACAAGTTATTCTGTAATATACTCTATCTTAGGCGAATCGATCAATGCAATGTTATTTCCTCTATTTGATCTCTTCCTTTGTAATGCTTCTTTACGCATTCAGTGGAAACTTGCGGTGCAGGCACCCTTGCATGGCGCGAAGCGCCGAAAAGCGGAACTTTGGTCAAGGGTGGTCGCTACCGACAAGCAACCTTGTCGCGGACTAGCCGCAGCTCACTTAAGTTGTTGAGCGGACTCGAAACAAAGTAAGGGCGCGACCAGTCACGATTTGGTTCCTCTCACAAGAGGTTCTCCATACAAAGTACTATCGTTCGAGGAAGATAACTTAAAAATTTAAAAATTGATTGCTCAAACTTTGGCAACTTAGCTTTTCGGTCTCTTGCTTCCCGATGAGATGAATCTTCCTCGAGCGGTGTCTGGTCCATAGCATTGTCTCCTCCTTCCCCCCTGGTTAACTTGTGTGCGAGGGGGGGGGGGGCTCCCTTTCTTTGCGACAAGAGAAAGAAGAGGAAAAAACGTTATGGAGCCCAGTGGCTCGATTCTGCTTACCGGGTGTGGTTGCTGCACAAAGTGTTAGCCAAAACATGCAATAAATTGATGAAAGCATGAACTTGACGGGTTGTGCGCAACACATGGGCTTTATCGATGCATCGGGGTCTGCGCCCGCTTTGTAATGAAGGATTACATGCAACAATGCAAGACTTGTACAAAAAGTGGTTGCCGAACGGGTTTCGACAACCGCGCCTTATGGGTAAAACTTACGAAGATGCTCAATGTTCCAGAGTTGCTCACCGGAATGCCATCTCGGTCTCAAGGCGGATGCGCGCCTAGCCTAGTGACTCGTTTCACCCGATAAGGGCCTTCCCACTTCGGCGCCAACTTGTTTGAATTCTTGGCGGACTGAACACGTCAAGAACAAGGTCGCCTTCCTCGAGACTTCGGCATTAACCCTGCGGCCATGGTAGCGACGCAGAGCTTGTCAGTAGCGAGCAGCTCGCCGCAATGACTCGAAGACGATCCTCCTCAAGGAGCAGCGTCATCTTGTCGCAGCTGCTCTTGCTCAAGCTCGTCATAAGCGAGCACTCGAGGCGATCCGATATCACGAAGTTCCGTGGGGAGGATCGCCTGCCTCCGAGACTAGAGCAAAGGGTGCCCGGCGATGGCTCGATTTGGCGTCGCTCGATCGACCAAAGAACCACCGGCAGCCTCGATCCAGCTTTCTTCCGCGACTTGTGCAGCACTGCCGAAAGTTCCGGTCTTGAGCCCGCGCAGCACTTCAAAGATTTGCCCTTCTCGCTGACCGTTGCTTCTCGGGTGAGCAACGGGAGCGGGCAGACCTTGGCGCCAAGGTCTTGGACGTCTTGCATGAAGGTGCGATCAGAAATTGTGTGCCGTTGTCGGTGATGATCCTATTAGGGATTCCGAAACGGCAAACAATCGACCAAGAACTTGGATCGGCCGACAGTGCGGTCACCTTCCTCATCGCTTCCACTTCCGCCACTTTGTGAACTTGTCGATGGCGGCGCATAAGTACTCAAAGCCCCGACAGCTCGGGGAAGGGGCCGAGGATGTCGAGCCCCGGACCGAAAATGGCCAGGATAAAGGGATCGCCCGGAGAGCTTGAGCTGGCTGGTGTATCTGTTTGGAATGGAACCGCACGCTTCACACTTGGTTACTTGTGCAGTTGCATCCTGGAGGGCTGTCGGCCAGAAGAAACCTTGCCGGAAAGCTTTGCCGGCAAGTGCTCTTGCGCCAATGTGGTGACCACATATGCCTCCATGTATTTCTGCCAACAGCTTTTGCCCATCTTCCCGGGGAATACACTTCAATTTCACACCGTTGAGTCTTCTTACATGCAGGTGTCTTTGTCGACAAACCGGTACATACTTGATCGCCGGGCTACTCTTTCCGCTTCTTCACGCTTTTGGAAGTTCTCCTGTCTGGAGGAAATGGACAATCTCTGCGCCCATGCCGGAGCTATGCGGCTCGAAAACAAGGACTAAAGGCATATTCGCCGCTGGAACATCGGCTTCTACGGCAAGAACTCTGCGTCTCTGCCGGAGCTTGATGCTCCCAGACAAGCTTGCCGGAGCAAGACTTGTCGGGAGCGTTTGCTTCAACGAAACAAACCTCGGGTCCGCTTGAGCAGCATCGCTCCTCAAAGACTGCTGGTGTTGATCTTGGGGACCTTTGCAACGACGGCTTCGGGAAGCTCTCGGAAAGTAGTCACCAGAGGCCAACTTCCTCTTCTTGCTCTGTCGGTCGATGGTGTTACGGTTATCGAGTCAGCTTGAGCACGAAAATCCCTGGTTTCATTGTAACTTAAGTGCAGCGCACTTTGTGAGCCGTCGACAATATCATTCTCGAGCTCTTGGAACATGTTCCATTTGCGAGGCCGTCAAAGTGCTCTTCTAGCTTCCTCACTTCATCAACGTAGGCTTCCATCAACGGACTCTGGTAATCTTTGTTCACTTGTCGGACTGACGAGTTGCGAGTCGCCTCGACAATAAGCTTCTTGATCCCAAGGTCCACGGGCGATCCCGAGACCGGCAAGCAAACCTTCATACTCTGCAGGTATTGTTTGTCGCTTGCTCCTTGGGAAAGTGCATCCGGACGACGATTTGAGGTGCTCTCCGGTGGGTGCGATAAGCAGCACGCCGCACCGGCGCCTTTGCAATGAGAAGGCACCATCAAAGTATATCAGCCACTCTTTGCTTGCTTCTTTGACGGGATGCTCGTCTCGAATCTCTTCATCCGGCGTTGGCGTCCATTCTGCTATGAACTCTGCCAAGGCTCTGCTTTGGATAGTTGATGTGCTTTCAAACTTAAGACCAAAGCTTGACAGCTCCAGTGCCCACTCGACAATCCTGCCTGTCGCTTCTGGATTCTGTAGTATCCTCTTCAGGGGAAAGCGAGTGACAACTGTGATCTCATGTGCTTGGAAGTAATGGCGCAGCTTTCTCGAGTCCATGAGGAGGCCGAAAAGCAATTTTTGCACACCAGAGTACCTTGACCTAGCCCCCTGCAGAAGGGAACCGACAAAGTAGACCGGGCGCTGCACCATCCTTTTTCGCATCCGCTCATGCGTCTTCGCTGACTCGTCCTTGTCGGGACCAGAGCTTGTCGGCGAAGCCCTCGCTTGTCGCTGGATGTGTTTGCCGTGGTTGTCGGCTCATCATCCGCCTCCTCTCCGCCACTAACGCAGCACTAACCACTTGATTGGTTGCCGCTATATACAGCAGCAACTTCTCTTGTGGCCTAGGCGCGACAAGTGTTGGAGTGGAGGACAGGTATCTCTTCAAGTCCTGCAGCGCAGCCTCCGCTTCGGGAGTCCATTTTACTGGACCTGCCTTTTTCAAAATTTTGAAAAATGGCAGGGCGCGTTCAGCAGACCTAGAAATAAACTCGCCGAGAGCAGCCACGCAACCGCAAGTCTTTGTACATCCTTGACGCGCTTTGGTGCTTCAATCTGCTCAATGGCCTTGATCTTGTCGGGATTAGCTTCAATCCCCCGCTAAGACACGAAGAACCCGAGAAGCTTGCCGGAAGGGACTCCAAACACGCACTTCTCGGGGTTGAGCTTGAGGTTGATCTTGCGCAGATTTGCAAAGGTCTCGTCCAAATCTTGAACCAAAGTTGCTTTGTCCTTGCTCTTGACCACTATGTCATCCATGTAGGCTTCTACATTTACGTGTGCATTTGCGGCTCAAAAGTGTCATGGACTACCCTTGCAAATGTTGAACCAGCATTCTTCAAACCGAAAGGCATCCGTATGAAACAGTATGTGCCACATGGTGTGATGAATGCGGTCTTCTCTTCATCTTCTTCAGCCATGAAGATCTGAAGGTATCCTGAGTATGCATCAAGAAACGAAAGCAAATCACATCCACCGTGGAGTCAACAATCTGGTCAATGCGCCGCAAGGGAAATGGATCTTTGGGACAAGCTTTATTAACATCCGTGAAGTCAATACAAAGCCTCCATTTCCCATTTGCCTTGGCGCACGACTACGTGGATTGGCCAACCACGTAGGATGGAGCACCTCCTCGACAAGGCCCGCTGCTTCCAGCTTCTTGATCTCTTGACTATGAATTCTTGGCGCCCACCGCTTGTTTCTCGACTTTTTGCTTGACGGGCCGCGTGAGGACAAAACGGCCAGCGGTGCTCAATCACTTTCACGGGAACACCGGGATATCGACGGTCGCCATGCAAACACGTCGACATTCGCCCGCAGAGCAACGAGCGCCTTCCTATTTGGGGTCGAGAGAGGCACTGATGGTGAAGGTACCACCAGCGCCGTCCTCCTCGGCGGGCACCTTCTTGGTCTTCGGCGGACCCACCATCTTCTTGCACTTGCCGGTGGAGCTCGATGGTGCGTCCTCAATGGTAGCGCAGCACTCCGAAGAGGTGCGCTTGCCAGAGTGAGCATCAGAGCCCTTTCCGGACTTGGACTTGGTCTTCTTCCCCCTAGGAGCTTCAGCGGCAAGTGTCTGGCAATCTGTCACGGCTGCTGCATACCGGAAGATCTTGTCGGCACAGATAAGGGCATCCTTCTTGTCGCCATGGACAGAGATGACGCTTATCGGGTCTGGCATCTTGAGAAGGTTGTAGGCGTAGTGAGAGGCTGCCATGAACTTGGCGAGTGCCGACGGCCAAGTATCCCATTGTAAGGCAATGGGAAATCGGCAACGCCAAATGTAACCCTCTCGATCCACGAAGTTCAGCTCACGCCAAATGTGACCGATAATGCAATCTTCCCCTTCGCTTGCTCCTTCCCGGATTGATTCCTTGGAAGGTTCCGGTCTCTTCGAGCTCATCGTCGAGATTTGAAGCTTCGGAGCACTGCGGAGGAGATCGATTCAAGCCGGCCCCACCGTCAACTAACATTTTTGTGACCTTGAGGTTGCGGATGGTTGGAGAGACCAACATCGGCAAGCACCCGACCGCAGTTATGCGATCAGGGTGGTCCTCAATATCAAAAATGATAGGCATGCTGGACCACTTGAGAGGCTTGCGTGACTCTATGGATGGTTCTGCTGCATTGACCTCCCGCATCCATTGCTTGAGTTGGCGGTGGGAGGTATGCAGGGAAGCACCTCCGTCAACGCAGAAGAACCTCTGTGGCTTTACGAAACTCCTGCTCATCGGCGTCGTCGTCCTCCATATCTTCGTTGTCATCATCATCTTCATCCTTGTCGCGGCCGCGGGGAGGTCGATCTCCTTGCCGCTGCTTGACTTTGCCGCGGCGTCCTCCCCGGCCGGGACGTTTCTTGCTTGCTCCCCCAGCACCTTCCTGGGCCTTCTCCTTGTCGCGCCGCTCGTACTCAGCTCTCTGCTGCTTGACAAGCTGCTCGACCTTCTTGCAGCTCTGGAGGTCGTGGCCCTTGGTGTGGTGGATCTTGCAGTATTGCCTGCCGGAGTCGTCCTGCTTGTCGGCGGCCGCCACCGACTGGCGGTTGGCGTCAGCGGCAACCTCCTTGCCGGAGCCGCCAGCCTTGGCGTTCTTGTCGCCGCCTCCGTCGCGGACTGCTCGGCCCTAGCACCTCTCTGCTTTTCTTCTTCCTGTTGCCTCGCCGCCCTTCTTTGCCGGGCGGTGTCGTCACCGTCAGATCCTCGCTTCGCATTCTCTCCTGAGTCTCCTCCTTCCTCGGTAGCGTGCACACTTGTCGGCCAAGGCGCACAGCTCACCGATGTCCTTGACTTTGCTCATCGCCATCTCCTCCCTCATCCCGTGGTTCCGCACATTCGATGAAATGCGCCGATCACGGCGGCAGGTGGACGCCTCGATGTTGTAGTGCACGCGGCTGAATCTCTGGATGAACTTGCGCAGGACTCTCCTTCCTTCGGGCGAGCAAGTGAAGGTCGCTCTCTTGGCCATGAGGTTTGTGGCCACCGTGAAGGCGCCAACAAACCGATGGCACAGATCTGCCCAAGAGGATATGGAGCTGTCCGGCAAGTGCATGAGCCAAGATCTCGACGTTGGGCTTGAGCACGAGCGGGAAGTAGTTGGCGAGGATCTTGTCGTCTCGTGCCCCGCAGCCTGCACCGCGATGGTGTAGATGCCGAGGAACTCCGACGGATGCGCCCCGCCATCATACTTCTCCGCACGTCTGGTTTGAAGTTTTTCCGGCTGGGCCATCGGACTTGCCGCAGCTCACGAGTGAACGCAGGGCAACCTACCGCGACGGAAGTCGCCTGGCCCCTCCGGGCGCGTGCATGTCAACAGAAGGCCCAGCGGCAGCCGGACTGACGTCGCGCTTCTCTTCGATGCTCGATGCGAGTTCGAGCGTCCTCTTGTTGTCGCTCATGAAGAACTTGGCGCTGATCGCGGCGGGTTCGCGGATCCGACGACGTAGTGGAGTCGCTGTCGAGGTGGATCCGGTGAGTCGGCGATCTTGGCCTTCTTGGTGGAGAGTGCACGGTGGTTGCACCTCCGGCGATGTCGCCGCCACCGGCTCGTGCCTTTGTCGCCTCGTCGCGGCAGCCTTGATGGCGTTAGTTATCACGCAGGCGTCGTCGTTGGCAAAGCCGATGAGGCTCTGGATAGTGGCCCTCCACTCGTCGACCTTGTCAGCCGTCGGAGGGTAGTCGAGGAGCAGTTGAGCTCTCGCCAGAGCTTCTGCTGGAGTAGTAGGCGGCATTAGAGAACGGTGCAAGGAGCGGGACACACTCGGACTTCTAACTACGTTAGAAGGAGCTGCGCCCCGTCCGGGCGACCGTATCTCACTAGCGCCAGCATGTTGGCGCGCATGCTGGTCTTGAGGGTCTCGATCCAACGAACGTATGGCGTTGTGAACGCCATGACGTTGTTGGTCCCGCGTCTCCTGAGATGGGCGCGGGGGATGCGCGGATGCCGAGATTTGCGGTGCCTTGTCCTTGGACTTGGCAGCGTCGCGAGCACCTTCGCCGGGCGCCGTTCCTCCGCCAAATACCGCACCGCCACCCGTTTCCTGCGGTGAGGGTGGGTATGACGCGACGGCTCTGCTGCCGCCGAAGCCTTCTTCTTCGGTGGCATGTTGAGGAAGATGTTGATGGCGCCGCCGCGTGAACGCCGGATCGGATTCACACGGCCTCGACGCTTCTACCGGGCGCGCCAGAGATGTCGGGAGGCTGATCGTGCCACGGACACCTATGGGGCCGGGCGGAGCAGGCCCCTTGTGGTTCGGAGGGGCGGAGGTCGCACGAAGAGCGGATCGAGGCGATGCACACGAGCGGTTTTACCCAGCTTCGAGCTCTCCGGAGAGATAAAACTCCTCTGCTGCTGATTGATCTATTGTGTTCTTGCTAGGGAGCAATGTCAGCCACAAAACCTAGCGTGAGTGTATCTAGTCTATGGCCAGTTGAATGAATCGAGGCCTCGCGCAAGACGCGAACCGAACCTCGCGGAACCCCTCTTCACGTTGCACTCGGGCCTCCTTTTATATGCTCAAGGGTCTCCGACAGTGGCAACATAGGCGGGGTACGAATGTAAAACAGGAGTTGGTACACCTACTTGAACGATTAATGCGGTGCAAAAAATACCTAACTCTAACGGCAATGGACAAAAGCAATAAATGCCTGTCGTTGTCGCCCAAACAAAGGTAACAGAGACCGTCAGTGCACCTCCGCCGCCACGATGGCGAGCCTGTCCGCCGCTCGCCGCTTTGCTCTCCGCTGGCTGCACGGCTGCTCGACACGCGCCCATGGAACGATCCCATGGCGACACGTTGCTGGGTGAGCTGGAGCGGAGACGGAGAGAGTTTGCATGCCGCGGCAAGCGCCTTGCCGCGGCCGAATCCTTGTCGCGCTCGGAGACTTGTCGCGCTCCGAGCCTTCCCGGCAAGCTCCTCTTGCCGGGGCCTTGCCTTCTGTGTGCCTGGAGTGGCTTTCCCGACAAGCTCCTCTTGTCGGGGCCTTGTCTTCTCAACCTAATACTTTGTTCTTGAATGGCTCCAAGGGAGCCACGGAGGAGATTTATGCGGTGACGAGGCAAACCTTGCTGGGTGTCAAGAATCGTCTGGTGGGATCTAGCACGGATACTAGGGTACCCCTACTCTAGTACACCGACAGTTGCTGAGCCTGCACCCAAGGCACAAAAGCTGATGGGTGATGCCATAAAGTCAAGGGCTGCAACTTCAAAGCCCAAAGCTGCCCCCAAGCCCAAGAGTGCACCAAAGAGGAATACCAGGAGCATACCAGCAACTGAGAAGAACAAGGCTCCAATGCCTGAGGTTGATGCCGAGGAATATGAAGAAGGGCAGGTCCTAAGGAAGCTCAAACCCAAGATCCCAGACCACAATGATGCTCATCTTGTGGCTAAAAACATGAAGATCAGGAGAGATCAAGGGTTGAGGTTATGGAGAGAGTCAGATCCATATGCCACCAGGAGAAGGACTGCTATGGATTACAGGTTCCACACCAAGGAACAGCAGGACTTCTATGAGACTATCTTGTTGGATAAGAAGCCCATAGTTTGTGATATGAGGTGGGTCGACTGGACCTACATTCAGGAGAATGAAGAACACTATCCTAGAGTGTATGACAGCTTCAGTGCTTGTGGAGTTGCAGATTTTGTTGGGTAGAAGCTCACAAATTGGGACGATGAGCTCATTATGCAATTCTACTCCACAACACATTTCTATCCAGATGGCAGGATAGTGTGGATGTCTGAAGGAACACGATATCAGTCAACCATAGAAGAATGAGCAAGTCTGATCAATGCCCCAAAGGAAGATGAAGATGACTTGGACATTTATGCCAAGAAGAAGATGGGTCGCAACTCAATGTCACACATGTACAAGGAAATCCCAGATGATGCACTTGAGTCCTTCAAGTTTGGATCAGTTCATTATCTTCTGTCAGGGCTGCCTACAATCAACTTGATCCTAAGGCACACTCTTTTGCCCAAATCAGGTGACCACAACATGATTAGAGGGCATGCAATCAACTTGCTTCACGTTTTTGATGTGCCTCAGAAATTCAAAGTCATGAGCCTCATAGTTGAAACTATCAAGAGGACTGCAGCAGATCAGAAGAAGAGATGTGGATATGCCCCACAGATTCAGGAGTTGATAAACTCAAAGATGGGCACAGGAAAGTATTTGTTGGATAAGGAACACATGGTTCTCTATCCTGATTTTGAGGACAATCAAGTTGTCATGACAGAGAATGAACCAACATCAGTGCAAGCGCAAGAGAAGAAGGAGAAAGCAAGAAAAGAGAAGGCTGCCAAGATGCCAACTCAAGCAGAGGCATCTGAATACTTTCTGAAGAACAAGCAGGAGCAGCTTGGTTACTTGATAGCATCAACTCTGCCGATTGAGAAGGGGATGGCCACCCTAACTCAAAACCAGGAGAGTCTGGAGAGAATCATGGAACAAAAATTCTATGATCTTGATGTCAAAGTAATCGAGATTCGGGCCACCGTGGAGCAGCTACAGGATGACATCTGAGGAGAGGAAGGGCAGAACAACGACTGATGCATTTGCCAGAGTGCCACGAGCTCAGAGATCAGCTGCAGAGCCAGTTCAAGACACCAGAGTCACTTCACCAGCTCCAGCTACAGCTCCAGCACCACCACCTCCAGCACCAACTCCTTCAGCTCCTTCTACATCGACTGAAGACTTCGTTCTTGGAGTTCTTCGGACACCACCACCACCAGAAGACCAAGCCTGAGAGATGATATAGTCCTATGAATTTTCTAGGAACTTTTTGGTAACTTGTTGCCAAAGGGGGAGAAAAATGTATAGATCACAGGCTTCGAGAGAGAGAGATTTGCTTTTGTTCTCTCTTGTCTTTTTGGTTGAACTTTATTTGCTTGGTTGAGATACTATGCGATTACCTATGAGACATTGATGATCATGTGTTTGATCATAAGCTACACTTATGCTCATTATGATATTATCTTATTTATCCTTATATGATCATTCACTTTGCTTGGTGATGAGTGCATGTATTTAATCTTTGTTATTTTGAGCGCTCCACCAAGATGTATGTGACATGGAAGAGTAACCCATGAGCCTAATTCCTTGTGCATTTGCAGTCCAAAGCAAATATTTCTATGCAAAAATTTAGGGGGAGCTCTTGCTTATCACATACTTCTCAAAGCGACGATGTTTTTCAAATTTTCTTATCATTTGTCGAAGCTTTGATCTATATGTTGTCATCAATTACCAAAAAGGGGGAGATTGAAAGTGCAACTATCCCTAGGTGGTTTTGGTAATTCATAACAACATATAGCTCATTGAGCTAATGCTATTCCAAGACAAATATTTAAGGAAAGCTCAATGAATGGCATGGCATGGATGATGAAAGTGGATCCCTCAAAATATCAAGGACAAAGGATTGGCTCAAGCTCAAAAGCTCAAGACTCTACATTTTACATTTTAGTGATCCAAGATCACATTGAGTCTATAGGAAAAGCCAATACTATCAAGGAGGGATGAGGTGTTGCTTAATGAGCCTTTTTGCTTCATGTGCTTAGTGATATGCTCCAAAACCCTCCACTACTTTCTCACATCCACATATGACCTAAACCCAAAGTCAAACTCGGCCCTACCGATTCTTTCTAGCCGGCGCCATCGAGTTCAGATGTCTTAGCCACTGCCACAAACCCTAGGCAAATCGGTTTCACCGATAGGGATCTCAGTCTCACCGAGATGGGATTGTAATCTCTCTGTTTCCCTTTGTAACGTTTCGGTCTAACCGAAGTGAGCGATCGGTCCCACCGAGATTGCAATGTAAACTCTATGTTTCCCTTTCGTAACTTTTCGGTCTCACCGAAAGAGCGAATCGGTCCCACCGAGTTTACTGACCAACTCTACGGTTAGCTAATTACCAAATTCGGTCTCACCGAAGTCTGTAATGTCGGTCTCACCGAGATTATGTTATGCCCTAACCCTAACCATATCGGTCCTACCGAAGTTGCATGTCAATCCCAAGAAAACCCTAACGGTCACTAGGTTTACTAAATCGGTGCGACCGAGTTTGATGATTCGGTCCCACCGAGTTTGGTAAATTGTGTGTAACGGTTAGATTTTGTGTGGAGGCTATATATACCCTCCACCTCCTCTTCATTCGTGGAGAGAGCCATCAGAACAAACCTACACTTCCAACTTACGATTGAGAGAGAACCACCTACTCATGTGTTGAGGCCAAGATATTCCATTCCAACCATATGAATCTTGATCTCTAGCCTTCCCCAAGTTGCTTTCCACTCAAATCTTCTTTCCACCAGATCCAAATCCTATGAGAGAGAGTTGAGTGTTGGGGAGACTATCATTTGAAGCACAAGAGCAAGGAGTTCATCATCAACACACCATTTGTTACTTCTTGGAGAGTGGTGTCTCCTAGATTGGCTAGGTGTCACTTGGGAGCCTCCGACAAGATTGTGGAGTTGAACCAAGGAGTTTGTAAGGGCAAGGAGATCGCCTACTTCGTGAAGATCTACCGCTAGTGAGGCAAGTCCTTCGTGGGCGACGGCCATGGTGGGATAGACAAGGTTGCTTCTTGTGGACCCTTCGTGCGTGGAGCCCTCCGTGGACTCGCGCAACCGTTACCCTTCGTGGGTTGAAGTCTCCATCAACGTGGAGGTACGATAGCACCACCTATCGGAACCACGACAAAAACATGAGTGTCTCCAATTGCGTTTGAATCCTCCAAACCCTTCCCTTTACATTCTTGCAAGTTGCATGCTTTATTTTCCGCTGCCTATATACTCTTTGCATGCTTGCTTGAATTGCGTGATGATTGCTTGAATTGTTCAAAGATAGCTAAAATATGCCAAAGTCTAAAATTGGGAAAAGGCACAGCTTTTTAATTGGTCAAGTAGTCTAATCACCCCCCCCCCTCTAGACATACTTCAAGGTCCTACAGCCGGCATGGCGTGCGAACACGCAAAAGCTATACTGTCAGGCCTACGATATGGGTCTAGTAGACATGACATCTAGTGGGTCCCGCATAGTACTCAAGAACTCTTTGGGGGCTTGCAGCCGTTTATCCACCGGGCAAGCCAACAACCCCACGCTGTTCGCACGCCCTACTCGTCCCCGTCTTCTACCTTACAATAGTTCGCTCCCAGTCGTCCCGTCCTACATTACACCAGTTCAACTTCTCCTAACCCTTCTCCAAAATCCATGGCCTCCCAAATCTCCACGGTCGCCGCTGAGTACCAGGTTAGAGCCATCACCGGCAATGAGTTCATCGTCATCTACACCTATGGATCCACGATGAAGAAAGCATGCCTTGCTCGCTTCCTACGCATGTTCAACAGTTGAAAGGATGAGTGGGTCGCTGGGCTAGATGTTGAGTACACCACAGTCCTGGAAAGTGAGAAGATTCTAAAGGAGGCAGAGAAGAAGAAGCCGCCATGATCTAGGTTTGCATGCATAACGTGTGCTTGGTCTAACACATACGCCATGTCGACATTGAGTGCCAGGATTTTAAGAACTTCCTCAAGGACGAAAGAGTGAAATTCGTTATTGTAGACTTTAGGAACGACACGAATGTCCTGGGTTGGATAGGCCTCGTTGTAGGCCATCCCTTCGATCTCCAGAAGGCAAGCATGGTGTCCTCCTCTCAGCCTTCAATGCTGACCCTGGCAGGAGCCATGATTGATCCTTCGTACGCTCAACTGAAGAAACCTCACCACGAGTTTCATCATGCATGGGAGTCGAAGACAATAGATGAAGATCACATCATGTACGCAGCAATGGATGCCTACCTTTGTTTAAATATCTACAAGGGTTGGATGAAGAAGCAGAGCCCAGTGTCCGGTTCAAGCAAAGAAGCGTTGACAAAGATGAAGAGGAAGAGGGACGAGGACAAAGTCGAGGACGTGGACTCGGACTCCGACTAAGGTGGCAGTGTCGTCGCTCATGCTGGTTCTACTGCAGTGTCAAGCGGACTAGTTTCTTAGTTTTATTTCAGGGGTGTGTTGTGCTGAGCCCCCAGCAGAACTATGTTTATGTTCTTTCTCGTTATTTGAACTCTTTAGTACGTACAGTAGTACTAGTACTATGTCTTACTACTGTTCTTGTAGTTGGTACTACGGATCGTATCTTCGTGTTCCTACTGTACTTAGTATGTTCGTACTAGTAGTATAATTTGGGCAGTCAATTTGTGAAAGAAGTTTGATGGAGCGAAGGAAGAAGACGGCAGAGAAGCTACCCCAGTATCTATATTAGGGTGGCAGGGTGCCCATGATCTATCTTATGAGTGTTGGGTGTGGAGTGCAGTTCGTCGGAAAAAATGGATCGTGCCCGAGGTTAAACGGATGGCGGGAGTGGGGGTGGAGCATGGCGGTGGCAGGCGGTTCAGGGGAGGGCTCGATGCCTCAGAGAGAAGATGAACAATGCATCAATTTCGGAGGTTGAAGAAGCCCTTTTGGCCATCCATGTTGCATCCAGCGGCTCACAAGAGTCGACTGACCCAAATTGCTCCTTCAGATTGCAGGATCCACGTGGCATTCAAGGTCTCGAAGGTAGATTCCATGTCCACACCCGGTTTGCGGGATCGGCACGGGCGCGACCGGCTTCCGCCGCGACAACCACCACGCACGCCTCCTCCGCACGGGCGAAGAAGACATTGCCATGCTAGCTCCTCCTCGCCAGCGTGCTGGAGCACGCGCTCGTCCTCCTCTTTGTACGCTGCATGCATAGATGCGGCTCCACCAGCTGCTTGTGTGCTTGGCAGCACGGCGACATGGCGAGGAGGGACTGCGGACGACGTGAGAGGGCGAGCCTTCGGCTTCATGGCACAGGGATGGCGGTGACACGGCGGTGATGGGTGAGAAATGGTTGGCCGGAGCAGGCGGGCACCGGCATGCGCAACGGCAGCGGCGACATATTGATGAGTGCGTGTATGGGAGCTTAGTTTAGTTTTATATAGGGTTAGTCAAACTTAAAATAAAACCGTACTAGTACACGTAAACATTAGACTGAGCCAGTGCTTATATTAGTTACCACAACCACGATACGGAATCCTGTGCAAGCACGTGAACCGCGGCCGCGCGGTCGATCGAACAGCGTGTCAGCATGTCATGCTCGAAGGACATCCACCAAACCTTTTTGTGTGTGTGAAAACAATCCCCGAATATTACTCAACTTTTTTTCCTGGAAAAGTTCTTCATGCTACAATATTTCCATATATTTGTATTTAGCTTCAGTTCTTGTTTATTTGGATTTGGACGTTTAGGTGCACCCTAGTTTTTTTAATACTGATTTTGTGTGTGTGACTGAGAGAGAACATGTGTATGTGTCCATATGTGTGCTGTGGCAGAAGGGCAATGTGGAGACGGTGTGCGTGTGATAGAGACATAGAGAGGTGTGAATGTGCAAATGATCATGCATGAGTGAGACATAGTGAGATGCCGATACGTTGTGTATACATGAGAGAACAGTCTTCTATTTGTACTTGTGTGTGTGCATGTGAGAGAGAGAGGAGCATCCATAACACAACAACCATCTCTCTCGATTCGTCCGTCCTCGCACGATCGCATGTAACACATGCATCAATGCACACATTTTGACACCCTCACCCGGCCCCTGCCCACCTCAAGGCCCGCTATCAGTGTCAAAACCGGCGGATCTCGGGTAGGGGGTCCCTAACTGTGCGTCTAGGCGGATGGTAACAGGAGACAAGGGACACGATGTTTTTACCCAGGTTCGGGCCCTCTCGATGGAGGTAAAACCCTACTCCTGCTTGATTAATATTGATGATATGGGTAGTACAAGAGTAGATCTACCACGAGATCAGAGAGGCTAAACCCTAGAAGCTATCCTATGGTATGATTGTTGTTCGTCCTATGGACTAAAACCCTCCGGTTTATATAGGCACCGAATACACAGAGTCGGTTACAATGGTAGGAGATCTACATATCCGTATCACCAAGCTTGCCTTCCACGCCAAGGAAAGTCCCATCCGGACATGGGACGAAGTCTTCAATCTTGTATCTTCATAGTCCAGGAGTCCGACCAAAGGCTATAGTCCGGCTATCCGGACACCCCCTAATCCAGGACTCCCTCAGTAGCCCCCGAACCAGGCTTCAATGACAACGAGTCCGGCGCGTAGATTGTCTTCGGCATTGCAAGGCGGGTTCTTCTCCAAATCCCGTGTACCTGTTTGAATAGTGTCCGACTTCTCATAAATATCGCGCCCCTTGGCTTCCACGCCCAATAATGGCCATCTTCCACGTGTTGAACGAATGCGAAAAGCCAGGGTATTTTTACATTTACCCCCTTAGCTGCGCAAATGAGCTGTCTATATAAGAGACGAGGATCTAGATCCGAATCACACCATCTTCCCTTCGCGAGCTTTCATCGGAGCGCATCTCGGCGTAAATCCATTCCATCATGGGCCGGTCCGACGCGGCTCCTCCTCTCGCCCTCCAGTCCTCAGCACGGAGATTGGGAGAGATGTTCCGTCTCAAGACAAATGTAGCTAGTGACGCTCCAAACCAAGGGATTTCTTCCCCCGGCCTTCATGGTTCCGGTTCGAGCCGGACTCGCCACCTATAAGGGCGGAAAACAAGCGGAGAGCGTCCCCAGTCCCTCCCAAAGAGAGCGGGTATGCCTTGTCCCTTATTTAATAAGAGGGCTCGGATTTCCAATTGATCCGTTTCTCCGGGGGCTCCTGGAGTTCTATGGCCTCCAGTTACACAACCTTACGCCTGCCTCCATTCTGCATATTGCGGGCTTCGTGGCCCTTTGCGAGCTGTTTTTGGGCATCGAGGCTCATTTTGCACTGTGGAAGAGGTTGTTCTGCCTCGTACCCCGTTCTCAGGAGGGGTCGATATATCAAGTGGGCGGAGCCGAACTATGGCGCATCGCCGGGACCGGATATCTATCCGGAACCCCGAAGAAGGCGTCCGAAGACTGGCCTTCGGAATGGTTTTATATAGAAGACGTCCCCCTGCCGGACCCTGTTCGGATCGGCCTCCTGGAGTTCAGTAATGCTCCTTTGAAGAAACGCCTAAGTTGGCGTCCACGGAGCCCCCAGAGGGAAAATGACAGGGACGTCCTTTACCTGATGAGCCAAATAAGGTTGTTGGCTCATTCCGGACTGACCATGATCGGAGTCATGGCCACATGCATTATGCGGGGGGTGCAGCCGCTCCAATATAGAGGCCACCCCATGTGGGATTTCAACGGGGAGGATGATGCCACCCGCCATGGCCGTAAGGGGCCGGGATCGGTCGTCGATCTGATGAAGATCTTGTCCGCATTGTACAAGGGAGAAGAGGAGGAATTTCTTCACGTCAACCCACATTACGGATTTTCTATGAACAATCCTCCAAGCTGGGTAAGCGGACATTTCTTTCTGCCCATCCGATCCATATTCCCATAGTCAAGTATCTCATTTTTGTAATTTGGACGCAGGAACTGCGCCAGGCCGTAAAGGATATAAACAGCCTGCCTCCACAACCCAAAGATTCGGAACGGTTCCTCGATCCGGCCTCCCAAGAGGATCCGGACATATCGGTGGAGCTGATTGATGAGGTATTTCACCAACTGAGCATTGACAATGCCCTAGTTGCCATTACGGCCGATTACCCTGGAATACTTCCAGCCTCGCAGGTAACTGAGGCCAAAGCCCCAATACTTTGAGAATGATTCATCCGTGCTTATCTTTGATCATCGTATACCAACAGTGTTTTGCAAGGGGAGCCCTTGAGGCGGAAGGCCGAGCCTGCGGTGGCTAGCCAACGAGGCAAGACGGCCAAAGAAAGCTAAAAGGAGTACGGTCCGGATCGAAGCGTCGGTATAGCGGTATGGCGTGTCACCTTATTCCCAGGTTTTATTCCGGAAGGCATACTAACGCTTCGTGCTCTCTTCAGGAAAAAGAGCGCTCGCCGGACTATATCCGGAGAGGTTGCCAATCGAGCCTCCGCCAGCCAGGCTTCAAAGCCAGGCCCAGAAGCGGAGGCGAACACGAGGCGTGCGTCGGATGCTCCTCCGACAGAGGATGCCGACAGATTGTCTGCCACCACCTCCGAGGTGGAGAGTGCCATGAACCACAGGCGCCGCCGGACAATTCTTCGTGACACATGTTTCTCCCAAGAGGCGCTGAACGCCTTCAATTTGGGAGATGCGCACCTCCGTGCCGCTAAAGATGGTCTAGCCAGAGCCATGGAGCAGTATGTAAAAGACATACGAGTGAGGAAATTTAACAGTTATATATGCCAGTAGCCCCCGAGACTTGAAATAGTTAGAATAACGGATTTAAGGATCATTTATTGTGCAGGATCTTATAGAAAAGAATACCCAACTGTCCCAGGAGCTTGAGGAGTGCAAAGCCCAACTTGAGGCCGCACAAGCCGCGACAGGGGAAGCCAAAGAGACCCCCTCTGGTAACATATGCTTTTAAAAGATAAGTATGTTGTGAAGTGCAGCGTGTATATAGATCTGATAACAACATTGCAGATGGCGCCGGGGTAGATCCGGACAAGCAACAGCTCTTGCGCCGGTTAAAGGCCAGCGAGAACATGCTTACGAGGGTGAGGCAGGAGAAAAATAATCTCCAAGATGCCAACACCCAGCTGGGCCCAGCTGTCTGACTCCGTTAAGGAGAATCGGCGGCTTCGACACGGCATTTTTAGTAAGTGCTTAAACGAATTTTGAAAAATGAGTTCGGCGAGGAAGTCGACTAACATAGTTATGTCTGTAGGTATGTTCACAGGCCGTCCTGCAGAGGAAATACCCGGTTCTAAGGGTGACCTTCTTCCCGAGCTCTTACAATTGCACGAACGAGTTTGGCAGGTGATGAAAGGTGTCGCCCAAGCCTTGTGGCCATCTGTCTCCATGCCCGAAGGCCTTGGGGAGCTTGCAGAGAGGCTCCAGGGAGCGCAGAGGCGCTTTCGATTATGGAAGATATCGGCCTGCCGTCAAGGCGCCAGGGAGGCTTGGGCCATGGTGAAGACGCGGTACACGAAGGCTGACCCAAACCACATGGCCAAGGTCGGACCTGTGGGGCCAGATGGGAAGGAGATCCCTGTGAGCTTAGTGTACGGCCAGGTAGAATTGGCCGCAAAGTATTCCCATCAGAACTGTAAACTAGACAGCCTGTTAGATGACATTGAAGAGGAATACAATCAGTCAAATTGACTATGTAATTTAAGGTGACATGTAAAATGCCTTCTAGCCGGATTGTAGATCGTTTGTCATAGCGGACCTTTTCGCTTCAACCTCGGGACCCAATAGTCCGGAGTGTGTCCGAATACCCTTGCGGTTATATAAAACCGGGGCATGCGTGGAGACTAGGCGTAGGGGTCATTAGTGCTTTATCAGACAAGTGCCCAACTAGTTATGTTATATTACATGGTTAGTTAGAAACATCTTCACGGAGAATAGTTCCGTTAGGGGTTCCTTTCCACAGGAGGCATGCCACAAGTGCATGTTCGGACTGCGAAAAAAGCAGAAAAACATCTGGGGGCAGATAAATAAAATAGGTAAGAAATCTTCTTTTAGTTCACCAACCGAATATTCTCTTAAGAACGCTAGCTTTCGGCTCCACCCAGTCTGAGGTACACATCCGGCTGACCCGGCAGTAACAATCACAGAGGTGCTCCCTTTACCACCTAGCCGAACAATCGGGAACATAGGGGTAAGCACAGGAGCCAGGCAACCCAGCTTGGCCAAAACTTAAGTCATATCGATGCATATAATGGTGAATAAAAGGTACATGCAGAAGTGTGACACATGTATTAGGCATGAAGCCCTTATAATTAAGCTTCTGTAAAAGAAGACCCCAGGTACAATGAGTGCGGATGGCGCATCAAGTGTGCGGACAATGCGCTGACGAGCCTTTCAAAGGCTGGAAAGAAAAAGGAGGGAGAAGGAGAAAAATAGAAGACAACTAAAATATAAAATATGGACAGAAGAAGGAGACGAACTCAGAATCCGGCGCTAGGCGTAGAATCTTCGGAGACGAGCTGTGTTCCATGGGTTCGGCTCGAGTCGGTTATCTGATGCATCTCGCAGACGGTACGCTCCACCGATTAGGACTTGGTCGATGAAAGCACCAATATCGGTGTCAAAACCGGCGGATCTCGGGTAGGGGGTCCCGAACTGTGCGTCTAGGCAGATGGTAACAGGAGACAAGGGACACGATGTTTTTACCCAGGTTAGGGCCCTCTCGATGGAGGTAAAACCCTACTCCTGCTTGATTAATATTGATGATATGGGTAGTACAAGAGTAGATCTACCACGAGATCAGAGAGGCTAAACCCTAGAAGCTAGCCTATAGTATGATTGTTGTTCGTCCTACGGACTAAAACCCTCCAGTTTATATAGGCACCGAATAGGGTTAGGGTTACACAGAGTTGGTTACAATGGTAGGAGATCTACATATCCGTATCGCCAAGCTTGCCTTCCACGCCAAGGAAAGTCCCATCCGGACACGGGACGAAGTCTTCAATCTTGTATCTTCATAGTCCAGGAGTCCGGCTATCCGGACACCCCCTAATCCAGGACTCCCTCACCCGCACATCGCTCTCTATCTCGCATGCACAATCTCTTCGTGAAAACCCTATTTAGCATGTAGCTTTCCGTCACATACACACACATTTCTCTCCATAGGTTTGATTTCTCTCAATATCTGACACACACACACACACACACACACACACACACACACACACACACACACACACACCGCACACACACTCCCCCTCCCCAGAGCACACAATTCATCCCCATCCAAGGTCAAATGGCGACCACTCTCTCTTGTGCTTGTCTGCACCCCAACATGCACACCACCTTAATCTTCAAAGAGGGCATCGAGGAGATCGAAGATGGCGACCACACTACACTAGAGAATGCGGGGCCATTCGGAAGCCGGATGATGTGACAACAGCTAACTGATTCCTCCCCCCTCTCTCTCCCGCACAAAATTATCAATCCCTCTCTCTCCCGCACAAAATTATCAATCCCTTAACCCACGAGATCCTTCCCCTCTCGTCCATGTTTTTCCAGCTCTCTCATCAAACATGTTGTCTCTTCTCCTTCCACGTGTACAAAATCCGGATGCAGACGCATCTCACATATATTACATGTCTCCATATTTCTCACAGACCTAACTTATTCCTCTTCCTACTCTCTTGTCCATATACATACAATCTTTCCCGCCCTATCTGCTCCATCTTCGCAACCTCTCTCTACACGTTTCATTCACACATTGGGATGTGTTCGAAATGTTACTTTTATAATGGATGATGTAGAGTTATGGTTGGTTTTGTTGCATCCTACAAAGTAATAACTATGAAATGCATTTAGATTCTCATTTGACTGGTATTATGTGAGTTTGAGCATATTGTGAAGTACTATAGACCTCGTATACATCTTGGAATTCAACAATGATTGTAACTATTGAGTTGTATAGACCATTACATTCGAAGTCAGTAGCCTAATATATTTATTTCACAATTACAACAAATGATTAATTCACTACAAACCAAGAAAACAAATGTGCACTCCCTCCGTTTTTATTTAAGTCTGCGTATTAGCATTGGTCAAAGTCAAGTTTTGTTAACTCTCAGAAAGTTTATAACAAAAAATATTAACATATACAATAAAAATAGGTACCATTAGATTCATTATTGAATGTACTTTCACATCATACATATTTGTTATGGTAAATGTTTATATTTTTCTATAAACTTGGTCAAACTTTAGGAAGTTTGACTTCGGTCAAACCTAATATACAGAGTTAATAAAAACGGAGGGAGTAATAGTAGTTACTAGTACTACTAACTACTAGTACTACTCGCTAGTTGCTTAGCCCAATCACCCAACACGCCACACGGGGAGTTTAGTGTCACAAAATTTTGAGGTCGGCGGGAAAATCTCTTGCGACCCTGATTCGAGCAGTGCGAAGTTACCATCATAGCCTTCGGAACAGGCCTACGGATGACGCTTGGTAGGGGGCTGTTTTGGTAACTTCAGGTTCACCCTACCCAGCCAACCCCACCCCTGGCACCCAGAGTAGTACACCTGAATACTCCCCATTTTCTATCCCCACCGCAAAATGGACTTCTCCACGGCACCGCAACCTTCGTGCTCCTCCCCTTCTACATCGGCACACTCGTCCACCACAGAGCATCTGCCTCATTGATGACCTCGTATGCCGCACTGGAGCCGGTCCACCGTCGTCGTTGTACACGAAGCCTCTTCCCAGGCACCGTCTTCCACGATCTCGGATCTGCTTCCCGGAAGCAACCACCAAGCGCAGAAGCACCACCGTCATGGAAAATGAACTGACTCCTGTTGCCGACCATGATGCACAGAGGCCACCGCGACCATCGTTCTCCTCCTCGATTGGTAATGTGTGTATTGAATCTCTTAGCAGTACGCAGTTCCAATTTTTTTCATACCTACCCTTCAAATTTCCTGGTTGCTATTGTTCCCATAAAAGTAATTGGTTATAGCCTCCATTGTCCAATAGAATATTAGCTTGTAATTGTGCATCACTCCTGTATCGCGCTGTGCTTGGGTAGGTTCTTCATCTGCAACCAGTAGTGTGGCAAATGATGGAAAGTTTTTGAGAACTAGCAAGATGCCCATGCGTTGCACGGAAGATCAAGATGCATTTGTATGAGTAGTTTATCTTGTGGGAGAAAAGGATGAACGAGGGAAGGCCTTATTTGCAAATCTGGAGAGGGGTGTGGGTATCTTTCTGCAAAATTGCCATAGTTTCCTTCCTATCCGTCGGATATAAATATGACGGCCTATATTGCAGGATGGCACGCACACCATTATCACCAACTTTGTTTTTAAAAGAGTAGAGAAGTAGATATAAATATTAAATATTAAATAAATATAACAGTAGAGAAGAGAGAAGAGATAGCAGGGACGTCGGTAAAGGATCGCGCGTGCGCGGGAAAATGCGGTCGGGCGCGCGCTAGTTTTGGCGTGCGGCGTCCGGCTCGCTTTATAAAATACAACACCCTCCCACCGCTTTGTGCCTTGCCACCACTCTCTCCTTGCTCCATGCCTCTCCACCACTCTCTCCCCGCTCTGCGCCTCGCCACCGCTCTCTCCCCGCTCTTTCTCGCCTCGCCGCCGCGGCGCTGGGAAACTTGGGGATATCGCGGCGTCCGCGCGCGCTCCTCCGGTGGCTTCTCCGCCGAGATCCGGTTCCGAGGGATGCGCCTTGGCCTCAGCAATTTTGACATCGCCAATGAGGCCGCCCACGCGTACGACGTGGCGGCGTGGCGCCTCCGGTGGCCTGATAGAACATTGAACTTCCCTAACATGCCGACGCGAGAGCGGGCGCAGGAGTTCACGCCTCTGCCGCGGCTTATCACTGACGAGGATCGTCGCGACAACCGGAGGCGGGAGCACCGTCTCGGCATCACTGAGATGGACAAGGAAGCCATGGTGGTGTGGCGCCAACGCTTCCTACAGGACATCATCAACGAGCGCAAGTTCTACGCGCAAAGGAAGGCGGAGAGGGAGAAGAGGAGGGCGGAGCGAGCCACCTATCGCGAGCACAAGCGTACGCGAAAAGCAGACGCTCAATTCAACATGAGGCTTGGATCAGCGTCGCCCTGGGAATCCGACGATGATTGGTATCTTCACGCCTACATTGAGACATCGGAGGAGGACATCACCGAGGAGGAGTAGTTGAACTATCTAATTTTTTATCTATCTATGCTGAGAACTATCTATGTCTCTACTCTCTAGTCTCTACTCTCTATCTCTAATTCTCGATCTTAGCACTCCGGGCCCCAAAAACTGGCTATTCTGGCGCTGTATACGCTTTTTTAAAGCGCCGCGCATTGCGCTTCTGTTGGAGATGCTCTAACATGGCAGACGAGTGCTTTAATGTTTCCCACAAGATGTGTGAGTATTACTAGTATATTTTTCTTGCCATGTTGAGATTTTAAAACCACAAGTGCAAACATGCAGAGGAGCAATGAAGACCAAACACGGGATATTGGGGACATCTTCAAGGAGCGTGGCAAGTTAAAGAGGAGCTGCACCGAGCCTATAAAACAAGCTTTGGTAAGTAACACCCTTTCAATTACTTTCGTTTAGCCTCGTGCCCTTCGATGTGTATATGTTTTAGTTTCTGTTTCTCTTAGCCTTGTGTTCTTCGATGTGTAATAAGAAGAGTCTTAATCATCCTAATGCTTTCGTTTTTAGCTTGATGTAGGAAGTGGGTGTTCTCATCTTGTAGTCTGTTTTTATATTTTTCCTTTTGAATTCACTTCTCCGAGTCCTGTTTATCTGGCTTCTACTAAATTGATCTGGTTTGCTCTGAGTATTGATCTAAAAAAGAAGTAAATTCATGTCAGGATGCAGTTCCTGGGAGGAGGGAAGTATGGTCAACCTCGAGATCATGTTTCCAAAATGAGGCTGGATTACACACAAGGTGCCCGTTCCCTAATGATGATGGATTAGACACAAGGTGCAAGTTCCCAGATGATGCTGGATTACACACAAGCCAGGTGGATTCGTCAACTATTCATGTCCTAGTGGCTCTAGTAAAGGCTGAAAGAAAGCGTGCAGCAGCCCTTGAGAATGTAGCTGAGTTCCTGAAGAAGCGAAAAGAGCAATCAGATGCTCTCTTCACCCAAGCCAAAGAAGAGATGGAAGAAGCCAGAAAGAAGCTAGCAGAGGCATAGCAGGTTAGGCATCTCCTGCTATCTAAAACTGTTGTCAATAAAATTTTTCCTTCATAATAGCTAGGTTCAAATGTTTATCCAGTTAGCATGCCTATTGTGATGTCCGTGCATCTACTGATATGGCACAAAATAATTTTTTTTCGGGTCATGTAATAACAACAATTACTTTCCAAACAATAACAGACAAAGCATTGGACATGGTATATATAGTTCACGCGCAAGCCCAACATTCCAAGTTCAACTTCCACATCAAACTCATGTTCACAGACATCTGCACATTCATAGATAATGTCCACAACCATGATTCACTTCAAAGCCAAAAAAATGTGAGGAGAGTTATAAATAAAGAAAAACCTCTAGTTCCTGCTACCTGTGCGAGCACAACAAGTCAAGACCATGCATAATTAATTATATTTTAGTCAGATTTTGTGTTCTAAAATGCCAGCCGGCTCGCGGAAGGAAGTGTTGCCGGCACACGCGCGGATTAAATGGAGGCAGGCGGGGCAGTCTGAAGCCGGTTGCATGCGGCGAGGAGGCGTGTTCAGCTGGGCCTGCAGCGAGTAGGGCCCTCTTTGCCGGTGCACCGGCTCAATGCCTCCGCTATGAGAGGCCGCGTCCATGTCAGAGAAATCACTCCCTCCAGTCCTTTTTTGTTTGGGTATAACAAAATCTCGTTTTCCATTCACATTTTACAAGTAAAATTTGTGGACAAATTTTGACCCAAAATACGATGGGGACTAGTAAACCAGGACGGAGGTAGTAGTTTTTTTTATCAAAGAAGGGCTTCCCCCTTCCGATTTTCATTACTGAAAATCAACATCGAAACCATAGTATTTTCCCTAGAACTACCAGGTTCAACATCTCGCAACATAAACCCATACAACCATATGCCAAGGAGGTAGTAGTTATGAATTCCATTTTCGCTCCATACCAATCGTTCTAAAAACTACATAGTACTTATAACGCGCCATTGAAAATCGGAACTCTTACCCCGCTAAAAAAACTATATTTTAAATGTGGCTACTCGATCAATGGCAACTGGCGAGCCACCGCCTCTAGGCCGTTGACATGTGGTCCCGACCATCAACTCCTATGGATCAAATTATCACGCGAGCTGACTAACCACGTACCATGTACCCGCACATGCAACAATCGTGCACCTAGGGTCTTAGGGTCTACTATTTGTTAACGGTGCCTTTATGTAACTCTCATGTGTGCGAGACAGCGAGAGACCGACTACATGCGTGCGCCTCTTCTCTTCGTATATGTACTCCATCGTTTGTCTGGTGTCCAAAAAATTATACAGTAGTAATATCTACTAGCAATGTGCCAATGCGTTGCCACACGATCAAAGTAGATTAATACATATTCACCGTTTTGATAGAAAAAAGAGTCTAGTTTTGAAATACGTATATCACTACAAATATGTTATGTTTCACTCAGAATATATTCCTTTGGCGGTTTTGATGAAATAAGGGAGGAATGTGGTTGGTTTCAAGATTCGAGAAGTGGTATATCTCTAATTTCTACTCTTACTAGCAAGATGCATGTGCGTTGCACGAAACATCAAGATCTTGTGGGATAAAAGGATGAACGAGGGAAGGCCTTATCTGCAAATGTGGAGAGGAGTGCGGGTAAATTGTCATAGTTTCCTTCCTATCCGTAAGATATAGAACGGGCAGCCTATATTGCAGGATGGCAGGCACACCATCATCACCGACTATGCTTTTTATAAGAGTAGAGATAAAAAACAGAGTTGGTGATGATGGTGTGCCTGCCATCCTACAATATAGGCCGTCCAATTTATATCTAACGGATAGGAAGGAAACTATGGAAATTTTGCAAAAAGATACCCACACCCCTCTCCACATTTGCAAATAAGGCCTTCCCTCGTTCATCCTTTTCTCCCACAAGATAAACTGCTCGTACAAATGCATCTTGATGTTCCGCGCAACGCATGGGCATCTTGCTAGTTGTTGCAAAAAGCCCATGTGTGTGTGTGTGTTGTGTGTGTGAGAGAGAGGGAGAGAGGAGGAGGACAGAGTGCATGTGTGACAAAGACACAAAGAGTGTGTGTGTGCGAGAGGTATCAGCTTAAAATGAGGCGATAGTGTCTGTGTGTGTGCACAATCGAGAGGGCGTGTCTCAAGAAGGGACGGAAAATATACATAGATACAAGGAGCGCGAGAGAGACATGTACACGATAGTGGAAGCACGAAAAGGGTGTATAAACCTATCTGGAGGCTAGTCGATCAATGTTTGTGAGAGAAATACGAGTCGGGGGTGCGAAAGCGAGAGTTTTGTGTGAGAGAGAGAGAGAGAGAGACGGTAGTCGGGAAGGGGAGTGTAAGCAGGAGTTGTGTGAGAAAGAGAGAGGGGGGAGTTTGTCTGATCAGTAAAAAAATGAATAATGTCAGTTTTATAACTGGGATGGAGACGAAAAGGAGACCGCAACAAATGTTGTGTCTGCGGGAGAGAGTAATTTTAGTGGTATGAGTCATATCTAGAGACATATAGGGTGTGTGAGAGAACCACACAGAGAGAAAGACAAAGTGGAAGACGTGTGAGACTGTGTGTGTGGCGGTGAAAAAGAAAGCTTAGGTACCTAGTGATACCACAGAACGGTAGAGACGCGAGAGATAATGAAAACCGTGTAATGTATAATGAGAGGGAGAGTGTGACACTTCTCAAGGGAGACGTCGAGACACCATGTTTGAGAAAATAGGAGAAACATGAAGTGAGCGTGTGATATGTCTCCAACGTATCTATAATTTTTTATTGTTCCATGCTGTTATATTATCAATCTTGGATGTTTTACAATCATTTATAGTCATTTTATATCATTATTTGGTACTAACCTATTGACATAGTGCCAAGTGCCAGTTGCTGTTTTTTCCATGTTTTTTACATCGCAGAAAATTAATATCAGACGGAGTCCAAATGCCACGAAACTTTACGGAGAATTTTTATGGGCCAGAAGGAACACAAAGGGCCTGTCAGGCACTGGGGTGCCCCGAGGGGCACAACCCACCAGTAGCGCCAGAGGCCCAGGAGCCCCCTGGTGGGTTGTGCCCACCTCAGGTGCCCCCAGAACCGCCTATTTGCTCTATAAATACCCCAATATTCCAGAAACCCTAGTACACTCGACGAAATATTCATCCAGCCGCCGCAGAGTCCAGAACCACCAGATCCAATCTAGACACCATCTCGGATGGGTTTCACCACCTCCAATGGTGCCTCTTCGATGATGCGTGAGTAGTTCTTTGTAGACCTTCGGGTCCGTAGTTAGTAGCTAGATGGCTTCCTCTCTCTCTTTTGATTATCAATACAATGGTCTCTTGGAGATCCATATGATGTAACTCTTTTTGCGGTGTGTTTGTTGGGATCTGATGAACTTCGAGTTTATGATCAGTTATATCTTTTTATATCCATGAAAGTTATTTGAGTTTCTTTGATATCTTATATGCATGATTGCTTATAGCCTCGTATTTCTTCTCCGATATTTGGGTTTTGTTTTGCCAACTTGATCTATTTATCTTGCAATGGGAAGAGGTGCTTTGTAGTGGGTTCGATCTTACGGTGCTTGATCCTAGTGGTAGAAAGGGAAACGACACGTATGTATCATTGCTACTAAGGATAAAATGATGGGGTCTATCTCTATGTAGATAGATCTTGTCTACATCATGTCATCATCCTTATTGCATTACTCCGTTTCTGGCGCCGTTACCCGAAAGGGATTGACAACCCCTTTAACACGTCGGGTTGCGAGGATTTGTTATTTGTGTGGAGGGGCTGTTTACGTTGTGTTGCTTGGTTCTCCTACTGGTTCGATAACCTTGGTTTCATATCTGAGGGAAATACCTACATGTGTCTTTGCATCATCCCTTCCTCTTTGGGGAAATACCGACGTAGCTTCAAGCGACATCAATGTGTGGGTGAGCTGGAGAAAAGAGAGTGATAGCTACATGAAGGAGCATGCAAGAGATGGGCGTGAAAGGAGTCAACATAAAAGGGATTCAAATATTTGAATTCGAGATGATGATACATGTAATTCATACTCGAACCAAAATTGATCTATCAAACATGCATACTCATATGAATTCACGTGCATCTATGTTATTTAATATGTAGATATTACTGATCCACACATTTTAGTAGAACATAGTATGGTTTACATTTTTTGAATTCAACCTTGTGATTTTGAGATCATTGTATTTGTAAATCATATTATACATATAAAGGCGCAGAATTCTTTGCTGCTTTTGAAAGTATATATAAAAAATGATGTATATAGAATTTTATTCCAATCGAAAATGGATCCTGCCCGAACAAAAACAGAATACAAACTGGATTCGAATTGAGTTGGCACGATGGCGATGCACTCTTGCTCTGCAAAAATTTGAACGAAGCGAGGAAAGTCGCAGTAACCGCCTGAAACCAAAATCTGCGAGATGGAAATTATTGCCTATCCCTGACACGCAAAGCCTATCGGCTCAATTTCTATAGGTTTCGATAGGGGTAGGTTTGTAATTTCACTCAAACGTGACATAACCGACTCTCACCTGAATTCATACATGATGGGCGCCAAAACACAGTGTCTTCTTGGCCGAAATGGACTCCCTCCCGATTCATACATGGTGGGCGCCAAAACAAACTCTCATCGGCAAATATTCGGTGTATGCGAGATTACCATCCTATCCCCAACCGACTAATATTGCTGTGATGTAGGAAATTTTAAACGGGGGCTAAGTTTGTAAATTTCCTCGCATTTGAGACAAGCGCACCCTGAAGACATGGTTCACCCTTCCTCTCTCCCTCCATTTCCCCATTCGTACTTAGTGGGCGCCAAAACACCCTCTCCACCCCAGCCTCCACCGTCCGCCACCCCATTCACCGCCGTCCTCCTCAACCATGCCGGAGCTGATACCCCAACGCCGTCGTCCATCACAAGAGACCGACCTCTCTCATCCATGGCTTCGGACCGGGATCCTTGCATCTCGTCCTCTCGCTTCATCCCCGCCGTTTTCCACTTTGCTGGCGCCGCTGTCGGCGTTCTGGGAACGAGGGTCCCCAGACTTGCCTGCCTGCGGCCCACAGCGTGGCCAAGCAGCAGGCGGTACGGTCCATCTTCGTCAACAAGGCACCCAAGACCCTCGCGAGGGTCCAAGCCTCACGAGGTGGATGACACAAGACCTCCTCTGGAGTGGCCTAGCCAGGCAGGCTCACGAGGAGCGGAGATATCAAGGCGAGGCAAACCTCACGAGGCTCTCGTGACGTGAGCCATGATGAGCGGTACCAGGCGGGCGCCAGCGCGCGCAGCGTCCCTATTTCCTCTTTGGTGCTAACGAGGCCAGCGCAGGCGAAGAGTACCGAGATATCAGGCAAAGGTTGCCATATTGGTGCAACGAGACCTAGACCAGGAGGACGACAAGACAGAGGTCATCGTGGAGCCCAAGACGGCGTCACCCCAGAGCTTTTCGCAGGCGAAGACTGCTTTTGTCAGGACAACTTGTACTAGTTGTCCCCCTTCAAATTTTCCCGTCGTTGTTGGCTCCCTTCCCGCTCGATATTTGGGAAGAGGACCAGGGCCTCTATAAATAGGACTAGCCACCACAGTAGGAGGCAACTGATATCGAACTGGTTCACATCCTCCTCAACTACACAAGCACAAGAACACCTCAACCTCAGGAGGCTGTTCTTCCCTTGTATTGTTCATCATCAGCCCAAGAGGCAATCCACCACCACCACAATGGAGTAGGGTATTACACCACAACGGTGGCCCGAACTAGTATAAACCTCATGTCTTTACGTATTTGCGAGTTAAATCGAGTTCGTCCGCAAGATCTTAGCGAGCTAGAGCGTAGATCGGTAGGAGGGAAAGACTTCACGCGCACCCCAGTGTTCAAACCTTAAGGGTTTGCCGGAACCCCACATCCGACATTTGACATGCCAGGTAGGGGTGCGCCCGAGCTCCTCTCCACCAACCTGCGCCCCGTGCCGCCGCGCTTCGCTCCCATGGCAGGTGCCCCGCCACCCGCCTCTGCGACCGACACCAGCAGTAGGGAGTCTGGGTACCGAGCCCTGGCCCCCGCCCTGCGGCGAGTGCAGTGGCCAGCCAAGTTCAAGCCGGAGATGCCGCCGCGTTACGATGGCGCGGCACCGTTCCTGCAGGCATACGAGGAGGCCGTCCTCGATGCCGGAGGCGACAACAAGATCATCGCCAACTGGTTCCCCATGGCCCTCGCCGGCGAGCCGCGCGCCTGGCTTCTCAACCTCCCGGGGTCCACGGTGGCGTCCTCGGAGGAACTCCACAACCTCTTCACCGCGCGCTACGTGGTGCCGGCGCACCACGCTGTTGCGGCGCTGCTGGTTGGCTCTCAAGCACCGCCTTCAGATCGCCACGTCAAGCCTTTCTTCCGTCAGATTGGGGCAGCCTCCAAGCGCCCAGGGGCTCCGCCGGGTTGGGCTACGCCGGAGGCCGACCTCACCTTCGACTCAGAAGACCACCCCGGCTCCACCGCCAGCTCTGGCATGCTCCCAATGCTCTGCACGCCTACCATCTGCAACGTGGCCGTCACCAAGACCCTCATCGACGGCGGTGCCGGCCTCAACTTGCTCTCCGTAGAAGCCTTCAGCCTCCTCCACGTGCCGCCCGAGCGGCTCAACCTCAACAAGCCTTTTTCGGGAGTGGGTGGTGGAGCTTCCCACTCTTTGGGGCAGATCTGCCTCCCTGTCACCTTCGGCACGCACGACAACTGCCGCACTAAGCTGGTGGACTTTGACATCGCCCGCATTGGTCTCCTATACAATGCCATACTCTGGTACCCGGCTCTCGCTCAGTTCATGGCGACGACACACCCGGCCTACAACCTCATGAAGATGCCAGGGAGCAAGGGCATCCTCACCATCAAGGGGGACACTAAGGAGGCCGTGACGGTGCTCAGACTCGCCTTCAAGACCACGGCAGCAGCACAGCCAGCCGGCGCCAGTACGCCCGAGGCCAAGGAGACCGCACCCGCCAAGAAGAAGCAGTTGTTCACCCAAGACAAGGCGGAGACCAAGCAGGTGTCGGTTGACGAGGACGGGTCTTCAGGAGCCACCTTTACCATAGGAACCAGCCTTGACCTGGGACAAGAAGAAGCTTTGGTGAGGTTTTTGCGCGCAAACAAGGAGATATTCGGCGTGGGAGCCCAATCACCGGTAGGGGCCCCGAGAGAGGTGATCCAGCATCATCTAAGGGTGTGCCCCAACATGCGCCCCGTGAAGCAGCGGGCGAGACGGCAGTCCACTGAGAAGCGGGCCTTCATCGTCCAAGAGACACGCAAGCTGGAGGCGGCTAGTACCATTCGAAAAGTTCGATACCCTGATTGGCTGGCGAACCCCGTCGTAGTACCGAAGAAAGGTGGGAAGGAACGGATGTGCGTCGACTTCACCAACCTTAACAAAGCTTTCCCCCAAGATCCGTTCCCCCTTCCGCGCATTGATCAAATCGTCGACTCCACCGCCGTGTGTGACTTGCTATGTTTCCTGGATGCGTTCTCTGGATACCACAAAATCCAGAGAATGGATGTGCGTCGACTTCACCAACCATAACAAAGCTTGCCCCCAAGATCCGTTCCCCCTTCCGCCCATCAATCAAATCGTCGACTCCACCGCCGAGTGCGACTTGCTATGTTTCCTGGATGCGTTCTTTGGATACCACAAAAACAAGATGGCGGTGGAGGACATGGAGAAGACAGCCTTCCTGACACCATGCGGGGTGTACTGCTACACCTGCATGCCCTTGACTGCATAGCAACTTGGCGCAACCTTTCAGCGGCTGATGCACATCACCTTGGGGCGGCAGCTCGGCAGGAACACAGAGGCCTACGTTGATGACATAGTGGTCAAATCTCGTGAGGCGAGGACATTGATTCAAGACTTGGAGGAGTCCTTTGAGAGCTTGCGCCAGGTGAACTTGAGGCTTAACCCGGAGAAGTGCGTGTTTGGCGTCCCCTCCGGCAAGCTACTAGGGTTCCTCGTATCCCACAGAGGGATCGAGGCGAACCCGGAGAAGATCAAGGCCATCGAAGACATGAGCCCACCACAGACCCTCAAGGAGATGCAAAAGCTAGCAGGGCGGGTGACCGCGTTAGGGCGTTTCATCTCCAAGCTAGGCGAGCGCGCCTTACCCTTCTTTAAGCTCATGAAGAAGAAGGGCCCCTTCGAGTGGACCCCGGAGGCCGACCGGGCCTTCCAAGACCTCAAGAAATACCTCACCAGCCCCCCGGTGATGGTGGCACCACGACCTCTCGAGCCTCTGGTACTTTACCTTGCTGCCACTCAGTACTCACTTGTTGCAGTCTTGGTGGCGGTTCGAGGAGCGCCAAGACAAGGGTGTGCAGCGCCAAGCTAGAGCTGATCTGTGCTTGAGGTCGGGAAGGCGCCATGAGCCATCGGCGGAAGACCAAGCTCAGCAGGGCAACATCGCAGAAGCTCCTGAGGATGGTCAGGTCTCAGGAAACGCTCCACCTCAGGATATGCCACAATCTCCGCAGGACCCGAGCCTCGACAGTGTGCCAGCCCTCGTCGAGCACCCGGTGTACTTCG
Source organism: Aegilops bicornis (assembly GCA_021605145.1). Taxonomy (NCBI): domain Eukaryota; kingdom Viridiplantae; phylum Streptophyta; class Magnoliopsida; order Poales; family Poaceae; genus Aegilops; species Aegilops bicornis. Next base: position 391,959,857 of record CM038672.1, read on the forward strand.
TCAGCACCGTACTGCGGGACGCGAGGGCGCGCTACCCCATGCCGCAAAAGCTCCTGCTCGCACTCTTGGTGGCCTCGCGCAAGCTGCGGCACTACTTCCAGGGCCACCCCATCAAGGTCGTCTCAGCTTACCCATTGGAGAGGGTACTCAGGAGCCCAAACTCAGCCGGAAGGGTCGCTGAATGGAACATCGAGCTGCAAGCATTCTAGCTGGAGTTCAACACTACCAGGGTCATCAAGGGAGTCGCGCTTGCCGATTTTGTGGCAGAATGGACAGATGCCCCGGCTCTTGAGGAAGGAGAAGACCGGTCTACCTCCCCAGGAAGTGAGGCACCAGACGGCTGGGTCATGTATTTTGATGGCGCCTTCGCACACCAGGGCGCGGGGGCTGGAGCAGTGCTCATCTCGCCCACTCAGGACAAGCTTTACTACGCCATGCAGCTCTCCTTCCAGCACGGCAAGAAGGTCTCCAATAATATTGCTGAATACGAAGGCCTCATAGCTGGCCTGAAGGCTGCGGCGGCTCTGGGGGTGAGGCGCCTTACCCTCAAAGGTGACTGGCAGCTCCTCGTCAACTTCTCCAACAAAGTGTACGAGCCGAAGGACAAGCACATGGAGGCCTACCTTGTGGAGGTGCGCAAGATGGAAAAGCAGTTCTCGGGCCTGGAGTTGCAGCACGTGCCCCGAGGCACCAACAAGGAAGCCGACGACATCGCCAAGAGAGCATCCAAGCGGAAACCGCAAGAGCCCAGCGTCTTCGAAGAGTGGCTCTTCAAGCCATCAGCTACGCCACCTCTTTCAAGCACGACCCAGCCTCGGGAGGAGCACCCACAGCCCCCGACCACGGGAGCCCCAGCTTGTGGCCCAACCTCAGGAGCTCAGTTGCTCTTGGCGCTCGAGCCCCAGGAGGAGTGCTGGACCAAGGAATTCAAGGAGTACCTGATGCACGGGATGCCGCCGGAGAAGGAAGAAGACGCAGAGCGCGTGGCCCGACAGGCCACGGCATACTGCATTCAAGACGGCGAGTTGTACAGGAAACGACCGAACGACGTCACGCTATGCTGCATCTCCAGCGATCAAGGAAGGGAGCTGCTGATTGACATACACGGCGGGGACTGTGGACATCACTCATCGTCAAGGACCCTCGTCGGCAAGGCCTTCCGCAACGGATTCTATTGGCCTACAGCACTCAACGATGCAGCCGAGCTGGTGAAGTCCTGCGAAGCTTGCCAATTCCACGCCAAGCAAATCCATCAGCCCGCTCAGGGCCTCCAAACCATTCCGCTCACGTGGCCGTTCGCGGTCTAGGGGCTGGACATCTTAGGCCCGTTCCCACGAGCGCCAGGGGGCTACCGCTATCTCTATATCACCATCGACAAGTTCACCAAGTGGGCGGAAGTGGAAGCCGTCCGTACCATTCCAGCCGGCTCTGCTGTCAAGTTCATCAAGGGCCTCGTGAGCCGCTTCGGGGTCCCCAACCGCATCATCACAGATAACGGCTTGCAGTTTACTAGTAACCTCTTCAAAACCTATTGTGCTAACCTTGGAACGCAGATCTGCTACGCTTCGGTGGCCCACCCCAGGAGCAATGGTCAGGGCCAACGCGCCAAGGCTGAGGTCCTGAGGGGCCTCAAGACCAGGACCTTCAAGAAGAAGCTGGAGGCCTGCGGCAGGGGCTGGCACGACAAACTCCAGTCCGTGTTGTGGTCCATCCGTACCGCCGCTACCAAGCCAACGGGCGAGAGTCTGTTCTTCCTCGTCTACGGAGCCGAAGCAGTCCTCCCTCAAGAAGTCAAGCATCGCTCCGCGCGGGTCCTGGCGTTCGACGAAATGCAGCAGGACGCCATGCAGGGGATGGATCTCGTGCTGGGGGAGGAACGCCGACGCGAAGCCGCATTGAGGGCGGCAAGGTACCAACAAGTGTTGTGGAGGTACCACTGCCGCAACATCCACTCCAGGACGCTCGAGGTGGGCGACCTCGTCCTGAGGCGGGTCCTCTCCAAGGAAGGGCTGCACAAGCTTTCGCCCATGTGGGAGGACCCGTTTAGGATCGTCCATGTATCCAGGCCGGGTGCAGCGTGCCTGGAGACGCGGGAAGGGGTACCCATCCAGAACGCCTAGAACATCCAGCACCTCCGGAAGTTCTATCCATGAAGCAAGGCCCAGAGCCTGAGAAGAAAGGCCCAGAGCCTGTGAAGAAGGCCCAGTGCCTGTGAAGAATCGCCGCCCATGACACTCTCACGTAATAATGAGTGGGGCTGTACATGCCCCGGAGTCTCAGGAGCGCTGGCCTCAGGCCCTGGGGCTCCCTCCCATGCCTAGTGGACATCACTTAGCTCCGCGCTGGTGAGAAGACTTGAAGACTAGATTAGGTGCCGGACGCGGCTTTTCATTTTCTTTCGTCGTTGGCTCGCTTTTCCTTAATCGGAGTTGCTCTTGGTGTTCGTTGCTAATTTGGTTCCCTAGCCTTTTACCGCATTTTTTGGCTCTAGTTTGCTCATGTTCTCTCTCTCGCATACCTCGCGAGGGGGCTAGGCAGGTGCCCTCGTGAGCATTTGTCTTCTCTCTGCCTTCTCGCGAGCCACCCTCGTTCAAGCCTAGAAGCTGGCACATCTCTCCTAATCCGTGTCCCTCGGGTACCGCGATACAAGGCGCCAAGTCAAGGCTTGAGTGGATGGCAAATCCTTTAGTGCACCCCCTAACGAATTTTTTGCAGTTTCCGAGCAACGCAGACACCTCGTGAGGGAAAGGGCGTCCCAAACACACCAGGTTAAGTTATCTTTGTGCAAAATAACAACACGGCATGGGAACGACACGCACAGTGCATTAAACAAAGAACAACAGTTTGATACACGCCCCTCTGGGCCCATACTGGTTTCGTTTTCTGATGCAGGAAAGAAAGAAAAAGCTAAGCAAAGCAGTGTTGCAGCAATCCGCAGAGGCAAGCCCTTGGTGACGCCCCGAGCCTAGCCAGACCCCTCCTCATGCTTCACGAAGGCGCAACGACGAGATGACCCGCTGCCTCCTTCGAAGCAGGCGCGGCGGCTGGTCGTAGCCACCGCTGCTGGAGCTGTCACCGGAGGAAGAGCCTTCGTAGCTGGAGGAGACGCGGTCGCCGTCGAGGGCAGGCTCGCCCTCATCCTCATCGCGACCATCACAAAGGCCGAGCACCCTCACCGTTGTTCGTCTCGGGGCAGCACCCGGCGCGGCAACCATCTTCCCCGAACACCCTCACATAGAGGGTCGATTCACCATCGTACCTGAAGTGGAGGGTGCACCGCTACCAGGCTGCTGTGTGAGCAAGCGTCGCCACCCGCGGGCCAGGGCTATGTTGCCCGCGGCGGAAGTCTCGACCGCAACCCAAGAGGCCCTGCTACAGCAGCCATCCGCCTGCAGCCAGAGCCCGCCCGGACCAGAGGCTGGCAGTTCACCGGCGAAGAAGCACGGAAGATGGAGCCAGTTGCCGGCCGGGCTCTCCGACCAGACAATGAACTCCGGTGACACCTCGGCCGAATGGAAGCTCGGGCGGGGAGGCCGCGCCACCATCGCGCGCCTCCCCTCATCCGCTGAACCACCATGGATGGGACGATCCCCTCCGCGTGCCGCGGCGCCACCTCGACGGAGGGCCCGCGGCGAAGTCGCGGCGTGCTGCTTGCGCGGGCGGCAGCGGCCCGCGGCAAGTAGCCGAGGAACCGGGGCCCTCGCGAAGGGCCTTTCCCTTCTCGACAGCAGAGAACTTCTTTCGTGGCGCCATCGATGGCACAACAAGCAATGGAGTAGAGAAGCAAGCAAGCGAGGAAGAGATGGGCAACGGGGGCTCCGCCCCCTCCCCATTTATAGCAAGAGAAGGCCAACCGGCGTCTCCCACGATCGCATGTAATGATGGTTTTCCTTGCGTGTCGCAGGGACTTGTCAAGTCATGCAGTTGCCGAGGCAGCATAGGGAAGCGGAGACGCCCACGTCCAATCAACCGCCACGCGTCAACCGAGGCCGCAGGCCTTTTGGGGCCCGCGGTGCTCCGAACTTGACCCTTGGCTTCACCGCGAAGCCAAGCCCGAGCACACCTTGGGCCCGGGGGCTAATGTCGGTGTTCTAGGAACGGGATCCCCTGACTTGCCTGCCTGCGGCCCACAGCTTGGCCAAGCAGCAGGCCGTACGGCCCATCTTCGTCAACAAGGCACCCAAGACCCTCGCGAGGGTCCAAGCCTCGCGAGGCGGACGACACAAGACCTCCTCTGGAGTGGCCTAGCCAGGCAGGCTCACGGGGAGCGGAGATACCAAGGCAAGGCAAACCTCAAGAGGCTCTCGTGATGTGAGCCATGACGAACGGTACCAGGCGATGCCAGGCGGGCGCCAGCGTGCGCAGTGTCCCTATTTCTTCTTTGGTGCTAACGAGGCCAGCGTAGGCGAAGAGTACCGAGGCATCAGGCAAAGGTTGCCATATTGGTGCAACAAGACCAAGACCAGGAGGACGGCAAGACGAAGGTCATCGTGGAGCCCAAGACGGCGTCACCCGAGAGCTTTTCGCAGGCGAAGACCGCTTTTGTCAGGATAGCTTGTACTAGCTATCCCCCTTCAAATTTGGCCGCCGTTGTTGGCTCCCTTCCCGCTCGATATTTGGGAAGAGGACCAGGGCCTCTATAAATAGGACTAGCCACCACAGTAGGAGGCAACTGATCTCCGACTGGTTCAGATCATCCTCAACTACACAAGCACAAGAACACCTCATCCTCAGGAGGCTGTTCTTCCCTTGTACTGTTCATCATCAGCCCAAGAGGCAATCCACCACCACCACACTGGAGTAGGGTATTACACCACAACGGTCGCCCGAACCAGTATAAACCTCGTGTCTTTCTGTTTTGCAAGTTCGTCGAGTTCGTCCGCGAGATCTTAGCGAGCTAGAGCGTAGATCGGTAGGAGGGAAAGACTTCGCGCGCACCCCAGTGTTCGAACCTTAAGGGTTTACAGGAACCCCACATCCGACAGCCGCTCCTACGACCATCTCATCCACCGCGCCCGCCTCCACTGTCTACCATCCTAGATATGCTTCCACGCTGCCAACAACAATCTCTACCGCAGCACCATCAAATTCTCAGTAGATGCATACACGGCGTCGCACCAGAGGCGGTACTCTTTCGTATCTGCTCAACTTATTTATCGCAACAAGAAAATAGATCGCCACTGCTTTACTCTGATTTCTTGTCCATCACTTACTTGCTAGTTGAAAGAAAACATTGGTTGCGAAGTTGCCTTTGTCCGGTTTGCACCTTCAGATCCGCCATGGCACGCTCAACACTATACTCGCAATGCTTATGGTTTTTGTCTTTTATATGCCACACTAGTTAAATGATAGTAGACTAAATTTCAAAATTGGGTCAGTCGATTTTTAAGAACTCTCCGGAGTTCGTCGGTGCGAAGGAAGGGGCTCGAGTAGGGACGATGGTTGTGGGGGGCGGTGGTGGGGCCTCGCCGAACGAAGAAAACTCGACATGGGTGGGGGCGGGGGTGGGGGTGGGGTGGCAGAGGAACACATGCGGTGGGGGCGGTGCAGGGGAGGGGGGTCGGGGCCGATGGTTCGGCCGTCGGCCCGGGCGGTGGTCTAGATGGGAAGAATCGAGACGAGGAAGAAGAAGGGTTAGGAGGCGAGGATCTTCATCCAACCGCTGAAATGGTCGACTAACCCAAATGACAAAAGTCACGCGACTTGCATGCGGACATGCCTTTATATTCAAGACCATCATCGTAGTCGCTTAACACTGCTCCTGAATCCATCAAGCTAAACAACGTGCCACTCATAATTCCAAACTTGTTGCTAAAATACGAATCTGATATGATGCTGATATTACTAAAATAGATAACGTTTAATTGGTCTGCTAATGTTCCTACTTTACTTTCGAAAAGCATGTGCACCACATATAGAGAGATAGCAGGGAGTTGCATTCTTAATGCGCTCTAGTTCATCATGTGTGGGCACTGCGCAACGAACATTTTATTTTCCAAAATTTGCTTGCTCTTCTTTAGCATGTTCCTCTTCCGTTCTTCTTTAATAAGTACTCTCTCCGTTCCTAAATACAAGTTTGTGTATAGATTCCACCATGGACTATATATGGAGCAAAATGGGTGCATCTACACTCTAAAATGTATCTGTATACATCTATATGTGATCCATAGTGGAAATCTCTACAAAGACTTATATTTTGGAATGGAGGGAGTATGATAGTAGTACAGTATGTTCCTTGTAGTGAAGATGAGCAGGGACATTTGCAGTGTAGAGGTCTATGCGGTCGGTTGTGATGGACACTTTGAACTCTTCGGGCCACTTTGATTCGTAGGATTTTGTAAACATGGGAATAGAAATTGTAGTGGCCTGCCCACTTGAATCCAATAAGATTAGCAACGAAATGCGGGTAGTTGTGTCGCCAATGAGAGTTACATCGATATTAATGATCGCACCTTCAGTTGAAGAGAGCTGGTATCCGAAGCCTTTCTAGACGTACCGGAAATACTAGCACATATATTCCAGCAAGTTCCACTTTGCTGATTTTACTCATGATGCTTAGGGTTTTCCCATTATATCTACACTATGATCTGTATAGCTGCTTTGTGTCGCACTAGCAGCAGTCCACTCTTGAAGCTAAACAACACACCAATCATAAGTCCAAAGCTTACTTCTTCAAATACTAATTGTGATGTGATACTGATATTAGTTAACAGACACACATTTAATTGGTCAGGTAATGCTCCCACTTGATTTTCCAAATGCATGTGGCCACATATAGAGAGACAGTATGGAATTGCATTTCTTTGGGCGTTGTGATTCATCATGCGTGGGCAACCAACATTGTATGCAATGAAGCGGAACCTCAAGAATATGCTTCCTCTTCTATTCTTTAACATGTTCCTCTTTCGTTATTCTGTATTTAGTACGTACAGTATGTTCCTTGTCAGGAAGGGGAGCAGGGAAATCTGTAGTCAACAGCTGATAGAGTTGGCCTGTATGTGATCGATAGGCTTTCAATTAGTAGCGGCAATACAACACCGTATTTTCCAGCCAGTTCCACTTTCCCGATTTATATGTCATGGTTATGGTGTACCCCTTTTATGTACACTACTATCGGCCGAGTTGTTGTGTGTTCTTGTTATCATGGTTTGGCAATAAACTCTCTATACAATATATTATGAACCTATCATCTGCCAACTATCCTTACTTCTGGAGCCTATTTTTTGTGTACTTGTGCCAGATTATATTAATGCACGCACCATATTACAACACACATGAGCTCTCTCATCAGAATCCAGTGATAGCACACAAGGGTTTACAGGGGCGCCCCTATATTAGAATATCCTCTGCATTACAAAGATAATCTCACTACTATTTATGTTTTCATGCTTCTCAGATATTATATGTAATCACAGTGAATATCAGAATCCGCACATCAGAAGAATATTGTGGAACACTGCAACGACTTACAAAATTGGCACCAAGGCATTGAGTGCCATTCTGGATGCAATGAAACTCATACGCTCCCCACTTGTAGATTCTTGTTCAAAATATGATCCTAATGACTATTCTGACCTCGAGGAGTCAAAGGCAGATGGCATGTCCTGTTCACCCATCAAGGTGCATGTTCTAATTTGGCAAGGTTTTATTGATTGCGCATATCTTGTATAAGTTGTCTTGTATTACTTCTACTTTGTTGCATCGCCATCTGCTTAGTTTACTCATCATATATGTCAAGATGCCATGCCCATCCATTATCAATACATATTTGATCTATCATCATACCATGTTTTGCCACTCAAATGTTGTTCTTGTGCATCAGACATCAAAAAGGAAGAGGGTGATTGCCGAACCTGAAGGAGCTCCAACAAAGTCCTTGAAAAACGTGGTGGTGCCGGAGAAATCAGACAAAGACACCCACTTATATTGGCTCTACAACCCGGTGACACAAAAGCGTAGGACCGACTCTAGCAGACTGTACCCATACTTCACCGGCCACACCACTAGCCCCACCACACAGGACCTGCACTCGATAAAAGGTATGCTGATTTCATTGCCACAGACCACCTGCATTACCACGTAAAAAATCCCACTCTAGCAAAAAGTACAGCAAGTCCACCGTCAAGACCTATCCCAAGCTGAGAGACGACCAATTCCTGCAGATTGGAACCCCATTCGATTATTCCCAGTTTAAAAGACAATGCTTTCAATGTTGTTAGGGACTACATGCATATATTCCCATCATGGGAAGATTATAGTGAAGACAAACACCATTTTCACATCTTCTGTCCCACTTACGTGTAAGTGCTATTATTCATGGTGATTATTTTCCTGTTTTCTGCTGATTGAACACATCAATGATTTACATTACATTGTTGTAAGTAGGCTAGGGTCAATCTGGATAGTCATGACGAGCAAAGCTTGCTTGCGCTTTTCAAGGAAGCATTGCACCAGTATCAGTGTTACCTGAGGAAATCACACTTTGATGGCAAGTATATAAACGAATTTCCGGTGAAGTCTCCTGTGCTAAATTTAGAAGACATTGAATGGAAAAACCTTGTTATGCAATCGGGTCTCGCTCCTGTGATGAGGTAATCGTCCTATGATATCACATGACAATCTGAACTTCTACTTTTCCGCATGTGCCTTACGGATCTTTTTTGCAGGAAATCTGCTCGAAGAAGAATCCCGGTTTGAAAAGGACGATAGGATATCGCAAATATGTTGCTCGCTGCTTTGCTCTTGTTAGTACCTGTTGTCCTGTATCACTGTAGTTGCATTCATATCTGGTTCATTATGTGACAGCAGTATGCATGATAGCTTTCTTATCAATTGTTCGCTCCAAATTATCTGATCTGTATGAATGGTTACATTAGTGTAGAATATATCCAATGCCAATGAATTTTTTTAGCTCTGCATTGTTCTTGTAAGTACCTGCTGTCCCTTATCAGTGTACTTATATTGACAGCTAGTTGTTCATGTACCATCACTCTGTAGCTTATTTTCCTTTGCCCTCCATTTTCTACACATCAGATCTATATTTACTCTTACCATAAGGTTGGATAACACCGATGGTACTAAAGAAGTTTAGCTCTGCATTGCTCTTGGATGTACCTTTTGCCTGTATCGCCGTACTTACATTTATAGCTACTTGGTTATGTAGCATCACTCTTCATCTTATCTTAAATATTCTCCATTTTTCTTATATTATCACATCTATATTTACTCTTAACAAAATTTAGAATAAAGGCAATGCTTATGAAGAAGATTCTGTGGTAAACTTCTTGAATTGCCCCCCCCCCCCCCATCAGCATGGACAAGGGCTTTATAGAGCCTATCTTCACCAATAATGTAAGTTTGTCCTTCTCAAGCCTTCAAACTTTGTTGTGTATATTTGGTTAGGCGTGACTGCAACAGCTGTTTATTTTTGGTGTTTGCATCAAATTGCATGTTTAAAGTTTATTATGTAGTTCATAAACAAAAGTTTGTCCTTCTCAATTTAAGTTTTCGGTTGTACAACCAAGTTCCTTCTTCATACCATGTAAATTAAACTATACAGGCAAGTGATCTTCTTTGCACCGCATGTATGCTTCGTTTCTTGATCCGTAATCCAGTGGTGTGGTGAACCTACCCACTACAGCACAATGTCATATTCTGCAATGACTTAACTATGAACAATGTCATATCATTCTACTATTATTTAAACCATCTCTTTATTTACCAATCTGAAATGGGATAAATTGACAGCACATTAACCATTGATACTTATGAGTTCTTGATATGTAATCCAGTGGTGTCGTGAAGCTGCCAACTCCTTCACAATGTCATTTCCTACCATGTCTTAACCTGAACAATACCATATTGTGTTAATGCTATTTTAAACTATGTCACTTTATTCACAAGAAGAAATGTGATGAATTGTCAGCACTGATACTTATATGTGCAAAACCCTGTCTGCTTGTTTATCTTTCAGAGTGAGGAGGATATAAGTGTCAAACAAGCACAGTCTCATCAGCTTGCTCAGCTACTTGCGCTGCAGCTCTCGAGCAGGGCTAACCTTTCTTAAACTCTATTGAAGTGTTGTCGGTTTTGTATATTATTTTGTCGGCGTGTTTATTTGCACTGGTGGCGATCTTTGATGCCTAGTGTATGTAATCTGTTGTCTGCTTGTGCTTTATTATCATAGTGGCGATTGATGCCCAGTGGATGTAATATGCCGTAATTTCTTTATTATATAGTCTAGGTTTTTTCTTATTCACGATGCTGCAGTTATTTTACTGTATATATATCATGTTTTCGCAGTAAACCGGCCAACCCGTAAAATAATGGTACATAATCAGGCCGTCATGCAAATCACTATGTATGATCCGCATCATGGGCCCAGCATCTTGGTCCGTTAACAGGCCAAAATGTAAACTGGCCCATTTGTAGATTCAGGCCTTTAATAGGCCGAGTAAACCACTGGCCCTATTTTCGCAAGAAAACTCAATGGGCTTTTAGGAGGCTGAAAAGTAGGTTGGGCCTGAAACATGTCAAACAGCTCACGGCCGGCAAAGAAGTCGAAATAGACCCCGGCCCATGATTGTGCCAATCACATCACGAGCCGTTAACAGGCCAAAATTGTCTCGGTCCTTGTTTGGCCCAATCAGACTATCGGTTGTGAGCAGGCCGGATGCAAAACGGGCCGTAGTTAGGCCCAACTATATGAAGGGCTTTTAACAAGCCGAAATGTTAAACATGCCTTTAAGAGGACAAAACTAATATCAGGCCAAATTACTAAATGGGCCTTTAGAAAGTGGGCCCAAAAGCATAGCATCTAGTTGACGGGCCGAATCTGATATGGGCCATAATTTATCCCAAAGCCTCTTAAAGGGCCGGATCTGATCTGGGCCCTAATTTGGCCCAAAACGTGGTAGTATTTTAATGGGCCGGATCTCATATGGGCCTTTATTAGGCCCGGAATGTGGCAGGCTGTTAATGGAACGGATCAAATATGGGCCGGCATTTGGCCCAAAACATGGCAGCCTGTTAACGGAACGGCCCACTAGTGTCCTCAAAATCTTGTGGGCCTTTAGCTGGGCCGGCCCGTTATGGTCGGCGAAATCTCATGGGCCTTTAGCTGGGCCGGCCCATTATGGTCTGCAAAATCTTATGGGCCTTTAGTTGGGCCAGCCCATTTAATCTTTATGGGCCACTTTTGGGCCGGTCCACGTGTCAACATATCATAGGCGCATCTCCCCATTGGATGAGTGACACCGTACAACGCGAGTCGACACGTGGTTCCGTCGGCCAATGAGGATTTTACACATGGAAAATCGGCATCGGTCGTGGCTGTTAGCAGGTTATCGGATCCAATTTGGACCCGATAGCATAACGGCGACCCGTTACGATGGATGCCATGTGTCGGTCACCCTTGACGAAAGCACTTCCATGACGCGACATTTATTGTCATGGAAGTGAACACTTCTGTGATGATAATTTTGGTAATGTCATGGAACACTTCTACGACAGCACATGTATGACTATCTTGATTCTGTCATAAAATCGTCATGGATGTACATGCATGACAAAAAACGTGACCTACTGTGACAAACACGTATCATCACGGAAGTGTATTTTTTTGTACTGTGATGTGGTACCATTGCCTGTTCTAATGAATAGTGAGCCCATCAGCATTTCCAATCCTCTAACGCCAATGGTCCAAGATGAGTTCTGGGAAGAGCGACACCCCACACCCCTCTGCATGAAGTGATTCCTCGTACACCACCGCCTCAAGTAACAACACCCGTCCTTGAGACCCCTCAAGGCACCCCTAATGACATGGATATGACAACACCATCACCTCAAGCTTCACCTATGTTCCAAAGGCTACTGCAATTATCCCCACTGAGTCTGTCCAATCTAAAGTCACACCGTCTTCCACTCTTGCTGCTGAAGCCGCTGCGACTGGTGCCCATGTGGGTGAACACAATGCTCAGCCTGAAGCGGCTAAAGCTCATCTGGCTAGAGACAACAATCAGTCAGAAACCAATGATGGCCTTGTCATTACTAAAGACAAATCTAGGACTGAAGTCCTACTGGTGTGTGTTCCATGGCCAAACCTTGTCCCTCCTGTAGTGCCTGGACCCCACTACTAATTCAATATCAATAACAGGCTGCTGACACAAAAGCAAATGCCTCGACTACCTGTGCTTCACCGGTTGCCTCTCAGAGATTGTGCCTTCAAAGATGCTCGACCAGAGAGCACAACACATTCTTTGATAGTGCCAAGAACCCGTACAAGAAGCCCCAAATATCACCTAGTAGGTTCTAGAGCCATCTCCGGCGCAGCTATTACACATGTGTGCTATACAATCAAGATATGATTCATTCCCATAGGCGTCTCGATCTAGAAGCCATGGTTGGTTTGTCATGCTTTGATCAAGCATTGGACTGCTACCGAGATGTTGGATTGTTGCCCTTTGTTCTCGACAAGGAACACTGGAACGAGGAGTTGATTCTCCAATTCTATGAAACACTTCACATTATAGGCCACAACAGGGATCCATATACTTGGGTTCTTGAGTGGATGACAGGACATGTGCATCACACCTCTCATGCTCGAGAGCTCCTTGAGCTAACCAACTTGCGCACTCCTGGAGATAGCTATAATCCAGGTTGTGCTGCTTATGAAAGGTAAGTTTAGAGCATCTTCCAGAAGCCTGAGCCAAATATGACTGAAATGTTCACTATGATGAAGCCATTGCTAGTTGACGCTAAATACCCCACTGCCTTCTTTGTATAAGACCTTGAGTATCTGCCTTGCATAGTTTATCACATTCTCCGGCAAACTGTGTGGCCAATTAAAGGGCATTCATCTTTAGCACAGCTACAAGGAACTATGAAGACATTGGTCTACTATGTCGTCAATGGCATCAGATTCAACACACATGATTTCTTCATTAGGCAACTTGTAGCTTCTGGCATTGACCTCTTTGGCCTCAAGTTCTACGCGCCATGGACCATGCACCTTATCAATACCCGCTCAACTGTGCAATATGAATCCTCTGGTCGTACAGATCATATCTTCTCGCCTGAAGTCTATGCTCCTCATGAAGTCATTAATCCTTCGGCAGATAGAAATCCAAGACTTGTGGAGCCAAGCCACTCTGCGCATATGGAAGCCATTCATCTTCCTAATGTGGCATCAACTTCTAGACTTGCTGGTTAGCTCTAGCTTCCACGTCAAGATGATACTGAAGCCACCACTAGCACAGTTCCACAAAGGCCTCAAAAGTGCCCAGGAATTATGACTGACAGAGACCTTCTTGCTTCTCTTCATCAGAAGCAAGATAAGCATCAGGACTGGATGAAGCGCCAGATGCAGAGCCTCCTTAGTGATGTCAATTGAATCTGGAACCTCTCCACCAAGAATGCTTTTGTTGCACATGAAGCAAATAGACATGCTTGGAAGAGCCTCACATTGCTATGCTTTGAAGACAATCTTGTTGCCGATGGCTTCAAGGAGAACTTCAATTTTGGCTCCAATCCCCCAGAATCTGCTAAGTGGCGTGCCACGCCTTCCATTGAAGATTTTGAGTACTCATCATCTGCACCAACTGTACATGCGCGTGTGAAAATGTGGAAGACGACACCACTTCACCGGCTATGGCTTCACTGCACATCAACGTTGCGCCAGGCCCTACTGCACCGCCCAACTCCAACATTGACTCGGTTGCACCAACATCTTCACCACTGCCTTCCGAGAACGCTTAGACACCCTATGTCTTCATTCCTTTTTGGTCATTTGATGACAAAAGGGGGATAAGCATATGGGTTGATAGTCTTCAAGCGGGCATTTTGGGTTGGGTGCTACATTTTGTTTAAGTCTTACAACTCTCATTCTTGAACATTTGTGGTTTTGAGTTGTAAACTTAAGTCCAGATGGGTGATGACCCACAAGTATAGGGGATCTATCGTAGTCCTTTCGATAAGTAAGAGTGTCGAACCCAACGAGGAGCAGAAGGAAATGACAAGTGGTTTTCAACAGGGTATTCTCTGCAAGCACATAAATTATCGGTAACAGATAGTTTTGTGATAAGATAATTCGAAATGGGTAACAAGTAATAAAAGTAAACAAGGAGCAGAAGGTGGCCCAATCCTTTTTGTACCAAAGGACAAGCCTGGACGAACTCTTATATAAAGCAAAGCGCTCCCGAGGACACATGGGAATTGTTGTCAAGTTAGTTTTCATCATGCTCATATGATTCGCGTTCGTTACTCTGATAATTTGATATGTGGGTGGACTGGTGCTTGGGTGTTGTCCTTCCTTGGACAAGCCTCCCACTTATGATCAACCCCTCTCGCAAGCATATGCAACTATGAAAGAAGTATTAAGGTAAACCTAACCATAGCATCAAACATATGGATCCAAATCAGCCCCTTACGAAGCAACGCGTAAACTAGGGTTTAAGCTTCTGTCACTCTAGCAACCCATCATCTACTTATTACTTTCCAATGCCTTCCCTTAGGCCCAAATAATGGTGAAGTGTCATGTAGTCGATGTTCACATAACACCACTAGAGGAGAGACAACATACCTCTCATCAAAATATCGAACGAATACCAAATTCACGTGATTACTTATAACACGACTTCTCCCATGTCATCGGGAACAAATGTAACTACTCACAGAACATATTTATGATCAAGACCGGAGGAGTAATAATTATCATTAAGGATCTGAAAATTTAATCTTTCACCGGATAAACCAACTAGCATCAACTACAAGGAGTAATCAACACTACTAGCAACCCACAGGTACCAATCTGAGGTTTTGGGACCAAGATCGGATACAAGAGATGAACTAGGGTTTGAGAGGAGATGGTGCCGGTGAAGATGTTGATGGATATTGACCCCCTCTCGATGAGAGGATCGTTGGTGATGACGATGGCTTCGATTTCCCCCTCACGGAGGGATGTCCTGACAGAACAGCTCCGTCGGAGCCCTAGATTGGTTATGCCCAGGTTCCGCCTCGAGACGACGACGCTTTGTCCCGAAAGCTTCCTTCCTATTTTTTTTCCAGGTCAAAACACACCATATAGCCAAAGATGGGCACCGGAGGCCTGAGGGGCCCTGAGACAGTAGCGCCCTCCACCCTTGTGGTGGTGGTGGCCCCTCCGTACTTTCTTCACCAAATATTTTTTATATATTCCAAAAACATGCTCCGTGAAGTTTTAGGACTTTTAGAGTTGTGCATAATAGGTCTCTAATATTTGCTCCTTTTCCAGTCCAGAATTCCAGCTGCCGTCATTCTCCCTCTTCATGTAAACCTTATAAAATAAGAGAGAATAGGCATAAGTATTGTGATACAACGTTTAATAACAGCCCATAATGCAATAAATATCAATATAAAAGCATGATGCAAAATGGACATATCAAATCCCCCAAGCTTAGACCTCGCTTGTCCTCAAGCAAAAGCCGATATCGAAAAATATGTCCACATGTTTAGAGATAGAGGTGCTGATAAAATAAAATACGGACATGAGGGCATCATGATCATCTTTAGAACAGCAACATATAATGCCATACAATTTCTTATGCTAGAGTAACAATTCATTCACAAGATAAAGTATGAATCAGAAACTTCATTGAAAAATAACAAACTATGATGTCAATCATTGAAGCAATTGCAATTTATCATAACATCGGAAAGAGTCAATTAAAGAGCCTTTCAGCAAGTCCACATACTCAACTATCATTTAATCTTCTACAGTTGCTAACACTCACGCGATACTTATGGGTTCAAGGCTTCAATCGGACACAGAGAAAGATATGGGCTTATAGTTTCGCCTCCCAACCTTTTATCTCAAGGGTAATATCAACAATAATACTTTATGATAACCTACATCCGAGTGGATATATAAATTCGGATCTCTCCAACACATAGTGCTTGCTAATATGTCTCCAACGTATCTATAATTTTTTATTGTTCCATGCTATTATATTATCTTTTTTGGATGTTTTATATGCAGTAATATGCTATTTTATATGATTTTTGGGACTAACCTATTAACCTAGAGCCCAGTGCCAGTTTCAGTTTTTTCCTTGTTTTAGAGTTTCGCAGAAAAGGAATACCAAATGGAGTCCAAACGAGATAAAACTTTCGTGATGATTTTTCTTGGACCAGAAGAAATCCATCAGACTTGGAGTGCAAGTCAGAAGAGCCACGAGGCGGCCACAAGGGTGGAGGGCGCCCCCCGGACCTTATGGGCCCCTCGGTGACCCCCTGACCTAGATCTTCCTCCTATATATTCTCAAATACCCCAAAAACTTCCAGGTGAGCCACGAAACCACTTTTCCACCGCCGCAACCTTCTGTACCCATGAGATCCCATCTAGGGGCCTTTTCCGGCATCCTGCCAGAGGGGGATTCGATCATGGAGGGCTTCTACATCAACATTGTTGCCTCTCCGATGAAGCGTGAGTAGTTTACCATAGACCTATGGGTCCACAGCTAGTAGCTAGCTCGCTTATTCTCTCTCTTTGATTCTTAATACAAAGTTCTCCTCGATGTTCTTGGAGATCTATTCGATATAATACTCTTTTGCGGTGTGTTTGCCGAGATCCGATGAATTGTGGACTTATGATCAGCTTATCTTTGAATATTATTTGAATCTTCTCTGAATTCTTATATGCATGATTTGATATCCTTGCAAGTCTCTTCGAACTATCGATTTGGTTTGGCCAACTAGATTGGTTTTTCTTGCAACGGGAAAAGTGCTTAGCTTTGGGTTCAATCTTGCGGTGTCCTTTCCCAATGACAGCAGGGGCAGCAAGGCACATATTGTATTGTTGCCATCGAGGACAAAAAGATGGGGTTTTCATCATATTGCTTGAGTTAATTCCTCTACATCATGTCATCTTGCTTAAGGCGTTACTCCGTTCTTTATGAATTTAATACTCTAGATGCATGCTGGATAGCAGTCGATATGTGGAGTAATATTAATAGATGTAGAATCGTTTCGATCTACTTGACAAGGACATGATGCCTATATTCGTGATCATTGCCTTAGATGTCGTCATAACTTTGCGCTTTTCTATCAATTGCTCGGCAGTAATTTGTTCACCCACCGTAATAATTTCTATCTTGAGAGAAGCCTCTAGTGAAACCTATGGCCCCCGGGTCTACTTTCCATCTTATAAGTTTCCAATCTACCACTCTAGTTTCCTATTTACTTTTTTTGCAATCTTTTACTTTCCGTTCTATAAACCAAAAATACAAAAATATTACTTTACCGTTTATCCATGTATATCAGATCTCAATTTGCAAATAACCGTGAAGGGATTGACAACCCCTTTATCACGTTGGGTGCAAGTTGGTGTTTGTTTGTGCAGGTATTCGGTGGCTTGTTGCGTCGTCTCCTACTGGATTGATACCTTGGTTCTCAAAAACTGAGGGAAATACTTACTCTACTTTGCTGCATCACCCTTTCCTCTTCAAGGGAAAAACCAACGCAAGCTCAAGAGCTAGCATGAAGAATTTCTGGCGCCGTTGCCGGGGAGATCTACGCCAAGCCAAGACATACCAAGTACCCATCATAAACTCCTATACCTCGCATTACATTATTCGCCATTTTCCTCTCGTTTTCCTCTCCCCCACTTCGAAAACGATTTTCTAAAAGATTCACCTTTTCTTTGCCCTTCTTCCGTTCGTCTTCTCCGCTTTCTCATTTGCTCGTTAGCCGCCACCATGTATGAAACTGGGGAGTTTGTCACTGAAAAGGATAGTAGTAAGGATGGAGGAAACTTTGATGCTTTTGCTAATTCTGATCCACATGAAGAAACTACTATCTTGCACGCTAAGAAATTCCGCATAGGTAGCGGAAATATTATTGGAAAGGGGGTTATTCAAGATTTCTTTACTTTTATTGGTGCACTCCCCGCTATGGGTGGATCTATCCTCCATAAAACTAGTAGCCTTGAGGATGCTATATCTTTGCTTATTGTTGAACTTGAAAGACAATTTGTTCACATGCATCCATCCATACAAAGGATTTTTGTAGCGATCCGACCTCAAACGGTCAAACCTCTGTGTATAAGTGTCATCCTTGGATCGGTAATGCTGACACACACAGTACTCGAGGATTTATAACAGAGTTCAATCACACACTTATTACATCGAATGTCTCAAAAGATAACTTATTACAATAATATGGCTGAAGGCCATCTAAATAAGATAAGTGTGGAAGCTTCGAAGGTAAATGAGTCCATCAACTCCAACGGCATAACTGAGTGCACGACAACGACCTAGCGCACCTTACTCTTTGTCTGAAAACTCTGCAACATAATACGTTGTAGCCTGTGTAGGTCAGCACATGGAATATGCTGGCAAAATAACACTATAGAGCAATGAACATGTAACAGCTATAACTACATGCATATTTGGCTGGTGGAGGCTCTATGGGTTTTTTTTGCAGAAAGCTAGTTTTTTCCTACAACAAAGGAATATATTTTATTTAACTACAAAGTTTGTTGAAAACATTGAGAAGGTTCCTCCAACTCAATCCCAAATTAATAATCATCAACCCAAC
Source organism: Aegilops bicornis (assembly GCA_021605145.1). Lineage (NCBI taxonomy): Eukaryota > Viridiplantae > Streptophyta > Magnoliopsida > Poales > Poaceae > Aegilops > Aegilops bicornis. Next base: position 391,978,427 of record CM038672.1, read on the forward strand.
AATTTAATTAAATAGAGTGACGAGATCAATCAAATAATTCAAGTACTAGATACTCAAGATGTCCATAACCAGGGACACGGCTAACCATGATTAGTTTATACACTCTGCAGAGGTTTGCACACTTTTCCCCACAAGACTCGATCTCCTCCGTTGAATTTCTTGCACTACATGGTGTTTGAGAAACGGATGATCGAGACACAGTCTTCCAGAAGCATTAAATCTTTACTCTGGGTAGACAACACCACCTACATCCCCTACATCTGCTAGCCTACCACTGAAAGAGGTCACACAACATACTCAACTATGCTAGAGCCCATAATGGCTTGTGGCTGCACACGGAAGTTTCCAGCATGAAAAATCTTATGATACCTTTGAGCCTGGGTGGCAAACCGTAGGATGATCACACGGGTACTCCGGGATATCCCAGGACAACGCTGGATTGCTCTAGGTGCCCAGACTACCGCTGGGTTCTCCAGGGTGCCTCAACCAATCCACCCAGATGTGTATTAAAGTAGCCACCTTAAGTTTAACCATTAATTAAAACTCTCACATCTGTCATGGATCACTCAAACCAAAACCATGTCTACGAGCATAACATAGCAGTATAACCAGGGACACGGCTAACCATGATTAGTTTATACACTCTGCAGAGGTTTGCGCACTTTTCCCCACAAGACTCGATCTCCTCCGTTGAATTTCTCGCACTACATGGTGTTTGAGAAACAGATGATCGAGACACGGTCTTCCAGAAGCATTAAATCTTTACTCTGGGTAGACAACACCACCTACATCCCCTACATCTGCTAGCCTACCACTGAAAGAGGTCACACAACATACTCAACTATGCTAGAGCCCATAATGGCTTGTGGCTGCACACGGAAGTTTCCAGCATGAATAATCTTATGATCCCTTTGAGCCTGGGTTGCAAACCGTAGGATGATCACACGGGTACTCCGGGATATCCCAGGACAACGCTGGATTGCTCTAGGTGCCCAGACTACCGTTGGGTTCTCCAGGGTGCCTCAACCAATCCACCCAGATGTGTATTAAAGTAGCCATCTTAAGTTTAACCATTAATTAAAACTCTCACATCGGTCATGGATCACTCAAACCAAAACCATGTCTACGAGCATAGCATAGCAGTATAAGCATAACGTAGAAGTAACTCCCTAGACAATAGGTACTACCTCATCACTACTTCCCAATACCCACAAGTATTCAAGTCCTAACCATGCAGTATTTGAGGATTGAAACTAATGCATAAAAACTGGGTAATAAAGGGTATGATCAAAGTGTTACTTGCCATGCAGACGATCTGAAAACCCTAGTGAGTCGTAGTAGCACGCTTTATACTCCGGAAACTCTATCGTGAATAAACAATAACATAAATAAGCAATCAATCATAAGATGCACGGGTAAAACTCAAAAGAAAATATCCAACTGAAAAGCTTCGATTTGCAAAAAGAATCAATCGAATCGGAGCAAAGAAACTCAAACTACGATCAAAAGAAGTTCAAATTCAAATCTTCTTGAAACCAAATTTTAAATTGTCAAAACCATGTTCAAGTTGATTAACTGGAAAGAGGGGAACAAGACGAAGATTTTGGCGTTGATCTCACTGGATTTGGATTGACGAGCAAAAAGTTGCGAGGGTTTGAGGACCAGGGACTAATCGGTGAGAAAAGTATTCACAGATAGATCCCTGGCAGAAAAATAAACAGAAAAAGAAAAAACTAACTAATGAACGTTCGCTAACAGAACTAAACGAACGAATTTGTTCGTTAAAACGATCTAAAAAGAGAACGTTCGCTAACTAGCGAACCCTAAAAAACCGATCTAAACCGTTGAACCAAAAAAACAAAAAGAAAACCGGCGAACCGGGACGGTTTATACCGGTCCAAACGGCGGCGGTGTCAAAGGCGGCGGCAACGACTCCAGCATCGAGGCGGGGCGGGGCTTCGGCGGCGGGCGGCGGCGGCGCGGCTCGGCGGCGGCGGCTCGGGGTGAGGAGAGGAGGCGGCAGTGACGCTCCTTATAAAGGCCCGAGGGGGTCTGCCTTGGGGAGGGGGCGCCGGGAGAAGTCCGGCTCGGACTCGAGCTCTGGCGTGTGTGAGTCCTCGCATGGGAGGAGGAAGCCGGTCTTGGCCGTGGCTACTTTCGGCTCGGCCTTGACCCGATCAGGCGGGCAGAAGAAGATTTTTTTAAAATAATTTCACCAGAAGAAAAAAATCCTAATAAAATATAAAAACAATTCTAAAAATACCAAAAATAATTTTCACCGTCTAAACCTAATATTTAGAACAAAGTGAACATTTTTCTCACATAAAATGCATATTTTTTATAATTCAAATAAAATAGCAAGTAAAATCCAAATAAAATATAAATTTGATTTTAAAAATTCTTCCTCCACTATTCCTCTCTTTTGAAGTAGTCACATTATCTTCACTCTTTTATTTTTAATATTGGAAATAATTGAAGAGAAAAATATTAGAATCAATTGATCATCTTTTCAATTTTGAGAAAAACTCAAATATGGAAATAAATTTGTGAAACCTCCAACTCTCTCCTTGGGTCCTTGAGTTGCTTAAGATTTCTAGCATCACAACCAAAATGCAAATAAAATATGATATGCATATGATGACCTACGTATAACATCCAAATTGAAAATTGGGATGTTACAATTTTTCTAGAGTTTTCTCATATTGAGCATTCTTCTGTTAAGCGCGCCGCCACTATATTCCTAGCTCATGAGTTTAGATTTATTATGAAAGAAACTAGTGAAATTTTCGCTCATTATAAATTAGATGGTGGTCGTCTTCCCATAGAGGGAATTCTCTTTAATCAATAGGATATAATGCGTTTAAGGCCTTTAGATCATGTTGCTTATAACGAAAATGTAAGAAAGAGGGTTCCTACCGATGTTTTAGTCAATAAGATTTCTGAGCTTAATGATGATTTTCTATTCAAAACAACGAACTGGGTTTCTCTCTTGGACACAAGCTCGTGACTTTTTTCCAAAAGAATGCTTATAATGATGAGTTAGTCAAACAATATGAAGGGTCGAAGGAGGAACCAATTCCTCCCGAGATCGATCTTGGGGATTCTTATCCCATTGAATTTAGCCCTTTTGATTACTTTTGCTTACCTCAAAGAAAACTTGCTGCTGAACGAAGGGAGTCTGAGATGAGTTTTCGAGATTTGCCTTATCATTATTACGATTACACTTAGATCTACCCGTGTTTTATGCCTAGCTAAGGGCGTTAAATAATAGTGCTTGTTGGGAGGCAACCCAATTTTAGTTTTTTTTTTTGCTTTTTAGGTTCTGTTTTGCAATAAATGTTTCATCTAGACTCTGGTTAGATGTGGTTTTGTTTTTAATTAGTGTTTGTGCCAAGTAAGACCTTCGGGATAGCCTACGGTGATAGTTAATTTGATCTTGCTGAAAAACAGAAACTTTTGCGCTCACAAAAACAATTCTCATTTTTAGCCAAAGAGTGCTTTCTAGTTGATTATTTTGGCAGAAGATTAATAGATAAATTATTTAGGACTTCCTAATTTTTCAGGATATTTAAAGTTACAAAAGTATTCGAAATATCCAGAGTGCTACAGACTGTTCTGTTTTGGACAGATTCCGTTTTTCGCGTGTTTTTTGCTTATTTTTATGAATCTATGGCTAGTATAGGGGGGTACGAACCTTAGAAAAGTTGGAATACATTAGATATTACACCAATATAAATAAAGAATTAGTTCACAATAGTACCAAAAGTGGTGATTTATTTTCTTATACTAACAGAGCTTACGAGATTTTCTGTTGAAGTTTTGTGTTGTGAAGTTTTCAAGTTTTGGGTAAGGATTTGATGGACTATGGAATAAGGAGTGGCAAGATCCTAAGCTTGGGGATCCCCAAGGAAGCCCAAGGTAATATTCAAGGAGGCCAAAGAGCCTAAGCTTGGGGATGCCCCGGGAAGGCATCCCCTCTTTCGTCTTTGTCTATCGGTAACTTTACTTGAGGCTATATTTTTATTCACCACATAATATGTGTTTTGCTTGGAGTGTCTTGTATGATTTGAGTCTTTGCTTTTTAGTTTGCCACAATCATGCTTGCTATACACACCTTTCGGGAGAGACACGCATGAATCGTGATTTATTAGAATACTCTATGTGCTTCATTTATATCTATTGAGCTAGGCAATTTTGCTCTAGTGCTTCACTTATATCTTTTTAGAGCACATTGGTGGTTTTATTTTATAGAAATTGATGAACTCTCGTACTTCACTTATACTATTTTGAGATTCCTTAAAAACAGCATGGTAATTTGCTTTGGTTATAAAATTAGTCCAAATATGATAGACATCCAAGAGGGATATTATAAAATCTTTCATACAAAGTGCATTAAGTACTATGAGAAGTTTGATTCCTTATGATTGTTTTGAGATATGAATATGGTGATATTAGAGTCATGATAGTGAGTAGTTGTGAATTTGATAAATACTTGTGTTAAGGTTTGTGAGTCCCGTAGCATGCACGTATGGTGAACCGTTATGTAACGAAGTTGGAGCATGAGATATTTTTTGATTGTCTTCCTTCTGAGTGGCGGTCGGGGACGAGCGATGGCCTTTTCCTACCAATCTATCCCCCTAGGAGCATGCACATAGTACTTTGTTTCGATGACTAATAGATTTTTGCAATAAGTATGTGGGTTATTTATGACTAATGCTGACTCCATGGATTATATGCACTCTCACCTTTCCGCCATTGCTAGCCTCTTTTGTACCGCGCAACTTTTTCCGGTGCCATAAACCCACCATATACCTTCCTAAAAACAGCCACCATTCCTACCTATTATGGCATTTCCATAGCCATTCCGAGATATATTGCCATGCAACTTTCCACCGTTCCGTTTATTATGACACGCTCCATCATTGTCATATTGCTATGCATGATTATGTAGTTGACATCGTATTTGTGACAAAGCCACCATTCATCTTTTTTATGCATGTCTGTAACATCCGAAATTTTCAATTTGGAATGTTATACATAGATCATCATTTGCATATCATATTTTATTGCATTTTGGCCCGATCCGAGAAATTTCACGCAACTCAAGGACCCACGGAGAGAGTTGGAGATTTCGTTATTTTCATATTTGAGTTTTCTCAAATTCTGAAAATAGGATCATTTGATTTTATTTATTTTATCTTAAATTATTTCTATTGTAAAAATACGAGAGGGAATAAAATGACTTTCCCAAAATAAAGGAATAATGAAGATTTAATAAAAAAAATCAAATAAGATTTTATTTGGAGTTTTTCGCTATTTTATTTGAATTTAGGAAAAATGCGTGTTTTTGAAAATTGCATTTAGGCCCCAAATAAATTTTCATCTTGTCCGGCTTGATTTTAGAAGTCGGGGAAATTTTATTTTGGGATCTTTGGAGTCCGTTTAGTATTTCTTTCGTTAGTTTTTCTGCGCGTAATTAATTTAAAAAAAACTGGAACCGACCTTGGGCCGTACTCGAGCGGGACACCGCCCGGGGGGGCTTTATAAACCGGGGCCCCCTCAAGGCCATGACCGCCCTTGCCGAACCCTAGCGCCGCCTCCGCGCCACCGCCCAGCGCGCCACATCGTAAGATTGCCTTGGCCACGAGCTTGCCGCCACGGGGTAACCGGACCCGCCGGTTTTTTTTTAAACCGTTCGGTTTTCGCCGGTTTCGTTTGGTTTTTTTAGATCCGTTTCGTTTTTTAGATCGATATTTTTTCCGGTTTAGGTTAATTAGCGAGCGTTCGCTCGTTCGCTCATTTTAACGAATGCGTTCATCGTTTAGATTCAGATAACGGACATTAGTTCGTTAATCTGTTCGTCGTTTTTCTTTTTCTCGGATTTATTTCGCGATTTTTCTGATCGCTATTTTTTATCCGATTTTCGATCTAGTATAACTTTTCGCTCGTTTATCGGTATCAAGCGATTCAAGCGCCTAGAGTTTCGTTTCGAAACCCTCTTTCTGAATAATCAACTCAAACAAGTTTTTGCTACTGTAAAATGTGACTTTGGGCCAGATTAGTTAAATGAAGCATGTTTCTTTCGCCGTTTGACTTTCGTTGCTTCGTTTGATTTGTTTCTTTTTGCAAACCGGAGTTCTTAAGTTGAACTTTCTGGTTAGATCTTTTATTTGAGTTTTATCTGTGCATTAGTTGAGTACTTATTGTGTGTTTGTTTGTTTGCGATAGAGTACCCGGAGTGCGCCGCTTGCTACTTTGAGTCTTTAGGTTTCACGGATCATCAGCAAGGCAAGTAACACTTTGATCATACCTCTTTTCATACCCAGTTTTTATGCATTAGATCAATCCTCAAACATTGCATGATTAGGATCTAATTAAACTGCGGGTTTTGGGAAAGTAGTTGAGGTAGTACCTATTACCTGTTTTATTATCAAACCCTTGGGAGTTACTTCTACGTTTGCCTATTATGCCATGCTATGCTAATAGACGTGGATTGGGTGAGTGTATCCATGACAGATGTGAGATTGTTAATCAATGGTTTACTTAAGGTGGCAACTTAAACACATATCTGGGTGGATTGAGGTACCTGGGTATTCCAGGATTGCTTGTTTTTCTTTATGGACCGCCACCCAGGCTCAAAGGGATCATGAGATTGTTCATGCTAGAAACTTCCGTGTGCAGCCACAAGCTATTATGGGCTCTAGCATAGTTGATTAAGTCGTGTGAACTCTTACAGTGGTAGACTAGCTGATGTAGGGGATGTAGGTTGGTACGGTCTACCCGTTCGTAAGGTGCTAGCGCTTCTGAAAGACTATGTCTCGGTCATCCGTTTCTCAAACACCATGTAGTGCGAGAATCCCAACGGAGGAGATCGAGTCTTGTGGGGAAAAGTGCACAAACCTCTATAGTGTGTATCAAACTAATCATGGTTAGCCGTGTCCCCGGTTATGGACATCTTGAGTATCTAGTACTTGGATTATCATGTGAATCTCATCATGTTACTTTAATTAATATTGTTGGGTTTTTAATGTTGATGCTTAATTGGGATTGAGAATGTTGTCAACCATTCTCAATGTTTAACAACCACCATGATAGTTAAATAAAATTTATTCCTTTGCAGTAGGGAAAAATTTGCTTTACGCAAAACTTTAAACCATAGATCTTTCCACCAGCCATATATGCATGTAGTATAGCATTACTCTTTCATATTGCTCTCTATGTGTTACATTGCCAGCATATTCCATGTGCTGACCCGTTTTCGGGCTGCAACGTTCATGTTGCAGACTTTTCAGACAACAAGTAAGGTGCCTTAGGTCGTGGTTCTATACTCAATGATGTCGTTGGAGTTGATGGACTCGCTTATCTTCCAAGCCTTTCGCTGTTATCGTTATTAGATGGCCTTAAGCCATATTTATCGTAATAAGTTCTCTTTTGAGACATTCGATGTAATAAGTGTGTGATTGCTACTCTGTTATAAATCCGTCAAGTACTGTGCGTGTCAGCATTACTGATCCAGGGATGACATTGATGCACAGAGATCAGACTGTTTGAGGTCTGGTCGCTACAATGTCGCTCTTGATTCATCGCACATCCCGGTACACCGCCGGAGGCATTCACACATAGTCATATTTTTGTTCTAGTATCGAGTTGTAATTTTTGAGTTGTAAGTAAATAGAAGTGTGATGATCTTCATTATTAGAGCATTGTCCCATGTGAGGAAATAAAAAAAGAGAAAGGCCAGAAAAAGAGAAGGCCCAAAAAATGAGAGAAAAAGAGAAAAGGGACAATGTTACTATGCTTTTGCCACACTTGTGCTTCAAAGTAGCACCATGATCTTCATGATAGAGAGTCTCCTATATTATCATTTTCATATACTAGTGGGAATTTTTCATTATAGAACTTGGCTTGTATATTCCAACGACGGGCTTGCTCAAAATTCCCTAGGTCTTCATGAGCAAGCAAGTTGGATGCACATTCCCTTAGTTTCTTTTTGAGCTTTCATAAACTTATAGCTCTAGTGCATCCGTTGCATGGCAATCCCTACTCACTCACATTGATATCTATTAATGGGCATCTCCATAGCCCGTTGATATGCCTAGTTGATGTGAGAATATCTCCTTCTTTTTGTCTTCTCCACAACCACCATCTATTCCACCTATAGTGCTATGTCCAAGGCTCACGCTCATGTATTGCGTGAAAGTTGAAAAGGTTTGAGAACATCAAAAGTATGAAAGAATTGCATGGCTTGTCATCAGTTTTGTGCATGATTTGAGTATTTTGTGTGATGAAGATGGAGCATATCCAGACTATATGATTTTGTAGGGATAAGCTTTCTTTGGCCATGTTATTTTGAGAAGACATAATTATTTTTAGTATGCTTGAAGTATTATTGTTTTTATGTCAATATTGTTGGGGAACGTAGTAGAAATTCAAAATTTTCTACGCATCACCAAGATCAATCTATGGAGATTCTAGCAACAAGAGGGAAGGAGAGTGCATCTACATACCCTTGTAGATCGCTAAGCGGAAGCGTTCAAGAGAACGGGGTTGAAGGAGTCGTACTCGTCGTGATCCAAATCACCGGAGATCCTAATGCCGAACGGACGGCACCTCCGCGTTCAACACACGTACAGCCACGTGACGTCTCCCACGCCTTGATCCAGCAAGGAGAGAGGGAGAGGTTGAGGTAGACTCCGTCCAACAGCAGCACAATGGCGTGGTGGTGGTGGAGGCGTGGCAATCTGCAGGCTTCGCCAAGCACCTACGGGAGAGGAGGAGGTGTCACGGGAGGGAGGAGGCGCCAGGCTCAGGTGTGGATGCCCTCCTCCCCTCCACTATATATAGGGGCAAGGGAGAGGGGAGGCGCAGCCTTGCCCCTTCCTCCAAGGAAGGGGTGTGGCCAAGAGGGGAGGAGTCCATCCTCCCAAGGCACCCTGAGGTGCCTTCCCCTTGAGGACTCTTCCCTCCCAAGTTTCCTTGGCGCATGGGCCTCTTGGGGCTGGTGCCCTTGGCCCATATAGGCCAAGGCGCACCCCTACAGCCCATGTGGCCCCGGGGCAGGTGGACCCCGGTGGACCCCGGACCCCTTCGGCACTCCAGTGCAAGACCGATAAAGTGCGAAACTTTTCAGCGACCAAAATAGGACTTCTCATATATAAATCTTTACCTCCGGACCATTCCGGAACACCTCGAGACGTCCGGGATCTCATCCGGGACTCCGAACCACATTCGGTAACCACATACAAACTTCCTTTATAACCCTAGCGACATCGAACCTTAAGTGTGTAGACCCTACGGGTTCGGGAGACATGTAGACATGACCGAGACGTTCTCTGGTCAATAACCAACAGCGGGATCTGGATACCCATGTTGGCTCCCACATGTTCCACGATGATCTCATCGGATGAACCACGATGTCAAGGACTCAATCGATCCCGTATACAATTCCCTTTGTCTAGCGGTATTGTACTTGCCCGAGATTCGATCGTCGGTATACCGATACCTTGTTCAATCTCGTTACCGGCAAGTCTCTTTACTCGTTCCGTAACACATCATCCCGTGATCAACCCCTTGGTCACATTGTGCACATTATGATGATGTCCTACCGATTGGGCCCAGAGATACCTCTCCGTCACACGGAGTGACAAATCCCAGTCTCGATTCGTGCCAACCCAACAGACACTTTCGGAGATACCAGTAGTGCACCTTTATAGTCACCCAGTTACGTTGTGACGTTTGGTACACCCAAAGCATTCCTACGGTATCCGGGAGTTGCACAATCTCATGGTCTAAGGAAATGATACTTGACATTAGAAAAGCTTTAGCATACGAACTACGACCTTTGTGCTAGGCTTAGGATTGGGTCTTGTCCATCACATCATTCTACTAATGATGTGATCCCGTTATCAATGACATCCAATGTCCATGGTTAGGAAACCGTAACCATCTATTGATCAACGAGCTAGCCAATAGAGGCTTGCTAGGGACATGGTGTTGTCTATGTATCCACACATGTATTTGAGTTTCCTATCAATACAATTATAGCATGGATAATAAACGATTATCATGAACAAGGAAATATAATAATAATAACTAATTTATTATTGCCTCTAGGGCATATTTCCAACAGTCTCCCACTTGCACTAGAGTCAATAATCTAGTTCACATCGCCATGTGATTAACAACGATAGGTCATATCGCCATGTGTCCAACACCCAAAGAGTTTACTAGTGTACGTAAACTAGTTCACATCATCATGTGATTTAGACTCAATGAGTTCTGAGATTTGATCATGTTTTGCTTGTGAGAGAGGTTTTAGTCAGCGGGTTTTTAGTCAACGGGTGCGAACCTTTCAGATCCGTGTGTGCTTTGCAATTCTCTATGTCATATTGTAAATGCTGCTTCCACGCTCCACTTGGATCTATTCCAAACGGTTGCTCCACTATACGTATCCGGTTTGCTACTCAGTCACTCGGATAGGTGTTAAAGCTTGCATTGACGTAACGCTTTACGCCGAACTCTTTATCACCTCCATAATCGAGAAACATGTCCTTATTTACTCCAAGGACAATTTTGATCATTGTCCAATGATCCATTCTTGGATCATTCTTGTACCCTTATAGTGACTCATGGCAAGGCACACTTCGGTGCGGTACATAACATAGCATCTTGTAGAGCCTACGTGCGAAGCATAGGGGCGACCTTAGTCCTTTCTCTCTCTTCTGCCGTGGTCGAGCTTTAACTCTTAAGATCATGTCAAGGTATATGCTCATTTGAAAGTACCATTAAGCATTTTTGATCTATCCTTATAGATCTTGATGCTCAATGTTCAAGTAGCTTAATCCAGGTTTTCCATTGAAAACACTTTTCAAACATCCCTATATGCTTTCTAGAAATTCTACATCATTTCGATCAACAATATGTCAACAACATATTGTTATCAGAAATTCCATAGTGCTCCCACTCACTTCTTTGGAAATACAAGTTTCTCATAAACTTTGTATAAACCCAAAATCTTTGATCATCTCATCAAAGCGCACATTCCAACTCCGAGATGCTTACTCCGGTCCTTAGAAAGGATCATTTGGAGCTAGCATACCTTTTAGCATCCTTAGGATCGACAAAACTTTTACGATTGTATCACATACAACCTTTCCTTACGTAAACCGATAAGGAAACTCGTTTTGACATCCATCCGCCAGATTTCATAAATGCAGCTTATGCTAACATGATTCCGACGGACTTAAGCATCGCTACGGATGAGAAAATCTCATCGTAGTCAACTCCTTGAACTTGTGAAAAACTCTTACGCCACAAGTCGAGCTTCATAGACGGTGATATTACCGTCCACATCCGTCTTCTTCTTAAAGATCCATTCATCTCAATGGCTTGCCGATCATCGGGCAAGTCCACCAAAGTCCATGCTTTGTTCTGATATATGGATACTATCTCGGATTTCATGGCCTCTAACCATTTGTCGGAATTTGGGCCCACCATTGCTTCTCCATAGCTCGTAGGTTCATTGTTGTCTAGCAACATGACCTTCAAGACAGGATTGCGTACCACTCTGAAGTAGCATCCTTGTCACCCTACGAGGTACGTCAGTGACTTGATCCGAAACTTCATGATCACTATCATAAGCTTCTACTTCAATTGGTGCAGGTGCCACGGGAACAACTTCATGTGCCCTGCTACACACTAGTTGAAGTGATGGTTCAATAACCTCATCAAGTCTCCACCATCCTCCCACTCAACTTTTCGAGACGAACTTTTCCTCGAGAAAGGACCCGATTCAAGATACAATCCCTATTGCTTTCGGATCTGAATTAGGAGGTATACCCAACTGTTTTTGGGTGTCCTATGAAGATGCATTTTATCCGCTTTGGGTTCGAGCTTATCAACCTGAAACTTTTCACATAAGCGTCGCGGCCCCAAACCTTTAAGAAATGACAGCTTAGGTTTCTCTAAACCATAGTTCATTCGGTGTCATCTCAACGGAATTATGTGGTACCTTATTAAAGTGAGTGCGGTTGTCTCTAATGCCTAACCCATGAACGATAGTGGTAATTCGATAAGAGACATCATGGTACGCACCATATCCAATAGGGTGCAACTATGATGTTCGGACACACCATCACACTATGGTGTTCGGCGGTATTAATTGTGAAACAATTTGCACAATGTCTTAATTGTGTGCCAAAACTCGTAACTCAGATATTCATCTCTATGATCATATCATAGACATTCTATCCTCTTGTCACGAAGATCTTAAACTTCATTCTGAAATTACTTGAACCATTCAATAATTCAGATTTGTGTTTCATCAAGTAAATATACTCAACATCTACTCGAATCATCATGAAGTCGAGAACATAACGATATTCACTTTGACGCCTCAAAGACTCGTTGGACTGCACATATCAAAATGTGTTGCTTCCAACAAGTTGCTATCTTGTTCCATCTTACTGAAACCGAGGCTTTTCAGTCATCTTGACCATTTGGTATGTTTTGCATATCTCAAGTGATTCAAAATCAAGTGAGTCCAAACGATCCATCTGCATGGAGTTTCTTCATGCGTATACACCAATAGACATGGTTCGCATATCTCAAACTTTTCAAAACGAGTGAGTCCAAAGATCCATCAACATGGAGCTTCTTCATGCTTTATACCAATATGACTCAAATGGCGATTACCACAAGCAGGTGGTACTATCATTACTATCTTATATCTTTTGGCATGAAAATGTGTATCACTACGATCGAGATTCAATAAACCATTTCTTTAGGTGCAAGACCATTGAAGGTATTATTCAAATAAATAGAGTAACCATTATTCTCTTTAAATGAATAACCGTATTGCGATAGACATAATCCAATCATGTATATGCTCAACGCAAACACCAAATAACAATTATTTAGGTTTAACACCAAGCTCGATGGTAGAGGGAGCGGGCGATGCTTGATCACATCAACCTTGGAAACACTTCCAACACATATCGTCAGCTCACCTTTAGCTAGTCTCTGTTTATTCCGTAGCCTTTTATTTCGAGTTACTAACACTTAGCAACCGAACCGGTATCTTAATACCCTGGTGCTACTAGGAGTTCTAGTAAAGTACACATTAACATAATGTATATCCAATACACTTCTAGCGACCGTGCCACCTTCTTATCTACCAAGTATCTAGGGTAATGCTTTGCTCGGTGGCTGTTCCCCTTATTACATAAGCACTTAGTCTCGGGTTTGGGTTCAACCTTGGGTTTCTTCACTAGAGCAAGAGCTGATTTGCCGCTTCATGAAGTATCCCTTCTTGCCCTTGCCCTTCTTGAAACTAGTGGTTTCACCAACAATTGATGCTCCTTCTTGACTTCTACTTTCGTGATGTCAAACAATGTGAATACCTCAAGGGATCATTATATCTATCCACGATATGTTATAGTTCATCACGAAGCTCTAGCAGCTTGGTGGTAATGACTTTGGAGAAACATCACTTTCTCATCCGGAAGATCAACTCCCACTCGATTCAAGTGATTGTTGCACTCGGACAATCGAGCACAAGCTCAACGATTGAGCTTTTCTCCCTTAGTTTGCAGGCTAAGAAAACTCGTCGGAGGTCTCATACCTCTTGACGTGGGCACGAGCCTGAAATCCCAATTCAGCCCTCGAAACATCTCATATGTTCCGCGATGTTTCAAACGTCTTTGGTGCCTCTACTCTAAACCGTTCAACTGAACTATCACGTAGTTATCAAACGTGTATGTCCGATGTTCGCAACATCCACAAACGACGCGTTTGGGGTTCAGACACTGTGGCCCGGTGCATTAAGGACATAAGCTTTCTGCTGATTGCATAATTGCTACTTTCAACTTTCAACTATATTTCCTCTAGGAACATATCTAAACAGTGGAACTAAAGCGCGAGCTTACGACATAATTTGCAAAAGGTCTTTTGACTATGTTCAAGATAATTAAGTTCATCTTATGAACTCCCACTCGTATAGACATCCCTCCGGTCATCTAAGTGATTACATGATCCGAGTCAACTAGGCCGTGTCCGATCATCACGTGGAGACGGACTAGTCAACATCGGTGAACATCTTCATGTTGATCGTATCTACTATACGACTCATGCTCGACCTTTCGGTCTCCGTGTTCGAGGCCATGTCTGTACATGCTAGGCTCGTCAAGTTAACCCCAAGTGTTTTTGCTGTGTAAATCTGTCTTACACCCGTTGTATGTGAACGTAAGAATCCATCACACCCGATCATCACGTGGTGCTTAGAAGCTTATTTAACTGTAGCAACGGTGCAGTCAGGGGAGAACACTTCTTGAAATTTGTGTAAGGGATCATCTTATTTACTACCGTCGTTCTAAGTAAACAAGATGCATAAACATAATAAACATCACATGCAATTATATAGTAGTGACATGATATGGCCAATATCACATTGCTCCTTTGATCTCCATCTTGAGGGCTCCATGATCATCATTGTCACCGGCATGACACCATGATCTCCATCATCATGATCTCCATCATCGTATCTCCATGAAGTTGTCTCGCCAACTTATTACTTCTACTACTATGGCTACCGGTTAGCAATAAAGTAAAGTAATTACATGGCGTTGTTCAATGACACGCAGGTCATACAATAAATAAAGACAACTCCTATGGCTCCTGCCGGTTGTCATACTCATCGACATGCAAGTCGTGAGTCCTATTACAAGAACATGATCAATCTCATACATCACATATCATTCATCACATTCTTCTTGGCCATATCACATCACATAGCATACCCTGCAAAAACAAGTTAGACGTCCTCTAATTGTTGTTTGCATGTTTTACTGATGGCTGCTATGGGTTTCTAGCAAGAACGTTTCTTACCTACGCAAAACTACAACGTGATATGCCAATTGCTATTTACCCTTCATAAGGACCCTTTTCATCGAATCCGTTCCGACTAAAGTGGGAGAGGCGGCACCCGCTAGCCACCTTATGCACCAAGTGCATGTCCCGGTGGAACCTGTCTCACGTAAAATGCGTGTAAGGTCGGTCCGGGCCGCTTCATCCCACAATACCGTCGAAACAAGATTGGACTAGTAACGGTAAGCATATTGAACAACATCAACGCCCACAACTACTTTGTGTTCTACTCGTGCAAAGAATCTACGCAATAGACCTAGCTCGATACCCTTTGTTGGGGAACGTGGCAGAAATTCAAAATTTTCTACGCATCACCAAGATCAATCTATGGAGATTCTAGCAACAAGAGGGAAGGAGAGTGCATCTACATACCCTTGTAGATCGCTAAGCGGAAGCGTTCAAGAGAACGGGGTTGAAGGAGTCGTACTCGTCGTGATCCAAATCACCGGAGATCCTAGTGCCGAACGGACGGCACCTCCGCGTTCAACACACGTACAGCCCGGTGACGTCTCCCATGCCTTGATCCAGCAAGGAGAGAGGGAGAGGTTGAGGAAGACTCCATCCAACAGCAGCACCACGGTGGGGTGGTGGTGGTGGAGGAGCGTGGCAATCTGCGAGGGCTTCGCCAAGCACCCACGGAGAGGAGGAGGTGTCACGGGAGGGAGGGAGGCGCCAGGGCTCGGTGTGGATGCCCTCCTCCCTCCACTATATATAGGGGCAAGGGAGAGGGGAGGCGCAGCCTTGCCCTTCCTCCAAGGAAGGGGTGCGGCCAAGAGGGGAGGAGTCCATCCTCCCAAGGCACCCCTGAGGTGCCTTCCCCCTTGAGGACTCTTCCCTCCCCAAGTTTCCTTGGCGCATGGGCCTCTTGGGGCTGGTGCCCTTGGCCCATATAGGCCAAGGCGCAACCCCTACAGCCCATGTGGCCCCCCGGGGCAGGTGGACCCCCCCGGTGGACCCCCGGACCCCTTCGGCACTCCTGCAGACCGATAAAGTGCGAAACTTTTCCGCGACCAAAATAGGACTTCTCATATATAAATCTTTACCTCCGGACCATTCCGGAACTCCTCGTGACGTCCGGGATCTCATCCGGGACTCAACAACATTCGGTAACCACATACAAACTTCCTTTATAACCCTAGCGTCGCCATCGAACCTTATGTGTAGACCCTACGGGTTTGGGAGACATGTAGACATGACCGAGACGTTCTCGGTCAATAACCAACAGCGGGATCTGGATACCCATGTTGGCTCCCACATGTTCCACGATGATCTCATCGGATGAACCACGATGTCAAGGACTCAATCGATCCCGTATACAATTCCCTTTGTCTAGCGGTATTGTACTTGCCCGAGATTCGATCGTCGGTATACCGATACCTTGTTCAATCTCATTACCGCAAGTCTCTTTACTCGTTCCGTAACACATCATCCCGTGATCAACCCCTTGGTCACATTGTGCACATTATGATGATGTCCTACCGAGTGGGCCCAGAGATACCTCTCCGTCACACGGAGTGACAAATCCAGTCTCGATTCGTGCCAACCCAACAGACACTTTCGGAGATACATAGTGCACCTTTATAGTCACCCGATTACGTTGTGACGTTTGGTACACCCAAAGCATTCCTACGGTATCCGGGAGTTGCACAATCTCATGGTCTAAGGAAATGATACTTGACATTAGAAAAGCTTTAGCATACGAACTACGACCTTTGTGCTAGGCTTAGGATTGGGTCTTGTCCATCACATCATTCTACTAATGATGTGATCCCGTTATCAATGACATCCAATGTCCATGGTTAGGAAACCGTAACCATCTATTGATCAACGAGCTAGCCAATAGAGGCTTGCTAGGGACATGGTGTTGTCTATGTATCCACACATGTATTTGAGTTTCCTATCAATACAATTATAGCATGGATAATAAACGATTATCATGAACAAGGAAATATAATAATAATAACTAATTTATTATTGCCTCTAGGGCATATTTCCAACAAATATCAAACTTTTGTTTTGAATCTTATGGATCTGAACATTCATGCCACAATAAAGAGAATTACATGAATAAATATGATAGGTAGCATTCCACATCAAAAATTCTGTTTTTATCATTTACCTACTCGAAGACGAGCAGGAAATAAGCTTGGGGATGCTTGATACGTCTCCAACGTATCTATAATTTTTGATTGTTCCATGCTATTATATTATCTGTTTTGGATGTTTTATATGCATTAATATGCTATTTTATATGATTTTTGGGACTAACCTATTAACCTAGAGCCCAGTGCCAGTTTCTATTTTTCCTTGTTTTAGAGTTCGGCAGAAAACGAATACCAAACGGAATAAAACTTTCACGATGATTTTTCTTGGACCAGAAGACACCTAGGAGAGTTGGAGTGCAAGTCAGAAGAGCCACGAGGCAGCCACAAGGGTGGAGGGCGCACCCAGGGGGGTAGGGCGCGCCCCCCGACCTTGTGAGTCCCTCGGTGACCCCCTAACCTAGATCTTCCTCCTATATATTCTCAAATACCCCAAAAACTTCCAGGGGAGCCACGAAACCACTTCTCCACCACCGCAACCTTCTGTACCTGTGAGATCCCATCTAGGAGCCTTTTTTGGCATCCTGCCGGAGGGGGATTCGATCACGGAGGGCTTCCACATCAACACTGTTGCCTCTCCGATGAAGCGTGAGTAGTTTACCACAGACCTACGGGTCCATATCTAGTAGCTAGATGGCTTCTTCTCTCTCTTTGATTCTCAATACAAAGTTCTCCTCGATGTTCTTGGAGATCTATTCGATGTAATACTCTTTTGCGGTGTGTTTGCCGAGATCTGATGAATTGTGGATTTATGATCAGCTTATCTATGAATATTACTTGAATCTTCTCTGATTTCTTATATGCATGATTTGATATCTTTCCAAGTCTCTTCAAACTATCGATTTGGTTTGGCCAACTAGATTAGTTTTTCTTGCAATGGGAGAAGTGCTTAGCTTTGGGTTCAATCTTGCGGTGTCCTTTCCCAGTGACAGCAGGGGCATCAAGGCATGTATTATATTGTTGCCATCGAGGATAAAAAGATGGGGTTTTCATCATATTGCTTGAGTTAATTCATCTACATCATGTCATCTTGCTTAAGGCGTTACTTCGTTCTTTATGAACTTAATACTCTAGATGCATGCTAGATAGCGGTCGATGTGTGGAGTAATAGTAGTAGATGCAGAATCGTTTCGGTCTACTTGACACAGATGTGATGCATATATTCATGATCATTGCCTTAGATATCGTCATAACTTTGCGCTTTTCTATCAATTGCTCGGCAGTAATTTGTTCACCCATTGTAAGAATTTCTATCTTGAGAGAAGCCTCTAGTGAAACCTATGGCCCCAGGGTCTACTTTCCATCTTATAAGTTTCCGATCTACAACTCTAGTTTCCTATTTACTTTTTTTTGCAATCTTTTACTTTCTGTTTCATAAACCAAAAATACAAAAATATTACTTTACCATTTATCCATCTATATCAAATCTCACTTTGCAAAGAACCGTGAAGGGATTGACAACCCCTTTATCGCGTTGGGTGCAAATTGGTGTTTGTTTGTGCAGGTATTCAGTAGCTTGTTGCGTTGTCTCCTACTGGATTAATACCTTGGTTCTCAAAAGATGAGGGAAATACTTACTCTACTTTGCTGCATCACCCTTTCCTCTTCAAGGGAAAAACCAACGCAAGCTCAATAGGTAGAACTTGCCAAAGGAAAAAGTATAAAAAAGGAAAGGTGGTCATCACCATGACTCTTGTATAAGGGTAGAAGGTAAAAGTAAAATATAGGCCCTTCGCAGAGGGAAGCCGAGGTTGTCATGCGCTTTTATGGTCTGATGTACAAAATCTTAGTGCAAAAGAACGTCACTTTATATTGCCGCTTATGATAAAGACCTTTATTATGCAGTCCGTCACTTTTATTTCTTCCACATCACAAGTTCGTATAAATCTTATTTTCTTCACACTAATAGATCATACATATTTAAAGAGCAATTTGTATTGCTTGCACCGATGACAACTTACTTGAAGGATCTTACTCAATCCATAGGTAGGTATGGTGGACTCTCATGGCAAAACTGGGTTTAGGGATGTTTGGAAGCACACGTAGTATCTCTACATGGTGCAAAGAGTTTGGCTAGCATGAGAGGGAAAGGCAAGCTCAACATGTTGGATGATCCATGACAATATAACTTCTATTCGGATATAAGAAAACATAACCTATTATGTTGTCTTCCTTGTCCAACATCAACCTTTTAGCATGTCATATTTTAATGAGTGCTCACAATTACAAAAGATGTCCAGGATAGTACTCCCTCCGTCCGAAAATACTTGTCATCAAAATGGATAAAATGAGATGTATATAGAACTAAAATACATCTATATACATCCCCTTTTATCCATTTTGATGACAAGTATTTCCGGACGGAGGAATATATTTATATGTGAAGCCTCTCTTTCTTTATTACTTCCTATTAATTACAACAATGAACAAAACTATGTTTGTCAACTCTCAACAACTTTTATTCAACATACTATTTATATGTGATGTCATTACTCTCCATAAGATCAATATATGATCTTTTTATTTCTTTTTATTCTTTCTTTTATTTAATTCCCTCAAGATCCTAGCAAGAAAGCAAAGCCCTTAACTCGAAACTACTCTTTATTATATAACTCACGAACTCGATTACAAGGATAGAGATCGAAACCAAACTCAAAGCTAGATCATACTAAAAGCATTATTCTTCTAGATCAAGATATAACCAAAAGGATCCAACTAAGAAAAGCGATAAAGATAGAGGTGTGATGGTGATACGATACTGGGGCAACTCCCCCAAGCTTGGAAGTTGCCAAGGGGAGTGCCCATACCCATGTATTTAGATCTCCTTCTTCGGGGGTGGTGATGTGATATTCTTGGCGATGATGCCCCTTAAGATGCTATTCTCCTCCTCGAGCTTATTATTTTGCTGCTTAAGATCCATTATTTCCTTGTGAAGTTTACCCGTGATGGCTAGAGCTCCAATCACCCAAGGATGTTTCATAACTGCGGGAGAAAAACGGACACTCTTTTTCATATTTTCATAAGAGAGAAATCTAGCATTAGGAGGGATGACTGAGTTTGGTATTGCTGAGCTCTGAAGTTCCTCCAACATGAATCCATCTTGAAGACGAGATGTGACTTCTTGATCCTCCTCCATGGCATCTACTCTTTTCAGGTCAGCCTCCATATCTTCCTCCATTGCTTGCCCGAAGTGGTTAACTTCGTTCTATGCTCTTGGGCCTGGTGTCGGGTGAGATACACGACTTCAATACCCTTCAGAAATTTTATGCCCCAAAACTATACCTTCATTAACCATAAACTGGCACTTCTCCCAATTCAATACAAGATTAGTTTCTTCACATCTCTGCAAAACTCGGTCAAGGTTGCATAAGCAATCATCAAAAGAAGTTCTGTAAAAAGAGAAATCATCCATGAAAACCTCAACAATATTTTCACAAAAATTAGAGAATATAGTAGTCATACATCTTTGAAAGGTAACAGGTGCATTGCATAAACCAAAAGTCATACGTCTATATGCAAAGGTACTGAAAGGGCAAGTAAAACTGGTCTTCTCTTGATCATCTTTTGACACAGATATTTGAGAGAAACCAGAATAACCATCTAGAAAGCAAAAATGTGTATGCTTGGATAATCTTTCTAGCATTTGATCAGTAAAAGGTAGAGGGTAATGATCTTTTCTAGTACCTTTATTTAATTTGCGAAAATCAATTACCATTCTATAACCTGTAACATTTTTTTGCGAAATCAACTCATTCTTATCATTAGGAACAACAGTAATACCTCCCTTCTTAGGGACACAATGGACAGGACTTACACATTGACTATCAACAATAGGATAAATTATACATGCCTCCAGAAGCTTTAGTATTTCATTTCTTACCACTTCTTTCATCTTAGGATTTAAACATCGTTAATGATCAACAACTAGTTTAGCATCTTTCTCCAATTTAATTTTGTGCTGACATAGAGTGGGACTAAAGCCCTTAAGATCAACGAGAGTATATCCAATAGCGGCATGGTGCTTCTTCAGAGTTTTCAATAATTTCTTTTCTTCATGC
This sequence comes from Aegilops bicornis, assembly GCA_021605145.1. Taxonomy (NCBI): domain Eukaryota; kingdom Viridiplantae; phylum Streptophyta; class Magnoliopsida; order Poales; family Poaceae; genus Aegilops; species Aegilops bicornis. The sequence continues at coordinate 391,999,509 of CM038672.1, forward strand.
TCTGAAAGGTTAGCACTAATAATAACATGATATATCTTATTTTCATCAAGATAAGCATATTTCAAAGTATCGTGTAATTGTTTAAGCTCAAACACGGGATCACCCTTAGGTGGAGGAGGATCCCAAGGATTTCAACAGCAAATTGTGTTTCAAAATAGGTACTTGATTAAAGAATACTTCATCTATTTCCCTTCTTTCATTGATAAGCATATAATTTTCATGGTCTAGCAAATATTGTTCTAAAGGATCATTAGGAGGCACGACAATAGAAGCAAGACCAATAATTTCATCCTTACTAGGCAATTCTTTATCATGAGGTTGTCTACGAAATTTAGAGAAATTAAAATCATGAGACATATCCCCTAAACCAACAGTAACAATATCTTTCTCATAGTCTATCTTAGCATTAACAGTATTCAAGAAAGGTCTACCAAATATAATGGGACAAAAATTATCTTGTGGGGAAGCAAGAACAAGAAAATCAGTAGGATATTTTATCTTCCCACACAAGACTTCAACATCTCTAACAATACCATCTCTAACAATCCCAATTGGTGATATGGTATCTGTATTAGCAAGCTTAATAGTAACATCAATATCTTCTATCTCAGCAGGTGCAATATCATTCATAATTTCTTTATATAAGGTATAAGGAATTGCACTCACACTAGCACCCACATCACATAAGCCATGATAACAATGATCTCCTATTTTAACAGAAACAATAGGCATGCCAACAACAGGTCTATGTTTATCTTTCATATTGGGTTTAGCAATTCTAGTAGCTTCATCACACAAATAAACAACATGCCCATCTATATTATCAACCAAGAGATCTTTAACCATAGCAATACTAGGTTCAACTTTAATTTTCTCAGAGGGTTTGGGTGTTCTAATATAACTTTTGTTGACCATAGTTGAAGCTTTAGCACGATCCTTTATTCTAACAGGGAAAGGCGGTTCCTCAATATATGCAGTAGGAACAATGGGATCAACATTATAAATAATAGTTTCTTCTTCAACTTTAATAGGTTCTACTACTTTAACTTCAATGGGAGGAGGATATTTAAACCAGATGTCGGAGTAAATGACCACGGGTAGCCTCATCAGCCCCCCCATGGTATTTCAAGACATCGGGGCTAGCTGCACCCCTCACACCTCCAGGACGAAAGGCCGACCCTTGGGGCCGCCTGGTCCGATGAGCCGGCTGTCAGAAGGCAGCGGGCTCCCAGAAGACGGCAGTGGGGGGACCGACTCCTATCAAGCGGCCCCTCGTTCCCTAAAAGTTTGCACCCCCATTACTGCGACGAGACAGGGCGTGGCTACAATGCGACCTACCACCCCCGAATCCAGGGCGAAGCGTGGCCACAATGCGGGTGAACCAAGCGGACACCCCTCGCCCGGCGCAGCACTATTGCCACGCAGCTCGTGACATCACCTATGTTAGGGGGAGCCATGCTCAGACGATGGGCGGTCGGTACGGCCTGCAGGCGGCGGGCCCTACCTATCTGTGAGCCGCTAGAAGACGGTGAATCCCCTGCAGGAAGCCTCGAGGGTGGGCCGACTCCCCATTGGCGGCACTCCCTCCCCTCGAATTCTGTGCGCCATTAACCACATGAGACGGGGTGTGACTATAGTGAGCGCCCGCCAAGCGTCGGAACTGTAGCCACACTCCCTCAACAAAGCCTCCGTCATCAGGAGCAAGATTACAGTATAAAGAAGTCAACATGGCCCGTAGGCGGCGGGCCCCACCTGTCGGCTGAGTCCCCGGTAGCCGGTGGGACCCACCAAGCGGCGGGCCCAAGCAGTCAGCGGAGAAGCCGGCACCTGGAGACACTGACGGCCGGGTCCTACACCCGGCCTGATTACCATTGTACCCCTGGGGGGTAGGCCTATATAAACCCCCCAGGCTCACCCATGCAAAGGGTTCAGAACCCTAGCCATCATACACACACCCATAGAGTGTATTATCTGGTTAATGGCGCACAGAATTACATCGAATAGATCTCCAAGAACATCGAGGAGAACTTTGTATTGAGAACCAAAGAGAGAGAAGAAGCCATCAAGCTAATAACTATGGACCCGAAGGTCTGTGGTAAACTACTCACGCTTCATCGGAGAGGCTATGGTGTTGATGTGGAAGCCCTCCGTGATCGATTCCCCCTCCGGCAGATCACCAGAAAAGGCCCCAAGATGGGATCTCACGGGTACAGAACGTTGCGACGGTGGAAAAGTGGTTTCGTGGCTCTTCCCAATGGTTTTAGGTTACAAGAGTATGTATATAGGCGAAAGAAATAGGTCGGTGGAGCTCCATGGGGCCCACGAGGGTGGGGGCGCGCCTACCCCCCTGGGCGCGCCCTCCTGCCTCGTGGCTGCCTCACCGAGTTCCAGACTTCAACTCCAAGTCTTCTGGATTGCGTTTGTTCCAAGAAAGATCCTCGCGAAGGTTTCATTCCGTTTGGATTCCATTTCGTATTCCTTTTCTGCAAAACACTGAAATAGGCAAAAAAACAGAAACTGGCACTGGCCTTCGGTTAATAGGTTAGTCCCAAAAATAATATAAAAGAGCATATTAAAGCCCAAACATCCAAAACAAATAATATAATAGCATGGAACAATCAAAAATTGTAGATACATTGGAGACGTATCAAGCATCCCCAAGCTTAATTCCTGCTCGTCCTCGAGTAGGTAAATGATAAAAACAGAATTTTTGATGTGGAATGCTACCTAGCATATTTATTAATGTAATTCTCTTTATTCTGGCATTAATGTTCAGATCCATAAGATTCAAAACAAAAGTTTAATATTGGCATAAAACAATAATACTTCAAGCATACTAATAAAGCAATCATGTCTTCTCAAAATAACATGGCCAAAGAAAGTTATCCCTACAAAATCATATAGTCTGGCTATAGTTTATCTTCATCACACAAAATATTTAAATCATGCACAACCCTGATGACAAGCCAAGCAATTGTTTCATACTTTTGATGTTCTCAAACCTTTTCAACTTACACGCAATATATGAGCGTGAGCCATGGACATAGCACTATAGGTGGAATAGAATGGTGGTTGTGGAGAAGACAAAAAGGAGAAGATAGTCTCACATCAACTAGGCGTATCAACGGGCTATGGATATGCCCATCAATAGATATCAATGTGAGTGAGTAGGGATTGCCATGCAACGGATGCACTAGAGCTATAAGTGTATGAAAGATCAACAAACGAAACTAAGTGGGTGTGCATCCAACTTGCTTGCTCACGAAGACGTAGGGCAATTTGAGGAAGCCCATCAGTGGAATATACAAGCCAAGTTCTTTAATGAAAAATTCCCACTAGTATATGAAAGTGACAACATAGGAGACTCTCTATCATGAAGATCATGGTGCTACTTTGAAGCACAAGTGTGGTAAAAGGATAGTAGCATTGTCCCTTCTCTCTTTTTCTCTCATTTTTTTATTTGGCCCTTTCTCTTTTTTTATGGCCTCTTTTTTTCGTCCGGAGTCTCATCCCGACTTGTGGGGTAATCATAGTCTCCATCATCCTTTCCTCACTGGGACAATGCTCTAATAATGATGATCATCACACTTTTATTTACTTACAACTCAAGAATTACAACTCAATACTTAGAACAAAATATGACTCTACGTGAATGCCTCTGGTAGTGTACCGGGATGTGCAATGAATCAAGAGTGACATGTATGAAGGAATTATGAAGGTGGCTTTGCCACAAATACGATGTCAACTACATGATCATGCAAAGCAATATGACAATGATGGAGCGTGCCCGGAACGGTGGAAAGTTGCATGGCAATATATCTCGGAATGGCTATGGAAATGCCATAATAGGTAGGTATGGTGCCTGTTTGAGGAAGGTATATGGTGGGTGTATGATACCGGCAAAAGGTGTGCGGTATTAGAGAGGCTAGTAATGATGGAAGGGTGAGAGTGTGTATAATCCATGGACTCAACATTAGTCATAAAGAACTCACATACTTATTGCAAAAATCTATTAGTTATCAAAATGAAGTACTATGCGCATGCTCCTAGGGGGATATATTGGTAGGAAAAGACCATCGCTCGTCCCCGACCACCACTCATTAGGAAGACAATCAAAAAAATAAATCATGCTCCGACTTCATCACATAACGGTTCACCATACGTGCATACTACGAGAATCACAAACTTTAACACAAGTATTTGTCAAGTTCACTGCTACTCGACTAGCATGACTCTAATATCACCATCTTCATATCTCAAAACAATCATAAAGAAGCAAACTTCTCATAGTATTCAATGCACTTTATATGAAAGTTTTTATTATACCCATCTTGGATGCCCATCATATTAGGACTAATTTTATAGCCAAAGCAAATTACCATGCTGTTCTAAAAGACTCTCAAAATATTATAAGTGAAGCATGAGAGATTAATAATTTCTATAAAATAAAACCACCACCGTGCTCTAAAAAGATATAAGTGAAGCACTAGAGCAAAATTATCTAGCTCAAAAGATATAAGTGAAGCACATAGAGTATTCTAATGAATTCCGATTCACGCGTGTCTCTCCAAAAGGTGTGTATAGCGAGGATGATTGTGATAAACCAAAAATTAAAGACTCAAATCATACAAGACGCTCCAAGCAAAACACATATCATGTGGTGAATAAAAATATAGCCTCAAGTAAAGTTACCGATAGACGAAGACGAAAAAGGGGATGCCTTCCGGGGCATCCCCAAGCTTAGGCTTTTGGTTGTCCTTGAATTTTACCTTGGGGTGCCTTGGGCATCCCCAAGATTACGCTCTTGCTACTCCTTATTCCAAAATCATCAAATCTTTACCCAAAAACATGAAAACTTCACAACACAAAACTTAAACAGAAAATCTCATGAGCTCCGTTAGTATAAGAAAATAAATCACGACTTTAAGGTACTGTAATGAACTCATTATTTATTTATATTGGTTTTAAACCTACCGTATAGCAACTTCTCTATGGTTCATACCCCCCGATACTACTCATAGATTCATCAAAATAAGCAAACAACACATGAAAAACAGAATCAGTCAAAAACAGAACAATCTGTAGCAATCTGTATCGAACGCATACTTCTGGAACTACAAAAATTCTGAAATAAATTGGTGGACGTGAGGAATTTGTCTATTAATCATCTTCAAAAATAATCAACTTAAAAGATCTCTCCCATAAAAAAATGGCAGCTATTCTCGTGAGCGCAAAGTTTCTGTTTTTTTACAGCAAGATCGCAAAGACTTCACCCAAGTCTTCCCAAAGGTTCTAATTGGCACAAACATTAATTAAAACATAAAACCACATCTAACATAAGCTATATGAATTATTTATTACTAAATATGAATAAAAATTAAAGAACAAGAATAAAATTGGATTGCCTCCCAACAAGCGCTATCGTTTAACGCCCCTAGCTAGGCATAAAAACAAGAATAGATCTAGGTATTGTCATCTTTGGTATGCAATTCTTCAATTGAACACACGTGACCCTTAGGAGGTTCTTTAGTTTTGTCAATGATCAAACTCCTAGACAAGAAATCGAGAAATTCATTTGTAGTAAAAGGTTCCCTAATGATTTCGAAAAAATTGGGGTGAACACTTATTGATTTGAGGTCTTCATTTTCTTTACTAGAAGGTTCACTCTTATTTTTAGGAACATAAATAAACCTGGCAACTTTGGTAGGAGGAAGATTTGAGGTATTTTTAACAGCAGAAAAAGAGGATCCCAAGTTGGTAATAATATCTTCGAGTTTATCAATTCTAGTGGAATCTTGGTCTATCTTCTCATTAACTATGGGTTCCTTATCCCTAAGATTTTTGAGAGTAACTCCTACGTTAGATCCGTATTGGGTAATGTGGTTGTGGATCTTTTTATCCAAATTTTTAATTAACTCTATAGTGGCAATTTTATTTTTAATAATATCAAGCTTTTGCATCACATGTTCCAGAGTTAAAATAGTTCCATTAACCAAAACAGGTGGTGGGCCCAACAGATCTATCATGGCATTATAAGAATCAAAAGTGTGGCTTCCCAAGAAATTCCCTCCGTTAATGGTGGCAAGAATGTCTCTATTCCAAGGAGCGCTGCCTACGTAAAAATTGCAAAGAAGAACGGAAGTGGATTGCTTTTTGGTAAATCTATTTTGAGCATTGCAAATTCAATACCAAGCATCTTTTAGACTTTATCCCTCCCTTTGTTTGAAATTGAGAACCTCATTATTGGGAGTATTAACAATGATAGAAGGACTATCCATGAAGGCAAAACAAATGATCTAACACACGGACACACAAGAGGCAAGCAAAAAGAGGCGAACGGAAAAGAGGCGAAGAAAAGGCAAAGGTTTTTGAAAATCGTTTTAGAAGTGGGGAAGAGGAAAACGAGAGGTGAATGGCAAACAATGTAATGCGAGGGAGAAGAGTTTATGATGGGTACTTGGTATGTCTTGACTTGGCGTAGATCTCCCCGACAATGGCGCCAGAAATGGCTAGTAGACAGGAGATCAAATCTTGACTTGACTTGGCGCAAATCTCCTCGGCAACGGCGCCAGAAATCCTTCTTGCTACCTCTTGAGCATGCGTTGGTTTTCCCTTGAAGAGGAAAGGGTGATGCAGCAAAGTAGCATAAGTATTTCCCTTAGTTTGTGAGAACCAAGGTATCAATCCAGTAGGAGACAACGCGCAAGTCACCTAGTACCTGCACAAACAATCAAGAACCTTGCAACGAACGCGATAAAGGGGTTATCAATCCCTTCACGACCACTCGCAAAAGTGAGATCTGATAAAGATAATAAGATAAATATTTTAGGTATCTTTATTGTATAGATTGAAAAGTAAAGATTGCAAAATAGTAAACGAGATGCGATGTAAATAAAAGAGATGCAATATAATAAGAAAGAGACCCGGGGGCCATAGGTTTCACTAGTGGCTTCTGAAGGAAATATGCCCTAGAGGCAATAATAAAGTTATTATTTATTTCCTTATATCATGTTAAATGTTTATTATTCATGCTAGAATTGTATTAACCGGAAACATGATACATGTGTGAATACATAGACAAAGAGAGTGTCACTAGTATGCCTCTACTTGACTAGCTCGTTGATCAAAGATGGTTATGTTTCCTGGCCATAGGCAAAGAGTTGTCATTTGATTAATGACCTAATGATGTGATTGACTTGACCCATTCCGTTAGCTTAGCACTCGATCGTCTAGTATGTTGCTATTGCTTTCTTCATGACTTATACATGTTCCTATGACTATGAGATTATGCAACTCCCGTTTACCGGAGGAACACTTTGTGTTCTACCAAAAGTCACAACGTAACTGGGTGATTATAAAGGTGCTCTACATGTGTCTCCGAAGGTACTTGTTGGGATGGCGTATTTTGAGATTAGGATTTGTCACTCCGATTGTCGGAGAGGTATCTCTGGGGCCACTCGGTAATGCACATCACTATAAGCCTTGAAAGCACTGTAACTAATGAGTTAGTTGCAGGATGATGTATTACAGAACGAGTAAAGAGACTTGCCAGTAATGATATTGAACTAGGTATTGAGATACCGACGATCGAATCTCGGGCAAGTAACATACCGATGACATAGGAACAACGTATGTTGTTATGCGGTTTGACCGATAAAGATCTTCGTAAAATATGTGGGAGCCAATATGAGCATCCAGGTTCCGGTATTGGTTATTGGTCGGAGACGTGTCTCGGCCATGTCTACATAGTTCTCGAACCCGTAGGGTCCGCACGCTTAAAGTTACGATGACAGTTATATTATGAGTTTATATGTTTTGATGTACCGAAGGTAGTTTGGAGTCCCGGATGTGATCACGGACATGACCAGGAGTCTCGAAATGGTCGAGACATGAAGATTGATATATTGGACGACTATATTCAGACACCGAAATGGTTCCGGGGGTTATCAGATGTATATCAGAGTACCGGGGGGTTACCGGAACCCCCCCCCCCCCCCGGAGGTTATTGGGCCTCATGGGCCCAATTGGTGGAAGAGGAGAGGTGGCCAAGGGGCAGCCGCGCGTCCCCCCAAGTCCGAATTGGACAAGGAGGGGGGTGGCACCCCCCTTTCCTTTCCCCTCTCTCTCCTTCCCTCTCCTCTCCTAATCCAACAAGGAAAAGGGAGGGAGTCCTACTCCTGGTAGGAGTAGGACTCCTCCTAGCGCGCCCCTCCTGGTCGGCCGCCTCTCCCCCCCTTGCTCCTTTATATACGGGGGCAGGGGGCACCCTAGAGACACAACAATTGATCTGTTGATCTTTTAGCCGTGTGTGGTGCCCCCCTCCACCATAGTCCACCTCGATAATATTGTAGCGGTGCTTAGGCGAAGCCCTGCGTTGGTAGAACATCATCATCGTCACCATGCCGTCGTGCTGACAAAACTCTCCCTCAACACTCGGCTGGATCGGAGTTCGAGGGACGTCATCGGGCTGAACGTGTGCTGAAGTCGGAGGTGCCGTGCGTTTGGTACTTGATCGGTCGGATCGTGAAGACGTACGACTACATAAACCGCATTGTGCTAACACTTCCGCTTTCGGTCTACGAGGGTACGTGGACAACACTCTCCCCTCTCGTTGCTATGCATCACCATGATCTTGCGTGTGTGTAGGATTTTTTTTGAAATTACTACGTTCCCCAACAGTGGCATCCGAGCCTGGTTTTATGCGTAGATGTCATGTGCACGAGTAGAACACAAGTAAGTTTTGGGCGATATAAGTCATACTGCTTACCAGCATGTCATACTTTGGTTCGGCGGTATTGTTGGATGAAGCGGCCCGGACCGACATTACGCGTACGCTTACGCGAGACTGGTTCTATCGACGTGCTTTGCACACAGGTGGCTGGCGGGTGTCAGTTTCTCCAACTTTAGTTGAACCGAGTGTGGCTACGCTCGGTCCTTGAGAAGGTTAAAACAGCACCAACTTGACAAACTATCGTTGTGGTTTTGATGCGTAGGTAAGAACGGTTCTTGCTAAAGCCCGTAGCAGCCACGTAAAATTTGCAACAACAAAGTAGAGGACGTCTAACTTGTTTTTGCAGGGCATGTTGTGATGTGATATGGTTAAGAAATGATGCTAAATTTTATTGTATGAGATGATCATGTTTTGTAACCGAGTTATCGGCAACTGGCAAGAGCCATATGGTTGTCGCTTTATTGTATACAATGCAATCGCCCTGCAATGCTTTACTTTATCACTAAGCGGTAGCGATAGTCATAGAAGCATAAGATTGGCGAGACGACAACGATGCTACGATGGAGATCAAGGTGTCGCGCCGGTGACGATGGTGATCATGACGGTGCTTCGGAGATGGAGATCACAGGCACAAGATGATGATGGCCATATCATATCACTTATATTGATTGCATGTGTTGTTTATATTTTATGCATCTTATCTTGCTTTGATTGACGGTAGCATTATAAGATGATCCCTCACTAAATTATCAAAGTATAAGTGTTCTCCACGAGTATGCACCGCTATGCGAAAGTTCTTCGTCTTTGAGACACCACGTGATGATCGGGTGTGATAGGCTCTACGTCCAAATACAACGTGTAAAAAACAGTTGCACACGCGGAATACTCGAGTTAAACTTGACGAGCCTAGCATATAACAGATATGGCCTCAGAACACGGAGACCGAAAGTTCGAGCGTGAATCATATAGTAGATATGATCAACATAGTGATGTTCACCATTGAAACTACTCCATCTCACGTGATGATCCGACATGGTTTAGTTGATTTGGATCACGTGGTCACTTAGAGGATTAGAGGGATGTCTATCTAAGTGGGAGTTCTTTAATAATATGATTAATTGAACTTACATTTATCATGAACTTAGTACCTGATAGTATTTTGCTTGTCTATGTTGTTTGTAGATAGATGGCCCGTGATGTTGTTCCATTGAATTTTAATGCATTCCTTGAGAAAGCAAAGTTGAAAGATGATGGTAGCAATTACACGGACTGGGTCCGTAACTTGAGGATTATCCTCATCGTTGCACAGAAGAATTACGTCCTGGAAGCACCGTTGGGTGCCAGACCTGCTACAGGTGCAACGCCAGATGTTATGAACATCTGGCAGAGCAAAGTTGATGACTACTCGATAGTTCAGTGTACCATGCTTTACGGCTTAGAACCGGGTCTTCAACGACGTTTTGAACGTCATGGAGCATATGAGATGTTCCAGGAGTTGAAGTTAATATTTCAAGCAAATGCCCGGATTGAGAGATATGAAGTCTCCAATAAGTTCTACTGTTTGCAAGATGGAGGAGAATAGTTACATCGTTGATCATATACTCAAAATGTCCGGGTATAACAATCACTTGATTCAACCGGGAGTTAATCTTCCGGATGATAGCGTCATTGACAGAATTCTTCAATCATCGCCACCAAGCTACAAGAGCTTCGTGATGAACTATAACATGCAAGGGATGGATAAGACGATTCCCGAGCTCTTCGCAATGCTAAAGGCTGCGGAGGTAGAAATCAAGAAGGAGCATCAAGTGTGGATGGTCAATAAGACCACCGGTTTCAAGAAAAAAGGCAAAGGGAAGAAGAAGGGGAACTTCAAGAAGAATAGTAAGCAAGTTGCTGCTCAGGAGAAGAAACCCAAGTCTGGACCTAAGCCTGAGACTGAGTGCTTCTACTGCAAGCGGTAGTCATCGAAGCGGAACTGCCCCAAGTATTTGGCGAGATAAGAAGGATGGCAAGGTGAACAAAGGTATATGTGATATACATGTTATTGATGTGTACCTTACTAATGCTCACAGTAGCACCTGGTATTTGATATCGGTTACATTGCTAATATTTGCAACTCGAAGCAGGTGGACTACGGATTAAGCAAAGATTGGCTAAGGACGAGGTGACGATGCGCGTGGGAAATGGTTCCAAAGTCAATGTGATCACGGTCGGCACGCTACCTCTACATCTACCTTCGGGATTAGTTTTAGACCTGAATAATTGTTATTGGGTGCCAGCGTTGAGCATGAACATTATATCTGGATCTTGTTTGATGCGAGACGGTTATTCATTTAAATCAGAGAATAATGGTTTTTATATGAGTAATATCTTTTATGGTCATGCACCCTTGAAGAGTGGTCTATTTTTGTTGAATCTCGATAGTAGTGATACACATATTCATAATATTAAAACCAAAAGATGCAGAGTTGATAATGATAGTGCAACTTATTTGTGGCACTGTCGTTTAGGTCATATCGGTATAAAGCGCATGAAGAAACTCCATACTGATGGACTTTTGGAACCACTTGATTATGAATCACTTGGTACTTGCGAACCGTGCCTAATGGGCAAGATGACTAAAACACCGTTCTCCGGTACTATGGAGCGAGCAACAGATTTGTTGGAAATCATACATACAAATGTATGTGGTCCGATGAATATTGAGGCTCGTGGCGGATATCGTTATTTTCTCATCTTCACAGATGATTTAAGCAGATATGGGTATATCTACTTAATGAAACATAAGTCTGAAACATTTGAAAAATTCAAAGAATTTCAGAGTGAAGTTGAAAATCATCGCAACAAGAAAATAAAGTTTCTACGAGGAGAATATTTGAGTTACGAGTTTGGTCTTCATTTGAAACAATGCGGAATAGTTTCACAACTCACGCCACCCGGAACACCACGGCGTAATGGTGTGTCCGAACGTCGTAATCGTACTTTACTTGATATGGTGCGATCTATGATGTCTCTTACTGATTTACCGCTATCGTTTTGGGGTTATGCTTTAGAGACGGCTGCATTCACATTAAATAGGACACCATCAAAATCCGTTGAGACGACGCCTTATGAACCGTGGTTTGGCAAGAAACCAAAGTTGTCGTTTCTTAAAGTTTGGGGCTGCGATGCTTATGTGAAAAATCTTCAACCCGATAAGCTCGAACCCAAATCAGAAAAATGTGTCTTCATAGGATACCCAAAAGAGACTGTTGGGTACACCTTCTATCACAGATCCGAAGGCAAGACTTTTGTTGCTAAATTTGGAATCTTTCAAGAGAAGTAGTTTCTCTCGGAAGAAGTGAGTGGGAGGAAAGTAGAACTTGATGAGGTAACTGTACCTGCTCCCTTATTGGAAAGTAGTTCATCACAGAAACCGGTTTCTGAGACACCTACACCAAATAGTGAGGAAGTTCATGATGATGATCATGAAACTTCAGATCAAGTTGTTACTGAACCTCGTAGGTCAACCAGAGTAAGATCCGCACCAGAGTGGTACGGTAATCCTGTTCTGGAAGTTATGTTGCTAGACCATGACGAACCTATGAACTATGAAGAAGCAATGGTGAGCCCAGATTCCGCAAAATGGCTTGAGGCCATGAAATCTGAGATGGGATCCATGTATGAGAACAAAGTGTGGACTTTGGTTGACTTGCCCGATGATCGGCAAGCCATTGAGAATAAATGGATCTTCAAGAAGAAGACTGACGCTGACGGTAATGTTACTGTCTATAAAGCTCGACTTGTTGCAAAAGGTTTTCGACAAGTTGAAGGGGTTGACTACGATGAGACCTTCTCACCCGTAGTGATGCTTAAGTCTGTCTGAATCATGTTAGCAATTGCCGCATTTTATGATTATGAAATTTGGCAAATGGATGTCAAAACTGCATTCTGAATGGATTTACGGAAGAAGAGTTGTATATGATGCAACCGGAAGGTTTTGTCAATCCACAAGGAGCTAACAAAGTGTGCAAGCTCCAGCGATCCATTTATGGACTGGTGCAAGCCTCTCGGAGTTGGAATAAGCGCTTTGATAGTGTGATCAAAGCATTTGGTTTTATACAGACTTTTGGAGAAGCCTATATTTACAAGAAAGTGAGTGGGAGCTCTGTAGCATTTCTAATATTATATGTGGATGACATATTGCTGATTGGAAATGATATAGAATTTCTGGATAACATAAAGGGATACTTGAATAAGAGTTTTTCAATGAAAGACCTCGGTGAAGTTGCTTATATATTGGGCATCAAGATCTATAGAGATAGATCAAGACGCTTAATTGGAATTTCACAAAGCACATACCTTGACAAAGTTTTGAAGAAGTTCAAAATGGATCAAGCAAAGAAAGGGTTCTTGCACGTGTTACAAGGTGTGAAGTTGAGTAAGACTCAATGTCCCACCAACTGCAGAAGATAGAGAGAAGATAAAAGATGTTCCCTATGCTTCAGCCATAGGCTCTATCATGTATGCAAGGCTGTGTACCAGACCTGATGTGTGCCTTGCTATAAGTTTAGTAGGGAGGTACCAAAGTAATCCAGGAGTGGATCACTAGATAGCGGTCAAGAACATCCTGAAATACCTGAAAAGGACTAAGGATATGTTTCTCGTTTATGGAGGTGACAAAGAGCTCATCGTAAATGGTTACGTTGATGCAAGCTTTGACACTGATACGGACGATTCTAAATCGCAAACCGGATACGTGTTTACATTGAACAGTGGAGCTGTCAGTTGGTGCAATTCTAAACCAAGCGTCGTGGCGGGATCTATGTGTGAAGCGGAGTACATAGCTGCTTCGGAAGCAGCAAATGAAGGAGTCTAGATGAAGGAGTTCATATCCGATCTAGGTGTCATACCTAGTGCATCGGGTCCAATGAAAATCTTTTGTGACAATACTGGTGCAGTTGCCTTGGCGAAGGAATCCAGATTTCACAAGAGAACCAAGCACATCAAGAGACGCTTCAATTCCATACGGGATTTAGTCCAGGTGGGAGACATAGAAATTTGCAAGATACATACGGATCTGAATATTGCAGACCCGTTGACTAAGCCTCTTCCACGAGCAAAACATGATCGGCACCAAGGCTCCATGGGTGTTAGAATCATTACTGTGTAATCTAGATTATTGACTCTATTGCAAGTGGGAGACTGAAGGAAATATGCCCTAGAGGCAATAATAAAGTTATTATTTATTTCCTTATATCATGATAAATGTTTATTATTCATGCTAGAATTGTATTAACCGAAAACATGATACATGTGTGAATACATAGACAAGCAGTGTCACTAGTATGCCTCTACTTGACTAGCTCGTTGATCAAAGATGGTTATGTTTCCTGGCCATAGACAAAGAGTTGTCATTTGATTAATGAGATCACATCATTAGGAGAATGATGTGATTGACTTGACCCATTCCATTAGCTTAGCACTCGATCGTTTAGTATGTTGCTGTTGCTTTCTTCATGACTTATACATGTTCCTATGACTATGAGATTATGTAACTCCCGTTTACCGGAGGAACACTTTGTGTGCTACCAAACGTCACAACGAATCGGGTGATTATAAAGGTGCTCTCTGGTGTCTCCGAAGGTACTTGTTGGGTTGGCGTATTTCGAGATTAGGATTTGTCACTCCGATTGTCGGAGAGGTATCTCTGGGCCCACTCGGTAATGCACATCACTATAAGCCTTGCAAGCATTGTAACTAATGAGTTAGTTGCGGGATGATGTATTATGGAACGAGTAAAGAGACTTGCCGGTAACGAGATTGAACTAGGTATTGAGATACCGACGATCGAATCTCGGGCAAGTAACATACCGATGACAAAGGGAACAACGTATGTTGTTATGCGGTTTGACCGTCTGAGATCTTCGTAGAATATGTGGGAGCCAATATGAGCATCCAGGTTCCGCTATTGGTTATTGGCCGGAGACGTGTCTCGGCCATGTCTACATAGTTCTCGAACCCGTAGGGCCCGCACGCTTAAAGTTACGATGACAGCTATATTATGAGTTTATATGTTTTGTGTACCGAAGGTAGTTCGGAGTCCCGGATGTGATCACGGACATGATGAGGAGTCTCTAAATGGTCGAGACATGAAGATTTATATATTGGACGACTATATTCAGACACCGGAATGGTTCCAGGGGTTATCGGATATATACCGGAGTACCGGGGGATTACCGGAACCCCCTCCCCCCCCCCCCCGGAGGTTATTGGGCCTCATGGCCCAATTGGTGGAAGAGGAGAGGCGGCCAAGGGGCAGCAGCGCGCCCCTCCCCCCCCCCCCCCCCAAGTCCGAATTGGACAAGGAGGGGGGCGCCTTTCCTTTCCCATCTCTCTCCTTCCCTCTCCTCTCCTAATCCAACAAGGAAAAGGGAGGGAGTCCTACTCCTGTAGGAGTAGGACTCCTCTGGCGCCCCTCTGGCCGTCCGCCTCTCCCCTTGCTCCTTTATATCACAGGCGGGGGCACCCTAGACACAACAATTGATCTGTTGATCTTTTAGCCGTGTGCGGTGCCCCCTCCACCATAGTCCACCTCGATATCAGAAGCGGTGCTTAGGCGAAGCCTGCGTCCGGTAGAACATCATCATCGTCACCACGCCGTCATCTTGTGAAACTCTCCCTCAACACTCGGCTGGATCGGAGTTCAAGGGGCGTCATCGGGCTGAACTGTCTTTGAACTTCGAAGGTGCCGTGCGTTCGATTACTTGATCGGTCGGATCGTGAAGACGTACGACTACATCAACCGCGTTGTGCTAACGCTTCCGCTTTCGGTCTACGAGGGTACGTGGACAACACTCTCCCCTCTCGTTGATATGCATCACCATGATCTTGCGTGTGCATAGGATTTTTTTTTGAAATTACTACGTTGCCCAATAGCTTCTCTCAAGATAGCATGTATTACGATGGGTGAACAAATTACTGCCGAGAAATTGATAGAAAAGCGCATAGTTATGATGATATCTAAGGCAATGATCATGAACATAGGCATCACGTCCGTGTCAAGTAGACCGAAACGTTTCTGCATCTACTAGTATTACTCCACACATCGACCGCTATCCAGCATGCATCTAGAGTATTAAGTTCATAAGAACGGAGTAACGCATTAAGCAAGATGACATGATGTAGAGGGATAAACTCAAGAAATATGATATAAACCCCATCTTTTTATCCTCGATGGCAACAATACAATACGTGCCTTGCTGCCCCCTCATCCTTGGGAAAGGACACCGCAAGATTGAACCCAAAGCTAAGCACTTCTCCCATTGCAAGAAAGATCAATCTCGTAGGCCAAACTAAACCGATACTTCGAAGAGACTTGCAAAGATATCAAATCATGCATATAAGAATTCAGAGAAGAACCAAATAATATTCATAGATAATCAAATTCATAATTCCACAATTCACCGGATCTCGGCAAACACACCACAAAAGAGTATTACATCGAATAGATCGCCAAGAACATCGAGGAGAACTTTGTATTGAGAACCAAAGAGAGAGAAGAAACCATCTAGCTAATAACAATGGACCCAAAGGTCTGTGGTAAACTACTCACGCTTCATCGGAGAGGCTATGGTGTTGATCTAGAAGCCCTCCATGATCGATTGCCCCTCCGGCAGATCGCCGGAAAAGGCCCCAAGATGGGAACTCACGGGTACAGAAGGTTGCGGCGGTGGAAAAGTAGTTTCGTGGCTCTCCCTGATGGTTTTAGGGTACGAGAGTATATATAGGCGAAAGAAATAGGTCTGTGGAGCTCCGTGGGGCCCACGAGGGTGGGGGCGCGCCCTCCTGCCTCGTGGCTGCTCGCGGAGTTCCAGACTTCAACTCCAAGTCTTCTGGACTGCGTTTGTTCCAAGAAAGATTCTCGCAAAGGTTTCATTCGGTTTGCTATTCCTTTTCTGCAAAACACTAAAATAGGCAAAAAATAGAAACTAGCACTGGGCCTTCGGTTGATAGGTTAGTCCCAAAAAAATATGAAAGAGCATATTAAAGCCCATTAAACATCCAAAACAGATAATATAATAGCATGGAACAATAAAAAATTATAGATACATTAGAGACGTATCACTGGGCGAGTAGGCCCTCCCCCTGTACTAGCTAATGAAGAAAACCACTTGCTTCGAGTGGAATGACAAGGCGGACGAGGCTTTCCTCCAGCTCAAGAAGATGCTGACCACGCCGCCTATTCTAGCCGCTCTGGCTGCTAAGGAGGCCATGCTCCTCTACATTGCCGCCACCAGTCGGGTGGTCAGCACCGTGATCATGGTCAAGCACCCAAAAGATGGCAAGGCACAACCGGTCCAGAGGCCCGTCTACTACTTGAGTGAGGTGATGTCGGCCTCCAAGCAGAACTACCCCCATTACCAGAAGATGTGCTACAGCGTGTACTTTGACGCCAAGAAGCTCAAGCAATACTTCCAGGAGCACTCCGTCACGATCATTTGCACTGCCCCACTTGCCGAGATCATAGGCAATAGAGATGCGTCAGGCCGGGTGGCGAAGTGGTCCATTGAGCTAGCTCCCCACACCATCCTCTACCAACCTCGCACCGCCATCAAGTCCCAAGCGCTGGCCGACTTCCTCGTCGACTGGGCCGAGACCCAGTGCCTGCTGCTAGCGCCAGATTCCACACATTGGTGGATGCACTTTGATGGCTAGAAGATGCGCACCGGTTTGGGAGTCGGCATCGTCCTCACCTCTCCCAAAGGCGACAAGCTCAAGTACACGCTGCAGATCCACTTAGCCGCCTCCAACAACGTGGCCAAGTACGAGGCACTCGTCCATGGGCTCCGACTGTCAAAGGAGATCGGCATCCGCCGAGTGCTGTGCTACGGCGACTAGGACTTGGTGGTCCAGCAGTCGTCTGGCGACTGGGACGCCAAGGATGCAAACATGGCGAGCTACCGCTTCCTTGTCCAGCAGATCCGTGGGTACTTTGACGGGTGCGAGTTCCTTCACGTGCCACGGGCCGACAACGAGCAAGCAGATGCCCTCGCATGGATTGGATCCACTCGGCAGACCATACCAGTCGGCGTCTCCCTCCAGTGCATGCGCAAGCCGTCTATCAAGCCTTCACCGGAATCAGAGTCCATCTTTGTGCCGGCTTCTCCCAGAACAGTCGGATCTGGCTCGGGGACTGCGGCACTCACACCCGGCCCGGGGACTTCTCAACCCGGCCCAGAGGCTGCAGCAGCCAACCTGGGGACTTCAGCAGGCGGCCCGAGGACTGCAGCAGTCGCACCCGGCCCAGGGACTTCAGAACCCGACCCGGGGGCTGCAGCAGTCGGCCCAGGGACCTCAGCGACACAGCAAGCGGTGACCGGCTCCAACCCTCCGCCTCCCAATCCAACCTCCATGGTACCAGTGGTCGTGATGACAGTGGTAGAAGCACCATCATGGGCGTAGCCCATCCTCAACTTCCTGGTGAACAGAGAGCTACCAGCCGACGAGATCTTGGCCCGGCAGGTGCAACACCGGGCAGCATCACACACCATAGTGAACAGAGAGCTTGTGAGGCGCAGCATGACTGGCATTTTCCAGTGCTGTGTATGGGCCGGAGAAGGGCAAGGCAATCCTCAGAGACATCCACCAAGGCAAGTGTGGCCACCATGCGGCCTCCAGATCCCTTGTCGCCAAATCTTTCCGCCATGGATTCTTCTGGCCTACTGCTTTGGACGACGCCAAGGCTTTGGTCCAAAAGTGCAAAGGACACCAAGGGTAGCACTCGGGGTCTACCCTTTTTATCTATATGATAAGATTATGCCTGTGAATGTGTTATTTCATTCCTCCGCCCGGCACCGGGTCTGACCAGTCGGCCCGGGGGCTCGCCGTCTTGCCCTATGTTGATACCACCTGCAGTCGGACAAGTAGTGTGCCCACATCTAGGCCCTCTCTTGCCTTAAACCATAGCTCGCAGAGCGACTGTCTGGCTGGCAAGAGCTAAAGGCAAGAAATGATGTACACATGAAAAATGACTAAGGAAAAACATCAGCATAGGCCAAGCCGGCTCCTCGCCTCACCGTCCGGCTGCTGAGCAGCCGGCCGGCTTCTCGTTGACTAGCTACGTTCTAGGCGGTTGAAGTACTTGTCTATCCTAAACGGCCAAGTCCTTGACCCAGCCACAGACCATAGAGCGGATGTCCGGCTGGCAGGGCCGCAGCCAATGGAAGGTAGCAAAGGAAAAAACCAAGAAGAATAGAAAAGCAAAACCAAGCTAGAACCCGGCAAGAGCACAAACTTGTGCGAGAATAATTTATTTACATAGCAAGAGGCTCATGGCCAGCATTCAACAGAGTTTGAAATTACACCCCCAGCAGGTGGAACTGTGCAAATCTAACTTTTTCGAAAGTACAAGACAGAAAAACAGGAAAGATAAAATGGCCGCCTAGGCCAGAGGAGCAGCAGGAGGATCTGACGGGTCAGTGGAGGCAGAGGCGTCGGGTGGTGGAGCGGCCGACTGGTGGGTCTCGGCCTAGTCAGCACCGGCAGTAGTCGGTGCGGCATCCCGCGGCTCGCTGCTACCACTTGAGCATTGCGTTGGATTTCCTTGAAGAGGAAAGGATGATGCAGCAAAGTAGCGTAAGTATTTCCCTCAGTTTTTGAGAACCAAGGTATCAATCCAGTAGGAGGCTACGCGCGAGTCCCTCGTACCTACACAAAGCAAATAACTCCTCGCAACCAACGCGAATAGGGGTTGTCAATCCCTTCACGGTCACTTACGAGAGTGAGATCTGATAGAGATGATAGATAATATTTTGGTATTTTTAGTATAAAGATGCAAAGTAAAATAAAAAGCAAAGTAAAAAAAGCAAAGCAATATTAAAATGATGGAAGATTAATATGATGAAGATAGACCCGGGGGCCATAGATTTCACTAGTGGCTTCTCTCAAGAGCATAAGTATTTTACGGTGGGTGAGCAATTCTTGTTGAGCAATTGGCGAGAATTGAGCATAGTTATGAGAATATCTAGGTATGATCATGTATATAGGCATCACGTCCGAGACAAGTAGACCGACTCACCTGCATCTACTACTATTACTACACTCATCGACCGCTATCTAGCATGCATCTAGAGTATTAAGTTCAAGAAAAGCGAGTAACGCATATACATAAGATGACATGATGTAGAGGGATAAATTCATGCAATATGATAAAAACCCCATCTTGTTATCCTCGATGGCAACAATACAATACGTGCCTGCTGCCCCTCATCACTTGGAAAGGACACCGCAAGATTGAACCCAAAGCTAAGCACTTCTCCCATTGCAAGAAAAACCAATCTAGTAGGCCAAACCAAACTGATAATTCGAAGAGACTTGCAAAGATAACCAATCATACATAAAAGAATTCAGAGAAGATTCAAATATTGTTCATAGATAATCTTGATCATAAACCCACAATTCATCGGTCTCAATAAACACATCGCAAAAAGAAGATTACATCCAATAGATCTCCACAAGAGAGGGGGAGAACATTGTATTGAGATCCAAAAAGAGAGAAGAAGCCATCTAGCTACTAACTATATACCCGAAGGTCCGAGGTAAACTACTCACACTTCATGAGACTCTAACAGGCCCCAAGATGGGATCTCATGGGTACAGAAGGTTGCGGCGGTGGAATTAGGTTTTTGGCTCCGTATCTGATCGTTTGGGAGTACGTAGGTATATATAGGAGGAAGAAGTACGTCGGTGGAGCAAGGTGGGGCCCACGAGGGTGAGGGCGCGCCCTAGGGGGGTGGGCGCGTCCCCTACCTCGTGCCCACCTCCTGGCTTTCTTGACGTAGGGTCCAAGTCTCCTGGATCATATTCGGTGAGAAAATCACGTTCCCGAAGGTTTCATTCCGTTTGGACTCCGTTTGATATTCCGCTTTCTTGAAACTACGAAATAGGCAAAAACAACAATTACAGGCTAGGCCTCCGGTTAATAGGTTAGTCCCAAAAATAATATAAAAGTGGAAAATAAAGCCCAATATGGTCCAAAACAGTAGATAATATAGCATGGAGCAATAAAAAATTATAGATACGTTGGAGGCGTATCGAGGCATCTAAGCTTAATTCCTGCTCGTCCTCGAGTAGGTAAATGATAAAAACAGAATTTTTGATGCGGAGTGCTACTTGGCATAATTTTCAATGTAATTCTTCTTAATTGTGGTATGAATATTCAGATCCGAAAGATTCAATACAAAAGTTCATACTGACATAAAAATAATAATACTTCAAGCATACTAACAAAGCAATCATGTCTTCTCAAAATAACATGGCCAAAGAAAGTTATCCCTACAAAATCATATAGTGCGGCTATGCTCCATCTTCCCCACACAAAGTATTTAAATCATGCACAATCCACGATGACAAGCCAAGCAATTGTTTCATACCTTAACATTTTCAAAACTTTTTCAATCTTCACGCAATACATGAGCGTGAGCCATGGATATAGCACTATATGTGGAATAGAATGGTGGTAGTGGAGAAGACAAAAGAGGGAAGATAGTCTCACATCAACTAGGCGTATCAACGGGCTATGGAGATGCCCATCGATAGATATCAATGTGAGTGAGTAGGGATTGCCATGCAACGGATGCACTAGAGCTATAAGTATATGAAAGCTCAACAAAAGAAACTAAGTGGGTGTGCATCCAACTCGCTTGCTCACGAAGACCTAGGGCATTTGAGGAAGCCCATCATTGGAATATACAAGCCAAGTTCTATAATGAAAAATTCCCACTAGTATATGAAAGTGACTAAATGAGAGACTCTCTATTATGAAGATCATGGTGCTACTATGAAGCACAAGTGTGGTAAAAGGATAGTAACATTGTCCCTTCTCTCTTTTTCTCTCATTTTTTATTTGGGCCTTTTATCTTTTTTTTATGGCCTCTTTTTTCATTTTTTTTATTTTTCGTCCGTAGTCTCATCCCGACTTGTGGGGGAATCATAGTCTCCATCATCCTTTCCTTACTTGGGACAATGCTCTAATGAATGATGATCATCACACTTTTATTTTTCTTACAACTCAACAATTACAACTCGATACTTAGAACAAAAGATGACTCTATATGAATGCCTCCGGCGGTGTACCGGGATATGCAATGAAACAGGAGTGACATGTATGAAAAAATTATGAACGGTGGCTTTGCCACAAATACGATGTCAACTACATGATCATGCTAGCAATATGACAATGATGGAGCGTGTCATAATAAACGGAACGATGGAAAGTTGCATGGCAATATATCTCGGAATGGCTATGGAAATGCCATGATAGGTAGGTATGGTGGCTGTTTTGAGGAAGGTATATGGTGGGTGTATGATACCGGCGAAAAGTGCCCGGTATTAGAGAGGCTAGCAATGGTGGAAGGATGGGAAAAAGTGCATATAATCCATGGACTCAACATTAGTCATAAAGAACTCATATACTTATTGTAAAAACCTAGAAGCTATCAAAGCAAAGTATTACGCGCATGCTCCTAGGGGGATAGATTGGTAGGAAAATACCATCGCTCATCCCCGACCGCCACTCATAAGGAAGACAATCAATAAATAAATCATGCTCCGAGTTCATCACATAACGGTTCACCATACGTGCATGCTACGGGAATCACAAACTTCAACACAAGTATTCTTTAAATTCACAACTACTCAACTAGCATGACTCTAATATCACCATCTTCATATCTCAAAACAATTATCAAGCATCAAACTTATCTTAGTATTCAACGCACTCAAAAGAAAGTTTCACATATCTTGAATACCAAGTATATTAACATTAAGCAAATTACCATGCTATTAACGACTCTCAAAATAATCTAAGTGAAGCATGAGAGATCAAGTTTCTTTTAAAACAAATCCACCACCGTGCTCTAAAAGATCTAAGTGAAGCACTAGAGCAAAAATTATCACGCTCAAAAGATATAAGTGAAGCACTATGAGCAAAACTATCAAGCTCAAAAGATATAAGTGAAGCACATAGAGTATTCTATCAAATTCCAATTCATGTATGGCTCTCTCAAAAGGTGTGTACAGCAAGTATGATTGTGGTAAACTAACAAGCAAAGACACAAATAATACAAGACGCTCCAAGCAAAACACATATCATGTGGTGAATAAAAATATAGCTCCAAGTAAATTACCGATGGAAGTAGGCGAAAGAGGGATGCCTTCCGGCATCCCCAAGCTTTGACTTTTGGTGTCCTTGGATTATCTTGGGGTGCCATGGGCATCCCAAGCTTAGGATCTTGCCACTCCTTGTTCCATAATCCATCAAAAGAATTCACCCAAAACTTGAAAACTTCACAACACAAAACTCAATAGAAATCTCGTGAGCTCCGTTAGAGAAAGAAAACAAAAGAATACTTTAAGGTACTGTAATGAA
This sequence comes from Aegilops bicornis, assembly GCA_021605145.1. NCBI lineage: Eukaryota > Viridiplantae > Streptophyta > Magnoliopsida > Poales > Poaceae > Aegilops > Aegilops bicornis. The sequence continues at coordinate 392,022,653 of CM038672.1, forward strand.
CTCATTCTTTATTTATATTGGTGTTAAAACCTACTGTATTCCAACTTCTCTATGGATCATAAACTATTTTACTAGCCATAGATTCATCAAAATAAGCAAACAACACACGCAAAACAGAATCTGTCAAAACAGAACAGTCTGTAGTAATCTGTAACTAACGCAAACTTATGGAACTCAAAAAATTCTACCAAAATTAGACGACCTGGAATTTTTTTTTATTGATGAGCACCAATTGGAATCAATATTTTATCACGTTCTGGTGATTTTTAACAATTCGGGCAGTGAGCGCAAAGTTTCTGGAAATTACAGCAAGATCAAATAACTATCATCCAAGGAGATCCAATAGGTTTAACTTGGCACAAACACTAATTAAAAGATAAAACCACATCTAAACAGAGTCTGGATGGAATATTTATTCCTAAACAAAGCAAAAACTAAAAACTAAAAATAAAATTGGGTTGCCTCCCAACAAGCGCTATCCTTTAACGCCCCTAGCTAGGCATAAAAGCGAGGATAGATCTAAGTAGTGCCGTAGTAATAAGATAGATCAGTGAAACTCATTTCATATTCTCTACGTTCAGCAGCAAGTTTTCTTTTATGCAAGCAAAAGTAATCAAAAGGGCTAAATTTAGTAGGACAAAATTCCCCAAGATCAATTTTAGGAGGTATAGGTTCCTCTTTCGGCCCTTCGTATTGCACAACCAATTCATCATTATAAGCGTTCTTTTGACAGAACTTGGTGAGCCTATACTCAAGAGAGCATCCTAGCTCATTATTTAGAATAGCCAAATCATCATTAAGATCAGAGATTCTATCAATTAAAATATTGGTAGGCACCTTTTTTCCTAAGATTTTCATTGAAAACAACATAGTCGATAGATTGAAAACGCATTATTTCTTCTTGATCAAACATGATAGATTCTATGGGAGGACGGCCAGCGTCCACCCTATAATGCGCAAAGATTTCTTTGGCTTCTTTTATTATAAACTTGAATTCATGAGCCAAAAAGATAGTAGCGGCACGCTTAACAGAGGAGTGTTCAATATTAGAAAATTCTAGGAAAATTCTCTGTATAGAAGCGTGCATATGCATAAATTGCCTTTCAAGTTCAACGATAAGCATGGCAACAGCGTCCACAAGGCTACTAGTTCTATGGAGAATAGAACCACCCATAGAGGGTAAAGCACCCGCACAAGTAAAGAAATCTTGAATAAATACTTTTCCAATAATATTACCACTACCGATTCGAAATCTTTTTGTGTGATAGGTAGGGGATTCTTGACGAGAGCTTGAATTTTTCATATTATTATCGCCCATATCGGTGATAATTTCCCCAATTTCAGGCATAGCGACAAGCAAGCAAACTAACACACGAGCAAACAAACGGACAAGGAAAAGGCAAAGGGAAAAAGAGGAGGAGATTGGGAAAGGGAGGGCGGATAAAACGGCAAGGGTGAAGTGGGGGAGAGGAAAACGAGAGGCAAATGGCAAATAATGTAATGCGAGAGATAGGGATTGTGATGGGTACTTGGTATGTTGGATTTTGCGTAGACTCCCCGGCAACGGCGCCAGAAATCCCTTCTTGCTACGTCTTGAGCTTGCGTTGGTTTTCCCCGAAGAGGAGAGGATGATGCAGCAGAGTAGCGTAAGTATTTCCCTCAGGTTTTGAGAACCAAGGTATCAATCCAGTAGGAGGCCACGCACAAGTCCCTCGTGCACGCACAAAGCGATAGCTACTGCAACCAACGCGATTAGGGGTTGTCAATCCCTTCACGGTCACTTACGAGAGTGAGATCTGATAGAGATAATATTTTTGGTATTTTTGGTATAGAGATGCAAAGCAAAAGTAAAAAAGCAAAGTAAAAACAAAGCAAGTATAAAAGTGATGGAGATTGATATGATGAGAATAGACCCGGGGGCCATAGGTTTCACTAGTGGCTTCTCTCAAGAGCATAAATATTCTACGGTGGGTGAACAAATTACTGTTGAGCAATTGACAGAATTGAGCATAGTTATGAGTATATCTAGGTATGATCATGTATATAGGCATCACGTCCGTGACAAGTAGATCGAAATGATTTTGCATCTACTACTATTACTCCACTCATCGACCGCTATCCAGCATGCATCTAGAGTATTAAGTTAAAAACAGAGTAACGCCTTAAGCAAGATGACATGATGTAGAGGAATAAATTCATGCAATATGATAAATACCCCATCTTGTTATCCTCGATGTCAACAATACAATACGTGCATTGCAACCCTTTCTGTCACTGGATAAGGACACCGCAAGATTGAACCCAAAGCTATGCACTTCTCCCGTTGCAAGAACTACCAATCTAGTTGGCCAAACCAAACGAATAATTCGAAGAGACTTGCAAAGATAACTCAATCATACATAAAAGAATTCAGACAAGATTCAAATATTATTCATAGATAAGCTGGATCATAAACCCACAATTCATCGATCTCAACAAACACACCACAAAAGAAGATTACATCGAATAGATCTCCACGAGAGGGGGAGAACATTGTATTGAGATCCAAAAGAGAGAAGAAGCCATCTAGCTACTAGCTATGGACGGAAGGTGCAAGTAAACTACTCACACTTCATCGGAGAGGCTATGGTGTTGATGTAGAAGCCCTCCATGGTGGATGCCCCCTCGGTGGAGCTCGAGCAGGCCCCAAGATGGGATCTCGTGGATACGAGGAAGTTGCGGCGGTGGAATTAGGTTTTGGCTCCTGTTACGATCGTTTGGGGTGCAATGAGGTATATATAGGAGAAAGGAATGCGTCGGTGGAGCAACAGGGGCCCACGAGGCAGGGGCGCGCCCCACCCTCGTGACCGCCTCCGTTGTTCCTTGGCGTAGGGTCCAAGTCTCCGGATCACGTTCGGTGAGAAAATCACGCTTCAAGGTTTCATTCCGTTTGGACTCCGTTTGATATTACATTTCTTGAAACACTTTGAAAAAGGCAAAAAAACAGCAATTTCAGGATGGGCCTCCGGTTAATAGGTTAGTCCCGAGAAATAATATAAAAGTGGAAAATAAAGCCCAATATAGTCCAAAACAGTAGATAAAGTAGCATGGAGCAATCAAAATTATAGATACGTTGGAGACGTATCGACGCCAACTTCGCCAAATGACGTACAAGGGCTACAACAAGCGCCTTGGCACCAAGAAGAGCGGGCTCCTCGACCGGGCGTCTGCTACTTCCTGAACCTCCTCCGTCGTCGATGAAAAGGCCACCGCAAGTGGTCGCCCCTTCCGTTCACCATTCGATGCACGCACATAGACGCATCTATGCACCCTCCTACGCCATACATCCGTCACGACCATTCACATATAAGGTGCTATCCGTTGTGGTCATCAGAGGCGTAGCTACCCATACTATTGAATAAGTTGTTGTTACTGAATTAATTTTGCACGTGACTCAATGCTTTTGCTTGGTAGATGTCCTTGAATGATGCAGAGAGGAGTATGTGTGAGGGCCTGGCCTGGGCAAGCTTGATTTAATTAGTTTTTGTTCTAGTACAGGTTGTATATATCTGTAGTTATCCTAATTCAGTAGTTATCCTAATATGAAGCCCGCGTTATATATTTGTAGTTATCCTAATTACGTAAGATTGAGACTGATTAGCATGCTATAAACAGAGTTCACTATATGTAATGCTATATTATGTACTATCAGTTAACTAAAATAAAAGCTCTAAATAAACATCATCGCTAAGTTTCAAATACACTAGGAGAGGTACATATTTTTGTCAATTGATATTCAAGTACAATCAAGTAATGGTCCAAAAGAAGGATGATGTAGCCATTACGAAAGACTACGACAACGTGAAAACTGTCATGGATCATTAGTCATGTTACGAAATTGCCAACTACTGACCTTTGCTCCATCTTATATTAAACAATTCTTGTTTTTCATGAAGGGATTTTATGTGAAACAAGTTAACGAGCAGCTTCCCGAAAGAGATGGAAACCAATGGAACCTATGATATGCATATAAATCAATGGAACCTATGTAAGTGCTCTCTATTGACTTCTCCCTTATATAAGCCATTGAAATCAATTGAGCATTCCAGGATAAAGAATTTGGTTGTTACCAATCTAATAATCATACACCTTTTGATAATGTTATCAGCTAGCAACTGTAACTATGTCACAGCTTTCATTTGGTATCACACTCGATTGCTAGCCTAATGCTATTTATAAAATCCTCGCAGCCAAGCATGTTGCCTTCTTAGTCATTTGGAGCTTCATGTGGGTTATTTTATTTGGACTCCTATTTGCCGTGGTTGGATCTTATGCACGATTAGGTACAAATACGGTCTGTGTAAAACATCTCTACTCATTTCAACAGTAATGTTATATTGATCCTCTCACATGACGCTTATACTATGATATGGTTCAGTTTTCATTGTCTGGTCAACATATTAAGACTGCTATTGTATCCATTGTTACACTACCCTTTACCAAATTACAAGCATGGACTATTGTCTTCATTGCATGAAAGGTTGATCACAAGGACATGTGGGTACTTGTTCGATTGAATGAAATCTTTTATGAAATACAAATAACAACTTGCTCTGCTAATAATCTTGTATGGCAACTTTTCCTTTTAAGTTCCTACATGATTGAACACAATAATGTTTTCGTTAGTGCCAACAATGCCTGAACCTTACACCAGGAAATGAAATTTATAATTGTTGACAATTAACTATATTTTTTTAGAGAAAACTGAAATATATTCGGTGGAGTTTAGTTTTACAACGATGGAGTGACCGGGCAAAGGTGCAATATTTGTGCAGGAAAACAAAGCTGAGTTTAGATGTAGTAGATGATTGATTACAAAACAACAAAAGAATAATATACATAAGCAAACCAGCAAAAGCGAAAAATAATGTCACATACAGAAAAAATTTGGCAACTTGCAAAGTCTCAAATTCGAGGCAATATTACTAGTACTTGACTTGTAGTATAAACATAATAAAGTTCAATTGCTAACATCGAAAGATAGAGATCTATACAAGAACACCGAAGAGCACCAGACTATATGTAGCATAAGAGTAAATTCTCTCATATCTAAGAGCGGACTTTATCCTGTAAGGACTTCGTTATAGACGATGTTCTTCATCGAGGTCTGTAAGGACAAGGCAGGTTTTTTTCGCTTCTTTGATTTACTGCTTTGCTTCTTGCCATTCTCCTTCTCCTTCTCCTTCTCAATGAGGATCTTTATGTTTCTCTTCGTGGTGGCTCGAGACAATGCGACATAGAGTTGACCATGAGAGAACACCGGATTAGGTAGGTACACGCCAACAATCGGAATCGTCTGTCCTTGAGCCTTGTTAATCGTCATAGCAAAGCTAAGCCTTACAGGAAATTGCTTCCTCTTGAACTTGAATGGAAACATGTCGTTGTCAGACGGGCATAGGGGTATTCGAGGAAGGAAAACCCTCCTACCCGCGTGTTGTCCAATCACGATTTCTGTGTCTATGGCGTTCCTCTCGAAACCTCGCACCACAAGCCTCGTCCGTTACATACGGACCATTAGCCGGATCAATGTTCCTCAAAAAGTATGACAGGCGGTTGAGCTTCAGTTTGAGTGCATGCGAGGCGCACCGTTGGGAGTCAATCCATTAAGGAACTTCGGGAGCGTAGTAGCCATATGGGTGCGTCCTCTGCCTTTATCAAAGCTACGGTAGATTACTTCTTCTCCCCGAAAACGTTCTACCATGTGTATGTTTATCTTGTCGACGTTGTCGTTCGTGGTGGAGAGGATTGCGCAAGAAGTCATGTAATTTGGATCGGACATGTTGTCATGTAGTCTCAGAAACACATGGTCAATCAGCTTCTCCAGGTCATCACCCTTGCCTGTAGACGGCACACAAATATCTTCAGGGAGTCGTATGTTTCCTTGATTGTCAACTTCCTTGGTGCCATTGCCTACCCTTAGCAAGTAATCCGCAAACCAGGTGTCATTATGAGCCCTCATGTTGGTGACGAGCCTTAGCTGGCGCATACCCTTCCAGAGATGTGAACTTCGGAGGGTTGCATCGATTATCTGACCCCGGGACCCCCTCCTAACGACCGGAAGCACCTGCCTGAAGTACCCGGCAAACACAACAGTTTTACCTCTAAAGGGTCGGTCCCGTCTTCCCATGATGTCGCGCATGCTATTGTCCAGTGCCTCGACCGCCTGTCGCTTAGTCATGGTGGCCTCGTCCCATAGAATCAATGAGGCCATTCTCATTAGCTTGATGGTCCCACTCTGCTTCGTGAAGGTGCATGAGGCATCGTCGCCGCAGCTCAATGGGATCTTGAACCTTGAGTGGGTAGTCCTACCTCTAGGCATGATAGAAGCGGCGACACCTGATGTCATGGTAGCGACAGCGATGTTTCCCTCACTTCAAACCTTGGCGAGTAGCGCCCTGTACAGGAAGGTCTTCCCTGTACCTCCCGGGCCATCAACAAAGAACACCCCCCCATCACCGCATTCAACTACAACTATTATCTCGTCGTATGCAGCCCTCTGCTCCAAGTTTAGTGACGATGCCAATTTAGTGTCGTTGATGTCAAAATCGACGTTGGATTCCTCGATCACTTCTCTGGCCTCGCCCTCGGTTGGGTCAAATGCATCGTCAATGCATGGAAGAGCGAAATCAGCTATGTCTTTGCCCATGGACTGCAACATACCCCTGATGTCAAGCAACACCATCTGTTCAACCTCAATCGGGCACGTGTGTGATCGCCGATAGTCATCAGACATAGGCTCGAAGTGCCTATCCCATAAACCATGCACGCCGCTCGCTCACGGTGCACCAAAATTGTTGCAAAGAGCCTCTGAGCGAACATGGCATCGCTTTGCTCTGCCTCACGTAAGACAGTCGTCGAGCGTGTTATCTGCCTCGATGAGTCCCAACCTTTCGGCGGCCTCTCTAAATCTCCCGCATAGCCTACCGTCCATGGTGAGTAGGTCCTCATAGGATGTCTTGCCAGCAACATGGTTTAGCAGCACACGCAGATAGTATCGCTCCCCCTCGGCAGGATTGGCAGACACAATTCGACCTATCTGATAACACTCCACCTGCTCTTTCCAATACTTCTTACCCATACGCCATGTGAACCTTCCGGAAAATCCTTGTACAATATATTCCTAGCCCGCGGGTGGTTTTGGTTAGCTTTGAAATACTCTGTCAACATTGATTTGGAAGCATTCTCAGAGGCGACTACGTCGGTCAAGTGAGCTTGCTCATTGAATGCCACCCTTTGCATATTCGGGAGATGAAGAGGCAACTGTAGGACAGGCGGGTCATTGGCACACAAGGGGAAGCCAAATATCCTCCACGTCGCCTTTGGAGGAGTAACCCACCTTGCGTCTACGTATCTTTTGATCTCATCAATGTTTCCATCGGCGTCGGGCTGGTCGATGCTGAAAGAATCCCTATCATGGCCCTTGTATATGTACTTGTAAAGGTATTTGACGGCCTTTATGTTGGAGCAAACCTCAATGTTGATGTGGCAATTGAACATCCGCAGAAGGTAAGGTTTATATGGTACAACCCATCTATTGTCCAACATTTTACCCCGGACCTTAGCCTGCCGACCATCATCTCGACGACGATAAAATGGGTATGAGTCCTTGCCCTGTGTCGTGTTTTCATGGAACGACCGCGGGTATCTGCACTTGCATTCATTCTGTTGCATGCACACATTTTTGGGGTTGAGAGCACCGCATGGTCCGTGCATCATATGTTTCACCACCAAGGCGTGGAGTTCAGGATACTTTTGCTTGTCCGGGAGCTTGGCAGAAATGAGTCGGTCGTACTGCTCCGGAATGACAAGCTTATAGGCAGAATCCATGATCAACAAAAAGTGTGTGTGGGGGAGGCCCCTCTTCTGGAACTTGACTACGTATACATGTGCGACAACAACACCTAGAATATTCTTCTTGAACAACATCTCTTTCATAGCCTCTAGCTTGCCATGGAACACACGAGCCACAAGATCAGGTCGGTCTTGCGCTGTCTGACCAGGAAACAACTCATTTGTTATCTCTTCCTAGTTAGGGTTGCAGGTCATGGTCAAGAAGATGTCAGGCTTCCCGTAGGTATGGACAATTGCCATGGCATCCATATGTCTTCGTTTCATGTCGCGGTCGCCACCTGGGTACGTTCCAGGGAGCACAATCCTTACTCTAACATCGCTTGATCGGGTCTCCCCGGATGTAATTGCATCAACAACTCCTTTATATAGGTCGGCACGAATCTTTGTCTGGTTCTTCCTGTACCATTTCAACCTACAACTCTCAATCTTGATGTACATGTCCACCCCCATTGCTGGAACAATCGTGCTCCACAGAGTATGGGATTGAATATACCGGGTCGTGTCTGCAGCATGTAACAGTAGTAGTCTCTCACGGAGATGCATAACCTGCTATTTCCCTCTGCATATGGATGAGTAACATGGACATTAGGATTCATACGAGAACTATTCAATTCATCTAAACGACAGAATATGCATAAGGCTTACCTGCATCCTGATCATCATCATCATCATCACGTCCACCTCTTGGTTGTTGCACAACCGGCCAAGGGACATCACGTTTAGGTAGTTTCGGATGCCAACCGAGCTCACCCCTTGGGTAGAATAATGGGTAAGAGAGCGGGTCATATGAGCCAGACGTCACATGTATACTGTGCCTCTGGTTGTCGTTCCCGCAAAGTGTAATCCTCTGATCGAATCTCTTCGCCAGGTCAGTGCCCTCCACCAAAATTGCAGCGACCTCCGATGATAGAGGTCTATTATAGTTCCGTTGATCTAGTCTCTGGTCTGTGTTGAGGTCTATCCTGTAATCGTCGAGGTTTTCCCTGTGGGCACCCAAACTCCTAAACTGCTGGGAGTATGGGTTTTCCTTGAGTATGTCCACTAACGTTCTGACGACATTCTGATCTAATTGCTTGGTGGGAGGCTGGCCATGGGTTAGGCCTGGATCGTCATCGTAGAAGTACAACTGTAGATGCTCTGGACGGGATGTTGTCCCGAAGGAATGAACGTTGTGGTAGATGGTGCCATGCGCCCGGAAGGTGTACACCCCAAACTTCATGTTTGTGTAGCTTTCATCCAGGCTGACACCGAGCGTTGTGAAGGAGAAGTGGCCGTTGAAGAACCATATGTTCTCCCAAAAATGCCTAGAGTCTGCATCCGTGCTAGACCAAAGCCTCATTAGCTCCGGGATGGGCTCCGGTTGCTGTTTCTCGATCCGCCCATTCTGACGGCGAGAATCCTGGGGCCTCGGACACAAACTTCTTGGCCTTGCAGTGGTCGCAGTTCGCGGCGTTCTTGAGGATGTGTGTACTGTCGGGGAGGTTTGAGTACACATAGTCCAATGGATCATGGTCGACATAGGTATTGTGACTTGAGTCTTCCAGTTTGTCGTGCTCCATGTCATCAGCAGCCGAGCCTGCAAACAATGTTTCTAATTAATGCGATACTCCCAACGTGTGGATCTTGCTCAAGCTGGTGTACATACCTTCACCAGCAAATAGGTAATACTCATCGTCGAAGAGGTTGTCAGGGTTGGCATTATCATTCATGAGACCACTAAGGTAAGCGTCCATGTCGTCTGCGCAGTTGCTGAATCAATAAATGAGGGTTCAGTGTCAAGGGAAGCAAGGGAAGTAAGGATGGGAGTGTTACCTTCACTCCTGATCGTGTACTCTAGCATGCTATATGAGGTTGAGGCACCGTGTGCTTCAAGTACGGTTGGTTGTCCCGTTGAGCTCATTTTTGGTATGGAGATGGTCCTGGCGGTTGGGTTCTTCACCCTACTTGCAAAGCTTTCATTACGACGATCTAGCAGAGCCTTCCTCTCACCACGTGGCACCTGCATACATGATTTTTGCTTGCCAATTTTGTCCTGACGCTTCTTCGCCGCCATACCTCCCTTGCAAGCTCGCTCTCTCGTCCTAAGCCGAGCTCTGGACTCATGCCTCTGCTCGTCAGCTGCACTATCCGCTATTGTTAGAGGATCATTGGTTTGTTGGTCGACACTTTTTAGGTGATCATCGTTTTCGATGAGGTCTCCATCTACAGCACTATCACCAAAGGTTCTACTTAGGTATGCACCTGCAACATTTTTGAATTATCATAAATAACTGTTGAATGATTAAAAAATGAAAGCTGATTGCTGATGGGATAACTACCATCGGTTTCGGTGTTGCGAATGTATGTGGGGGACGACGTGACGGTAGGAGCATAATCTATTTGTTCACCATGGGATTGTTGCGTAGGATCCAACATGACGATATTATCGTCCATCGTAATGCAATCAGAGGCGGCTGCACCGTCTGAACAAGTAAATATTTGTTTAATGCATACGAACAAAGATGTGGAGTACACATGCGAGAAATACCGCAAGTTTTGAAGGTGTGACCGCATGTGCTTGCTACAACCGAGGTTGCTAAATCAGACGAGGCATCGCAATGGATTCAAGACACGGGTGTTCCGCATAGCTTTCTCTTGTTCTCGACCTTTGAGCACTCATCTCCCTTTCTCGCCTGGTGTCAAGCTATCTCGATGTTTCGATCATCTCATGTCTTTGCGTGTTTATTTGTTCCTTCTTCTCCTTGTAAGTGGTTCGCCTCTTTGCATTTATAACATATCTTTGCTGTTGTGATAAGACATGACTAGTGTTTGTGTCGTCTTGTGTCTTCTTCTGATAAGCTGCTCGCCTCTATGCATTTATATTTTCTCTTTGTTCTCTTGTGTCCTGTTGTTTCTTCTTCTGGTAAGATTCCCGTGTGTGTGTTCAACTTATCGATCTGTGCTTGGTACCCTTCCTCTTCTTTTTTCTTTTTATAAGCTGCTCTTCTCCGTGCGTTCTTGGCATCCCGAGCCCTTGTAGCTGGATCTGTTATTATACACATATATATACACATTTGCATCTGAATCGGAACATTCAAGATAAATTATCTCATGGTTGACTGGAGCCAAAGGTCAATCGTATTTACCGCTACAATCATGCACCATGAGGGCTACAACATATCAATCATAACCTTGAGATATACCTGGACTCCCTTTGGGGAGTTCTATGGTTTCAGCAGAGGGGATTGTAGCTTCATGTATAACCAGGCCGCTCGACGGTAGGGTCGATGCAATGGCATCTGAAATATTATTCAAATTAGTAAAACCAATATCGAGGCATTTAAACCTTGGCGATGAGTTATACCTGGCATCCCTTTGGGGAGTTCAATAGTTGAGGGAGATGGTATTGTTGCTTCACGAATAAACAAGTCGCTCGATGGTTGTGGGGCACATCCCATGGCTTGCGAAAGGGATTACTCAAATTAGTAGAAACCAATCTTGAAATCAAATTACTAAAAACCATTATTGTTCAAATTCCATATACCTGGACCCTCGCTTGGGAGTATATCAACATTGGTGATATCACCAAGAGGGTGTCGGAGGTTATTTGTTGCCTCCATTTGTCGCTGTCGGTGTTGCTTATAAAGATTCACCCTTTCCCACCGAGAACCAAACGGGGTCAAGTCATTTGATGACATCAACATCACAGACAACTGTCATTGGAAAAACAGATCAACAAGTACCGTCTACTATATTTAACATACTTTAACATACAATGTCACAGACCCATTAACATCAACTATTTGGAAAGCCCACGACTCAGCACTAAGGAAGCAGCAGAGATTAAACCCTCAATATTTGTGATAACTAAACATATATATGCAACAAATGTTGGATTTACTCCTTCCTTCTTCTAAATAGTTTATAGTTTTGCTGATTTTCCTCTGGTAATGAAGTGATTTATGTTGTTGAATGCACTAATCAGGTTATAAAACATGGAGAAAACCGATCACATGCTCACCAATACTCCAGCGAGGCATCACTACCTGGGTTCCTAGTTCATTGAAGAGACAAACATCAAAGTTTGGAAGATATTTTAGAAATGATGAAGTCGACGTCCAGCAAGAAGCTCAAGGAGTTCTAATGGGCCACATTAAAATCCGTGAGCTCGCAGGAACATGGCAGTAACCTTTTCATCCCCTTGCATACTATTTGAGGAAAGAGTTTCTAGAAAACAGTTGAGAAGTAATGTATATCTCCATATGGCATTTTAGAACTAAAAATGTTATTTACTAAAAAGTGATTTACATAATTTGAGAACCACTGTAACTAAAAAGTGATTTACGCCATCTCTCTGCCATCTATAAAAACCGTGACAATGGAAGCTTGCATTGGTTTTATTCCTTCTTGCTTTTAAATAGTTTTTAGTTTTGCTAATTTTCCCTGATGCTGAAGTGATTTCTGTTGTTGAATGCACTCATCGGGTTATAAAACGTGCATAAAACTGATCACATGCTCACCAATACCCCAAATGAGGCATCACTACCTGGGGTCCTAGTTCATTGAAGAGACAAACATCAAAGTCTGGAAGATATTTTAGAAACGATGAAGCCGACATCCAGCAAGAAGCTCAAGGAGTTTTAATGGGTCACATTAAAATTTGTGAGCTAACAGGAACAGTGATAACCTTTTCATCCCTTGCATATTGTTTGAGGAAAGAGTTCTTAGTAAACAGTTGAGAACTTCTGTATATCTCCATATGGCATTGTAGAACTTAAAAGGTGATCTAGTAAAAAGTGATTTACACCCTCTCTCTGCTATCTATAATAATTGTGACAATGGAAGCTTGCATTTCTCCATATCAAGAACGGGAGTATAGATTCTAATCGCAGAGATTTACCTCTTTTACAACAAGGTCATGTTCTATCTGAGCCTTGCTACATACTGCGATTCTAATAGCATTTTCTTCCTTAAATCTAACAGCTCGATGCCTCGCTCGTACATAAGGAGGCAATGTGCGCATCACTGGAGCTATAATGAACAGTTGGGGCTACTACATGAGAATAGTTGCGGCACTCACCAACAAAGGTAAAGCTGCAAATTGTGAAGCGTGCACAGCTTACTGCCCTGTGGTTTAAACTCGGTCGAACAGCAGTAGGTGCTAACCTGTTGCTCGCAGCCGCGGCGACACCGGTGCCTCCTGCTCCGATGGCAAACTTTGAAAGAAATAGGCCTTGCCCACCCGCTCCAATGGCAAACTTTGAAAGAAATAGGCCTCGCCCACCCGCTCCAATGGCAAACTGGTAGGATCCCAAACCGAGACCTGGAAGCATGGAGAAACAAGCCTCGCCCGTCCCTCTCAGAAACATCTTGAAAATTGGTTTGTTGTTGTATATGGAAGGCGTGAGATGGACAGAGTATGATTGGTCGCTTTATTTTTGGGCATTGGAGGTGTAAGATGGAAAGAACGAAAAGATTGATTGGCGTTTTATATCTGTTATGATTGGTCGCTTTATTTTTTGGCATTGGAGGTGTAAGATGGAAAGAACGAAAAGATTGATTGGCGTTGTATATCTGTTTGCGACGTACGAGCGATTTGATTCCTGTTGTGTATGGAAAGTATTATTTGGAAAGGATAATATTGTTTGGAAAGGATGCCATCGGTTAATATTTTATTCCTGTTGTGTATGGAAAGTATTATTTGGAAAGGATAATATTGTTTGGAAAGGATGTCATCGGTTAATATTGTTTGGCCTTTGTGGGGTTTATTTGGGGATTGTCTTGGTTAATTAAAAAATCAAAAAAATCGGTGGAAGTGGGATGGGATCGAGGGGTGGCCTCTCGTTCGATGGGAGGGGAGGGTATGAGCGAACGAAACGACGTACTGACTGAGACATTAGGAGTAGAGATTTAGGAGTAGAGATTCTCAATTAAAGTGGACAAAGGCATATCATTAGGATCAGAAGAAAACTCTTATTAGCAAACAATTTCATAAGTTCATCCATCTTTCCACTCAAAACATTAATCTCTTCAATAGCATGAACTTTTTTACTAGTGGATCTTTTGGTGTGCCATTGAGAATAATTAACGATAATATTGTCTAGGAGTTTAGTAGCTTCTCCTAAAGTGATTTTGATAAAAGTGCCTCCCGCGGCCGAATCTAAAAGATTTCTAAAAGCAAAATTCAATCTGGCATAAATTTTTTGTATAATCATCCATAAATTCAAACCATGTATAGGGCAATTACATATCATTAATTTCATCCTCTCCCAAGCTTGTGCAACATGCTCATGATAAAGTTTCTTAAAATTCATAATATCGTTCCTAAGAGAGATGATCTTAGCGGGAGGAAAATACTTAGAGATAAAAGCATCTTTGCACTTATTCCATGAATCAATACTATTTTTAGGCAAATAAGATAACCAAGTTTTAGCACGATCTCTAAGCAAAAACGAAAATAGCTTCACTTTAACAATATCATTATCCACATCTTTCTTCTTTTACATATCACACAAATCAACAAAGTTGTTAAGATGGGTAGCGGCATCTTCGCTAGGAAGGCCAGAAAATTGATCTTTCATAACAAGATTCAACAAAGCGGTATTAATTTCACAAGATTCAGCATCGGTAGTAGGAGCAATTGGAGTGCTAATAAAATCATTGTTGTAGGTATTGGAAAAGTCACACAATTTAGTATTATCTTGAGCCATCGTGACAAACAATCAATCCAACACACAAGCACACAAGAAGAAAGCGAAAAGAGATGAACGGAAAAGGGGCGAAGAAAGGGCAAAGGTTTTCGAAAATTGTTTTAGAAGTGGGGGAGAGGAAGATGAGAGGCGAATGGCAAATAATATAATGCGAGGGAGAAGAGTTTATGATGGGTACTTGGTATGTCTTGACTTGGCGTAGATCTCCCCGGCAACGGGGCTAGAAATCCTTCTTGCTATCTCTTGAGCATGCGTTGGTTTTCCCTTGAAGAGGAAAGGGTGATGCATTATTCTTTTCGATCTATGAGTTTTCTTTGGCCAAGATATATGATTATTTACGTAGAGGAGTGGTGCATAGTAGCAGGTTCAATCTTGTGGTGATCTTATCCAGTGACAAAGGACAAATACACATATTGTATTGTTGCTACTAAGAATAAAACAACATGAGGATTAATCTTATTGCTAGGTTTCTTTCTATCTACATTATGTCATCTTCTTATTGCGTTACTTTGTTTCTTTCAAACTTAACACTTTGAGATGCATGCTGGATAGCGGTCTTGGAGTGGAGTAATAGTAATAGACGTCACTAAGTTTAACGGTCTACTTATCACGGACGTAATGCCTATGTGAGATTATGCCATGAATGATCATAGTTACGAATTGCCGCTCTTCTGTCAATTGCTCAACAGTAATTTGTTACCATGCCACTACATGCTTCCGAGAGAGATGCCAAATAGTGAACCTATGCCTTTGGGTCTATTCTCCATTAACATAAAAGCTCCTACAATTTGCTCTTTTACTTTCTTGCCATTTTCCTTATCACTATATATTTGCTTTTAATCTTGTAACTAGCAAGAACGAGGGGATTGACTACCTCCTTGCCACTGTTGGGTGCAAGCAATTTTATTTGTTTGTATGCAGGTGTTGCCAGCGTTGTTAGCTTGCTGCCTCCTACTGGTTTGATAAACCTTGGTTCTTAACTGAGGGAAATATTTTATGCTGTTGTGCTACATCACCTTTCCTCTTCGGGGAATCCAACAACTCCTACGGGAGCAGCATACACATATGACCATTTCATGTGAGTTTGTTGCGCTAATAAATAGTCATATATGCATAGTAGAAACTACGGCGGCACAACTACATGATTGAGTATAGTATAAAGATTGGATCACAAATCATCGTATGCATAGTAATTTCTCGGTTGCAATTGGACAGGAAGGGTAAAACACCATCGCCCGGGTAATTCTTTTCATAATGGTGAAATTAAGAATGATTCTCAAGAAAAGGTAGACAACTATTATAAAGATTCTATTTATATATGTTTATATTTCTTTTGTATTTGGTGATTCTATTCAATATATTATAATTTTTTAGTGTGTATAGATTGCTTTGATTTTGTATTGCATTACCATTCATACTTTCGTACTTCAAAATTCATCCCACTTTAAAAAAATTGGTCCTCCGCAATTGCCATCGGGTAATTTGTTAGGCCTCCTTTGGTTCGCAGGATATGAATAGTATATGAATAGAAAAATCATTGGAAGTGAGATGACATGCATCTCAATCCTATAGAGAAAAAGATGTCATTTGATGCATAGAATAGAAATTTTTCCATTGAGTCTAGTCTAATGTTTTTTCTTTGAAATGTGAAGGATTGATTCCTATCCTACATAGGAATAGGAGTCCATTCCTACAAACCAAAGGGATCCAAAGGAAATTTTCCTGCAAAGTTCCTATCCTTCACAATTCCTACAATATTCCTTTAAACCGAAGGAGGCCTTAATGAAGATTGGAGCCTATTAGGGCTCCTTTGATTCAAAGGATTTTTATAGGAATTTGGAGGATTAGAATCCTTAAGATTTTTTCCTATGTTGGTTATTTGATTTATATGATTGAATCCTATAGGATATTTTTCTAAGAATTTTTTTCTCCAGTTCCCATAGGATTTTCTAGCATCCATACAAAAATCCTTTGTTTTTCGGAAAAACCAACGCCCACACGTGTGGGTGTTTGCACATCGCCCACACACCTCCATCACCACTCATTTTGCCACGTATAAATAGATGACATCAGCAGAAATCTTTTGAGTTTTCGGCTTAAAAATGTTTTATCTCCTAATAAAAAAGCAAATTAAAAATCCGTTTTTATCATTAAATCCGTCTCGACGAGATCTTCAAAACTAGACCCATGTTGATATGTTTGGACGAAATTTGTTTTTGCTCAAAAGTTGCCATGATGTTTACACTATAATTGACATACTGCTTAAACTAAAGTTGCCATGTGGCGATTTTAGTTTGTAGATCATGGCAATTTTAGTTTTTTTATGATGGCAATTCCAATATTTTGACTATGAAAATATTATTTTGTATGAACCATGGCAATTTTAAGTGCATGTATCATGGCAATTTTAGTTTATGGTGCATGGCAAGTCTAGTTTCTTAATTTTCCGTTTTATAATATGTCAAAATTTATTTTTAAATGTAGGAGAAAATAGCTGAAACATATCATGACAACTTCAGTGTAAATATCATGGCAGTTCATGTATAATAGACATGACGACCTTTAACAAAAAAAATTCATCGAAATATATTGATATGAGATCTAGTTTCGAAGATCTCGTCGTGAGGGATTTAATGGTGAAAACGGATCTTCAATCGGATTTTTCATTTAAAAGATAAAACATTTTAGAAACTAAAAATTCAAAAGGATTTTCACATGCATGCATGCGGTGACATGACGTAGTCTGTGTGTTATAAGATTTATGAGCGGGTTTGACTCCCACCACACGTGTGGGCGTTAGCGTTGTCCTTGTTTTTCCTATGATGCAATCAAACAACAAAAAATCCCGTAGGATTGAGATGAGCATGACATTTTAATTTTATATTTTTTCTATTCCCGCATTTTTAGAATCCCGCGGATCAAAGGACCCCTTAATATTTGCTTTTCTCGCGTCGCTTTGCATCTTATTGCGCAACGAAAGTACTCACAACAACCGCGAAATAGCTCGTATGGACATCGATGGAAAATAAGACCTAATCTTTTTATTTGCGAATAAATAAGACCTAATAAGCTTACTTTATAACCTAGAACGAAATATTTGCCTTGAGCATAAAAATT
The DNA here is from genome assembly GCA_021605145.1 of Aegilops bicornis. Taxonomy (NCBI): domain Eukaryota; kingdom Viridiplantae; phylum Streptophyta; class Magnoliopsida; order Poales; family Poaceae; genus Aegilops; species Aegilops bicornis. The sequence goes on from CM038672.1 coordinate 392,040,349, forward strand.
AATATTACGAAAACAAATTTGGTATGGAAATGGAAGCATACAACAAAATATTCTCGCCGCAATGTCAAATAATATAAAAATGCAGAATTCCTGTCTGCAAAATTCTGCATTTGCGTAAGCATCTATATCAATTTATATCTATATCTATACCAATAACAAAATACCCAAAGAGGCAGACCCAAAGGAGTAGACTACTTCAATGTCGAGCGCTCAACACGTTTAGCGTACAGTTAATTTCATACAAATAATAATAATAATTACATAAAAGCACGCAAATAATATCTTACTTAATATCCGCATGCACTTAAGGCATGTTCGGCTCTCCACCGGCTCTGCAGAATTACGGGATCTGCGGAGCACCTACCTTCCAACTCCGCTATTTTAGCCTGTAGCTCCGTCAGCTCCGCGGAGCTGAGTCCGGAGCGGAGGGACTCCGAACACCCCTTTAATATACTTTCAAATTAACGTGCATTTCTCATACACATTGACCAGTAATTAGTAATTGACAGAATGGAAGCTTCGGCCAGAAAAATATATAGAACGTGCGCGCAGGCTCGCGCAGCGACAAGCCACCGACCATTTCGCCCTAGCCGTCCTCCTCCCTCCCTCCCTCCTACGAAGATCTCTTTCTAATTAAACAAACGCTCCCCCAAAAATCCACCTTCCCACCTAGTTAACACATCGCCCTCCTCCAGATCCCCAACCTCCCCAATCCGTGGCCAGCACCCAGCAGAAGCGGCGGCGTTTCTAGGGTTAGTACCACCGGGCCGTTGTCATTTCCTTTCTTAATCCTCCGCCGTGTACCCTTGAAATTTCTATTCGAACTCGTCATCAAGTTATTAGTACACAAAATGATCTTGTGTTCCCCTTTGGTCGCCAAGTTAGATGCCTTGCGCAGAACCACCTCCGGGGTCGCCGGCTGTGTGTTGTGCCGGCGTTTGTTAGTAGAAACTTGTGTCATGTACGAATCCGTTGCTTACATATAGACACACGCATGGGCATAGGCGCGTAGCGGCTGAAATCACAAGCTGAGATTATTATTTTGCTCGTAAATTTCGGTACCTGTGTCGCCGTTAGTTGAATGAAGTGTGAGGTTTCCTTTCTTGTGGCGTTCACGAATCAAGATAGGGATATGACTTAGTTACCGAAATGACTAAATTGTATGGTTTATGGCAGGAAGATAAAAATATTACTCACATAATCTGTTTTTGTTTTTCACCAATAGATTGCCATGAAACTTAGGATACTTAATCTATCTGATAAAAAGGTCTGTTCAACAAATTAGCTGAAAGTTCATTTTGTTCGTTGTCGCCGTGCTAGTAGATACAGATAGTAATTTAAGGGCTAAGCTGCAAAACAAGAGATGGATGGCAAAAAGAAGAGGAACAGGAAGAAGAAGGGAAACCAAGGGAAGAATACTGGTGATGCGGTGACCAATGCCGATGAAGCTGTTCCTCAGAGCCACAATGATGATTTGGCTCCAAAAGAAAATTATAGTGGTCCTGATGCAGATGATGCAGTGTCCAGTGTTGGAGATGCAGTGTCCAGTGTTGGAGAGGGAACACAGTACCAGAATCACGAGCAGACTCCGCATGCAAAGCAGAATGTTGCAAATGCTGATGAAACCATACCGTCGTCTGTTGGTGAGGTGATTCCATGCGACGAGAATCACGAACCTACCATGACACAGGAGAATCACAAGGTCAGTAATACAGTCTATGCAGATCAGAGGAGCATTGGGATTTCAGATTCTACTGTGGAACTTGGCAAGGACCGACCTTTTGAATCAAAGCTTGTAAGTTCCTCTGTAAAGCATAACTGCACTATCAACGGCCTCTATCTTTTCAATTCAAGTTTGATATATCTTCACTGTGAACATCCCCTGATCATGCATACCTACCATGTAACCGTTCCTGTAAAGAAGAATGTTATCATTTCTGCAATATTGTTGCTAGATACCTGCTCTTTCATCAGTGAACATCACTTGGATTTCTCAATTTGCACTTCCAGCTCCGCATTTGCTCATTTGATTCTTTGTGCTGTTCATCCTTGTAAATACACTCATTGCCGCCATGAGGATAAATTACATGATACAATAAAGCAATTGGAAGATGAGAAAGGTTTATGGCTTCAAAAAGTGGTATGTATGCTTGCCCATGTTTTTAACATCGACATACATAACAGTATTGTGTACTTTTTTGCGGGGAATATCATTTATTTGTTTAAGGGTAATTGAGGAAAGGGATTATGGATCAACAGATGCAAAGCCTGTCTGCTGTCTGCTTATTATCTGAACCAGATGTTCACTTCTGAACATGAAAAGACTATTTTGCACACTACTAGAAACATCTCATACAAAATACTCTTATATTTCTTTTCCTGCAGAACGAGATGGAGAGCGAACTTGAAAAGTTGCATAACAAAGTGGGTTATAATGCACAAAATGAGGTATGTTTTATGCGCTGGATGTAATCACCATTTGATTTGATCAATGCAGCTGGGAAACTATCTTACTCTCTCGAGTCTACTATTTATTTTCTTCCTTGTAGCTAGGTGAAATGAATTGAATTTTCTTACCTCACATTGCCTTTTATTTTAGGTCATTTTGGAGGAAAAACTTAATAATCTACAGAATGGGTACGATATGCTGGTTAAAAAGGAGGTATTTGCTGTTCCTTCTACTTATTTGTTTCTTTGATGAGAAAGGTCTATGTGCCAGTCTTGTTGTATAGGAGGTCGAACTTTGCCGATGAACTTTGGTTTGAGCTTAGGCTTTGACACTGGTAAAAACTAAAAGCAGTTTCAAGAATACAATGAAGTACCTTCCTTCCATTTTACAGGATGATCACCCCAAAATGACTGGATCATCTTTTTTAGCTTGTTAATTTAGTGCCAGGGGTTGCAAAGCCATGATATTTAGCTTGTTCACTCAATCGGTAGTTTAGTTCTATTAATGCAAGTGATGAATCAAAATCACTAGATATGTCGTTGGGACGAGATATGTCTTTGGGTCGTCCCAAGCAGCTCAAACTTCATGTATGGAGCAAATCACTAATCAGGCTTAATTTATTTAAAGTTGCTGAAACAGTAACACCAATATAATATTTATTTCCCAATTTCATGTAGGAAGTTTTGGATAACAAAGTCAAGTGCGTAGAGGATGTCAATGGTGTCCTAACTCATCAGGAGGTAATGTTCAGAGAGATTACTTATCACTACTTTCTCTTCGCGTTTTTTATGCCTTCAGGGACTTGTATCATTTCTCTCTTTAGCTGTTTTGGGTTGACATGCTGCTTATTCTCTTCAGACTTCTCTTAAAGAAAGATTAAGTTTGCTGGAGGAAAGCAACAAAGCATTACAGGAGCAGGTAAGAATTACACCGTCTGTTTCCAACTGTTCTTTTTTCTTCATTGTAGCTGGTTGAGAAAAATGAATCCTTACTGAAATACTAATATCACAATATGTATCCTATGGGCAAGCATTAGTTGTTTTTTCTAAAAGGAGATACAGCATACATACTTTGGTTCTGCGGAGTAGTTGTTTATATTTAATAAACCTAAAAAAAAGAGTCTAATAGTTCATATGTTGGTATATGAATCTGTCAGATCTGGACCTTCAATTGTTCGATTTTCATATGTAGCATGTGCACATTTAGTTATATATTCTGATATTACTATTTAATAACAAAGCCTGGCAGGTGAAGGTATTGGATGAAACTTCAAAAAGTACTGTTGAGGAAAATCAGCGGTTGGTGGTAAGTGTGGATGAATTGGAGTCAAGATTACACACCCTTGAAGCAAAGATTGTACTTGCTGAAGCCTCCATTACTAAAGAGGTAAGTTTGTCCAGAACATCGCTCTAGTGATTCTTATGTTTATACCCATTTGATTTCTACCAACCTACAACTGAATATTTAATCTCCAATGAAATTGCCTGGTCAGAAATATGTATTATTTATTACCTCTTCATAATAAATCCTTAGCATCCAGACTATTCTATAAAACTGATTTCTTTTTATGATGCAGGTTCCTGAAAATGAGGTGATGAATCAAACAGATCTGGCCGGTTCATTCCTCCATAAGCAGACCACTGATTTTAAGACCGTGATCAGTAAAGTAAGTATGTTACTATGCGAATGTTTGTCCACTTCTGCAAGGATGTTACTGTACCCAAAAATTATCTATGTACGTAGTTCATTTACATGAATATCCATTCTGGGGGATTACAGTTCAGTTCCCCACTTGTTGGGAATGTCATTTCCTTACGTGTTGCAATGATTCATAATTGCTTCAACGCAATGTTTCCCTGTGTGCAGGGTAACGAACTTGCTGCTGATAGAGGTCTGAACAGTTCGCTGGCAGTTACTTCGGACAATATCTACAGTCATGTCAGCAACATTCTCGGTGCCTATGCTAGTGATCATGCAGATGAAACTTCGGTGTACTTTCCAGAAGCAACGAGCAGCAATGGTGCTGGCCAGAGGCTCATGAACGCAAATGCACGCCAAGGATTTGATGAACCAAGAACAAGTGGTGAAATCGTGCCGGTTCCGTTGGATGATATACTGATTCATGAAGATGATCCACAGCCAGCGGGATCAGATGTTGAGACGGCTGAGGAGGTTCCATTCACCGATGCCCCCATTGTTGGCGCCCCCTTCCGGTTGATCTCGTTTGTCGCTAGGTATGTCAGCGGTGCAGACTTGGTGAACCAAAAGTAACTCCACACCTGCCCATCGGGCTGCTCGAGATCTGTGTGTTGGAAAGAGGAGTCCTGTTTTTTGTTGGGCTGACATAGTTTTCAGTAAGCTTTTGGAACTTCTTCGTAACATTAAGATGGTGGCGAATGTGTTGGACGGGTGCATTGGATTCTGCAGAGATATGGACGCTATGGTGATTCGTGGCGGTGCTTGCTGCCGATAGATTTTTCTTCCTCCCCTGTAATTTTATCAGGGGCGTGAGAAGTTATTGTTCCCGATTTATACAAGAGGGCTTTGTCTGACCATGTGAGAAGCTGTACTGGCCAGATTTATATTACACCCTGTTTGGATGTCTGTATTGGGGCCTCGTAATGGATTTGGTATTGCAAAATTACCAATTCAGGTGTTTGGCATGCAAATGAAACAGCAGACTGAAACACATCGAATACAGAGATGAAATCGGTTCCACGCGTGGAGGCCTCCCACGTTTCGGAGCTATCCAGCTCCGATTTGGCCTGTAATCGACCTCCCGCAAAAGAAAACGATTCGCTTCTTCTGTTTCCCCCTGCTCGACCAACCTCGACCAGCCCAGAGGCCACCCCGACGGCGGCGGTCAGGTACCTCCCCTCGCCGGCCCTCCTCCTCCTCCCACTCCGGCCGCTCTTCGCTGCCGCCGCAGCCCCTTCCACTCCTCACACGGCCGCGGCATCTCCTCTGTCATCCATTTCCTTCTCCCGCCATGGCCTGGCCTTATTGTCCTCCGCCGCTCCTCCTCCTCGACGGCTCGACCCTGCTTTCGGCCGCCCGGCCCCAGCGCCCTCCTCCCATTGGCGGCAGACCCCTCCTCCTCACCGCTTGGACCCTCCTTCTTAGCCACTGGATCCCCTCCTCCTATGGCCGCCAGATCCCCTCTTCTTCCCTCGTTCTTCCCCTTCCCTGGCCACCATTGGTCATGTTCTTCCTATTCCCATTGGTCAATTTAAGGTATGAACGGGAAGCCAGCATACAGTACAAACAAGTGAAGTTGCGATTGAGCACATACAGCTGGCTTCAAGATCCCATGATCTTACAGACTGTATCGTTGAATTTCATCTGTGGTTTCTAATCTGTGGCCAAAACTTATGGGCTTCCAGGCTATAGAATTGTTGTTGTTGTTGCGTCGATATTATTTGTTGTCCTCGTGGATTTCTAGAATATTTGATTTTCTTTTTTGCCATATAATGATCCAATTATAGTCACACATTGTAAAATTTTGTTTTGATGCATATACTAATGTTGCTATGCAATTCTATAGTTTGCCATCCAAACAAGATTCCATATTGAAACCTCAGTAAAATTCCATGAGCCAATTCATTTATCATCCAAACAACCGAATTCGTATTCGTGTCCATTACAATTTCCTTACTGAATTGGAATTGAAACCAATTCAATACGGAGGTCTCCAATACAGACATCCAAACACAGCCATCTCAAATGTTGGTATGCCTTGTATTCTCTGAATTCTTGTACGTGGGTGATGCGGTCACCTTGATTTTGGTTATTACTCCCTCCGTTCCGTTCTACTCCCTCCGTTCCCAAATAATTGTCTTTCTAGCCATCTCAAATGAACTACAACATACGGATGTATGTAGACATGTTTTAGAGTGTAGATTCACTCATTTTGCTACGTATGTAGTCACTTGTTGAAATCTCTAAAAAGACAATTATTTAGGAACGGAGGGAGTAAGTGTTGAGTGTCGCTGATGTAGTGCAAGACACTTGTACTATGAAATGGATGGAGTTTTTGCATGTTTCTTTTTATGTTGTGTCCAAAACATTTTTCGATCACAAATACAAATTGTTTTGGATATTTCAATATAGACGACATACAGATTGAAATGAGTGAACAAACACACAAAAAGGTTAGAACATCTTATGTTTGTGACCGGAGGGAGTAGTTCTTCATCTATTGCTTGGGTGCAATCTTGTGCCATGTATGCGCATCTGCTACTTGCAAGCAGGTAGTAGAAGATAATCGATGTCGTCAATTGACACAACAATGTCTGATGCCCACGAGCAGAGGCAATGTATTAGGATTACATGTTAAAGAGACTACCAATTAACATGCACGCGTGGAATATTGGAACAGTTATAAGGATACAACACTTGTTCATGAATACATTGAGCTGCTTCTGGACGAACAAGCCAGCCAGAGCCAGCGTTTACGCCGATGGAGGGTTGGAGTCCCTGGGGTTTTCATTGGAAGAGGCGCGGCTCTCAGAAGCGGTGAACTGCCGGAGGTCCTCGATCATCCTGATCACCTCTGCCATGGTGGGGCGCCGGTCCGGGGACCGCGACGTGCAGGCCATGGCCAGCTGCAGCATCTGCACCAGCTCATCCTCGATGTTGTGGTACTTCATCAGCGCGACGTCGAACACCTCGGCGGTCCACTCCTCCCGGACCACGGAATGCACCCACCTGGGCAGGTCGATCACGTCCTCCTGCCCCTGCGACTGGAGGGGGGGCTTTCCGGTCAGCATCTCCATGAGGAGCACGCCGAAGCTGTAGACATCCGACTTGTGGGTGAATTTCCTGGACTCATAGGTTTCGGGGGCGCGGTAGCCGACCACCACCCGGGAGGTGTTGATCGGGAGGCTCATCAGAGTGCTCATCCCGTAGTCTGAGACGTGAGGGTTGTGGTCTTGATCGAGGAGCACGTTGGTGGACTTGATGTTGCCATGAGCAAGCTTGGGGCCCCCTTCTGCATGGATGTGTGCAATGCCCTGTGCTGTTCCAAGTATGATCTTCATCCTCGTATTCCAGTCCAATGGGGTCTTCTCCACAATGCCCTTAATGCCTGTTCATCACCACTTTAATCAGAACATGAACATTGCCACACCATCTACAAAAAGGCTATTTTTTCCCCTTGTTTTTGCTAAACAATTAGAGCCATTTTCAGTGAGTGGGTAATCAACAATGTCTTCTTAACAGAATTAGAAAGTGAAGTTCATGAATGTGTATATTCTACATATCATAGCTTGCTATCTGCATGGTCTTCTTGTGCATGTAAATTCTGCTAGCTCAGGGATGATAGGCATGTTTGTGTTATGCTAACAAAACAAATGATCTTTAGGCAAACAAAAAATATGCAGGGGTGAGAGGCACTAGCGTACCGTGTAGCATGGCTGAAAAGCTGCCAGTAGTAACAAATTCATAAACCACAAGCTTTTCATCCTTCGAGTAGTAGTAAGCACGGAGGGGCACGAGGTTTGCATGTTTGCCTACCCTCGCGATAAGCTCCATCTGCTGCTCAAATTCTTTCTTCCCTGCCACAACATCCTTGAGCCTCTTGACAACTACTATAGTGCCATCCTCGAGTAAAGCTTTGTAGGCGGTTCCATAGCTCCCCTTGCCAAGGACTTCTGCGGAAGCTCTCAGTAAGTCTTCCAAGTCAAAGTTGTAACTGCATCCCTCCAAGAAAACCAACTTGTTCTTGGCAGCCATTTGGACACCACTGCTCACATCCGCTTTATGCTTGTCAATCCTTACACCATCGGCTCCCTTGCTCTTGTAATCCACTCGCGCTTCTTTCCTATCCTTCCTCTTTGAAAAGCACACAGTGAAAAGCACAGCAGCTAGCAGAAATACAGCAAAGCCTCCAACGGCAGCCGCAATGATAAATCCAGTAGCCACTTTCTTTCCATGTCGTAGCAATGTTTGTGACGGTGGTAATGAGGGTGTCGTGAAGGAAGAACAGAACACTCAGCTAGAGGAGGCCCACACAATCCAGGGTTCCCCAGGAATGAACTATTTGAGAATACTTGGAGGAAGGGAGGAATTGAGCCATTCAGCTCATTATTGCTCAAATTTAATTGTCTTAAGCTTGGAAGTTTGAGATCAGGAATAGGTCCAGACAAAGAATTTTCTGCCAAATTCAGGATAGATAACTGAGTAAGATTTTGCAAGCTTGTAGGCATTTGCCCTGTAAAGGAGTTATAGGAAAGGTCAAGGGTGATGAGGCCTGGAGAAAAGAAGGAAGGCAAATCTCCTGACAGTTCATTATGCTGAAGAAATATGGAACGTAAAGAAGGAAGTGAAGTGACATCAGAAGGAATGCTTCCGCTCAGCCGATTAGACCTCAGGCTTAACACCTGAAGGGAGACAAGCTTGCCAAGAGTATTTGGAGGAATTGCACCAATCAGCCCAGCAGCTGGTACCCTAAGGGCAAATATATGTGATCGATCCTCTGCGCATGTTACACCATGCCATGAGCACAGTGAGATGTTTTGACCCCAGTTGAGCTTCTTGCCATGGTAGACTGCGGAGGAAAAAGCAAGGAGAGCTTGCTTCTCAGAGGCTATGTCTGCTGTAGCAGATGGGATGAATAGTGATAGCAGCAGATGCAGACAGAGCAACGGAAGCAAAGGGCCTCTAAGATTTAGATAGCCCATTAGAGACATCTCGGAGTCAATGTCACTAAATGAGAGACAACTTCATATGTTTACGCCAATGTAATAATCAAACAGCTGCAAGGAAAATGAAGATTTTAGTGCTAAAATATGATAGACTGAAAGAACAACTTTAAACATAACTCCATTTGCCTTTAACTCGTTATAAAACTGCAAGCAATGACATCAGATATGCGTGTGTGCACGCGGAGTGTGGGAGGAAACACAGTTCCTTGTGCCAGTGTGTAGATGCGCGCACCTGTCGAAGACGTAATGAGGACTCAGGAAGAACAAACCACAAAGGCAAAGGCCCACGCGGTCATACCATGAAAGACCAAAGCACTATCAAAAGAAAAATATTCCTACTGAAGCCTGATAATTTTATAAACTTGTGTTTGAAGCTAGTGCAGCTTGCTTCTCTTTTTAAAAGGAAGTCAAATAAAGCGGAGGAAACCGAAGAGTGTGAATGATCAGAAATTATGCATGGGAAGCCTCTAGGCTGGCTTTGCAACCAAGCCCTTTACTGAGCCTTCTTATTCACTACGGAGATGATTCCCTATGCTCCTGAAGCATTGTCAAATCACAGGATAACAAATGAATAACAGCTAATCAACACCAGGGACAAGAATTATGCATCCAAAGAACGGCGCTCATCTAAAGGCAATACAAGCATGAGATAAAAAGTTGCACAAGAAAGTAACTAAAAGTAAAAATAAAACATAGTGGTAGGGTCGAGATGCAATGATGTAAAAGACGGAAGGCATCAATAAAGCAGAGAAAGGGTATGCAAGGAGGAAACTAAAGCTCATCAATACTGGTCTCCAAGATGAGCACATCATATCACACACAACTTTCTTGAATGGAACACCAAAGTAGGATTACCACAAACCAAATATAGTCTAGACACGAACGCTCGTTTCCAACATCAAGAAACCACATCATGTGGCACTTTGTTAAAGTGGGCTCAACTTAACTAAGACAGGCTAAGTATACTGTAGAGGACAGCACGCTAAAGCTCAGTCCAATCAGTCAGATCATACATGATTGCAGCAGCTTTACCGCCAGTTTTGAGCTAATCCATTAGCAAGTGAAATCAACACACATGATGTTCATTCATTTTTTTCAGGATAAAAAGCACAGTATGCAAGGTAATTGCCAATATAAAAAGCTGCTAATTGATCAGAGAATCCCACTAACAAAGGTTAAAGGAGAAGTGACACAGATAAAGGCAAATCTGAACCAGGCTAGCCTAACTATGTGAAGTCGGGAAGCTAGGGCAGTGGCATGGAGATGCTTAGTGTGTGGGAGAAGATCCAGAGTGAGATTTGCACATGCAATTGGACCCCAGTGTTGGAGCAGCAGCATTGTTTACTCAGTCCAAGATGTAGGTTAGCGTGCAACTGTTTACTGAGTACCAAGTTAAATGTGTCGTATTTTTAATTTCATGGAACAATCGAGTACTGGCCGGTCCTCCAAAACCAATGCTGAGGACATGATTTTTCAAGGGTTCAGAGTTGACGCCTTTGCAGCCCATAAAAGCTCATCAAAACCAGTGTCGCCGTGTGTAACATTGCTTCGTTTTTCTAGACGTTTTAGCGAGTTGTTAGCGCAGTAAAAGTGTAGCTTTTCTTTTAAAGCAAAAAAAAAAACCTGTACTGTGCAGTACTAGTGTACTACTAAAAGGCTTCATGGCATAGTAGATGCTTTATTGCTAGTGCTAGATCTATACTATTCCACCAGGAAAAAACAAGAAATGTAGGTAAGACACAGATTAAAACACATAGTCTATTTTTTTTAAAGAGGTTAAACCCCCGGCCTCTGCATCATTGTGAACATATTTTTTTTGTCTATTACTCCCCCTCTAAAGAAATATAAGAGCATTTAGGTCACTACTTTAAACGCTCTTATATTTCTTTATAGAGGGAGTACTAGTCTACAGAACAAATGTATAGCTAACAAATACGTTCAGTTTGTATGGCCTCCATCTTTTCAGCTTATAAGGGTAGTATTTTCTTGTGCGGAGCAAATCTAGCGTTTGGTATTCCTGTTGCCGGCAAGCGGCAGACCCATTATTTACTGGAAACTGTTGGTTATCCTGGTTCCTGGCTGGGCCTTGCCAAAAAACAAAAAACCTTGAAAGGGCAGTAATCGACTGTACAAGCATAGAGTCGTTTAACTAGTGAGAACAACCAGGGTGTTACGAGATAATAGGGGACGGGTAACAACTAGAACGAAAAGGTGTGATGGCACCCGGGAGTCTAGGCACCCTCCAGTCTGTCCGTCGGGTGGCAATAAGATTCGTGCAGCCTCTATCCAGTTACAGACGCATTGCAGTAGCAGCGTAATTAGGCAGGCTTTTTTGCATGCTGAACCAGGTTTGGCAGGGGTAGGCTGGCAGGAGGTCATGCGGTCATGGATGAAGTGACAGCATATAGATTCTGTGTGCATCCATATCACATGACTCAAGATGGCAAGAATTGAAATAAATAAAAGAAGAGTGTGTGTTGCATGCAAATGGTAGGAGAGAGAGTGTGTTGCATGCAAGGTTAAGAGAGAGAGAGTTGTCTGCTTCATGCCGAGTTATTAAAGAGAGATACTAGTGTGTTGCATGCAAAGGTCAGAAGAGAGGGAGTTGCATGCAAGGTTTAGAGAGAGAGTTGTCTGCTTGTCACGTAAGAATAAAACTTAACTTCTCATATCCGGACAAGTCAAGAAAAAGTGCGCAGTGATGGGATAGATCCCTCTGCATGCAGTACAGTGGCAAGGCCCATGTGCATCAGCTGGCGCACTGCAAATTACAACGTGATCACAGAACAGGGATCAGTTCACGAGGCAGGAGAAGCAGGGGGTGTCCCGACACCCGGGAGTTGAAAATCCGTTCTCCAACTAGAAACGGGAATTGAGGAGCGTCTGGCTGAGAAAACCGGACATAGAGCCGCACATAAGTCGACCGTGGTCACAATTCCTTATAGTAGTAACTGAAAGGATTGCAGGAAGGAGAAGTAGAAGCAGGAGGAATCAAACCGAAAAGTCTAAAAACAAACGCCTCCCTCCGTGTCCGTGAAACTGAACATGAACCAAGCAGGCGCAGAGAAGAAGGTAAGAAAAATGAGGGAAATGCAGGGGCGCAAGAGCGGTGCGGTACCTGGAGCGCGCGCGGCGGAAGGGGTCCCCGTCCGGCGCAGAGATGGCCTGGGTGTACGCGACGGCGACGGCGGCAGCGGCGGCGGCGGCGGTGGTGCCGGTGCGAGTCGAGAGCAGAGCAGAGGTGATGGAGAAAGGACGGAGCGTTTAAAACGAGGAGGAGCGCTGCCTGGCTGCCTGACACTAGACTTGGGCCGGCCCGGATGGATGGAGTGGAGCCGCAATAACTTTTTGCGCAGCGGCACGCTCTTCTCGCTGCCTATGCGCTTTTACCGTCGTGCCCCACCGCTCGCTGCACATGTCCCACCCAGCTGGTCAAACCCGGACTGTAACCGCTGCACGGCACTCTCCGCTCACCAGTTTTTTTTTTTCTGAATTGGTTTCTCTTGTCTTTCTACCGCGCCAGCTGAGCCATACCAGTACTATTTTGTTTGTTATGGTGCGAATCTCGTGAGGTCTCTCTCCACCACCTGTCGCTGCCACGAATAACAGGTAGCGAGGTTCAGTTTTACTCCCTCCGTCCCATGTAGTGTCAAAAAACGTCTTACATTATGGGACGGAGGGAGTAGTTTCTTACTCGCTAAGATTTTGCATCACCTCGTCTCAAAGCTTAAAAGCCGCGAGGGAGAAAGAAAGGATAAAGGAGCCAAGTGAGGGCATGTACAATGATGGCTTATGACCCATGACAAAAAGTAATTTGAGTCATTTACATTCATTTTTTTCCCAATGCAAGCTATCATTAATGGGCCTCATTAAGAAATAGAAAATAAAAACTCTACTCACTTCTTTCCGGTTTACATGGCTTATCTCAAAATTTTAGTTTTTTCATTTTATAAGGCTCAATTTGGTTGTTTCCCAGTGCTCATGTAGAAAAAGCTGAGGACATTGTTGTCTCTCACGAGACGCGTGCTGATAAAGATGTACTACCGGAGCAAAACACTCCCGAAAAGAAAGTTCAAGAAGAAACCCAGTCTGCCGGGAAAGTCATTCTGTCCCCACCAAGGAACACACCAAAAATGCCCTCCAAGCCTAGCGCGGAGGAGAAAGAGACAAATGTGGGCGAACCTAGCGCTGCCCGAAAAGAATCAACCCATGTCCCATCCTCCGATGAACTTTCTCGGATGGACGTCGACTCAGACTAAGCTCCTCGTCCACATGATGTTCTCATGGGAGAGGAAGAAAAGAAAGATGTTGAGTCGAGGGCTCATGAAGAAGTTATTGTTGCGCCGGAGTTTGTTATGGCCCCAGTGCCGCTAGTTGTTGATGTGAGGTCAAGTGAACAAGAGGCCCAGTACCTCCAGTTACCGAAAAACCCCCCTGAAGAAAAGGCCCTAGAGCCAAAGAAAAATTGTAAGTGCGTCAAGTCTCCCTTTGTAGTTTTGGCGTATTGAAGACAAATGAGTTAAGGGATTAATGTGTTTGTGAGTGTACACAGAAGATAAAGTCCCTGAAGATTTGGTTTAGTGATGAAAGATGACCCCTAAAAATGTATATTTCCAGTGAAGAATTTGGTGCATCCTTTGAAGAAACCGAAGTGAAGAATTGGAAGCTTGAAGACTTTCTTTTCATAGTTTCTTACATTGTATTAAAGGGGGTCTAGGTGATACATAATCATATTTCCAAAGTGATGCTCAAACCCAAACTTACCTATTTCTTCGAGTGAAGGCTTTAAAAATCTCTTGCAGTGCAGTCGAGTTCTTCAGCGACAGAGACAAAGTTTTTCTGGTCGCTGATGAAATTGATTTGACTGAAGAATTAGAATTTCACCAGTGCAACTCTCCTACCATGAGGAACTTGAGAGTTCAAATATCCGACCAATGTCACACGAGTGCCAGCTGTCGAGTGGATTGATAACCCACAAGTATAGGGGAACGCAACAGTTTTCGAGGGTAGAGTATTCAAACCAAATTTATAGATTCGACACAATGGGAGCCAAAGAATATTTGTAAGTATTAGCAGTTGAGTTGTCAATTCAACCACATCTGAAGATTAAATATCTGCAACAAAGTGATCAGTAGCATAGTAATATTAGTAGTAACGATAACAGTGGTAACATTAACAACAGTAATAGTTTTGTATCAGTTGTAACAGTAGAAAGAATAATAGTAACACAACAAGAACAATATGTGAAAAACTCGTAGGCGTTGGATCGGTGAATCCATTGGATAATATGCATCATATATCAGTCATAACCTAGGGCGACGCAGAACTAGCTCCAGTTCATAAATATAATGTAGGCATGTATGCCGTAAATAGTCATGCGTGCTTATGGAAAAGAACTTGAATGGCATCTTTTGTCCTACCCTCCCGTGGCAGTGGGGTCCATAAGGAAACTAAGGGATATTAAAGCCTCCTTTTAATAGAGAACCAGAACAAAGCATCAACACATAGTGAATACATGAACTCCTCAAACTACGGTCATCACAGGAAAGTATCCCAATTATTGTCACCTTGGGGTTTACGGATCATAACACATAATAGGTGCATATGGCTTGCAAGATCGGATCTAGAAAATAGATATAATGGTGAAAACAAAATGGTTCAGATCTGAAATCACGGCACTCGGGCCCCAGTGACAAGCATTAAGCATAGCCAAGTCATAGCAACATCTCTCAGAACATAGTGGATACTAGGGATCAAGCTCTAACAAAACTAACTCGATTACATGATGTATCTCATCCAACTCCTCAACGACCAGCAAGCCTACGAAGGAATTACTCACTCCCGGCGAGGAGCATCATGAAATTGGTGATGGAGGATGGTTGATGATGATGAAGACCGAAGATACCCCTCTCCGGAGTCCCTAACGAGCTCCAGATCTGGCCTCCCGATGAAGAACTGGAGGTGGCGGCGGCTCCGTATCGTAAAACATGATGAAACTTCCTCTCCTATGTTTTTTGGTAAAATGGGATTTTATAGCGTCAGAATTAGGGTCAGCGGGGCCTCGAGGGCCCCACCACCCGCCAGGGCACGCTAGAGGGGGGTGGCGTGCCCTGGTGTCTTGTGGGCAGCCAGGGCCCCCCTCCAGTGGGTCTTGGTTCCAGTAATTTTTTATTTATTGCAATAATTCTCCAAAAAGTTTCATCCAAATCCGAGAACTTTTATTTCTGCACAAAAACAACACCATGGTAGTTCTGCAGAAAACAATGTTAGTCCGGGTTAGTTCATTTAAATCATGGAAATTAGAGTCCAAAACAAGAGCAAAAGCATTAGGAAAAGTAGATATGATGGAGACGTATCAACTCCCCCAAGCTTAACCCATTGCTTGTCCTCAAGCAATTCAGTTGACAAACTAAAAGTGATAAAGAAAAACTTTTACGAACTATTTTGTTCTTGTTTGCATATATATTCTTAAATAGCACCCAGGTTTTCAGCAAAGATCATGACTAACCATGCAAGCAATAACTCTTAGAAATTATATTAGCTCATATCAATGGCATAATCAGCTAGCGAGCAATAATAAGATATCTCAAATGCCAACACTTTGTCAAAACAATCCTGATATAATATGACAACAGTGGTATCTCGCTAGCCCTTTCTGAGACCGCAAAACATAAATGGAGAGAACCTCCAAAGTTCAAGCAACGACTAAACATTGTAATTCATGGTAGAAGAGATCCAATCATGATGAATTCAATATTAACTATAGACAATGCATGAGGATTACAATGGTGCTCTCAGGCCTGGTGCTTGTTTGAGAAAGTGATGACTCAACATAAAAGTAAAACAGATAGTCCCTTCGCAGAGGGAAACCGTGATTTGCAGAGGTGCCAGAGCTCAATGGTTTAAATCGGAGATAAATGTAATTTTGGGAGGTGCACCCTTCCTGTCAATGTCACGACCAAGAGTTATCAATATCTTCCATGCTAAAAACATTAGCGGCGGTTCCCAAGCGGTAAAAGTAAAGGTTTACCCCCCTCCACCAGCAAACACAAGCCATGGTTGAATCTACGGGTGCCATCCATACCAACAACAATCTCGGGGGAGTTTTGTTTAATTATTTGCAATTTTTTATTTCGGGACTGGGCATCCCTATTACCGGCTCCTCTCATGCAAGGACGAGTGAATAAACACTCATCATGATAATAAACCGCTTAGCATGGAAGATACAGACCACCCCCTGTCGCTCCATGAGCGGTCCAGGCACACAAGACAAATGTTCATTTGAAAATTTAGAGGTGGCACATGCAAATTTACTTGGAACGGCAGGGTAGTACTTTATATAGGTAGATATAGTGGACTCATCTGGAATAACTTTGGTTTAAGGATTTTGATGCACAAGCAGTATTCCTGCTTAGTATAGGCGAAGGCTAGCAAAATGGGTTGAGAAACGACCAACTAGAGAGGAAAAACAGTCATGAACATGCATTATGAATAATCAACATTGAATACTAGCATGAGTAGGATATAAACACCCTGAAGATAAATATCGTGGAGGCTATGTTGGTTTTGATTCAACTACATGTGTGAACATGTGCCAAGTCAAGCCACTTGAAACATTCAGATGAGGATACCATATCATCATACTACATCACAATCATTTTAATGCATGTTGACACCCAAGATAAATCATTATCCACTCCTAGCTACTTAAGCATGGCACGAGTAACTGTAATCTCTAATTGTCATTGCAAACATGTTTAATCATAATATGCTGAATCATGGATACTGAGTTAAACATATTTACAAAAACAAAAACAAGTTGAGTTCATACCCGCTTTTCCCTGCCACAGTCACTTCATCAAATATTGTCATTATTTCCTTTCACTTGCATGACCAAATGATATGAAAATAATAATAGTGCAAGCGTACCGTGGACTAAGCTAGAATCTGCAATATTTTATTTGGGGGAGAAGACAGAATAATATAGGCTCTTTATTAGATCAACAATAATGCACATGAGAGCCACTCAACATTTTCATCGTGGTCTTCCCCTTGGTACGACTCAACAAAAAGAAAAGGAAAAGAATTTCAGAGAAACACACTGTTTTTTTGGAGCTTTTAGTTTTTCTTGAAGAAAGCAAATTAAAGAGGGGAAAAACAAAAACGAGAAAACTATTTACACGGGGAAGCTCCCAACAAGAAAAAGAAGAAATAAGAAATATTTTTGGGGTTTTTTTAATACTACAACTAAATTAAACTAGAAAGAAAAACCGAAAAGAAGCGAGAAATATTTTTGGATTTTCTCAAAGTTTTTCAAACACACAAGAAGGAAGCAAGAAAATAAATCTAGCATGGATAATACAATGAAAAAGTGTGAACACCGACAACTGGAATGAAATGTGTGAACATGAATATAATGTCGGCGGAAATACGTACTCCCCCAAGCTTAGGCTTTTGGCCTAACTTGGTAATCACCATCCGTAGTAGTCGCCCGGTCCCATGTGAAAGTGCTAAGGCAGCGGCACCTAAGCGTCCCACTCCTGGGGCTCCTCCTCTACCGTTGCTTAGTTGTTCCGGTAGGCAATAATGTCCTCTGGCATGACCCTGTATCCCTTCCTGGCAATAGAATCAAACAAAGCAGGTGTAGGCAATGGGATAATATCACGGGTATCCTCGCTGAATACATAGTTATAACGAACATTTTTAAAAGAGTCAGCTGCATCAGCATACTGGTGAACCACCATTTCCTGGTGCTCTAGAGAAACTCGGGGCAAATGATAGTCATGCTGGCGTATCTGAACATTAAAGTGTCTCGCTATGCGAGTGGCATAAAGACCACCATGGATTTTGCCCTTAGTTCTATTGAGGTGCAGACGACGTGCAACAATATACCCTAGGCTAAAGGTGTGATCATTGTGTACTTCACGACGTAAAATGGCGAGGTCGGGAGCACTAAGTGCACCGGCCTTCTCCCTAGCAGTTAAACACTTCGCGTTGAATAAAGCAAAGTAGTGCACAAAAGGAAACTGCAAGCTAGTGGCGGTGGCTTTCGACACGCCTCATTCCTCACCCACTGTCAAAGTGAGGAGGAAGTCCTCAAACTTTGTCGGTCTAGCTCTCTTAATTCCCCGTCATGGGGAATCAAACATATCTCACAAAATTCAGTTAGTGGAATCTGACGGGTTTCAGAATATAGATTGAACCGTACTTCAGGAGGTTCATGCCTATTTAGAAATAAATTTTTTGCACAAAGGAGTTCGTGAGGATGTGGTGTTGGTCGCACTCATCTGCGAGGAAGTTAGTTAGACCGGCATTCGCAATGAACTGGGCAAACTCTTGATGGAACTCGGCCTCTTCCATGAAAGCATTATGTGGACATTCACACGGCTGCACTTCCGCCATTCTCGGGGTGTTGAGGTCATTGTCCGATGATTCTGTAATAACTCAATCACTCTCTCATAGATTTGGCTTTGGTGGAAGAGGGGATTGAATGGAAAGCAACTTGGGGAAGACTAGAAATCAAGGTTCAAATGGTAGGACTGGAATCTCTTGATCTCAACACATGAGTATGTGGTTCTCTCTCAGAAAATGAGTAGTGGAAGTGGTGGTCCATTCTGATGGCTCCCTAAGAGAGGAAGTGGGGGTGGAGGGGTATATATAGCCTTCACCCAAAGATCCAACTATTACAAGTCTTTGACCCAACTCGATGACACCGGACCGAATTTTCGGTGAGACCGACTAGTGTAGAAGATTCGAACGTTGGAGGTTTTGATGAGACCGATCAGAACATCTCGGTGAGACCGAAGTGCAATGTAGCGACCCGACCCGAATGGATCAAGTCTCTGTGCTTAAGTGTCATCCCTGGATCGGTATGCTGACACACACAGTACTCGAGGATTTATAACAGAGGTAAATCACATGTAAAAATAACGTAAACACTATTACCTCAATCCAAATAGCGGAAGTAACAAGGTTGTGGATTCCCATCAACACCAATGGTAAAGTTGAGTGTAGAAATCGTAACCCTAACGTATCACTTACTCGTCGTAAGATCCTGCAACATGAAACGTTGCAGCCGAAACGGGTCAAGACATGGAATATGGCAATGTAACACATAGAGAGTAATGAAAGAACAAGCTATACTACATGCATATTTGGCTGGTGGAAAGCTCTATGGTTACGATTTTATGAAAAGCCAATTTTTCCCTACTGCAAAGGAATAAATTTATTTAACTATCATTGTGGTTGTTAAACATTGAGAATGATTGACAGCATTCTCAATCCCAATTAAAAGTACTCATTAAAACCCAACAAGATTAATTAAAGTAACATGATGAGATCAACAGGATAATCCAAAAACTAGATACTCAAGATGTCCATAACCGGGGACAGGGCTAATCATGATTAGTTTATACACTCTGCAGAGGTTTGCGCACTTTTCCCCACAAGACTCGATCGCCTCCGTTGGATTTCTCGCACTACATGATGTTTAAGAAACGGATGACCGAGACATAGTCTTTCGGAAGTGCTAGCACCTTACGTGTGGGTAGACCGGTACACCTACTTTCCCCTACATCTGCTAGTCTACCCGTAAGAGTTCGCACGACTTAATCAACTATGCCAGAGCCCATAATGGCTTGTGGCTGCACACGGAAGTTTCTAGCGTGAATAATCTCATGATCCCTTTGAGCCTGGGTGTCGGACCGAAGAAAAACAGTAAGTCCTCGATGGAAACCAGGTGCCTCAATCCACCCAGATGTGTGTTTAAGTTGCCACCTTAAATAAACCATTAATTAACAATCTCACATCTGTCATGGATACACTCACCCAATCCACGTCTACTAGCATAGCATGGCATAACAAGCAAACGTAGAAGTTACTCCCAAGGGTTTGAAAATAAACTGGTAATAGGTACTACCTCAAACTACTTCCCAAAACCCACAATTTAATTAGATCCTAATCATGCAATGTTTGAGGATAGATCTAATGCATAAAACTGGGTAGTAGAAAAGGTATGATCAAAGTGTTACTTGCCTGCAATGTTGATGAAGATGATTCGTACTCAAAACTCTTGATAGTTCTACTTGTCACACTCCGGTCAATCTATCGTGAGCAAGCAATAGTAGCCACACATAAGCAATCACTCAGAACATCAGACCGAACGAAGAAAACGATTCGGAAAACATCAAAACCAAGCAAATAACTCTTGCAACATAAAACAATTTCTAACAGTACCAAAATTATGTGAATTTGGCCTTATCATAAAGTTTAGGTCAAGATCTTCGATTTGCAAAAAGAATCAACTAAATCGGAGTTACGAAACTCAAGTTATGATCAAACGAAGTTTAAATTCAAATCTGATCTAATTCAAATTTTAAACTTTCAAAAACATGTTTGAGTTGGATTACTGGAAAGAGGGGATCGTAACGAAGAAGTGGGCTTTGGTTTCATCTAATTTGGATGAACGAGTAAAAAGTTATGACCGTTTGAAAACAGGGGCTAATCTGTAAATAAATATATTCACCGATAGGTCCCTGGCGTAATTAAACAGAAAAAGAAAAAGACTAAATAGTGAACATTCGCTGCCTAACGCTAACTAATGCAAACCGTTCGCTAAAGAGATCTAAACAGAAAACGTTCGTTGAATAGATCTAAAAAAACTAAACCGTTTTTGTAACAAAGCCGAGAAAACCAGCGAACCGGGGCAACGGTTTTTTGTTAAAAACCGGCGGGAGATCGGGTTAGGGTTTTACCACGGCGGCGGTGGCTCCGGCGAGTCGTGCCTCCGGCGGCGGTGGAGCGAAGTGGCTCCGGCGGTGGCGGGGCACGGCGGCGGCGGAGTAGCTCGGGAGGGGCGGCGTGGAGCGGCGAGTGCGGTGGTGGTGTCGACGAGGGTCGACGGAGAGGCGGCGGCGGCAATGAGTTCGGGCGTGGCGGTGGTGCAGATCTTCTGGCGGGGAGGAGAGAAACGGGCCCCGGGGTTCCGGTATTTAAGGGGGCCAAGGTGGCGTGGGGAGGGTAGAGGAGGCGGCGGAGGCCGGGCGGCGTCTGGCGACGTCAGCGTGGCGGCTCGGGACGTCCCGAGCTCGGGACGAGCGGGCGCTTGGGCTGGCCGTGGCTTTGGTCACAGGGCCGGCCCAACAAGTGTAAGTCTTAAAAAAACAAACAAACAAAAATAAAAACAAAAGAAATAAAAATATTATATAGGCATATAATATATCAAAATTTTTAGAAAATTATTTTCTGCAACATGAACATTATTCTAGCATCAAATAAAATCTACATTCAAATAAATCAAACAGTGCTACTGTTCTATTAAAATCCACTAACAAACATTTTCAAAATACCAAAATGATTTCAAATTAATTTCTCTCCAATTTTCTGTTGTAGGGAATCATTTTACCCTAATTTCCATATTTTTTATTTTTGGAGAAAAAATAATTTGAATAAAACTCAAATAACTCCAAATTGAGAAATAAATTCAAAAGAACTTTGAATTTAATTCTTTGAAACTCCCAACTCATATTTCATATGTTTTGAAGAAGTCATTTTATCTTCACTCGTGAAAATCATTGAGTTGCATGAAGTTTATGAATTGGAAATATTTTCCAAATGAAATTCAAATATTTTAAACACCCCTTGTCATTTAAATAAATGGAAGAAGTCATGTCATCTTCTCTCCAGGGTTTTGTGGTGAAAAGAATTTGAATTCACGAAGATCATAAAAGCAAAAATGAAAGTTTGGGAAAGTCCTTTTATTCCCTCTCATTTAACTTTCAAAAAGTTTCAAATTCACTCACTCAATCACACAACAGTCAAACAATCAATCAAATCTATCTATTTATTATAACATTCCAAAATTTAGAATTTTGGGATGTTACAAAACTACCACCCTTAAAATGAATCTCGTCCTCGAGATTCGGAGAGGCTAGGAAGAAATAGGTTAGGGTAGGGGTCTTCAAAATCCATCGATCGTCTCCGGGGTCTCGGGTGCTACCACCCTTAGAAGCATTGTTAAGGTTCCATCAAAAACTCATATACTCCATCCTTATTGTTGACAGTGTCGGTCTTCTCAGATCTTAAGGATAATTCCTCCTCTGGGCTCTTCCGGCAGTGGCATAACCCCTTTTTTCCTGTATCCATTTCATCCTGGTAAGGTTATTCCGAAACTGGGTCCTCTTAGCTGACGGGTCTGGCGCCAATACTAATTAGCTATCGATATCTCATGGTGGTCATCAATTCATGGTTTCTCCTGCAGAGAACGGGTCTGGGTTGAACCTCACCGTATATCCTACGATTGGCAACAGCTGCCGTGTACAAGGGAAAAAAATACTTATACCATTCTAAGGTTCAAACAAGGTTTTGATCGTCGTCTCTCTACTATAGGTAAGTCACTCAGATTTACCATCCCATATAGTAAAGCGAATAATAAGAGTAAGTCGGTATGGTGATCAATCCATCCCGCACCCAAATCATTATCTTGTACATGGTTTAGCGAATCTCACATTGTAACACTCGGCCATCCTCACAAGCATTGCAGAATTTCTCTTGTCGACGAACCAAGTTCGGATAAATCCATTGATTCTGCAAGCCAAACAAACATCTATCGTTCCTTAACAACTCTCAGGTTTTGCGTAAACTCCTATAGAATCGTCGGTTGATAAAATCGTAACTTCTTCCAAGGTTTATCCTTCAGCAAGAATGTGCTTGCTTCTTGGCAGGTCTTGGGGCCTGTGGGTTATGGCCCGTCTCATCACTTATAATCCTTGAACACATCATCTGGGCAACTGATCATTATTCCAACTTCCAACTTCCTAGTATTCTTAAATCCATCCAATTGTACTGTCTTCCTTCCTTCTATTGGCACCAAACTAGGACATGATTACTCAGACTCATCATGGAATTTCCATTGATCCATATTTCCAACATCATACCTCCTTTATGTCCAATAGTAATTTATCTCTTCATCCTCGTGGGATGTCCCACATACCGAGATAAAACTTATACTTAAGAAGTCCATACTCCACTTCGTGGAACATCATTATCCTTTCCAGGTCAAGCGTCCTTACAGGGGAATATTGGCCATCTCTGCATGGCACTTCTTCAACTGGGAAACGTGAAACACATCATGAACTTCTGACAGTCCTTCGGGTGACTCCAACTTGTTGGCCACTTACCCCATACGCTCCAAAACTCGGTATGGTCCTACAGATCTCGAGGCTAACTTTCCTTTATTCCAAATCGTTTAACTCCTCATAGAGGGGACACATGAAGACATGCTCTGTCTCCAATTTCATAGACTACCTCCTTGCATTTTTGAGTCTGCATAACTCTTCTGCCTGGACTGAGCTACCTTCAGTCTATCTCGAATCAACTTAACATTCTCTTCTGACTCCTTGATCACATTTGGTCCAAACAACTGACGGTCTCCAACTTCATCCCACATCAACGGTGTCTGGCTCCTTCTCCCATACAAAGCTTCAAAAAGGCCATCTTCAAACTGACTTGGTAGCTGTTGTTGAATGAGAACTCCGCGTAAGGTAGATTATCATCCCTACTAGATCCATAATCTAGCGCACATGCTCTCAACATGTCCTCCAGAATCTGATTGACTCTCTCGATATATCCATCTGTCTGCGGATGAAAGGCTGTACTGAACTCTAGCCTAGTACCCAAAGTGCAGTGCGGTGATTCGAAAACTTTGAGGTAAACTGTGTTCCTCTACGATGGTCCTCGGAACTCCATGCAGACATACGATCCTGGTCAAATATATCTTGGCCAACTTCTCACTTGTACAAGTGGTTTTCACTGGGATAAAGTGAGCCACTTTGGTCAAGCGAATCAACTACTACCCAGATAGAATCATATCCCGATCAGGTCCTGGGAAATCTGGTAATGAAATCCATGCCAAGCTTATCCTGCTTCCATTTGGTTATCGGCATAGGCTGTAGTAATCCTGCTGGTTTCTGATGCTCTGCTCTTACTCTCTTTGGCATACATCACCTACGACTACATACTCCGCAATATCCTTCTTCATACCAGTCCACCAGAAACGCTCCTTCAAATCCAAATACATCTTGGTGTTTCGAGGCGAATCGAGTATGGTGAGTCATGAGCCTTCCAAGTATTAACTTCACGATCTACGCATTATTGGGTACATGTACACTATCCTCAAACCATAAGGTGTCATGCTCATCCTTACGAAAACCTTTGGCCTTTCCTTTGCTCATCCTCTCTTTTAACTCAGCAATCTCTTCGTCATCCTTCTAAGCTTCACGGATCTTTCCCAACAATGTAGACTAAACTTCCATTGCTGCAAGAAAACCTTTGGGAACAATCTCCAACCGAAGTTTCCCTGAGATCCTCGGCTAACTCCTTTGATAATCCCCTGCTTATGAGGGTATTCGTCCTTGTTTTCTTTATGGTTGTGTCCTATTTCTCCACAAAGCTTGTATTCACAAGGTTTCTTCATATCCTTTCCATAAGGCTTCAACTTCTGGGACACAAGACGAGATCTTTGCAGAGTCAACTTAAATTCTTCCCAAGTGGTTACTCCTTGCCATCCATTGATGGTTTGGTACATCCTCCACCAAGTAGCAACACCTCTTTCAAAGCATTGAAGAGCATGCTGGGCCATATCCATTCTAGCTATAGGGTTATTCTCCATGCGATCCTCCATGTTCTGAATCCATCGGTCTGTCTCCAATTGACTCATTGGTCCAGAAAATACAATCTCATCTCCATCCATCCTCTAATGGGTCCATGGGTTTGGGGTGGGATAAGAGAGATCGAGAGGGATGCACACAATACAAACAAAAGTTTTTGAAAAGACAGGTTTTATTGTGGCTGTCGGAAAAAACATCAAACAATGACAGCTCACAATCATCGCATCTAACGTAGGTATATAATAGGGGTTTGGGCTTCTAATGGTCAATAGATCTCAAAGTCATCAAACTCTTCAAGTCTTGGTCATGTCTCTGATGGCTTCTTCTAATCATGCTTGTCCTTCTCAAGTTCTTTTGCTAGATCATCTCTGTTGTCGCAAAGTCTCTCGTGACGTCCTTCAATATTTCTGGAGTTACGTTCCAACTTCTGGATTTCATCAACCTCGATATGAACGATGATCCTCATCCTTCGGTTCTGACGAATCTACGGTACCTCGGGGTTTTGCTTCTCGACTTGGCTACTTGACCACGGGTCTGAGTTTCTTCACGAAATACTTCTTTGTTGAATATAGCTTCCTGGAAGTCCATCTTAAAATCCTTGATGTAATGCTCCAGATCCCGGTGTTACATCAGCTAAGGTTAAAACTTCACCTCTTGCTGATAGGTGCTCCATCAGCCTTCTACCATCCAATCCTTCTGAGGAAATGCATGCTTAACTCAGCACGATGACAATAGCATAAGCGGGCGATAACATCATGGATAGCGTGTTTCTGCTCTTGTCATTTCCATGAGCTATCTTTCCATAGTTGATATCTCCTGCCTTAGGGTTTTCTTGATAAAACTTTGAATTCTAATGCTCCATGTTCTGGTCTTTCTCCAATACACCTTGATCTCGGGTATTGATAACTTCCGTAGTCTGTCAAATTCCATAAGTGTAGCCTTCCTTGGTCATATCAAAACTGGAAATTCTTCATATTCTCCTAGTCTTCGAACTCTTTATCCGTCGTAGTTTCCATCATTATAATGCTTGGTAAAATCCTCTTCATTCCAAATGGTCTTCGTTGTCTGATATCTTGTCTCCTTGGAGTGGTCTCATCAGTCGAATCTTCGAGTGGTCAAAAGGGGAAAGGGGTATGGTCTCACTAAAAGGGAATTTTTGAATAAGCTCAGAAGAGAAGAGAGGTAAAAGATCTTTTTGAAAAAAATGAAGTAGTAGAGAAAAATCTTTCCTATGGGCTTGCCAGTTTCTAGGGTCACGTCCTACGGTCAACATGTGCTCTGATACCATCTTGTAGCGACCCGACCCGAATGGATCAAGTCTCTGTGCTTAAGTGTCATCCCTGGATCGGTATGCTGACACACACAGTACTCGAGGATTTATAACAGAGGTAAATCACATGTAAAAATAACGTAAACACTAGTACCTCAATCCAAATAGCGGAAGTAACAAGGTTGTGGATTCCCATCAACACCAACGACAAAGTTGAGTGTAGAAATCGTAACCCTAACGTATCACTTACTGTCAGAAGATCCCGCAACATGAAACGTTGCAGCCAAAACAATTGAGCACATGGAATATCTTGGCAATGTAACACATAGAGAGTAATGAAAGAACAAGCTATACTACATGCATATTTGGCTGGTGGAAAGCTCTATGGTTACGATTTTTGCGAAAAGCCAATTTTTCCCTCTTGCAAAGGAAAAAATTTATTTAACTATCATGGTGGTTGTTAAACATTGAGAATGGTTGACAGCATTCTCAATCCCAATTAAAAGTACTCATTAAAACCCAACAAGATTAATTAAAGTAACATGATGAGATCAACAGGATAATCCAAGAAATAGATACTCAAGATGTCCATAACCGGGGACAGGGCTAATCATGATTAGTTTATACACTCTGCAGAGGTTTGCGCACTTTTCCCCACAAGACTCGATCGCCTCCGTTGGATTTCTCGCACTACATGATGTTTGAGAAACGGATGACCGAGACATAGTCTTTCGGAAGTGCTAGCACCTTACGTATGGGTAGACCGGTACACCTACTTTCCCCTACATCTGCTAGTCTACCCGTAAGAGTTCGCACGACTTAATCAACTATGCGAGCCCATAATGGCTTGTGGCTGCACACGGAAGTTTCTAGCATGAATAATCTCATGATCCCTTTGAGCACGGGTGGCGGTCCGAAGAAAAATAGGCAAGTCTGATGGAAACCAGGTGCCTCAATCCACCCAGATGTGTGTTTAAGTTGCCACCTTAAATAAACCATTAATTAACAATCTCACATACATCATGGATACACTCACCCAATCCACGTCTACTAGCATAGCATGGCATAACAAGCAAACGTAGAAGTTACTCCCAAGGGTTTGAAAATAAGCGGTAATAGGTACTACCTCAAACTACTTCCCAAAACCCACAATTTAATTAGATCCTAATCATGCAATGTTTGAGGATAGATCTAATGCATAAAACTGGGTAGTAGAAAAGGTATGATCAAAGTGTTACTTGCCTGCAATGTTGATGAAGATGATTCGCACTCAAAAATCTTGATAGTTCTACTTGTCACACTCCGGTCAATCTATCGTGAGCAAGCAATAGTAGCCACACATAAGCAATCACTCAGAACATCAGACCGAATGAAGAAAACGATTCGGAAAACATCAAAACCAAGCAAATAACTCTTGTAACATAAAACAATTTCTAACAGTACCAAAATTATGTGAATTTGGCCTTATCAGAAAGTTTAGGTCAAGATCTTCGATTTGCAAAAAGAATCAACTAAATCGGAGTTCTGAAACTCAAGTTATGATCAAACGAAGTTTAAATTCAAATCTGATCTAATTCAAATTTTAAACTTTCAAAAACATGTTTGAGTTGGATTACTGGAAAGAGGGGATCGTAACGAAGAAGTGGGCGTTGGTTCCATCTAATTTGGATGAACGAGTAAAAAGTTATGACCGTTTGAAAAACAGGGGCTAATCTGTAAATAAATATATTCACCGATAGGTCCCTAGCGTAATTAAACAGAAAAAGAAAAGGACTAAATAGTGAACGTTCGCTGCCGAATGCTAACTAATGCAAACCGTTCGCTAAAAAGATCTAAACAGAAAACGTTCGTTGAATAGATCTAAAAAAAACTAAACCGTTTTTTTAACAAAGCCGATAAAACCAGCGGATCGGGGCAACGGTTTTTTGTTAAAAACCGACGACAGATCGGGTTAGGGTTTTACCACGGCGGTGGTGGCTCCGGCGAGTCGTGCCTCCGGCGGCGATGGAGCGGTAGCGGTTCGGCGGTGGCGGGCACTGGCGGCAAGTGAGTAGCTCGGGAGGCGGCGTGGAGCGAGAGGTGGTGGTGTCGACGAGGGTCGACGGAGAGGCGGAGGCCGCAGCGGAGTTCGGCTGGCGGGTGCGGATCTTCTCGGCGGCGGAGGAGAAAGCAGGCCCCGGCTCCGGTATTTAAGGGGGGCCAGTGGGCAAGGTGGCGTGGGGAGGCGGAGGAGGCGGCGGGAGGCCGGCGGCGTCTGACGGCGGCGTGGCGGCTCGGGACTCTGTCGATCTCGGGACGAATGGCCAGCATTTGGGCTGGCTGGGCCGTGCTGGTAGCTGGCTAGGGCAGCCCGGTCGTGAAGTCTTTAAAAAACAGACAAACAAAAATAAAAACAAAAGAAATAAAAATATTATATAGGCATATAATATATCAAAATTTTCAGAAAATTATTTTCTGCAACATGAACATTATTCTAGCATCAATTAAAATCTACAAAAATTCAAATAAATCAAACAGTGCTACTGTTCTATTAAAATCCACTAACAAACATTTTAAAAATACCAAAATGATTTCAAATTAATTTCTTTCCAATTTTCTGTTGTAGGGAATCATTTTACCCTAATTTCCGTATATTTTATTTTTGGAGAAAAAATAATTTGAATAAAACTCAAATAACTCCAAATTGAAAAATAAATTCAAAAGAACTTTGAATTTACTTCTTTGAAACTCCCAACTCATATTTCATATGTTTTGAAGAAGTCATTTTATCTTCGCTCGTGAAAATCATTGAGTTGCATGAAGTTTATGAATTGGAAATATTTTCCAAATGAAATTCAAATATTTTCAACACCCCTTGTCATTTAAATAAATGGAAGAAGTCATGTCATCTTCTCTCCAGGGTTTTGTGGTGAAAAGAATTTGAATTCACGAAGATCATAAAAGCAAAAATGAAAGTTTGGGAAAGTCCTTTTATTCCCTCTCATTTAACTTTCAAAAAGTTTCAAATTCACTCACTCAATCACACAACAATCAAACAATCAATCAAATCTATCTATTTATTATAACATTCCAAAATTTAGAATTTTTGGATGTTACATGCAATGTCTAGGATAAGACCTCATTTCAGTAGTTTCGATAATTTCATGTCGGTAATTCCTAAATGAAGCAACTTCACAACAGAAACTTGGTCACGCCATCTCGGTGAGACCGAGACCCATATCGGTAGAACCGAAGCGCTAGGGTTTGGCTTAGGTAGTGTATGTGATAACTCGGTGAGTCTGGGATGTAGATTTTCGATGGGACCGAGATGACACTTTAGGGTTTTGGACAGATGTGATGTGGAGAAGTGTTTGAGGATTTTTGGAGCAATACCACTAAGGACTTGAGCAATTGAGTCATCAGCAAAACTCATCCCCTTTTAATAGTATTGGATTCCCTATGGACTCAATGTGATCTTGGATTACTTAACCAAAAATGTAGAGTCTTGGAGCTTTGCCAATTCTTGTCCTTACCATTTTGAGGGGTCCACAATCACTAGTCCTTGCCATGCCAATCATTGATATTCTCTAAAATATATTATTAATGAGCATTAGATAAATGACTTATATGTTGTTATTAATTACCAAAACCACCCAGAGATTAGTTGCACTTTCAGAAGTCTACCTTGAAGACTTACCATGAGTGTTTGGGCGAGGTATAAGTGACCTTATCTCAAGGGGAATAAGGTGAAGACTTTGTGTCTTCTGAGTTTAATCTCAAGCCTTCCTAACCAGATGTATAGTTGACACAACAACTGGAACTGCTCAATAAATCCATTGTCTTGATCGAGCATCCGGTTCTATTTCTTCAACACTTTAATTTCCGCATCTATGTGTTGAAGACTTTTCTCCCTTCCCTCGAAGACTTTGCGTGAAGACTTTCGCTATTTCGCCAGCTCATGCCATGCTCTGTTTGTCTACTGTACTTAAGTTAGATATATTGTTTCCCTGCATGCCTTGTATGTTCTGTTACTTTCTATGCATGTCCTGCTTCATCAAGATGACTTTGTGACTACTCTGATTTGCATGCATAGCTTAATTCTATTTTCCGTTGTGTATTTCATCACTCTGATATTCGTCAAAACCTCACACCTTTTACAATTTTTTAAAAATCTCCTATTCACGCCTGGTCGAACTTGCACTCTTGAGCAAGGTGCTCCCTTGTTCTGTGCGATTTGATTTAACCACCTGGTGTTTTAGTTATGTCGACCATGGTCTCCCCCAAGTGTCCAGTCTTTGATGGCATCGACTACCCGTACTGAAAGAATAAGATGTGCATGCATCTTGAAGTTATTGACAATGATCTATGTTATGTTGTCTACTACTTCTTGAGCTTGCGTTGGTTTTTCCCTTGAAGAGGAAAGGGTGATGCGGCAAAGTAGAGATAAGTATTTCCCTCAGTTTGAGAAACAAGGTACCGATCCAGTAGGAGACAACGGACAAATCACCAATACCTGCACAAACAATCAAACAACTTGCACCCAACGCAATAAAGGGGTTGTCAATCCCTTCACGATCACTTGCAAAAGTGAGATCTGATAGAGATAGATAAAACTAAGCAAAAGATAAAGTAAATATTTTTGGGTTTTTTGGTTTATAGATTGGAAAGTAAAAGATTGCAAAACAGTAGATCGGAAACTAATATGATGGAAAATAGAATATCGGAAACTTGTATGATGGAAAATAGACCCGGGGGTCATAGGTTTCACTAGAGACTTCTCTCAAGATAGCAAATAATACGGTGGGTGAACAAATTACTGTCGAGCAATTGATAGAAAAGAGCAAAGTTAATTATGACGATATCTAAGGCAATGATTGTGAAATATAGGCATCATGTTCGTGTCAAGTAGACCGAAACGATTCTGCATCTACTACTATTACTCCACACATCGACCGACTCCTGCCTGCATCTAGAGTATTAAGTTCATGAAGAACAGAGTAACACATTAAGTAAGATGACATGGTGTAGAGGAATAAACTCAAGCAATATGATGTAAACCCCATACTTTTTATCCTCGATGGCAACAATACAATATGTGCCTTGCTGCCCCTACTGTCACTGGGAAAGGACAACACAAGATTGAACCCAAAGCTAAGCACTTCTCCCATTGCAAGGAAAACCAATCTAGTTAGCCAAACTAAACCGATAGTTCAAAGAGAATTACAAAGATATCAAATCATGCATATAAGAATTCAGAGAAGATTCAAATAATATTCATAGATAAGCTGATCATAAATCCACAATTCATCGGATCTCGACAAACACACCACAAAAGAAGATTACACCGAATAGATCTCCAAGAACATCGAAGAGAACATGGTATTGAGAATCAAATAGGGAGAAGAAGCCATCTAGCTACTAGCTATGGACCCGTAGGTCTGAGGTAAACTACTCACGCTTCATCGGAAGGGCAAAAGAGTTGATGTAGAAGCCCTCCATGATCGAATCCCCCTCCGCAGGGTGCCGGAAAAGGTCCCTAGATGGGATCTCATGGGAACAGAAGGTTTCGGCGGTGGAAAAGTGTTTTCGTGGATGCTTCTGGTGGTTTGGGAATATATGTGAATATATAGGAGGAAGATCTAGGTCAGGGGATCATCGAGGGGCCCACAAGGTAGGGGGCGCGCCCTACCCCCTGGCGCGCCCTCAACCCTTGTGGCCGCCTCGTGGCTGTTCTGACTTGCACTCCAAGTCTCCTGGGTGTCTTCTGGTCCAAGAAAAACCATCGCAAAGGTTTTATTCTGTTTGGACTCCTTTTGCTATTCCTTTTCTGCCAAGCTCAAAAACAAGGAAAAAACAGAAACTGGCACTGGGCTCTAGGTTAATAGTTAGTCCCAAAAATAACATAAAATAGCATATTAATGCATATAAAACATCCAAAACAGATAATATAATAGCATGGAACAATAAAAAATTATAGATACGTTGGAGACGTATCAAGCATCCCCAATCGTAATTCCTGCTTGTCCTTGAGTAGGTAAATGATAAAAACAGAATTTTTGATGTGGAATGCTACCTAACATATTTATCCATGTATTTTTCTTTATTTTGGCATGAATGTTCATATCCATAAGATTCAAAACAAAAGTTTAATATTAACCTAAAAACAATAATACTTGAAGCATACTAACAAGGTAATTATGTCTTCTCAAAATAACATGGCCAAAGAAAGCTTATCCCTACAAAATCATATAGTCTGGCTATGCTCCATGTTCATCAAAGAAAATATTCAAATCATGCACAACCCTGATGACAAGCCAAGCAATTGTTTCATACTTTTGATATTCTCAAACTTTTTCAACTTTCACACAATACATGAGCGTGAGCCATGGCCATAGCACTATAGGTGAAATAGTATATGGTGGTTGTGGAGAAGGCAAAAAGAGGGTGATAGTCTCACATCAACTAGGCGTATCAACGGGCTATGGAAGTGCCCATCAATAGATATCAATGTGAGTGAGTAGGGATTGCCATGCAATGGATGCACTAGAGCTATAAGTGTATGAAAGCTTAAAAAGAAACTAAGTGGGTGTGCATCCAACTCGCTTGCTCACGAAGACCTAGGCAATTTGAGGAAGCCCATCATTGGAATATACAAGCCAAGTTTGAAAAATTCCCACTAGTATATGAAAGTGACAACATAGGAGACTCTCTATCATGAAGATCATGGTGCTGCTTTGAAGCACAAGTGTGGTAAAAGGATAGTAACATTGCCCCTTCTCTCTTTTCTCTAATTTTTATTGAATGGGCTTCTTTTGCCTCTTTTATTTTTTGTAAAGTCCGGAGACTCATCCCGACTTGTGGGGGAATCATAGCTTCCATCATCCTTTCCTCACATGGGAAAATGCTCTAATAATGAAGATCATCACACTTTTATTTACTTACAACTCAATACTTAGAACAAAATATGACTCTATATGAATGCCTCCGTGATGTGCAGGATGTGCAATGAATCAAGAGTGACATGTATGAAAGAATTATGAAAGGTGGTTTTGCCACAAATATGATGTCAACTACATGATCATGCAAAGAAAATGACAATGATGGGACGTGTCATAATAAACGAAATGATGGAAAGTTGCATGGCGGGCTGTTTTGAGGAAGGTATATGGTGGGTGTATGGTACCAGCGAAAGTTGCGCGGCACTACAGAGGCTAGCAATGGTGGAAGGATGAGAGTGCATATAATCCATGGACTCAACATTAGTCATAAAGAACTCAGAAACTTATTGCAAAAATCTATTAGTCGTCGAAAAAAAGTACTACGTGCATGCTCCTAGGGGGATAGATTGGTAGGAAAAGACCATTGCTCGTCCCCGACCGCCACTCATAAGGAAGACAATCAATAAATAAATCATGCCCCGACTTCATCACATAACGGTTCACCATACGTGCATGCTACGAGAATCACAAAATTTAACACAAGTATTTCTAAATTCCACAATTACTCACTAGGATGAATCTAATATCACCATCTCTATATCTCAAAACGATCATAAGGAATCAAACTTCTCATAGTATTCAATGCACTTTATATGAAAGCTTTTATTATATTCCTCTTCGATGTCTATCATATTAGGACTAAATTCATAACCAAAGCAAATTACCATGCTGTTTAGAGACTCTCAAAATAATATAAGTGAAGCATCATAGTTCAATAATTTCTACAAAATAAAGCCACCGCCGTGCTCTAAAAAGATATAAGTGAAGCACTAGAGCAAAATTGCCTAGCTCAAAAGATATAAGTGAAGCACATAGAGTATTCTATTTAATCATGATTTATGCGTGCCCCTCTCAAAAGGTGTGTACAGCAAGGATGATTGTGGAAAACTAAAAAGTAAAGACTCATATCATACAAGACGCTCCAAGCAAAACACATATCATGTGGTGAATAAAAATATAGCCTCAAGGAAAGTTACCGATGAAGCGAAGGCGAAAGAGGGGATGCCTTCAGGGCATCCCCAAGTTTAAACTCTTGGTTGTCCTTGAATATTACCTTGGGGTGCCTTGGGCATCCCCAAGCTTAGGCTCTTTCCACTCCTTATTCCTTAGTCCATCAAATCCTTACCCAAAACTTGAAAACTTCACAACACAAAACTCAACAAAAAATCTCATAAGCTCCATTAGTATAAGAGAATAAATCACCAGTTTTGATACTATTTTGAACTCATTATTTATTTATATTGGTGTAATATGTACTGTATTCCAACTTTTCCATGGTTCGTAACCCCCGATACTACCCATAGATTCATCAAAATAAGCAAACAACACATAGAAAACAGAATATGTAAAAAACAGAACAGTCTGTAGTAATCTGTAACTCTAGAATACTTCTGTAACTCCAAAATTCTGAAAAAATTAGGAAAAACCTGGGAAATTTGTTTATTAATCTTCTTAAAAAATAATCAATATTTTATCATGCTTCTTTTAAAAATGAGAATTGTTTTCGTGAGGGCAAAAGTTTCTGTTTTTCAACAAGATCAAATCAACTATCACCGTAAGCCATCCCAAAGGTCTTACTTGGCACAAACACTAATTAAAACACAAAAACACATCTAACCAGAGGTTAGATGAATTATTTATTTAAAAACAGAACCAAAAAGCAAAGAAAAAAAATAAAAATTGGGTTGCCTCCCAACAATCGCTATTGTTTAACGCCCTTAGCTAGGCATAAAAACACAAATAGATCTACGTATTGTCATCTTTGGTATGCAATTCTTCAACTGCACACTTATAATCCTTAGGAGATTCTTTGGTTCTATCAATAATCAAACTCCTAGGCTATAAATCAAGAAATTCCCTCGTGGCAATTGGTTCCCTAATAATATCAAAAAATATTGGGGTGAACACTTATTGTTTTGAGATCTTCATTTTCTTTACTAGAAGATTCATCCTTATTCTTAGGAACATAAATAAACTTGGCAATCTCAGTAGGAGGAAGATTTTGAGTAGTTTTAACGGAGGAAATAGCGGAACCCAAGTTGGTAATAATATCTTCTAGTTTGCCGATTCTAGTAGAATCCTGATCTATCTTTTCATTAACTATGGGTTCCTTTTCCCTAAGATTCTTTAAAGTAACTCCTACCTGATCTGATTATGAATCTTTTTATCCAAATTTTCAATCAATTCTATGGTAGCATTTTTATTCTCAATGATATAAAGCCTTTGCATCACATGTTCCAAGGTTAAAACGGTTCCACTGACCAAAAGAGCTGGTCAGGGCCGGTCGTGACATTTCGGGGGCCCGGGGCGAAACTAGAACATGGGGCCTTTTACTATAAAAATAAAAAATAGTGCTCCATATGTGCATATGTGAAATGTAAAGTGCATCAAACTCACATAATCGATATACATGTACCTCCAAGTTTCTCTCTAACATTCATAGATGCAAAGTTGTGGATGATGTTATCGATATCAATCACATTCAACAGTTTATTCTTACTGTATTAAGTTGCCAACTATTTAACCTCTCTAGGAACATTTACAGCTCTCACATTGTTCTTGGTCAATATGCATATCTTCTTATAGTAGGACAAAGGCAGCATACCTCGAGCATCATCAACACACGGAGGGCCTCCTTATACATGTCATTCTTGATAAAATGTTTTTTTCTGAAGCATTAGAAATAACTTGTAAGAGCTAGAGATAAAACATATAAATGGGTGAAATGTCATAAACTATATGAAAAACAAAATCGTTGTACTGAAGATTCAGTATATATTATTTTATATCACCTGCAGGACTAAATGCATATTTTTCTATCCACTTTGATCCCGGGCATCTAATCTAGACGGAAAGAACCATCAGTATGCTTTTGCAGCATCACTACAAAACCATAACAATGATTATTGAGTTAATAAATAATTCAATGCAACTTACTGATTAATCTTGATTTAGGAGACATATACATCCTCCCATATTCCAATTTTTGTAATCAAACAATGACATAATGGCTCCCAATTTTTGAATGCCACGCAAAAATCCTGCTCGTGCCAACTGCAATTCTTTCTGCTGGGAGTAAGCAAGTTAAGATAGTATCTCAAGATCCAAACAACCGTACCGGATTCATCAGCTAGAAAGGAGCAAAGGAAACTGGAGTTTGGCATGGACTACGGGATCCATATACAACCCTACCGGAATCAATCCCATCCTTACCAGAGCCTGATGAGCCTATTTGCATGCTACTCCGTTGCCACGACATCGGCGGCTGTCGCCTTGACGCGGTTGCCGATTGGGACGGGAATTAGGCGTGGACTGCCAACAAACAAGACGGCTTCGTTGGCGATGGTTATGCCGCCCGTGCGCTCATCCAGGTCGAGTATACATCCCTGCGGGGGTGATGTGTGCCTACGATCGATCGCAAAGGAAACTGCAAAAAAAAGACTCGTGGGCTGCTATCTGCTGCGTGCGTTGCTACGCCCCTGCCTCTCTCCCTGGGCCATGCCACATAGGCTACGTGCGTACCTCCTGGGAGGGGGCCCCAATATTTTGGGGGCCCGGGGCGGCCGCCCCCTGCCCCCCCCCCTCAGGGCCGGCCCTGGAGCTGGTGGCCCTAACAAATCTATCATAGCATTGTAAGAATCAAAAGTATGGCTCCCCAAGAATTTCCCTTCGGTAATGGTATCTAGAACATATATATTCCAAGGAATAATGCCCACATAAAAATTGCAAAGAAGAATGGCAGTAGATTGCTTTTGAGTAGATCCATTCTGAGCATTGCAAAATCTATACCAAGCATCTTTTAAATTTTCTCCCTCCCTTTGTTTAAAATTGAGGACTTCATTATCGGGAGTGCTAACAATGATGGGAGGACTAGCCATGAAAGCAAGACAAGCGATCTAAAGCACGAGCACACAAAAGCAAACGGAGAAGACGAACGGAAGAGGAGCGAAGAAAAAGGCAAATCTTTTCGAAAATCATTTTAGAAGTGGGGGAGAGGAAAACGAGAGGCAAATGGGGAATAATGTAATGTAAGAGATGACAGTTTTATGATGGGTACTTGGTATGTCTTGACTTGGAGTAGATCTCCCCGACAACGGCGCGAGAAATTCTTCCTGCTACTTCTTGACCTTGCGTTGGTTTTTCCCTTGAAGAGGAAAGGGTGATGCAACAAAGTAGAGATAAGTATTTCCCTCAGTTTGAGAACCTTTGGTATCAATCTAGTTGGAGACAATGCACAAATCACCAATACCTGCACAAACAATCAAACAATTTGCACCCAACGCGATAAAGGGGTTGTCAAACCCTTCACGATCACTTGCAAAAGTGAGATCTGATAGAGATAGATAAAACTAAACAAAAGATAAAGTAAATATTTTTTGTTTTTTTTGGTTTATAGATCGGAAAGTAAAAGATTGCAAAATAGTAGATCAGAAACTAATATGATGGAAAATAGAAGATCAAAACTTGTATGATGGAAAATAGACCCGAGGGCCATAGGTTTCAGTAGAGGCTTCTCTCAAGATAGCAAATAATACGATGGGTGAACAAATTACTGTCGAGCAGTTTATAGAAAAGCGCAAAGTTATGATGATATCTAAGGCAATGACTATGAAATATAGGCACCACGTTCGTGTCAAGTAGACCGAAACAATTCTGCATCTACTACTATTACTCCACACATCGATCGACTCCTGCCTGCATCTAGAGTATTAAGTTCACAATGGTACGCGTCGGTGCTATACAAATGGTTTTTAACCCCTTTCCGCGACGGTATTTGGAACCGTCGCCAAGTGAGTGTGGGCGTGTAACAACCCAAATTTTCAATTTGGAATGTTATACATAGATCATCATTGCATATCATATTTTATTGCATTTTGGCTTGATCCTAGAAATTTCACGCAACTCAAGGGCCCATGAAGAGAGTTGGGGATTTCGTTATTTTCATATTTGAGTTTTCTCAAATTTTAAAAATAGGATCATTTGATTTTATTTATTTTATCTTCAATTATTCCAATTATAAAGATAAGAGAGAGGGAATAAAATGTAGCGACCCGACCCAAAATCGTCAAGTCTCTGTGTCTGTACCATCCCAAGATCATGCTGGCACTCATAGTACATTGATGAAATAATCAAAGTTCAATCACACCTGAATTTATTACACGATTCTCATATCGAGTCTTTATTACAATGGAATAAAT
The DNA here is from genome assembly GCA_021605145.1 of Aegilops bicornis. Lineage (NCBI taxonomy): Eukaryota > Viridiplantae > Streptophyta > Magnoliopsida > Poales > Poaceae > Aegilops > Aegilops bicornis. Next base: position 392,078,612 of record CM038672.1, read on the forward strand.
TCGTCAAGGCCAACTCATGAGAAATAAACTAAGTAAAGGCTGCGAGCGTAGAAGAATAGCGAGTCCATCCGACTCCAAAGGGCAATCGCCAAGCGCGGATCGTAGCCTCAATCCTGATCGGAATACTCCTCTGCAACATAAGACGTTGCAGCCATGTAGGTCAGCATTTTGAATATGCCGGCAAGTCATGAAGAGAGAATAATAATAAAATTACTAACACTATATGCAATTTGGCTGTGGGGCTCTAACTTTCATCATTTTGCGAAAAGCCAATTTTTCCCTACAATAAGGACTTGTTTGCAATTACTACAAAATGTTGGTAAATTATTGAGATGGTTCCGCCAACCAATGTCTCATTCCCAATTATTAAATAAACCCCTCAATTAATTTATTAAGTTCGGTGTTGAGATATCCGAAATACTCCAAGTTCCAGAGGCTCAAATTGTCCGTGAATCGGGACACGGCTAACCGATTAGATCTTCACTGCGAGAGGTTTGCACTTTATCCGCAAGAATCATTCCTCCTTTTAAGTCTTCGCACTTCACGGTGTTTGAAGATGGGATGAACGAAGCAGGGTCTTCGAAGAGTTCCTCCGGGCCCTTTGCCGGTGCCCATCCAATCCTACCGTTCTTCTACATCTCGTAGCACCGTCCGCCAGAGTCACACCTAGGGTCGACCAAGCGAGCCCATAATGGCTTGCGGCTGCAGTAAGCTTCGGTCAATGGGGTATACATCCGTCTCTTCGTGGCTGGGTGAAGCTTTACGCAAGATGTCATGGCACTTCTCCATGCATCCCGGCCAACCTTTGGATTCTCCAGGGTGCCCGTCAACTGTCCTCCACCCAGTGGTGAATCCCGAAGTCCATCTTGAGCTTGAAGTTCATGGGGTTGTCATCATCTTGACTCTCACATCTCCCTAATGAATTCACACAACCAATCCGATCTCTGAGCATAGCAATAATAAACTACTTCGCCGTCCCGGGTCATGGTAACAAGGGAATTGGTTCATCCTACCTCATGATACTACTCAAGTACATAACTTCAAAATTTCACCTACTGCATGCATGGTGGGGAGGTATAATTCTAATGCAACAAAATCATAGGTATTGTAAAGAAACATGATCAATGACTTGCCTTCTTGGCGATCTTCGTAAGCTAGGGACTCGTGGTAGCAAGCTTCGCACTCCGGAAATTCTACCGAGGCAAACAACAATCATAATAATCATATAGCATATGATCACTTAACATAATGGCATGCTAACATAACACACAAAGCCATGGAATCAAAACCCAAAGAAAGTTCGAAGAAATCCAAACCAATGCTTTTGCCACATCAAACAACAACCATGTAATAGTTTTACACAACAAAATTTTTCTTAACAGAACCTAAGCACGGGTTTATGCTACCTAACTGAAAAGAAATCATCAAGCAACTAGGAGCAAAAGAATCACCTTAAAAGCTATTATAAAACTCCTATTAGGCCTAAAACAATCCTAGCAAGAAAAAATAAAATAAAAGTTTTATTTATTATAAATAAAAGTTCATGTTCTAAAGTTACAGGAACTAACCTAGAATAAACTATCACATAGGAAAAATAAATTTATTTGCTAATTAAAACAATAGGAAAACAGTAGCTAGTTAAATAAATAGGAATATCATGATTCTGATTAAAACTATTTTTATTAATTCTAAAATGCCCAAATAAATACCTACGGTTAGGTAATGTCAAAACAAAGTTGTGACAAAAGAATCACTAAAAATAATATTCCTAACTCATTTTATAGCAGAATTACTATTCTGTCTAAATCTAAAATAAAGCAATTTTAAATAATTTTAACATGACTAATTATATTTTCTACAGAAACTACAATAAATTTTCAAACCAACAAAAAGAATCACTTAAAAATATTAAGTAGATTAAAAGATATGAATTTTACAAAGCTGAAACTATTCTGTTAAAACAGAAAACTAAAAATAAAACTAAAACGAAAAAGCTGGCTAATGGGCCTATCTAACGCTTGGCGTTAAATAACTAAACTACGCACGGTTTAACAGAAAACAAACCGCGTCGGCCGGTCCAACTAAACCCTAATAAAAACCGATCTAAACCGGAATAAAACCGATTCACTTAAACTAAACCTAAATAAAACGTACCCCTTCGGGGAGATCTATCCTAACCCTACGATCTAGATCTATCGGCGACGGGAGCTCCGGCGACTTCATCGAGGCGGGCGACGGCGGCTTCAAGCGACGACGGCTCCGGCGGCTCCGGTGGTCTGGGACGTCGGCGGGGAGGTCCCATGAGTCTGGCGTGGCGAGGTTCAGTTAGTCGACTCGGTGGAGCTCGGGCGGTCGGAGGTGGTCGAGGTGGGGCAATGATGGCGGCGGCTCGGGTCTCCCATGAGCGATGCGACGAGGATTGAGGGTTGGGCGAGGGGCGAGGGGAACGGGTCGAGGGGTATATATAGGGGGGCCTCGACTTGGAGGAGGCGGTCAGGTAGCGGATCGGGAGGATCCGGAGATCTCGGGATTTCAGTGAGCGGCGTGATGGCGTCGGCTTAGGTCTTGGGGCGGTCGGTCATTGCGCTGGTGGGCCTTGGCTGGTGGGCAATGGCACTGGTGGCGCTGGGTCCTTTTTTTTGAATTTAGAGAGAGAGAGAAAAACATAATAAATATAAATATTTTATATAGGACATATATATATCAAAATGATCACCCTATCATTTGAACATTTTTCCAGGGGCAAAATCCAAACTTTATAAAAAACATTTTTTTCTAAAATTCCAAATAAAACTCAAATTTGAATTCAAACTTTTTTGGCAATGTTTTTTCCTCTGATATTTTTGGAGTGTCATGTTTACTCCTCTCATACTTTTTCTCAAGTATTTATCAGGCATAGTTTTTGAAATGATTTCCCTTGCCAAAATTTGAATTCAAACTCCAACAACTCCAAAACCTCAAAACTTCAAATGCCACTCAAATTCAAACAGAATGCATAGATGCTTAGCTATAATTGTAAAACATTCCAAATAGGAAATTTGGGATGTTACAAACCTACCCACCTTAAGATGAATCTCGCCATACGGAGATTCGGGTTGGCTAGCAAATAGGTGCGGGTGGTCTCGAAGGAGGTCTTCTTCGCGCTCCCAGGTGGCTTCCTCTTCGGAGTGATGACTCCACAGCACCTTGCAAAACTTGATGATCTTGCTGCGGGTGACTCTGTTCGCAGTCTCGAGAATTCGGACGGGTTTCTCCTTATAAGTCAGCTCGAAAGGGGCCATCTTCAGACTGGTCTGATAACTGTTATTGTACGAGAACTCTGCGTATGGCAAATTATCATCCCAGCTAGACCCATAGTCTAGCACACAAGCTCTCAACATGTCCTCCAGAATCTGGTTGACTCTCTCGGTGCATCCATCATGCGTGGATGAAAAGCTGTAGTGAACTCCAGCCTCGCACTCCAAAGTTTCATGCAACCGATTCCAAAACTTTGAGGTAAATTGTGTTCCTCTATCGACACGATACTCCTCGGAACTCCATGCAGACATACGATCCTGGTCATGTATATCTTGGCTAACTTAAGCGCTGGTATAGGTAGTCTTCACGGGAATGAAATGAGCTACCTTGGTCAATCGATCAACCACTACCCAGATGGAATCATAACCTGAACGGGTCCTGGGTAATCCTATGATAAAATCCATTCCAAGTTTTTCCCATTTCCACTCGGGAATCGGCAAGGGTTGAAGTAACCCAGCTGGCTTCTGATGTTCCGCCTTTACTCGTTGGCAAACATCACATACTGCTACGTACTCAGCAATATCCTTCTTCATACACATCCACGAAACTTTCCTTCAAATCCAGATACATCTTGGTGTTAGGGGTGAATCGAGTACGGTGAATCATGAGCCTCTGAAGAATTAGCTTTACGAGTTCGGGATCATTGGGTACATAAATACGATCCTCGTACCATATAGCTCCGTATTCATCCTTACGAAACCCTTTAGCTTTTCCTTCATTCATCCTTTTCTTTATCTCATCAATTTCCTTGTCCGACTTCCGGGCTTCACGAATTCTTTTCGGTCAAAGTGGGCTGAACTTCCAGAGCTGCAACATATCCTCTCGGAACTATCTCGATCGGAGATCTCGAGGCCATCGACTAACTCACGAGGTAATCCTCCCGCTATAAGAGTATTCACATAACTCTTACGGCTCAAAGCATCTGCTACAACATTAGCCTTTCACGGTGGTAATGCAATCTCATGTCATAGTCCTTGATTAACTCTAGCCATCTCCTCCGCTCGAGGTTCAACTCTTCTGCGTGAAAATATACTTCAAGCTCTTATGATCTGTAAACATCACAACTATTTCCGATAAGGAAATGCCTCCAGTCTTGAGTGCATGCACTACGGCTGCTAACTCCAAATCATGTGTGGCGTAATTCATCTCGTGAGGTCGTGGCTATGCGGAGGTATAAGCTACAACTTTTCCTTCCTGCATGAGTACTCCTCCGAGTCCACTGGCGAGAAGCGTCACAATATACAGTAATCCTTGTGTATGTCCGGCAAAATCAGCACTGGGCTGTAACCAAACGTTTCTTCAATTCACAGGCGGCTTCACAATCCTCGGTCCAAACGTACTTGGCGTCCTTCTTGACAGCTCGGTCATGGGCTTGGCAATCTTCGAGAAATTATCAATAAACCTCCGATAATATCCTGCGAGTCCGAGAAAACTGCGGATCTCCTTGACTGAGGTGGGTGACTGCCAATCGGTGACTGATTCAACCTTGGTGGGGTCAACTGCTATTCCTTCTCCTGAAATAACATGTCCGAGGAATCCGATTTCCTTCAGCCAAAATTCACATACAACTGATGTTCTCGGAGTTTCTCCAGAACTAGACGCAAATGTTCCTTATGCTCTTCCTCGCTCTTGGAGAAAATCAGTATATCATCGATGAACACCACGACAAATTTGTCCAGATATTCCATAAATACCTTGTTCATCAAATTCATGAAGTATGCAGGGCATTAGTCAATCCGAATGACATGACGGTATACTCATATAAACCATACCGGTGGTAAATGCTGTTTTGGGTATATCCGTTTCACGGATCTTCAATCGATGATACCACGATCGAAGATCGATCTTGGAGAATACCTTGGCTCCAACTAGCTGATCAAATAGATCATTAATCATCGGCAGAGGGTACTTGTTCTTGATGGTCACGTCGTTCAACGAACGATAATCCACAACCATTCTCAGGCTTCCATCCTTCTTCTCTACCAAAAGAACTGGGGCTCCCCAAGGTGATGAGCTTGGCCTAATATATCCCTTCTCCAATAGCTCATTAATTTGCTTTTGATCTCTTCCAATTCGCTCGGGGCATCCGATAGGGTCTCTTGGATATTGGGGCTGTGCACAGCAATAACTCAATCAGAAATTCAATGTCTCGTCGGTGGCATTCTGGTAATTCCTCGAGAAACACATCGGGAAAATCTTGCACCATCGGCACTTCCTCTGAACAACTCACGTGAGGGAATTCACTGATTGTTCATCGGGATACGTCTGGATACATACTTGATCCTCTTACGCTCCGGAGTGGTGAGCAGAATTGACTTCGGGCACGATCTATGTTTCCTTCAAACTTCGTCAACCAATCCATGCCTAGGATTACATCCAAGGTCTGGGTTTCCAATACTATGAGGTCTCAAGGGAAATTTATGGTTTCCGATGTTAAGGGTTGCATGACAGCCTAATCACGCCATCATTTCTCCTCTGCAGGCCCGGCGTGAAGAGGGCTTCTAAGGGTTCTAGTGGGCAACCCGTACTTTTCCACAACTACCCTTGATATGAATGAATGCGTTGCACCGTAATCAAAGAGTACCAATCTTGGATGTGAATTTAATAAAACTTACCAACCACGGTGTCCGGCTGATCATAGGCGTCCTCCACGTCAATGTGGTTCACACGAGCACGAGGAAAAGGGTTGGGCTTCTTTGCTGAGCTCCCATTGCCGTTCCATTCCTCTGCTTGGCCTCCGGACGATCGGTGGCATAGTGCCCTGTTTTACGGCACTTGAAACAGGTGATGTGACTCAGATCCTTCCCGAGGCGGGCAGGACGATGCTGGTTACCATTGCCGTTTCCATTGCCTGACTTGTTGTCGTGGTTGCGGTTGTTCCCATTCCCTCCATGGTTATGTCCTCCATGATTATGTCCTCCATGGGTGTGATGGGTATGCCCTCCCGAGTATGGGGCATAACGGGGCTTCTGCTGAGCTCCGAGTTGTACTTCCCGGGCCATACTTCCGCTATGCGACTATCAATCTGCTGCTGCTTGCCTTCGAGTATGGTGGCCTTGTCTACCAGCTCCTGGTAGTTGTTGAAGGTAGCCACCATTAGCTGCATACCCACTCGTCATTGAGTCCCTCGAGAAACTTTTCACGCTGCGGCATCTGTGGCCACATCATCCGGGGCATAGCGGGCTAACTTCTTGAACTCATCCACGTCTTGCCCCACGATGCGGTTCCCTGGCGTAAGTTGCGGAACTCACGCTTCTTGAGACTCATGGCTCCGGTGAGACATGAGCGGTGCGAAAGCTTCTTGGGAACTGATCCCATGTGATGGTGGCGATGGGATAAGTGGCGGTGTAGTTCTCCCACCAAGATGCTGCAGGTCCATTAAGTTGATGTGCGGCAAAGCGCACCTTCTCTGCATCTGTGCATCCAGCAGTGGCTAACTCTCTTCCGACCTTGCGGAGCCAATCATCGGCCACAATCGGCTCAGTGTTGCTAGAGAACACTGGCGGATTCAGCCTTAGGAAGCGGGTTAAGTTGTCAGCGAGGGGTGGTGGCGGTGGATTGTTGTTGTTGTTGTTGTTGCAGTTCGGATGAGCATCTGCATGAGGGCATTCTGCTTTGGATCAGCTGGGTGAGCTCCGCGGAAAGTTGAAACCGGGTCACGTCTCGGAGGCATCTGGTGTTTTGGAGTGGATGAGAAAATTAGAATAGAACAAGGGTCTAATGAGAAAATATCACTACCCATATGAATGCACAATCATAATCACACCAATCATTTATTCAATCATCTCAAACATGGTTCAATCTCGGATTACAAATTCTCATGACTAATCGAAAATAACGGCCTAACTGATCGACGGAAAAATAAAATAACATGGCGGTCGACTAAATGTCTTCATCAATAATCCCTGCGTCCTCCGGTGGGGCGTCCTCTGATGCGGCGCCTCCTCTTGCGGCTTTCTTCGATGGAGCTCCCTTCATAGTCCTGGTCATTGCTCACGAGGGGTCCGTCATCTCCACTCGGAAAAAGGTCTTCTCCCAGGTCCATCTTCTCCTCTAATGCGGCAACATCCATCTTCAGCTTGTCGACTCTCTCCATGAAATCCTTGATTTCTTCTTCATGGTCAAGGAAGTCCGCGTGTGCCTTCTCCTCCAGTTCGATTCACGGAACAACAGCCTCCTGTGTACCTTGGCGTTACGGCGTAGTCCGGATCTCCGTTTCACGAGGAGACACTCCAAGTCGACATATGAGAGAATGGAGCCGTCCTCTCACGGTGCGGATGATATCTCCATTCCTAGCTCTGCGAGAAATCATGGCGAGATCGATGGATCGAGCTCGGCCTGTACTCTTCTCGGAGATGTCCAAGTGCACGATATATCGCCATGTCTCTTCCGAATCCAACCGAAATCGGTAAACTCAAAGTCAATGGGCTCTCAATGTCCTCGAAGGTCCTCCCCGGAATGTGCACCTTAATCTCATGGCGGGTATCCGTCGGAAGTGCATTGGTAGGCTTCTCGGTGATCGAGGGCAGAGCAATCTTCAGCTTCTTCATGATCTGGACCAGCTTCCTGCCGAAGGGCATCGTCTCATCTGGCTGGCAAAACTCCGGTAGCAAAACTGGGGTGAACTCGGCGGCCATCTAGAATGTTGAAAATCGAGGAGAAGTCAGAAATGAACAGGGGAGAATTACGAAATGATAAGGATATAAAACAGATAGTCTCTTCCTATGGCTTTTCGATCCTAGGGGTTACGTCCTACGGTCAGCGTGTGCTCTGAATACCATCTCTGTAGCGACCCGACCCAAAATCGGTCAAGTCTACGTATGCATACCATCCCAAGATCATCTTTGGCACTCACGGTACATTGATGAAATAATCAAAGTTCAATCACACCTGAATTTATTACACGATTCTCATATCGATTCTTTATTACAATGGAATAAATTCGGCCAAGGCCAACTCATGAGAAATAAACTAAGTAAAGCTGCGAGCGTAGAAGAATAGCGAGTCCATCCGACTCCAAAGGGCAATCGCCAAGCGGATCGTAGCCTCAATCACGATCGAGAATACTCCTCTTGCAACATAAGACGTTGCAGCCGTGTAGGTCAAAGATTTTGAATATGCCCGACCAAGTCATGAAGAGAGAACAATAATAAAATTACTAACACTATATGCAATTTGGCTGTGGGGCTCTAACTTTCATCATTTTGCGAAAAGCCAGTTTTTCCTTACAATAAGGACTTGTTTGCAATTACTACAAAATGTTGGTAAATTATTGAGATGGTTCCGCCAACCAATGTCTCATTCCCAATTATTAAATAAACCCCTCAATTAATTTATTAAGTTCGGTGTTGAGATATCCGAAATACTCCAAGTTCCAGAGGCTCAAATTGTCCAGAATCGGGACACGGCTAACCGATTAGATCTTCACTCTGCAGAGGTTTGCGCACTTTACCCGCAAGAATCATTCCTCCTTTTAAGTCTTCGCACTTCACGGTGTTTGAAGGCGGGATGAGCAAACAGGGTCTTAGAAGAGTTCCTGCAGGCCACCGCCGGTGCCCATCCAATCCTACCGTTCTTCTACATCTCGTAGCACCGTCCGGCCAGAGTCACACCTAGGGTCGACCAAGCGAGCCCATAATGGCTTGCGGCTGCACGGAGTAAGCTTCCGGTCAATGGGGTATACATCCGTCTCTTCGTGGCTGGGTGAAGCTTTCCGCAAGATGTCATGGCACTTCTCCATGCATCCCGGCCAACCACTGGATTCTCCAGGTGCCCGTCAACCGTCCTCCACCCAAAGAGTGAATTCAAGTCCATCTTGAGCTTGAAGTTCATGGGGTTGTCATCATCTTGACTCTCACATCTCCCTTATGAATTCACTCAACCAATCCCATCTCTGAGCATAGCAATAATAAACTACTTCGTCCGGTCATGGTAACAAGGGGAATTGGTTCATCCTACCTCATGATACTACTCAAGTACATAACTTCAAAATTTCACCCATCTGCATGCATGGTGGGGAGGTATAATTCTAATGCAACAAAATCATAGGTATTGTAAAGAAACATGATCAATGACTTGCCTTGCTGACGATCTTCGTAAGCTAGGGACTCGTGGTAGCAAGCTTCGCACTCCGGAAATTCTACCGAGGCAAACAACAATCATAATAAGCATATAGCATATGATCACTTAACATAATGGCATGCTAACATAACACACAAAGCCATGGAATCAAAACCCAAAGAAAGTTCGAAGAAATCCAAACCAATGCTTTTGCCACATCAAACAACAACCATGTAATAGTTTTACACAACAAAATTTTTCTTAACAGAACCTAAGCATGGGTTTATGCTACCTAACTGAAAAAGAAATCATCAAGCAACTAGGAGCAAAAAGAATCACCTTAAAAGCTATTATAAAACTCCTATTAGGCCTAAAACAATCCTAGCAAGAAAAAATAAAATAAAAGTTTTATTTATTATAAATAAAAGTTCATGTTCTAAAGTTACAGGAACTAACCTAGAATAAACTATCACATAGGAAAAATAAATTTATTTGCTAATTAAAACAATAGGAAAACAGTAGCTAGTTAAATAAATAGGAATATCATGATTCTGATTAAAACTATTTTTTTATTAATTCTAAAATTCCCAAATAAATACCTACGGTTAGGTAATGTCAAAACAAAGTTGTGACAAAAGAATCACTAAAAAATAATATTCCTAACTCATTTTATAGCAGAATTACTATTCTGTCTAAATCTAAAATAAAGCAATTTTAAATAATTTTAACATGACTAATTATATTTTCTACAGAAACTTCAATAAATTTTCAAACCAACAAAAAAAGAATCACTTAAAAATATTAAGTAGATTAAAAGATATGAATTTTACAAAAGCTGAAACTATTACATTAAAACAGAAAACTAAAAATAGAACTAAAACGAAAAAGCTGGCTAATGGGCCTATCTAACGCTTGACGTTAAATAACTAAACTACGCACACGGTTTAACAGAAAACAAACCGCGTCGGCCGGTCCAACTAAACCCTAATAAAACCGATCTAAACCGAATAAAACCGGTTCACTTAAACTAAACCTAAATAAAACGCATTGCCCTTGGGGAGATCTATCCTAACCCCACGATCTAGATCGAACGGCGACGGAGCTCGGCGACTTCATCGAGGCGGCGGCGACAGCGGCTCGGGCGGCAACGGCTCCGGCTCCGGTGGTCTGGGACGTCGGCGGGAGGTCCGGCGAGTCTTGGCGTGGCGAGGAGGTTCGGTTGGTCGACTCGGTGGAGCCTCGGCGGTCGGAGGTGGTCGGGGTGGGGCAATGGCGCGACGGGGCTCGGGTCTCCGGCGAGCGTCTGGCGAGGGAGAGAGGTCGAGGGGGCGAGGGGAACGGGTCGAGGGGGGTATATAGGGGTGGCCTCGACTTGGAGGAGGGGCGGTGAAGCGGATCGGGAGGATCCGGAGATCTCGGGATTTCCCATGAGCGGGCGGCGCTTGATGGCCGTCGGCTTGGGTGCGTGGTCGGTCGGTCGGTCATACTGGTGGGCCTCGGCTGGGTCAATTTGGCCGGGCGCCCGGGTCCTTTTTGAATTTAGAGAGAGAGAGAAAACGTAATAAATATAAATATTTTATATAGGACATATATATATCAAAATGATCAGGAATATTCCTATCATTTGAACATTTTTCGAGGCAAAATCCAAACTTTATAACAATCATTTTTTTCTAAAATTCCAAATAAAACTCAAATTTGAATTCAAACTTTTTTGGCAATGTTTTTTTCCTCTGATATTTTTGGAGTGTCATGTTTACTCCTCTCATACTTTTTCTCAAGTATTTATCAGGCATAGTTTTTGAAATAATTTGCACTACCAAAATTTGAATTCAAACTCCAACAACTCCAAAACCTCTGAAACTTCAAATGCCACTCAAATTCAAACAGAATGCATAGATGCTTAGCTATAATTGTAAAACATTCCAAATAGGAAATTTGGGATGTTACATAAAATGACTTTCCCAAAATAAAGGAATATTGAGGATTTCATAAAAAATCAAATAAGTTTTTTTTGGTGTTTTTCGCTGATTTATTTGAATTTAGAAAAAAATGCACGTTTTTCAAAATTGCATTTAGGCCCCAAATAAATGTTCATCTTGTCATGATTGATTTTAGAAGTCGGGGTATTTTTTTTTCGAGATTTTTGGAGTCCGTTTAGTATTTCTTTTATTTGTTTTTCTGCACGTAATGTTTTAAAAAAAACGCCTGAACCGACCTACCGGGCTGTGTCGGTCCGGGACTCCGACGCCGGCCCTTTAAGAGCCGCGAGGCTCGAGCCAGCCGCTCCACTCCCGAAACCCTAGTGTCGCCCCGATCCCGCCGCGTTTCGTCGCCGCCACGCCGCGATCCGCTTCACGCCGATCCGCCTCGACGCCCGGAACCCGCCGCCCGCCGATGTCCGCCTCCATCGCCCGCCGCCCGATCGCCCCACCACGGATCTCGCGGCCGCCCGCCGCCAGCCGAGCCCGTCGCCGCCCTCGAGACCCGACCCGAGTAGCCGCGCCCGGTTTTCGGCTAACCGCGGTTTTTTTAAAACCGCGGTTGTTTTTTTAGATCGGTTTTTTTCGGTTTAAGTTTATTTAGCGGACGTTCGTCCGTACGTTCGTTTTAACGAACGGTTTTCGTCGTTTAGCCGCAGGCAGCGAACGTTCGTTCGTTAGCCTGTTCGTCGTTTTTCTTTTTCTCGGATTTTCGGTGATTATTTCTGATCGCGATTTCTGATCTGATTTTTGTTTTAGTATAACTTTTCGCTCGTTTATCGGAATCAGGCGATTCAAGTGCCTAGAGTTTCGTCTCGGAACCCTATTTCCGTTTAACCAACTCAAACAAGTTTTTGCTTCTGTAAAATTTGACTTAGATCCAGATTAGTAAATGAAGCTTGTTTCTTTCGCCATTTGTTTTTAGTTGCTTCGTTTGATTTGATTCTTTTTGCAAACCGGAGTTCTTAAGTTGAACTTTCTGGTTAGTTCTCCTATTTGAGTTTTACCTGTGCATTAGATGAGTGCTTACTGTATGCTTGTTTGTTTGCGATAGAGTACCCGGAGTGCGCCGCTTGCTACTTCGAATCTCTAGGTTTCACGGATCCTCAGCAAGGCAAGTAACACTTTGATCATATCCCTTTCATACCCAGGTTTTATGCATTAGATCAATCCTCAAACATTGCATTATTAGGATCTAATTAAATTGTGGGTTTTGGGCAAGTAGATGAGGTAGTACCTATTACCTGTTTTATTATCAAACCCTTGGCAGTTACTTCTACGTTTGCTTATATTGCCATGCTATGCTAGTAGACGTGGATTGGGTGAGTGTATCCAGGACAGATGTGAGATTGTTAATTAATGGTTTATTTAAGGTGGCAACTTTAATACACATCTGGGTGGATTGAGGTACCTGGGTATTCCAGGATTGCCTGTTTTTCATTATGAACCGCCACCCAGGCTCAAAGGGATCATGAGATTATTCATGCTAGAAACTTCCGTGTGCAGCCACAAGCTACTATGGGCTCTAGCATAGTTGATTAAGTTGTGCGAACTCTTACAGTGGTAGACTAGCAGATGTAGGGGATGTAGGTGTAATGGTCTACCCATCGTAAGGTGCTAGCGCTTCTGAAAGACTATGTCTCGGTCATCCGTTTCTCAAACACCATGTAGTGCGAGAATCCCAACAGAGGTGATCGAGTCTTGTGGGAAAAAGTGCGCAAACCTCTGTAGAGTGTATAAACTAATCATGGTTAGCCATGTCCCCGGTTATGGACATCTTGAGTATCTAGTACTTGGATTATCATGTGAATCTCATCATGTTACTTTAATCAATATTGTTGGGTTTAATGATGATGCTTATTTGGGATTGAGAATGCTGTCAACCATTCTCAATGTTTAACAACCACCATGATAGTTAAATAAAATTTATTCCTTTGTAGTAGGGAAAAATTGGCTTTACGCAAAACTGTAACCATAGAGCTTTCCACCAGCCATATATGCATGTAGTATAACCTATTTACATTCATTACTCTCTATGTGTTACATTGCCAAAGATATTCCATGTCTTGACCCGTTTCGGGCTGCAACGTTCATGTTGCGAGACTTTTTAGATAATGAGTAAGGTGCCCTTAGGTCGTGGTTCTATACTCGATGATGCCGTTGGAGTTGATGGACTCGCTTATCTTCCAAGCCTTCCGCTGGTATCGTTATTAGATGGCCTTAAGCCATATTTATTTTAATAAGTTCTCTTTTGAGACACTTGATGTAATAAGTGTGTGATTGCTACTCTGTTATAAATCATTCGAGTACTGTGCGTGTCAGCATTACTGATCCAGGGATGACACGGATGCATAGAGATCAGACTGTTTGAGGTCTGGTTGCTACAAAGATGGTATCAGCACCTGTTGTTGTAGGACATGACCACTAATCTTAAGACCTTTATCTCTTCTCACTCTTATCTTTCCTATCTCCTCATCTTTTGTACTCTTTTAGTATGGCGGATGCAAGGAACAAGTTCACGCATAGCCGGGATGAAGATACACCCTTTGGATGCCACTTGAAGGAAGTCACTAGATACCTGAACATCGAAATACCAAGCTTCACCAGGACCTACAAAACCACCTTACCGAAGAGGAGCTGGATGATTCAAGTTCAAGTTCCGGAAGGACATTCACGCCACCATCGAGCCCATAGAGTTTTCCTTTGATGCACCAACACGGAGTCTAGGAAAGTGTATGGCAGCTCACATCACCATGGGACGCATTGGAGAAGTTTACCACAATGATCTCAAGGACACTATCTACCAGATTTGTGGGCGCCGAGATGAGCAATGGGAGATGATCAGCACCAGGAAGGATAGATCAATCGCAGCTTCTATTCAGGAGTTAAACCAGTACATTCGACGCCAGGAAAATCAGAGATGCGCAGGCATGATAGATCTGCAGAAGGCCTTGACCAAGATCACGGAGCCGGAGGGAGAACTCAAGGCTACACGCGAAGATTATATGGATGAAATCGAAGTGTTAGTGGAGAAGAATGACGACCTAACCAGGAAGCTAGGAGTTTTCATGGGAGACCCCGCGCCAGGAGGAGAGGATGACGATTCCACTTGCCCAAAGAACTATATCATCATCGACGACACCGACTCGGACCCAGACGATAGCAATGATGACTATGTTGATGAAGCTGGAGCGGATATCATATGGAGTCTTCGTCGGAGCAGTTTTTCTAGTCGACCACCATAACAGTAGTAGTATTACCCCCATGTATCTAGTATAGTCCGAGCACTTTTATAACGATAGTAGACCGTTGTATGCCTTGTTTGAATTGATTGAAGTGATATTGATTGAATTTGTCTCATGTGCATATGGGTAGTGTTTTCTCTCTAGACCTCATTCTATTCTATATTCTCATCTTTTCTAAACCCATCAGATGCCTCCGAGACGCGACAATCGGATTTGTTTTCCCACGGAGATCACTTTCGATTGATTGATGGCAGAATGTCTTGATGCAAGCACTAATGCAGAACCAAGGAACAACAACAACAACAACAACAACAACAACAACAACAACAACAACAACAACAACAACAATAACCCACCACCACCACCACATTGACCATTTGACTTCGTTTCTTGAGGCTGAATCCGCGGTGTTTTCCGGTAGCACCGAGCCGATTGTTGCAGATGATTGGCTCCGCAAGGTTGGAAGGGAGCTGGCCACTGCAGGATGCATAGATGCGGAGAGAGTGCATTTTGCCGCACATCAGCTTGATGGACCCGCAGCATCATGGTAGGAGAATTACACAGCCACACACCCTATTAACACTGTCACATGGGACCAGTTTCAGGAAGCTTTCTGTACTGCCCATGTCTCAGCAGGTGCTATGGCCATGAAGAAGCGTGAGTTTCGCAACTTACGCCAAGGAGGACGCACTGTAGGCCAGTATGTGGAGGACTTTAGTAAGTTAGCACGTTATGCCCCGGATAGCGTTGCTACGGATGCAACTAAGAAGGAGAAGTTTGGAAGGACTGAATGATGAGTGACCATGCAGTTGATGGTAGCAACTTTCAACAACTACCGGGAGTTGGTAGATCATGCTCTTATGATTGAAGGGAAGCGACAGCATGATTGAAAAGCGCAAGAGGAAGTATGGACAAGGGAAGTACAATGCGGAGCTCGTGAAGCTACGCTTTACCCCAAATCCGGGAGGACAATTTCAGCATACCCATGGAGGAGGGAATTCGCATAATCATAATGGTCCAAGAATGGTAACAGGAATGGAGGAAGCAATGACGTAAGCATACAAACCCGTCAACCCCAGCCAAGAGAGACTTGAGCCAAGTCACTTGCTTTAAGTGTCAGAAGACTGGACATTATGCCAATGAATGTCCTGAAGCCCACAATGGAAATGGCAATGGAAGCTCTGGGAAGAAGCCGAACCCTTTCAACAGGGGACAGGTGAACCACGTTAACGTGGAGGAGGTTGAAGCCTCAGCGGATGCGATAATAGGTAAGTTTTTGTTTAAGTCATTTACTACAATCGTTCTTTTGATACTGGTGCATCGCATTCATACATATCAAGGGGATTTGTGGATAAGTATAAACTGCCCACCAAGGTTCTTAGAACACCTATGTTAGTAAGCTCACCAGGAGCGGAGTATATGGCCAGTCGAGGATGTTTTCAAGTGCCTTGAGTATAGGAAGGCATGTTCTCCCCTCGGATTTAATCATTCCGGAATTGCAAGGTTTGGATGTGATTCTGGGTATGGATTGGCTATCGATGTATGGAGGAAACATCGATTGCGCCAGTAAGTCGATTTTGCTTACCACCCCGGAAGGGAGAAGGATCAAGTATGTGTCACGGCATGAGCCGAAGAGGACACAAGTAAATTCCTTATCAGGAGTTGTGCAGGAGGAAGTACCAGTGGTGAAGGATTACCCAAACGTACTTCCAGAGGAGCTGTCAGGCATGCCACCGGATAGAGACATTGAGTTTTTGATTGAGCTTTTGCCAGGCACAGGGCCGATATCTAAGAGATCGTACCGGATGCCCGCAGAAGATTTGGAGGAAATTAAGAAGCAGATTAAGGAGTTACTGGATAAAGGTTTTATTCACCCAAGTTCTTCACCTTGGGGATCGCCAGTACTTCTAGTGGAGAAGAAGGATGGATCATTGAGAATGGTTGTTGATTATCGAGGATTGAATGAAGTAACTATCAAGAATAAGTACTCGTTGCCAATGATCAACGATTTGTTTGACCAATTGCAAGGAGCTAAGGTATTTTCCAAGATCTATTTGCAATCAGGATACCATCAGTTGAAGATTAGAGAGCAGGATATACCTAAGACGGCTTTTACCACCAGGTATGGGCTGTACGAGTATACCGTTATGTCATTTGGTCTGACTAACGCACCTGCATATTTCATGAACATGATGAACAAAGTGTTTATGGAGTTTCTGGATAAGTTCGTCATGGTGTTCATTGACGATATTTTGGTCTACTCGAAGAATGAAGAGGAGCATAAGGAGCATTTGCGTTTAGTACTTGAGAAGCTCAGAGAACATCAGTTATATGCCAAGTTCAGCAAATGTGAGTTTTGGTTGAAGGAAGTTGGATTTCTCGGACATGTTATATCCGGAGAAGGAATAGCAGTGGATCCCACCAAAGTTGTCACTGTGACAAACTGGGAAGCACCAATGACAGTTGGAGAGATCTGGAGTTTTCTTGGACTGGCAGTATACTACCGAAGATTCATTGAGAATTTCTCGAAGATTGCGAAGCCTATGACGGAGTTGTTAAAGAAGGATACCAAGTTCAAATGGATTGAGGAATGTGAGGCTAGTTTCCAAGAGTTGAAGAAACGTTTGGTTACATCGCCCGTGTTGATTATGCCAGATCAGCGTAAGGATTATGAGGTGTATTGTGATGCTTCACGTCGAGGGCTTGGAGTAGTGCTTATGCAGGAGGGAAGAGTTGTTTCGTATGCTTTACGACAGCTTAAGCCCCATGAATTGAATTATGCTACACACGATTTGGAGTTAGCAGCCGTAGTGCACGCATTGAAGACGTGGAGACATTTCCTCATTGGAAACCATTGTGAGGTGTACACGGATCACAAGAGTTTGAAGTACATTTTCACGCAGAAGGAGTTGAATCTCAGACAAAGGAGATGGTTGGAGCTCATCAAGGATTATGACATGAGATTGCATTATCACCCTGGAAAGGCTAATGTAGTAGCCGATGCGGTGAGCCGCAAGAGCCATGTCAACACACTCATGATCGAAGATTTACCAAAGGAGTTAGCCGAGGATCTTCGCGAGCTATGTTTGGAGATAGTTCCGAGAGGCTATGTAGCATCATTGGAGATTCAGTCTACTTTGATGGATAAGATCAGAGAAGCTCAGAAGACTGACAAGGAGATTGCCTCTATAAAGGAGAAGATGAGCAAAGGAAAAGCTAAAGGATTTCATGAGGATGAACACGATACCCTATGGTTTGAGGACCGCGTTTATGTGCCTAATGACCCGGAGATCAGGAAGTTGATTCTGCAGGAGGCCCATGATTCACCATACTCGATTCACCCAGGAAATACCAAGATGTATTTGGATTTGAAGGATACTTTCTGGTGGATCGGAATGAAGAAGGATATTGCGGAGTATGTAGCAGTTTGTGATGTATGTCAGAGAGTGAAAGCGAGCATCGAAGCCACCGGATTATTACTGACCATTACCGATACCCGAATGGAAGTGGGATAAGTTAGGCATGGACTTTATCACGGGATTGCCCAGGACTCGTTCATGCTATGACTCGATTTGGGTTGTAGTTGATCATTTGACAAAGGTAGCTCATTTCATCCCAGTGAAGACTACTTACAGCAGTGCCAAGTTGGCTAAGATATACATGACCAGGATCGTATGTCTGCATGGAGTTCCGAGGAGCATTGTATCAGATAGAGGAACCCAGTTTACCTCAAAGTTCGAATCGGTTGCACGAAACTTTGGGAACCAGACTAGAGTTGATCTGACTTTTCATCCGCATGAGATGGACGGGCCGAGAGAGTCAATCAGATTTTGGAGGATATCTTTGAGAGCTTGTGCGCTAGATTATGGATCTAGTTGGGACGACAATTTGCCGTGTCAGAGTTCTCTTACAACAACAATTATCAATCTAGTTTGAAGATGGCCTTTGAAGCCTTATGCGGAAGAAGGTGCGAGAACCCGTTGTTGTGGGATGAGGTTGGAGACTGCCGGTTGTTTGGACTAGATTTGACTAAGGAGTGCGAGCGAAGGTGAAGTTGATTCGTGATAGGCTCAAGGTATCCCAATCTGGCGGAAGAGCTATGCGGATTCTAAACGCAAGGAGACAGTTCTGAAGTCATAGATGAGTTTATCTGCGTGTATCCCCGCTTAGAGGAGTTAAGCGCTTCGGAGTAAAGGGAAAATTAGCGCCACGTTTTGTGGGACCATACAAAGTTTTGGAGCGTATGGGAGAAGTTGCTTATAGGTTGGAGTTACCCGAAGGATTGTCAGGAGTTCACGATGTGTTCCACGTTTCCCAGTTGAAGAAGTGCCACGTAGAGATGGCTGATATACCGCTAAGAGATACAGTGCCGTTGGAAGTGATTCAGTTGGATAGTGATTTGACCTACGAGGAGAAACCAGTCAAGATTCTCGAACATGCCAGCCGAGTCATCCGCAGCAAGGTTATCAGGTTTTGTAAAGTTCAGTGGAGCCACCACACCGAGGATGAAGCCACCTAGGAGCGAGAGGTAGATCTGCTGAAGGACCACCCTCACCTATTTTCTAGCCAACCCGAATCTTGAGGGCGAGATTCATCTTAAGGGGGGGTAGGTTGGTAACATCCCAAAATTTCAATTTGGAATGTTATACATAGATCATCATTGCATATCATATTTTATTGCATTTTGGCTTGATCCTAGAAATTTCACGCAACTCAAGGACCCACGGAGAGAGTTGGGGATTTCGTTATTTTCATATTTGAGTTTTCTCAAATTTTGAAAATAGGATCATTTGATTTTATTTATTTTATCTTCAGTTATTCCAATTATAAAGATAAGAGAGAGGGAATAAAATGACTTTCCCAAAACAAAGGAATATTGAGGATTTAATAAAAAAATCAAATAAGTTTTTTTTGGAGTTTTTCGCTGGTTTATTTGAATTTAGGAAAAATGCACGTTTTTCCTAATTGCATTTAGGCCCCAAATAAATGTTCATCTTGTCCGTCTTGATTTTATTAGTCGGGGAAAATTTATTTCGGGATTTTTGGAGTCCGTTTAGTATTTCTTTTGTTTGTTTTTCTGCGCGTAATGTTTTTAAAAAAAACGCCCGAACCGACCTACCGGGCCGTGTCCGTCCGGGACTCCGACCCGGCCGGCCCTTTAAGAGCCGGAGGCCCGAGCCAGCCGCCCCCGCCCCCGAAACCCTAGCGCCGCCCCGATCCACTTGCCATTGCGTTCTGCCGCCGCCGCTTGCGAGACGCGCCGCCGCCCATGCCCGCCGCCCGACCGCCCGCCGCGGATCCCTCGTCGTTGCCGCCAGCCGAACCCGCCGCCGCCCTCGCCGGACCCCGACCCCGAGGTAGCCGCCGCCGGTTTTCGCCGGTTAACCGCCTGTTTAGAAAAAACCGCTGTCGTTTTTTTTACGAGATCGGTTTATTTTTTTCCGGTTTAGTTTATTTACCGGACGTTCGTCCGTACGTTCGTTTTAACGAACGGTTTTCGTCATTTAGCCGCACGCAGCGAACGTTCGTTCGTTAGCCTGTTCGTCGTTTTTCTTTTTCTCGGATTTTCCGCGATTATTTTTGATCGTGATTTTTGATCCGATTTTCGTTTTAGTATAACTTTTCCCTCGTTTATCGGAATCAAGCGATTCAAGCGCCTAGAGTTTCGTCTCGGAACCCTATTTCCGTTTAACCAACTCAAACAAGTTTTTGCTTCTGTAAAATTTGACTTAGATCCAGATTAGTAAATGAAGCTTGTTTCTTTCGCCGTTTGTTTTTAGTTGCTTCGTTTGATTTGATTCTTTTTGCAAACCGGAGTTCTTAAGTTGAACTTTCTGGTTAGTTCTCTTATTTGAGTTTTACCTGTGCATTAGATGAGTGCTTACTGTATGCTTGTTTGTTTGCGATAGAGTACCGAGTGCGCCGCTTGCTACTTCGAATCTCTAGGTTTCACGGATCATCAACAAGGCAAGTAACACTTTGATCATATCCCTATACCCAGTTTTTATGCATTAGATCAATCCTCAAACATTGCATTATTAGTATCTAATTAAATTGTGGGTTTTGGGAAAGTAGATGAGGTAGTACCTATTACCTGTTTTATTATCAAACCCTTGGGAGTTACTTCTACGTTTTCTTATATTGCCATGCTATGCTAGTAGACGTGGATTGGGTGAGTGTATCCATGACAGATGTGAGATTGTTAATTAATGGTTTATTTAAGGTGGCAACTTTAATACACATCTGGGTGGATTGAGGTACCTGGGTATTCCAGGATTGCCTATTTTTCTTTATGTACCGCCACCCAGGCTCAAAGGGATCATGAGATTATTCATGCTAGAAACTTCCGTGTGCAGCCACAAGCTACTATGGGCTCTAGCATAGTTGATTAAGTTGTGCGAACTCTTACAGTGGTAGACTAGCAGATGTAGGGGATGTAGGTGTAACGGTCTACCCATCGTAAGGTGCTAGCGCTTCTGAAAGACTATGTCTCGGTCATCCATTTCTCAAACACCATGTAGTGCGAGAATCCCAGCGGAGGATATCGAGTCTTGTGGGGAAAAGTCATAAACCTCTGCAGAGTGTATCAAACGAATCATGGTTAGCCATGTCCCCGATTACGGACATCTTGAGTATCTAGTACTTGGATTATCATGTGAATCTCATCATGTTACTTTAATCAATATTGTTGGGTTTAATGATGATGCTTATTTGGGATTGAGAATGTTGTCAACCATTCTCAATGTTTAACAACCACCATGATAGTTAAAAAAATTATTCCTTTGTAGTAGGGAAAAATTGGCTTTACGCAAAACTGTAACCATAGAGCTTTCCACCAGCCATATATGCATGTAGTATAGCCTATTTATGTTCATTACTCTCTATGTGTTACATTGCCAGCATATTCCATGTGCTGACCCGTTTTCGGGCTGCAACGTTCATGTTGCAGACTTTTTAGATGACGAGTAAGGTGCCCTTAGGTCGTGGTTCTATACTCAGTGATGCCGTTGGAGTTGATGGACTCGCTTATCTTCCAAGCCTTCCGCTGGTATCGTTATTAGATGGCCTTAAGCCATATTTATTTTAATAAGTTCTCTTTTGAGACACTTGATGTAATAAGTGTGTGATTGCTACTCTGTTATAAATCATTCGAGTACTGTGCGTGTCAGCATTACTGATCCAGGGATGACACGGATGCATAGAGATCAGACCGTTTGAGGTCTGGTTGCTACAAAGATGGTATCAGGCACACGCTGACTGTAGGACATGACCACTAAGCTAAAGCCCTAGATCACTACTCACTCTTCTCTTTCCTAACTCCTCATCTTTTGTACTCTTTTAGGATGGCGGATGCAAGGAACAAGTTCACGCAACCGGATGAAGATACACCCTTTGGATGCCACTTGAAGGAAGTCACTAGATACCTGAACATCGAAATACCAAGCTTCACCAGGACCTACAAAACCACCTTACCCGAAGAGGAGCGCTGGATGATTCAAGTTCAAGTTCCAGGAAGGACATTGGCATGATCCTTTGAGCCCATAGAGTTTTCCTTTGATGCACCAACACGAGTCTAGGAAAGTGTATGGCAGCTCACATCACCATGGGACGCATTGGAGAAGTTTACCACAATGATCTCAAGGACACTATCTACCAGATTTGTGGGCGCCGAGATGAGCAATGGGAGATGATCAGCACCAGGAAGGATAGATCAATCGCAGCTTCTATTCAGGAGTTAAACCAGTACATTCGACGCCAGGAAAATCAGAGATGCGCAGGCATGATAGATCTGCAGAAGGCCTTGACCAAGATCACGGAGCTGGAGGAAGAACTCAAGGCTACACGCGAAGATTATATGGATGAAATCGAAGTGTTAGTGGAGAAGAATGACGACCTAACCAGGAAGCTAGGAGTTTTCATGGGAGACCCCGCGCCAGGAGGAGAGGATGACGATTCCACTTGCCCAAAGAACTATATCATCATCGACGACACCGACTCGGACCCAGACGACAGCAATGATGACTATGTTGATGAAGCTGGAGCGGATATCATATGGAGTCTTCGTCGGAGCAGTTTTTCTAGTCGACCACCATAATGATAGTAGTATTACCCCATGTATCTAGTATAGTCCGAGCACTTTTATAACGATAGTAGACCGTTGTACGCCTTGTTTGAATTGATTGAAGTGATATTGATTGAATTTGTCTCATGTGCATATGGGTAGTGTTTTCTCTCTAGACCTCATTCTATTCTATATTCTCATCTTTTCTAAACCCATCAGATGCCTCCGAGACGCGACACCGGATTTGTTTTCCCACCGGAGATCACTCAGTTGATTCAGTAGCAGAATGTCTTGATGCAAGCACTAGTACAGAACCAAGGAAACAACAACAACAACAACAACAACAACAACAACAACAACAACAACAACAACAACAACAACAACAACAACAACAACAACAACAACAACAACAACAACAACAACAATAACCCACCACCACCACCACCTGTTGACCATTTGACTCGTTTCTTGAGGCTGAATCCGCCGGTGTTTTCCAGTAGCACCAAGCCGATTGTTGCAGATGATTGGCTCCGCAAGGTTGGAAGGGAGCTGGCCACTGCAGGATGCATAGATGCGGAGAGAGTGCATTTTGCCGCACATCAGCTTGATGGACTCGCAGCATCATGGTAGGAGAATTACACAGCCACACACCCTATTAACACTGTCACATGGGACCAGTTTCAGGAAGCTTTACATGCGCCCATGTCTCAAAGAAAAGGTGCTATGGCCATGAAGAAGCGTGAGTTTCGCAACTTACGCCAAGGAGGACGACCTTGTAGGCGATTATGTGGAGGACTTTAGTAAGTTAGCACGTTATGCCCCGGATAGCGTTGCTACGGATGCAACTAAGAAGGAGAAGTTTCTGGAAGGACTGAATGATGAGTGACCATGCGGTTGATGGTAGCAACTTTCAACAACTACCGGGAGTTGGTAGATCATGCTCTTATGATTGAAGGGAAGCGAAGCATGATTGAAAACTGCAAGAGGAAGTATGGACAAGGGAAGTACAATTCTGGAGCTCAGCAGAAGCTACGCTTTACCCCAAATCCGGGAGGACAATTTCAGCATACCCATGGAGGAGGGAATTCGCATAATCATAATGGTCCAAGAATGGTAACAGGAATGGAGGAAGCAACAGACAGAACTATACAAACCCGTCAACCCCAGCCAAGAGAGACTTGAGCCAAGTCACTTGCTTTAAGTGTCAGAAGACTGGACATTATGCCAATGAATGTCCTGAAGCTCACAATGGAAATGGCAATGGAAGCTCTGGGAAGAAGCCGAACCCTTTCAACAGGGGACAGGTGAACCACGTTAACGTGGAGGAGGTTGAAGCCTAGCCGGATCTTGATAATAGGTAAGTTTTTGGTTAAGTCATTTACTACAATCGTTCTTTTGATCTTGGTGCATCGCATTCATACATATCAAGGGGATTTGTGGATAAGTATAAAGCGCCCACCAAGGTTCTTAGAACACCTATGTTAGTAAGCTCACCAGGAGCGGAGTATATGGCCAGTCGAGGATGTTTTCAAGTGCCTTGAGTATAGGAAGGCATGTTCTCCCCTCGGATTTAATCATTCCGGAATTGCAAGGTTTGGATGTGATTCTGGGTATGGATTGGCTATCGATGTATGGAGGAAACATCGATTGCGCCAGTAAGTCGATTTTGCTTACCACCCCGGAAGGGAGAAGGATCAAGTATGTGTCACGGCATGAGCCGAAGAGGACACAAGTAAATTCCTTATCGAGTTGTGCGGGAGGAAGTACCCGGTGGTGAAGGATTACCCAAACGTACTTCGGAGGAGCTGTCGGGCATGCCACGGATAGAGACATTGAGTTTTGATTGAGCTTTTGCCGGGTGCAGGCCGATATCTAAGAGATCGTACCGGATGCCCGCAGAAGATTTGGAGGAAATTAAGAAGCAGATTAAGGAGTTACTGGATAAAGGTTTTATTCACCCAAGTTCTTCACCTTGGGGATCGCCAGTACTTCTAGTGGAGAAGAAGGATGGATCATTGAGAATGGTTGTTGATTATCGAGGATTGAATGAAGTAACTATCAAGAATAAGTACTCGTTGCCAATGATCAACGATTTGTTTGACCAATTGCAAGGAGCTAAGGTATTTTCCAAGATCTATTTGCAATCAGGATACCATCAGTTGAAGATTAGAGAGCAGGATATACCTAAGACGGCTTTTACCACCAGGTATGGGCATGTCGAGTATACCGTTATGTCATTTGGTGCGACTAACGCTTTTGCATATTTCATGAACATGATGAACAAAGTGTTTATGGAGTTTCTGGATAAGTTCGTCATGGTGTTCATTGACGATATTTTGGTCTACTCGAAGAATGAAGAGGAGCATAAGGAGCATTTGCGTTTAGTACTTGAGAAGCTTCGAGAGAACATCGGTTATATGCCAAGTTCAGCAAATGTGAGTTTTGGTTGAAGGAAGTTGGATTTCTCGGACATGTTATATCCGGAGAAGGAATAGCGATGGATCCCACCAAAGTTGTCCTTTGTGACAAACTGGGAAGCACCAATGACAGTTGGAGAGATCTGGAGTTTTCTTGGACTGGCAGTATACTACCGAAGATTCATTGAGAATTTCTCGAAGATTGCGAAGCCTATGACGGAGTTGTTAAAGAAGGATACCAAGTTCAAATGGATTGAGGAATGTGAGGCTAGTTT
The DNA here is from genome assembly GCA_021605145.1 of Aegilops bicornis. NCBI lineage: Eukaryota > Viridiplantae > Streptophyta > Magnoliopsida > Poales > Poaceae > Aegilops > Aegilops bicornis. The sequence goes on from CM038672.1 coordinate 392,103,950, forward strand.
CCAAGAGTTGAAGAAAGCGTTTGGTTACATCGCCCGTGTTGATTATGCGGATCAGCGTAAGGATTATGAGGTGTATTGTGATGCTTCACGTCGAGGGCTTGGAGTAGTGCTTATGCGAGGAGGGAAGAGTTGTTTACGTATGCTTTACGACAGCTTAAGCCCCATGAATTGAATTATGCTACACACGATTTGGAGTTAGCGGTAGTAGTGCACGCATTGAAGACGTGGAGACATTTCCTCATTGGAAACCATTGTGAGGTGTACACGGATCACAAGAGTTTGAAGTACATTTTCACACAGAAGGAGTTGAATCTCAAACAAAGGAGATGGTTGGAGCTCATCAAGGATTATGACATGAGATTGCATTATCACCCTGGAAAGGCTAACGTAGTAGCCGATGCGGTGAGCCGCAAGAGCCATGTCAAGACACTCATGATCGAAGATTTACCAAAGGAGTTAGCCGAGGATCTTCGCGAGCTATGTTTGGAGATAGTTCCGAGAGGCTATGTAGCATCATTGGAGATTCAATCTACTTTGATGGATAAGATCAGAGAAGCTTAGAAGACTGACAAGGAGATTGCCTCTATAAAGGAGAAGATGAGCAAAGGAAAAGCTAAAGGATTTCATGAGGATGAACACGATACCCTATGGTTTGAGGACCGCGTTTATGTGCCTAATGACCGGAGATCGGGAAGTTGATTCTGCGGGAGGCCCATGATTCACCATACTCGATTCACCCAGGAAATACCAAGATGTATTTGGATTTGAAGGATACTTTCTGGTGGATCGGAATGAAGAAGGATATTGCGGAGTATGTAGCAGTTTGTGATGTATGTCAGAGAGTGAAAGCAGAGCATCAGAAGCCGACGGTTATTCTGACCATTACCGATACCGAATGGAAGTGGGATAAGTTAGGCATGGACTTTATCACGGGATTGCCCAGGACTCGTTCATGCTATGACTCGATTTGGGTTGTAGTTGATCGTTTGACAAAGGTAGCTCATTTCATCCCAGTGAAGACTACTTACAGCAGTGCCAAGTTGGCTAAGATATACATGACCAGGATCGTATATGCGCATGGAGTTCCGAGGAGCATTGTATCGAGATAGAGGAACCCGGTTTACCTCAAAGTTACGGAATCGGTTATGCGAAACTTTGGGAACCAGACTAGAGTTGAGTCTGACTTTTCATCCATGAGGAGCAGATGGACAGGCCGAGAGAGTCAATCAGATTTTGGAGGATATGCTGAGAGCTTGTGTGTAGATTATGGATCTAGTTGGGACGACAATTTGCCGTATGCAGAGTTCTCTTACAACAACAATTATCAATCTAGTTTGAAGATGGCCCCTTTCGAAGCCTTGTACAGAAGAAGGTGCAGAACCCCGTTGTTGTGGGATGAGGTTGGAGAGTGCCAGTTGTTTGGACTAGATTTGACTAAGGAGTCTGAACAGAAGGTGAAGTTGATTCGTGATAGGCTCAAGGTATCCCAATCCTGGCAGAAGAGCTACGCGGATTCTAAACGCAAGGAGACAGTTTACGAAGTCATAGACAGAGTTTATCTGCGTGTATCCCCGCTTAGAGGAGTTAAGCGCTTCGGAGTAAAGGGAAAATTAGCGCCACGTTTTGTGGGACCATACAAAGTTTTGGAGCGTATGGGAGAAGTTGCTTATAGGTTGGAGTTACCCGAAGGATTGTCAGGAGTTCACGATGTGTTCCACGTTTCCCAGTTGAAGAAGTGCCACGTAGAGATGGCTGATATACCGCTAAGAGATACAGTGCCGTTGGAAGTGATTCAGTTGGATAGTGATTTGACCTACGAGGAGAAACCAGTCAAGATTCTCGAACATGCCAGCCGAGTCATCCGCAGCAAGGTTATCAGGTTTTGTAAAGTTGATTGGAGCCACCACACCGAGGATGAAGCCACCTAGGAGCGAGAGGTAGATCTGGCGAAGGACCACCCTCACCTATTTTCTAGCCAACCCGAATCTTGAGGCGAGATTCATCTTAAGGGGTAGGTTGGTAACATCCCAAAATTTCAATTTGGAATGTTATACATAGATCATCATTGCATATCATATTTTATTGCATTTTGGCTTGATCCTAGAAATTTCACGCAACTCAAGGACCCACGGAGAGAGTTGGGGATTTCGTTATTTTCATATTTGAGTTTTCTCAAATTTTGAAAATAGGATCATTTGATTTTATTTATTTTATCTTCAATTATTCCAATTATAAAGATAAGAGAGAGGGACTAAAATGACTTTCCCAAAACAAAGGAATATTGAGGATTTAATAAAAAAATCAAATAAGTTTTTTTGGAGTTTTTCGCTGATTTATTTGAATTTAGGAAAAATGCACGTTTTTCAAAATTGCATTTAGGCCCCAAATAAATGTTCATCTTGTCCGTCTTGATTTTATTAGTCGGGGAAAATTTATTTCGGGATTTTTGGAGTCCGTTTAGTATTTCTTTTTATCTGTTTTTCTACGCGTAATGTTTTTTTAACAAAACGCCCGAACCGACCTACCGGGCCGTGTCCGTCCGGGACTCCAACCCGGCCGGCCCTTTAAGAGCCACGAGGCCCGAGCCAGCCGCCACCCGAAAACCCTAAGCGCCGCCCGATCCCGCTTTGGCGTTCTGCTTGCCGCATTGCCGCCGCTTGCCGCCAGCCGCCGCCCGACCGCCCGCCGGATCCTCGTCGCCGCCGCCCGCGAACCCGCCGCCCGCCCTCGCGGACCCGACCCGAGGTAGCCGCGGCCGGTTTCGGGATTAACCGCTTTGTTTAGAAAAAAACGTCGTTTTTTACGAGATCGGTTTATTTTTTCCGGTTTAGTTTATTTACGGACGTTAAATCCGTCGTTCGTTTTAACGAACGGTTTTAAATCATTTAGCCGCTGAGCGTTAGATTCGTTAGCACATTCGTCGTTTTCTTTTTCTCGGATTTTCCGCGATTATTTTTTATCGTGATTTTTGATCCGATTTTCGTTTTAGTATAACTTTTCGCTCGTTTATCGGAATCAAGCGATTCAAGCGCCTAGAGTTTCGTCTCGAAACCCTATTTCTGTTTAACCAACTCAAACAAGTTTTTTCTTCTGTAAAATTTGACTTAGATCCAGATTAGTAAATGAAGCTTGTTTCTTTTGCCGTTTGTTTTTAGTTGCTTCGTTTGATTTGATTCTTTTTGCAAACCGGAGTTCTTAAGTTGAACTTTCTGGTTAGTTCTCTTATTTGAGTTTTACCTGTGCATTAGATGAGTGCTTACTGTATGCTTGTTTGTTTGCGATAGAGTACCCGGAGTGCGCCGCTTGCTACTTCGAATCTCTAGGTTTCACGGATCATCAACAAGGCAAGTAACACTTTGATCATATCCCTATACCCAGTTTTTATGCATTAGATCAATCCTCAAACATTGCATTATTAGTATCTAATTAAATTGTGGGTTTTGGGAAAGTAGATGAGGTAGTACCTATTACTGCTTTATTATCAAACCCTTGGGAGTTACTTCTACGTTTTCTTATATTGCCATGCTATGCTAGTAGGCGTGGATTGGGTGAGTGTATCCATGACAAATGTGAGATTGTTAATTAATGGTTTATTTAAGGTGGCAACTTTAATACACATCCGGGTGGATTGAGGTACCGGTATTCGAGGATTGCTGTTTTTCTTTATGTACCGCCACCCGTGCTCAAAGGGATCATGAGATTATTCATGCTAGAAACTTCCGTGTGCAGCCACAAGCTACTATGGGCTCTAGCATAGTTGATTAAGTTGTGCGAACTCTTACAGTGGTAGACTAGCAGATGTAGGGGATGTAGGTGTAACGGTCTACCCATCGTAAGGTGCTAGCGCTTCTGAAAGACTATGTCTCGGTCATCCATTTCTCAAACACCATGTAGTGCGAGAATCCCAACGGAGGATATCGAGTCTTGTGGGGAAAAGTGCGCAAACCTCTGCAGAGTGTATAAACTAATCATGGTTAGCCATGTCCCCAGTTATGGACATCTTGAGTATCTAGTACTTGGATTATCATGTGAATCTCATCATGTTACTTTAATTAATATTGTTGGGTTTAATGATGATGCTTATTTGGGATTGAGAATGGTGTCAACCATTCTCAATGTTTAACAACCACCATGATAGTTAAAAAAATTATTCCTTTGTAGTAGGGAAAAATTGGCTTTACGCAAAACTGTAACCATAGAGCTTTCCACCAGCCATATATGCATGTAGTATAGCCTATTTCTGTTCATTACTCTCTATGTGTTACATTGCCAAAGATATTCCATGTCTTGACCCGTTTCGGGCTGCAACGTTCATGTTGCAGACTTTTCAGACGACGAGTAAGGTGCCCTTAGGTCGTGGTTCTATACTCAGTGATGCCGTTGGAGTTGATGGACTCGCTTATCTTTCAAGCCTTCTGCTGTTATCCTTATTAGATGGCCTTAAGCCATATTTATTGTAATAAGTTCTCTTTTGAGACACTCGATGTAATAAGTGTGTGATTGCTACTCTGTTATAAATCATTCGAGTACTGTGCGTGTCAGCATTACTGATCTAGGGATGACACGGATGCATAGAGATCAGACCGTTTGAGGTCTGGTTGCTACAGGGCGATAGGGGGGGGGGGGGTCCTTCCCACACGACCCATAAATCATCGGGAATAGGCCCTCCTGGGACACCAAATGAGCTCGTGTGCGATCGAGCGAGGCATCGAAACTCAATCATTTCCGTACGTATGTCCATCCCACACGGTGAATCCCAGAAAAACATTTCCATAGGTATGTACATCCCACACGGTGAATCCCAGAAAAACATTTCCATAGGTGTGTACATCCCACACGATGAATCCCAGAAAAACATTTCCGTATGTATGTACACCCCACATGGTGAATCCCAGAAAAACATTTCCGTAGGTATGTATATCACACACAGTCAATCCAAGGAATACGTTTCCGTTCTTATGTACACTCCAGACAGTCAATCCAGGGAAAACGTTTCCGTTCATATGTACATCCAACACAGTTTTATGTGTAGGCTCGTGTGTGAAAGGTGTAACTATCACACACGCTCTGCCTTGGTTAACTGTTTGCTTTTATTAACTACGTCACACATGATTTGATGAAGAAAACTGTGTGGCATTGGGCTATCCATCACAAGCGCTTTTACTACTAGAACCGTTTGCAAAGGTCCATAACACATTTAGCAGGTTTGTTAGTTTACAATTAATAATTCCAGTATTACGCAAATTCACATTTCATATCAAACAACTGTTCGCCAATTTCATATCAGGCACATAAATTTATTATAACATCACAATACGATAGCTACATGAAAACAACACAATACAACACATAGCTAGTTCAACTTCATAAGAACAATATATTCATTTCCCTAATCGAGATCATCCAGGCTCGTCTTACCCACCTCTGCTTTCAGTTCAGTAAGAACCTGTTTTGCACGGGCCAACTGGGAAAGTTCCTCCTCCTTCACCAACACCATCTTATCAAAGTCTAATTTAAAAAATCTGAGCTCATTCTCCACCTTCAAATTTTTATCCCGCATCTTCAAATATTCTTCAGCGTCGACAATAGTTTCTCTAAGCCTACGTTTGTTCTCTTCCTCATACATGCTCCAGAGCTTCGCTAGGCACATCTTCAAAGACTGTGGCCACTCTTGATCAACCCACTCCAAGTAAGAACACTTTCGTTCATCCTATAATATTTAAAACTAGATCGGTAACAACTGTAAGGGAAATGGGTTTATAGAAACATATAAAATTAGCAATGCTTACTTTGAAAAATTGAAGAAACATGTTAATTATGACATATCTTCTCAAAAAGATCAATGTGCAATTGAATTAATTGCTACTGAGACAACAAGCAAATTCTGGAACATTAGAAGCTATAATTAACTACAGCAATGCTACAAGTTCTTATTCATGTACAATAAATAACAAACTGAAAATTTTATGAGGAAGGTAAATATAACTGCAGCAGCATAGCGACAGTGTTTGGATGACAACAAATTGATACTAACAGTTGTGTACATGCACAAATTTAGTAAGATAGAACTAATAGCACTAAGGCCGTCCACTATGTGTGCCAAAACTGGGGTAAATACAAATGTTGCTACATCTCACGCCGGTGCCCTGCACTGGCGGGCTGATGCAGCGGAAAAAAAATCAGGGACCCGGACTCCGGAGCACGTAGTTGCTCCGATGCCCAGTTCCTTCGTGCCATAAAGTTTTAGTATTTTACTGCTTGGCTGCTCAGATGTGTGGACCAAAGTTGGCTGCACAAACTGCTAAAGCGGTGCCAAATAATTTTTAATGGCACTGCTGATGAGACGGCAAAAATTTAAGACACTAGGTACAAACTGTGACAATGTCTTAGGATGCATTTGGTTGAAGGTGTGGTATGAATGGGTTGGGACCGTGACAGTGTCTGAATCACATCTAACAAATGATTTGTAACAACGAAAGAGGGTCTAACCTTCTCTGCACATGCCAGAAACTTCCTCCCACTATCCACAGATCAAACGCAACTAGCTTCACGCATGGAGATTGATGGTGACAACGAGCAGATAGATCTTCAGCCACCCCGCTCCATTCGTTGGCACTGATGGTCCTAGGGAGCTACAAGAGGAAGAAATGACTCAAACCGACTGTCGGGTAAAAAATCCTTCATTCCAAGTCATAGCCCGAGAGATAGAAGAGAGGCATACCCGGGTGGTGAAGGAGTCGTCGCCGGAGGAGGAACCGCTGAAGAGGTCTTTAAAGAAGACCATGGCGACCTCGGCGGTCGGATGCGGGATGGCGAGAGCGAGGAAGCGGCTATAGCTTAGGAAGGAAGGAGGAAACAGGGGAAATGTGACTTGTGGTCGGGGAGAAAAGGGGGTGGGGAAGGGGGGAGCCCTATAAACCGGAAAGGAGGGAGCCCTATAAACCGGAAAGGAGGGAGTAGTACAGTAATGTTATGATGGCTTCATTTATTACCTTGTAGACTCATTTTGTCTTGGGAAATGCTATGTTACACTAACATATTATGTTACCACTTCACATTAACTACTTGCCACATAAGCAAAATTTTCTTGGAGTGCGCTAAGTGACTCCCACTATAACTAGCCGTACAAAGTGTGGGCTATGTAGAGGGCATGGTAAGCAAGCTTCTCATCGTTCTGCGAGTTGACATGACACATCAAAGTAGTAGTTTTTTTCAAAATGTACATCAAAGTACCAATGTAGTAGTCTCCAAAAAGGGCCGACCATGTCCATGGCTACCATCCCATCCCGTGCTCCGTCATTGAGTATGTGTACGATTCACGTGCCATTCAAGAAAAAAACTACATGCATTCCATTGAAGAAAAAAAAATAAAAACAAACATGCCACCGTGTTATGGTCGAACTTTGATTCGTCCACGCGTGGTTCCCGACCCTCCACTAAGTGAACAACTACCAAACGCCTCAAATTATCACGTGAGCTGCCTCTTCATCCAGAAATGAGCTCCACCGTGTACCCGCGCGTCTGTGTTAGGGAATGAGGCACAGAGTACGTGCGTGCGTGCGTGCAATTTTTCTCTTCGTGCACATACTCCTTTTTTGTGGGTGATTCATGCACGTACTCGGCCTACGTTGGTGACCGTTGGTGAGTCTCACTTATCTCTACATCTCAACATGTACATCTACATCTGCATCTACGTCTACACTACATCTACGTCTACATCTACATATACCTCTACTATAGTACAACAAGTTTTAAACATGAGACCAGCCATTTCTTGCATGACACGACCAGCCCGTATCGCTTCTTGCTCCTCGTCTCTCTCAAAGTGCGTCCGACACGCGATTTTGCCGTCGATTGAGGTCGGTTCGCTCACACTCGGTCCCACATGTTATAAATCTAAAAAGAATACTCTAACCAGCGGACCATTGAAAGAAGTATATTTTTCACCCTCAAATGTAAGTTGATGGTAAATAACCCCCCAAAGTCAATTTCGGTACAATTTTTACCCTCCAATATCTAAAACCGGGTATATCATCCCCTTGAGCGGTTTTAGTGTTCACATGTTCGAGTTTAGGCGGTTTTGATTGTTGAGTAGGAATTGACTAATTACTTACACTAATGAAATGGCAGCGACGCCGTCGGAATCCGCGGATGTCGTCGGAGATGTACCTAATGGACCCCGACCTTCCCTGTGAGGAGAGGAGATGTCGCGACCAGACCCGAATGGATCTAGCGCTCTGTGCTCAGTGTCATCCTGGATCGATAATCTTGACACAAAGACAAGATCAAGGATTTATAGCGAGTAGCAATCACACACTTATTACATCGTTGTCCACAAGGGAACTTAATACAATAATATGGCTTAAGGCCATCTAATAATAACAGCGGAAGGCTTGGAAAACGAGTGAGTCCATCAACTCCGGTGACATCACCGAGTATAGAACCACGACCTAACACCTTACTCGACGTTCGAAAAGTGCGCAACATGAAAAGTTGCAGCCAGCAGGTCGAGCACATGGAATATCTTGGCAATGAAACACGTAAGGAGCAATGAATGAAATAGCCTATACTACATGCATATTTGGCTGGTGGTAAGGCTCTCTGATTTACATTTGCATAAAGCTGATTTTCCCTACATCAAAGGAATAATTTTATTTAACTATCATGGTGGTTGTTAAACATTGAAGATGGTTGATGACATCCTCAATCCCAATTAAAAAGTACTCATTAAAACCCAATACATTTATTTTAGAAGTAACATGTTGAGATTCACATGATAATCAAGTACTGGGATACTCAAATTGTCCATAACCGGGGACACGGCTAATCATGATTAGTTTGTACACTCTGCAGAGGTTTAGCACTTTTCCCCACAAGACTCGATCGCCTCCGCTTGGTTCTCGCACTACATGGTGTTTGAGAAGCGGATGACCGAGACATAGTCTTTCGAAGCGCTAGCACCTTACATGTGGGTAGACCGTACCAACCTACATCCCCTACATCAGCTAGCCTACCCGTAAGAGTTCGCACAACTTAGTCAACTACGCCAGAGCCCATAATTGGCTTGTGGCTGCACACGTAAGTTTCAGTTTGAATAATCTTATGATCCCTTAGAGCACAGGTGGCGGTCAGAAGAAATCTGAGCAAATCTCGATAGAAACCAGGGTGCCTCAATCCACCCAGATGTGTGTTTAAGTTGCCACCTTAGATAAACCATTAATTAACAATCTCACATCTGTCATGGATATTCACTCACCCAATCCACGTCTACTAGCATAGCATGGCATAATAAGCAAACGTAGAAGTAACTCCCAAGGTTTCATAAGTAAAACAGGTAATAGGTACTACCTCAGTCTACTTCCCATCCCACAATTTAATTAGATCCTAAACATGCAAGTGTTTGAGGGTTTGATCTAATGCAATAAAACTGGGTAGTAGAAAAGGTATGATCAAAGTGTTACTTGCCTTGCTGATGATCTGCGAGTCCTAGAGATTCGAAGTAACAAGCGGCGCACTCAAGGGTGATCTAACGCAAACAATCAACAAGCATACAATAAGTACTCATCTAATGCACAGGAAATCTCGGATAAAAGATCTAACCAGAGAGTTCAACTTAAGAACCACAGTTGCAAAAGAATCGAATCAAATAAAGCATCGAAAGTCGGAACTCGAGAGAGAACGACTCGGTTTAGCAATCTGAAAATAGGTCAAAATTTCACAATAGCAAAACTCTGTGAAAGTAGGGTAGTCGAACGGCGGTTTCAGAATTGAAACTCCAGCGCTTGAATCTCCCGATTCGATAAACGAACGAGAAATAAAACAGTTTTGAAAATCAGATCTGAAATCAAATCGAGAAAATAACGGATTAATTCCGATTAAAAAGAAAAAGCGACGAAACGAGTTAAAAAGTGGCGTTAGATTATGAACGAATCTAACGAACGCGTTCATCGAAGCGAACGGTTCGGTGAACGTTCGTTAATTAAGAAAACCAAAAAAAATAAAACCAATCTAGGTTTTTTTTTAAAAAACCGAACACATATTTTTTTTTTAAAAAAAAACCGGACGGTTCGGGGGATAAAACCGAATCGGCGCGGGCGGCGGTGGCTACCTCCGGCGATCGCCGGCGGGGCTCTCCGGGGCTCGGGCGAGGGGCGGCGGGGTCCGGCGTCGAGGGGGCGGCGGGTCGGCGTCGGCGTAGGGGCGGCGCTGGCGGCGCCCACGGCGGGCAGCCAGCGAGGTGCGGGTCGGAAGGGGCGGCGGATCGAGATGAGGGAGAGGGGCGGCGGCGGGTTATAAGGGGAGGGGCGCCGGGTGGCTTGGGAGGGGCCACGGGTCCGGCCTGGAGCCGGACTCGGGAGGCGTGGCGGGCGGGCACTGGGCGGCAAGGCGGCGCGAGGGGAGGAGAGGGAGGTGGGCCGAGGGGCGCCTGGCCTGGCTGGCCGGGCTGGCCGGGCCTCGGGGGGGGCGCTGATTTTTTTTTTAAAAAAAAAACTTAAAACAAAAAAAATAAAAAAATACCAAATTAACACCAAATTAATTAAAACAAATTTTCCCGACTCCTAAAAATGAGTGAACAAAATGAACTTTAAAAACAATATACATGCATAATTTTTTTAAATGCTCATTTTGCCTAAGCAAAATAAATCTTCCAAAACCAAATTTGGTTTATTTATAATATCTTCATTTTTCCTATTTGTGTGGGAAAGTCATATTATTCCCTCTCGAAATATTTTTATAGGAAAACTTTATGAAGATAATTAAATAAATCCAAATGATCCTATTTTCAAAATTTGGAAAATCCCAAATATGAAAAATAATGAAACTTCCAACTCTCTCCGAGGGTCCTTGAGTTGCATGAAATTTCTAGGATCGGAAAATGCGAGAAAATATGGTATGCATGATGACCTAATGTATAACATTCCAAATTGAAAATTTGGGATGTTACAAACCTACCCCTTAAGATGAATCTCGCCCTCGAGATTCGGGTTGGCTAGAAAATAGGTGAGGTGGTCCTTGAGCAAAACTTCCTCTCTTTCCCGGTGGCTTTATCCTCGGTGTGGTGGCTCCTTGAACTTTGCAAAACTTGATAACCTTCTGCGGGTAACTCTCTGGCATAATCGAGAATCTTAACGGTTTTTCCTCATATGTCAAGTCATCCTTCAACTGAATTGCTTCCAGTGTACTGTGTCTCTTAACGGTACCTCTGCTATCTCGGGTGACATTTCTTCAATCGAGAAACATGGAATACATCATGAACTCCTCGACAGTCCTTTTGGCAATTCCAGCTTATACGCATAACTTCTCCCATGCGTTGCAAAATCTTATATGGTCCAACGAACGGGTGCTAACTTTCCTTTAACTCCAAAACGCTTAACTCCTCGAAGCGGGATACTACGAGATATACTCTGTCTCCAACTTCATACTCAATCGCTTTGCGCTTTGAATCGGCATAGCTCTTTTATGCAGGATGGGCTACCTTGAGCCTGTCTCGAATCAACTTAACTTTCTGTTCGGACTCCTTAATCAAATCTGGTCCAAACAATCAGCGATCTCCAGTTTCGTCCCATGACAATGGTGTCCTGCACCTTCTTCCATACAAAGCCTCGAAAGGTGCCATCTTCAAGCTGGTTTGGTAACTGTTATTGTAGGAAAATTCTGCATACGACAAATTATCATCCCAACTAGATCCATAATCTAGTGCACAAGCTCTCAGCATGTCCTCCAAAATCTGATTGACTCTCTCGATTACATCCATCGGTCCGTGGGTGGAAAGCTGATCGAATTCCAATCGGGTTCCCAATGTTTCGTGCAACTGGTTCCAAAATTTCGAGGTAAATTGGGTTCCTCTGTCTGATACAATGCTCCTCGGAACTCCGTGTAAGCACACAATTCTGGTCATGTATATCTTTGCCAACTTAGCACTGCTATAAGTAGTCTTGACTGGAATGAAATGAGCTACCTTGGTCAAACGGTCGACTATGACCCAAATCGAGTCATATCCTGAACGGGTCTTTGGCAAACCTGTGATGAAATCCATGCCTAGTTTATCCCACTTCCATTCGGGTATCGGCAATGGTTGTAACAATCCTGGCGCCGATGCTCTGCCTTTACTTTCTGACATACGTCACAAACTGCTACATACTCCGCAATATCCTTCTTCATTCCGGTCCACCAGAAAATATTCTTCAAATCCAAATACATCTTGGTATTTCCTGGGTGAATCGAATAGGGTGAATCATGGGCTTCTTGTAAAATCAACTTCATGATCTCTGGGTTATTGGGCACATAAACACGGTCTTCAAACCATAAGGTATCGTGGTTCGTCCTCGCGAAATCCTTTAGCTTTTCCTTTGCTCATTTTCTCCTTTATAGTGGCAACTTCCTTATACGCCTTTTGGGCTTCTACGATTTTGTCCATCGATTAATTTGAATCTTCAATGCCGCTACATAGCCTCTCGGAACTATTTCCAAACATAGCTCTCGAAGGTCCTCGGCTAACTCATTGGGTATTCCTCCCATCATTAGGGTATTTACGTGGCTCTTACGGCTCAGTAAATGCGCTACGACATTAGCCTTCCGGGTGATAATGCAATCTCATGTCATAATCCTTAATAAGCTCTAACCATCTCCTTTGTCTCGAGATTCAATTCATACGTGTGAAGATGTACTTCAAACTCTTGTGATCCGTATATACTTCACAATGATTTCCAATGAGAAAATGTCTCCACGTCTTCGTGGCATGCACTACATTGCTAACTCCAAATCATGAGTGGCATAATTCAACTCATGGGGCTTAAGTTGTCGTGAAGCATACGAAACAACTCTTCCTTCTTGCATAAGTCTTGCTCCAAGTCCTCGACGTGAAGCGCCGCAATACACCTCATAATCCTTAGTTTGATCCGGCAAGATCAAAACTGGTGAGGTAACCAATCTTTTCTTCAACTCCTGAAAACTTGCCTCACAGTCCTCAGTCCATATGAATTTATTTTCCTTCTTCAACAATTTTGTCATAGGCTTAGCAATCCTTGAGAAATTCTCAGTGAATCTTCGGTAGTATCCTGCGAGTCCAAGGAAACTCCGAATCTCTCCAACTGTCGTTGGTGCTTCCCATTTGGTTACGGTCTCAACTTTCGTGGGGTCAATCGCTATCCCTTCTCCGGAAATAACATGTCCGAGAAATCCAACTTCCTTTAGCCAAAACTCACATTTGCTGAATTTGGCATACAACTGGTGTTCCTCGGTTTCTCCAAAACAATCGCAAATGTTCCTTGTGTTCCTCTTCATTCTTCGAGAAAATCAAAATGTCATCAATGAACACCACGACGAACTTATCCAAAAACTCCATAAACACTTTGTTCATCAGGTTCATGAAATAGGCTGGTGCGTTAGTCGAGTCAAATGACATAACGGTATACTCAGATAGTCCATATCTCGTGGTAAATGCTGTCTTGGGTATGTCCTGCTCCCGAATCTTCAATCGATGGTACCACGATCGTAAGTCGATCTTAGAAAACACCTTGGCTCCTTGCAAGCGATCAAACAGATCATTTATCATAGGTAGTGGGTACTTGTTCTTGATTGTTACTTCATTCAATCCACGATAATCAACAACCATTCTCAAAGATCCATCCTTCTTCTCCACCAATAAAACGGGTGATCTCCAAGGTGAAGAGCTTGGGCGTATAAAACCTTTATCCAAAAGTTCTTTAATCTGTTTCTTGATTTCTGCCAAATCCTTTGCGGGCATCACAGACGGTCGCCGATATCGGGCCTGTTCACGGCAGCGGCTCGATTAAAAACTCAATGTCTCTATCTGGCGGCATTCTGGCAACTCTTCCGGAAATACATCAGGATAATCCTTCACCATCGGTACTTCTTCTGTACCACTCGATAAGCAATTAACTTGTGCTCTCCTCGGCTCGTGCCGTGATACATACTTAATCCTTCTTCCTTCGTGTGGTGAGCAAAATTGATCTAGTGGAGCAATCAATGTTTCCTCCATACTTTGATAACCAATCCATTCCTAATATCACATCCAATCCTTGGGATTCCGTAACTATTAGGTCCGAGGGGAAAACATAGTGTCCAATCAGTAGTGGCGGTCGATCACACCATTTACTAGCCATGTACTGCTCGGGTGAGGTTACTAGCATGGGTGACCTAAGGGCTTGGGTTGGTAACTTGTACTTATCCACAAATCCTCTTGATATGTATGAATGCGATGCACCAAAGATCGAAAAGAACAAGCTGCAGAAATGACTTAACCAAAAACTTACCGACATCTTGCATCGGGCTGATCTTCAACCTCCTCCACTTCAAGGTGGTTCACCTGTCCTCTATTGAAAGGGTTGGGCTTCTTTCCGAGCTTCCATTGCCATTTCCATTCTGGCCTATACGGACAGTCATTTGCATAGTGCCCAGTCTTGCGGCACTTAAAGCAAGTAACATGACTCAGTTCTACTTTGGATGGTGTTGACGGGTTGGTGCGATTCTGTCCGTTGCTTCCTCCATTCCCGTTCCCATTCTTGGTGCTGTTATGGTTATGCGAATTTCCTCCTCCATGGGTATGTCAAACCGAATTCCTGATTTAGGGGTATAACGAGGTTTCTGTGAGCTCGAGTTATACTTCCCTTGCCCATACTTCCGCTTGCAGTTCTCAATTTGCTGCTTTCCTTCAATCATGAGGGCTCGGTCTACTAACTCCTGGTAGTTATTGAAACTTGCTACCATCAACGGCATCTTGAACTCATCATTCAGTCCTTCTAGAAACTTCTCTGTTTAGGCATTGCATCGCCTTAGCGTCATGCAGGGCATAACGTGCTAATTTGCTAAAATCATCCACGTCTTGGCCAACATTCCTTCCTCCTTGGCGTAAGTTGCGAAACTCACGCTTCTTCATGGCCATGGCTCTGCTGAAACATGGGCGGTGCGAAAAAGCTTGCTGAAATTGATCCCATGTGACGGTGTCTACAGGTAAGTGGCTGTGAAATTCTCCCCACCATGTCGCGGGTCCTTCAAGCTGATGCGTTGCAAACTTCACTCTTTCACCATCTGTGCATCCTGCAGTGGTCAGCTCCCTTCCTATCTTGCGGAGCCAGTCATCTGCTACAATCGGCTCGGTGCTACTGGAATACACCGGCGGATTGATCTAAGGAAACGAAGTCGATGATCCGCAGTGGTTGTGGTGGCGGTGGGTTGTTGTTGTTGTTGTTGTTGCTCGGTTACGCACCATTGTTTGAATCGGGTATTCGTACCGGATCAATTGGGTGATCTCTGGCGGAAAACAAATCCGGGTCGCGTCTCGGAGGCATCGATGGGTTTAGAAAAGATGAGAATTTAGAATAGAATGAGGTCTAAGGGAATCACTACCCAAATGCACATGAGCAAATACACACAAAATCACTTCATTCAATCAAACAAAGGCTTACAACGATCTAACTATCGCAAAAGTGCGTGTACTATAATGTTTACATGGAGGAAATACTACTAATATGTGGGGACTTCTACTAATTTGAACCGGTGGAAGACTCCATGATGTCCGCTCGACCGTCTTCAAAGTCGGGTTCACTTGGATCCGAATCGGTGTCGTCGATGTTGATGTAGTCGCTTTGGGTGATTGACATACTGGTCTTCATTCTGGCGCCAACTTCTTCTTGAGTTCTTCGATCTCGTACTTAAGATCGTTATTGTGTCTTGCCAGAGCTACGTTCTCGTCCATGTAGTCCTTGCATGTAGTCTTTAGTTCTTCTTCGATTCGATGATCCTTTCCTTTGTCTTACGCAACTCCAACATATCATTGCACATCCGGTTCTCTGGCGTCCGAATGTGCTTGGTTTAACTCTGGATAAATGCTGCAATGGATCTATCCTTCTTAGTGTTGACGACTTCCCATTTGTCGCCCTCGGCGTCGCATAATCTGGTAAATCGTGTCCTTGAGGTCTTCTTGATAAACTTCTCCAATGCGTCCCATGGTGATGTGAGCTGCCATGCTCTTTCCTGACTCCAAGTTGGTGCAATGAAAACATTATCTATAGGCTTGGTGATTGGGGCGAATGTCCTTCCCGAACGTGAGCATGAATCTTCCAGCTCCTCTTCAGCAGAGTGGCGTTGAAAGTCCGGTGAAGCTTGGTAGTCCAATGTTCGTGTACTTGGTAACTTCCTTCAAGTGAAATCCAAAAGGTGTGCCTTCATCTGGTTGGGTGTACTTGATCTTAATCCGTCATCCTAAAGAGTAGAAAAGATGAGGAGTTAGAAAATGAGAAGAGAGTAGTGATCTATGGCTTTAACTTAGTGGTCGTGTCCTACGGTCGGCGTGCTCGATACCATTCTCTGTCAGCGACCCGGACCGAATGGATCTAGCGCTACGTGCTCGTTGTCATCCTGGATCAAGAATGCCGACACAAAGACAAGATTTCGAAGGATTTATAGCGAGTAGCAATCACACACTTATTACATCGTTGTCCACAAGGGAACTTAATACAATAATATGGCTTAAGGCCATCTAATAATAACAGCGGAAGGCTTGGAAAACAAGTGAGTCCATCAACTCCAGCGGCATCACTGAGTATAGAACCACAACCTAACACCTTACTCGACGTCTGAAAAGTCTGCAACATGAAAAGTTGCAGCCAAAACGGTCAAGACATGGAATATGCTGGCAATGTAACACGTAAGGAGCAATGAATGAAATAGCCTATACTACATGCATATTTGGCTGGTGGTAAGGCTCTACGGTTACATTTGCATAAAGCTGATTTTTCCCTACATCAAAGGAATAATTTTATTTAACTATCATGGTGGTTGTTAAACATTGAAGATGGTTGACACATCCTCAATCCCAATTAAAAAGTACTCATTAAAACCCAATACATTTATTTTAGAAGTAACATGTTGAGATTCACATGATAATCAAGTACCGGATACTCAAATTGTCCATAACCGGGGACACGGCTAATCATGATTAGTTTGTACACTCTGCAGAGGTTTGCGCACTTTTCCCCACAAGACTCGATCGCCTCCGCTTGGTTCTCGCACTACATGGTGTTTGAGAAACGGATGACCGAGACATAGTCTTTCGTAAGCGCTTAGCACCTTACATGTGGGTAGACCGTACCAACCTACATCCCCTACATCAGCTAGCCTACCCGTAAGAGTTCGCACAACTTAGTCAACTACGCCAGAGCCCATAATTGGCTTGTGGCTGCACACGTAAGTTTCAGTTTGAATAATCTTATGATCCCTTAGAGCACAGGTGGCGGTCCAAGAAATACAGGCAAATCTGATAGAAACCAGTGCCTCAATCCACCCAGATGTGTGTTTAAGTTGCCACCTTAGATAAACCATTAATTAACAATCTCACATACATCATGGATATTCACTCACCCAATCCACGTCTACTAGCATAGCATGGCATAATAAGCAAACGAGAAGTAACTCCCAAGGTTTCATAAGTAAAACAGGTAATAGGTACTACCTCAGTCTACTTCCCAATCCCACAATTTAATTAGATCCTAAACATGCAAGTGCTTGAAGGTTTGATCTAATGCAATAAAACTGGGTAGTAGAAAAGGTATGATCAAGTGTTACTTGCCTTGCTGATGATCTGCGAGTCCTAGAGATTCAAGTAACAAGCGGCGCACTCGGGTGATCTAACGCAAACAATCAACAAGCATACAATAAGTACTCATCTAATGCACAGGGAAATCTCGGATAAAAGATCTAACCAGAGAGTTCAACTTAAGAACCACAGTTGCAAAAGAATCGAATCAAATAAAGCATCGAAAGTCGGAACTCGAGAGAGAACGACTCGGTTTAGCAATCTGAAAATAGGTCAAAATTTCACAGTAGCAAAACTCTGTGAAAGTAGGGTAGTCGGAACGGCGGTTTCGTAACGAAACTCCAGGCGCTTGAATCTCCTGATTCCGATAAACGAGCGAGAAATAAAACAGTTTTGAAAATCAGATCTGAAATCAAATCAGAAAATAACGGATTAATTCCGATTAAAAAGAAAAACGATTTAACGAGTTAAAAAGTGAGCGTTAGATTAACGAGCGAATCTAACGAACGCGTTCATCGCTTAACGGTTCGGTGAACGTTCGTTAATTAAGAAAACCAAAAAATAAAACCAATCTAGGTTTTTTTAAAACCGAACACATATTTTTTAAAAAAACCGCGGTTCGGGGATAAAACCGAATCGTGGCGGCGGTGGCTACCTCCGCGATCGCCGGGCGGGGCTCTCCGGCTCGGGCGAGGCGGCGGGGTCCGGCCGAGGCGGCGGGTCCGGGCCGAGGCGGGCGGCGTAGGGGCGGCGCTGGCGGCGCCCACGGCGGCAGCGCGCGAGGTGCGGGGTCGGCGGGCGGGCGGCGGATCGAGATGAGGGAGAGGGGGGCGGCGGGTTATAAAGGGGGGGAGGGGCGCCGGGTGGCTTGGAGAGGGGCCACGGGTCCGGGTCGAGCCGGGACTCGGGAGGCGTGGCGGCGGCGGGCACTGCGCCGGGCGGCGGCGTGTGCGAGGGAGGAGAGGGAGGTGGGCCGGGGGCGCTGGGCTGGCCCGGCTGGCCGGGCACTGGGCCTTGGTCCGGGGCGCTGATTTTTAAAAAAAACTTAAACCAAAACAAATAAAAAATACCAAATGAACTCCAAATTAATTAAAACAAATTTTCCCGACTCCTAAAAATGAGTCGAACAAAATGAACTTTAAAAACAATATACATGCATAATTTTTTTTAAATGCTCATTTTTGCCTAAGCAAAATAAATCTTCCAAAACCAAATTTGGTTTATTTATAATATCTTCATTTTTCCTATTTGTGTGGGAAAGTCATATTATTCCCTCTCGAAATATTTTTATAGGAAAACTTTATGAAGATAATTAAATAAATCCAAATGATCCTATTTTCAAAATTTGGAAAATCCCAAATATGAAAAATAATGAAACTTCCAACTCTCTCCGAGGGTCCTTGAGTTGCATGAAATTTCTAGGATCGGAAAAATGCGAGAAAATATGGTATGCATGATGACCTAATGTATAACATTCCAAATTGAAAATTTGGGATGTTACAGGAGATCATGCGGGTGCCTTTCAAGCTCAAGGGGTCGTCGGGCTACCTCGTCGGCTCGTCGCCCGCCTCATAGTGGGAGTAACTTAGGTAGTAACAGAGCACACTCCAAGAAAATTTTGCTTATGTGGCATGTAGTTAATGAGGAGAGAGATGTTTAGAGTAACATAGTAATATGTTACAGTATAAGTTACTCCCCACTATGACCAGCCTTGGCCTCTCCCAGTGCTCCACCATGTATAGCTGCTAAGCCTACCACGTAGGCTTAAAATATGATGTGGCAAGTTAATTAAGAAGAGAGAGACTAGTTTGATGACCCCAGGAAGAAACGATGGAAAGACAATTTTGAGTCTATAGCTAATTAAATGAAGCAAGCTTAGCAACAACAAACTAAGCACCTACTGTGTGCATCGGAGACTTGAGTTGCTAAGCCACTTAATGCACTTAGCACCTCATCTAAGCACATTTGCATGGGAAGAGGTCTTAATTCCATACGATATCATAATATGATACTCAAATCTCTCTTTATTTATTTAATTCTATGCCACCTCATCAAATTTGCCTACTACTAGTTGGCATGCATGATACTACTTATAATACTCCCATTACAACCAGCCTGGTAGAATGAAAATACCTAATCTAAATGGTCGCCGCCCGATCTCTTTGTCCTCCTCCAG
Organism: Aegilops bicornis; assembly: GCA_021605145.1. Taxonomy (NCBI): domain Eukaryota; kingdom Viridiplantae; phylum Streptophyta; class Magnoliopsida; order Poales; family Poaceae; genus Aegilops; species Aegilops bicornis. The sequence goes on from CM038672.1 coordinate 392,123,683, forward strand.
CATCTGGTAGAAGAAGAATCGTGCAAGACATCGGTTGTATTCGCCGGCGTTGCCTCGGCGGTGGCCTTCATGGGATACAATCGACGGCGGCCTCCCGTGTTCTACTTATCCTCGATGATGGCGGCGGGCGGGGACGTGCTGCCCATCACCTCGTCGACATCCGCGTAGCCGCATCACCTCATCGACATCCGCAGCGGCTACTTTCTCTGCCTGCATGTCGCGGCTACGAGCGCGTCGACGACGGATGGTGCACTTGCAGACACTGGAGGCGATGTACGACGCGGCGGCGTCGAGGGCAGCAACGATGCCGTTGCCGCCGTGCTCCCTGACAAGTCGGCGTGGAGCAAGTCGGCACTCTTCCTCGAGCTGTATTGGACAGGCCAGCTGTGGAACCACACACTGGCTTAGTGCGGCAACTGCCTCCGACGGGCTAGGCAAGGTAGGTGGAGAAGCGAGCTGCCTCGCTCATAACTGCCAGGCTCAGCGGGCCACCCAGACGGCTTTTATGCCGGAGAACCGCTTGTAGCGACCCGACCTCAGATGGTCAAGCCTACGTGTTATCGTGCCATCCTCGGATCCGTATCTTTGGCACACAGGTACATCAATGTATATATCAAAGTGCAATCACATGTATAATTAACGTAAAACTGATATATACCTCATAAGTCACAATGAAACAAATAGTCGGGTGTGGAGTCCATCAACGCCATCGGCAAGTTGAGTGTAGACCGTAACCCTGTACCGTACTCTTACTCGTTGGAAGAAAGTATCTGCAACATGATACGTTCCAGCCATGTAGGTCAGTACATTGAATGTCTGGCAAGATCACAACATGAGAAAAGCAGATGATAAAACTATACTATATGCAATATGGCTTTGTGGCTCGTATGCGAGTTTTGTTTATGCGTAAAAGCTGATTTATTTTCCCTACATCAAAGGAATAAATGAAGTCTGTGCTATGGAGTTTTCTATCATGACATGGTTCCGCCAACCGATGTCTCATAGCCCAAAATTATCATATGTTGCCCACAATTAAGTTATCAATCCGGTGTTGAGAGTTCCGAGATAGATCCAAGTCCAGAGGCTCAAATTGTCCGTGAATCGGGACACGGCTAATCGATTAGGTTTAAACCCTCTGCAGAGGTTTGTACACTTTACCCGCAAGATTCGATCCCTCTCTTTACGTTCTCGCACTTCAGGTGTTTGAGAACAAGATGACCAAACATGGTCTTAGAAGAGTTCGCGACCACCGTCCGGTGCTCATCCCATCCTACCGTAGTTCTACATCCGCTAGCACCGTCCCGGCCAGAGTCACAATTAAGGTCAACCAAGCGAGCCCATATTGACTTGCGGTTGCACGGGTAAGCTTCCGGTCATGAAGTATTCTTCCGTCTCTTTGAGTCTGGATGAAGCTTTCCGCAAGATGTCATGGCGCTTCTCCATGCATCCCGCCAACCACTGGTTTCTCCAGGTGCCGTCAACCGTCCTTCACCCATGAGTGTGTATTGAATTCTTGTCTCGAGTCTTGAAGTCTTGAGGCCTTGAAGATGCAATCCTTGCAGATTTCATCATGGTGTTGTCGTCATTGACGAGAGTCCTCCTTCTTCACACCACTCTCGTGCACTCATACAAAACAACGTCTACTATAGCGTAGCATTAAAATAAATAACGTCCCGGGCTTGGTAACATGGTGATGGGTTCCTACCTCATGCATACTACTCAACTACAAGGATTCAATAACACTACTGAGGGGTGGTTGCAATGATGTCACTAAATGCAATAAAACATAGGTATGAAAGCATGTCAAAGTGAACTTGCCTTCTTTGACGATCTTGAAAACTAGGGACTCGTGGTAGCAAGCTTCAGCACTCAGGAAATTCTCTTGAGGCATACAATAACCATAATAAGCACATAGCATATGATCACTTAACACAATAGCATAGTAACATAATCACACCAAACAAACGAATCAAAACCCAAAGGAAAACTCGAAGAAATCCAACTCAAAATTTTCCTACTTCAAGCAACAACTAAAAATAGTTTTTACATAACAAAAATTTTCTTAACATAACCTAAGCATGGGTTTATGTTAACTGAACAGAAAAGAATGCATTAAGCAACTAGGAGCAAAAAGAATCAATTTAAAAGCTATTATAAAACTCCTATTAGGCCTAATTCAAATTCTATTAAGAAAAATAAAATAAAAGTTTTATTTATTATAAATAAAAGTTCATGCTCTAAAGTGACAGAAACTAACCTAGAATAATCTATCACATATGAAAAATAAATTTATTTGCTAAGTAAAACAATAGGAAAAGCAGTAGCTAGTTAATTAATTAAGAAAAACATGATTCTGATTTAAAACTATTTTTTATAAATCCTAAAATGCCCAAATAAATTCCTACGGTTAGGCAATGTCAAAACAAAGTGGGGGCAAAAAGAATCATTAAAAAATAATTTTCCTAACTCATTTTATAGCAGATTTACTATTCTGACTAAATCTAAAATAAAGCAATTATAAATAATTTTAACATAGCTAATTATATTTTCTACAGAAACTATAAGAAATTTGCAAACCAACAAAAAAAGAATCACTTAAAAATATTAAGTAGATTAAAATATATGAATTTTTCAAATCTGAAAATATTAAGTTAAAACAGAAAACTAAAAATAAAGAAAAACGGCCTATTGGGACTAACTAACGCTCAAGCGTTAAATACCCACACTACACCCTAGGGTTTAAACGAATCGGGCCGATTAAAAATAAAAACCCTAACTAAGAATAAACCGGACTAAACTAAACCGGAATAAAACCCGGTTTTATTTAAAAGAGCATACCCCTTCGAGGGAATCTAATCCTAGTCGTAGAATGAGATCGGACGGCGGGGGTGGAGTCCGGCGAGTTACCGGAGATCGACGGTGGCGGCGGCTCGGGCGGCGAGTGTGTCGGCGTCTCCGGTGGTCGGGGAAGTCGGCGGAGTGCTCCGGCGGGTGCGGCGCGACGAGGGGGTGGTTCTGGTGGAGTCAACGGGGCTCGGGGAGGGCTAGGGCGAGCTCGGGGTGGAAAATGGCGGCGGCGGCGTACTCGGGCTCCGGCGAGGGTTTGCGGAGGGAGGAGAGCATCGGGTGAGGCGAAGGGGAAGCAGGCGAGGGAGGGTATAAATAGGGGGGACTTGGGTAGGGGCGGATCGGGAGGATCGGAATCCGGATCCGGAGGATCCGTGAGGCGGGGGGTGTGGCGGAGGAAGAAGACGGGTGGGGGTCCACCGTCGAAAGTGAGGAAGCGTTCGGTCGGTCGACCGACGCGAGGGGTTTCGGCGCTGGGGGCCTCGGTCGGGCGGTTGGGTGGTGGGCCGCCTGGTCAAGCACTGCTGGGCCGCCTGGTGTTGGGCTGGTTATTCGGCCGGGCGCCTAGGGCTTTTTTTTAGAAAAATAAAACAGAGATAATATTTAAAATATAAATATTTTATATAGGACATATATATATATCAAAATGATCAGGGAATATTCCTATCATTTGAACATTTTTCCAGGGGCAAAACCCAAAGTTTATAAAAATCATTTTTTTCCAAAATTCAAATAAAACTCAAATTTGAAAGGGGGTTTCAAGGCACTTTCAAATGACTTTCAATTTGATTCTTTTTAACTTCCAACTCATATTTCATATAATTGAAGAAGTCATTTTATCTTCCCTCATGAAAATCATTGAGTTGCATAAAGTTTTGAATTTGAAATATTCTCAAATGAAATTCAAATCTTTTCAAAACCCTTTTCATTTAAAATGGAAGAAGTCATTTCATCTTCACTCTAGGGTTTTGATGTTGGAATGGAATTGAATTCATTGAGATCCAAAAAGGGCAAGGGGATAGTTTTGGGAAAGTCATTTTATTCCCTCTCATCCAACTTTCAAAAATTTCAAATTCCACTCAACTTCACTCAATCACTCAAACAAACCATCAGACAACAAGCATAGTTATTTATCTAATATAACATTCCAAAATTTAGAATTTTGGGATGTTACACCGCTCTTCCTGCTCGTCGGATGCCGCCGAAAGAGTGGAAAAAATGTGGAAGGAGGAGCTTGGCCGGCATCCTGCTCCTGAACGTACGTGTGTGGCTGGAGTTGGTTTCTTGCATTCCACGTGGTTTTAAATGTAGGTTTTTGAATGTGGCGAGGAGGCAGGTACAGCTGAGAGTGCAGCGGGCGGCGCCGTGGGCCGGCGCAATGCTTCAAATGGCGGACGCAGTGAGAGGTCGCGTCTGCCCTAACCCCCTTGACCGTGGACCTTGACGGTGTACGTCACCTTGTGTCCAGATCTGAGATGCCACATGTACCAGATGAATGACTCCAAGCTCGACCACCGCGATGCAAAAGGTGCGAGCCAAGGAACACTGTTGGAGACACCCCCCCTCAGACTATCCACAATGGGTAGTAACATAGACTAGTAACATGCTCTTGTTACTAGTCTATGTTACTACCTCTACAGTAACATATGTGTGGTAACATGCAACACTTCATTTATTATGCTATAGACACATCTTGCCTTGATATGTGTGATGTTACTACTTTCCTCTCTTTCTTCATTTATTGCTTGCCACATCATCTACTTTATCTAGACATGTGTGATGTTACTACCTATGTTACTCCCACTATGGGTAGTCTCATAATTTTCCTCGTCGTCATCTGATTCCTAGAAGATCTAACCCACATCATCATTAGGCATGCAGCCGCCTTGATAGACAACGTGCGCAGAAGGAGTAGAGGCGACTAGGAACGCACCACGTCATGGGCACACCGTACGTGCTCGTGTGCGTGCTTTTCCATCGGTGCTAGCTCTAAGGCCAAGGCTGCGGTCATCTTCATCTCTGACTAGTCGTTGAGCAATGACAGCAAAGAGGTGCTGCAAGAAATGCGTAGGCGCCGTTGTGTGCGAGCTTTGCCGTAGCATGACGAACCAGACATCGCCGCAGATGGCGCACACCTCCATGCAGCCGAGTGTGCGCGCATGCATGTGTTATTCACGTGCATTCTGCGACCGAGTGTGTGTGCATGCATGTGTTGTGTACATGCGTTGTGTGCTCCATGCTGTGCGCATATGTGCATGAGTTGGATCGGCATGAGTTAGTGCGTTGGCGTGTGTACCTGCGTGGTTGCATGCGTCCTGTATATGTGTGGCTTCTTGCATGGTTATCAATATAAACTATAAAACATCTTCAACTTAGCATCCTGATGTATCGCCTCTAGTGGTTAGCAAAGAGTTCATGTTCTTTTATTTGTTTATAGGTGGGCAAAGCGGCAAAAATGGGGGAAAACGCGCAAGGTTCCTTGCAGACGCTCCACTGCGAGGTTCCTTGCTCCTTCTCGGTCATCGAGAATCTATGTTCTTCAACTCTTTTTTTCACGTGAGCTCTGTTCATCCTTTTGCCAACACGCCAGACATCTAGCATCAAGGTGCACATGTCATGCTAGAAAATGGAGATAAGCAGTGCGTAAGTGAGTCGTGCACTTCGATGGCACCTACTACACACTATTTTTCTCCACGATGGCACGTGAATAGTGCACGTACTCAACGAAGGAGCACGGGATGGTAGCCATGACATGGTCAGCCCTTTTTTGGAGAGAGTACATACTAAATAACTTTGATGTGTCCCATCAAATCACAGAACAAAGAGAAGCTTGCTTACTATGCCTTCTCCCTCGCCAACGCGTGCGCAGTGGCTCGTAGCACGAGGAGAAACTTTTGCTTACAAGCGGTGGACGTGCAACAGTTCATTTGGTGTCAGATTGCTAGAAGTACTACTGTAGTACCATCATTATTGTTCGACTTCCAGAAGAGGCAAAGAGCCAAGCGCTAGGTCATCTACTAACCTTAGGCTAGGCATAGTGGAGTAACATAAGTAGGGGTACCTCCTTTTTTATTCTAGAAACAACCACATGCGAGTATTGGACGGTAGCAGCACATCAATTGAATCAAAAATCGAAACCAACCAATGAACTACTACTACTACTGGTGAGCGTTTGCTAGTATCATGTACTCCATCTGTCCATGTATATAGGGCTTAATGTGTTTTTCGAGACTAACTTTAGCCCTGTTTGGATCCATGCGTTAGAGTTAGTTTGAGCTAGTTGGGGATCAAATAGCCCTAAAGTATCCAAACATGAGGGTTAAATTGGAGTAAGATGCCCCAAACCCACCAAAAAAACAATCCCACCCAAGAGTCGATAACATGTGATGAGTTAACCGACCTCAATAGAGGCAAAAACGCCAGCCCGCCGCACTTTGAGAGAGACGAGGAGTGAGAAGCAATACGGGCTGCTGGATTACTAGAGCTAGGTGTCGCACAGAGGCCAAGAAATATGGTGATAGCGTAGGTTAGCCATGTAGTACTACACTGGGCTACCGTGTTTCGTACTCTTTCGGTCTACTATGGAGATGATTGGTTGATTTTATATCGCTGAATAATATAAAATATTATGAGTGCAGACGCTCCACCACGAGGTTCCTTGCTCCTTCTCGGTCGTCGGGAATCTATGTTCTTCCACTCTTTTTTTACGTGAGCTTTGTTCATCCTTTTGCCAACATGCGGGACATCTAGCATCCTTTTGCCTACACGCGGGACATCTAGCATCAAGGTGCATGTTTCATGCAAGAAAATGGAGATAAGCAGTGCATAAATGATTCATGCACTACGATGGCACCTAGTGCTACGCAATATTTTTCCTCCTCGATGGCACGTGAATAGTGCATGTAGTCAATGACCGAGCACGGGATGGTAGCCATGGACATGGTCGGCCCTTTTTGGAGAGAGTACTAAATACTACGTATTAACTTTGATGTGTCCCATAAACTAGCAGAACGACGAGAAGCACACACTGAATGACCGAGCACGGGATGGTAGCCATGGACATGGTCAACCCTTTTTGGAGATTAATGCACTACTTTTGATGTGTCCGGGCCCCATGCTCATGTATGCCAACGTGCTACTAGTCATGAAATATTTTGCCAGAGTCAGCTATCACACCCTTTCGATGCCACGTCAATGTACCCACTAGAAACAAGTTAGACTTGTTCGATTCAACCGCCTCCCTAGGTGTTTGGAGAGGAATTGGCCAGCGCGAGGTGGTTCCATAGGTGGGAAGGCGACTTAAAACAAGGAAAACGTGTGAACCAGCTAAGACGAGGGAGGGAAACTTCTACATTCGCAGGGGACGTGGTATTGGCTATTGGGCGGCAACATGCGGTCATCCGGGTACGCCATAAAGGATACGAAGAGGCATCCTATATTAGCAAGGACCAACTTCCCTACCGATAGCTCATCTAACAGAACTCCCAAGCTAAGCGTCTTTGAAATTTGGTGTAGTCATGAGATGGGTGACCGGATGTGAAGTGGACTCGATGTTAACTAGAGGGATGGGTCACTGCAAAGGTTTATAATAAACCTTTGCAGTGACCCATCCATCTAGTTAATATCGAGGTCTTTGTTTTTTAATTTTTGACATTTTTTTGTTTTTTGAACATATTAATCGAACGTTTTTTGAACATAACGCATCCCAAGACATATATGCTTATGTGGCATGGAGTTAATGAGGAGAGAGGTGTTTGTACTAACATAATATGTTACCATAACATAACGCACACCAATGCAAAATGAGTCTACAACATAATAAATGAAGGCTTGCATGACACTACATTTATGTTACTACCCACTATGATGATAGTAACATAAACTACTAACATGCATATGTTACTAGTCTAAATTACTGCCCACTATGACTAGCCTTAGCATGGTTAATAATATAGCCAACTGATGGCTACAAGGAACCGCCATGTCATCTACAACCATCATGTATATTAACTCATGCAATAGTGTGGGCTATAAGGTTGGCTATTAGTACATTAGTACTTTTTTCCATCTTCTCTCTATCTCTTTCTTCACATTTATTACATTTACCTAGGAATGCGTATATAGCTAGGCTCTTGCATGAGAGCCCATTCCCCTTACTTTTTCACATCTCTCTCTCCCGCAAGTATAATAGTGGGCTTATAGCCCGCTTACATGGCATTTTTTGCCTATGTGGAGGAGAGAGTGATGAAAAAGTAATTAAGACTAGTCACAATGGGTAGTACTAACTTAGAGCATGGTTAATAATATAAGCCCGTTGTTGGCTATAACATCTTGCCATGTCATCTATAATGAATATAATAGCCAACATGTATAGTAGTGGGCTACGAGAAATTACTACTTTTCTATCATATGGCCCACTATACACTCTCACATAGCTTCTTGGAGCCTGCTTACGTCATCTTATTATACTTGCTCTTAGAGTACTACCTCTATAGTGGGGAGTAACATATATTTGGTGTCATGCAACACTTCATTTATTAGGTTGTAGACTCATCTTGTCTTAGTATGTGTGATGTTACAGTAACTAGCTATGTTACCACATGCTTCTCTTTTCTCATTAATTACTCGCCACATATCTGTTTTGCCTTGAGATGTGTGATGTTACCATCTATGTTACTCCCTCATGCAAGAGCCTAGCTATATGCGGATTCCTAGACAAATAGAATAAATGTGAAGAAAGAGAAAGAGAGAAGGTTGAAAAAAGTACTACTCCCTCCGTCTAGGTGTGTAAGTCATCTTACGAAAACCAAATAATCCCAAAACACTTAGGTGCGGTGCATTAACTTCTACATCATTTCTTGTTTCTTGACATATCAACCAATATGAGATGTGGGGTGTGCATGCTTTTAATGACTTGAGACTACCAAACATAACATGCAGTGGTTAGTTTATTGCATGCAATGCTATTAATTAGAAAATAAACATTAAATTCTCTCGTTTTCCCCTCCTCCTTGGTCAAGATGCACAACCTAAGATGACTTATTCACCTAGACGGAGGGAGTAGTAATGTTATAGCCAACCTTGTAGCCCACACTACTATATGAGTGACTATAAATGATGGCTATACATGACATGGCAGTTTCTTATGGCCATCAGCTGGCTGTACTATTAACCATGCTCTTAGGCTGGTCATAGTGCAGAGTAACTTAGACTAGTGTCATGCATATGACCCTAGTCTAGGTTACTACCTCCATAATGTAAAGTAACATAGTAGTAGTGTCATACTAGTTGGCTTCATTTATTACCTTGTAGACTCATCCTCTCTTGAAAAGCGCTATGTTACAGTAACGTATTATGTTACTCTAAACACATCTCTCCTCCTTAAATACATGACACATAAGCAAACTTGTCTTGGGCTGCACTATGTTACTACCTATGTTACTCCCACTATGAACTGCTGCATGTGTCCACCGCTTGTAAGAAAAAGTTTCTCCTCGTGTTGCGAGCCACCACGCACGCGTTGACGAGGGAGAAGGCTTAGTAACCAAGCTTCTCATCATTCTGCGAGTTGCCGCGTGTTGGCAAAAGGATGAACAAAGCTCACTAAAAAAGAGTGGAAGAACATAGATTCCCGATGACCGAGAAGGAGCAAGAAACCTCGTGGTGGAGCATCTGCACTCGTAATATTTTATGTTATTCAGTGATATGAAATCAACCAATCATCTCCACAGTGGACTGGAAGAGTACGAAACACGGCAGCCCAGTGTAGTTACATCATACTACATGGCTAACCTACGCTATCACCATATTTCTTGGCCTCCGTGAGACACCTAGCTCTAGTAATCCAGCAGCCCATATCGCTTCTCGCTCTTTGTCTCTCTCAAAGTGCGGCGGGATGGCGTTTTTGCCGTATATTGAGGTCGGTTAAATCATCACATGTTAGAGACATGCCAAGAGAATTATAAAAAAATATTGTACTCTATTGTTATGCCAAGAAGAGGAAGCGCTTTGACCAACAGACCAAACGAGACAGGCATGCCGTGCCGTGAGTGGGTCCATTTTCTCGTTTTGAACTCGTTTGGAGCATCTCCAATAGCATGTGTATATTTGGATGTCTATATATTCATATAGACAATGTTCTAAAAAGATTCCCTCATATACACGTTCAGTTTTGCATCAGAATGTCTATATACAAGGACCATGACAGGTGGGCCATCATTGGGAGAGGAAGAAATCATGACTGCAGCTGAGTTTAGACGACGCCTTCACATTGTCCAGACGTGGACATTGTCGAGGTCGATTTAGAGGATGTGTATAGTTGGACGACCATATAGGCAAGCTGTTGGACGCCTGTTCTGGGCTTAAGTCGTGGAAAACGAGTATAGACATCCATATAGATAAGCTATTGGAGATGCTCTTGGAACACTTGGTTTTGCTATTGATAAGATTTTATATAGGGCCTAATGTATTCTTCGAGGATGCCTTTGACTATTGACAAGATTTTATGTAATTTGAAAATTATGTCATCCGAAGATCCTTTCACGTTCCGTTTAAAAAAAAGATCCTTTCACGTATGAATTTGGTTGTATGCTTTGAGCAACTTGCGTGTCCTATACTGCTCCTGTTTGGATACTCTAACTTAGCTAGAGGTTAGACTAACTCATCACTAACCCTGAACTAACTGTAGCCAAAGAGGTGTTTGGGTGACAGGGTTAGATTGACAACAAATGCACTTGATGGAGATAGAAAAGTGATTTTTTAGTGGGCCCAATGAGAACTATCTCCAATTAGCACCTCTTGGGTGGGATAGTTTTTTTGGTGGGTTCGGTGCAACTTGCTCCAATTTAACCCTCATGCTTGGATACTTTAGGGCTATTTGAACCCCAACTAGCTCAAACTAACTCTAACCCATGGATCCAAACAGGGCCAAAGTTAGTCTCGGAAAACGCATTAAGCCCTATATACATGGACAGATGGAGTACATGATACTAGCAAACCCTCACCATTAGTAGTAGTTCATTGGTTGGTTTTGATTTTTGATTCGATTCTTTGTCTTTGCTACCGCCAATATTCGCGTGTGGTTGTTTCTAGAGTAAAAAAGGTGGTACTAGTACTTACTGTGGGAAAGGTGAAGTGATGGTTGCTTCGCCCGAGCAACTTATTACTCTGGGAATATGGGAGTACCAGCGGATTCAAGGAACAGAGAAATGATGGTTGCTTCGTCTGAGCAACTTACTGTGGCGAAGGCGGGGCTCTGTGATTTGACTGCTCACTAGTCATTACTACTACGGTGCAACGACCATGTGAATCTTTCCCTGTAGTTGTGCACTCAATATTGCTGCATGGCAGGTGGAGCCGGGTGAAGGATGTCCCACATGTTAGCGAAACGAAGTTGAATTGTTTCTGGCATTGCTATCAATCCTCCAGGATTTGTTTATATGTACGCATAATTTTTAATGAAATTGTACTGTGATGCTATGAAGGTTTCAACTTTGGTTCCCGCAGGAAAAAAAAGGTTTCAACTTAGGATTCATGTGTCCTCTTGCCTCAAGATTATCTTATTACAACATTCCATCAAATACAAATGAAACTACCATGGCTGCTAATGCATCTCAATGGTTGCAGATCAGCGCCAATATTCACATCACAACTAAAGACAAAGCTGTGAGAAGGTGTACAAATAAAGAAAAATATATAATTGATCGATGTTGTTCGTAGGCATGGCTTCATTTCCTGGGCACAGTGTTCATTGCTTGGCAGCTAGTTTCACCCAGCTCTATAGCCAAAAAAGAGGTGTATGGAGGACACCACAATCCGATCATTTTGTGCAGCTCCACTAAAAACGAGCGGACCATCCCTGTTTGCAAAGATATCCAGTCAGTGTGATTACAATAATAGTGGAACTAGATGATGAAACATAACACACATAAATGGAAGCCGATCACCTCTGCGATCTCTCTTTAGAACTAACTACTTGTTGGAGAAGATTAGGCACGGAGTTGGATGAGGAGGATAGCAAAACCAATCTCCCTTTCTGCAGTCCCACAGAAATGTAAAAACGTTGCCCATGTGACATTTTGGCAGAACTGCACAAAACAGTCTTAAGAAAAAAGTGATTTGTGCAGTTCACCAAAAGTTCACAATAGCAACGAGGTGAAAATGGATAGCCCTATTTGCAAAAGGAGGTAGAAAGGAAACAATTATTGCCCAATAACATGAGTTTAAGACACATACACCGACAAAAAAGAAGCATATTCCATGTAATAAGGGAAATATAGCAGCATGGTGGTTTATCAAAAATGGTTTGAGGACGAGATTGCAAGATAGAAAGTACGTCGACCGAGATACGTCTTAAGCAAACAACTAAAGAAGATCCACATGCAGCAACGTGGCAAGATGGGCAGTGGAGCCAAGCCGAAGGAAGTTGTACCTGAGGGTCGTTGGGATGTTACTAGGAGGGTGCTGGCGGCCGGGATCTGCCCATACTGTGGCAGCGAGCAAGTGGCGAAGGCCTGCTACCTCTTCAGCACTGCGTTGGTTTTCCCTTGAAGAGGAAAGGGTGTTGCAGTAAAGTAGCGTAAGTATTTCCCTTAGTTTTTGAGAACCAAGGTATCAATCCAGTAGGAGACTACGCTCGAGTCCCACACACCTACACAAACAAATAATAACCTCGCAACCAACGCGATAAAGGGGTTGTCAATCCCTTCACGGTCACTTACGAGAGTGAGATCTGATAGATATGATACGATAAATTTTTTGGTATTTTTATGATAAAGAGTAAAAGTAAAGAAAGCAAAATAAACGGTAATAGAAATAGCTTGTTGACGGGAGATTAATATGATGGAAAATAGACCCGGGGGCCATAGGTTTCACTAGTGGCTTCTCTCAAGATAGCATAACTATTACGGTGGGTAAATGAATTACTGTCGAGCAATTGATAGAATTGAGCATAGTTATGAGAATATCTAGGTATGATCATGTATATAGGCATCACGTTCGTGACAAGTAGACTGAAACGACTCTGCATCTACTACTATTACTCCACACATCGACCTCTATCCAACATGCATCTAGAGTATTAAGTTCGTAAGAACAGAGTAACGCTTTAAGCAAGATGACATGATGTAGAGGGATAAACTCATGCAATATGATATAAACCCCATCTTTTTATCTTCGATGGCAACAATACAATACGTGCCTTGTTGCCCCTGCTGTCACTAGGAAAGGACACCGCAAGATTGAACCCAAAGCTAAGCAATTCTCCCATTGCAAGAAAGATCAATCTAGTAGGCCAAACCAAACTGATAACTCGAAGAGACTTGCAAAGATAACCAATCATACATAAAGAATTCAGAGAAGATACAAATATTGTTCATAGATAATCTTGAGTCATAAACCCAAAATTCATCGGATCTCGACAAACACACCGCAAAAGAAGAGTTACATCAAATATATCTCCAAGAGAATCAATGAGAACTTTGTATTGAGATCCAAAGAGAGAGAAGAAGCCATCTAGCTAATAACTATGGACCCGAAGGTCTAAGGTAAACTACTCACACATCATTGGAGAGGCTATGGTGTTGATGTAGAAGCCCTCCATGACCAATGCCCCCTCCGGCAGGATGCCGGAAAAGGCCCCAAGATGGGATCTCACAGGTACAGAAGGTTGCGGCGGTGGAATTAGGTTTTCGTGGGCGCTTCTGATGGTTTGGGGGTACGTAGGTATATATAGGAGGAAGAAGTAGGTTGGTGGAGCCCTGAGGGGCCCACGAGAGTGGAGGGCGCGCCCCCTGCCTCGTGGCCTCCTCGTCGGTTGCTTGACGTCCACTCCAAGTCCTCTGGATCACGTTTGTTCCAAAAATCACGTTCCCAGAGGTTTCATTCCGTTTGGACTCCGTTTGATATTCTTTTTCTGCGAAACACTAAAATAGAAAAAAAAACAGCAATTTGGGCTGGGCCCCCGGTTAATAGGTTAGTCCCAAAAATAATATAGAAGTGTATAAATAAGCCCATTAAACATCCAAAACAGAATATATAATAGCATGGAACAATCAAAAATTATAGATATGTTGGAGACGTATCAAGCATCCGCAAGCTTAATTCCTGCTCGTCCTCGAGTAGGTAAATAATAAAAAACAGAATCTTTGATGTGGAATGCTACCTAGCATATTCCTTAATGTAATTATCTTTTTTGTGGTATGAATATTCAGATCCGAAAGATTCAAGATAAAAGTCTAATATTGACATAAAAATAATAATACTTCAAGCATACTAACTAATCAATCATGTCTTCTCAAAATAACATGGCCAAAGAAAGTTATCCCTACAAAATCATATAGTCTGGCTATGCTCTATCTTCATCACACAAAGTATTTAATCATGCACAACCCCGATGACAAGCCAAGCAATTGTTTGATACTTTTGATGTTCTCAAACTTTTTCAATCTTCATGCAATACATGAGCGTGAGCCATGGACATAGCACTATATGTGGAATAGAATGGTGGTTGTGGAGAAGACAAAAAAGGAGAAGATAGTCTCACATAAACTAGGCGTATCAATGGGCTATGGAGATGCCCATCAATAGATATCAATGTGAGTGAGTAGGGATTGCCATGCAATGGATGCACTAGAGCTATAAGTGTATGAAAGCTCAACAAAAGAAACTAAGTGGGTGTGCATCCAACTCGCTTGCTCACGAAGACCTAGGGCATTTTGAGGAAGCCCATCATTGGAATATACAAGCCAAGTTCTATAATGTAAAATTCCCACTAGTATATGAAAGTGACAACATAGGAGACTCTCTATCATGAAGATCATGGTGCTACTTTTGAAGCACAAGTGTGGTAAAAGGATAGTAACATTGTCCCTTCTCTCTTTTTCTCTCATTTTTTTATTTGGGCCTTTTCTCTTTTTTTTGGCCTCTTCTATTTTTTGTCGTCGGAGTCTCATCCCGACTTGTGGGGGAATCATAGTCTCCATCATCCTTTCCTCACTTGGGACAATGCTCTAATAATCATGATCATCACACTTTTATTTATTTACAACTCAAGAATTATAACTCAATACTTAGAACAAAAATATGACTCTATGTGAATGCCTCCGGCAGAGTACCAGGATATGCAATGAATCAAGAGCGACCTATATAAAAATTATGAACGGTGGCTTTGCCACAAATACGATGTCAACTACATGATCATCCAAAGCAATATGACAATGATGAAGCATGTCATAGCAAACGGAACGGTGGTAAGTTGCATGGCAATATATCTCGGAATGGCTATGGAAATGCCATAATAGGTAGGTATGATGGTTGTTTTGAGGAAGGTATATGGTGGGTGTATGATACCGGCGAAAATTACGCGGTATTAGAGAGGCTAGCAATGGTGGAAGGGTGAGAGTGCGTATAATCCATGGACTCAACATTCGTCATAAATAACTCATATACTTGTTGCAAAAATATATTAGTTATCAAAACAAAGTATTATGCGCATGCTCCTAGGGGGATAGATTGGTAGGAAAAGACCATCGCTCGTCCCCGACCGCCACTCATAAGGAAGACAATCAATAAATAAATCATGCTCCGGCTTCATCACATAACGGTTCACCATACGTGCATGCTACAGGAATCACAAACTTTAACACAAGTATTTCTCAAATTCACAACTACTCAACTAGCATGACTCTAATATCACCATCTTCATATCTCAAAACAATTATCAAGCATCAAACTTCTCATAGTATTCAACGCACTTATAAGAAAGTTTTTACTAATCTTGGATGCCTATCACTTTAGGACTAATTTCTCAATTTAAGCAAGTTACCATGCTATTTTGTAGGGCTCTCAAAATAATATAAGTGAATCATGAGAGGACAATAGTTTCTATAAAACAAAACCACCGCCGTGCTCTAAAAGATATAAGTGAAGCACTAGAGCAAAAACTATATAGCTCAAAAGATATAAGTGAAACACAAAGAGTATTCTAACAAATTTCGAATCATGTGTGTCTCTCTCAAAAGGTGTGTACAACAAGGATGATTGTGGTAAACTAAAAAGCGAAGACTCAAATCATACAAGACTGTGACGCCCCCGATTCAATCGTACACTAATCATGCACGCAAATGTGTACGATCAAGATCAGGGACTCACGGGAAGATATCACAACACAACTCTAATACATAAATAAGTCATACAAGCATCATAATACAAGCCAGGGGCCTCGAGGGCTCGAATACAAGTGCTCGATCATAGGCAGTCGTGAAGCAACAATATCTGAGTACAGACCTAAGTTAAACAAGTTTGCCTTAAGAAGGCTAGCGAAACTAGGATACATAACGAAGAGGCGCAGGCCTCACATGCAGGATCCTCCTAAACTACTCACAGTGGTAAATCGTGGCTGCTGCGTAGTAGTAGGCACCTCCGGTGTAGTAGGATTAAATCGGCCAGGTTGCGTCACGGCTCTGGATTCCAGCATCTGGTTGCGACAACTTTGAAAGAAAGGAAAGGGGGAAAAGCGGGGGAGAAAGCAACCGTGAGTACTCATCCAAAGTACTCGCAAGCAAGGAGCTACACTACATATGCATGTATATGTGTAAAAGGGCCATATCAGTGGACTAAACTGCAGAATGCCAGAATAAGAGGGGGATAAATAATCCTGTCGAAGACTACGCTTCTGGCAGCCTCCATCTTGCAGCATGTAGAAGAGAGTAGAGTGAAGTCCTCCAAGTAGTATCGCATAGCATAATCCTACCCGGCGATCCCCTCCCCGTCGCCCTGTTAGAGAGCGATCACCGGGTTGTATCTGGCACTTGGAAGGGTGTGTTTTATTAAGTATCCGGTTCTAGTTGTCATAAGGTGAAGGTACAACTCCAAGTCGTCATGTTACCGAAGATCATGGCTATTTGAATAGATTAACTTCCCTGCAGGGGTGCACCACATAACCCAACATGCTTGATCCCATTTGGCCGGACACACTTTTCTGGGTCATGCCCGGCCGTGGAAGATCAACACGTCGCAGCCCCACCTAGGCCAACAGAGAGGGTCAGCACGCTAGTCTAAACCTAAGCGCCACGAAGTGCAGGCCCATCGCCCTTAGCACACCTGCACGTTGCGTGGGCGGCCGGAAGCAGAACTAGCCCCCTTAATACAAGAGCAGGCTTACGTTCCAAACCGGCGCGCGCCGCTCAGTCGCTGACGTCACGAAGGCTTCGGCTGATACCACGACGCTGAGTGCCCATAACTGTTCCCGCGTAGTTGGTTAGTGCGTATAGGCCAGTAGCCAGACTCAGATCAAATACCAAGATCTCGTTAAGCGTGTTAAGTATCCGCGGACGCCGAACAGGGCCAGGCCCACCTCTCTCTCGGGTGGTCTCAACCTGCCTGCCGCTCCGCCACAAAGTAACAATCGGGGCCGTCGGGAACCAGTGCCCACCTCTATCGGGATGGAGCCACCTGTCCTTTCAGGCCCCTCATCAGAATCACTTGCGGTTACTCAACGACCTGACCCGACTTTAGTCACCACATGTGTCATGTATAAAGTATATAGAATATACCCGTGATCACCTCCCTAGTGATCACGGCCCGATAGTGTAGCATGGCAGACGGACAAGAATGTAGGGCCACTGATGAAACACTAGCCTCCTATACTAAGCATGTAGAATTGTAGGTAAAGGTAACAACAGTAGTAGCAAGGACAGGCCATGCCTCAGGATAGGATTAACGGAAAGCAGTAACATGCTACACTACTCTAATGCAAGCAGTATAGAAGAGAATAGGCGATATCTGGTGCTCAAGGGGGGGGGGGCTTGCCGGGTTGCTCAGACAAGAAGGAGGGGTCGTCGGTGACGTAGTCGACCATAGGGGCATCAACATCGTCACGGGGTCTACCGAAGAGAAAAGGTGGGAGAAACAGTAAATACATAGTAAGAAAGTGCATAACAGGATAACAGGCAGAGCTAGACGTGTTCTAACGCGGTATGAGGTGATCTGGTGAAGGAAACATCCGGGAAAATATCCCCGGTGTTTCGCGTTTCCGGACAGATGAACCGGAGGGGGAAAGTTGCGAGTTCGATAGGTTAGGGAGGTGTGACGGACGAACGGGCTGCGTACCAGGATTCGTCTCGTTGTTCTGAGCAACTTTCATGTACAAAGTATTTTCATACGAATTACAGTTTGTTTTATATTAATTTTAAAAGATTTAAAATGATTTTCTAATTTCTGGATTTAATTTAATTCGAAAATAAATTTGTATTTTGAGGCTATGTGTGCACTGGAAGGGTACCCAGAGTGTGTCTAAGGGGCTGACAGGTTGGGCCCTGGTCAAAGGTCCAGTCAGCGTTTGACTGGACCGTTGACTGGTCAAAAGGGCCCATGGGACCCGCATGTTATTGATACATTTTTTACTAAACAACATTTGATTAACTAATTTGGTTGATTAGGTTATTAAGCAGGTTATTTAAGTTAACTAATTAACTTACTAACTAACTAATTAATTAATTAACAATTATTATTTAGTTAATCCTTTCTTTCGTTTTATTTTTGGGCGTGGGCCCCATCTGTCATAGGCACATGGGGCCTATCGGGCGTCGGGTTACGGGCGCGAGTGTGTGGGCGCCAGCCTGCCAAGGCGCTCGCCAGAGCCATCCTTGAATGGCGCCGTCGGCCACCGTGACAAGCTGCGGCAGCCGTAGGGGAAGGCGAAGAAGCCGCAGCGGCCGATGCGTGGCGACGGTGGTGCTAGGCAGCAACGGTGAAGGTGGTGGTGAGGTCGGACGGGCGCGGCCCCGGCCCGGTCCGGCGGAGGTGGTGGTGCCTGGACGAGGCGGAGAAGACGGCACGGGCACAGGGTGCGCGAGGGGACCACAGGCGCGACGACGAATGGCGGCACGGGGCAGCGTGGGCGAGGGCGAGCGGGGGCGGGGTTCGCGCGGGCGGGGAAAGGAGGAGGTTGGAGGTTTCCTCACCCTCCGCTCGTAGTTGTTCGGGCGGCGAGGGTCGATGGCGCTCGTTGGGGAGGAGGATGGGGACAAGCGACGGAGACGGGGAGCGGTCCGGCGACGATGTGGCGTCCGCGAGGTGGGGGCGGGACGAGGCAGCGACGTTGGGGGCGACGGTGACGAAGAGGAGGCAGTCCGTCGAAGGCGGAGGCGCGTCGAGCTCTGGGCGGCGAGGATCCAGCGACCGGGGCGGCGGGGTGGTTCTGTTCTGTGCGGCCGAGCGGGCGAAGGCCGATGGTGCAAGGCGTCGGGCGGTGGGGTCGGGGGCAGCGAGGTAGCGGGCGTACAGATCGAGCTGGGGGGGAGAGAGAGTGAGGGCTCGATCCCGATCTAGGAGGGGATCGGGGGGAAGGAGAGTGGGGGCGCAAGTGGGGGGAGTGGGGGTGTCGGTGCCTAGGGTTTCGGCACCAGGGGGTTAAGGGAGTGGGGTGGGCCGGTCGGTTGGGCCTTTGCCCAGTGACAGGGGGGTTGCTTTCCTTTTTTATTTCTTTTTACTTATTTTCTTTACTTTTTCATTTAAACTTTCTTTTATTTTAGTTTATAAAATACCCAGTCAGCACCGAAATTAGTATTACTAATCAGTCCACTGCCACAATTATTTTGGGCACACTACTAATTTAGTTTTATTATTATAACTTTATAAAAGGCATCTAATTAATTGTTTTTGCTGTCCTTTCTATTACTTTATGCATTTAAATATTTTATTAAAAGATAATTTATCCACCAATATTTACTAAGGATTATTTGACACATTAGGAACAATTTAGTTTTGAATTTTGAAAACTTTAGTTCTTTAACTTAAATTCAAATTTTGAATATGAATCGTTTCGAACTAACGCGAGATTATCAACAGTAATCCGAGGTGACGTGGCATCGTTAACGTGGGGTTACTGTAGCCTAATTATTCGAGCGTCACAAATCTCCTCCACTACAAGAAATCTCGTCCCGAGATTTTAGAGGGGGACTAGGGGGGAAAGGCCTGGTTACGAAATCCTAACGAATCTTCTCGTCTTTGGTTGCTCTTCTCGAAGAGGTGGATCCATTGCATTGAAGTCTTCATTTCTCTGCTCCAGGTCACCATGATCAAGTCGTCATCCTTTCTTCGGGATCTCCATCGTACTTACGAAAGGATAAGGGGGGTATTCCAGGAGAACGAACCTCTACAAGGTTGACTATCTGGTCTATAACATCGGAGAAGGTGGCAGAAAGTAACTCTCGAATTGAAACTTAAGAAAATATCGAGAGCAAAGTAATGAGGTTTCATGGGAAGTTTTCGAGCGAGCAGGCAAACATTCAATGCCTGAAACAGGGCGTGAAAGGGGCTCAAAGCAATCGGGAATATGTATTGCGTCTGGTAACAGATTTGATGATCTCTCAGAAGGTGGCTCATGAATTACATACGAGGCCACGCACGAGGAACAACCTTGCGAACAGGGGGTGTACAGGAGAGTCAGCTTTTGATTCTGGGACCTGTGGGTTATGGGCCCACCACGTGGGTTAAAAGTAGGAAGAGTAGTGACGTCTTGCACGATCATGTAAGCAAGGCCCGTCGGAGGAGAGGCTGTCATTTATGTTGGCAACAATATCGGTACCAAGGGCGAGGGACGAAGAGAACCATTTTCCTGCTCGTTGAAACGAGGCGGACCTATAGGCAAAGTTCTCGTCCATCGGTGGTTACTGGAAAGCCATCAACAAAAGCAACGAGGTTTCTTGACACGGTTGTACACCAAGGAGTTTTCATAAGCGAAGAATATTACTGCTTAGATCATATAGATCACAAGAAACGTTAAACCAACCAATGGAAAGGAAAATATGGTTATCAGATTAAACAGAACAATGGAAAGGGAAATGTATTTAAACACATATTTCAAGATTATATCCTTCCCAAGGACAAGCAGAGCATGATATCCATGATAGGATATAATGTAGAAAACTCTTTAGGAAAGGGGAAATAAATTTTATGACATTACCCATAGAATGGTGTTAGGGTAATTAATAAGGAAAATTTAGCATTTGTGCTTCAAAGGTTCTTATTGAAAATCGGAGTACCATAGACATGCTTCGAGATAGCATTGACATGGTCAACAGGTGTAGATCAGACTTTGGAAACAAAAAGGATCCATCAGGAACAACTTATAGAATAATTCTTACAATTTCCTCACGGAAGAATGACTAACCTTGCCAAAAGGAAACTATAACAATAGTTCCTCCGGACAGGTGTGCTAGGCATGACATCACCTTGTTATAACTCTTGGGAATATGTTCCAACCATCATATCTGACCGAGATTCAGATCTGATTCGTGTTACGGTACCTCAGACTCAGGATGCCTGAGAAGAAAAGGTGCAACACAAATTGACGAGATGTCATTGTAAGATTCCCGGGAAATGAACTATGGAAGCGAGTTCCAAAACAAGAGTTCATCATTTAACACGGGAGAGGACGATGAGGTGGCTGATGGACTCTGTGACAATTCCTCAAGATTTCCAAAAGGATGGATTTCCACAATTATGTGAACAAGGGGATAACATTTGTCAATTCAAATGATATAATGTTGTATGCTCTAGGAAAAACATACACCATCAATCATTAGTTGAAAGGTGTGCCCGAAGTATGACCTTAGGCAGCAAGCTCAATGTTAGAGTGACGATTCAATAACCAACAGTCTAAGGATGAACTGTCGATCGTTAACTTCAAAGCAATAGGGTTGCTAGAAGTACAGAACTCAAACAACATCGTTAGCATATTGGTATCCTGGTTAAAAACAACACGGGGACCAAGGAAGAATGGTGATGGTGAGAAGTATCATCATACCGAGAATATCTAAGAGGTGGAGCAATCCCCACAACATTCTCGACAGAAAAGACAGTAATACTTCAAGACAGAACACAGCACTAGCTGGAGAGCAAGTTGTATTCATAATGTGGACAAGTTCGCGATGAAAGGAAGTCAAGGGTGTTGTTGATGATAAAATCATCAAGGGCAAGGAGGGAATTTCTCATCATGAACACAGTTGACATCTCGGAAGAAGTCAACGTATTGAAGGTGATCCGACACATTTGCCGGGAGGTTTCAAGAGGATGCAATCAAACAAGAACGGCAACAAGCAAGGGAATGACGAAGTGGCAAGTCATAGGATCAATATATAAGATGCAAGCTCGGAACCAAGGTTGCCTTTCAAGACAAGCAACATGATGTTGAAAGCTCGACGTAAGTCATGCTCACACACTGAAGAATTCGTGCACTAGAGAAGGACGAGGTAGCATAGTCAAAGACAACAAGACCAGGATGCAGGCGATAGTCTAGGAATGGACAGAATGAGTTCAGAATTTCCTAGTAAAAATACTAGGGGTATTTGATTTGTAGGGTGGAATAATTTCACTAGTCGGTGTCCTTGGTTGATAACAACCCAGAACCCGTAGAGTGATTACGACAAGGAAAGACATTACTCCAACAAAGTTAGTAAGATGTGGTGCAATGGCAAGACATCTCTGAGATACCAGGGGGTAATTGTGATGCCCCCGATTCAATCGTACACTAATCATGCACGCAAATGTGTACGATCAAGATCAAGGACTCACGGGAAGATATCACAACACAACTCTAAAACATAAATAAGTCATACAAGCATCATAATACAAGCCAGGGGCCTCGAGGGCTCGAATACAAGTGATCGATCATAGATGAGTCAGTGGAAGCAACAATATCTGAGTACAGACATAAGTTAAACAAGTTTGCCTTAAGAAGGCTAGCACAAACTAGGATCTGAGATCGAAAGAGGCGCAGGCCTCCTGCTGGATCCTCCTAACTACTCACAGTGGTCGTCGATTGGGCTGCATGTAGTAGTAGGCACCTCCGGTGTAGTAGGAGTCGTCGACGGTGGCGTCTGGCTCCTGGGCTCCAACATCTAGTTGCGACAACCAAGTAGAAGGGAAGGGGGGAAAGGGGGAGAAAAGCAACCGTGAGTACTCATCCAAAGTACTCGCAAGCAAGGAGCAACACTACATATGCATGGGTATATGTGTATAGGGCCATATCGGTGGATTGAACTGCAGAATGCCAGAATAAGAGGGGGATAACTAATCATGTCGAAGACTACGCCCGGCAGCCTCAGTCTTGCGACATGTAGGAGAGAATAGATGAAGTCCTCCAAGTAGCATCGCATAGCATAATCCTACCCGCGATCCTCCTCGTCGCCTGTTGAAGAGCGATCACCGGGTTGTATGTGGCACTTGGAAGGTGTGTTTTATTAAGTATCCGGTTCTAGTTGTCATAAGGTTAAGGTACAACTCCAAGTCGTCACATTATCAAGATCACGGCTATTCGAATAGATTAACTTCCTGCAGGGTGTACCACATAGCCCAACACGCTTGATCCCATTTGGCGGACACACTTTCTGGGTCATGCCCGGCCATGGAAGATCAACACGTTGCAGCCCCACCTAGGCCAACAGAGAGGTCAGCACGCCGGTCTAAACCTAAGCGCACAGGGGTCTGGGCCCATAGCCCTTAGCACACCTGCGTTGCGAGGGCGGCCAAAGCGTAACTAGCCCCTTAATACAAGAGCAGGCTTACGTTCCAATCCGGTAGCCGCTTCGATCGGCCGACGTCACGAAGGCTTCGGTGATACCACGATGCCGAGTGCCCATAACTGTTCAGCGTAGTTGGTTAGTGCGTATAGGCCAAGAGCAGACTCGGATCAAATACCAAGACCTCGTTAAGCGTGTTAAGTATCCGCGAATGCGAGCAGGGCCAGGCCCACCTCTCTCCTAGGTGGTCTCAACCTGCCACAATAAGCTCATACAAAGAAATAGTCGGGGGCCGTCAGGAACCCAGGCCCACCTCTACCGGGATGGAGCCACCTGTCCTTTTAGGCCCCTCATCAGAATCACTTGCGGGAACTCAACGAGCTGACCCGACTTTAGTCACCACATGTGTCATGTATAAAGTATATAGAATATACCCGTAATCACCTCTCTAGTGATCACGGCCCGATAGTATAGCATGGCAGACGGACAATAATGTAGGGCCACTGATGAAACACTAGCCTCCTATACTAAGCATGTAGCAGTGCAGGTAAAGGTAACAACAGTAGTAGCAAGGACAGGCTATGCATCAGGATAGGATTAACGGAAAGCAGTAACATGCTACACTACTCTAATGCAAGCAGTATAGAAGAGAATAGGCGATATCTGGTGATCAAGGGGGGGGGGGCTTGCCTGGTTGCTCAGACAAGAAGGAGGGGTCGTCGGTGACGTAGTCGACCACAGGGGCATCAGCATCGTCACGGGGTCTACCGAAGAGAAAAGGGGGAGAAACAGTAAATACATAGCAAGCAAGTGCATAACATGATAACAGGCAGAGCTAGACGTGTTCTAACGCGGTATGAGGTGATACGGGTGAAGGGGGAAACATCCGGGAAAATATCCCCGGTGTTTCACGTTTTTGGACAGATGAACCGGAGGGGGAAAGTTGTGAGTTCGATAGGTTAGGGAGGTGTAGTGGACGAACGGGCAGCGTATCCGGATTCGTCTCGTCGTTTTGAGCAACTTTCATGTACAAAGTATTTTCATACGAGTTATGGTTTATTTTATATTAATTTTAAAAGATTTAAAATGATTTTCTAATTTCTGGATTTAATTTAATTTGAAAATAAATTTGTATTTAGAGGCTATGGGTGCACAGGAAGTGTACCAGAGTGTGTCTAAGGGGCTGACAGGTGGGGCCCTGGTCAAATATCCAGTCAGCGTTTGACAGGACCGTTGACTGGTCAAAAGGGCCCATGGGACCCGCATGTCATTGATACATGTTTTACCAAACAACATTTGATTAACTAATCTGGTTGATTAGGTTATTAAGCAGGTTATTTAAGTTAACTAATTAACTTACTAACTAAGTAATTAATTAATTAACAATTATTATTTAGTTAATCCTTTTTTTTGTTTTATTTTTGGGCGTGGGCCCCATCATCATAAACACGAGGGCCTATCGAGGCGTCGGATTCTGAGCACGGGTGTGCGGGCGCTAAGCGCTTGGCCTTCGCCAGCCATCCATGGCCTTGATGGGCGCCAGCGGCCATGACAAGCTGCGGCGGCCGTGGGGAAGGGGAGCAGCAGCACGGCCGCACCGGTGCGTGGCAACGGTGGTGCTAGGCAGCAGCGGTGAAGGTGGTGGGGGTGCCTGGACGAGGCCGGAGAAGATGGCACGGGCACGAGGTGCGCGAGGGGACCACGGGCGCGACGACGAATGGCGACACGGGGCAGCGTGGGCGAGGGCGAGCGGGGGCGGGGTTCGCGCAGGCGGGGAAAGGAGGAGGTTGGAGGTTTCCTCACCCTCCGCTCGTAGTTGTTCGGGCGGCGAGGGTCGATGGCGCTCGTTGGGGAGGAGGATGGGGACGAGCGGCGGAGACGGGGAGCGGTCCGGCGACGATGTGGCATCCGCGAGGTGGGCGCGGGACGAGGCAGTGACGTCGGGGGCGACGGTGACGAAGAGGAGGCAGTCCGTCGAAGGAGGAGACGCGTCGAGCTCCGGGCGGCGAGGATCCAGCGACCGGGGCGGCGGCGTGGTTCGGTTCCTTGGGTCGAGCGGCGGGGCGGCGTCGGCAGTGGTGTAGCGTCGGGCGGTGGGGTCGGGGGCAGCGAGGTAGCAGCGTCTGGTCGAGCGGGCGAGAGAGTGAGGCTCGATCCCGATCCAGAGGAGGATCGGGGAAGGAGAGTGGGCGAGTGGGGAGTGGGGTGTCGGTGCCTAGGGTTTCGGCACCGGGGAGTTAAGGGAGTGGGGTGGGCGGCGGTTGGGCCTTTGCCCGATTGGCTGGTGGCTTTCTTTGGGCGAGCCCGATGATGGGGGTTTGCTTTTCTTTTTTTATTTCTTTTTACTTATTTTCTTTACTATTTTCAGTTAAAGTTTCTTTTATTTTAGTTCATAAAATACCCTGTCAGCACCTAAATTAGTATTACTAATCAGTCCACTGCCACAATTATTTTGGGCACACTACTAATTTAGTTTTATTATTATAACTTTATAAAAGGCATCTAATTAATTGTTTTTGCTGTAATTTCTATTACTTTAGTGCATTTTAAATATTTTATTAAAAGATAATTTATCCACCAATATTTACTAAGGATTATTTGACACATTAGGAACAATTTAGTTTTGACTTTTGAAAACTTTAATTGTTTAACTTAAATTCAAATTTTGAATATGAATCGTTTCGAACTAACGCGAGATTATCAACAGTAATCCGAGGTGACGTGGAATCGTTAACATGGGGTTACTGTAGCCTAATTATCCGGGCGTCACAAAGACGCTCCAAGCAAAACACATATCATGTGGTGAATAAAAATATAGCTCCAAGTAAAGTTACCGATGGACGAAGACGAAAGAGGGGATGCCTTCCGGGGCATCCCCAAGCTTTGGCTTTTTGGTGTCCTTAGATTTACCTTGGGGAGCCTTGGGCATCCCCAAGCTTAGGCTCTTGACACTCCTTGTTCCATAATCCATCAAGTCCTTACCCAAAACTTGAAAACTTCACAACACAAAACTTAGCAGAAAATCTCGTGAGATCCGTTAGCGAAAGAAAACAAAACACCACTTGAAGGTATTGTAATGAACTCATTCTTTATTTATATTGGTGTTAAACCTACTGTATTCCAACTTCTCTATGGTTTATAAACTATTTTATTAGCCATAGATTCATCAAAATAAGCAAACAACACATGAAAAACAGAATCTGTCAAAAACAGAACAGTCTATAGTAATCTGTAACTAAGACAAACTTTTGGAACTCAGAAAAATCCACAAAAATAGGACGGCCTAGATAATTTTTTTATTGATCTTCTGCAATTGGAATCAATATTTTATCACGTTCTGGTGATTTTTAACAATTATTTTCATGAACATAAAGTTTCTGCAATTTTCAGCAAGATCAAATAACTATCATCCAAGAAGATCCTATAGGTTTAACTTGACACAAACACTAATTAAAACATAAAAAAATCTAACCAGAGGCTAGATAAAAGATTTATTCCTAAGCAGAACCAAAAGGCAAAAAACTAAAAATAAAATTGGGTTGCCTCCCAACAAGCGCTATCGTTTAACGCCCCTAGCTAGGCATAAAAGCAAGGATAGATCTAAGTATTGCCATCTTTGGTAGGCAATCCATAAGTGGCTCTCATAATAAATTCGTAAGGTAATTTAATCTTATTTCTAGGGAAGTGTTCCATGCCTTTCCTTAACGGAAATTGGAATCTAATATTCCCTTCCTTCATATCAATAATTGCACCAATCGTTCTAAGGAAAGGTCTACCAAGAATAATAGGACATGAAGGATTGCAATCTATATCAAGAACAATAAAATCTACGGGCACATAGTTCCTATTTGCAACAATAAAAACATCATTAATTCTTCCCATATGTTTCTTAATGGTGGAATCTGCAAGATGTAAGTTTAAATGGCAATCATCAATTCACGGAACCTAACAAATCACATAAAGTTTTTGGAACCGTGGAAACACTAGCTCCCAAATCACACAAAGCATAGCATTCATGAACTTTAATTTTAATTTTAGTAGTAGGTTCCCACTCATCATAAAGTTTTCTAGGGATACAAACTTCCAACTCAAGTCTTTCTTCATAAGATTGCATTAAAGCATCAACGATATGTTTAGTAAAAGCTTTATTTTGACTATATGCATGAGGAGAATTTAGCAAGGATTGCAACATGGAAATACAATCTATCAAAGAGAAATTATCATAATTAAATTCCTTTAAATCCAAGATAGTGGGTTCATTGATATCTAAAGTTTTGACCTCTTCAATCCCACTTTTACCAATTTTTGCGTCAAGATCTAAAAACTCAGAATTTCTGGGACGCCTTCTAACTAAAGTTGAATCATCTCCAGTCCCATCATTATCAAGATTCATATTGCAAAACAACGATTTAATGGGGGACACATCAATAACTTTTAGATCTTCATCTTTATTCTCATAAAAATTAGAAGAACACGCTTTTACAAAGTTATCTTTCTTAGCATGCATCCTAGCAGTTCTTTCTTTGCACTCATCAATGGAAATTCTCATAGCTTTTGTGAGACTCATTGATATCATGCTTAGGTGGAATAGATATAAGTTTCAAAGAATCAACATCGAGAGAAATTCTGTCCATGTTCGTAGCCAATTCGTCAACTTTAAGCAATTTTTCTTCAAGCAAAGCATTGAAATTCTTTTGAGAAATCATAAATTCTTTAACACTAGTCTCAAATTCAGAGGTAATCTTATTAAAATTTCCATAAGAGTTGTCGTAGGAATTACGAATTACTAGGGAACGGCCTAGGATTAAAGTTTCCTCTATGGCTCTATACGCGTTGTTACTAAAATTATTCCTACCAACAAAATTCACATCCATAGATTCATCATTATTCTCAATCAAGGTAGACAAGGGCATATCATTAGGATAAGAAGAAACACTCTTATTAGCAAATGATTTCATAAGTTCATCCATCTTTCCACTCAAAACATTAGTTTCTTCTATCGCATGCACCTTTTTACTAGTAGATCTTTTAGTGCGCCATTGAGAATAATTAACCATAATATTATCTAGGAGTTTAGTAGCTTCTCCTAAAGTGATTTCCATAAAAGTGCCTCCCGCGGCCGAATCTAAAAGATTTCTATAAATTCAATCCGGCATAATTTTTTTGTATAATCAACCACAAATTCAAACCATGAGTAGGGCAATTATGTATCATTAATGTCATCCTCTCCCAAGCTTGTGCAACATGTTCATGATCAAGTTGCTTAAAATTCATAATGTCGTTTCTAAGAGAGATGATCTTAGCGGAAGGAAAATACTTAGAGATAAAAGCATCTTTGCACTTATTCCAAGAATCAATACTATTTTAGGCAAATACGAAAACCAAGTTTTAGCACGATCTCTAAGCGAAAACGAAAATAGTTTCAACTTAACAATATCATTGTCCACATCTTTCTTCTTTTGCATATCACACAAATCAACAAAGCTATTTAGATGGGTAGCGGCATCTTCACTAGGAAGGCCGGCGAATTGATCTTTCATGACAAGATTTAGCAAAGCATTAATTTCACAAGATTCGACATCGGTAAGAGGAGCAATCAGAGTGCTAAGAAAATCGTTGTTGTTGGTATATGCAAAGTCACACAATTTAGTATTATCTTGAGCCATCGTGACAAGCAAGCAATCCAACACACGAGCAAACAAGAGGCAAGCAAAAAAGAGGCGAACGGAAAGAGAGGGCGAATAAAACGGCAAGGGTGAAGTGAGGGAGAGGAAAACGAGAGGCAAATGGCAAATAATGTAATGCGAGGGATAAGAGTTTGTGATGGGTACTTGGTATGTCTTGACTTGTGCGTAGACTCCCCGGCAATGGTGCCAGAAATCCTTCTTGCTACCTCTTGAGCAATGCGTTGGTTTTCCCTTGAAGAGGAAAGGGTGATGCAGTAAAGTAGCATAAGTATTTCTCTCAGTTTTTGAGAACCAAGGTATCAATCCTGTAGGAGACTACGCTCGAGTCCCACGCACCTGCACAAACAAATAAGAACCTCGCAACCAACGCGATAAAGGGGTTGTCAATCCCTTCACGGCCACTTACGAGAGTGAGATCTGATAGATATGATAAGATAATATTTTTGGTATTTTATGATAAAGAGTAAAAGTAAAAAAAACAAAATAAACGGTAATAAAAATAGCTTGTTGACGGGAGATTAATATGATGGAAAATAGACCCGGGGGCCATTGGTTTCACTAGTGGCTTCTCTCAACATAGCATAACTATTACGGTGGGTAAACGAGTTACTGCCGATCAATTTATAGAATTGAGCATAGTTATGAGAATATCTAGGTATGATCATGTATATAGGCATCACGTCCGTGACAAGTAGACCAAAACGATTCTGCATCTACTACTATTACTCCACACATCGACCGCTATCCAACATGCATCTAGAGTATTAAGTTCATAAGAACAGAGTAACGCTTTAAGCAAGATGACATGATGTAGAGGGATAAACTCATGCAATATGATATAAACACCATCTTTTATCCTCGATGGCAACAATACAATACGTGCCTTGCTGCCCTCGTCACATCGGGAAAGGACACCGCAAGATTGAACCCAAAGCTAAGCACTTCTCCCATTGCAAGAAAGATCAATATAGTAGGGCAAACCAAACTGATAATTCGAAGAGACTTGCAAAGGTAACCAATCATACATAAAAGAATTCAGAGAAGATTCAAATATTGTTCATAGATAACCTTGATCATAAACCCACAATTCATCGGATCTCGACAAACACACCACAAAAGAAGAGTTACATCAAATAGATCTCCAAGAGAATCGAGGAGAACTTTGTATTGAGATCCAAAGAGAGAGAAGAAGACATCTAGCTAATAACTATGGACCCGAAGGTCTGAGGTAAACTACTCACACATCATCGGAGAGGCTATGGTGTTGATGTAGAATCCGTCCATGACCAATGCCCCCTCCGGGGCAGGAAAAAGGCCCCAAGATGGGATCTCACTGCATGAGAAGGTTGCGGCGGTGGAATTAGGTTTTCGTGGGCGCTTCTGATAGTTTGGGGGTATGTAGGTATATATAGGAGGAAGAAGTAGGTCCGTGGAGCCACGAGGGGCCCACGAGGGTGGAGGGCGCGCCCAGGGGGGTAGGCACGCCCCCCTGCCTCGTGGCCTCCTTGTCGGTTGCTTGACATGCACTCCAAGTCCTCTGGATCACGTTTGTTCCAAAAATCACGTTCCCGAAGGTTTCATTCCATTTGGACTCTGTTTGATATTCTTTTTCTGTGAAACACTGAAATAGGCAAAAAAACAGCAATTTGGGCTGGGCCTCCGGTTAATAGGTTAGTCCCAAAAATAATATAAAAGTGTATAAATAAGCCCATTAAACATCCAAAACAGAATATATAATAGCATGGAACAATCAAAAATTATAGATACGCTGGAGACGTATCAAGCATCCCCAAGCTTAATTCCTGCTCGTCATCGAGTAGGTAAATGATAAAAACAGAATTTTTGATGTGGAATGCTACCTAGCATATTCCTTAATGTAATTCTCTTTTTTGTGGTATGAATATTCAGAAAGATTCAAGATAAAATTCTAATATTGGCATAAAAATAATAATACTTCAAGCATACTAACTAAGCAATCATGTCTTCTCAAAATAACATGACCAAAGAAAGTTATCCCTACAAAATCATATAGTGTGGCTATGTTCTATCTTCATCACACAAAGTATTTAATCATGCACAACCCCGATGACAAGCCAAGCAATTGTTTCATACTTTTGATGTTCTCAAACTTTTTCAATCTTCATGCAATGTATGAGCGTGAGCCATGGACATAGCACTATATGTGGAATAGAATGGTGGTTGTGGAGAAGACAAAAAAGGAGAAGATAGTCTCACATCAACTAGGCATATCAATGGGCTATGGAGATGCCCATCAATAGATATCAATGTGAGTGAGTAGGGATTGCCATGCAACGGATGCACTAGAGCTATAAGTGTATGAAAGCTCAATAAAAGATACTAAGTGGGTGTTCATCCAACTCGCTTGCTCACGAAGACCTAGGGCATTTTGAGGAAGGCCATCATTGGAATATACAAGCCAAGTTCTATAATGTAAAATTCCAACTAGTATATGAAAGTGACAACATAGGAGACTCTCTATCATGAAGATCATGGTGCTACTTTTGAAGCACAAGTGTGGTAAAAGGATAGTAACATTGTCCCTTCTCGCTTTTTCTCTCATTTTTCTATTTGGGCCTTTTATCTTTTTTTATGTCCTCTTCTCTTTTTTTCGTCCGGAGTCTCATCCCGACTTGTGGGGAAATCATAGTCACCATCGTCCTTTCCTCACTTGGGACAATGCTCTAATAATGATGATCATCACACTTTTATTTACTTACAACTCAAGAATTACAATTCAATACTTAGAACAAAAATATGACTCGATGTGAATGCCTCCGGCGGAGTACCGGGATATGCAATGAATCAAGAGTGACATGTATAAAAATTATGAATGATGGCTTTGCCAAAAATATGATGTCAACTACATGATCATGCAAAGCAATATGACAATGATGAAGCGTGTCATAGCAAACGGAACGGTGGTAAGTTGCATGGCAATATATCTCAGAATGGCTATGGAAATGCCATAATAGGTAGGTATGATGGCTGTTTTGAGGAAGGTATATGGTGGGTGTATGATACCGGTGAAAAGTATGCGGTATTAGAGAGGCTAGCAATGGTGGAAGAGTGAGAGTGCGTATAATCCATGGACTCAACATTAGTCATAAAGAACTCATATACTTGTTGCAAAAATCTATTAGGTATCAAAACAAAGTATTACGCGCATGCTCCTAGGGGGATAGATTGGTAGGAAAATACCATCGCTCGTCCCCGACCGCCACTCATAAGGAAGACAATCAATAAATAAATCATGCTCCGACTTCATCACATAACGGTTCACCATACGTGCATGCTACGGGAATCACAAACTTTAACACAAGTATTTCTCAAATTCACAACTACTCAACTAGCATCACTCTAATATCACCATCTCATATCTCAAAACAATTATCAAGCATCAAACTTCTCATAGTATTCAACACACTTATAAGAAAGTTTTTACTAATCTTGGATGCCTATCACTTTAGGACTAATTTCTCAATTTAAGCAAATTACCATGCTGTTTTGTAGGGCTCTCAAAATAATATAAGTGAAGCATGAGAGAACAATAGTTTCTATAAAACAAAACCACCGTCGAGCTCTAAAAGAAACGAACTCCACCGTGTACCCACGCGGGTGTGGCCGGTAACGAGACGCGAGTACGTGCGGCCTGCGTGCTCCTCTTCTTTAGGTGTAGGTACGTATGTGGGTGGGTGTGAGAGCGATGGTTTGTGTGAAACAGAGGCAATGTGTCGATGATATCTCAAACAAAAAAAATTAACATATGCAATGTGTGTGAAATTGAGTCATGGACGTGAGATATTGATAGAATCGAAAACAGGGATGAAGTGTGTGGCTGCGCGATCGATAAAGAGTGCCATCGAATTTGAGTTTGCCCACATCAAAGATACATGGTGGCTGGCCTACTAGAACTTGAGAGGGCAGAGGTGCAGTTTTTCTCTGTGGCATGGATACCTACCTACAACATTCGACTATCGGTGTGTGGGGGAGGCGAGACCGATCGACTAGTATATGTCTGGGGAAGGAGAGGGACCTAGCTATGTATTGAGGGAGATCGATCGACATCCATGGATATTTGTTGCGGAGGAATAAGGTTGGGAGAAAGACAAAGGTAGAGTGTCGGAGGGTTGGTGGTGGAGTGGCGTCTCACAAATGGTGGGAGAGGCCTGCTAGACAAACGGAGGGTATGCGTGCAATATCAATAAGAAAGGGCGGGGATGTCTATCTGTCTATGCACGTGCGTGTGAGAGACGGGTCGGGAGGTATGAAAGGATGATGAGGGGAGACGGTATGGTTGTGGTAAGCATACGTAACTACATAGAAAGATCAACCATCGTGTGTCCGAGAAAGGGAGAGAGATAACTAATGAGGTAAGTCTATCGGTGCGTGGGGAAAACAAATTATAGTCGACCTGGCTATATGTAGGGAGATCTGTACGTATACATGCATGCATGTGTTAGAAGCAAATAAGGTCCGGAGAGACAGACATGGGGAGAGGGGTGCGGCTAGGAGGTGGTGCGAGAGGCCTACTATGTCGAGGGGGAGGAGTGTGCGAGTATGAGATCGATGAAAAGAGGGGCGGGAGTGTGCACCTGCGTGGAACCGTATTGGACATAGGGGGCATGGACGGTGAGAAGAGAAGAGGGGAAGTATGTGTTTGTGGTAGGCACACTTGACTAGAGAGGTATATCGACCGGTGTGTGCCGGAAAGAAGGAGTCGGGGGGCCTACACACACGGCGGGTGAACGACCTCAAGATAAGCCTACACACACGGCGGGTGAACGACCTAAAGATAAATAACGAAAGTTCGCAATGGAGGGGATGCTGAGGGAGGGTGAGAGGGGGGCGGGCGTGTGCATGCACGATAGAAAGTTAGCGCTAGCTAGCTACAAAGAGAAGAGAATCGTGAAGGTGTAAAAGACGAACAAAGATCATAATTGTTTATAAAAAAGTGGATACAGATACTTGAAGAAGATATCATAATGTAGAACATTGATTATAATTTGGGCTAATGTGTGGCTTTTGCAGCTCAGGGCTAAAAACTTGTCATAATGTAGGGGGCGGGGCACTATACTTCATGTGATAAACATGGTGTACGTATGGAACATGGTTTAGATTATGAATATATAGTTAGTACATCAAATGTACTATTATTTGGAATCAACATCAAGTGTATTCAAAAATAGAATTCGAGTTCATATAGTACACATAGTTCATATCTATCTCTATAGTAATCATGTGGTGTGTTATTAAGGTAATACACGAATGATGGTTGAAGTTGGCAACAATCATGATTGTAGATTCTTATTGAAATAGAGAAACGAATTCAAATTCAGTTCGAATTGCAGCGGTAGTATAGACATTTGGAATGCACTAAAATGTTGGTATGAGTAGGTTACATGCATTATACAGCCAGCGAAAAAATTTAATTGGACATAACATGGATTCATACTCCCTCCTTCCATCTATATAGGGCCTAATGCGTTTTTTAAGACCGCCTTTGACTATTGACAAGATTAATAGTACATGACATGCACAGTGTGAAAATTATATCATTGAAAGCTCCTTTCACACATGAATTTAACGGTGTGCTTTGTGTAAGTTGTATGTCATATATTATTGCTCTAATATTTGGTCAAAGTTAGCCTCAAAAAACGCATTAGGCCCTATATAGATGGAAGGAGGGAGTAGCTTTGAATAGCATTTGTATAGTAAAAAGGGATAAGACTCTCTCTTTGTGTGGTGTGAATAGTTTTTTTTTGTTTTTTTCGTTGAGGGAAGTGCGAATTGATTTGGTACGTACAAGTACAATATTACACGTTAGGCTTGTCCCTAAAATTCATCCCGCGCCTTGTTATATCCCGAAAATTCAGATATCGTGCTCCCAAAACTGGCGCCTTCACAACCCGCCTTGCTATCCCAAAATTACAACGCGAAAACTCCCTCCATTGCCAAATCCCGACATGCGAAATCCCCCTTCTAACCCTGAGCCGAAAGGGCCGCTAATTCAAATCGGTGGGGGTACTTTTGTAACACACCCTACATTTTGGACAAGCACGTCCCTAAGTCATGGTTCCCCCTCCCATCGCCTCCTTTTCTCCATTCAAAATCCCATGCCGCCATAACCTCTCCGCTCCGACCCTTGAAACCCCACCCTCCTCCGTCCGCCACCTCACCGCTGCCCACCGGAGCCTCTTCCCGACGACGTCCCATCAAGAATAGCTCGACGTCCCTCATCCACCTCCCCGGATGAGGATCCGTCGTCCATCTCGTTGTCTCGCCGGTTTAGCCGCCCCGTCCTCCACCTCCAAGGAGCTGCTCCGACGATCGCGGCTGCTCCATCCCCATAGCGCCGCCTTAACTTGCTCCACCCGAACCGCAGCATCCTCACCGACTCCTCGGACGAAGATGAGGCCTACTCGGCGCCACCAAAGAGGTTGTACACTCATCGCATCGCACCTTCTCCTTAACTCGACCTCAGGGGGGTGCAGGTTGAAAATAACTGCAGGCCCTCCCTAAACTACATGTCAAGTGCCTCTCTGCTACCATTGCGTTCAGTTTCGACAGTAACATTCAGATTCCACAGTAAATTTCAGTTTCGACAGTTAAGTTCAGAGTCAACAGTTTTTACCTCATCTGTTGTAGTCAGGTGGTTTTTGGTGATGTAGATTTTACATCTATTTTACATCATCTATTGGAGATGCTATTAGAATCCCACTTGAGATTAACGATGCCTGTCTTGTGCTGCTTCAGCCTTGACGTCTTACAGCTCACCAGAGCTGCTCCAACGACAGAATGATCCATCACAACAGAGCAGTGCCTTGGACTCCGTCTACAGATTCCTCAGATCTTCCTCCACACCTCCGACAGCCACCTCTGCCTCAACTTCTTCAGTGACCAACCCAATGATGCTAAGGTCAACACGGCTATGGCAAAGAGGTTGTACAGTTGTTGCATCACTTATTACTCTACATTCATGTCGACCCATTAGGGCTATTTTGGTTCAACGGAAAAACATAGCAATAGGAAATTTTCCTATGGCACTCTACTATTCAATTATTCATGCATTTTGTTGAAAGGAATGGAGCAAAACATCCACCTGGGCCTACTTTTCAAAATCCTATGCATGAAAACAAGACCAAGTGCATTAATGGCAGAATAACATTCTAACTGTACACGCTTTCATATGGTTTCACTTTATTTTGGCTATGTTTCTTTGCATTCCTCTGCTCTTCCAATTCCTGTGAACCAAACACCCAAGTTGACAGAAATCCCGTGTTTACAAATGTTGTGTTCACCATGTGCATTCCTATCCTATTCCGGTGTTTTTCCTATCCCTGCGTTTTAAGAATCATGCAAGCCAAATGAGCCCTTACAGAATTACTTCAATTACAGGTAGGTGTCGAAGGAAACTTTGTGTGGTTTGTCCTGCTCCTGTCGTGTCATCGTCCACCTCACCTGAGTTGCTCCATCCACAGAAGCATCCACCAAACCAGACATCACGACTCCTGACCGTCTTTCGCCGCCTCAGATCTCCTTCCCTGCCGTCGGCACCCACCGCAACGGCATCACCATCATCGACTCAGCAGATGAACCTGAGGAGTACACGGGTCCACAAGAGAGGTCGCACTCTTTTGTTTCTGCTTATGTTATGCATTGCTTAAAATTACCTACTACTTTATCATCATGTTCACCTCTTAGACTCCAAGTCAGGTCCAAATTAATGTTCAAACTTGAGTTCTAAATTAGTTGTGGGCCACATATCGAGGCAACAATGAATAGTATCTCTGTCTAATATCTGGTTCACCCGGGGCATGCCTATGTTGTTCATCTTGGGTGGGAAACAAATAGTAAAGCAATCATCATCTCTCTTTTTACTAAATTAAAGCAATCATCAGCCTGCTATCATTATTTTTGGATCCATCCACTGGTTGTTACCATCACACTAGATTTCTGCATGCTCTCCTTACATAATCTCACCATATTTTTTTTCATATGCATGTCAGATATTGTACACAGTCATGCTGAACATGTTGAGAAAAAGAGAAGAGTTCTGCGCGACAATACAATGTCATGTAGACATCGCTCCATGGAGGGTTCAATGGCAAACCCTCCCCCCTCTCTAGATTGTAATCCATAGGAAGATATCTGTTCTGAGGCGGATTCATACGCAGCTGGCCACTCCTATTTACCCCCAAGGTGTTTGCTCTACCTTGGCATGATGATGTTAGTCATATCATGCATATGTTGCCTTGCAGCGCCTACTTTTGACATCATATATGTCATCTGCTTAGTTTAGACATGTTTTGTAATGCCACCTGTTTAGTTTCTATATCATATATGGGAATTATGCAGTCTCATGTCTTTTAGCCAGCCATAATATATGTGAAATGTGCAATGACACCCTCTTTAACCAGGCATCATATATTTGAATGATATCTTGCCCATCCTTTTCTTCATTACATTTCCATTTGTTGACAATGCTTGTACATTAAACTACTCTTCTTGTGAATCAGCCATTTGGGGGGAGATGGAAAAATCTGGAGTGAAAACAAGGCCTTCAGAGCAGATAGTGCTACCTGTCGAAGCAGATCTCTTGTTGGGACCCGATAGCTCCTCGGAGATGGATTCAGAGATAGATGACCAGTCCTATTCCCCCACCGAGGTGTATGCTCTAACTTGGCACGGCTATACTGCTCATATCATGCATATGGTGTCTTGCATTGCATAGTTTAGACATCATATACACAATATTCAACACCATGTTCTTAGTTCAGACATCATATCGAATGACCTCTGTTTAGCATATAAATCACATATGTGAATTAAATCATGCGATCCTGATTACTTAGATAACATGTATGTGAATTTTGTCATGCGATCCTGTTTAGTTATTTATCATATCCCAGAATTATGTTATGCTATGCTATCCAGTTTAGATAGACATCATATATGTGAAATTATGTCATGCTATCCATTTTTGTTAAACAATATACATGTCAACTATTTCATGCCCTCTTTTTTCCACACTACCTATTGCATCTGTCTCTCATACAATGTATGTACATTCAACTATGCTTCCTGTTTATCAGCCATTTGAATTGGAGCGGGTGATGCCAGTATCTAGCGGAGTAAAAACATGGTCTTCAAATAAAACAGTGCTACCTCTTGGTGGAGATAGCACCCCGGTTGTACATGCATGAGAACCAGCCCTACCACACATAACCTGACTCTCTAAATTGTACCCCTCATGCGATGGATGAGAACCAGCTTCACCCAATATAACCCTAACCCCAAGAGATAGTAACCCAGTTCATGTTGATACAAGACCATCTCCACCACAGTAGCTCTCAAACAAGAAGCGATTAGTAAGGCAGCTCCAGTGCCCAAAGGGCCAAGATTAACAATGAACCCCAACTCCACCGGTTAGTACGCCTATTCACGTGGAGGAAGCACAACCACCGATCGTAGTTTAGCATCTATCGCATTTGATGTTGTTAAATCCTATGTGCGTATCTTCCCATCTTGGAAATATTATCACGAAGATGAAGGAAAATGCCGATTGCAGGTGTTTGTCTAGGAGTTATGTGTAAGTAATGTTATTCATGGCAATTACTTTGCTTTGTCCCATACATTCTACCTCCATGATGGTTATAATACAACAAATTTTCCCTTTTTTCACTATAGAGAAGGACCGATTTGGAAACTCAGGATGAGGTAACCTGTGCTAATACCTCTGCTATCTTCAAGAATGCTTGGTGGCGATCGAATTACACAAGAAAAGCGTACTTCACCGGCAAACAAACTCATCAAATTCCCTTTACGTTCTCTGAGACACATTCTTTGGATGATGATCGGGAACGCCTTTGTTCTATCTTGGTCCCGAACCAAGAATGTGGTAAGGTCTATGAGCTCATTTTCTATTTTTAAGTACTATATTCTTGCGTCTTACTATACTCTGTTCATGTAGAACAAGTGCTTAAACCTAAAGAACAACTATTCTAATTTAAGATTCCATTGCTATCGTGCATACTGCTTTGCTCTTGTATCATTGTATTTACTCATACAAACTTTTTTTAAATTAAAGGATCCAATTGAAACTCCAATGCCACAACAGGTATGTTCACACATGTTTCTTTAATAGGTTTGCTCTTATCAATAGCTCTGTTGATTTCAATTTCAATTGTGTATACAGTTGACTTCTCATATCATGCACATTACTAGCATCACAACAGAGCCAATAGTGTTATTTGATACGTCTCCAGCGTATCTATAATTTTTTATTGTCCCATGCTGTTTTATTATCAATCTGGGATGTTTTATAATCATTTTATAGTCATTTAATATCATTTTTGGTGCTAACCTATTAACATAGTGCCAAGTGACAGTTGTTGTTTCTTCCATGTTTTTTACATCGCAGAAAATCAATACCAGATGGAGTCCAAATGCCATGAGACTCCACGATGATTTTTTATGGGCTAGATGGAAGACGTTGGGCCCTGGTTGCACCCGGGGGGTCCCTAGGAGGGGACAACCCACCAGGGCATGCCAGGAGGCCCATGCACGCCCCAGTGGGTTGTGCCCACCTCAGGTGCCCCCGGACCGCCTCTTTGCTCTATAAATACCCCAAAAATACCAGAACCCTAGAAGCGTCGACGAAATATTCATCCAAATTACCGCAGAGTCCAAAACCACCAGATCCAATCTAGACACCATCTCGGATGGGGTTCACCACCTCCATTGGTGCCTCTCCGATGATGCGTGAGTAGTTATTTGTAGACCTTCAGGGCCGTTGTTAGTAGCTCGATGTCTTTTTCTCTCTCGCTGAATTCTCAATACAATGGTCTCTTGGAGATCCATATGATGTAACTCTTTTTGCAGTGTGTTTGTTGGGATCTGATGAACTTTGAATTTATGATCAGTCATATCTTTTTATATCCATAAAAGTTATTTGAGTTTCTTTGATCTCTTATATGCATCATCTCTTATAGCCTCGTATTTCTTCTCCGATATTTGGGTTTTGTTTGGCCAACTTGATCTATTTATCTTGCAATGGGAAGAGGTGCCCGGTAGTGGGTTCGGTCTTATGGTGCTTGATCCCAGTGACAGAAAGGGAACCGACACGTATGTTTTGTTGCTACCAAGGATAAAAAGATGGGATCTATATCTAACGCAATAGATAAACGGATCTTGTCTACATCATGTCATTGTTCTTATTGCATTACTCTGTTTTTCCATGAACTTAATACACTAGATGCATGCTGGATAGCGGTCGATGTGTGGAGTAATAGTAGTAGATGCAGGAAGGAGTCGGTCTACTAATCTTGGACGTGATGCCTATGTAATGATCATTGCCTGGATATCATCATAATTATGTGAGGTTATATCAATTTCCCAACAGTAATTTGTTTACCCACCGTTTGCTATGAGAAGCCACTAGTGAAACCTACGGCCCCCAGGTCTTCTTCCTCATATATTTGCTTGTGATCTACTTTTCCTTTGCATTTTTATTCAGATCTATTAAACCAAAAATACAAAAATACTTTTCTGCACTTTATTTTATTTGCGATATGTTATTTTAATCTACTACAATTTTCTGGCATACCCAAAAGGGATTGACAACCCCTTTAACACGTGGGGTTGTTATTTGTGTGCAGGTGTTGTTTACGTTGTGTTGCTTGGTTCTCCTACTGGTTCGATAACCTTGGTTTCTTCACTGAGGGAAATACCTACCGTCGTTGTGCTGCATCATCCCTTCCTCTTTGGGGAAATACCGATGTAGCTCGGAGAGTAATCAAAAGGAATTTCTAGCGTTGTTGCTGGGGAGGATCTTCATCATAACCAGGTTCCTAATCACAAATCTCATCTCCTCGCAATTTACATTATTTGCCATTTGCCTCTCGTTTTCCTCTCCCCACTTTTCACAAAATTTTGCCGTTTTATTCGCCTCTCTTTTTCGTTTGCCATTTTCTTGCCCGATCTGTTTTTGAGTGCAATCTTGTTGTGTGGCCATCATAACTCAAGATAACACCAAGTTATGTGATTTCTCAAATACCAACAACAATGATTTTATTGGCACTCCTCTTGCTCCTCCCGCCGCTCGTGCGAAGACTTGTGATATTAATACTGCTTTGCTGAATCTTATTATGAAAGACCAATTTTCCGGTACTCCTAATGAGGATGCCGCGTCCCATATTAATACCTTCATGGAATTATGCAATATGAAAAAGAAAAAAGATGTGGACAATGATGTGGTCAAGATGAAATTATTTCCGTTCTCCTTGCGTGATTCTGTAAAAATTTGGTTCTCTTCTTTGCCTTGCAATAGTATCGATTCTTGGAATAAGTGCAAAGGTGCTTTTATCACTAAGTATTTTCCTCCCGCAAAAATTGTTTCCCTTATGACCCACATCATGAATTTCAAGCAACTTTAGCATGAGCATGTTGCACAATCTTGGGAAAGGATGAAAATGATGCTAAGGAATTGCCCAACTCATGGGTTAAATCTTTGGATGATCATACAAAATTTTTATTTGGGATTGAATATTGTTTCTCGTAATCTTTTAGATTCCACCGTGGGTGGTACTTTTATGGAAATTACTTTGGGTGAAGCCACCAAATTGCTTGATAATATCATGGCAAATTATTCACAATGGCATACCGATAGAGCTCCTACTAGTAAAAAAGTTAATTCGGTTGAAGAAATTTCTTCTTTGAGTGAAAAAGTTGATGCTCTTATGAAATTGGTTGCTAGTAAAAGTGATCCTATTGATTTTAATGATCTGTCTTTTTCTACTTTGATTGAGGAAATTAGTGATGCCATTGATGTGAATTTTATTTCTCGCAATAATTTCAACAACAATGCTTATAGAGGAAATTTTAATCCTAGGCCTTTTCCTAGTAATTCCTCTAATAATTATGGTAATTCCTATGGAAATCAATCTTACAGTAATAATAGGAACACCACTATCTTGAGAATAATATTAAAGAATTTATCAACACATAAAAAGTTTTCAACACTTCCATAGAAGAAAAGTTGAATAAGATTGATGATTTGTCTAGAAGTGTTGATAGAATTGCTCATGATGTGGAAAATCTCAAGACGAAAATTTTTGTGCCTAAAGTAGATGAATCAATTAAAGCTCTTTATGTTTCTGTGGATGAAAGTAAGAACAGAACTGCTATGCTTAGAGCTAAAAGAGAATTTTTGGAGAAAGCTTTTTCTAGTGATTATTCTTGCAAAGATGATGAAGATCTTAAATGTTTGGTGTTTCCTCTATTGATTCCTTGTTTAGAAAAGTTAAGAATGATGAAAAAGGGACTGGAGAAGAGTCAATTTTAGGTAGAAGGCGTCCCAATATTTCGGAGGGTGAAAATCTTGTTGAGAAAATTGATGAAAGTGGGTTTGGAGAGGTCAAAACTTTAACTAGTGATGTACCCACTCTTTTGGATCACAAAGACTTTAATTATGATAGTTACTCTTTGATTGATTGTATTTATTTGTTGCAATCAATGCTAAATGCACCCCATGCTTATGAACAAAACAAAGCTTTTACTAAACATATTGTTGATGCTAAGATGAAAGCTTTGGAAGAAAAGTTGGAATTGGAAGTTTAAATTCCTAGAAAACTGCGTGATGAATGGGAACCTACTATCAAAGTCAAGATTAAAAATTATGAGTGTTTTGCTTTTTGTGACTTGGGTGCTAGTGTTTCTACAATTCCCAAATCTTTATGTGATGTGCTTGGTCTTACTAATCTTCAAGAATGTTCTTTGAATTTGCACTTGTCAGATTCTACTATTAAAAAGCCTTTGGGAAGAATTAATGATGTTCTTATTCTTGCAAATAGGAATTATGTGCCCATAGATTTTATTGTTCTTGATATTGATTGCAATCCGTCTTGTCCAATTATTCTAGGTAGACCGATTTAACGCACTATCGGAGCCGTGATTGATATGAAAGAAGACAATATTAAGTTCCAATTTCCTTTGAGGAAGGGTATGGAACACTTTCCTAGAACAAAAATCAGTCCACCTTATGAATCAATCATGAGGGCATCTTATGGATCTCGAACCAAAGATGACAAAACTTAGATCCTTGCTTTATGCCTAGCTAAGGGCGTAAAACTATAGCACTTGTTGGGAGGCAACCCAATGAATAAAATTTATTTTTGCTTTCTGTTCTCGAGTGTTTACACATTTATTCTACTGTTATGATCGTGTTTTTGTGTTTTAATTAGTGTTTGTGCCAAGTAGAACCAATAGGATCTTCTTGGGTGATAGTTGCTTGATCTTGCTGAAAAAGACAGAAACTTTGTGCTCACGAAAATAATTGTTAAAATTCACCAGAACGTGATAAAATGCCAATTAGTTTTGTAGAAGATCAATATACAAATTATCTAGGTTGTCCTAGTTTTTCGGAATTTTGGAGTTCGAAGTATTCGAACAAATCAGATTACTAAAGACTGTTCTGTTTTGACAGATTCTGTTTTCTTTGTGTTGTGTGCTTATTTTGATGGCTCTATGGTTTTATTTGATGAGTTTTTGCCATAGAAAAGTTGGAATACATTAGATATAATACAAAAACAAAATAATAATTGGTTTGATACATCACTTATAGAGTGGTTTATTTTTCTTACACTAACGGATCTCACGAAGGTTTTGTTGAGTTTTGTGTGATTGAAGTTTTCAAGTTTTGGGTTATCTTACGATGGATGAAGGAAGGATGTAAGAGCCTAAGCTTGGGGATGCCCCAACATCCCAAGATATTATCCAAAAATGAGCAACCAACTAAGATTGGGGATGCCCCCAAGTGGCATCCCCGCTATCTTCCAATAACTATCGATATTTTACTCGAGGCTATATTTTTATTCGTCACATGATATGTGTTTTGCTTGGAGCGTCTTGTATGATATGTGTCTTTGATTGTTTTATTTTGTGTTTTAAGTCATCAATCCTAGCTGGACACACCTATTTGAGAGAGCCAAAATTATATCATGACTTGTTAGAATTGCTCTCTGTGCTTCACTTAAATCTTTTATGATCTAGGACTTGCTCTAGTGCTTCACTTATATCTTTTTGAGCATGGCGTGCTTTTTTATTTTTGAAGAAATACTCTCTTGCTTCACTTAGATTTATTTGAGAGTTAGTAAAATTTTGAATAAATTTTCTCTTGCTTCACTTAAATTATTTTGAGAGAAAGAAAATTTGTTATGCTCATGATCTTCACTTATATTTGTTTGAGCTTATGAAAAGTAACACATGAAAATTAGTCCCAAAGTAATAAATATACAAGAAGGATAAAGAAAAATAAAAAAATGTCATGAAGACCATTGGACAAAATAAACTTGATTCTTAGTAATAGT
Organism: Aegilops bicornis; assembly: GCA_021605145.1. Classification (NCBI taxonomy): domain Eukaryota; kingdom Viridiplantae; phylum Streptophyta; class Magnoliopsida; order Poales; family Poaceae; genus Aegilops; species Aegilops bicornis. The sequence continues at coordinate 392,168,125 of CM038672.1, forward strand.
TTTGAGATATGATGATGTGATATGTGTGTTATGTTGATGAGTAATTGTGCTTTAGTAAGAATATTGGTGTTAAGGTTTGTGATTCCCTATGCATGCACGGAAGTCAATAATCATGCAATGAAAATTATATCCTACTTGTGGTGCATTATTTGGTGTTAATTATGCTTAATGCTTGCTTATGATAGTATTCGTTTCTTGGTTGGTCGCTTCCCAATCTTTTGCTAGCCTTCATTTTGCACCAAGTATGATCTCTACTTGTGCATCCAAAATCCTTTAAACTATTTTGCCACATGAGTCCACTATATCTACCTATATGCGGTATTCTTTTGCCATTCTAAGCAAACTTTCATGTGCCATCTCTAATTTTCAAAATAAATTTCTCTTTTGTGTGTTTGTTTCGCTCGTAGAACGGTAACGGGTGGCTAATATTTTCCATGCTGGATGTGTCATTCTCAAGATGAGTGTTTATTCACTTGTCATTGCACGAGAGTAAGGCAAAGATCTTAGGGATGCCCAGTCCCGAAATGCAAAAATGTATTTACTTTATGTTGTCAAATAATAAATTCCTTGGAAAGTGTTGGTATGGAGGGCACCCGTGGATACGGTTAGGCATGGAAAGTGAAAGAATGGTGGAAAAAGGAATAAACTTTATTTCTGTTTGGGAACCGCCTATGGCATATCTAGCATGGAAAGTGTTGGGAACTCTGAGTCATTTTTGTTGGTGGGACGGATACACCTCCCAAAATGTTTGTATCTCTAATTTTTTTCGCTTTGAGCTCTGGCACCTCTACAAATCCCTACTTCCCTCCTTGAAGGGCTTTCTTTTACTTTATGCAATTTTTATTTTGAAATTTGAGTCTCCATCTTCTCTCATAAAAGCACCAACTAGGAGGCAATATGATCGTACTTAAGTATTGGGTGTAGCTAATATTCGAGTGTGTTTCATGAATGGATCAATGTTTGAGCATGATGGGCTAGGGATAACTTATTTTAGCATTGATATTTTGAAGGACATGGTTGCTTGTTGATATGTTTGAGTATCTAAATTATTATGTCAAAACTAGACTATTGCTTTGAATCACATAAAAGTCCAAAGTTCCATGCTATAAAGAAAACAATATGATATGACATGATAGACAACACTCCACATCAAAAATTCTGTTTTTATCACTTACCTACTCGAGGACGAGTAGGAGTTAAGCTTGGGGATGCTGATACGTCTCCAACGTATCTATAATTTTTTATTGTTCCATGCTGTTTTATTATCAATCTTGGATGTTTTATAATCATTTTATAGTCATTTTATATCATTTTTTGGTACTAACCTATTGACATAGTGCCAACTGCCAGTTGCTGTTTTCCCCATGTTTTTTACATCGCAGAAAATCAATACCAGACGAAGTCCAAATGCCACGAAACTCCACAATGATTTTTATGGGCCAGATGGATGATGTTGGGCCCTAGTTGCAATCGAGGAGTCGAGGAGGACAACCCACCGCGCTGGCCAGAGGCCCAGGCGCGCCATGGTGGGTTGTGCCCACCTCGGGTTCCCCCCGGACCGCCTCTTTGCTCTATAAATACCCCAAAAATACCAAAACTGTAGAAGTGTCGACGAAATATTCATCCAGCCGCCGCAGAGTCCAGAACCACCAGATCCAATCTAGACACCATCTCGGATGGGGTTCACCACCTCCATTGGTGCATCTCAGATGATGCGTGAGTAGTTCTTTGTAGACCTTTGGGTTCGTAGTTAGTAGCTAGATGGCTTTCTCTTTCTCGCTGAATTATCAATACAATGGTCTCTTGGAGATCCATATGATGTAACTGTTTTTGCGGTGTGTTTGTTGGGATCTGATGAACTTTGAGTTTGTGATCAGTCATATCTTTTTATATCCATGAAAGTTATTTGAGTTTCTTTGATCTCTTATAGCCTCGTATTTCTTCTGTGATATTTGGGTTTTGTTTGGCCACCTTAATCTATTTATCTTGCAATGGGAAGAGGTGCCCGGTAGTGGGTTTGATCTTACGGTGCTTGATCCCAGTGACAGAAAGGGAACTGACACATATGTATCGTTGCTACTAAGGATAAAAAAATGGGATCTATATCTAACGCAATAGATAAAAGGATCTTGTCTACATCATGTCATTGTTCTTATTGCATTACTCTGTTTTTCCATGAGCTTAATACACTAAATGCATGCTGGATAGCGGTCGATGTGTGGAGTAATAGTAGTAGATGCAGGCAGGAGTCGGTCTACTAATCTTGGACATGATGCCTATGTAATGATCATTGCCTGGATATCGTCATAATTATTTGAGGTTCTATCAATTGCCCAACAGTAATTTGTTTACCCACCTTTGCTATCTTTCTCGAGAGAAGCCACTAGTGAAACCTACGACCCCCGGGTCTTCTTCCTCATATATTTGCTTGCGATCTACTTTTCCTTTGCATTTTTATTCAGATCTATTAAACCAAAAATACAAAAATACTTTGCTGCACTTTATTTTATTTGTGATATGTTATTTCAATCTACTACATTTTTCTGGCATTGTTACCCGAAAGGGATTGACAACCCCTGTAACACGTTGGGTTGTGAGGTGTTGTTATTTGTGTGCAGGTGCTATTTACGTTGTGTTGCTTGGTTCTCCTACTGGTTTGATAACCTTGGTTTCTTCACTGAGGGAAATACCTACCGTCGCTGTGCTGCATCATCCGTTCCTCTTTGGAGAAATACCGACGTAGCTTAGACAGATCATTGTTGTACATGTAGACCCGTGGTACCCATCTGAAATCTTGTTGTGCCGTGTAGTTTCCCACGCTTTGTATTCTTTCACTGCTGCTTTGTCTTGAATTGATATGATTTGAACCGTGTCTCTATTTTGATTTGGCAAGACAATTCAGTGACCATAGGACATAGATATATGTTTGTTTGATGCTTTTAACATGTACTAGTACTTGGCAATAGAAGACTTGGTAGTTTAATCCTGTCCACCTTACTAATGAACTGGTTCACCGAAATGAGTTTCATATACTAGTACATGCTAAACCTGTTATGTGTCTACTTGTTTCTTCTTTTAGAATCTTGTGAGAATATTGGGGAAGAGTGCCTTATTAAGCAATGGTAAAGGAAGTAATGCAGATAAGGTTCAGGATAGTGAGACATCCTTGTTGGTATCCAACAAAGCTGATAAAACAGCTAAGGAAGATTATCTTCAAGACAGTGAGACAACCCCAAAGTCCTGTCTTGCTTTAGTGTTCGAGTTACTTGCCACTACCGCTTGCACAAGCTATTCAAACTCACTGTCTGAATCAGTCCGGTTTCTTGAGTCTCAACTATAAGCTAAAAGACATCGATCAGTTGTGCTGTGACAAGAAGCGGAAGGACTGCGGAAGTCCCTGGAGCATTCAGATGCATACTTTCTAGTGCAACAGCAAGTGTTGAGAATTTTTGCGCCAAACAGGACAAAGCTAATAAGCTTGCTAAGCTTATTGCCGGCAAGGTGGATACCCAGGATAACATTTCTTGAGCTCTTATGAAGTTGTTTTAGTTGTGCTCTTGTTTTGCTGTCGCGTTTATTTGCATTGGTGGTCAATTTTGATAGCCAATGTATGTAATATGTTGCTTTGTTCCCTATATTTGCACTGGTGACGAACTGTGTGTTGGGGAACGTAGTAATTTCAAAAAAATTCCTGCGCACACGCAAGATCATGGTGATGCATAGCAACGAGAGGGGAGAGTGTGTCCACGTACCCTCGTAGACCGAAAGCGGAAGCGTTATGACAACGCGGTTGATGTAGTCGTATGTCTTCACGATCCGACTGATCCAAGTGCCGAACGTACGGCACCTCCGTGTTCTGCAGATGTTCAGCTCGATGGCGATCCGGATTCGATCCAGCAGGTGTCGGGGATGAGTTCCACAAGACCTGACGGCGTGGTGACGATGATGATGTTCTACCGGCGCAGGGCTTCGCCTAAACTCCGTGATGATATGACCGAGGTGGAATATGGTGGAGGGGGGCACCGCACACGGCTAAGAGATCCAAGGGATCAATTTTTGTGTCTTTGGTGCTAGCCCTGCCCCTCTATTTATATGTTGAGCCCCGGGGTCGAAACTTGGAGCAAAAGCCTCCTCAAAGTCGGTTTTGCCGAAAGGCAAGAGTCCCACTCGGACTCGGGACCAAACGCCACAATCCTTGGCGTCGCCCAGACGCCATGGGCCTCGGCGTGCAGCCCAGGCCGACGCCCGAGGTCTCCGGCGTTTGGCCCCCTGGCCTCCACAAAACTCCTTTTTGCACCGACCTAAAGCCTCATGGGCTTGACCCCTTAGCCTAAACATATCATCCAATATATGAATCTTTACGTCTCGACCATTTCGAGGCTCCTCGTCATGTCCCCGATCTCATCCGGGACTCCGAACTCCTTCGGTACATCAAAACATGTAAATTCATAATATAACTGTCATCGAAACCTTAAGCGTGCGGACCCTACGGGTTCGAGAGCTATGTACACATGACCGAGACACGTTTCCGGTCAATAACCAATATAGGAACCTGGATTCTAATATTGGCTCCTACATATTCTACGAAGATCTTTATCGGTCAAACCGCATAACAACATACGTTGTTCCCTTTGTCATCGGTATGTTACTTGCCCGAGATTCGATCGTCGGTATCCAATACCTAGTTTAATCTCGTTATCGCAAGTCTTTTTACTCGTTCTGTAATACATCATTTCATAACTAACTCATTACTTACAATGCTTGCAAGGCTTAGGTGATGAGTATTACCGAGAAGGCCCAGAGATACCTCTCCGACAATCGGAGTGACAAAACCTAATCTCGAATTATGCCAACTCAACATATACTTTTGGAGACACTGTAGAGTACCTTTATAATCACCCGATTACGTAGACGCGTTTGGTAGCACACAAAGTGTTCCTCCGTAAACGGAGTTGCATATTCTCATAGTTGCAGGAACTTTGTATAAGTCATGAAGAAAGCAATAGCAACATACTAAGCGATCAAGTGCTAAGCTAACGGAATGGGTCAAGTCAATCACATCATTCTCCTAATGATGTGATCCCATTAATCAAATGACAACACATGTCTATGGTTAGGAAACATAACCATCTTTGATTAATGAGCTAGTCAAGTAGAGGCATACTAGTGACATTATGTTTGTCTATGTATTCACACATGTATCATGTTTCCCGTTAATACAATTCTAGCATGAATAATAAACATTTATCATGATATGAGGAAATTAATAATAACTTTATTATTGCCTCTAGGGCATATTTCCTTCACTGTGATGCCCAGTGGATGTAATATGTGTAATAGTTGTAATAGGCTAGCGTTAGTTGCTTGCTTATTTATTTCCTTATGGTCTTGTTTAGTTGCTTGCTTGTAGTCACTGCAGTTCTTTTTCCGTGTTTTTCTAGTGGCCACAATAACCTATTTTTGGTAACTAGGCCACAATAATCATGGCAACACACGGACTCTTGTAACCATGGGCCTCCTGCGGGCCGTAGGATCCATGGGCCTTCTACGGGTCGTAGGATCCATGGGACTTCTACGGGCCGTAGGATCCATGGACTTTCTACGGGCCGTATGATCCATGGGCCTTCTACGGGCCATTGGATCCATTGGTCTTCTACGGGCCGTAGGATCCATGGGCTTTCTACGGGGCGTATAATCATTTCGCCAAACATGGGACATACTATTCATGGACCATAACGGGCCGTTAATAGGCCGTATTTGATAACACTATGAAAACGGCCCAACGGGTTAACGGGCCACAAACGGGCCGAATGTAACCACGGGCTAAATTTGTCCCACAAACGGAACAAGCCAGTAACGAACCGTGACTAACTGAATTCTAGAAATAAGCCCAAGAATAAATGGGCCCTTAGAAGGCCGAAAGTTAACACGGGATGGAAACGGCCGACGGAATAATGGACCGTTAATGAGTATAAAGTGATACACTGTTCATTATGAGCCAGCTTCATCTCGGGCCTTTAATGGGCCCAGAGTTACGAAGGGCCTCATATGGGCCGAAAGACATCATGGGCTCCGGAAGTTACAATGGGCTGAAATCATATAGGACGGCCCAGATGAAGCTACTGGGCTTAATTCCGATAGGCCGTAACGGGCCGGGAGTTAGCATGCCATAAATTGGCGATATACAAACATGCCGTTAACAGGCTTTCCATGGGCCGGCCCGTTACCTTTTGACCAAGTCAAACAGGCCGGCCTTTTCACCGGAATGGGCCTCTGTTGGGCCGTGCCACGTGTTGACGTATCATAGGCGCCTCCTGTCCAATGAGTGGATGACATCTGTCCCAACGGTGAGCCAACACGTGTTTCCTCTGGCCAATGAGAATTTTACAAGTGGAAAATCCCGATTGGTCCGGGCTGTTAACGGGTTATCGGATCCAAAACCGGACCGGTAGCTTAATGGCGACCTGTTAAGGTGGATGCCACGTGTCGGTCACCCTTGACGAAAGCACTTCTATGACGCACGATTTAGCGTCATGGAAGTGGACACTTCCGTGATGATAATTTTGGTAATGTCATGGAACACTTCTATGACAGCACATGTATGACTATCTTAATTCTGTCATAAAATCGTCATGGATGTACATGCATGACAGAAAACGTGACCTACTATGACAAACACGTATCATCACGGAAGTGTATTTTTTGTAGTGGTGGCATGGTATATCTTGGCGTGTGCATCCTTGATCTTGGCGTGGATGGCCTCGACCCGGGCCAGGGCGACATCAGCGGCACGGACGGCAGCTCGAGCGCTCTCGCAGTAGTAGTTGTAGCCGTCTCGGCTGCTGCAACTGCCCTGTCGACTGCCGCAAACGCCCTCTCGGCGGAAGCGGCCGCGCTCAATGCGGATGCGGCGGCACTCTCGGCATAGGCGGCCGCTCTCGGGGGGGGGGGGGGGACGCAGCCATCGTACGGGCCTTCACGAAGCGTTTCCACGGCGTCATCTTTGCAGGAAGGGGGTGCGGGAATGGGGATCAGGATTCGTGGATTCGGGAGTTGCCGGCATTGGAGCAGAGGAGCCAGCGAAACTTAAGGAGGGAGACTTAAATAGACCCAGATATTTTCATCGCAAATGTTTCCTAGAAAACAACTGTGTGTGATGTTGTAGATATTTTTTATTAGCTGTGAACGACGAATTTGGAGTAAAGTGGCAACAGATGGTTTTTTAAATGTACGAGAAATTTTGTAGTACTAATACAACTGTCATGTCAAATTTTGGAAAATTTTAGGGGTCATTTGACCTTTTAAGACAATTAAGTGATTTTCTAGCCATTTAGTGACCGTAATTAAAATTTGAACTACATGTACATGCAATAGCTAACCCTAACGGTTTGAAAAATCATATTTGTGTACTTGTGTGCGAGTTAATTCCATGTGTAGTAAATTAGAAGGAATTTTCAAACATATTTGTCTCACGACATGGACACATGGATATGTATGCATGGAGTGACATGGCATTTTAATTCCAAAAAATTAAAAAAAAACATCAGAAACACATGAAACCTTGGTTGATGTAATGTCATGCTATCACGATGATGTGGTAAATAAATTAGCATTTTAACGACAGTTTGGACACACATCCCTCAGAAACCGGAGCAACTCACTAGAAGGCTCGTGGTTCCGAGAGGGAACAATGCATGTTTGATGACGAACTGGAGATAGCTTCGTCTTACGGCCTTCAATTGTTTCTACGTTTAACATGCACTACTACAACAGTCATGTCAAATTTTGGAAAATTCTAGTGGTCATTTGACCTTTTAGAAACATTTAAGTGACTTTCTAGCCATTTAATGACCGTAATTCAAATTTGAACTACATCTACATGCAACAGCTAACCAAAACGGTTTGAAAAATCATATTTGTGTACTTGTGTGCGAGTTAATTCCATGTGCAGTAAATTAGAAGGAATTTTCAAACATATTCATATGTATGCATCGAGTGACATGGCATTTTAATTCCAAAAAATTAAAAGAATATCAGAAACACATGAAACCTTGGTTGATGTAATGTCATGCCACCAAGATGATGTGGTAAAAAAGTTGACATGTTTGAAGAAAGTTTGGACACACACCCCTCACAAACTGGAGAAACTCATTAAAAGGCTCGTGGTTCCGAGAGGGAACAATGCATGTTTGATGACGAACAGGAGATAGCTTCCTTTACGGCCTTCAATTTTTTTCTACGTCTAACGTGCACTAATACAACTGTAATGTGAAATTTTGGAAAATTCTAGGGGTCATTTGACCTTTTAATGACATTTAAGTGATTTCCTAGCCATTTAATGACCGTAATTCAAATTTAAACTACAACTACATGCAACGCCTAACCAAAACGGTTTGAAAAATCATATTTGTGTACTTGTGTGTGAGTTAATTCCATGTGCAGTAAATTAGATGAATTTTTCAAACATATTTGTCTCGCGACATGGACACATGCATATCTATGCATGGAGTGACATGGCATTTTAATTCAATTTTTTTAAATAATATCACAAACAAATGAAACCTTGCTTGATGTAATGTGATGCCACCAAGATGATGTGGTAAAAAAATTGGCATGTTTGACGAAAGTTTGGACACACACCCCTCACAAACCAGAGCAACTCACTAAAAGGCTCGTGGTTCCGGGAGGGAACAATGCATATTTGATGACAAACGGGAGATAGCTTCCTCTTACGGCCTTCAATTTTTTCTACGTCTAACGTGCACTACTACAACTGTAATGTGAGATTTTGGAAAATTCTAGGGGTCATTTGACCTTTTAAAGACATTTAAATGATTTTCTAGCCATTTAATGACCGTAATTCAAATTTGAACTACATCTACATGCAACGCCTAACCAAAACGGTTTGAAAAATCATATTTGTGTACTTGTGTGCGAGCTAATTCTATGTGCAGTAAATTAGAAGGAATTTTCAAACATATCTGTCTCACGACATGGACACATGCATATTTATGCATGGAGTGACATGGCATTTTAATTCCAAAAAATTAGAAAAATATCAGAAACACATGAATTCTTGCTTGATGTAATGTCATGCCACCAAGATTATGTGGTAAAAAATTGGCATGTTTGACGAAATTTGGACACACACCCCTCACAAACTGGAGCAACTCATTAGAAGGCTCGTGGTTCCGAGAGGGAGCAATGCATGTTTGATGACGAACGGGAGATAGCTTCCTATTACGGCCTTCAATTTTTTTTCTACGTCTAACGTGCACTACTACAACTGTAATGTGAAATTTTGGAAAATTCTAGGGGTCATTTGACCTTTTAAAGATATTTAAATGATTTTCTAGCCATTTAATGACCGTAATTCAAATTTGAACTACAACTACATGCAACGCCTAACCAAAACGGTTTGAAAAATCATATTTGTGTACTTGTGTGCGAGTTAATTCCATGTGCAAAATTAGAAGGAATTTTCAAACATGTTTGTCTCACGACATGGACACATGCATACATATGCGTGGAGTGACATGGCATTTTAATTGCAAAAAATAAAAAAAAATCAGAAACACATGAAACCTTGGTTGATGTAATGTCATGTCACCAAGATGATGTGATAAAAAATTGGACTGTTTGACGAAAGTTTGGACACACACCCCTCACAAACCGGAGCAACTCACTAGAAGGCTCGTGGTTCTGAGAGGGAACAATGCATGTTTGATGACGAACGGGAGATAGCTTCCTCTTACGGCATTCAATTGTTTTCTACGTTTAACGTTCACTACTACAACTGTAATGTGACATTTTGGAGAATTCTAGGGGTCATTTGACCTTTTAAAGACATTTAAATGATTTTCTAGCCATTTAATGACCGTAATTCAAATTTGAACTACATCTACATGCAATGCCTAACCAAAACGGTTTGAAAAATCATATTTGTGTACTTGTGTGCGAGTTAATTCCATGTGCAGTAAATTAGAAGGAATTTTCAAACATATTTGTCTCACGACATGGACACATGCATATCCATGCATGGAGTGACATGGCATTTTAATTCCAAAAAATTAAAAAAATATTAGAAACACATGAAACCTTGCTTGATGTAATGTCGTGCCACCAAGATGATGTGGTAAAAAAATTGGCATGTTTGACGAAAGTTTGGACAGACACCCTCACAAACCGGAGCAACTCACCAGAAGGCTCGTGGTTCCAAGAGGGAACAATGCATATTTGATGACGAATGGGAGATAGCTTCCTCTTACGGCCTTTAATTTTTTTTTCTACGTCAAACTTGCACTAATACAACTGTAATGTGAAATTTTGGAAAATTCTAGGGGTCATTTGACCTTTTAAAGACATTTAAGTCATTTCCTAGCCATTTAATGACCGTTTCAAATTTGAACTACAACTACATGCAACGCCTAACCAAAACGGTTTGAAAAATCATATTTGTGTACTTGTGTGTGAGTTAATTCCATGTGCAGTAAATTAGAAGAAATTTTCAAACATATTTGTCTCCCGACATGGAATTTTAATTCAATTTTTTTTAAAATATCACAAACACATGAAACCTTGCTTGATGTAATGTGATGCCACCAAGATGATGTGGTAAAAAAATTGGAATGTTTGACAAAAGTTTGGACACACACCCCTATGGCCGGAGCAACTCACTAAAAGGCTCGTGGTTAGAGAGGGAACAATGCATGTTTGATGACGAACGGGAGATAGCTTCCTCTTACGGCCTTCAATTTTTTTCTACGTCTAACGTGCACTACTACAACTATAATGTGAAATTTTGGAAAATTCTAGGGGTCATTTGACCTTTTAAAGACATTTAAATGGTTTTCTAGCCATTTAATGACCGTAATTCAAATTTGAACTACATCTACATGCAACGCCTAACCAAAACGGTTTGGAAAATCATATTTGTGTACTTGTGGGCGAGTTAATTCTATGTGCAGTAAATTAGAAGGAATTTTCAAACATATCTGTCTCACGGCATGGACATATGCATATGTATGCATGGAGTGACATGGCATTTTAATTCCAAAAAATTAGAAAAATATCAGAAACACATGAAACCTTGCTTGATGTAATGTCATGCCACCAAGATGATGTGGTAAAAAATTGGCATGTTTGACGAAAGTTTGGACACACACCCCTTACAAACTGGAGCAACTCATTAGGAGGCTCGTGTTTCCGAGAGGGAACAATGCTTGTTTGATGACGAACGGGAGATAGCTTCCTATTACGGCCTTCAATTTTTTTCTACGTCTAACGTGCACTACTACAACTGTAATGTGAAATTTTGGAAAATTCTAGGGGTCATTTGACCTTTTCAAGATATTTAATTTATTTTCTAGCCATTTAATGACCATAATTCAAATTTGAACTACATCTACATGCAACGCCTAACCAAAACGGTTTGAAAAATCATATTTGTGTAGTTGTGTGCGAGTTAATTCCATGTGCAAAATTAGAAGGAATTTTCAAACATGTTTGTCTCACGACATGGACACATGCATACATATGCATGGAGTGACATGGCATTTTAATTGCAAAAAATTAAAAAAATATCAGAAACACATGAAACTTTGGTTGATGCAATGTCATGTCACCAAGATGATGTGGTAAAAAAATTGGCCTGTTTGACGAAAGTTTGGACACACACCCCTCACAAACCGGAGCAAGTCACTAGAAGGTTCGTGGTTACTAGAGGGAACAATGCATGTTTGATGACGAACAGGAGATAGCTTACGCTTACGGCCTTCAAAGTTTTTTCTATGTTTAACGTGCACTAATACAACTGTCCAGTGAAAAATTGGAAAATTTCAGGGGTCATTTGACCTTTTAAAGACATTTAAGTGATTTTCTAGCCATTTAATGACCGTAATTCAAATTTGAACTACATCTACATGCAACTCCTAACCTTAACGGTTTGAAAAATCATATTTTTGTGTACTTGTGTGCGAGTTAAAAAATCATCAGACGATGTAAATATCTGGTGTTCAAAAAATAGAATGTAAAGATCTGGCAAGACAACCGGCCCCCACACGATTGGCACTCTATCTCGCAGATCGAGGTTTGGTAGGTGAGTGGCGGGGATCATTAATTAGACAAGGTTCTGTATTGGAAACTTTTAGCTATTATGTTCACACACGGATTTTGCTACGGGAATCATGTGTAATTCAAACTACAGTACTCGTAAATTCCGGGGACCGGCGTGTACGCGCCGCCTGACGAGGTTGCGCCGGACCCCCCAACTTTGGATTGGTTTTGGGGGCAGTACAATCCTTGTCTCTGGAAGTCGCTGCCGCTAGCTAAGAAAGACAGGCAAGTGGCGTTTAAGAAGGAGATGGCGGAGGAGGAAGCCAGGTACCAGGCGGCCTGTGAATCCTGTGATGCCGCCTGGAAAAAGCCCGTGATGCCGCCTGGAAAAAGGAGGCGGCGGAGCTTTGGGGGCGGGCGCGTCATCGTGCCGAGGAGGTGTACGAAGACGGGTACTTCGCGAGGAAGGTCATAGGCGTTGGGCGCCTCATCGCTTCATGGAGGTGGGCCGATAGGCTCCAGCGTGCCACCGACGAGGAGCTCCGGTGGGCGCCCAATGAAATGGCAAGATTGTTCGCGCGCGTCCACCAGTAAGAGGCAGATCGGTACGTCAAGTGCTGCGAGGCGAAGGAGGCGGAGTACTGCCTACAAGATTTGGAAAGACGCCAGCGCACTGTGGAGGCTGGCGAGGGGCTGCGGAATCGGCCCCGGGAGGGATTATTAGTTTTAGTATTGTTCATTTTCAATTTTATGCATTGTACCTAGTAGTTAAGTATCATCACGTATATGTGATTATATTATATATATATTCTGTGATGAATTAATGGATAATATATATATATATATACATTATGAATTCCATTTTCTATCTGTTTTTGTATACTAAGTTGAATGTAGCTATTATCATCCACATATACAGAATGGAAAGCGTATATACACACATTACAACAGAACATATAAGAACGGAAAACAGAGTACACACATTGAAACAGAGGAATAAACAAAGCAATACTATAATGGTTGTGAATACATAGCTATCCACATCGAAATGACTCAACAAAATAAAACGCGTCCATAAGACCATGACCAGCAGCCCTTGCCTACGGTAGCTCTTGGCTCTGCCTGAACTCGTGCAGGCGTTCGTCCAAGCGGTCGACGCTTCATGGTACATCTGGAGCGCGATCTCGAGCTCCTAGTTGGCTATTTCATCAGAGATCACCAGCTCGAGGATGCGACGGCCATGTTCTTCTACTGCGCCCAGGTGGACACCTGGGCTAAGGAGGCGGTCGAGCCTACGGACCAGCGCACTGGCATCCAGCGGGCCGCAGACAAGGCGAACGGCGCGGCGGGTGTCCGGTGCAAGTACGGCGCTGAGGGCCTCTGCCCACTCCTGGCGAGGAATGTGGGTACTGACGGGACGTATACCCAACTGCGACGCCATGTCGACAGCAGGCAAACGCTGATGGATCCGCTCTTGCTGTGCGGCGCGCCGCGCCTCTCGCTCTGTGGTGCTCCAACGGTCTCGTCGTGCAGGGAGCCGCAACCTATCGGCGTGGACGCGCCTAGCTTGCTCTGCGGCGCGCCATCGATCATGTTATGCGGTGAGCTGCAGCCTGGCGGCGCTGATATGCCTATCTTGATCCGCGGCGCTCGAGCACCCTGCACCAAAGGTCTGCTCAACCCTGGCGATGAGGCGCATCACGGCATCGTCCATCGCGTTGCCGGGGAGCGCCTCGGCCTCGACGAGCCGTGGTGCTTGCTCGTTTTCCTCGTCGTCGAGGTTGATGGCAGAGGCGGCGCTTTAGTGGGTTGGCATGCTTGGAAAAGGTGGATGTGCTATAGGCTGCGCTTGTCGCCTCCGTGCATCACGCGCCGCCTTGGTTTATGCGCAATATCACTCGGTGGCGGGAAACAGGTGAGGAAATGGCGGGAAACGGAGGGGTGTTCATAAAACGCCATCAATTAATGGAAGATTAGCATAGAAGGAACATCGAGCTAGCACAAGAAGTAGATGATGATCAAATGAACACGGACCACACCAGGGAACCCATCGGTGATGAATTCATCAATCGCAAATAGTTGAATACTAGCAAGCGTTTGCCCACAACACACACGGCTTATTCCATCACAAACAGGTCGGATGGATCAACTGTATGCCACGTGTCGGTGTACTAAAATAGGGGTACCTTAGTACCCCGAACTTGTGCACGGGCAGTCGCAGCGTCCCCGTGGCAAGCCTCGCCGGGCGTCCGCCAAGACCCTCCGCAGCCATTCAGAAGACAAGACCCGGCAAGAGGAGCTTGCCGGGAAGGCCTCTCTAGGCACAGACAAGGCCCCGACAAGAAGAGCTTGTCGGGAAAGCCGCTCGAGCACCACGAAGACAAAGGCCCGACAAGAAGAGCTTGCGGGAAGGCTCGGGCGCAACAAGTATCCGGGCGCGACAAGGATTCGGCGCGGCAAAGGCGCTTGCCGCGGCATGCAACTTCTCTCCGTCGCCGCTCCAGCTCACCCAATGACGATGTCGCCATGGGACCGTTCCATGGGCGGCGTGTCGGCGGCTGTGCAGCCAGCGGAGAGCAGCGATAAGCGGCGCCGACAGGCTCGCCATCGTGGCGGCGGAGGCGCACTGACGGTCTCTGTTACACCTTTGTTTGGCGACAACGACGGACATTTATTGCTTTGTCCCTTGCCGTCGAGTTAGGTATTTTGCAGTACCTTTGTTCAAGTAGGTGTACCAACTCCTATTTTTACATTCGTACCCCGCCTATGTTGCCACAGCCGGAGACCCTTGAGCATATAAAAGGAGGCCCGAGTGCAACGTAGAAGGGGTTCGGTTGATTCGCGTTCTTGAAAGGTTCGGCTGGTCCGGTTCATTCGACCGACCGGAGGCCGAGACACTCACGCTAGGTTTGGTAGCTCGCATTGCTCCTTGGCAAGAACACAATAGATCAAACAAGCAGCAGAGGAGTTTTATCTCTCGGAGAGCTCTGAAGCTGGGTAAACTGCTGCGTGTGCATCGCCTCGATCCGCTCTTCGTGCGATCTCCGCCCCCTCCGAACCACAAGGGGCCTGGTCCGCCCGGCCCCATAGGTGTCCGTGAGGGTACGATCAGCCTCCCGACATCTTTGGCGCGCCGGTAGAAGCGTCGAGGCCGTGTGAATCTGATCCGGCGTTCACACGAGCAGCGTCGTCAACATCTTCCTCGACATGCCACCGAAGAAGAAGGCTTCGGCAGCAGAGCCATCCGCGTCGTACCCACCCTCACCACAAATAACGGGTGGTGGGGGCAGACGGCGGAGGAACGGCGCCCGACGAAGGTGTTCGCGACGTTGCCAAGTCCAAGGACAAGGCACCGCAAACCTCGGCGTCACAGATCTCCCGCGCCCGTCTCAGAGACGCGGGACCAACAACGTCATGGCGTTCACAACGCCATACGTTCGTTGGATCGAGACCCTCAAGACCAGCATGCGCGCCAACATGCTGGCACGAGCGAGATACGGTCGCCCGGACGGGGTGCTGCTCCTTCTAACTTAGTTAGAAGTCCGACCGTGTCCCGCTCCTCGCACCGTTCTCCAATGCCACCCACTACTCCAACAGAAGCTCTGGAGAGAGCTCAGCTGCTCCTCGACTACCCTCCAACGGCCGACAAGGTCGACGAGTGGAGGGCCACTATCCAGAGCCTCATCGGTTTTGCCAACGGCGACGCTCCGCGGCAACCAATGCCATCGTTGCCGCGGCGTGACGACAAGGCATGAGTCGGTGGCGACGAGACTGTCGGAGGTGCAACCACCGTGCACTCTCCGCCAAGAAGGCCAAGATCGCCGACTCATCGGATCCACCTCGACAGCGACTCCACTGCATCGTCGGATCCGCGAGCTCGCCGCGATCAGCGCCAAGTTCTTCATGAGCGACAACAAGAGGACGCTCGAACTTCGCATCGGCGCCAAGAGAAGCGCGACGCCAACCGGCTGCCGCTACTGGGCCTTCTGTTGACATGCACGCAGCTGAGGGGCCAGCGACTTGTCAGACGCGTGCAGGGAGTTGCCCTGCGTTCACTCGTGAGCTGCGGCAAGTCCAAAGGGCCCAGCCGTAAAAAACTTCAAACCAGACGTGCGGAGAAGTATGATGGCAGGACGCACCCGTCGGAGTACCTCAGCATCTACACCATCGCGGTGCAGGCTGCGGGGGCATGGGACGACAAGATCCTCGCCAACTACTTCCAGCTCGTGCTCAAGCCCAACGTCAGATCTTGGCTCATGCACTTGCCGGACAGCTCCATATCCTCTTGGGCAGATCTGTGCCAACAGTTTGTTGGCGCCTTCACAGGCGGCCACAAACCTCATGGCCAAGAGAGCGACCTTCACTTGCTCGCCCAGAAGGAAGGAGAGTCCCTGCGCAAGTTCATTCAGAGAGTCAACCGTGTGCACTACAACATCGTGACGTCCACCCCGCGCGGTGATCAGCGCATTTCATCAGAATGTGCGGAACCGCAGGATGAGGGAGGAGATGGTGATGTGCAAAGTCAAGGACGTCAGCGAGTTGTACGCCTTGGCCGACAAGTGTGCGTATACCGAGGAAGGAGGAGACTCAGAGAGAATGCGAAGCGGGATCGACAAGTGATGACACCGCCCGGCAAAGAAGGGCCGGGCGAGGCAACAGAAGAAGAAGAAAAGAGAAGTGCTAGCTGTCGAGCAGTCCGCAACGGAGGCGGCGACAAGAACGCCAAGGCTGGTGGCTCCGGCAAGGAGGTTGCCCGACGCCAACCACCAGCCGGTGGCGGCCGCCGACAAGCGGGGCAGCTCCGGCAAGCGATCTTGCAAGATCCACCGCACCAAGGGCCACGATCTCGAGAACTGCAAGAAGAAGGTCGAGCAGCTCGTGAACAGCAAGAGAGCTGAGTACGAGCGGCGAGAGACAAGGAGAAGGCCCAGAAGGTGCCGGGGAGCAAGCAAGAAACGTCCGGCGGGGGAGGACGCCAGCGGCAAAGTCAAGCGGCGACAAGGAGATCGACCTCCCGCGGCGCGACATAAGGATGAAAGATGATGATGACGACGAAGATATGGAGGACGGCACGCCGATGAGCAGGAGTTTGAAAGCCACAGAGGTTCTCTGCGTTGACGGAGGTGCTTCGCATACCTCCCACCGCCAACTCAAGCAATGGATGCGGGAGGTCAATGCAATGGAACCATCCGTAGAGTCACGCAAGCCTCTCGAAGTGGTCCAAGACGCCTATCATTTTTGATATTGAGGACCACCCTGATCGCATAATCTGCGGTCGGGTGCTTGCCGATGTTGGTATCTCCAACCATCCGCAACCTCAAGGTCACAAAATGTTAGTTGACGGCGGGGCGGCTTGAATCTGATCTCCTCCGCGGTGCTCCGAAGCTTCAAATCCCTGGCAGCGAGCTCGAAGAGACCGGAACCTTCCAAGGAATCAATCCGGGAAGGAGCAAGCCGAAGGGGAAGATTACGTTGCCGGTCACATTTGGCAGCGAGCTGAACTTCAAGACTGAGAGGGTTACGTTTGACGTAGCTGATTTCCCATTGCCTTACAATGGGATACTTGGCCATCCAGCACTCGCCAAGTTCATGGCAGCCTCTCACTACGCCTACAACCTACTCAAGATGCCGGGCCCGATAAGTGTCATCTCTGTCCATGGCGACAAGAAGGATGCCCTTATCTCGTGCCGACAAGATCTTCCGGATGCAGCATGACAGACAGTTGCGACACTTGCCGCTGAAGCTCCGGGGAAAGAAGACCAAGTCCAAGTCCGGCAAGGGCTCTAATGCTCACTCCGCAAGCGCACCTCTTGAGTGCTGCGCTACCGTCGAGGACGCACCATCGAGCTCCACCGCAAGTGCAAGAAGATGGTGGCTCTACCAAGACCAAGAAGGTGCCCGCCAAGGAGGACGGCGCTGGTGGTACCTTCACCATCAAGGCCTCTCTCGACCCCCAAATAGGAAGGCGCGCTGCTCTATTTTGTCGACTCCCTCCTGCAAGGGGCTAGGTCAAGGTATACGGTGTGCAGAAATTGCTTTTCGGCCTCCTCATGGCCTCGAGAAAGCTGCGCCATTACTTCCAAGCACATGAGATCACAGTTGTCACTCGCTTTCCCCTCAAGAGGATACTGCAGAATCCAGAAGCGACAGGCAGGATTGTCGAGTGGGCACTGGAGCTGTCAAGCTTTGGTCTTAAGTTTGAAAGCACATCAACTATCCAAAGCAGAGCATTGGCAGAATTCATAGCAGAATGGACGCCAACGCCAGATGAAGAGATTCCGGAGACGAGCATTCCCGTCAAAGAAGCCAAAGAAAGAGTGGCTGATGCACTTTGATGGTGCCTTCTCGCTGCAAGGCGCCAGTGCCGGCGTGCTTCTTATCGCACCCACCGGAGAGCACCTCAAGTACGTCGTCCAGATGCACTTTCCCAAGGAGCAAGCGACAAACAATACTGCAGAGTATGAAGGTTTGCTTGCGGTCTCGTGGATCGCCGTGGACCTTGGGATCAAGAAGCTTATTGTCAGGGGTGACTCGCAACTCATCGTCCGCCAAGTCAACAAAGATTACCAGAGTCCGTTGATGGAAGCCTACGTTGATGAAGTGAGGAAGCTAGAAGAGCACTTTGACGGCGTGCAAATGGAACATGTTCCAAGAGCTCAGAATGATATTGCTGACGGCTCACAAAGTGCGTATGCTTAAGTTACATGTGGAACTGTGGATTTTCGTGCTCAAGCTGACTCAGCCAACCGTAACACCGTCGACTGGACAGAGCAAGAAGAGGAAGTTGGCCTCTAGTGACTACTTTCCGACAGAGCTTCCCGAAGCCGTCGTTGCAAAGGTCCCCAAGATCAACACCAACAGTGCTGAGGAGCAGTCTGCTCCGACAGACCCTGTGGTTTGTTCCGTTGAAGACGCGCTCCCGACAAGTCTTGCTCCGGCAAGCTTGTCGGGAGCATCTAACTTCGGCAGAGCCACGTGCTCTTGCCGTAGAAGCTGATGTTCCGCAGCAGCAGATGTGCCTTTAGTCCTTGTTGTCGAGCCGCAAGCTCCAACATGGGCGCAGCAGATTGTCCATTTCCTTCAGACAGGAGAACTTCCGAAGAGCAAGAGGAAGCGGAAAGAGTAGCCCGGCGGTCAAGTATGTACCGGTTTGTCGATAGCATACCGCATGAAGAAGACTCAACGGTGTGAAATTGAAGTGTATTGCCGGGGAAGATGGATGAAGCTGTTGGCAGAGATACATGGAGGCACATGTGGTCACCACATTGGCAAGAAGGGCACTTGCCGGCAAAGCTTTCCGGCAAGGTTTCTTCTGGCCGACAGCCCTCCAGGATGCAACTGCACAAGTAACCAAGTGTGAAGCATGCCAGTTCCATTCCAAACAGGTACACCAGCCAGCTCAAGCTCTCCAGACGATCCCTTTATCCTGGCCATTTTCGTCTGGGGCTCGACATCCTCGGCCCCTTCCCCGAAGTTGTCGGGGCTTTGAGTACTTGTACGCCGCCATCGACAAGTTCACAAAGTGGCGGAAGTGGAAGCGATGAGGAAGGTGACAACACGATCGTGATCAAGTTCTTGGTCGATTGTTTGCTGCTTGGAATCCCTAACAGGATCATCACCGACAACGGCACGCAATTCTGAGTCGCACCTTCATGCGACGTCCAAGACCTTGGCGCCAAGGTCTGCTTTTGCTTCTATTGCTCACCCGAGAAGCAACGGTCAAGCGAGAGGGCAACGGCTGAAGTGCTGCGCGGGCTCAAGACCAGAACTTTCGACAGGCTGCACAAGTGCGGAAGAAACCGGATCGAGGAGCTGCCGGTGGTTCTTGGTCGATCAGACGACGCCAAATCGAGCCAATCGCCGGGCACCCTTTCCTCTAGTCTATGGAGCAGAGGCAGTTCTCCCCACGGAACTCGTATACGGGTCGCCTCGAGTACTCGCTTATGATGAGCTTGAGCAAGAGCAGCTGCGACAAGTTGACGCGCCGCTCCTCGAGGAGGATCGTCTTCAAAGTCAGGCGAGCCGCTTCGCTTCTGACAAGCCCTGCGTCGCTACCATAGCCGCAGAGTTAGTGCCAGAAGTCTCGAGGAAGGCGACCTTGTTCTTCGGCGCGTTCAATCCGCCAAGAATTCAAACAAGTTGATGCCGAAGTGGGAAGGCCCTTATCGGGTGAAACGAGTCACTAGGCCTGGCGCCATCCGCCTTGAGACCGAAGATGGCATTCCGGTGAGCAACTCCTGGAACATTGAGCATCTTCGTAAGTTTTACCCATAGGGCGCGGTTGTCGGAATCCGTTCCGGCAACCACCTTTTGTACAAGTCTTGCCGCTGTTGCATGTAATCCTTTCAGACAAAGCCGGGCGCAGACCGTGCATCGATAAAGCTCGTGTGTTGCGCACAACTTGCCAAGTTCATGCTTTCATCAATTTATTGCATGCTTTGGCTAACACTTTGTGCAGCAACCACACCCGGTAAGCAGAATCGAGCCGCTAGGCTCCATAATGTTATTTCCTCTTCTTTTTTCTTTTCTCAAAGGAAAGAAGGCTCCCTCGCGCACAAGTTAACCAGGGGGGAGGAGATAATACTATGGACCAGTGCACCGCTCGAGGAAGTTTCACCTCATCGGGAAGCAAGAAACAGAAAAGCTAAGTTGCCAAAGTTTGAGCAATCAATTTTTAAATTTTAAGTTATCTTCCTCGAACGATAGTACTTTGTATGGAAAACACATCTTGCGCAGAGGAACCAAATCGTGATGGTCGCCCTTACTTTGTTTCGAGTCCGCTCAACAACTTAAGTGAGCTGCGGCTAGTCCGCGACAAGGTTGCTTGTCGGTAAGCGACCCGCCAAAGAAGTCTTTGAAGTTCACTCGGCTCGCGGCAAGGGTGCCTGCACCGCAAGTTTCCACTGAAAAGCGAGGGTAATAACATACAAAGCTAAGAGTCGAGTAAAGGAAGTAACGTAGCAAATATTGCCCGAATAAAGTTATATTACAAAATAACTTATCGCGGCATCGCTAAATCGTTCTCGTAACTGAAATAACAAATAAGAGGAGAAGAAGGGCGCCATTGGTACCCAAGCCCCGACAAGCCAGAGCTGCCGGGGGCTGCGGCAAGCCAGAGTTGCCGGGGGCTGCGGCAAGCCAGAGTTGTCGGGGGCTGCGGCAAGCCAGAGTTGCCGGGAGCTGCGGCAAGCCAGAGTTTGCGGCAAGCCAGAGTTGCCGGGGGCTGAGATATCAGATAAGCCCTTCGTTCTTTTTCAAGCATCCCTTTTTCATTAAAAACATTCTACTCGGATTCAATCCGTGGGGAATGAAAAACATGAAAGGGAAGATTACAAGTATTAAATGCGGATAAGGCCCGAAGGCTTACAAATTAAAAAGATAAGATGCCCGTAATCCTTTTTTCTGTCCCTCTCTTCAGGAGGTAGGTCAAGGAGGCGAGAAGGGCAAAAGAAACGCCTAGGCGAGCTACAGGTGCCAGAAGGCACCAAAGGAACATCCCGAGAGCTCCCTGAGGGCTTGACGGAGATGGCAGCGCCGAAGCGGGGCTCAAGATAGGGCGGCAGGACGTCAAGACGCTGTCAAGGGCACTACGCCTCAGACTCCGACTTGACGGCCTTGTCGCCATCCCTCTTCCCTTCCACAGCCTCCCACGCCACGCCGCCCAGGAGACGCACCGGGAGTTCAAGGAGCCGGGCGACGGATGATGGGGTCGCGGTGGCCTAAGCGGCGCCTCGACAACTAATCGGGCCCGCTACCCTCGTCGTCGGCTGTCGCTCTCCTCCTCGCTACTCTCGCCGAGGGGAATCTTCGCTGTCGGAGGAGCTATCCACGCAGCACTTCGCCCGAGTACCGAGATCCCCAAGACCTTGACGGAGAGGAGATCACCCTCCATTAACTTAAAATGGAGGGTAAATCCCGCCTCAGCTGTGGATGCGAGTGAACGTCTTCCACCCACGATCAAGATACATCACATTAGGGGCTGGGAATACAACACGGACTCGCATGCCGCTGATTCCACAGCCCCTCATGTGCAGTCTCGATGTCTCGGATCCGACTCCATCAAGGCCATGAACGGAGCTGGAAGCCGGAGGCGATGACGAGGCGCCTGGCGCACTGACGAAGAACTTCGCAAGGGTCGCCCTCAGTAGTGGACCGCCGCAGGAGGGGAACCGCCCGGCGGAAGCGGAGACGGCGCGCCGCCTGGCCCGCCTCTTCCCCGAGCGCCTCGACCTCGCCCACGACCTCGCCCCTCCCTCTTCCTCTTGTGGCTGGCTCTGCCGCCCAGGCGTGGGGTTGGGAGGGAGCTGTCTAGCGCGACCCTCGCCGCCACCGATGAAGAACCAATGTTCCTTTTCTCCATGGCGAATGAGAGAAAGGGGAGCAGAAACTGAGGAAAGAAGGAGATGGGAGAGTGCGGGCTTCTGCGCTCCCCTTCCGCTCTTTTTAAGGAAGCAAGGTGGGCGCTCGACCGCCCCACTCGACAAATCGGGGCCGACCTGCTGCCTCTGCTCGTAACGGCCCAGTTTTCCACTTCCACCGTCCGCGAACCCAAAAGCATGGGAACCACGTGGCGGGGATGCAGAACTGAGGCGACGGGTGAAGCGACCCCGCACACCGCCCACTCCCCCCACGACGCCGCAATTGACACATGCCGTTACGAGGGAACGCGGCGGATACGGAGCATGTTTGGTTTGGACCCAGGCCGCGCGTGCCCGTGCCCTGTGTGACGCCCGGGTGATTACGCTACAGTAATCCCGCGTTAATGAGGACACGTCACCTCGGTTACTGCTAATAATCTCGCGTCGGTTCGAATCTTTCAAATTCAAAGTCAAGCAAAGCGATTGTAAGTTTTCAAAATTTTAAACTAAAATGTCCGGAGTGTGCAGTTAAATGCCTAGGTGATTATAGTGCAACAAACCCCCCTTTCTGAAATTTTCTAAATATATGAAAATGTTATAAAACAGGTTTTTGAAAAGTAATAAAAGGAGAAAACAAAAATAAATCAGAGAGGGGGATAACTCTCTGACCCAGCCGGCCCCCCCTCCCCACTTGGCCCCTCCCCCACTGGCCCATTCCCCTTTCCCCCCTGGGCCGGCCCATCGGCCCAGCGGCCCCCGGCCACATACCCCTCCCCACCCCGCGGCAAACCCTAGCCGCCTCCTCATTCCCCCCCCCCCACGCGCCCTCTCGCACCCCTCTCCCTCGCCCGATTGGATCGGGGGCGGAGGAACCCCGACCGAGCCACCCCGCCGCGCCCACCTCGCCCGGCTGGCCCGCCCACCATGACCCCGAACCTCCCTCCTCCTCCGGCGCCCGGGCTCCGCTTCCCTCCCTCGTCGCCCACGAGCCATGTGACCTCCGCCACATGGCTCATCGCCCGCTCCCGGCCTGACAGTGGCGCTCCCCAACCGCCTCCCACGGTCGTCACCGTCCTCCACCGAGCCAGCCTAGTCCCGACTCCCCGGCTTGTGAGGCCCTCTCCTCTCTCCTCCCTCCCGAATCGGCGCCCGTCGGCGCCTCGTCGCCCCCCGACCCCCCAGCGATGCACCGCCTCCCCTCGCTCCCTCTCCTCTCCCGTCTGTGCCGTGGCCGTCGCCCGGCTGGCTCCGTCGCCGGCTTGACGCCCAGCTACGCCCAGCTCCCACGTTCCCTCTCTTCTTCCCCGTCGGCGGCGCCTCCGGCCGCCGGGCGCCACCCTCGCCGGCGCCCTCCCCCCCACGGCTTGAAACCCGGCCCCTTGGCGCCCAGGGCCTCCCGTCGCCGGCTCCGCCCCCCCTCACCACCGTCGTCTACATGGCGCCGCTGGCGCCGCCGGTCCCGTGGCTGTGACCCCGACACGACTTGGCCTCGGCGCCCGGTCCCAGTTGGCCGGGTTCAGCCATACCGCCCGCCACACACCGATCCGTTTGCCCCTCGGGGCCCATGACATGGGGGCCCGACCCCCCCAAAAAAAAGGAACGGATTTATTAAAACATAAAATGAAAATAAATTAAAACTAATTAACTAATTAATTAATTAAGTAATTAGTTAATCTAATTAATTAACCCTAATCATTAATTAACTTAATTAAGTAATGTTAATTAAATCTGATTAGGTTAATTAGTCATTAGTGGATGACATGCGGGACCCACCGTGGGGTTGACTAAGTCAACCTGTTGATCGATGATGTCGACTTGACATCATGCTGACGTCATAAATACATTTTTCGAATTAATTAATTAATTAATTAAATTCCAGAATTTAATAAAATCTTTTATAAATCATATCTTTTAATCCGTAATCCGGATTAAAATATTTTCAACATGAAAGTTGCTCAGAACGACGAGACGAATCCGGATACGCAATTCGCTCGTCCACCACACGCCCCTAACCTATCGAACCTGCAAACTTTCCTCTCGGTTCATCTGTCTGACAGACGTCCTAACCGGATAACTTCCGGATGTTTTTCCCCTAACCAAGTATCCCTCATACCACGTTAGGGCACGCCTAGCATCGCTTCTTGTCATGACATGCATCGATATGCATCTGCTTACTTTGTATTCATTTTTTTCTCCCCTCTTTTCTCCGGTAGACTACAAGACCGACGCCCACTGCCGGTTCGACTACGGTGTTGACGACCCTCTCCCTTGCCAGAGCAACCAGTGCAAGCCCCCTTTGATCATCCCGATATCGCCCATTCCATTCTCTCATGCTTGCATTAGATTTTGCTACTGTTATTGTTTGCTCCTATTCTGTTGCATAGCCTGTTTATTGTAACCTGCTATTGTTACCTACCTGCTTATCCTAAACTGCTTAGTATAGGTTGGTTAGAGACCCATCACTGACCCCCACCTTGTCCTTGTTGCCCCTGCTTCATCATTGAAGACCCGATCAACGGGATCGAAGACCAGGCCCCGACACCGCACATCGCTTCCCCTTAGTTGCTCGACACTACTGGGTTACTATCGAGTACCGAGGGTGAAACCTCTACAAGACTTCCGATATTAACCTCAGAGTATAGCTATCCGGTTGTGGTCATCGAGGGTGATTTCCTCTTTAACCACTTCCGACACGACTGCTGCGTGCAACCCCTCAAGTGTGGACCTCGAGGGTGAATCCTCTTATGTTCACCTTGATGACTACATTGAGTGGAATTCAATGGGGTGATTCCTCGTGTTTTCCCCTTGATGTTTGGACTCACGGTTACTTGGACTTTTACCATCACATTACTTGGAAAGACGGGTCGACCACGAGGGGTACCCGCGTGCTTAATTGGCAGTGATGTGGAGGCGGGTTGACACGGAAGGTGCCCGCGAGATAATTACGAGGCGTGGCGGGCATTCCTAGCCCTTGCCGCAAGTCCTCGAGACGGGCAACGGGTCACATCTTCGTGAGTCTCTGCTTGTTACCGCTGCTCCTAATCCACTACGATTTGGATATTTGATCCGAGGGGCCTTTGGCCCGATAGCACTAACCATCACGTGGGCTAAGTATGGGCGTTTCAAGGTCAGATACATCAGCCGAAGCTTACTAGACGTCGCCGACGGAGTGGCGCTGCCGGTTGGACTGGTAAGCTCTCGCCCTTTTGGGAAGGTAGCTAGGTTCGCTCACCGCCGCCCTCGCATAGCGTCTTGAGAGTTCGGGGAGATGGCCCATGACCCCGGGGCATAGGTTTAGTCCGTGGCTGGCCTCTCTATTAAGCCTAGGTCGGGTTGCGGCGTATTGTTTGGCCGAGGCCGGGCATGACCGGAAAGTGTGTCCGCCGGAGTTAAGCGAGCGTGGTGGGTAAGTTGGTGCACCCTGCAGGGAAGAAAACATCTATCGATAGCCTGTCCCTACGGTAACGGACACTTGGAGTTGTATCGATCGATACAACTAGAACTGGATACTTGAGATGAGACATGGATATGAGCAATGGATTGCGATGAGAATTGGACCGTGATGATAAGCTGGATAGTATGGCTGGGATTTCTTTCGCAGGGAGTCGAGAAAGGATCTCCGCCGAGGATGATAACACTACTACTTTAAGTTATGTTACTCTACTCCCTCTTGTTTGCTGCAAGATGGTGGTTTCGAAGATGCTAGTCTTCGATAGGACTAGGCCTTCTCTCTATTCCGCACTTCGCAGCCCACCCACATATCTGACCTTCCCTTTGATAATGTTGCATATGTAGTGTAGCTCCTTGCTTAAGTAGTACTTTGGATGAGTACTCACGGTTGCCTTGTTCCCCTTTTTCCCCCTACCTCTACTCGATTGCTGCAACTGCAACGATGGAGCCTGTGAGCAGACGCCACCGCCTCACGACGACTACTACTCGTGAGGCGCCTACTACTACGTGCAGCCACCGGCGATTTACCGGGAGTGACCTAGGAGGATCCCAGGCAGGAGGCCTGCTCCTCTTCGATCTGTATCCCAGTTTGTGCTAGCCATCTTATGGCACCTTGTTTAACTTATGTCCGTACTTTCAGATATTGTTGCTTCCGCTGACTTCGTCTATGATCGAGCACTTGTATTCGAGCCCTCGAGGCCCTGGCTTGTATTATGATGCTTGTATGACTTATTTTATTTGTAGAGTTGTGTTGTGATATCTTCCGTGAGTCCTTGATCTTGATCGCATACATTTGCGTGCATGATTAGTGTACGATTGAATCGAGGGCGCCACAAGTTGGTATCGAGCCCATCGCTGTAGAGGAATCCCCTTCCACACTCCTTGGTCAAGTCGAGTCTAGACATTGTAAAACTTTTACTAACTTGGCTGTGTGCCTTACGCGCACGCCGCCATTGGGTGGAATTAGGATCCTTTACTCCTCGATCTTTACTCTGGGGTTCTGAACTCTCTTCTATTCGGGTTAAATGAATTTACTATAAACAAAACTAACTTTAGGTTCTCGCAAGTACTTTCTCCCGGAGAGCCCTTCACTTCAGATGATCGTTCGCTAATCGAAGATTCCAAAATACTCTCGATGTTCTCTCGAGACTTTGTGCTCATCACTTTTGCTATTCCCGCCACCGATAAATCTGTATGGATAACTACTTACACTTGCAATTCATACGATCATCCCCATTGATCTCGTGATTACAAGATACCCCAAGTTTTCTCTATTGTTCCGAGAATACTTTGTGCCTCTCGCCTAGCAGTTCTTTGCCACATGAATACCCCTTCAAATAAATCCTCGCACTTGTCGAGTATCCGCTCAACCCCAGCTTGTTCATGTGTTTCACAAAAGTCTTCAAATTACTATTCGATCTTCCGAAAATCCTCTCGAGCCATTGGCTCTTGAAATTCTTGCCTCGCTTGCATTATGGTTAATCCCATAAGTCTCGTAGTCATATTGACATTCCTTGTCATTATCATTTTGAGTCTGTTGACTCAATATGTTTGCGAATACACGCAATCATCATTGATCCTTATAAATTACTTTTCCGGCTGAGCTGCCATTCATTTATCTGAAATTGGTTCTCGACCAATCCAATTATCGTTGATTGTACCCTAAGGCTATTCAACTTATCCATCCCTAAATCAGAGCATTGCTTCTGACCCCCCTTGATTTAGGAATCATAATTCCTTTGCATTTGACAATTGAGTTAGTCATTGTTTCTATAAACCGATCTCCTTGCATTCTTCTTCCTCTAGTTAAGTAATCGATGCTCACGCCAGACTTCGTGGACCATCGGGTCCATTATTGGATTTTACCCACAAGATCCTTCTTATTCAATAACTTTGTGAGACCTTCCCCTGATATCTCGAGTTTATCATGGAACTGCATAACTTCTTATGAGTTCTTCATTAAGTGCTACCGTCCCCTGATTCAAATTATCACGGGCTCTGAGTTATTAAACACTCAAAGACACCGATAACTGAACCGAGTCCGCACTACGGTTCAACAACTCGTCAGTAAACTTCTATAAGTACGAGTTTGTACCCGACCACGCCATTCCTAGCCTGTTTGGCTATATCATTGTCGTGATGATTTTAACTGTGCTACCCGGCCCTTCTTCTCGGAGCACAATTTTCGACGAGGAATTAACCTTACGTCGATCCTCATCGTCATATCATTTCGCCTTGAACAACAAGCTTGGTTTCGAAGTTTATGTCGCACTTTGGTTCCAATAACTTTTCACTTCGTCATTACTTTGACTTGATATCGCCGCCGATCGATTACAACTTCATGAACTCTCGCGACAAAGGTGTCGTGATCATCAACCTTATGAGCTCTTCCAGAATTCAATTGAATTCTTGATGAGAAATACCATCCTTGCCCTCGATGATTTGTACTATCATCGATCACTTTATTGCCTTCCCACCAACACAAGCTTGTTCATGTTTGGTGTTATACCTTGAGTTCCTTGCTATCCAGCAATCGTTCTTCTCTACCTTGGAGTATTACCATCTGTTAATATCAAGGGTGTTGTGAGGACTGCTCGACCTCTTAAGAAATTCTTGGTATTGAGATGCTTCTCACCATCACCATTCTTTCTTGGTCCCGTGTTGCTTCCAACCGTGTACCAACAAGTGAACCAGTCTTGCAATTCTGCCCTCCTAGCAAGCCTCTTGCTTTGAAGTGAAATTCTTAGTCTATCGATTATTGAATCACCATTCTGACATTGGTCGTGCAACCCAACCCATCGGGCGCACCTTTCAACCAATGTTTACTTGAGTATGTTTTCCTCGAGCATTTTTCCTAGTATCATTTGTTTCGACAAATGTTATCTCCTTGTTCACTTTAATGTGGGAGTCTATCTTTTGGGAATCTCGGTGAATTGCCGTTGAGATCACCAGACACCTCCTGGTCCTCTCCTTGGGTTAATGATGGACTCTTGTTAACGGGAATAACTTCATAGTTCATTTCCCCGAGAATCTTACAATGTCATCTCGTCAATTTGCGTTGCACCTTTTCTTCTCAGGTATCCTAAGTCTGAGGTATCCTGACACCAATCGGATCTGAATCTCGGTCAGATATGATGGTTGGGACAACTTCCAAGAGTTATGATGTTGATCCCTTGATGAACCGGTAGCATGATGACATGCCTAGCACCCCCCCCCCCGGCTGGAGGACCTATCATGATAGGTTCCTTTTCAGCAGGATTATCCTTTCATCCATGAGGGAATTGTAATACTGTTTCTACCAGTTATTCCTGATGAATCCTTCGTGATTCCAAGTCTGATCTTCGCCTGAAGGCCATGTCAATGCTATCTCGAAGCATGTCCGTGATACTCTGATTTTCAACAAGAACATTCGGAGCCCAATGCTAAATGTTTCTTGCTCAATTATCCGAACACCGTTGTATGGGTAATGACATGAAATTTCTCTCCCCTTACCTAAAGGGTTTTCTACATTATATCCTGTCATGGGTATCATGCTCGCTTATCCTTGGTAAGGGTATGTCCTGAAATATGTGTTTAAACACATTTTCCTTTCCATTGTTACATTTAATGTGATAATCATATTTTACTTTCCATTGGTTGTTTGAACCTTTCTTGGGATATATATAATCTAAGCATTGATAATCCCTCGCTTAGGTAAGCACCTCGTTGTACCACTGTAAGTAAGACCCTATTACTATTTGTGGATGACATTCCGGTAACCACCGATGGACGTGACCCTGGCCTATTGGTCCGGCTCGTTCAACGAGCAGGAAAGTGGTTCGCGTCGTCCGGCGGCCTTGGTACCTATGTTTGTTGCCGACATGACCCTCGAGACTCTCCTCGACTTGCCTTGCTTACATGATCGCAGGATATCAACAACCTACTACTTTTAACCACCGGTGGGCCCATAACCCACAGGTCACAGGATCGAAACCTGACTCTCCTGTACACCCCCTGTTCACAAAGTTATCCCTCCCGCGTGGACTCGTATGTAATTCACGGGCCACCGTCATAGTGATCTATTCTGGTATCAGACGCGATACTTACTCTCGCTACTCCGAACCCCCCTTCTCACCCGCTTGGAGCCTATTATGGCACCTTCGTACCTTACTCTCGAGCTTTTTCAAATGTTCAACTCGAGAGTTAATTTTATACTAATTCAGGGGTTAACCCCAGATTGTTTCCCTTAAAAGCATTATGTCGCAGTGAGCTGCCCCTTACCTTTCGTAAGTACGATAGGGTTCCCGAAGAAATGATGACCCGTTTATCATGATGCATCGGAATAAAGGGTGGAAGACATCAACGAAAGGGATTAGCTCCTTCGAGAAGATCCGTTAGGTTTTCGTAACCAGACCTTTCCCTCTTACTCCCTCTTAAATCTCGGACGAGATTTCTTGTAGTGGAGGAGAATTGTGACGCCTCGGGTGATTACGCTCTGATAATCCCGTTAATGAGGACACGTCACCTCGATTCTTGCTAATAATCTCGCGTCGGTTCGAATCTTTCAAATTCAAAGTCAAGCAAAGCAGTGTAAGTTTTCAAAATTTTAAACTAAAATGTCCGGAGTGTGCAGTTAAATGCCTAGGTGATTATAGTGCAACAAACCCCCCTTTCTGAAATTTTCTAAATATATGAAAATGTTATAAAACAGGTTTTTGAAAAGTAATAAAAGGAGAAAACAAAAATAAATCGAGAGGGGATAACTCTCGACCCGGCCCCCCTCCCCACTTGGCCCCTCGCCCCTGGCCCATTCCCCCTTCCCCCCTGGGCCGGCCCATCGGCCCAGCGCCCGGCCACATACCCCTCCCCACCCCGCGGCAAACCCTAGCCGCCTCCTCATTCCCCCCCCCCACGCGCCCCCTCGCACCCCTCGCCCTCACCCGATCTGGATCGGGGCGGAGGAGCCCCGACCGAGCCACCCCGCGCCCCACCTCGCCCGGCCCGCCGCCCACCAAGGCCCAGACCTCCCTCCTCCTCCGACGCCGCCTGAGGCTCCGCTTCCTCCTCCGTCGCCCCGAGCCCTTGTGACCTCCGCCATGGCTCGGCCACTCCCGCCTGGCCCGGCCAGTGCTCCCCCAACCGCCTCCCCGCCGGTCGTCACCGTCCTCCACCGAGCCGCCTGCCTAGTCCCGACCCCCCCCCCCTGTGAGGCCCTCTCCTCTCTCCTCCCTCCCGAATCGCGCCCCGTCGGCCGGCGCCCCGTCGCCGCCCCCGACCCCCCCGCGGTCGCACCGCCTCCCCCCTCGCTCCCCTCTCCTCTCCCGTCTGGCCAGAGCCCGTCGCGGCTCCGTCGCCAGCTTGCCGCCAGCCACGCCTCCCCCCCCGTTTCTCTTCTTCCCCCACGTCGGCAGCGCCTCCGGCCGCCGGACGCCACCCTCGCCAGCGCCCTCCCACGGCCGCCCGAAACCCCGGCCCCTTCCGACGCCCAGGCCTCCCGTCGCGGCTCCGCCCCCCCTCACCACCGTCGTCTCATGGCGCCGCTGCGCCAGCCGGTCGCTGGCTCTGACCCCGAAACTTGGCCTCGGCGCCCGGTCCCCGTTGTCAGCGGGTTGAACGGCCATACCTGCGCCAAGACACCCGATCCGTTTGCCCCTCGGGGCCCATGACATGGGGGCCCCACCCCCCCAAAAAAAGGAACGGTTTTATTAAAACATAAAATGAAAATAAATTAAAACTAATTAACTAATTAATTAATTAAGTAATTAGTTAATCTAATTAATTAACCCTAATCATTAATTAACTTAATTAAGTAATGTTAATTAAATCTGATTAGGTTAATTAGTCATTAGTGGATGACATGCGGGACCCACCTGTCAGGGTTGACTAAGTCAACCCTGTTGACTGATGATGTCAGCTTGACATCATGCTGACGTCATAAATACATTTTTCGAATTAATTAATTAATTAATTAAATTCCAGAATTTAATAAAATCTTTTATAAATCATATCTTTTAATCCGTAATCCGGATTAAAATATTTTCAACATGAAAGTTGCTCGAGCAGCGAGACGAATCCGGATACGCAGTCCGTTCGTCCACCACACGTCCCTAACCTATCGAACCTGCAAACTTTCCTCTCCGGTTCATCTGTCCGACAGACGTCCGGAACCGGGATAACTTCCCGGATGTTTTTCCCCCTAACCAGTATCCCCTCATACCACGTTAGGGCACGCCTAGCATCGCTTCTTGTCATGACATGCATCGATATGCATCTGTTTACTTTGTATTCATTTTTTTTTCTCCCCCTCTTTTCTCCGGTAGACTACAAGACCGACGCTGCACTGGCCTCGACTACGGTGTTGGCGACCCTCTCCCTTGCCGAGCAACCAGCCAAGCCCCCTTTGATCATCCCGATATCGCCCATTCCATTCTCTCATGCTTGCATTAGATTTTGCTCTTGTTATTGTTTGCTCCTATTACATTGCATAGCCTGCTTATTGTAACCTGCTATTGTTACCTACCTGCTTATCCTAAACCGCTTAGTATAGGTTGGTTAGAGACCCATCAGTGACCCCCACCTTGTCCTTGTTGCCCTCGCTTCATCATTGAAGACCCGATCAACGGGATCAAGACCAGCCCGACACCGCACATCACTTCCCCTTAGATGCTCGACACTACTAGGTTACTATCGAGTACCGAGGGTGAAACCTCTACAAGACTTCCGATATTAACCTGTAGTATAGCTATCCGGTTGTGGTCATCGAGGGTGATTTCCTCTTTAACCACTTCCGATACGACTGTCGTGCAACCCCTCAAGTGTGGACCTCGAGGGTGAATCCTCTTATGTTCACCTTGATGACTACATTGAGTGGAATTCAACGGGGTGATTCCTCGTGTTTTCCCTTGATGTTTGGACTCACGGTTACTTGGACTTTTACCATTTGTTACTTGGAAAGACGGGTCGACCACGAGGGGTACCAGCGTGCTTAATTGCGAGTGATGTGGAGACGGGTTGACACGGAAGGTGCCAGCGAGATAATTACGAGGCGTGGCGGGCATTCCTAGCCCTTGCCGCAAGTCCTCGAGACGGGCAACGGGTCACATCTTCGTGAGTCTCGCTTGTTACCGCTGCTCCTAATCCACTACGATTTGGATATTTGATCCGAGGGGCCTTTGGCCCGATAGCACTAACCATCACGTGGGCTAAGTATGGGCGTTATGCGTCGTATACATCAGCGAAGCTTACTAGACGTCAATGACGGAGCGGTAGCGCCGGGTTGGACTGGTAAGCTCCTGCCCTTTTGGGAAGGTAGCTAGGTGCGCTCACCGCCGCCTCGCAACGCAAGTGGAGTTCCGGGAGATGGCCCATGACCGGGGCATAGCTTTAGCCCGGCGGGCTGCCGTCTCTCTTCAGCCTAGGTCGGGTTGCGGCGTATTGTTTGGCCGAGGCCGGGCATGACCTGGAAAGTGTGTCCGCCGGAGTTAAGCGGCGTGGTGGGTAAGTTGGTGCACCCTCAGGGAAGAAAACATCTATCGATAGCCTGTCCCTACGGTAACGGACACTTGGAGTTGTATCCCGATCGATACAACTAGAACTGGATACTTGAGATGAGACATGGATATGAGCAATGGATTGCGATGAGAATTGGACTGTGATGATAACTGGATAGTATGGCTCTGGGATTTCTTTCTCGCAGGGAGTCGAGAAAGGATCTCTGGCCGAGGATGATAACACTACTACTTTAAGTTATGTTACTCTACTCCCTCTTGTTTGCTGCAAGATGGTGGTTTCCAGAAGATGCTAGTCTTCGATAGGACTAGGCCTTCTCTCTATTCTGGCACTTCTGCAGCCCAGTCCACATATACAGCCTTCCCTTTGATAATGTTGCATATGTAGTGTAGCTCCTTGCTTGCGAGTACTTTGGATGAGTACTCACGGTTGCCTTTGTTCCCCTTTTTCCCCTACCTCTACTCGATTGCTGCAACCAGGGCGATGGAGCCCAGAGCGAGACGCCACCGCCACGCATTTACTACTACTACTCGAGGCGCCTACTACTACGTGCAGCAGCCCGACGACCCACTGTGAGTGACCTAGGAGGATCCAGGCGGAGGCCTGCTCCTCTTCGATCTGTATCCCGGTTTGTGCTAGCCATCTTATGGCACCTTGTTTAACTTATGTACGTACTCAGATATTGTTGCTTCACGACTGCCTATGATCGAGCACTTGTATTCGAGCCCTCGAGGCCCTCGGCTTGTATTATGATGCTTGTATGACTTATTTTATTTGTAGAGTTGTGTTGTGATATCTTCCGTGAGTCCTTGATCTTGATCGTACACATTTGCGTGCATGATTAGTGTACGATTGAATCGAGGGCGTCACACCCTGTTTTGGGCCTGGCCCAACAGCGCTCGGCACCGTGTATGGCCCAGACCCAGGGCTCCTGTCGGTGTACTAAAATAGGGGTACCTTAGTACCCCGAACTTGTGCACGGGCAGTCGCAGCGTCCCCGTGGCAAGCCTCGCCGAGCGTCCGCCAAGACCCTCCGCAGCCATTCCGAAGACAAGACCCGGCAAGAGGAGCTTGCCGGAAGGCCTCTCTAGGCACAGACAAGGCCCCGACAAGAAGAGCTTGTCGGGAAAGCCGCTCCAGGCATGCAGAAGACAAGGCCCCGACAAGAAGAGCTTGCCGGGAAGGCTCGGAGCGCGACAAGTATCCGGGCGCGACAAGGATTCGGCCGCGGCAAGGCGCTTGCCGCGGCATGCAACTTCTCTCCGTCGCCGCTCCAGCTCACCCAGCGACGTGTCGCCATGGGACCGTTCCATGGGCGCGTGTCGAGCGGCTGTGCAGCCAGCGGAGAGCAGCGATAAGCGGCTGACAGGCTCGCCATCGTGGCGAAGCGGAGGCGCACTGACGGTCTCTGTTACACTGTTTGGGCGACAACGACGGGCATTTATTGCTTTTGTCCCTTGCCGTCGAGTTAGGTATTTTGCACCGCATAATCGTTCAAGTAGGTGTACCAACTCCTGTTTTTACATTCGTACCCCCGCCTATGTTGCCACCTGTCGAAGACCCCTTGAGCATATAAAAGGAGGCCCGAGTGCAACGTAGAAGGGGTTCGGTTCGCGTTCTTCGCAAGGTTCGGCTGGTCCGGTTCATTCGATCGACCGGAGGCCAGAGACACTCACGCTAGGTTTTGTAGCTCGCATTGCTCCTTGGCAAGAACACAATAGATCAAACAAGCAGCAGTAGGAGTTTTATCTCTCCGGAGAGCTCCGAAGCTGGGTAAACTGCTCGTGTGCATCGCCTCGATCCGCTCTTCGTGCGATCTCCGCCCCCCTACGAACCACAAGGGGCCTGGTCCGCCGACCCCATAGGTGTCCGTGGGTACGATCAGCCTCCCCGACACCACGTATCGCACATTGTCAAATAGTAATGCGGTAGACCTTCTTTAAATGTGTTAAAAAATTAAAATAAATAAAAAACAAGGACCTCGAGGTTAAATTAACTCATGGGATGGGTCGTATCAGTCATTTAATTTGACAAATACGACTCATCCTATCAGTTAATTTAACATTAACAGAACTTCCCATCTAGTCACCCATCTGATGGCTGCTCCAGCCTGAGCACACTTAACTTGAGAGTTCTCTTACATGAGCTACTGGTGGAACAACTAGTCCTTGCTTATATAGGATGCCTCTTCACATCCTTACAGCGTATCCGGATGACTGCCCGTCCCCCAATGGCCAATAGATGTTGTGTAGACAGAGCATATCACATACGTCTTATTAGAAGCAATCGTTTGTGTTATTATCGGTCTTCGCACACATTTCTGATTACAGACCTGTTTGCAGCATATCACACACATCTTGTTAAGTTGAACCATTTTTGTTCTCATGACTCAACGCAAACAGTTCATCCGAGTGAACCTTATGTTGTACATCGCACACACCTTGATCTGGCTGACCGTTTCTTTTGTGTTGCCTAATCACAAACAGTTCATCCAAGTGAACCGTATGGTGTACATCACGCACACCTTCATTTGGCTGCCCGTTTCTTTTGTTCCTCCTCATCGCAAACGGTTGATTGAACTGAACTGTATGCCCTACATCGCACATGCAACTAAAATCTGAACCGTGTTTGATGCATCCTCCATCGCAAACGTTTTGCACCTTTTTTGATGGTTTTTTTACACCACCGTTTGCGATTATGGCATCACACACTGTTTCGTCAAAGGGTCTCTGATCGTAGTGATGCGTTAGCAGCATCCTGCAGTAGTGTCATGAAGAACAGAATAACGCATTGAGTAAGTTGATATGATGTAGAGGAATAAACTCAAGCAATCTGATGTAAACCCCATCTTTTTATCCTTGATGGCAATAATACAATACGTGCCTTGCTGCCCCAACTATCACTGGGAAAGGACAACGCAAGATTGAACCCAAAGCTAAGCACTTCTCCCATTCCAAGAAAAACCAATCTAGTTAGCCAAACTAAACTGATAGTTCGAAGAGAATTACAAAGATATCAAATCATGCATATAAGAATTCAGAGAAGGTTCAAATAATATTCATAGATAAGCTGATCATAAATCCACAATTCATCGGATCTCGACAAACACACCGCAAAAGAAGATTACATCGGATAAATCTCCAAGAACATCGAGGAGAACATGGTATTGAGAATCAAAGAGAGAGAAGAAGCCATCTAGCTACTAGCTATGGACCCGTAGGTCTGAGGTAAACTACTCACGCTTCATCGAAAGGGCAATATAGTTGATGTAGAAGCCCTCCGTGATCGAATCCCCCTCCGGCAGGGTGCCGGAAAAGGTCCCTAGATGGGATCTCATGGGAACAGAAGGTTGGGGCGGTGGAAAAGTGTTTTCATGGATGCTTCTGGTGGTTTGGGAATATATGTGAATATATAGGAGGAAGATCTAGGTGAGGAGATCACCAAGGGGCCCACAAGGTAGGGGGGCGCGCCCTACCCCCCTAAGTGCGCCCTCCACCCTTGTAGCCGCCTCGTGGCTCTTTCGACTTGCACTCCAAGTCTCCTGGGTGTCTTCTGGTCCAAGAAAAATCATCGCGAAGGTTTTATTTCGTTTGGACTCCGTTTGGTATTCCTTTTATGTCAAGCTCAAAAACAAGGAAAAAACAGAAACTGGCACTGGGCTCTAGGTTAATAAGTTAGTCCCAAAAAATAGCATATTAATGCATATAAAACATCCAAAACAGATAATATAATAGCATGGAACAATCAAAAATTATAGATACGTTGGAAATGTATCATTGTCAAGAATAGCGCCTTGACCGTTAGTGAACATGTCACTCCTGCTGACAGAAAGACATTTGCTCAGTTGGACTCTCAGACGAAGAACATCATTTGTGGATGATAACATACAAGTATAGGGGGTCGTTTGTAGCCTTTTTCGATAAATAAGAGTGTCGAACCCAACGAGGAGCTAAAGGTAGAACAAACATTCCCTCAAGTTCTATCGACCACTGATACCACTCTAAGCACACTTAATGTTCGATTTACCTAGAACAAGTATGAAACTATTTTTTAGGTGTAGGATAAGTTTGCAAGAATAAAACTAGAAGTACTTAGCTATATCGCTTTGCCTAGAACAACTATGAAACTATTTTGTAGGTGTAGAATAAGTTTGCAAAAATAAAACTAGAAGTATTTAGCTAGAATAAAACTATGAGTAATTTGCAAGATAATATAAGTTAGTTGTTTAGTAGAAAGCTTTTTTAACACAAGAGAAAGATTTGTCCCAAGGCAATCGATAACTAGACTGGTAGCCATTACTGCAATTTTATATGAGGGAGAGACATGAGCTAACATGCTTTCCGTACTTGTATCATATGAACTTATGATTAGAACTCTAGCAAGCATACGTAACTACCAAACATCATTAAGGTAAAACCTAACATAGCATTAGGTATCAAGTCCTCTTTGCCCCATACGCAACAACCCACCTACTCAGGTATGTGTCTCAGTCACTCACCCCATCCACCATAAGAGAATCATGAACGTATTGCAACACCCTATAGCATAGATCCCTCATGCTTGCACGACACGGAGGGCACCGTAGGATAGCACAAAAATAAAATATACAACTCAAACCAATCACGATCATAAATCAACCCATAGGACAAAATATATCTACTCAAACACCATAGGATGGAAACACATCATTGGATAATAATATGGGTCATTAAGCACCATGTTTAAGTAGAGATTACAACGGGGATAAGAGGTGTTACACTGCTGCATAGAGGTAGAGAGAGTTGGTGATGACAGTGGCGCAGTTGTTGGTGTAGATCGATGTCATGATGGTTGCCCCAGCGGTGCTCCAGCGCCACCAGGAGAGAGGGGGATAGAGCCCCTTCCTTCTTCTTCTTCCTTGGCCTCCCCCCAGATGGGAGGAGATTTCCCCCTCTGGTCCATGGCCGCCTCTCTTTTGTTTTGCATGTGGGCATCATTGATGTGGCCATGGATCTCTCTCTCTCTCTGTTCTCTTTTGTTTTGCATTTTTGTTTTCTGGCCGAAAACCATTTCTTATATTCCATGAGATCCATAACTCCGATTGGGCTGAAATTTTGACGGGATTTTTATCCATAAATTATCTTTCTTGCGGCGAAAGAAGGGCAGCAACCGCCTTACAAGGTGCCCACAACCCACTTGGGCACGCCTGGCCCCCCAGGCGCGCCCTGATAGGTAATGGGCCGCTCGAGCACCATCTTGCTTTGATTCTTCTTCCAGAAATTCACATATATTCCAAAATAAATCTCCGTAAATTTTTATCACGTTTGGACTTCGTTTGATATGGATATTCTGCGAAACAAAAAAACATGCAACAAACAGGAACTGGCACTGGGCACTGGATCAATATGTTAGTCCAAGAAATCATATAAATTGTTGCCAAAAGTATGTGAAAGTTGTATAATATTGGCATGGAACAATCAAAAGTTATAGATACGACAGAGATGTATCAGCATCCCCAAGCTTAACTCCTGCTTGTCCTCATGTAGGTAAATGATAAAAAGGATAATTTTTGATGTGGAATGCTACCTAGCATAATCTTGATCATATAATCTAATAATGGCATGAATATTAAGACATGACTGATTCCGAGCAATAGTCTATAATTTGACATAAAGACATCAATACTCAGACATCCCAACAAATAATCATGTCTTCCAAAAATCAATACTAAAGAACGTTATCCCTAGCCCGTCATGCTCAATCATTGATCCATTCATGAAACACACTCAATATTAGCTACACCCAATGCACAATTATTACAATAGTGCTCTCCATTTGGTGTTTATAAGAGAAGTTGGAGACTCAAAATAAAAATAAAAATTTCATAAAAGTAAATAGATAGGCCCTTCGCAAAGGGAAGCATAGATTTGGCAGAGGTGCGGAGCACAAAGCCTAAATTAGAGATAAAATTATTTTGAGAGGCATGCTTTTCCTGTCAACACTACGATCGAGAGTTCCCAACATCTTCCATTCTAGATACATTATAGGCGGTTCCCAAACATAAAATAAAGTTCACTTCCTTTCTCATACGTAACCAACATATCAATAATTTTTGATTGTCCATGATTGTTATATTATCAATCTTGGATGTTTTATATACATTTACTAGCAACTTTGTATCATTTTTTGGGACTAACCTATTGACATAGTGGCCAGTGCCAGTTGTTGTTTTTTGCTTTGCAGGATATCAGTAGAAAATGACGTCCAAATGCCACGAAACTTTTTGGAGATTTTTTCCTGGCGATAAGACACCCGAGAAGCTTCGGGAGGGAGCCAGAAGAGGCTCGTGGGGCGCACTAGGCACCAGGGGGCAGCGGGGGCCTTCGGCGCGCCCTTGTGGGTAGTGGGGCCCACGAGCACCGCCTTGACCTACCTCGGCCTCTATAAATTCTCTAAAATCCCCAAAACCCTAGGGGAGTCGACAAAATTCTTTTTCCGCCACCGCAAGTTCCAGAACCACAAGATCCATCTAGAGGCCTTTTCCGGCACTCTGCCAGAGGGGGCAACGATCACGGAGGGGTTCTTCATCATCCTGGTTGCCCCTGCATGAGTAGTTTACAACAGACCTACGGGTCCGTAGTTAGTAGCTAGATGGCTTCTTCTCTCCTTTTGATCTTCAATACAGTGTTCTCCTCGATGTTCTTGGAGATCTATTTGGTGTAACTCTTTTTTGCGGTGTGTTTGTTGGGATCCAATGAATTGTGAGTTTATGATCAGACCTATCCATGAATGTTACTTAAGTCTTATTTGAACTCTTTTATGCATGATTTTTATAGCCTCGTATTTCTTTTCTGATTTATTGGTTTGGCTTGGCCAACTAGATTGATTTATCTTGCCATGGGAAGTGGTGCTTTGTGATGGGTTCGATCTTGCGGTGCTCAATCTCAGTGACAGAAAGAGACATGACGCACATGTATCATTGCTATTCAGGGTAACAAGATGGGGTTTATTCATACGCGAGTTTATCTTGTCTACATCATGTCATCGTTGATAACCCACAAGTATAGGGGATCACAACAGTTTTCAAGGGTAGAGTATTCAACCCAAATTTATTGATTCGACACAAGGGGAGCCAAAGAATATTCTCAAGTATTCGCAGTTGAGTTGTCAATTCAACCACACCTGGATAACTCAAAGATTCTGCAGCAAAGTATTTAGTAGCAAAGTAGTATGGAAGTAACGGTAACGATAGCAAAAGTAATATTTTGGGTTTTGTAGTGATTGTAACAATAATAGCAACGGAAAAGTAAATAAGCGGAGAACAATATGTGAAACGCTCGTAGGCATTGGATCGGTGATGGAGAATTATGCCGGATGCGGTTCATCATGTAACAGTCATAACATAGGGTGACACAGAACTAGCTCCAATTCAACAATATAATGTAGGCGTGTATTCCGAATATAGTCATACGTGCTTATGGAAAAGAACTTGCATGACATCTTTTGTCCTACCCTCTCGTGGCAGCGGGGTCCTAGCGGAAACTAAGGGATATTAAGGCCTCCTTTTAATAGAGTATCGGACCAAAGCATTAACACATAGTGAATACATGAACTCCTCAAACTATGGTCATCACTGGGAGTGGTCCCGATTATTGTCACTTCGGGGTTGCCGGATCATAACACATAGTAGGTGACTATAGACTTGCAAGATAGGATCAAGAACTCACATATATTCATGAAAACAATAGGTTCAGATCTGAAATCATGGCACTCGGGCCCTAGTGACAAGCATTAAGCATAGCAAAGTCATAGCAACATCAATCTCAGAACATAGTGGATACTAGGGATCAAACCCTAACAAAACTAACTCGATTACATGATAAATCTCATCCAACACATCACCGTCCAGCAAGCCTACGATGGAATAACTCACGCATGGCGGTGAGCATCATGAAATTAGTGATGGAGGATGGTTACTGATGACGATGGCGACGGATTCCCCTCTCCGGAGCCCCGAACGGACTCCAGATCAGCTCTCCCGAGAGAGTTTAGGGCTTGGCG
This sequence comes from Aegilops bicornis, assembly GCA_021605145.1. NCBI lineage: Eukaryota > Viridiplantae > Streptophyta > Magnoliopsida > Poales > Poaceae > Aegilops > Aegilops bicornis. The sequence continues at coordinate 392,209,515 of CM038672.1, forward strand.
GTGAGCATCATGAAATTGATGATGGAGGATGGTTGATGATGACGATGGCGACAGATTCCCCTCTCCGGAGCCCCGAACAGACTCCAGATCAGTCCTCCCGAGAGAGTTTAGGGCTTGGCGGCGACTCCGTATCGTAAAACGCGATGAATCCTTCTCTCTGGTTTTATTTTCTCCCCGAACATGAATATATGGAGTTGGAGTTGAGGTCGGTGGAGCGTCAGGGGGCCCACGAGGCAGGGGGGCGCGCCCAGGGGGGCAGGCGCCCACCCTCGTGGACAGGTGGTGGGCCCCCTGGCCTTGATTCCTTCACCAATATTTTGTATATTTTCCAAAAATAAGCTCCGTGAAGTTTCAGGTCATTCCAAGAACTTTTGTTTCTGCACATAAATAACACATGGAAAGTCTGCTGAAAACAACGTCAGTCCGGGTTAGTTCCATTCAAACCATGCAAGTTAGAGTCCAAAACAAGGGCAAAAGTGTTTGGAAAAGTAGATACGACAGAGACATATCAACTCCCCCAAGCTTAAACCTTTGCTTGTCCTCAAGCAATTTAGTTGATAAACTGAAAGTGATAAAGAAAAACTTCTACAAACTCTGTTTGCTCTTGTTGTTGTAAATATGTAAAGCCAGCATTCAAGTTTTCAGCAAAGATTATGACTAACCATATTCACAATAACATTTAGGTCTCATGTTTACTCATGTCAATGGCATAATCAACTAGCGAGCAATAATAATAAATCTTGGATGACAACACTTTCTCAAAACAATCATAATATGATATAACAAGATGATATCTCGCTAGGCCTTTCTGAGACCGCAAAACATAAATGCAGAGCACCTTTAAAGATCTAGGACTGACTAAACATTGTAATTCATGGTAAAAGAGATCCAGTCATAGTCATACCCAATATAAATTAACAGTAATGCATGCAAATGACAGCGGTGCTCTCCAAATTGGTGCTTTTTAATAAGAGGGTGATGACTCAACATAACAGTAGAATAGATAAGCCCTTCGCAGAGGGAAGCGAGGATTTGTAGAGGTGCCAGAGCTCGGTTTTAAAATAGAGATAAATAATATTTTGAGCGGCATACTTTCATTGTCAACATAACAACCGAGAGATGGCGATATCTTCCATGCTACACACATTAGAGGCGGTTCCCAAACAGAATAGTAAAGTTTATACTCCCCCTCCACCAACAAGCATCAATCCATGGCTTGCTCGAAACAACGAGTGCCTCCAACTAGCAACAGCCTCGGGGGCGTTTTGTTTGCAATTATTTTGATTTAATTTGCATAAAGCATGGGACTGGGCATCCCGGTGACCAGACATTTTCTCGTGAGTGAGGAGCGGAGTCCACTCCTCTTGAGAATAACCCGCCTAACATGGAAGATATGGATAGCCCTAGTTGATACATGAGCTATTCGAGCATACAAAACGGAATTTCATTTGAAGGTTTAGAGTTTGGCACATACAAATTTACTTGGAACGACAGGTAGATACCGCATATAGGAAGATATAGTGGACTCATATGGAATAACTTTGGGGTTTATGATTGGATGCACAAGCGGTATTCCGCTTGTACATGTGAAGGCTAGCAAAAGACTGGGAAGCGACCAACTAGAGAGCGACAACAGTCATGAACATGCATTAAAATTAATATACACTGAGTGCAAGCATGCGTAGGATATAATCCACCATGAACATAAATATCGTGAAGGCTATGTTGATATTTTTCAACTACATGTGTGAACATGCGCCAAGTCAAGTCACTTAAATCATTCAAAGGAGGATGCCACCCCACTATACCACATCACAACCATTTTAATAGCATGTTGGCACGCAAGGTAAACCATTATAACTCATAGCTAATGAAGCATGGCATGAGTAACTATAATCTCTAATTGTCATTGCAAACATGTTTATTCATAATAGGCTGAATCAGGAACGATGAACTAATCATATTTACAAAAATAAGAGAGGTTGAGTTCATACCAGCTTCTCCCATCTCAATCAGTCCATCATATATCGTCATAATTGCCTTTCACTTGCACGACCGAACGATGTGAATAATAATAATAATAATAGTGCACGTGCATTGGACTAAGCTGGAATCTGCGAGCATTCAATAAACAGGAGAAGACAAGGCAGTATGGGCTCTTGGTTAAATCAACAATAATGCATATAAGAGCCACTTCAACATTTTAATCATGGTCTTCTCCTATCTACCCCCAAAGAAAAGAAAAGAAATAAAACTATTTACACGGGAAAGCTCCCAACAAGCAAAAGAAGAACATGAAATATTTTTGGGTTTTCTTTTAATTATTATTACTACAGCAAGAAAATAAACTAGCTAAAAGCTGCAACTATTTTTTTTGGTTTTTCTTAAGGTTTATCAAACACACAAGAAGAAAGCATAGAAAGGAAAATAAACTAGCATGGATATTGCAGTGAAAAAGTATGAGCACCGACATCTAGTAATGAGTGTGCAAACATGAATGTAATGTCGGTGAGAAATACGTACTCCCCCAAGCTTAGGCTTTTGGCCTAAGTTGGTTTAGTGCCACGGATGGCCTGGCGGATATCCAAAGTTGTAGTTGGGGTCGTACTGAGATGCAGCGGTCATTGCGTCATGTGCTGCAGCTTGGAGGTGAGCTATCTCAGCCCTCCTCTTATACTCCTCCGCCTCCTCTCTGGTTATGTAATATCTCCCCTTTGCCTGAAAGTCAAAGAAAGTAGAAGCAGGAAGAGCGACGTGATAGGTGCGTCATCTGTCAAAGATTAGTCGGTACTGGAGGAACTGATCGTTCCTCTGAACAAAGTGATGACGAACCATAGCCTCATAATCCAAATAAGTAGGAGGCAACTCAATATCATCCTCACGTATGGATATACCCAGAAAATTAGCTATACGGGTTGCATAATTTCCACCAAAGAAATCTCCATTAAATCTATTATTATGCAACCTGCTCCCAAATTATAATGTTTATCTCCTAACACAACACTCCTGAGAACACTGAGGTCAGGGACACACATATGACATGCTTCATACTTACCATTTATGCACCTACCTATGAAGAGAGCAAAATAATGAATAGCAGGAAAATGGATGCTCCCTATGGTAGCTTGTGCTATGTCTCTAGATTCCCCCACAGTTATACTAGCAAGAAAATCTCTAAATTCAGATTTGCGAGGTTCACTAGCACTACCCCATTGTGGAAGTTTGCAAGCAGTGGTAAAATCCTCTAAGTCCATAGTATAAGAATTTTCATAGAGATCAAACAGGACAGTTTGAGAGTTACGTGAAGATGAAAATTCAAACCTCCTCACAAAGGAACTAGTGAGATAGTGGTACTGGGGGCACTTTTCTGCCTCGAAGCTCACAAGATCAGCGTTACGCAAGTATGCGTTAAATTCTTCCTTAATTCCAGCTTGATCCATGAAGTCCTCTGAAGGCCATTCACAAGGCCGCACGGGATTGTCCCTTGGTGGCTCATCATCAGCATCACGCATTGCAAGCCTGGGTCCTTGTTTCCTTGAAGAACCACCTTGGTACATTTTCCTAAGCATATTTCTTCCTCTAAAAAATTTCTGAAATTTTTAGTAACTTCAAATAAAAGTGAACCAAGCTCAACAAAATTGATAGCAACTACTCCTACAAGTGCCTAGAGCCTATATCATGCATTAGAACTACTTGGAACCATATAAATTTGACATGCAAGCTCAAGAACATGGTCACCTAGGCAGCACAAATTTGCAATGAATAAAGCACTAGAACAAAAAACTAATTGGACCAATGGAGGAGTCACATACCTAGGAACAATCCCCCAAAGCAGTTTTGTGAGAGGTGCTTTGAGCAAGGAGATCAAAATCGCAGAAAATGAGCTAGAACTCGTTCTTGAGCTGGATGGTGATTTTTTTGGGAGGAAGAAAAAGTGTGTGGGTGCAGGAATAAGTGGAGGGGAGCCACCATGGGCCCACGAGGCAGGGGGCGCGCCCTGGACCCTTGTGGCCAGGTGCTTGCTCCCCCTGTTGTGTTCTGAGTGCCAGATATTTTCAAATTTTCTAGAAAAAAATCATATTTCATTTTCGGGGCATTTGGAGAACTTTTATTTTCAGGGTATTTTTATATGGCACGGGTAATTCAGAAAACAGACAGAAAAAAACTATTTTTACTTTATTTCAACTATATAACAGAAAGTAAAAAGAGGGCACAGAAGGTTGTGCCTTCTAATTTCATCCATCTCATGCTCATCAAAAGGAATCCATTAACAAGGTTGATCAAGTCTTGTTAATAAACTCATTCCGAATAACATGGAACCGGAGAAATTTCGAATAGCACTATGTTACCTCAACGGGGATATGCACATCCCCAATAATAAGAATATCATATCTCTTTTTGATAGTAGGAAGAGGAAATTCAAAGCCTCCAAAAATAATCGATGGAATTTTTCCAATAGAATTGATACTATGAACTTGAGGTTGTTTCCTCGAAAAGTGTACTGTATGCTCATTGCCATTAACATGAAAAGTGACATTGCCTTTGTTGCAATCAACAACAGCCCCTGCAGTATTCAAAAAGGGTCTTCCAAGAATAATAGACATACTATCATCCTCGGGAATATCAAGAATAACAAAGTCCGTTAAAATAGTAACGTTTGCAACCATCACAGGCACATCCTCACAAATACCGATAGGTATAGCAGTTGATTTATCAGCCATTTGCAAAGATATTTCAGTAGGTGTCAACTTATTCAAATCAAGTCTACGATATAAAGAGAGAGGCATAACACTAACACCGGCTCCAAGATCACATAAAGCAGTTATAACATAATTTCTTTTAATGGAGCATGGTATAGTTGGTACTCCTGGATCTCCTAGTTTCTTAGGTATTCCACCCTTAAAAGTATAATTAGCAAGCATGGTGGAAATTTCAGCTTAGGTATCTTTCTTTTATTAGTAACAATTTCTTTCATATACTTAGCATAAGGATTCATTTTGAGCATATCAGTTAATCGCATACGCAAAAAGATAGGTCTAATCATTTCAGCAAAGCGCTCAAAATCCTCATCATCCTTTTTCTTGGATGGTTTGGGAGGAAAAGGCATGGGTTTCTGAACCCATGCTCCCTTTCTTTACCGTGCTTTCCTAGCAACAAAGTATCTCTTATCATAATGTTGACTCTTTGATTGTGGGTTATCAAGATCAACAACGGGTTCAATTTCTACATCATTATCATTGCTAGGTTGAGCATCATCATGAACATCATCATTAACATTTTCACTAGGTTCATGCTCATTACCAGATTGTGTTTCAGCATCAGAAATAGAAATATCATTTGGATTCTCAGGTGGTTCAGCAATAGGTTCACTAGAAGCATGCAAAGTCCTATCATTTTTCCTTTTCTTCCTTTTGGAAGGACTAGGTGCATCAATATTATTTCTCTGAGAATCTTGTTCAATTCTCTTAGGGTGGCCTTCAGGATACAAAGGTTCCTGAGTCATTTTACCAGTTCTAGTAGCCACTCTAACAACATAGTCATTATTCTTACTATTCAATTCGTTGAGCAAATCATTCTGAGCCTTAAGTACTTGTTCTACTTGAGTGGTAACCATAGAAGCATGTTTACTAATGAGTTTAAGTTCACCTTTAACTCTAGCCATATAATCACCCAAGTGTTCAATCATATAAGCATTTTTTTAATTGTCTACCAAAATAAGCGTTAAAATCTTCTTGCTTAACCATAAAGTTATCAAACTCATCCATACATTGGCTAGCAAACTTAGTAGGAGGGATTTCAGCTTTATCATATCTATGGAGAGAATTTACCTTTACTACCTGTGTCGGGTTATCAAGACCATGAGTTTCTTCAATAGGTAATGGATTAAGATCATATATTTCTTCAACATGCGATAAATTAAGACCATGTATTTCTTCAATAGGAGGTAAATTCTTAACATCTTCAGCTTTAATACCTTTTTCTTTCATAGATTTCTTTGCCTCTTGCATATCTTCAGGACTGAGAAATACAACACCCCTCTTCTTCGGAGTTGGTTTAGGAATAGGCTCAGGAGTTGGCTCAAGAAGTGTCCAATTATTTTCATTTGTCAACATATTATTCAATAGAATTTCAGCTTCATCCGTGTTCTTTCCTAAAACAGAGCCATCACAACTATCCGTAATCTCTGGAAGCATCGGTTAGTCCATTATAAAAGATATCAAGTATTTCATTTTTCTTGAGAGGATGATCATGCAAAGCATTAAGTAATTGGAGAAGCCTCCCCCAAGCTTGTGGGAGACTCTTCTTCAATTTGCACAAAATTATATATATCCCTTAAGGAAGCTTGTTTCTTATGAGCAGGGAAATATTTAGCAGAGAAGTAATAAATCATATCCTGGGGACTACGCTCACAACCAGGATCAAGAGAATTAAACCATATATTAGCATCACCCTTTAATGAGAACGGAAATATTTTAAGGATATAAAGGTAGCGAGTTCTCTCATCATTAGTGAACAGGGTGGCTATATCATTTAATTTAGTAAGATGTGCCACAACAGTTTGATTCATAGCCATAAAAGGATCAGATTCAACCAAAGTAATTATATCAGGATCAACAGAGAATTCATAATCCTTATCAAGAACAAAGATAGGTGAAGTAGCATAAGCAGTGTTCATATTTCATTCTAGCATTCAAAGTTTTTGTTTCAAATTTTAGCTAATAATTTCTTAAGATCACTTCTATCATTGCAAGCAAGAAAGTCTCTTTTAGTTTCTTCATCCATAACATAGCCCTCAGGCACAACAAGCAATTCATATTTATTGGGAGAGCCTTCATCATCACTTTCATCAATATTATCAATTTCAATAATTTCATTCTCTCTAGCCCTAGAAAGTTGTTCATCAAGAAATTTACCAAGTGGCACAGTAGTATCAAGCATAGAAGTAGTTTCATCATAAGTATCATGCATAGCAGAAGTGGCGTCATCAATAATATGCGACATATCAGAATTAATAGCGAGCGAGGTTTAGGTGTCGCAAGCTTACTCAAAACAGAAGGTGAATCAAGTGCAGAGCTAGATGGCAGTTCCTTACCTCCCCTCGTAGTTGAGGGATACATTTTTGTTTTCTCATCTTTCAAGTTCTTCATAGTGACCAGCAGATATAAATCCCAAGTGACTCAAAGAATAGAGCTATGCTCCCCGGCAACGGCGCCAGAAAATATTCTTGATAATCCACAAGTATAGGGGATCGCAACAGTTTTCGAGGGCAGAGTATTCAACCCAAATTTATTGATTCGACACAAGGGGAGCCAAAGAATATTCTCAAGTATTAGCAGTTGAGTTGTCAATTCAACCACACCTGGATAACTTAGTATCTGCATCCAAGTATTTAGTAGCAAAGTAGTATGGAAGTAACGGTAACGATAGCAAAAGTAATATTTTTGGGTTTTGTAGCGATTGTAACAATAGCAACAGAAAAGTAAATAAGCGGAGAACAATGTGTGAAAAGCTCATAGGCATTGGATCGATGATGGAGAATTATGCCGGATGCGGTTCATCATGTAACAGTCATAACATAGGGTGACACAGAACTAGCTCCAATTCATCAATATAATGTAGGCATGTATTCCGAATATAGTCATACGTGCTTATGGAAAAGAACTTGCATGAAATCTTTTGTCCTACCCTCCCGTGGCAGCGGGGTCCTAGCGAAAACTAAGGGATATTTAGGCCTCCTTTTAATGGAGTACCGGACCAAAGCATTAACACATAGTGAATACATGAACTCCTCAAACTATGGTCATCACCAGAAGTGGTCCCGATTATTGTCACTGGGGTTGCGGATCATAACACATAGTAGGTGACTATAGACTTGCAAGATAGGATCAAGAACTCACATATATTCATGAAAACATAATAGGTTCAGATCTGAAATCATGGCACTTTCGGGCCCTAGTGACAAGCATTAAACATAGCAAAGTCATAGCAACATCAATCTCAGAACATAATGGATACTAGGGATCAAACCCTATCAAAACTAACTCGATTACATGATAAATCTCATCCAACCCATCACCGTCCAGCAAGCCTGCGATGGAATTACTCACGCACGGCGGTGAGCATCATGAAATTGATGATGGAGGATGGTTGATGATGACGATGGCGACAGATTCCCCTCTCCGGAGCCCCGAACAGACTCCAGATCAGTCCTCCCGAGAGAGTTTAGGGCTTGGCGGCGGCTCCGTATCATAAAATGTGATGAATCCTTCTCTCTGGTTTTTTTTCTCCCCGAACACGAATATATGGAATTGGAGTTGAGGTCAGTGGAGCGTCAGGGGGCCCACGAGGCAGGGGCGCGCCCCCCACCCTCGTGGACAGGTGGTGGGCCCTTGGCCTTGATTCTTTCGCCAATATTTTTTATATTTTCCAAAAATAAGCTCCGTGAAGTTTTAGGTCATTCGGAGAACTTTTGTTTCTTCACATAAATAACACCATGGAAAGTCTGCTGAAAACAACATCAGTCCGGGTTAGTTCCATTCAAATCATGCAAGTTAGAGTCCAAAACAAGGGCAAAAGTGCTTGGAAAAGTAGATACGATGGAGATGTATCAATCATTCTTATTGCATTACTCCATTTTTGCATGAACTTAATACACTAGATGCATGCTGAATAGCGGTCGATGTGTGAACTAATAGTAGTAGATGCGGGCAGTGTTCGGTCTACTAATCTTGGATGTTATGCCTATATACATGATCATTGCCGTGGTTATCGTCATCATTATTAACTTTTCTATCAATTGCCCAATAGTAATTTGTTTACCCACCGCATGCTATTTTTTCGAGAGAAGCCTCTAGTGAAAACTATGGCCCCGGGTCTATTTCCTATCATATATTAAATCAAAAATACCTTGCTGCAATTTTCCTTTATTTATTTTATTTTGTATTTTGTCAAATCTATTTATCAAAACCTATACGATTTAATCTATCTCAATACCGTCGAGGGATTGACAACCCCTTTACGCGTTGGGTTGCAAGTATTTGTTGTTTGTGTGCAGGCGTTGTTTACATAGTGTTGCTTGGTTCTCCAACTGAGTTGATAACCTTGGTTTCATAAGTGAGTGAAATATTTACCTCTGCTGTGCTACATCATCCTCTCCTCTTCGGGGAAATACCAACGTGGATCACAAGTAACAGGAAGAATTTCTGGCGCCGTTGCCGGGGAGACATCATCAACATCTATCAAGTACCTACGCATAGACTCTCATCTCCTTGCAATTACTTTATTTGCCATTTTCCTCTCGTTTTTGTCTCCCCCACTTCTAAAAGTTTTTGCAAAAATACAAAAATATTTTTTGTTTGCCTTTTTCTTGTTTGATCTTTTGTTTGCTTGTGATCTTGTTTGCGTAGTCACTATGTCTCAAGAAAATTCCAAATTGTGTGACTTTTCCAATACTAATAATAATGATTTTATTATTATTCCTATTGCTCTTCCCGCCGCTAGTGCGGAGTCTTAGGATATTAATGCCACTTTGTTGAATCTTGTTAGGAAAGAGCAATTTTTTGGTAATCCTAATGAGGATGACGCGTCCCATCTAAACACTTCCATAGAATTGTGTGATATGCAAAAGAAAAAAGATGTGGACAATGATATTGTGAATTAAAATTATTTCCTATCACTTTGCGGGGTCATGCAAAAATTTCGTTTTCATCTTTGCCATGAAATAGTATTGATTGTTGGGATAAGTGCAAAGATGCTTTTATTACTAAGTATTTTCCTCCCCTGAAAATTATTTCCCTTAGGAACCAAATTATGAATTTCAAACAACTTGAGCATGAACATGTTGCGCAATATCTGGAAAGAATGAAATTAATCTAAGAAATTTTCCTACTCATGGTTTAAATCTATGGGTGATTACACAATTTATGCGCAATTGAATTTTGTTTCTAGAAATATTTTAGATTCTGCCGCGGGTGGTACTTGATACGTCTCCGTCGTATCTACTTTTCCAAACACTTTTCCCCTTATTTTGGACTCTAACTTGCATGATTTGAATGGAACTAACCCGGACTGACGCTGTTTTCAGCAGAATTGCCATGCTGTTATCTTTGTGCAGAAAGAAAAGTTCTCGGAATGACCTGAAACTTCACGGAAATTATTTTTGGAAATAATAAAAATATTGGCGAAAGAATCAAGGCCAGGGGGCCCACACCCTGTCCACAAGGGTGGGAGGCGTGTCTGCCCGCCTGGGCGCGCCCCCTGCCTCGTGGGCCCCCTGGTGCTCCACCGGCCTCAACTCCAACTCTATATATTCGCGTTCGTTCGGGGCTCCGGAGAAAAAAATCAGAGAGAAGGATTCATCACGTTTTACGATACAGAGCCGCCGCCAAGCCCTAATCTCTCTCGGGAGGGCTGATCTGGAGTCCGTTCGGGGCTCCGGAGAGGGGAATCTGTCTCCATCGTCATCATCAACTATCCTCCATCACCAATTTCATGATGCTCACCGCCGTGCATGAGTAATTCCATCATAGGCTTGCTGGACGGTGATGGGTTGTATGAGATTTATCATGTAATCGAGTTAGTTTTGTTAGGGTTTGATCCTAGTATCCACTATGTTACGAGATTGATGTTGCTATGACTTTGCTATGCTTAATGCTTGTCACTAGGGCCCGAGTGCAATGATTTCAGATCTAAACCTATTATGTTTTCATGAATATATGTGAGTTCTTGATCTTATCTTGCAAGTCTATAGTCACCTACTATGTGTTATGATCCGGCAACCCTGAAGTGAAAATAATCGGGACCACTCCCGGTGATGAACGTAGTTTGAGGAGTTCATGTATTCACTATGTGTTCATGCTTTGGTCCGGTACTCTATTAAAAGGAGGCCTTAGTATCCCTTAGTTTCCATTAGGACCCCACTGCCACGGGAGGGTAGGACAAAAGATGTCATGCAAGTTCTTTTCCATAAGCACGTATGACTATATTCGGAATACATGCCTACATTACATTGATGAATTGGAGCTAGTTCTGTGTCACCCTATGTTATAACTATTGCATGAATAATCGCATCTGGCATAATTCTGCATCACCGATCCAATGCCTACGAGCTTTTCACATATTGTTCTTCACTTATTTACTTTTTCGTTGCCACTGTTACAATCACTAAAATACTACTACTATTACTTTTGCTACCATTACCGTTACTTCCATACTACTTTGCTACTAAATACTTTGCTACAGATATTAATTTATCCAGGTGTGGTTGAATTGACAACTCAGCTGCTAATACTTGAGAATATTGTTTGGCTTCCCTTGTGTCGAATCAATAAATTTGGGTTGAATACTCTACCCTCGAAAACTGTTTCGATCCCCTATACTTGTGGGTCATCAGTACTTTTATGGAGATTACTTTGGGTGAAGCCACTAAATTACTTGATAATATCATGGCAAATTACTCACAATGGCATACCGAAAGAGCACCTACTAGTAAAAAGGTTATTTCTGTTGAAGAAATTAGTAGTTTGAGTGAAAAAGTTGATGTGCAACATCCAAATTTTTAATAAATTTGGATGTTAATAGAGTCGTTCAATGCATATCATATTTTATTGCATTTTGGAATTATTCTGGAGTATTCAAATAATTTTCCACTCGAGAAAAATAATTGAGAGGGGATAAGATGACTCCCTCGAAATATAAGAGAGTTGGAAAATTCATTAGGATATCATTTTGGAGTTTATTTGGTATTTACTTTATTTGCCAAAAGTGCATTAATTGCATTAGGAAAATATTTTAAATATTTCTGTGCTTAGATTAATGTTCACCATGCTATGTTTATTCCATAATAATTTTAGAAATTATTGTGGTATTTTTAGGATTTTGTTTGAATTTCTTCTGGCCTTAGAAAAAAATTTTGAAGAAAAAAACACACAAAACAAAACACACGCGTGCGCTCAGGCACAACGCCAGCCACGACCCACGACCAGTTTCGGCCCAGGCCTGCCCACCAGCGCCCGAAGTCTTCGCACCGGTTGACCGCCCCGCCTTCGCCTCGCTCACCTCCCGCAACTCTCACTGACTGGTGGGGCCCGGCCCCAGTCCGTCTTCAACCTCCCGCAGCCCGCGGGATAAACATCCTCGCCGCGCTCCCACAACTGCTGCTCGGCTCTCTCGCGGATGAGGCTTATCCGGAGCAGCGCAGCGCTTCTGCCCGCGCTTTTATAAAAGCCCCGGAGCCCCCTCATTCAAACCTGTCTTCCCGCATCTCCCATGCCGCTCAAACCGCCCGAAGTCGCCGCTTGGGTCTCGCCGACCGAACGGAACTCGCCGGAGCATTTCGACGCCCGTAGACCACCCTGACCCTCACTTTTCTGTCAATCACCTCCCGTGACCAGACGCATCTATTTGACACGTTATGTGCCCCTAGGATCGCTGGAGTGACGCCGTTGCCGACCCCGAGCCTCGCCGGAGCACCGAGCTCCGCCACCCTTCCTCCATCCGTCTAGACGTCACCGAGGACCGCCGGCACCACCTTTCAGTCCACCTCGACACGCTGGTCTTCCCCGTCTACTTCCCCACCGACGGAACCCGCCAAAGCTGCCGCCCCGTTCGACCTGAGCCGCCGCGCCGTTGTCTGCTCGTCGCTGGCCACCACCACCACCCACTGTAAGCTTCCGCCCTCCATCCCTTTCGTTTGATCGAAATCTAACGGTGTAGATTAGACTAGGTTCGTTTTTTATATCAAACCGGTACGCGGTTAAACCGCGGGTTTTATTTTAAACCGATCGGTTTTCAGTTAGCCGTCTCATAGCATTTTTTTTAATTTGCCGGTTATCCACCGTTTAGCCCTAGCCGCGGACGAGTGCAAGCTCGTAGGAAGCCCCACATGGCCGAGGGTCTGCTCGCAGTTATAGTTTCTTTTCTGTTTCACTGTTTGGTACCTCAGATTAGCAGATTAGTCCTTGAACTTAGATTAGCCATAACTTTCCAACCGTAGACCCAAATTTGATGAAACTTGCGGCAAACCCTTCGTCATGTTTAGATATATCCAGTAATACCACCTTTGCAAATTTTTGCCAAATTCAAATATGAAATTTATTCTGTTATGAATTCAAACTTCAACTAGCCATATCTCCTAAACCGTAGCTCAGATGAAGTTGATTCTTTTTTTATTTTGTCACCGTAGCCAAACCGTATGACTTGGACCAATCTCATGATATTTTTCACACACTAGGATTTTGTCCATTAATATTTTACTCGTATGCCTAGTATGCACTATAGTTCACATCACATCTTTGAACCCATGTCATATGTTGTTTTGCACTTAGAATATTTTTGTGATAGCTAAGTGTGTTGTATGTTCATTTGATTTTTCCGAGCCCTTTTGCTTTTCATGTTATTTTGGTTCTTTGAAATGATTGCTTATGTATGTTTATTTACTTTGCGATAGACTATCCGAAGTGCGAAGCGGAATATTATCGTTCTTTAGAGTTGAACCAGTAGTACCAAGGCAAGTTCACATTTGACCATTCTTTCAATTACCTATGTTCTATATCTGCTCTTGGTCCTTTGTGGTAGGACTACATGGTAGGAATTTTAGGCCAGATGGCTATGATTTACACCCAGTAGTTCATTGAGGTAGGTCTAAACCTTACAACTTTGTCTCCACTGTTTTACATTATATTGCTTCGCTAAGGTAGATTTGGATTGGGGAGTGATTCATTATCAAGTGTGAGTGACAATGTAGTAAACAGGACCTAAGATAATCAATGAACTACCTGGGCGGAAATTGGTTGAATGGTGGCGAAGTACAGTGGGGCATGCATGGGAAATCCATGGTGGTTCACCAATAGTGGCCCGTCTGCTCAGGATCAAAGGGATGAAACGTATTTTCATGTCTAGATGCTTACGTGTGCAGCCACAAGCCATTATGGGCTCTAGCTTAGTTGAGTAGATAGTGTGACCGCTTCTGGGATAGGCTAGCTGATGTAGAATATGTAGGTGTACCGGCCTATCTGTGGGTTAAGGGGGAATACTTTCGAAAGACTATGTCTCGATCTTCCGATCATGGAGGTGGTCGAGTCTTGTGGGGGAAAAGTGCGCAACCTCTGCAGAGTGTCAACCTAATCAATTAGCCGTGTCCTAGCCGTGTCCTCGGTTACAGACAACTTGATCATCTAGTAATGGAAATGCCGGGAGATCTCATCACCCTTAATTAAACCAGTTGGGTTTAAACGAACATTTGGGAACAGATTGAGTTGGGTTGCCAACTCATCCTATGTTATTTTGTAGGAGTAGAATAATATCTTTTACAATAGGAAAAACTAGCTTTATGCAAAAACTAAACTTAGAGATTTCCACCAGCCAAATTGCATGTACAAATAGGTTCATTATACTCATGATGTGACTTGCTAGTACATTCAATGTACTGACCTATATGGCTGCAACTTATCACATTGCAGATATATCTGACGAGGAATAAGGTGCGATAGGTCGATGTTCTACACTCAGCCTTTGCTCGTAGATGTAACATCCCAAATTTTCAATTTGGCATGTTATACATAGGTCATCCATGCATATCATATTTTATTGCATTTTCGTTTGCAATCCTCGAAATCCTAAGCAACTCAAGGACCCTCGGAGAGAGTTGGGGATTTTCCGAATTTCATATTTGAATTTTATCAAATAATGAAGACGAGGATTTTGATTTTAATTATTTTCTCTCCGGATAATATTTCATTTTTTGAATAATAAATGAGAGGAGATAATATGACTTCTCCAAAAATAATTGAAATATCGGAGGAAAAATGTTAAAATCACTATTTGGTTTTTATTTGATTTATTTGGAATTTTATTTGCCCTAGAAAGAAATTTGCATGTTTTAAAAAAATTGCATTTTAGGGGCCAAGAAAAGTTCATCTTGTTCTAAATATTTTATTTAGACGGAGAAAACTTGTTTTGGTATTTTTAGATTTTTATTTATTTTTCTAGGATTTTTATAAGTTTGATTGGAGCGTTAAAAAAGAGGACCAGCGACCGTGGGCCCAAGCCCGAGCCGAGCCGCCAAGGCCAGCCACCGCCTCCCTGGTGCCGCCACGGACTCGGAGAGTCCGGTCGCCGCCGCCTCCCGCCCGACCCCCTCCCAAGTCGGACCCCCAAACCTACATAAGCCGACCCCCACCCCCTCTAGCCACCACCACCACCGGAGCCGGAGCCGAGGCCCGAGCCCCGAGCCGCGCCGCCGTTGCCTCGCCCGCGCCTTGCAGTCGCCCGCCGCCGTCGCCTCGCCGCGCCACCGAGCCGCTGCCGCCGTCGCCTCCAGCTGCCACCCAGCGTCCTCGCCGAAACCCGCCGCCCTCGTCCGCCCGCCGAGTCGCCCGCCAGCGGACGACCTCGCGGAGGTAGCCACCCATTGCCGGTTTTTAAAGAAAAACCCCTTTGTTTTTTAGAAAAACCCTAGTTCGTTTTTTTATATAGATCGGTTTTTTCGGTTTATTTGTTTAGCGAGCGTTCGCTCGTTCGTTCGTTCTAACGAACGTGTTCGTCGTTTAGTTTCTGCTAACAAACATTCGTTCGTTTAGCCGTTCGTCGTTTTGTTTTTATCGGATTTATTCCGTGATTTTCTGATCGCGATTTCTGATCCGATGTTCGAACTAGTTTAACTTTTCGCTCGTTTATCGGAATCAGGCGATTCAAGCGCCTTGAGTTTCATCTCGAAACCCTCTTTCCGAATAGCAATCTCAAACAAGTTTTTGCCTCTGTAAAATTTGACCCTAGTTCAGATTAGTAATCGGATCTTGTTTCTTTCGCCGTTTGAGTTTCGTTGCTCCGTTTGGTTTGATTCTTCTTGTGAACCGGAGTTCTTAAGTTGAACTCTCCGGTCAACCTATTTCAGTTGAAGTTTCGTTTGTGCATCTTTGCTTGTTGCTTATGTATGCTGTTGTTTGATTGTGATAGAATTTCCGGAGTGCGAAGTGTGTTACTACGAGTCTCTAGGATTCCCGGATCGTCAGCAAGGCAAGTAACACTTTGATCATACTCTTTTCTTACCCAATTTTTATGCATTAGTTTCAACCCTCGCACATTGCATGGTTAGGATGTCACTAAATTGTGGGTTGGGAAGTAGATGATGAGGTAGGAACCTATTGCCCTGTTACTATCAAACCCTTGGGAGTTACTTCTACGTGTTGCTTATATTGCTATGCTATGCTCGTAGACGTGGTTGGGTTTGAGAGTTATTCATGACAGATGTGAGATTGTTAATTAATGGTTAACTTAAGGTGGCAACTTTAATACACATCTGGGTGGATTGAGGCACCGGGGAACCCAAAGTGTTGTCTGCTTTTTTGGAAATACCGGGGTACCCGTGTGATCTTCCTATGGACCGCCACCCAGGCTCAAAGGGAACTGAGATTATTCATGCTAGAAACTTCCGTGTGCAGCCATAAGCTATTATGGGCTCTAGCATAGTTGAGTAAGTTACGTGAAGCTCTTGAAGAGGTAGATCAGCAGGTAGTGGGTTTTGTAGGTTTGGTATGATCTACGGGAGTAAAGAGTTAATGTTTACGAAGATCGTGTCTCGATCATCCGCTTTCTCAAACACCATGTAGTGCGAGAAATCAACGGAGGCGATCGAGTCTTGTGGGGAAAAGTCATAAACCTCTGCAGAGTGTACAATCTAATCATGGTTAGCCGTGTCCCCGGTTATGGACAATTCGAGTATCTAGTACTTGAGTATTCACATGTATCTCATCACTCTAAATTAATATTGCTGGGATGTTAATTACCTTAATTGGGATTGAGTTGGGGTTATACCTTCTCAATGATGTTTCAACCACCATGATAGTTAAATTAAAATTTATTCCTTTAATGTAGGGAAAATTTGGCTTTCATAAGCGTAATCAGTAGAGCTTTCCACCAGCCAAACATGCATGTAGTGTTAGCATTATTCTATTATTGCTCTATTGTGTTACATTGCCAGCATATTCCATGTGCTGACCCGTTCTCGGGCTGCAACGTATTATGTTGCAGACTTTTCCGACGAGGAGTAAGGTTCGATAGGTCGTTGCCGTGCAGCTCAGCTATGCCGTTGGAGTTGATGGACTCACTTTATCTTCCAAGCCTTCATTGTTATCGTATTAGATGGCCTTAAGCTATATTATTGTAATAAGTTCTCTTTTGAGACATTCGATGTAATAAGTGTGTGATTGCTACTCATTATAAATCCTTGAGTCTTGTGTGTGTCGGCATTACCGATCCAGGGGATGACACGGAAGCACGGAAGACTTGACCATCCGAGGTCGGGTCGCTACAAGATGGTATCAGAGCACACGCTGAGTGTAGGACACGACCACTAAGATAAAACCATAGGTCACTCTTCTCTACTCATTTCTGACTCCTCTCCATTATTTTCCACTCTTTAGGATGACGGAGATGAAGAACAAGTTTGCACAACCGGATGAAGACACACCTTTTGGACGCCACTTGAAGGAAGTCACTAGGTACCTGAATATTGGAATACCAAGCTTCACCAGGACGTACAACGCCACTTTACCAGAAGAAGAGCGTTGGATGATTCAAGTACAAGTTCCAGGAAGGACGTTCTCACCAACTTCCAAGTCCATAGAGTTTTCTTTTGAAGCACCCACCTGGAGCCTTGGCAAGAGTATGGCAGCTCACATTACCATGGGACGCATTGGAGAAGTCTACAACCGGGAGCTTAAAGACACGATATATCAAATATATGGGCGCCGAGACGAGCAATGGGAAGTAATCAGCACCAAAAAGGATAAACCCATTGCAACTTACATCCAGGAGCTAAACCAGCACATTCGACGTCAGGAGAACCAGATGTGCGCAGGCATGATGGATTTGAAGAAGGAAAAATCTAGGATCATCGAGCTGGAGGAAGAACTCAAGTTTACACGCGATGGATATGAGGAAGAAATCAAGACCCTACTGGAGAAGAATGATGACCTAGTCAAGAAGATCGGAGTCTTCATGGGAGGACCAGCACCGGAAGAATAGGAAGAAGATCCCACTTTTCCGGACAACTACATCATCATCGACGACACCGACTCTGATCCAAGTGATGATGACTACGAAGACGAAGCTGGAGCAGACATCATGGAGTCTTCCACTGATCAAAATTTCTAGATGACCACCATATAATAGTAGTATTCCCCCATGTAACTAGTAGTAGTTGAGCACTTATGCGATAGTCCTAGATCGTTTTGTATGCCCTTGCTTGATTAATTGAATGAATGTTTGTGTTTGCCTCATGTGCATATGGGTAGTGTTTTCTCACTAGACCTCTTTCTATTCTAATCTCTTCCATCTAAACCCTCAAATGCCTCCGAGACGTGACCCCGGTTTTGTTTTCCCACCGGAGCTCACCCAGTTGATCCAGCAGCAGAATGCCTTGATGCAATTGCTAGTTCAGAACCAGGGCAACAACAACAACAATGCCAACAACAACCCGCCGCCAGTGGATAATTTAACCCATTTCCTGAGGCTACAACCGCCTTTGTTTTCTAGTAGCACAGAGCCAATAGTTGCTGATGATTGGCTACGCCGTATTGGAAGGGAGTTAACCACCGCAGGATGCACGGATGCTGAAAGGGTGCGCTTTGCCGCACATCAATTGGATGGACGAGCAGCTGCATGGTGGGAGAGAATTACGGCTACTTTTCCTATAGCCAATGTCACTTGGGACCAGTTCCAACAAGCTTTTACATACGGCCCATGTCTCAACCGAGCCATGCAGATAAAGAAGCGTGAGTTTAGCAACTTACGCCAGGGGAACCGTCTTGTGACCCAAAGACGTGGATGAGTTTAGCAAGTTATCACGCTATGCCCACGATGATGTGGCCACAGATGCCGCAAAGGTGAGAAGTTTATGGAAGGGCTGAATGATGAGATGAGTATGCAGTTGATGGTGGCAACTTTCAACAACTACCAGGAGTTGGTAGATAAGGCCCTAATGATTGAAGGAAAGCAACAGCGGATTGAGAGCCGTAAAAGGAAGTATGGACAAGGGAAGTATAACTCAGGAGCTCACCAGAATCCTCGCAACCCGAACTTCGGGAGGACTTGTTCATAACCATGGAGGTCATAACCATCTTTGGAGGAGGATCGCATAATCAAAATGGTGCGAAGAACGGGAATGGGAATGGAGGCAACAATAATCGAATCGCTCTAACCCAGCTACACCCGCCAAGAGGGACTTAAGCCAAGTTATATGCTTTAAGTGCGGGAAGGCAGGGCACTATGCCAATGACTGCCTGAAGGAAAGAATGGAAGCGGAAATGGGGCGCCGGAAGAAGCCCAATCCATTCAACAAAGGACAAGTGAACCACGTTAACGTGGAGGAAGTTGAAGAGCAGCCGGATGCGGTAATAGGTAAGTTTTCGGTTACATCATTTACCGCTCTTGTTCTTTTCGATCTTGGTGCATCGCATTCATACATATCAAGGGGATTTGTGGAAAAGTTTAAGTTACCAACCCAAACCCTTAGGACCCTCTTCTAGTGAGCTACTTTGGAGCAGAGTACATGGCTAGCGGATGGTGCACCCAGATACCCCTAATCATTGGCACGCATGTTTTTCCGTCGACCTAATTATCTTGGAGTCGCAAGGATTGGATGTGATATTAGGTATGGGTGGATGTCAAAATATGGAGGAAGTATTGACTGTGCTAGCAAGTCAATTTATCTTACCACCCGGAGGGAAAAAAGATTAAGTATGTATCTAGGCATGTGCCTAGGAGGACCCAAGTGAATGCCCTCACGGAGTTGTACAGGAGGAAGTACACAGTAGTAAAGGATTATCCGGATGTTTTCCCGGAGGAGTTACCGGGCATGCCAACTGGATCGAGACATCGAGTTTCGATAGAGCTATTGCAGTGCAGGCCAATATCCAGGAGACCCTATCGGATGCCCGCAAATGATCTGGAGGAAATTAAGAAGCAGATCAAGGAGCTATTGGAGAAAGGTCACATTCGTAGAAGTTCATCACCTTGGGGAGCCCCAGTACTTTTGGTGGAGAAGAAGGATAAATCCCTGAGGATGGTTGTTGATTATCGAGCTCTGAATGAAGTAACTATAAAGAACAAGTATCCCTTACCGATGATTAATGATCTGGTTGATCAGTTGCAAGGAGCTAAGGTGTTTTCGAAGATTGGTCTACGATCAGGATACCATCAGTTGAAGATCCGAGAGAAGGATATACCAAAGATAGCATTTACCACACGGTATGGATTATATGAGTATACGGTAATGTCATTTGACTGACTAACGCCTCGCCTATTTCATGAGTATGATGAACAAGGTGTTCATGGAGTATTTGGACAAGTTTGTTGTGGTGTTTATTGATGATATTATGGTATACTCGAAGAACGAAGAGGAGCACGCGGAACACTTGCGTTTGGTTCTCGAGAAACTCAAGGAACACCAGTTATACACCAAATTCAGCAAGTGCGAGTTTTGGTTGAAGGAAGTTGGATTTATTGGGCATGTTATATCAGGAGAGGGTATAGCAGTAGATCCCAAAGAAGGTTCGATCGATCCTTTGAATGGTTGGCACCCACCTCGGTTGGCGAGATCCATGATTTCCTTTGACCGGCGAGGATATTATCGGAGATTCATTGAGAATTTTTCCAAGATTGCTAAGCCAATGACTGAATTGCTAAAGAAGGATACTAAGTTCAAATGGACGGAGGATTGCGAGGCAAGCTTTCGGGAGTTGAAGAAAGCGGTTGACTACAGCCCCAGTCTTGACATTGCGAGATATGCATAAGGAGTTTCAAGTGTATTGTGACGCCTCTACGCTTGGGACTTGGATGTGTTCTTATGCGGAGACGGAAAAAGTTGTTTCGTATGCCTCACGACAAGCTGAAGCCACATGAGATGAACTATGCCACGCATGATTTGGAGTTAGCGGCCCGTGGTACATGCGTTGAAGACACGGAGACATTATCTCATTGGAAACCATTGTGATGTGTACACGGATCATAAGAGTTTGAAGTACATTTTCACACAGAAGGAGTTAAACCTCAGACAGAGGAGATGGCTAGAACTTATAAAGGATTACGACATGAAGCTACACTATCATCCAGGAAAGGCCAACGTCATAGCAGACGCTTTGAGCCAGAAGAGTTATGCTAATATCCTTGAGAGCAAGGGATTTCCAAAGGAGATAGCTGCGGAGATCATGGAACTTCGATTGGAGATTGTTCCACGAGGTTTTATTGCAACAATGGAGGTTCAGTCGACATTGTTGGAGATTCGAGAAGCTCAGAAGGAGGACAAAGAGATTGCCGAGATAAGAGATAAGATGGGCGAAGGAAAAGCCAAAGGTTTTCGCGAGGATGAGCATGATACCTTGTAGTTTGAGGACCGGATTTATGTGCCCAACAATTCGGAGATCAGGAAGTTAATACTTCAAGAGGCCCATGACTCACCATACTCGATTCACCCAGGAAACACCAAGATGTATTTGGATTTGAAGGAACATTTACGGTGAATTTGGTATGAAGAAGGATATTGCCGAGTATGTAGCCGTATGTGATGTATGTCGAGAGTGAAGGCAGAGCATCGGAAGCGGCGGGATATTACAGCCTATGCCAATACCCGAATGGATATGGGACAAACTTGGCATGGACTTTATTACCGGATTACCCAGAACCAAGGTAGGATATGATTCAATATGGGTAGTTGTGGATCGTTTGACCAAAGTAGCCCATTTCATCCCAGTGAAAACAACCTATACAAGTGCAAAGTTGGCCAAGATATATATGACCATGATCGTATGTTATGACCAGGATCGTATGTTTGCATGGAGTTCCGAGGAGCATCGTATCAGATAGAGGAACGCAGTTTACTTCAAAGTTTTGGCATCAGCTACACCAGACTTTGGGTACCAGATTGGAGTTCAGTACCGCTTTTCATCCGCAGCGGATGAATGACGAGAGAGTCAATCAGATTACGGAGGACATGTTGAGAGCACATGCGCTAGATTATGGATCTAGTTGGGATGACAATTTCCGTGACGCAGAGTTCTCATACAACAACATGATTACCGAGCCAGTTTGAAGATGGCACCGTTCGAAGCTCTGTATGGACGCAGATGTAGAACACCATTGATGTGGGATGAGGTTGGAGACCGTCAGTTGTTTGGACCAGATTTGATCAAGGAATCAGAGGAGAAGGTTAAACTGATCAGACACCGACTAAAGATTGCTCAATCTAGACAGAAGAGTTACGCAGATTCAAAACGCAAGGAAGTAACCTATGAAATTGGAGACAGAGCCTATCTGCGAGTATCACCCTTGAGGGGAGTGAAACGTTTTGGAGTAAAGGGAAAGTTAGCCCCAAGATTTGTAGGATCGTATCGTGTTTTGGAATGGATGGGAGAAGTTGCCTACAAGCTGGAGTTACCCGAAGGATTGTCAGGAGTTCAAGATGTGTTTCACGTATCACAGCTGAAGAAGTGTCACGCTGAGATGGCCGATATACCATTAAAGGATATTGTGCCCCTAGAGGCGATACAGTTGGATAGTAATTTGACTTATGAGGAGAAGCCAGTATAGATTCTTGATTTCGACAGTCGAGTCACTCGCAACAAGGTTATCAAGTTTTGCAAAGTTCAGTGGAGCCACCATACCGAGGAGGAAGCCACCTGGGAGCGAGAAGATGATATTCGCAAGGACCATCCGCACCTATTTTCTAGCCAACCCGAATCTCGAGGGCGAGATTCATCTTAAGGGGGGTAGGTTTGTAACATCCCAAATTTTCAATTTGGCATGTTATACATAGGTCATCCATGCACATCATATTTTATTGCATTTTCGTTTGCAATCCTCGAAATCCTAAGCAACTCAAGGACCCTCGGAGAGAGTTGGGGATTTTCCGATTTTCATATTTGAATTTTATCAAATAATGACGACGAGGATATTTATTTTAGTTATTTTCTCTCCGGATAATATTTCATTCTTTTATATAATAAATGAGAGGAGATAATATGACTTCTCCAAAAATAATTGAAATATCGGAGGAAAAATGTTAAAATCACTATTTGGTTTTTATTTGATTTATTTGGAATTTTATTTGCCCTAGAAAAAAATTGCATGTTTTAAAAAAATTGCATTTTAGGGGCCAAGAAAAGTTCATCTTGTTCTAAATATTTTATTTAGACGGAGAAAACTTGTTTTGGTATTTTTAGATTTTTATTTATTTTTCTAGGATTTTTATAAGTTTCGGCACAACGTTTTTTCTAAAAAAAGAGGACTCACTGAAGCCCGGCCGAGCCAGCCGGCCAGCGCCAGCCACCGCCTCCCAGCCGTGCCGCTGGACTCGGAGAGTCCGGGTCGCGCCGATCCGCCGCCTGACCCTCCCCAAGTCGGAGCCCCCCAACCTATATAAGTCGCCTCTAGCCACCACCACCACCGGAGCCGGGCCGAGCCCGAGCCCCGAGCCGCCGCTGTTGCCGTCGCCTGGCGCCTTGCCCGAGCCGCCGTCGTCGCCTTGCGCGCCTTGCAGCCGCCGCCAGAGGTCGCAGACGTCGCCTCCGCCGCCACCCAGCGCCCTCGCCGAGCCCGCCGCCCTCGTCCGCCCGCGAGTCGCCCGCCCGGCGGAAGACCTCGCCGGAGGTAGCCACCCGCCGCCCGGTTTTTTTAAAAGAAAACCCCCTTCGGTTTTTTTAGAAAAACCCTAGTTCGTTTTTTTATAAAGATCGGTTTTTTCGGTTTATTTGTTTAGCGAGCGTTCGCTCGTTCGTTCGTTCTAACAAACGTGTTCGTCGTTTAGTTTCTGCTAACGAACGTTCGTTCGTTTAGCCGTTCGTCGTTTTCTTTTTATCGGATTTATTCCGCGATTTTCTGATCGCGATTTCTGATCCGATGTTCGAACTAGTTTAACTTTTCGCTCGTTTATCGGAATCAGGCGATTCAAGCGCCTGGAGTTTCATCTCGAAACCCTCTTTCCAAATAGCCAACTCAAACAAGTTTTTGCCTCTATAAAATTTGACCCTAGTTCAGATTAGTAAACGGATCTTGTTTCTTTCGCCGTTTGAGTTTCGTTGCTCCGTTTGGTTTGATTCTTCTTGTGAACCGGAGTTCTTAAGTTGAACTCTCTGGTCAACCTCTTTCAGTTGAAGTTTCGTTTGTGCATCTTTGCTTGTTTCTTATGTATGCTGTTGTTTGATTGCGATAGAATTCCCGGAGTGCGAAGTGTGTTACTACGAGTCTCTAGGATTCCCGGATCGTCAGCAAGGCAAGTAACACTTTGATCATATTCTTTTCATACCCAGTTTTTATGCATTAGTTTCAACCCTCGCACATTGCATGGTTAGGATGTCATTAATTTGTGGGTTGGGAAGTAGATGATGAGGTAGGAACCTATTGCCTGTTACTATCAAACCCTTGGGAGTTACTTCTACGTGTTGCTTATATTGCTATGTTATGCTCAGAGACGTGGTTGGGTTTGAGAGTTATTCATGACAGATGTGAGATTGTTAATTAATGGTTAACTTAAGGTGGCAACTTTAATACACATCTGGGTGGATTGAGGCACTGGGGAACCCAAAGGTTGTCTGCATTTTTGGAAATCCCGGGTACCCGTGGTGTGATCTTCCTATGGACCGCCACCTGTGCTCAAAGGAATCGAGATTATTCATGCTAGAAACTTCCGTGCAGCCACAAGCTATTATGGGCTCTAGCATAGTTGAGTAAGTTACGTGAAGCTCTTGAAGAGGTAGATCAGCGGGTAGTGGGTTTTGTAGGTTTGGTATGATCTACCCGGAGTAAAGAGTTAATGTTTACGAAAGATCGTGTCTCGGTCATCCGCTTTCTCAAACACCATGTAGTGCGAGAAATCAATGGAGGCGATCGAGTCTTGTGGGGAAAAGTCATAAACCTCTGCAGAGTGTACAATCTAATCATGGTTAGTCGTGTCCCCGGTTATGGACAATTCTGAGTATCTAGTACTTGAGTATTCACATGTATATCATCACTCTAAATTAATATTGCTGGGATGTTAATTACCTTAATTGGGATTGAGTTGGGGTTATACCTTCTCAATGATGTTTCAACCACCATGATAGTTAAATTAAAATTTATTCCTTTGATGTAGGGAAAAATTGGCTTTCCGCAAACTGTAACCATAGAGCTTTCCACCAGCCAAACATGCATGTAGTGTTAGCATTGTTCTGTTATTGCTGTATTGTGTTACATTGCCAGCATATTCCATGTGCTGACCCGTTCTCGGGCTGCAACGTATTATGTTGCAGACTTTTCAGACGAGGAGTAAGGTTCGATAGGTCGTTGCCGTGCAGCTCAGCTATGCCGTTGGAGTTGATGGACTCACTTTATCTTCCAAGCCTTCCGTTGTTATCGTATTAGATGGCCTTAAGCCATATTATTGTAATAAGTTCTCTTTTGAGACATTCGATGTAATAAGTGTGTGATTGCTACTCTGTTATAAATCCTTCGAGTACTGTGTGTGTCAGCATTACCGATCCAGGGATGACACGGAAGCACAGAGACTTCACCATCTGAGGTCGGGTCGCTACAGTAGAGTTGATGGACTCATTTACTACTTTGCTTCCACACATTTGTTTTATTTGGAATATGCCCTATTTTGTAATGAATTGTATTGCTCTTGGACTATTGATGTAATAAAGAGATGTGTATTATATCTATTATTTCATCGAGTACTGTGTGTGCTAGCAAGTTAGTCCAGGGAATAGCACGGTAAGCATAGAGACTTTGACTATTACCGGGTCGGGTCGCTACAAGATGGTTTCAGAGCACACATTGACTATAGGACACAACCACCATGGTCACAAGCATGGCATTGGAGGAAATGGAAATCAACAACATTTCAGCTCTTCTACACCGATGAAGAAGGATCTAAGTCACATCACCTGCTTCAAGTGCAAGAAGACAGGTCCCTACTCCAATGAGTGTCCCGAGACGCAGAATGGAAATGGAAATGGCGACGGGAATTCTAGAGGCAAGAAGCCCAATCCTTCACGAAGGGGCATGTGAATCATGTCAATGTGGAAGAGATCTATGACTAGCCTGATGCAATGATTGGTAAGTTCTTGGTTAATTCGTTTCCAGCACTCATTCTTTTTGACACTTGTACATCGCATTAATTTATACCAAGGAGATTTTTGGATAAACATAAGTTGCCTACCATAGATCTTAAGTCATCTATTATAGTCTATGGTTAGTTAGGGATGTTGCCGGTTACCTTTGAACATAGGGGGACATGTTTTTCCTACGGATATGATCATACTGGAGTCGCAAGGATTGGATGTAATCCTAAGGATGGATTGGATGTCCAAGTATGAGGGAAACATTGATTGTGCTAGTAGATCGATTTTTCTCACCACCCTAGTGAAGAAGAGGATCAAGTATGTATCCAGGCTTAAGCCTAAGAGGACTCAAGTGAACTCTCTTACGGGAGTTGTCCAGGAAGAAGTACCAGTGGTGAAGGATTGCCATGATGTATTTCCAGAGGAGTTACCAAGTATGCCGCCAGATCGGGAGATTGAGTTTTTGATTGAGTTGCTGCCAGGCACAGGACCTATCTCCAACGGGCCATATCGGATGCCTGCTAATGATTTCGAGGAAGTCAAGAAGCGGATTAATGAGTTGCTGGAGAAAGGTATATTCGCCGGAGTTCATCACCTTGGGGAGCTCCGGTACTCTTAGTGGAGAAGAAAGATGGAACCTTGAGGATGTGTGTGGATTACCGCTCTTTGAACGAGGTGACCATCAAGAGCAAGTATCCCCTGCCGATGATCATTGACTTGTTCGACCAGCCAGAAGGAGCTAGTGTTTTCTCCAAGATCGATATTCGATCGGGTTATCACCAATTGAAGATCTGTGAGAAGGATATACCCAAGACAGCTTTTACCACAAGGTATGGGCTTTATGAGTACACAGTCATGTCCTTCGGTTTGACTAATGCCCATGCCTATTTTATGAGTATGTTGAACAAGGTATTCATGGAGTTCTTGGATAAGTTCGTTGTGGTATTCAATGATGATATATTGGTTTACTCCAAGAATGAGGAGGAACACGTGGAATATCTGCGCTTAGTTCTAGAGAAGCTCAGAGAACATCAACTTTATGCCAAGTTCAGCAAGTGTGAGTTTTGGATGAAGGAAGTTGGATTTCTTGGACATGTCGTGTCAGGTGAAGGGATTGCAGTGGACCATACCAAAGTAGAGGCAGTCACAAAATGGAAGGCACCCACCATAGTTGGGGAGATTCGCAGTTTCCTTGGACTTGGAGGATATTACTGATAACCCACAACTATAGGGGATCTCAACAGTTTTTGAGGGTAGAGTGTTCAATATAGATTCAACACAAGGGGAGCCAAAGAATATTTGAAGGTATTAGCAGTTGAGTTGTCAATTCAACCACACCTGGAGATTAATTATCTGCAGCGAAGTGATCAGTAGCAAAGTAGTTTGATAGTTTTGACAGTAGTGACAACAGTAATAGTAACAGTGATAGCAGTAATTTTGTAGCAAGTGTAACAGTGATTATAGCAGCCGTAACTTAGAAAAACGATATAAGATAAATTTGTAGGCATTGGATCGGTAACTTGTTGGATGATATTCATCATGTGACAGTTATAACCTAGGGCGATACGATGCTAGATCCAGTTCATCGATATAATGTAGGCATGTATTCCGTAAATAGTCATACGTGCTATATTAAAAGAACTTGCATGACATCTTTTGTCCTACCCTCCCGTGGCAGCGGGGTCCATATTGGAAACTAAGGGATATTAAGGCCTCCTTTTAATAGAGAACTGGAACAAAGCATTAACACATAGTGAATACTTGAACTCCTAAAACTACGGTCACCACCGGGAGTGGGCCCGGTTGTTGTCACTCCGGGGTTGCCAAATCATAACACGTAGTAGGTAACTATAACTTGCAAGATCGGATCTAAAACATGGATATAATGATGATAACATAAATAGTTCAGATCTGAGTTCAGGGCACCCGGGCCCAAAGTGACAAGCATTAAGCATAGCAACGTCATAGCTGAAAGAGCAATCATGCCCTTACATCATGTTTTGATGTTGATGACAATATACATGTAGGGGACTAACAATGGCTGTCAAGTTAAATCTCAGGTGTTGGTCCTCGGTTCATCATAATGTGCGAATCAAGAGCATACGAAGTGGTTTCACTCAAGGATGAAGTATTAAAAGGATTTCATATTTTGTTTCCTTGAGTATAGGATCCGCGCTATTAAGAGGGGATCGATAGGGTTAGTAAAATACTTGCTCTTGCCATGATATCTCCTTTCCATAACTCATTTGATCTACCACTACTCTTTGGCTTCTTCTGCCCCTGGGAGTGCCGGATGTCCGAGCCTCATGCCGGATGTCCGGGATGCTCCCCAGATATCCGACTCGTGCCCCGGATGTCCGGGCTTAGCCCTCTTCATATCCAGAAGGTTTCTGGTTCCACGCCGGATATCCGGGTTTTCCCCGGATGTCCGGGCCTACCTGATACGCCGGATGTCCGGGCCCTATCCCGGATGTGCGGCCTCTACTACCCGTGGAATAGTTGAGGTTCTTTAACTTTCTAGTGATCGCGTCGGATGTTCGGCCATCTGCCGGATGTCCGGGCCTTCCTGATACGCCGGATGTCCGGGCTTGGCCCCCGGATGTCCGGCCCCTCTGTTTTCTGTTCTGCTTCTGCTTTGTTCCTTGTACCTTGCTAGGCCGGATGTCCTGCCACTAGCCCGGATGTCCGGCCTGCCCATTCACTTACACTACAACGGCCATATTTGTGCTCACACTATATATAGCCCTTCTTCCCCACGGGAGAGGGCTGACCACTCACTTTGAACAAACCCTAGAACACATTTCACTCTCTCTCTCTCACTCCTCCACACCAAATCGTAGATCCCCAAGGGATTTGAGAGCATTTGAGAGAAGTTGTCCGATCAAGTGATAGATCCACCCCTTCTCCTTCTTTGCACCAAAGGAATTCGTGAGCAAGTATTGAGCTTTTCCCTATCGTTCTTTTTACTCTTGGAGGTTGGAGACTCCTAGGCGGTAGGAGTCTTTCGGAGAGGAATCGGCCATTGTGATTACCCCCGAAAAAATTTGTGAGGGTTTGGAGACCACCCCAAGGTCTACCACTAGTGGTTGAGAAACGCCTCCGTGGTGTTGTCTCAAAGGGAGAATACGGTGAGCCTTCGTGGCGTTTGTGTGCCTTCGTGGTAACGTCCACTTCTCTAACGGTGACGTAGCTTCCCTCCAAGGAAGTGAGCATCGGCATACATCCTCGTCTCCCGGAGTTGCGGTTATTCCTAACCGTAACTCTCTACTTGTGGTTACTTGTCTCTTAGCACTTACTTATATCATATTGTGCTTGCTTACTTACATACTTGTGTTACTTGCTTATCTTGCTTAGCACTTAGTACTACACTTGTAATTGTTAGGCTCACCTTCATATTCCGCATTATTGCCTAAAATTGCTAAGTAATAATTAAAAATTTTAATTGTACCTATTCACACCCCCCCTCTAGGTCCATCTCGATCCTTTCACTTGGTATAGGAGCCTCATGCTCTATTCTTGTGGCTTAACCGCCCTAGAGCGAGATGAACCCCGACGGGTGCGGCTTCCACGGAAGCCAAGTCCTTCACTTCAGAGGATCTGGAACGAGCTCTTGCTAAGAAAAAGGAGGAGCATGATGCCTCTCTTGAGGCCTTGGTCCAAATGAGGCTAGCCACACTAACCACGATGCTTGCACCACTTTTCGGTGGTGCGGCCTCGAGGCCAGCTGTGCCTACTCCTTCAATTGGCCAACAACCTCCTAGCAATGAACACTCCATGTTCCTTGGCTTTATGCAAGACCTCAAATAGAGAAACCTAAGTATAACCCTCAAGGAAAACCTCCTTTACTTGATGAAACTACCGATTTTTCTTTGTGGAGAGTTGCTATGCAGGATCATCTTTGAGCTGGAAATGATGAGATGTTGGAGATCTTGGAGTATGGCTACCAAGCTGTTGACCCAAAGAATCTTACACCAAGAGAGATATATGACAAGAATATCAATGACACAGCAACCATGTGCATAAGAAGAGGTATGACCAACAAGCAAAGGAGGCCATACATACATATCACAAGTGCCAAGGAATTATGGGATACCATTGTGAGAACCAAGACCGGTACCTCCACTCTCTGGCTTGCTCAATATGAAATTGCCAAGGGGCAATTGCAAAACTTTTGTATGGAGAAAGGTGAATCTCCCAAGCAACTTCTTGAGTGTCTCATGACTCTCGCTGCCGACATCGAGTCATGTGAATGTGACAAGACACAAGATGGATTCAACTTGACTAAGAGATTTCTCGTGGATAGGTTGCTTCACGCTCTTGCTCCGTATCATCATCAAATGGTGTGGGACATAAGACAACACCATGGATTCAAGGAAATGACTCCGGATGACATCATATCCACCTTCCAACTATTTGAAGAGTCAAAGGCAAATGCTACAAGACATCTTGCCATGCATGGTACCTCAACATCAAAAATCAATCTTGCATTGAAGGCCAAGCATGTATGTGAGGAAGAGCAAAGTGAAGAAGAAGAAGATGATGATGATGAAGATGGTGATGAGATTGAATCTGATGAGGGCCCTTCATATGAAGACATGGCTCTCTATGTCAAGAAGTTTAGTGCGGGAAAATTCAAAGGAAGATTCCAGAAGAAGAAAGTGAGAAAATGCTACAACTGTGAAGAAACCAACCACTTCTCCAACAAGTGTCCTTATGAGAAGAGACAAGATAAACCAAGGTTTCCCAAGACCTTTCCCAAGAAGAAGTTGCCAAATCCTTTGAACTCCAAGCTCAAGAAGAGAGATGGGAAAGCAATGGTTGCTCAAGAAGAATCCGATCTGGATGATGTTAGTGGTGTTGCTGGAGTTGCTCAAGATTCTCAAAACATGTTGAGGCTAGTCAACAAGAGTGGTGATGTTGTCACCTATAACTACACGAAGGACTACAAGGGCAACGCTCACAAGTGCCTAATGGCAAAGGCCGTGATAAAAGATGGAGAGGACCAAAGCTCTCCTGATAAGGTCAAGGTAACCCCATGATCAAACCCTCCTCTTTTCACTCCTCCTACTCCTAGTGATGAGTATCTTGATGTGGAGGATAGTTATGAGGATGATGATATAGATGATCCTATGCTTGATAAACTAAATAAGTTCATGTGCTCCCTCAAAGAAAAGAAGCTCACTATGTTTCGTATGCTTATGGAGATGGTGAGTAAGCACACCATCACCATTAAGGAACTCGAAACTCTCGTCATCGAGGAAAAGGAAAAATATGAAATCCTTGAGCGGAGTCCAATATGAGGAATCACGAAATGATGAACTATGCTTGAAAATTGGTGCAAACATTAATGCTCATACTAAAGATCTTGCCTCCTTGAAAAGGGCTATTAACTCTTGCGAAGAGTTGATGAATGATAAAAGTAAGCTAGTGAAGTCTAATGCTTCTCTCTCTAAGGATTGTGAGCACCTATCCGTGTCCCTCAAGACTAAGGAAGAAGAGCTCACCCTTCTTAAAAAGAGTTTTGAGATGCTCAAGCTTACTTATCTTGAAGCTCTAGCTAAGGCTTAATCTTCTCCTATTATCAATGTTGATGCATGTAC
Source organism: Aegilops bicornis (assembly GCA_021605145.1). Taxonomy (NCBI): domain Eukaryota; kingdom Viridiplantae; phylum Streptophyta; class Magnoliopsida; order Poales; family Poaceae; genus Aegilops; species Aegilops bicornis. The sequence continues at coordinate 392,241,208 of CM038672.1, forward strand.
TACTAACTCTAGTAGTGATCTAGCATCTATTCTTGAGGAGAATCACTTTCTCAAGGCTCAAATCGAGAAAGGTCTCATGACATGTGCTCAAGGGCAAAAGAACCTTAATGAGGTATTGAGGCAACACAATGAGGTGTTTGCCAAAGAGGGGCTCGGATTTGACCCAAGCGCAAGCAAGAAGAAGACGTCTTCTCAAAAGTGCACCACCCCTCTAAAAGAAACTTTGTACGAGAAGGGCACAAGGAGAAAGGTAAGGTTGTTAGTGGGAAAGTCACAAGGGGCATGCCCACTCTCAACAAGCCAAAAGAGTTCATGCCTCCATCCTATGTACTTCGTCAGACTAAGAATGGAGAAGTTTATGCAAAGTATGTTGCTCCTCGAAATGCATTTCGGTTTTATGCTATTTGGGTCCCTAAGACCCTTGTGACTAACTTGAGAGGTCCCATTGCAAAATGGGTGCCTCTAACCAAGTAATAATTGCGTGTAGGTTGCCTTCTCCGGTGGAGTAAAATGGGTGATTGATAGTGGATGTACCAATCATATGACCGGAGATAGCAAATTGCTCTACGGTTTCATGGAAGCTATTCAACCATTTATGAGCATTATGTTTGGTGGAGGATCAAAAGGACAGTACTCGGGTTGGGCAAGGTGGCTATCACAAATGACATGTCTCTTGCAAATGTCATGCTTGTCCAATCCCTTAAATATCATTTGCTTTCTGTTCACCAATTGGCTTCTGTTGGTTATGATACACTCTTTGGACTAACGGATGTGGAAGCCTTTAAGAGAGATACTCTCGAAGTGGCCTTTGTTGGAGAGTTGGGTGGCAACCTTTACACGGTAGATTTCTCGAAAGAGAGCACATTCCATGCAACTTGTCTAATGGCCAAGGCCGACAAGGGGTGGCTATGGCATCACTGGCTAGCCCATGTCGGCATGAGAAATCTTCAAGACCTCTTAAAGGGCAATCAGCTCCTTGGACTAACCAATGTCTCTTTTGAGAAAGATCGTGTGTGTAGTGCATGCATAGCTGGGAAGCAACATTAATCAAAGCACCCACCCAAGAATATTGTGTCTACTTCAAGGCCTTTGGAGCTCCTTCATGCAGATCTTTTTGGGCCTCCTTCATGGGATAGTCTTGGTGGGAAAAAGTATGGGCTTGTCATTGTTGATGATTACTCAAGATATACATGGGTCTTCTTCCTCAAGTTCAAGGACGATACGAAGATCACCTTCATTGATTTTTCCAAGCAATCTCAACGCAAGTTTTACAAAGAAATCTTAGCAATAAGAAGTGATAATGGCTCTGAGTTCAAGAACTACACCTTGGAAGAATTTCTTAGTGATGAAGGGATTGAGCAACAATATTCAGCTCCATATACTCCCCAACAAAATGGTGTAGCAGAAAGGAAGAACCGCACACTTGTGGAGATGGCAAGGTCCATGTTGAATGAATACAAGTCGCCACATAGTTTTTGGGCCGAAGCTGTCAACACCGCATGCCATGCATCAAACCGGCTCTTCCTCCGCACTATATTGGAAAAGACTCCATATGAGCTCTTAACTGGGAACAAGCCAAATGTCAAGTACTTTCGTGTATTTGGGTGCAAATGTTTCATCATGAACAAAAGAGAACGGTTAGGAAAATTTCAATCCAAAACCATTGAGGGCATATTTGTTGGCTATGGATCAAACTCTCACGCCTATAGAGTCTACAACAAATCCAATGGATGTGTTGTAGAAACTTGTGACGTGGTGTTTGATGAATTTAATGGCTCCCATGGGGAGCAAGTTGATCAAAGTGATGCAGGTGAAGATGATTCTTCTCAAGATATCTTGACCATGGGTGTTGGTGCACTTCTTCCGATAGAACAAGAACCTCATGATGATGATGAAGAAGATGGAAGCTTCACGCATCATCAAACTACCTCAACACCCATACCATCACAAGCTCCGATTGCTCAACCAATGCCCATAGACCAAGTACAAGATGATGATCTAGTTCCTTTTCATGATAATCATCAAGAACAAGATCATCCTCAACGGCAAGAACAAGAAAGTGCAATCATTGGCGATGAACCTCAACAAATGCAAGATGAAGAAGAAGATCTTCCACCACACATTACTAATCCATATGTTGAGGGCGTGGATGATGGACATGAAGTTGAACCTCGTGAAACTCTTACCTCCATCATGCCTCGTGTGGCCGGTCGTGTTGATGTTGACAAAATTCTCACCGGCATATCGGAAGGTAGAGTCACTCGTAAACATTTGACAAACTCTTGTGCTCACTTATCGTTTGTGTCTAGTGTTGAGCCTCTAAAGGTACAACATGCATTGATGGACAACGATTGGCTCGTTGCTATGCAAGAAGAGTTGAACAGTTTTGAATGCAACCAAGTGTGGTCATTAGTCAAGAGGCCAACTACCGAGCACAACGTCATTGGAACAAAATGGATTTTCAAGAACAAGCAAGATGAGAATGGTGTAATCATCCGTAACAAGGCAAGGTTAGTGGCACAAGGGTACTCACAAGTTGAAGGTTTGGACTTTGGTGAGACCTTTGCCCCCGTTGCCCGTCTTGAATCCATTCGCATCTTACTTGCTTATGTTGCTTTCAATGGTTTTACATTACATCAAATGGATGTGAAGAGTGCTTTCCTTAATGGTCCTCTACAAGAAGAAGTATATGTATCACAACCACCTGGGTTCGTTGATCCCGATCACAAAGATTATGAGTATAAACTTCATAAGGCTTTGTATGGCCTCAAACAAGCACCTCATTCTTGGTATGATCATATTAAGAAGTTTTTACTCAATGATGGTTTTGTGAGAGGGGTTATCGATCCCACTCTTTTTACTAAGAGGGACAAGGGTGATTTGATCTTATGCCAAATCTATGTAGATGATATCATTTTTGGTTCTCCTAACATTCATTTGTGCAAGAAGTTTGCGGCATCTATGACCAAGAATTTTGAAATGTCACTCAAAGCGGATTTGAAGTTCTTCCTCGGATTTCAAATTCAATAATTTCAAGAAGGAATTTTCTTGTCTCAAGCCAAATACCTCAAGGATATCCTAGAGAAGTTTGGCATGTCTGATGCTAGTCCATGTAAGACACCCATGCCAACCAAAATTGTACTCATTGAAGACACAAATGGTATTCCTTTCGACCCATCTATTTACCGCTCTATGATTGGTTCACTGCTTTATCTTTGTGCATCTAGACCAGACATCATGTTTAGTGTATGCATGTGTGCTAGATTCCAAGCTTCCCCTAGGGAAAGCCATCATAAGGTGGTTAAGCACATTCTTAGATACCTTGTTCACACCCCAAAGTTGGGTCTATGGTACCCAAGGATTCTAAGTTTGATCTCATTGGGTACACGGATGCGGATTGGGTTGGCGACAAAGTGGATCGTAAGTCCACCTCCGGCGCATGTCAGTTTCTTGGACGCTCCTTGGTAAGTTGGTCCTTGAAGAAACAAAATTGTGTTGCCCTCTCCACCACAGAAGCTGAATACATTGCAACCGCCAGTTGTGCCACTCAATTACTATGGATGAGGCAAACTTTGAAGGATTACGGTATCGCCGATAGACATGTGCATCTTCTATGTGATAATGAAAGTGCCATCAATATTGCCGAGAACCCCAAACATCATACCCGCGCCAAGCATATTGATATTAGGTATCACTTCTTGAGAGATCATGTGGAGAAGGGTGATATTGACATTGCTCATGTTGGCACAGATATGCAACTTGCAGATATTTTCACCAAGCCATTGGACGAAGCAAGGTTTTGTCAACTTAGGCGTGAACTTGGTATCTTGGAGCTTGACAATATTATGTGAAATCTAGTACCCATTCATGCATGAACTTAATGTATTGTCTTGATGTAGACATATATTTAGGGGGAGACATTCAATTCATGAGTATTCTCACCCTACATAATGCATAAATAGAACAAACACTCTCAAAGTTATCATGGTTCTCGAACTATGGTGCTTTAACATGATGGAGTCGTGACTATGTGCCCAAAGTCTACATATTTGCGATACTATGTTCCATATGTTCAAACATGGTGACCTCGGCCATCGCTTGTGCATTGCTTGTGTGGACCTTTCGTTACTTATTTTGGTTGGGTTGTTATTACATCTTAGTATGGCCTTAGATTACTCAGCTTACCCCCCCCCCCCCCCATAATTCTCTCAAAACTCCTTGGCGGAGTCTATATCAAATCATATTTGTTGGCCCCTTCCAAATCTCTCCCCTGCCTGGTCTTGTTGTCCAGTGACCGGGCATCCGGCTCCTTAGTCGTACATCACTCTCACATGGATGACCGATGACACTACACTGAGTATCACCTATGATCGGTTTGCTCAGATTTTGGGGCTCTCTGGAGTTGGACATTGCATTCACAGTATGGATCCAGAGTATAAGCCCAAAGGGATTGATGCTTGCTTGCATCTTGTGAAGCCTACCTCTCAGCTCACTGAAGAGGAATGTGGATATCCACTCAATGAGGTATCCATCTTCCGTGCTCCTTACTACATCCTTTATCAGTGTGTGCTTCGCACCCTCTATCCTAAGAAGGGAGATCGCTCAAGGGCTCGCAACTACTGTATTAGCTTGATGGTTCGTATGCATGACGAAACCACTCTTCCTCTGGACGCAGCCCATTTCATTTGGCATGCGATCCGTCTTTGCAGCTTCATTCAGTCGCGCCAGTTCCCTCATGCTCCATTTATTCAGGCTCTGATTGATCACACTGCTCCCTTTGAGGTGGTTAAGACTGTTGTGCACTCCATTTGGACGTCTCCTCCTCATATGCGCGTGGTGGCTAGTGCTTAGACTCCTGCTCCCACTCAGCCTAGGAGGTATGCTAGTGGGACTCAGCCCACCGGTTCCTCTGTTCCATCTTCCTCGTCTGCTCCTTGTGGACGCCTTGCCCATTCTTAGGCAAGGCTCAGTCTGCTATCATGAAGGCAATCACTTTCAGCTGTCAGCAGAATCATGATGTTCAGAAGCGCCTCATCATCTCCAAGAATCAGCTCAAGCAGCGCCTCCGTGACCGTGGCAGTCCCGTGGGTGATGATGATCCTATTCTCGCGGCTCCGTCCACTTCCACTTTCGGTTTCCCATCTCATGACGAGTACCCCAAGTTCTTTGTTGATGATGATGACATCCGCCAGGAGTGACCGAGTCCGTTTAGTTCTTCGCCCCTTTTTACTTGTTGCTGTCAAAGGGGGAGAAGTAGTATCTTAGTATGGTCATGCTATGATGTGTTGGCTATTTGTGTTAGCTACTATTATTCAAACTTGTTATGTTGCTACCTATGTTATTATCTTGATCATGTGAGACTATGTTATTATCTTGTGGCTATGAAATGTTTTTAGTCTATGTGTTATGGTGGTTTCATATGTGCATGTCTCTCACATCTATATCTCCTGGAGCTACATATGCTACCCTTTCCATAACTCATTTGATCTATCACTACTCTCTGGCTTATTCTTCCCCTGGGAGTGCCGAATGTCCGGGCCTCATGCCAGATGTCCGGGCCGCTCCCCGGATATCCGGCTCGTGCCCCGGATGTCCGGGCTTAGCCCTCTTCATATCCAGAAGGTTTCTGTTTCCACGCCGGGTGTCCGGGTTTTCCCGGGATGTCCGGGCCTTCCTGATACGCCGGATGTCCGGGCCCTATCCCGGATGTCTGGACTCTACTACCCATGGAATAGCTGAGGTTCTGTAACTTCATAGTGATCGCGCCGGATGTCCGGCCATCTGCCAGATGTCCGGGCCTTCCTGATACGCCGGATGTCCGGGCTTGGCCCCCGGATGTCCGGACCCTCTGTTTTCTGTTCTGCTTCTGCTTTGTTCCTCGTACCTTGCCAGGCCGGATGTCCGGCCCCTAGCCCAGATGTCCGGCCTGCCCATTCACTTACACTACAACGACCATATTTGTGCTCACACTATATATAGCCCTTCTTCCCCACGGGATAGGGCTGACCACTCACTTTGAACAAACCCTAGAACACATTTCACTCTCTCTCTCTCTCTCTCACTCCTCCACACCAAATCTTAGATCCCCAAGGGATTTGAGAGCATTTGAGAGAAGTTGTCCGATCAAGTGATAGATCCACTCCTTCTCCTTCTTTGCTCCAAAGGAATTCGTGATTTGAGCAAGTCTTGAGCTTTTCCCCATCGTTCTTGTTACTCTTGGAGGTTGGAGACTCCTAGGCGGTAGGAGTCTTTCAAAGAGGAATCGACCATTGTGATTACCCTCGGAAAAGTTTGTGAGGGTTTGGAGTCCACCCCAAGGTCTACCACTAGTGGTTGAGAAACGCCTCCGTGGTGTTGTCTTAGAGGGATAATAGGGTGAGCCTTCGTGGCGTTGGTGTGCCTTCATGGAAACATCCACCTCTCTAACGATGACGTAGCTTCCCTCCAAGGAAGTGAGCATCGGCATACATCCTCGTCTCCCAGAGTTGCGGTTATTCCTAACCCTAACTCTCTACTTGTGGTTACTTGTCTCTTAGCACTTACTTATATCATATTGTGCTTGCTTACTTACATACTTGTGTTACTTGCTTATCTTGCTTAGCACTTAGTACTACACTTGCAATTGTTAGGCTCGCCTTCGTATTCTGCATTATTGCCTAAAATTGCTAAGTAATAATTAAAATTTGTAATTGTACCTATTCACCCCCCCTCTAGGTACATCTCGATCCTTTCAATAGCAACATCAATCCAGGAACATAATGGATACTAGGAATCAAGCCCTAACAAAACTAACTCGATTACATGATGAATCTCATCCAACTCCTTACCGACCAGCGAGCCTACGAAGGAATTACTCACTCCCGGTGGGGAGCATCATGGAATTGGCGATGGAGAAGGGTTGGTGATGACGAAGAATGAAGATCCCCCTCTCCAGAGCCCCAAACAGACTCCAGATCCGCCCTCCCGAGGAAGAACAGGGCTTGGCAGCGGCTCCGTCTCGTGGATCGCGATAATTCTTTCTCCCTGATATTTTTCCTCCGAAAATAGGATTTTACAGCGTCGGTTTCAGGGTTAGCGGGGCCACCAGGTGGGGACAACCCACCTGGGCACGCTAGGAGAGGGGGGCGTGCCCTGGTAGGTTGTGCCCACCCAGGTGCCCCTCTCCGGCAGGTCTTGGCTGCAGAAATTCTTATTATTCATATAAAAAATCCTCGCAAAGTTTCGTTCCTTTCCGAGAACTTCTATTTCTGCACAAAAACAACACCATGGTTGTTCTGCTGAAAACAACGTCAGTCCGGGGTAGTTTCATTCAAATCATGCAAATTAGAGTCCAGAACAAGAGGAAAAGCGTTAGGAAAAGTAGATACATTGGAGACGTATCAACTCCCCCAAACTTAAACCTTTGCTTGTCCTCAAGCAATTAAGTTGATAAATTGAAAATGAAAAACAAAAAACTTTTACGAACTCTTTTGCTCTTGTTTGCATAAATAAGCTTAAACAGCACCCAGGTTTTCAGCCAACGTTATAACTAACCATGTCGACAATAACTCTTATAGATTATAATGACTCATATCAATGACATAATCAGCTAGCGAGCAATAATAAGATATCTCAAATAGCAACACGTTGTCAAAACAACCATGATATAATATGACATTAGTGGTATCTCGCTAGCTCTTTCTGAGACCGCAAAACATAAATGAAGAGAACCTCCAAAGTTCAAGCAGCGACTAAACATTGTAATTCATGGTAGAAAAGATCCAGTCATGATGCACCCAACATTAGCTACACCCAATGCATAAATCATGACAACTGTGCTCTTCTCAGTTTTTGGCGCTTGTTTTCGAAGGAGATGACACAACATAATAGTACATAGATAGTCCCTTCACAGAGGGAAACAGTGATTAGCAGAGGTGCGAGAGCTCAAATTTTAAAACAGAGATAAATGATATTTTGAGACATGCACCCTTCTCATTTACTTCACGACCATCAGTTATCAACATCTTCCATTCTAAGCATGCTAGTGGCGGTTCCCAAGCGATAAAAGTAAAGGTTTTGACTCCATTGGGAGTTTTTGTTTGATTATTTCAGAGATGAACTCTTTTTCATGTTTGCAGTTTGGGACTGGGCATCCCTATTACTGCCCATTTCTCGATGCGATGGTAGTGAATAAACACTCGACCTGAGAATAACCCGCTTAGCATGGAAGATACCGACCACCTCCTGTCATTCCATGAATGATCCAGGCACACAAAACGGATATTTTTAGAAGTTTTTAGAGGTGGCACATGCAAATTTACTTAGGACGGCAGGGTAATACCGTATATAGGTAGGTATGGTGGACTCATCTAGAATAACTTTGGGTTCAAGGTTTTTGATGTACAAGCAGAATTCCCACTTAGTACAGGCGAAGGCTAGCAATTAGATTGAGAAGCGGCCAGCTAGAGAGCAACAACGATATAACCATGCATTGTGCATAAGTAACATTGGACACTGGCATGAGTAGGATATGAACACCATGAACATAAATATCATAGAGGCTATGTTGGTTTTGATTCAACTACATGCATGAACATGTGCCAAGTCAAGCCACTCGAGGATACCATATCATCATACTACATCACAGTCATTTTAATGCTATGTTGATATCCAAGATAAATCATTATCAACTCCCAGCTACTTATGCATGGCATGCATGGGAAATTATAATCTCTAATTGTCATTGCAAACATGTTTAATCATAATGGGTTGAAGCATGGATACTAGGTTAAACATATTTACACAGACAGAACAAGTCGAGTTCATACCAGTTTCTCTACGCTTACGCCCGGTTAAATCGAATGTCGTCATTATTGCCTTTCACTTGCACGACCGAACGATATGAAAATATTAACAGTGCAAGAGTGCCGTGGACTAAGCTGGAATCTGCAAACATTTTACTCAATAGGAGAAGACAAGGTAAAATGTGCTCTTTATTAGTTCAAAAATTATTCATATGAGAGCCACTCAACATTTTCATCATGGTCTTCTCCTCGGTACAACTCGATTAAAAAGAAAAGAAATTCAGAGGAACACACTGAAATATTTTTTGGAGTTTTTGGTTTTATTGAACAAGCAAATAAAAGGGAAAAGCAAAAACGAGAAAAATTATTTACATGGGAAAGCTCCCAACAAGCAGAAGAAGAATAAGGAAATCTTTTTGGGTTTTCTATTTAATATTACTACTAAGCATGAATAGAAAGTAAATTGGCTACAACTATTTTTTTTTGTTTTTCTAAAGTTTATCAAACACGCAAGAAGAAAGCAAGAAAATAAATCTAAGCATGGATGATACAATGAAAAAGTGTGGACACCCAAATAAAATAAGTGGACATGAATGTAAAGTCGGTGGAAACACGTACTCCCCCAAGCTTAGGCTTTTGGCCTAACTTGGTAGTCGATCAGTAGCCTGGAGAGTAGTAGGGGTGCTGAGGAGCGGGCATCCACTCATCCCACTATGGAGGCTCCCCCTGTGCCGCTTCCGCAGCAGCCTGAGCGTTCTGGTAGGCGATGATGTCCGCAGGCATGATCCTATATCCGCCCCTGGCAGCAGAATCAAACAAAGCAGGTGCAAGCAGTGGAATAATATCACAAGTTTTAACGCTAAAAACTAGGTTATAAGGAATGGGCATATCAGGATAATCTCGTGCAAGAAAATGATGGTGTTCCATGGCTGCCCGGTCTAGGTAAACCTTGGTCAGAGGGTAATTATGAGGGTGTATCTCAACCTTGAAGTGAGCTGCCAAACGAGTAGAAAAAATCCCACCATGTATTTCACCCTGTGATTTATTAAGATGGAGGCGACAAGCCACAATAGCTCCCAATATATGATTGTTGTCGCCCTCTAGTGCTCGGCGTAAAACAACAAAGTCTGGTGCACTGAGCGACCCACTTTCTTTCTAGCAAGCAAGCACTTAGCAACAAATAAATCAAAATGATGTACGACAGGGAAGTGTATGCTAGCAGCAGTGGTGGCTGACACCCCTCTCTCATCTCCCACTGTCAAAGTGCGATAAAAGTCCTCAAACCCAGCCGGCCTACGCTCGGCTAAGCTCCCATCAGAGGGGATCAAGCATATATCACAAAATTCAGTAAGTGGCATCTGATGGTTTTCAGCATATAAGTCGAAGCTCACTTCAGGAGGATTATTTGTAGGCAGGAAAGTAAAACTCTGAACAAAGATGTTTGTGAGGATTTGGTGCTGGTCACACTCATCTGCGATGAAGTCGGTGAGGCCGGCATTTGCAACATATTGTTTGAACTCTTGAAGGATTCCCACCTCTTCCAGGAACGGGGTGTGCGGCCATTCGCACGGCCGTACCTCCGCCAACCTCCGAGGGTGGAGATCACTGTCTGAAGACTCCCCAATAACACCCTTGGAGTTCTTCTTCGAGCCAAACTTCCTGAAGATATTCATGTCCGCGTACAATTTTCTGAAAATAAAAATTTTGGGGTGACAAAAATTTGTCAAGAAAACTTTATAAAATTGATAGCAACTACTCATAGGGATACATAGAGGCCATAGCAAGCATTCAAACTACTTAGAACACTAAGAATTCAACATGCAAGCACATCTACAGCGGCACCAAGAGTAGCTAATTATTCAAAGTATAAACCACTAAAACAAAAACTAATTGGACAAATGGTGGATCCACATACCAAGCAACAATCCCCCGAAACAGTTTCGGAAATGGAGCTTCGACCAAAGAGATCGAAATCCGCGGGTTTGATCTCAAGAACACGGGAGACAGACCAATGGAGATTTTTTTCTGGAGGTAAGTGATGATGTGGGATGAAGAGGTAAGTGAGGGGGCCACGTGGGGATCACAACCCATCAGGGCACACCTGGGGGTCCTGGCGCTCCCAGGTAGGTTGTGCCCACCTGGTGCACCTCCCTCTGATATTATTTGCACCAGAAATTCAGAAATATTCGGAAAAAATCATGTAAAATTTTCAGGGCATTATGAGAACTTCTATTTTTGGGTCATTTTTAATTGCACGGGAAATTCAGAAAACAGATAAAACATGGCATTTTATTATATTTAACTAATAAAAACAGAGAACAAAAAGTAAGGACAGAAGGTAGTGCATACTAAATTCATCAACTTCATATCGCTAAAAAATGATCCATTAATAAGGTTGATCAGGTCTTATTAACAACCACTTTCGATTAGCATGAAACCGAAGAACTTCCGTAAATCACTAAGTTACCTCAATGGGGATATGCATTTCCCCAACAATAAGCATTTCGTATTTCTTTTTGACAGTAGGTAAAGGTATTTGAAAACTTCCAATTGTGATTGTCGAAGATTTTTCAATAACATTAATACCATTCACTTGGAATTGTTTCTTCGGAAAGTGCACCAAATGCTCATTAACATTGATATGAAAAGTGACCTTGCTTTTATTGCAATCAATAACAGCCCTTGCAGTGTTCAAGAAGGGTCTACCAAGGATAATCGACATGTTGTCATCCTCGGGCATCTCAAGTATAACAAAGTCAGTCAAAATAGTAACATTAGCAACAACAACGGGCACATCCTCACAGACATCGATAGATATGGCAGTTGATTTGTCAGCCATTTGCAAAGATATTTCAGTAGGTGTGAGTTTATTCAAATCAAGTCTTTTATATAAAGAGAAAGGCATAACACTAACACCAACTCCTAAATCACACAAAGGAGTTTTCACATAATTCTTTTTAATAGAGCAAGGTATAGTTGGTATTCCTGGATCTCCAAGTTTTTTAGGTACTCCATCTTTGAAAGTGTAATTAGTAAGAATAGTGGAGATTTCAGCTTCCGGTATTTTTCTCTTATTTTTGATGATGTCTTTCATATACTTTGCATAAGGAGGCATTTTCAAGATATCATTCAAGCGAGTACGCAAAAATACTGGCCTCGGCATTTCAGCAAAGCGTTCAAATTCTTCATCATCTTTCTTTCTAGTTGACTTGGGTGGAAAAGGCATAGGTTTTTGAACCCACGTTTCCCTTTCTTTACCGTGTTTTCTAGCAACAAAGTCTCTTTTGTCATATCTTTTATTCTTAGGCTGTGGGTTATCAAGATCAACAGGTGGTTCTATCTCAACATCATTATTTGGTTCTTTATCATTATTTGTTTGAGTGTCTTCATGAACTTCATCATTATCTTTTTCATTATCATTAGGTGAGTGTTCATTACCAGATTGAGTTTCAGCATCTGAGATAGAAGTTTCATTATCCTTATCAGGAGGTTTTTCGATTTCAGGTTCACTAGAAGTATGCAAAGTCCTATCATTTTTCTCTTTCTTTTTAGAAGGACTTGGTGCACTAGTGTTATCTCTTTGTGAATATTGTTCAATTCTTTTTGGGTGTCCTTCAGGATAAAGTGGTCCCTGAGTCATTTTACCTCCTCTAGTTGCAACTCTAACAACAAAGTCATGCATATTATGATTCATTTCATCAAGCAATTCTCTTTGAGATTTAGCAACTTGTTCTAACTGAGTTTGAACCATAGAAGCATGTTTTCCAACATCTCTAACATCATTTGAGATTCTAAATAACAAGTCATTCAAGCGAGCAATCATATCAGAATTATATTTCAATTGGTTCATAGCATTTGCATTGAAGTGATCTTGTTTTCTAATGTAGTTTTCAAACTCATAAAGGCAGTGACTAGGATGCATATTGTGAGGGTTATCATTATCACTGAACTTCGTTAGATTTCTTTGCCTCTTGCATATCTTCAGGACTGAGATATAATGTACCCCTCTTCTTCGGAGTGGGTTTAGCCGATGGTTCAGGAATAGCCCAATCATCATAATTTTTCAATATGTTATTCAATAGTTCTTCGGCTTGTCCAACAGTTCATTTCCTGAAAACACAACCAACACAACTATCTAGGAAGTCCATAGAAGCATTGGTTAGTCCATTATAGAAGATATCAAGTATTTCATTTTTTAAGAGGATGATCAGGCAAAGCATTAAGTAACTGCCAAAGCCTCCCCCAAGCTTGTGGGAGACTCTCTTCTTTAGTTTGCACAAAGTTAAATATTTCCGTAAAAGCAGCTTGTTTCTTATGAGCAGGGAAATATTTTTCAGAGAAGTAATACATCATATCCTGGGGACTATGCACACAACCAGGAGCAAGAGTATTGTACCAAGCTTTAGCATCACCCTTTAATGAGAAAGTAAATAATTTGAGAATAAAGTAATAGCAAGTTTTCTCATCATGAGTAAAAAGGGTGGCTATATCATTCAACTTAGTAAGATGTGCCACAACAGTTTCAGTTTCATAACCATGGAAAGGATCAGATTCAACCAAAGTAGTTAACTCTGGGTTGACAGAGAATTCATAATCCTTGTCATCAATAAAGATAGGTGAAGTAGCAAACTTAGGATCACACTTCATTCTAGCATTCAGAGATTTTTCTTTATACTTGTCTAATAATTTCTCTAGATCATCTCTATCATTGCAAGAAAGAATATCTCTAGTTGTTTCTTCACTCACAACATAACCTTCCGGTATCTTAGGCAATTCATATCTAGGAAGGCTAGTTCTAGCAGGTGTTTCAAGAGTTTAGTTTCAAGCTCATCATCAGATTCAACAACATCATGTTGTATACCTCTAGCAATTTGTTTATCAAGAATTTCACCAAGTGGCACATCATCATTATCAAGCAAGGTACTAGCATCATCATAAGCATCATTCATGGTATAAGTAACATCATCAATAACTTGCGACACATCAGAATTAATAGCATGTGGTGGGGTTGCAAGTTTATTCGTAACAGAAGGTGAATCTAAAGCAGAACTGGATGGCAGTTCCTTACCTCCCCTCCTTGAGGGAAATATCTTAGTCTTAGGATCCTTCAGATTCTTCATAGTGATAATATGATAATAATTCCAAGTGACTCAACAAATATATCTATGCTCCCCAACAACGGCGCTAGAAAAAGGTCTTGATAACCCACAAGTATAGGGGATCGCAACAGTTTTCGAGGGTAGAGTATTCAACCCAAATTTATAGATTCGACACAAAGGGAGCCAAAGAATATTTGAAGGTATTAGCAGCTGAGTTGTCAATTCAACCACACCTGGAGATTAATTGTCTGTAGCGAATTGATCAGTAGCAAAGTGGTTTGATAGTTTTGACAGTAGTGACAGCAGCAATAGTAACAATAACAGTGATAGCAGTAATTTTGTAGCAAGTGATGATAGCAGTAGTAACTTAGCAAAACAATATAAGGTAAATTCATAGGCATTGGATCGGTGACTTGTTGGATGATATTCATCATGTGACAGTTATAACTAGGGCGATACGGCACTAGCTCCAGTTCATCGATATAATGTAGGCATGTATTCTGTAAATAGTCATGCGTGCTTTATTAAAAGAACTTGCATGATATCTTTTGTCCTACCCTCCCATGGCAGCGGGGTCCATATTGGAAACTAAGGGATATTAAGACCTCCTTTTAATAGAGAACCGGAACAAAGCATTAACACATAGTGAATACATGAACTCCTCAAACTACGGTCATCACCGGAGTGGGCCCGGTTGTTGTCACTCTGTGGTTGCGGATCATAACACGTAGTAGGTGACTATAACTTGCAAGATCGGATCTAAAACATGGATATAATGATGATAACATAAACGGTTCAGATCTGAGTTCATGGCACCCGGGCCCAAAGTGACAAGCATTAAGCATAGCAAAGTCATAGCAACATCAATCTAGGAACATAGTGGATACTAGGGATCAAGCCCTAACAAAACTAACTCGATTACATGATGAATCTCATCCAACTCCTCACCGACCAGCGAGCCTATGAAGGAATTACTCACTCCCGGTGGGGAGCATCATGGAATTGGCGATGGAGAAGGGTTGGTGATGACGAAGAACGAAGATCCCCCTCTCCAGAGCCCCAAACGGACTCCAGATCCGCCCTCCCGAGGAAGAACATGGCTTGGCGGCGGCTCCGTATTGTGGATCGCGATAATTCTTTCTCCCTGATTTTTTCTCCAAAAATAGGATTTTATAGCGTCGATTTCAGGGTCAGCGGGGCCACCGGGTGGGGACAACCCACCTGGGCGCGCTCGGAGAGGGGGGTGCGCCCTGGTGGTTTGTGCCCACCTAGGTGCCCCTCTCTGGCAGGTCTTGGCTCCAGAAATTCTTTTTATTCATATAAAAAATCCTCACAAAGTTTTGTTCCATTCCGATAACTTTTATTTCTGCACAAAAACAACACCATGGTAGTTCTGCTAAAAACAGCGTCAGTCCGGGGTTAGTTTCATTTAAATCATGCAAATTAGAGTCCAGAACAAGAGGAAAAGCGTTTGAAAAAGTAGATATGTTGGAGACATATCAATTACCAGAGATTTGTTGAGAATTTCTCCAAGATTGCAAGGCCGATGATAACGTTATTGAAGAAGGACACCAAGTTTGTTTGGACTGAAGAGTGTGAAGCCAGCTTTCAAGAGTTGAAGAAGCATTTGGTTACAGCCCCAGTACTAGTTCTGCCTAACATACACAAGGACTTTGAATTGTATTGTGATGCTTCACGTCAGGGACTTGGAGGTGTTCTTATGCAAGAGGGAAAAGTCTTATATTATGCCTCACGACAGCTTCGACCTCATGAGTTGAACTATGCCACACATGATTTGGAGTTGGCAGCCGTAGTGCATGCACTCAAGACATGGAGAAACTATCTTATTGGGAATCATTGTGATGTTTACACGGATCACAAGAGGTTGAAGTATATCTTCACGCAGAAGGAGTTGAATCTCAGGCAAAGGGGATGGTTGGAACTTATAAAGGATTATGATATGAGTGTGCATTATCATCCAGGAAAAGCCAATGTTGTGGCGGATGCTTTGAACCGTAAGAGTTATGTTCACACCCTTACCGCAGGAGGTTTACCTCGGGAGTTATGTGATGAGCTTAGAGACATTCAGTTGGAAATATGTCCCAGAGGTTATGTTGTTGCACTCGAGATTCAGTCCACCTTGTAATCAGAGAATCCCAGAAGTTGGACCAAGGTATTGCCGAGATAAAGGAAATGACGAGCAAAGGGAAAGAAGAAGGATGAACATGGAACCATATGGTTTGAGCGACGTATTTGTGTACCTGATAACCCACAAGTATAGGGGATCGTTTGTAGCCTTTTTCGATAAATAGGAGTGTCGATCCCAACGAGGAACTAAAGGTAGAACAAATATTCCCTCAAGTTCTATCGACCACCGATACAACTCTACGCACACTTAACGTTTGCTTTACCTAAAACAAGTATGAAACTATTTTGCAAGAATAAAACTACAGGTACTTTGCGAGAATAGAACAATGAATAAATTGCAAGAAAATAAAAGTAGATAGCTTTTGTCAACAAGAAAGTAAATTTGTCCCTAGGCAATTGATAACTAGACCGGTAATCATTCTTGCAATTTTACGTGAGGGAGAGGCATGAGCTAACATACTTTATCTACTGGGATCATATGCACTTATGATTGGAACTCTAGCAAGCATACGCAACTACTAAAGATCATTAAGGTTGTAAAACCCAACCATAGCATTACGTATCAAGTCCTCTTTACTCCCATACACAACAACCCACTTATCCGTGTTCAGGCTTCTGTCACTCCGGCAACCGACAATAAGCAAATTATGAATGTATTGCAACACCCTACAACGGAGACCCCTCACGTTTGCACGAGACGGAGGGCACCGTGGGACAGCACCATAATAAAATATACACTCAAACCAACCACGATCATCAATTAGCCCATAGGACAAAATGGATCTACTCAAACATCATAGGATTACCACATATCATTGGGCAATAATATATAGTGTTGAGCACCATGTTTAAGTAGAGATTATAACAGGGAGAAGGGGTGTTACACCGGTGCATAGAGGGGGAGAAAGTTGGTGTTGACGGTAGCAAGATTGTTGGTGTAGACCGCCGTCACGATCCTTGCCCCGGCGGCACTCCGGCGCCACTGGGAGAGAGGAGGAGGGAGCCCCCCTTCTTCTTATTCCTTGGCCTCCCCCCTAGATGGGAGAGAGTTCCCCCTCTGGTCCATGGTTGCCATGGCGGCGGAGGGGCGGGAGCCCCTCCAATATTGGACATATCCCTCTGTTCTCTTCTGTTTCGCGTTCCTGTTTTCTGTCCCTTCACCATATCTTAAATTTCCGGAGATCCATAACTCTGACTGCCCTGAAATTTTTACACAATTTTTTTCCGTAAATTATCTTTCTTGCGCCCGAAGAAGGGACCCAAACAACTTACGGGAAGGGCACAAGACACCTGGGCGCGCCAGGGGGTGCCCGATGCACCCTGGTGGGTTGTGGAGGCCTTGGGCCTCCGTTAGCGTTGATTCCACCACCCAAAAATCACATATATTTCAAAATAATTCTCCGTAAATTTTTATCGCGTTTGGACTTCGTTTGATATGGATATTCTGTGAAACAAAAAACATGCAACAAACAAGAACCGTCACTGGATGAATATGTTAGTCCAATAAATCATATAAAATGTTGCCGAAAGTATGTGAAAGTTGTATAATATTGGCATGAAACTATTAAAAAATTATAGATACGACGGAGACGTATCTGTACCCAATGATCTAGAGATCAGGAAGTTGATTCTTCAGGAGGCTCATGACTCACCATACTCGATACACCCAGGCAACACCAAAATGTATTTGGACTTGAAGGAAAGTTTTTGGTGGGCCGGTATGAATAGATAATTTGCCGAGTATGTGGCGATATGTGATGTATGTCAGAGAGTAAAGGCAGAGCATCAGAAACCAGCAGGTTTACTTCAATGGTTGCCGATACCATATTGGAAATGGGACAGACTTGGCATGGACTTTATCATGGGATTACCCAGGACCCGTTCAGGTTATGGTTCCATATGGGTAATAGTTGATCGTTTAACCAAGGTTGCTCACATCATCCCAGTGAAGACCACCTATACAAGTGTTAAGATGGCAAAGATATATATGACCAGGATCATATGTCTGCATGGAGTTCCGAGGACCATTGTATCAGACAGAGGAAAACAGTTTACCTCAAAGTTTTGGAATTAGTTACACAAAACTTTGGGTACCAGGATAGAGTTCAGTACAACCTTCCATCCACAGACTGACGGGCAGACAGAGAGAGTCAATCAGATTCTGCAGGACATGTTGAGAGCTTGTGCACTAGACTATGGATATGGTTTGGATGATAACTTACCTTATGCAGAGTTCTCATACAACAACATCTATCAAGCCAGTTTGCACATGGCCCCTTTCGAGGCATTGTATGGCAAGAAATGCAGGACACCTTTGATGTGGATGGAGTTGGAGATCGCAAATTGTTTGGACCAGATTTGAACAGAGATTCTGAGGAGAAGGTCAAGTTGATTCATGACAGACTTAAGATAGCTCAGTCCAGATAAAAGAGTTATGCCGATGCTAAACGCAAGGAAGTGATCTATGAGGTGGGAGATAGAGCATATCTTTGAGTGTCTCCACTTCAAGGTATTAAGTGATTCAGAGTCAAGGGAAAGTTAGCACCATGATTTGTGGGGCCATACAGAGTTCTGGAACGCAGGGGAGAGGTTGCATACCAGTTGGAATTACCCAAGCTTTGTCAGGAGTTCATGATGTGTTTCATGTTTCCCAGCTGAAGAAGTGTCATGCAGAGATGGTAGACATTCCTTTAAGAGATACAATGCCACTGGAGGCAATTCAGTTGGAGAGTGATCTGACTTATGAGGAGAAGCTTGTTAATATTCTTGAGACTTCAGAGAGAATCACTCATACCAAGATCATGAAATTCTCCAAGGTTCAGTGGAGTCACCACACCGAGGAGGAAGCTACTTGGGAGCGAGAAGAAGATCTCAGGCAAGACCATCCGCACCTTTTTGCTGGCCAACCCGAATCTCGAGGGAAAGATTCATCTTAAGGGGGTAGGTTTGTAACATCCCATTTTTTATTAAATTTGGATGTTAATAGAGTCATTCAATGCATATCATATTTTATTGCATTTTGGATTTTTCTGGAGTATTCAAATAATTTTCCACTCGAGAAAAATAAAAGAGAGGGGATAAGATGACTTCCTCGAATTATAAGAGAATAGGAAGATTCATTAGAATACCATTTTGGAGTTTTGGAGTTTATTTGGTATTTACTTTATTTGCCAAAAGTGCATAAATTGCATTAGGAAAATATTTTTTTTTGTGCTTAGATTAATGTTCACTATTCTCTGTTCATTCCATAATAATTTTAGAAATTATTGTGGTATTTTTAGGATTTTGTTTGAATTTTTTTTGTCCTTAGAAAGTTTTTCTGAAAAAGACAAACAAAACAAAACACACGCGCGTGCTTAGGCACAACCCCAGCCACGTCCCATGGCCAGTTTCGGCCCAGGCCAGCCCCCAGCTCCCGAAGTCTTCCCGCCGGTTGACCGCCCCGCCTTCACCTAGCTCGCCTCCCGCCGCTCTCACTGACTGGTGGGGTCTTCAACCTCCCATAGCCCGCGGGATAAACATCCTCGCCGCGCTCCCGCAACTGCCCCTCGGCTCTCTCGTGGATGAGACTTATTCGAAGCCCCGGAGCGCTTCTGTCCGCACCTATAAAAGCCCCGGAGCCCCCTCGTTCAAACCTGCCTTCCCGCATCGTCCCACGCCGCTCAAACCGCCTGCAGTCACCGCTTGGATCTCGCCAGCCGAACGGAACTTGCACGAGCATTTCGTCGCCCATAGACCACTCTGACCCTCACTTTTCTGTCAATCACCTCCGCATGACCAGACGCATCTATTTGACGCGTTTTTGTGCCCCTGGGATCGCCAGAGTGACTCCGCTACCGACCCCGAGCCCCGCCGGAGCACTGAGCTGCCCCACCCTTCCTTCGCCCGTCTAGACATCGCCGAGGACCGCCGTCACCACCTTCCGGTCCACCTCGACGCGCCAGTCTTCCCAGTCTACTTCCCCGCCACCGAAACCCGCTGGAGCCGCCGCCCCGTTCGACCCGAGGCACCACCCCGTCGTCTGCTTGTCGCCGGCCACCACCACCACCCACTGTAAGCTGCCGCCCTCCATCCCGTCCATTAGATCGAAATCTAATGGTGTGGATTCGGCTAGGTTCGTTTTTTATCAAACCGGTACTCGGTTAAACCACGGGTTTTATTTTAAACCGATCGGTTTTCAGTTAGCTGTCTCGTAGCATTTTTTACTTGTCGATCGTCCATCATTTAGCCTAAGTCGTGAACGGGTGCAAGCCCGTAGGAAGCCGCCACGTGGCCAAGGGCCTGTTCACAGTTATAGTTTCTTTTCTGTTTCACTGTTTGCTACCTGAAATTAGCATATTAGTCCTTGAACTTAGATTAGCCATAACTTTTCAACTGTAGATCCAAATTCGATGAAACTAGCGGCAATTTTTTTTCATGTTTAGATATACCCAGTAATACCAACTTTGCAAATTTTTGCGAGATTCAAATTCAAAATTTATTCAGATTTGAATTCAAGCTTCAACTGGCCATATCTCCTAAACCGTAGCTCAGATGAAGTTGATTCTTTTTGCATTTTGTCATCGTAGCCAAACCCTATGACTTGGACCAATCTCACGATATTTTTCACATACTAGGATTTTGTCCATTAATATTGTACTTGTATGCCTAGTATGCACTATAGTTCACATCACAACTTTGAACCCATGTCAAATGTTGTTTTGCACTTAGAATATTTTTGTGATAGCTAAGTGTGTTGTATGTTCATTTGTTTTTCTGAGCCTTTTTTGCTTTGCGTGTTATTTTGGTTCTCTGAAATGATTGCTTATGTATGTTTATTTACTTTGCGATAGATTGTCCGGAGTGCGAAGCAGAATATTATCATTCTTTAGAGTTGAACCAGCAGTACCGAGGCAAGTTCACATTTGACCATTCTTTCAATTACCTATGTTTTATATATGCACTTATTCCTTTGTGGTACGATTGCATGGTAGGAATTTTATGCCGGATGGCTATGCTTTTCACCCAGTAGTTCATTGAGGTAGGTTTGAACCTTACAACTTTGTCGCCACTGTTTTACATTATATTGCTCCGCTAAAGTAGACATGGATTGGGGAGTGACTCATTATCAAGTGTGAGTGATAATGTAGTAAACAAGACCTAAGATAATTAATGAACTACCTGGGCAGAAATTGGTTGAATGGTGACGAAGTACAGTGGGGCATGCATGGGAAATCCATGGTGGTGCACCACTAGTGGTGCGTCCGCTCAGGATCAAAGGGGTCCTACGTATTTTCATGTCTAGAAGCTTACGTGTTTAGCCACAAGCCATTATGGGATCTAACTTAGTTGAGTAGATAGGGTGACCCCTTCCGGGATAGGCTAGCTGATGTAGAATATGTAGGTGTTCCGGCCTATCCGTGGATTACGGGGAATACCTTTGAAAGACTATGTCTCGATCTTCCGATCATGGAGGTGGTTGTGGGGAAAAGTGTGCAACATCTGCAGAGTGTCAACCTAATCGATTAGCCGTGTCCCCGGTTACGGGCAACTTGAGCATCTAGGAGTGGAAATGTCGGGAGATCTGATCACCCTTATTTAAATCAATTGGGTTTAAACGAACATTTGGGAATGGATTTTGTTGGGTTTGCCAACTCGTCCTATGCTATTTTGTAGGAGTAGAATAATATATTTTGCAATAGGAAAAACTAGCTTTATGCAAAAACTAAACTTAGAGATTTCTACCAGCCAAATTGCATGTACAAATAGGTTTATTATACTCATGATATGACCTGCCAGTACATTAATGTACTGACCTATATGGCTACAACTTATCACGTTGCAGATATATCCACGAGGATTAAGGTGTGGTAGGTCGATGTTCTACACTCAACCTTTGCTCGTAGAGTTGATGGACTCATTTACTACTTTACTTCCGCAACATTTGTTTTATTTGTCATTATGCCCTATTTTGTAATAAATTGTATTTCTCCTAGACTATCGATGTAATAAAGAGATGTGTGTTATTTCTGTTATTTCATCGAGTACTGTGTGTGCTAGCAAGTCGATCCAAGGACTAGCACGGTAAGCACAGAGACTTCGACTCTTATCGGGTCGGGTCGCTACATGATGCACTTATGGAATTGGTTGCTAGTAAATGCCTTTGTCTACTTTTATTGAGCAAAATAATGACCTCGTAGATGTGAATTTTGTCCCACGAAACATTTTTTAATAATAATGCTTATAGGGCTAATTTTAATGCTAGGTCGTTTCCTAGAAATTCCTCTAATAATTATGGCAATCCCTATGGTAATAATAATAATAATAATAATAATAATAATAATAATAATAATAATAATAATAATAATAATAATAATAATAATAATAATAATAATAGGATGCCCTCTGATCTTGAGAGTAATTTTAAGGAATTTATCAATTCTCAAAAAAAATTCAACACTATGATAGAAGAAAAATTGAATAAGATTGATGATATGTCTAGGAGCATTAATAGAATTACACATGATGTAGAAAATCTCAAGGTTAATTTTTTTTCCACCCAAGGTTGATGTCAATTAATCAATTAAAGTTTTATATGTTTCCAGGGATGAGAGTAAGAAGAGAACTGCTATGCTAAGAGCTAAATGAGAATTTTTAGAAAAGGCGATTCCACTTGATTTTTTTTCCTAATAACGATGAAGATGTTAAGATGATTGGTGCTCCTTCTATTGGTTCCTTGTTTAGTAATGTTAAAATTGATGAAAATAGGACTGAAGAATAGTCAACTTTAGCTAGAAGGCGTCCTCATCATTATTCAGAGGGTGAAAATCTTGTTGAAAAAATTGATAAAAGTGGGTTTGGAGAGGTAAAAACTTTAACTACTGATGTGCCCATTCTTTTGGATCACAAAGATTTTAATTATGATAATTTTTCTTTTATTGATTGTATTTATTTTTTGCAATCCATGCTAAATTCACCCAATGCATACTAACAAAATAAAGCTTTTACTGAACATATTGTAGAAGCTGTGATGAAAGCCTTAGAAGAAAAGTTAGAACTAGACATCTCAATTCCTAGAAAATTATATGATGAATGGGAACCCACCATTAAAGTCAAGGTCAAAAATTATGAGTGCAATGCTTTATCTGATTCGGGTGCTAGTATTTCCACAATTATGAAATCTCTATGTGATGTGCTAGGTTTTACCAAGTTGGAAGAATGTTCTCTTAAATTGCACTTGGTTGATTCTACTATTAAAAAGTTTTTGCGATGAATTAATGATGTTCTTATTCTTGCAAATAGGAACTATGTTCCCATAGATTTTATTGTTCTTGATATTGATTCCAATCCGTCTTGTCCCATAATACTTGGTAGACCATTTTTACGAACTATAGGTGTCGTGATTGATATGAAAGAAGGGAATATTAAATTTCAGTTTCCGCTGAGAAAGGGTATGGACCACTTCAGTAGAACTAGAATTAATCCACCATACAAGTCAATCATGAGGGCAACCTATGGATCAAAAACTAAAGATGTCAATAATTGAATATATGCATTATGCCTAGCTAGGGGCGTAACAATAGCACTTGTTGGGAGGCAACCCAGTAGTTATCCTTTAATTTTTTTTCTTGTTTTTCAATAAATACACAATTATGCTTCTGTTATAACTGTGCTTTTGATGTTTTAGTTAGTGTCTCTGCCAAGTATTGCCTTTAGGATGGCTTGGGTGATAGTTGATTTGATCATGTTGGAAAACAGAAACTTTTACGTCCAGTAGAAGAATTTTTACAAATCACTAAAGCAACGAAAAATTCTGAATTTTTTACCCAAGATTTCCTACATTGTTCTATTTTTTCAGAATGTTTGGAGTTACAGAAGTATGGTTAGAGTACATATTACTACAGACTGGTCTGTTTTTGATAGATTCTGTTTTCATTGCTTTGTGTGCTTATTTTGATGAATCTATGGATAGTATCAGGGGTCATAAGCCATGGTAAAATTAGAATACGGTAGGTATAATGCAATAATAAAATATGAATGGGTTTGCAACAGTACTTGAAGTGGTGATTTGCTTTATTATTCTAACGGATCTCACGAAGGTTTTGTTAAGTTTTGTGTGATTGAAGTTTTCAAGTTTTGGGTGAGATAACGATGGATGAAGGAATAAGGAGTGGCAAGGGCCTAAGATTGGGGATGCCCTTGGCACCCAAGGAAATATTCAAGTAATCCCAAGCAACTAAGCTTGGGGATGCCCCAGAAGGCATCCCTTCTTTCTTCTAACGACCATCGGCAATTTTACTTGGAGCTATATTTTTGTTCGTCACATATCATGAGTTTTGCTTGGAGCGTCTTACATTATATGAGTCTTTGCTTGTTTTTCTTTTTAGTTTGTCACAATCATCCTTGCTGGACACACCTATTTGAGAGAGCCATAATGATGCTATGATTTGTTAGACTTGCTCTATGTGCTTCACTTAAATTTTTGAGCTAGGGAATTGCTCTAGTACTTCACTTATATCTTTTTGAGCATGGTGGCGGTTTAATTTTTGAAGAAATGCTCTCATGCTTCACTTAGATTATTTTGAGAGTTAGTAAATTTTGAAGAAATATGCTCTCATGCTTCACTTACATTATTTTGAAAGTTGAAAAAGGAAATTATTTTGAAGAAATTTATGCTCTCGTGCTTCACTTAAATTTGTTTGAGAGCTTGCTAGTAGAAATGGTAATATATGAGTTTAGTCCCAAAGTGATAGATATTCAAGGGGGATATAATAAAAAACTTTCATGAAGATCATTGGATATTATAAACTTGATTCCTTGTAGTAGTTTTGAGATATGGAGATAGTAATATGTGAGTCATGTTGGTGAGTAATTATGCTTTAGTAAGAATATTGGTGTTAAGGTTTGTGATTTCCTATGCAGGCACGAAAGTCAATAGTTATGCAATGAAATTACATCCTACTTGTGGTGCATTATTCAGTGTTAGTTATGTGTAATGCTCCTTTATGATCGCTTTCATTTCTTGGTTGGTCACTTCTCAATCTATTTGCTAACCTTCATTTGTACTCAGCAGGAATACTGCTTATGCATCCAACTCCTTAAACCCAAAGTTGTGTCAAATGAGTCCACCATACCTACATATATGCGGTATTTTCGTGCCAGTCCAAGTAAATTTGTATGTGCCAACTCTAATTTTCAAATGAATTTCCTTTTTGTGTGCCTGTACCGCTCATGGAGCGGCATGGGGTGGCCAATATTTTCCATGCTAGGTATGTTATTCTCAAGATGAGTGTTTATTCACTTGTCATTGCACGAGAGTGTGACAGGTAATAGGGATGCCCAGTCCCAAAATGGAAAAAAAATATTTATATGTTGTCAATAATAAATTCCTTGGAAAGTGTTGGTATGGAAGGCACCTGTGGATACGGCTAGCCATGGATTGTGAAAGAATGGTGGAAAAGGAAATAAACTTTATTTTATGTTTGGGAACCTCCTATGATTTATCTAGCATGGAAGATATTGGGAATTCTTGGTCGTTTTCGTTGACAGGAAAAGCATGCCTCTCAAAACTATTTTATCTCTCAATTTAAACTATGAGCTCTGGCTCCTCTACAAATCTGTGCTCCCTCTGCGAAGGGCTTATCTATTTACTTTTATGCAATTTTTCTTTTTATTGAGTCTCCATCTTCTCTTATAAAGCACCAACTAGGGAACACTATTATCATACTTGTGCATTGGATATAGCTAATATTTTTTAGTGTGTTTCATGAATGGATCAACGATTGAGCATAATGTGCTAGGGATAGCTTTCAATAGCATTGTTATTTTGAAAGACATGGTTGCTTGTTGATATGCTTGAGTATTGATGTCCTCATGTCAAATTATAGACTATTGTTTTGAATCATCTAAAGTCCAAATGTCCATGCTACAAAAGAAAAGAATATGTGATAAACATGATAGGCCGCATTCCACATCAAAGATCCTATTTTTATCATTTAGCTACTCGAGGACGAGCAGTAATTAAGGTTGGGGATGCTGATACGTCTCCAACGTATCTATAATTTTTGATTGTTCCATGTTGTTATATTATCAATCTTGGATGTTTTATATACATTTACTAGGAATAGTAACTTTATATAATTATTTGGGACTAACCTATTGACATAGTGCCCAATGCCAATTGCTGTTTTTTGCTTGTCCAAATGCCACGAAACTTTTTGGAGATTTTTTTTGGCGATAACAGACCCCGAAAGCTTTGGGAGGGGGCCAGAAGAGGCTCGTGGGGCCCACTAGGCACCACGACATACCAGGGGCCTCCGGCGCGCCCTTGTGGGTAGTGGCGCCCACGAGCACTGCCTTGACCTACCTCCGCCTCTATAAATACTCTAAAATCCCCAAAACCCTAGCGAAGTCGGCGAAATACTTTTTCTGCCGCCGCAAGTTCCAGAACCACGAGATCCAATCTAGAGGCCTTTTCCGGCACTCGCCAGAGGGGGTAACGATCACAGAGGGGTTCTTCATCATCCTTGTTGCCCCTCTGATGATGCATGAGCATTTTACCATAGACCTATGGATCCATAGTTAGTAGCTAAGATGGCTTGTTCTCTCTTTTTGATCTTCAATACATTGTTCTCCTCGATGTTCTTGGAGATCTATTTGACGTAACTCTTTTTTGCGGTGTGTTTGTTGGGATCCGATGAATTGTGAGTTTATGATCAGATCTATCCATGAATATTACTTGAGTATTGTTTGAAATCTTTTATGCATGATTGTTATAGCCTCGTATTTCTTTTCTGATTTATTGGTTTGGTTTGGCCAACTAGATTGATTTATCTTGCCATGGGAAGATGTGCTTTGTGATGGGTTCGATCTTGCGGTGCTCAATCTCAGTGATAGAAAGAGACATGACATGCATGTATCATCCCTATTAAGGGTAACAAGATGGGGTTTATTCATACGTGAGTTTATCTTGTCTACAACATGTCATCGTTCTTATTGCATTACTCCATTTTTCCATGAACTTAATCCACTAGACGCATGCTGGATATCGGTCGATGTGTGGAGTAATAGTAGTAGATGTAGGCAGGAGTCGGTCTACTAATCTTGGACGTGATGCCTATATAAATGATCATTGCCTTGGATATCGTCATAATTATTTGCTTTTCTATCAATTTCCCAACAGTAATTTGTTTACCCACCGTATGCTATTTTTTCCGAGAGAAGCCTCTAGTGAAAACTATTGCCCCTGGGTCTATTTCCTATCATATATTAAGTCAGAAATACCTTGCTGCAATTTTCCTTTATTTATTTTATTTTATATTTTTGTCAGATCTATTTATCAAAACCTATACAATTTAATCTATGTCAATACCGTTGAGGGATTGACAACCCCTTTACGCGTTGGGTTGCAAGTATTTGTTGTTTGTGTGCAGGTGTTGTTTACATAGTGTTGCTTGGTTCTCGTACTGGATTGATAACCTTGGTTTCACAGCTAAGGGAAATAATTACCTCTATTGTGCTACATCATCCTCTCCTCTTCGGGGAAATACCAACGTGGATCACAAGTAGCACTTTCCACCATTCTTTCACAATCCATGGCTAGCCGTATCCACGAGTACCTTCCATACCAACACTTTCTAAGGAATTCTGTTATTATTATTTTTGATTCATGGTGGTACTGGGCATCCTGATTACCTGCCACTTTCTCATGCAATGACAATTCAATAAACACTCATCATGAGAATAACCCGCTAGCATGAAAGATATCGGCCACCCCATGCCGCCACATGAGCGGCACAGGTGTAGCGACCCGACCTCAAACGGTCAAGTCTTTGTGCTTCAGTGTCATCCCTGGATCGGTAATGCGGACACACACAGTACTCGAAGGATTTATAACAGAGTAGCAATCACACACTTATTACATCGAATGTCTCAAAAGAGAACTTATTACAATAAATATGGCTTAAGGCCATCTAATACGATAACAAATGGAAGACTTGGAAGATAAAGTGAGTCCATCAACTCCAACAAAGATAGCTGAGCTGCACGGCAACGACCTAACGAACCTTACTCCTCGTTCGAAAAGTCTCGCAACATGATACGTTGCAGCCGAAAACGGGTCAACACATGGAATATGTTGGCAATATAACACAAGAGAGCAAGAACAGAATAATGCTATCACTACATGCATATTTGGCTGGTGGAAAGCTCTATGGTTACAGTTTCTTGAAAAGCCAATTTTTTCCTACAACAAAGGAATAAGTTTTATTTTAACTATCATGGTAGTTGAAACATCATTGAGAAGGTTCCTCCAACTCAATCCCAATTAATAGTAATTATCAACCCAACAATATTAAGTTAGAGTGATGAGATACTTAGGATAATCCAAGTACTAGATACTCAAGACTGTCCATAACCGGGGACACGGCTAACCATGATTAGATTGTACACTCTGTAGAAGTTTGCGCACTTTTCCCCACAAGACTCGATCTCCTCCGTTGGATTTCTCGCACTCCATGGTGTTTGAGAAACGGATGACCGAGACACAGTCTTTCAGAAACATTAACTCTTTACTCTGGGCAGACCATACCAACCTACATCCTTCTACCTGCTGATCCACCTCTTCAAGAGCTCATGCAACTTACTCAACTATGCTAGAGCCCATAATAGCTTGTGGCTGCACACGGAAGTTTCTTGCATGAAATATCTCAGTTCCCTTTGAGCCTGGGTGGCGGACCTTAGGATGATCACACGGGTACTCCGAGATATCCTAGGACAACACTAGATTCTCCAGGTGCCCGACAAGCAATCCACCCAGATGTGTATTAAAGTTGCCACCTTAAGTTGTACCATTAATTAATCATCTCACATCTTTCATGGATTCACTCACCCAAACCACGTCTACGAGCATAGCATAGCAATATAAGCAATACGTAGAAGTAACTCCCAAGGGTTTGATAATAACAAGGCAATAGGTTCTACCTCATCAACTACTTCCCAATACCCACAAGTTAATCATATCCTAATCATGCAGTGTTTGAGGATTGGAGCTAATGCATAAAAACTGGGTATGAAAAGAGTATGATCAATGTGTTACTTGCCTGGCTGATGATCCGCAAAACCTAGCGACTCGTAGTAGCACGCTTCGCACTCCGGGAATTCTATCGCAAACAAACAATAGCATACATAAGTAATCAAGCAAAGAAGCACGGGTAAATCTCAAATAAGAAGAACTAACCAGAAAGTTCAACTTAAGAACTCCGGTTGGCAAAAAGAATCAAATCAAACGGAGCAACGAAACTCAAACTGCGAAAGAAACAAGATCCGTTTCCTAATCTGTACTAAAGTCAAATTTTACAGTACCAAAATCTTGTTCAAGTTGATTAAACAGAAAGAGGGTTTCGATACGAAGATCTAGGCGCTTGAATCGCCTGATTCTGATAAACGAGCGAAAAGATAAACTAAAACGAAAATCGGATCAGAAATCGCGATCGAAAATAATCACGGAAAATCCGAGAAAAAAACTGACGAACAGGCTAACGAATGAACGTTCGCTGTCTCGCCTAACGAGTGAACACCGTTCGTTAAAACGAACGTACGAACGAACGTCCGCTAACTAAACTAAACCGGGAAAAAACCGATCTATTCTAAAAAACGAAAACTAGGGTTTTCTAAAAAAACCGGATCGATTTAAAAATAAAACCGAACGACGGGCGGGCGGGCGGCGATACCTCCGTAGAAGGGGCAGCTCGGCGGGTCCGCCGCAGCGGGGGTGGAGCGGTGGTGCGGGGCGGCGACGACAAAGCGGCGGCGGTAAACGGCAATCGCAAGCGGCGGCGGCGGCGGCTTCGGCAGGCGGCGGGTGGCGGGTCGGGTGGTGGTGGTGGGGGTCGGGGGCGGCATATATAAGGAGGGGGGTGACTGGCTTGGGGAGGGGGCAAGGCGGTGCGGGGACAGAGTCCTGGTCGGACTCAGCGACGGCGGCGGGCGGTATGGTCTCCTGAGGGAGACTACAAGTGCGGTTGGGCCACTTTATTTACCAATCAAGATTTTTTTAAAAATAATTTCGCCAAAACTTAAATAAATCCTAGAAAATAAAATAAAAATCTAAAAATGCCAAAAAAATCACCGTCTAAATAAAATATATAGAACGAGATGAACATTTTCTTGGCCCTAAAATGCAACTTTGAAAATCGTTCAATTTTTCTAATTCAAATAAAATAGCAATAAACTCCGAATAAAATCCAATATTTGATTTTAATATTTTTCCTCCAATATTTCAATTATTTTGGAGAAGTCATATTATCTCCTCTCGTATATTTTAATTATGAAATATTTTCGGACAGAAAAATAATAAAAACAAATAATCCTCGTTTCAATATTTGATAAAATTCAAATATGAAAACAGTGAAATCCCCAACTCTCTCCGAGGGTCCTTGAGTTGCTTAGAATTTCGAGGATCGCAAAACAAAAATGCAATAAAATAGGATATGCATGAATGATCTATGTATAACATTCCAAATTGAAAATTTGGGATGTTACAAACCTACCCCCTTAAGATGAATCTCGCCCTCGAGATTCGGGTTGGCTAGAAAATAGGTGTGGGTGGTCTTTGCGAAGATCATCCTCTCGTTCCCAGGTGGCTTCATCCTCGGTATGGTGACTCCACTGAACTTTGCAAAACTTGATAACCTTGCTGCGGGTGACTCGGCTGGCAAATTCAAGAATCATGACTGGCTTCTCCTCGTAGGTCAGATCACTGCCCAACTGAATCTCCTCCAAGGGCACTGTATATATTAGCGGTATATCGTCCATCTCAGCATGACACTTCTTCAGCTGTGAAACATGAAACACATCATGAACTCCTGACAGTCCTTCAGGTAACTCCAACTTGTAGGCAACTTCTCCCATACGTTCCAAAATTCGGTACGGTCCTACAAATCTCGGGGCTAACTTTCCCTTAACTCCAAAACGTTTCACTCCTCGCAGAGGTGACACTCGCAGATATGCTCTATCTCCAATTTCATAGGTTATTTCCTTGCGTTTCGAATCTACATAACTCTTCTGTCTGGACTGAGCTACCTTTAATCTATCTCGGATCAACTTAACCTTTTCTTCAGACTCCTTGATCAAATATGGTCCAAACAACTGTCGGTCTCCTACTTCATCCCACATCAACAGTGTTCTGCATCTTCGTCCGTACAGGGCTTCGAATGGTGCCATCTTCAAACTGGCTTGATAGCTATTGTTGTATGAGAACTCCGCGTAGGGAAAATTGTCATCCCAACTAGATCCATAATCTAGCGCACAGGCCCTCAACATGTCCTCCAGAATCTGGTTGACTCTCTCGGTCTGTCCATCCGTCTGCGGGTGGAATGCTGTACTGAACTCCAATCTTGTTCCCAAAGTCTGGTGCAGTTGATGCCAAAACTTTGAGGTAAACTATGTTCCTCTATCTGATACTATGGTCCTCGGAACTCCATGCAGACATATGATCCTGGTCATGTATATCTTGGCCAACTTCGCACTTGTATAGGTGGTTTTCACTGGAATAAAGTGAGCCACTTTGGTCAAGCGATCAACTACTACCCATATAGAATCATATCCTGATTTGGTCTTGGGCAACCGGTGATAAAATCCATGCCAAGTTTATCCCACTTCCATTCGGGTATCGGCATAGGCTGTAACAATCCTGCTGGCTTTTGATGCTCGCCTTCACTCTCGACATACATCACATACGGCTACATACTCGGCAATATCCTTCTTCATACCGGTCCACCGTAAACGTTCCTTCAAATCCAAATACATCTTGGTGTTTCCGGGTGAATCGAGTATGGTGAGTCATGAGCCTCTGAAGTATTAACTTCCCGATCTACGTGTTATTGGGCACATAAACACGGTCCTCAAACCATAAGGTGTCGTGCTCATCCTCACGAAAACCTTTGGCCTTTCCTTTGCTCATTCTCTCTTTTATCTCGGCAATCTCTTTGTCCTCCTTCTGAGCTTCTCGAATCTTTCCTAACAATGTAGACTGAACCTCCATTGTTGCAACAAAACCTCTAGGAACAATCTCCAACCGAAGTTCCCTGAGATCCTCTGCTAACTCCTTTGGCAATCCCGTGCTTACTAGGGTGTTAGCATAACTCTTCCGACTCAAAGCGTCTGCTACGATATTGGCCTTGCCTAGATGACAGTGAAGCTTCATGTCATAATCCTTTATAAGCTCCAACCATCTCCTCTGCCTAAGATTCAGCTCCTTTTGTGTGAAAATGTATTTCAAACTCTTATGATACATGTACACATCACAACGGTTTCCAATAAGGTAATGTCTCCAAGTCTTGAGCGCATGCACTACAGCTGCTAACTCCAAATCATGTGTGGCATAATTCAATTAAATGCGGTTTTAGTTGTCGTGAGACATCTGAAACAACTCTTACATCTGCATAAGCACACTTCCAAGTCCTAGGCGAGAGGCGTCGCAATACACTTGGAAATCCTTGCGTATATCCGGCAGAATCAGCACTGGGGCTGTAGTCAAACGTTTCTTTAACTCCTGAAAACTCGCCTCACATTCTTCTGTCCATTTAAATTTGGTATCCTTCTTCAATAACTCCGTCATTGGCTTCGCATCTTAGAAAAATTCTCAATGAATCTCCGATAGTATCCTGCGAGTCCAAGAAAACTGCGGATCTCGCTAACTGAAGTGGGTGCCAACCATTCAAAGGATGGATCGAACCTTGGTGGGATCTACTGCTATACCTTCTCCTAATATAACATGTCCAAGGAATCCGACTTCCTTCAACCAAAACTGACATTTGCTGAACTTGGCATACAACTGGTGTTCCCTGAGTTTTTCGAGAACTAAACGCAAATGCTCCTTGTGCTCCTCCTCATTCTTCGAGTATACCATTATATCATCAATGAACACCACAACAAACTTATCCAAATATTCCATGAACACCTTGTTGATCATGCTCATGAAGTAAGCAGGGGGGGTTAGTCAGTCCAAATGACATGACCGTATATTCGTACAACCCGTACCGTGTGGTGAATGTTGTCTTTGGTATATCCTTCTCTCGAATCTTTAGCTGGTGATATCCTGATCGCAGATCCATCTTTGAAAACACCTTAGCTCCTTGCAGCTGGTCAAACAAATCATTGATCATCGGCAGTGGGTATTTGTTCTTGATCGTCACCTCATTTAACGCACGATAATCAACAACCATTCTTAGAGACTTATCTTTCTTCTCAACCAAAAGCACTGGGGCTCCCCATGGTGATGAACTCCGTCGAATGTAACCTTTCTCCAATAACTCCTTGATCTGCTTCTTAATCTCCTCCAAATCATTTGAGGGCATCCGGTATGGTCGCTTCGATATAGGCCCGGTGCCTGGCAACAGTTCTATCAAAAACTCGATGTCTCGATCCGATGGCATGCCTGGTAACTCCTCTGGAAAAACATCCGAGTAATCCTTCACTACATGTACTTCCTCCTGAACAACTCCCGTGAGGGTATTTACTTGCTTCTCCTAGGAGCATGCCTAGATACATACTTAATCCTTTCTCCCTCAGGGGTGGTGAGATAAATCGACTTACTAGCACAGTCAATGCTTCCTCCATACTTTGACATCCAGTCCATGCCTAATATCACATCCAATCCTTGTGACTCCAAAATTATTAGGTCTGACAGGAAAACATGGCTACCAATGGTTAAGGGTATCTGGTCGCACCATCGGCTAGCCATATACTCTGCTCCAGGTGAACTCACTAACAGAGGGGTCCTAAGGGTTTGGGTTGGTAGTTTAAACTTATCCACGAATCCCCTTGATATGTATGAATGCGATGCACCGGTGTCTGTGTCAAAACCGGCGAATCTCGGGTAGGGGGTCCCGAACTGTGCGTATAGGCGGATGGTAACAGGAGACAAGGGACACGATGTTTTTTACCCAGGTTCGGGCCCTCTCGATGGAGGTAAAACCCTACTCCTGCTTGATTAATATTGATGATATGGGTAGTACAAGAGTAGATCTACCACGAGATCAGAGGCTAAACCCTAGAAGCTAGCCTATGGTATGATTGTTGTTTGTCCTCACGGACTAAAACCCTCCGGTTTATATAGACACCGAATAGGGTTAGGGTTACACAGTCGGTTACAATGGTAGGAGATCTACATATCCGTATCGCCAAGCTTGCCTTCCACGCCAAGGAAAGTTCCATCCGGACACGGACGAAGTCTTCAATCTTGTATCTTCATAGTCCAGAGTCGGCCGAAGGTCATAGTCCGGCTATCCGGACACCCCTAATCTAGGACTCCTCAAGAGTCCCCTCGAACCAGGCTTCAATGACGACGAGTCCGGTGCGCATATTGTCTTCGGCATTGCAAGGCGGGTTCCTCCTCCGAATACTTCATAGAAGATTTTGAACACAAGGATAGTGTCCGCTCGCAAAATAAGTTCCACATACCACCGTAGAGAGAATAATATTTACACAAGTTCAATCTGCTGACGTGTTCCGCATCGTGACATCACACCACAGCCAAGCCTTTATTCGAATCGTTTTTACTGTCCAACGTCAGCGCGTTTAGCGAGGCGGTTTCCTTTGCACGTCTTGTCAAAGCAGAGATGGTGTCCCCTTATTCCGGGATTCTCATCAATACGGGCGTGGGTAACCCAATCGTGCTCGTTGGCACGCCTCCTCTATCGAAGGCGAGTCCCGAACGGTCACGGGGAGGGCTCCTGGTATTCAATCTCTTTATAAAGAGACCAAGGCCCCGCTCCTTTTTCTCAATCTCCATTGAATCCGCCTCGCCGAGTTCCAACACCCAAAGCTCCAGATTCAGCGCCGGACCTTCGATGATGTCCGGCTCCGACCTCCAAGGCCGGTGGATGCCTTCCTCCGTCACGGAAGAAGACGTCCTAAAGCTAAGAGATGCCAGGTATCTAACTGGCGAAATCTCGCATAGGCTGCATGCTCAAGGGCAGGTCATTCCCACTCCCAAGCCCGGTGAAAGCATGGTGTTCATGTCTCACTTCCTTCGGGGGCTAAGTTTCCCGACGGACCCCTTCGTGAGGGGGCTCATGTTTTATTACGGGCTGGAATTTCACGACCTGGATCTGGAGTCCATCCTCCACATCTCATCGTTCATCGTCGTGTGTGAAGCCTTCCTCCGCATTACCCCTCACTTCGGATTATGGCTCAAGACCTTCAAGGTGGAGCCGAAGATAATCAAGGGGCAACAGGCAGAGTGCAGAGGGGCTGTTATAAGCAAGAATCCTGACGCTCCATGGCCCGAGGGCTCTTTTCAAGAGGAGCTCAGCCTATGGCAACAAGAGTGGTTTTATATCACAGCTCCCAGGGGCACCAAATGGGTGGTGCCACCTGCCTTTTTCTCGGGTCCTCCACCGTGGCTGGCGTCATGGGTCAATAAAGGGCTTGACTCGGGGCCGTCCAAGGACGTGCCCTTGTTGCAGGGCCGTATTCGAGACCTCCTAGAGAGAGAGATCAATCTGGTTGTAGTAGCGCAAGTCATGCTGATTCGTCGCATCCTGCCCTGCAAATGTCGCCCCCTTCGCCTGTGGGAGTTCAATCCGGAGGGACCACGAGCTCTCCAACATTTTATGGGCGCAACGCCCGTGGAGATGTACAAACTATTCTTCGGATTACAAGCAATGTGTCCGGACTTGACCGAGGACGCAGGTCTGAGCTGCAATCCCCCGGATGCTCAAGTAAGTAGTCCTGTACCCGGACACGCTATCCGTATATTTATCATAAACTTGCCCTTAAAAGAGATGTCCCCTAAACAAGAGTGGATAGCGAAAGCAAAACTGATTAGGTGTCCGGCCCCCCTCCCTGAGACCACGCCGGATCCCGTGTTAACCAAGATGCTGGAGGCGGCGCCTTTAGAAGAAGGCGAAGGGGGGAACAAGGAAGCTACTGTCTCCGTGAAGGAGGTTATCAAGCAAGGGGGGATCGATAATCCCTCCATCCAAGGGGAGAAGAGGACCGCCTCTGAAGATCCGGAGACCAAGGCCTCAAAGCGCGGGAAAAAATCCTCGCCAGAGGGTCCTGCGCCGGAAGATGCCCCGGCCGCATTATTTCCCCAAGGAGATCAGCCCTCCAAATGAGTCGTAAGTAGAGAGGGAGTTTTACTGAAATAAAAGACATCCCTGTTTTATTTAAAGATGACCGAAATTTTACCTTGTAGTTCGGATCTCAGCCCTTCTCAGCAGAGCTCGTCTTCGGGGGATCTTCGTCCGGAGATGATCGAGAGCGGAACGCCTCCCCCTGCCGTACCGCCTAGCGAGGCGGGCGATCTTGAGGTGTCGTCACGGAGGGTTTCCCCGAATCCGGCAGGGGTGGAGGGCGGCCGTAAGGCCCCCCAGAGCCCTCTGTGTCTGGCCTTCGAAAAAGGCCATCAGACGAGTCCGGCACCACATTGTGCACGGTCGGAGGAGTTGAAGGGTCTGCTCGGGCGAGTGTCTATCTCAGAGGATCACCGTGCATTGATGGGTACAGTGATCGAAAAGATTTCGTCCGCGGAAAGCGGGTTGTACGAGGCTGCCAGAAGTTTACTGACAGGTTTTGAGGTACGTGCAATGATGTACCTTTTGACGGTTCCGCATATATAAGATGCGCCCTGTGTAGATAGTAGCCCCTGAGACTCGGTGCGTTTGTCAAGAATGACAGCGTGCCGAGGATCATAATCCCAGGTTATAATATGTCGCCCTTCCTATGTAGAAGCGGATCGTCCGGTGGCTAGCCGGATCGATGAATTTGCCGAACTAAAGCGGCAACTTGACGTGGCGGATGCCGACATCGCGCTTGTCAATAAGCGGCTGGACGAGTCACAAGGTATGCAGTTTCTCCGCGGACACCTAGTAAGGGAGCTTGATGCCCGTGCCTTACAACATGTATGCTTGATGCAGATGGTGCCGCTATCGTGGAGAATCTTCGGGTGGAGCTTGCTCGAGCCAAGGAGCAGGCCAGAAAAAGTGATGCGCCTGCCTTCAAGGCGGCCGAAGAGCTAAAAGCCGAACAGGCTGCTCACTGCCGAAGCAAAAAGGAAATGGCCGAAATGGCCGTGAAGTTGAAGAATGCTACCGACCGCGGCGAGCTTCTTGAAAAAGAAGGTCGGGCGGAGCAAGAGGACCTGAAGAAGGCCACCACCGAGGGCAAGGATGCTTGCTCTGCGATGAGAGCTATGAAGGAGGAGCTACGTCAGGCCGGAGATATCGCGGCTGGAAAGCCTTTTCTGCTGCGGAGGAAGTTCACGGATCCTAAATATGTTCAATTGGACCGACTGTGGAGTAGTGCGGATGCTTATGTGGACTTAGCGGCGAGTGCCGTGGACGCGGCCGAACACTTCGGAGATCAAAAAGATCACGAGATGGAAGAGATTTTTTGGTCGCAGTTCCGTAGTCCAGAGCGTCCACTTCCATTAACCGATCGTTTGGTCGAATGGGCGGAGCTGAATAGGTTGTCCGGACTTGCCATGAAGAATATCGTGACCCATTTGTGGCCGAAAAGGCCCGAGCCGAAGAGTTATTTTGGCTTGGTGCAGCAGTTCCTTGGTGCGGTGCCGCATATCAAAGCAATGAGGCGGTCAGCATGCATAGAGGGTGCGCAGATGGCTCTTGCCCGTGTCAAGACATCTTGGGCGGAAATGAAGGCCACCGATGTTGCATCCCAAGATTCGGACGGAAGTCGAGTACCGCCGAGCACTATTTTCAGGAAGTTCTTGAGCGCCGTTTAATAGAGACGCAGATGCTCGAAGGATATTATGTTCGAATAACATGTATTATTGTGAAACAATGTTTGATGGAATAGAAAAGCTTTTTATACTTGTGCCTTCAAGAATTAAAATACCTCTGTGGCGGCCGTTAATGTATATGTGTATATAACCTGAAAGATGGCAGTCTTTGGCTTCAGCCCCCACGCATATAATGCGGGGGTGTTTGCAGAAAACGCATTCTCACACTTGATCCAACGTCTTGGTCCTACAAAGGAGGTGATAGCACAGCAAACTAGGCAACCGGACTATAATGCTTTATCACTTTCACTTAGCCATTGGAGTTCAACAGTGGGGCTACTATATAGCCCTGGGCACCGCGCCGCCCAATTGGGCGCCAGATGTGCCTGGCCGGGAAACGGCCCTTCGTCAATGCGGAGGAATTCTAAAGATTACAACGAGTCATCGAGTGGTTGACCAGTCTCACGCTATATCATGACAGTCAGTTTTCGGCTTTCTCTACTGAGGTGCTCCCTTGGCCGAACCGGGGGCACAATCGCAGTAGTTCTCCTGGTGCCGCATTAGCCGATAGAGCGGGCGTAAGGCAGCAAAACACAAGAGCCAGCAAACCCAACATTTGACCAAAGACATGATTCGGAGCTGATGCATATAAGGCCTAACTCGAGACGCCGAACACTCCCTAAGGTATTCGGTCTTTATGAAAACGGGTCGAACAATCGCCTTGGTAAAAGCCCCTAGTGTCCAGTGCATCGCGAAATTTCGGCGTGGCCTATGCCAAAACGCCAGCCTCCTCCTCGGTTATAGCAAGAAACCAGGGATGTGTATCAACAAGAGACAGAAAAGGTTTACGCAGGGTCTTAATCTGAAAAGAATCCTTGCAACGGGTCCCTACTGCATGTCTGCGCCTGTGTCTCCGTTGTGCCGTATCCTGGACGGGTGTAGCACGGTGTTCATCTGTAAAAGAGAGAAACTTGGTTGAAAAAGGTCGTGCAAAAATGTACGTTATATTAAATAAACAAGGTACAATTCAAAGAATGAACAAAATTGAGCTTTATTGTCTCTTGTTGTGGATGCGCGGAGCCCCTTGTACGGGGGTATGCGTCTAGTGAGCCCTTGTATGTTTACGCCGGACTCGTCCAGCCGTGTCCGGGGTCTGGACGACCTGTCTAAGTGCTCGTATTGGTGAAGCCGGTTTATTGTGGGGCTGTCAAGGCATCCGCACAATTTTCCTGACTCGAGGAACCCTTGATGTTTCCCTTTAGTGAGATGATGCCGCGTGGACCGGGCATTTTAAGTGTAAGAGATGCATAATGTGGTATTGCGTTAAAGCGGTAAAGCTTCAAGGCCCCAATAGTGCTTAATAGCTACTTGTAAATGGGGCGAGATGGAAGGTTAACTTTTCGGCGGAAGTTGTTGGGTGAGCCGAACACAACTTCTAGCAAGAGAGAGCCCGTACAATGGGCATATGGGCTGGCATTACCCCTTGAAAGGAAGTGTTGCTATGGCGAAATTTGGTTGGGTCTATCCCCATTTTATGGATTGTGTCTTGATATAGCAGGTTTAGATCATCGCCGCCGTCCATTAGGACTTGTGAAAATTGGAGTCCGCCAATTATCGGATCTAATATCAAGGCAGACCAACCTGCATTCCGTGATACTTCTAGAGTAATCCCGATGGTCGAAGGTGATTTGTTTTAACAACCAAAGGCAGGACTCCTCCGGGATAGGCCGTCTGCGGCGTACCTCTATGGGCGCCGCTCTATTTTTCCCTTTTGTCACGTGAAGTGAGTTCACTGTTTTGATTTTTTGTGGGAAATTCTTTTGTTTTCCGGTGCTCTGCTTTTGGGGTTCGTCATCGTCCTCGCTTGGTGTGTCGAGCCCCTTGTGTTCGGCGTTGAGTTTACCGGACTACTTGAAGACCCAACAATCTCTGTGGGTGTGGTTTGCGGGCTTCCCGGGAGAACTGTGGATTTGGCATATCTTGTCCAAGATTTTGTTTAAGTTAGATAGCTCATCCCTGTTATCCTTAAGGGGTAGCTTTTTATGATTCTGCCGAGAGCTTTTGTATCCGGCGTTGACTGCCGTGCTCTTCAGGCTGTTTCCCTTGGTCCGACGCTGGTCCTTGCTGCGTCGTGGTTTCCCGTTTCCATCCCTGACTTCGGATGTACTTGGGTCGCTGGTGCTTCATCTTGCTAGCCAGCTATGCTCTCCCGCGCAAAAGCGGGTCATGAGGCTTGTTAATGCGGCCATTGTTCTTGGCTTTTCTTGGCCGAGGTGTCTGGCGAGCCATTCGTCTCGGACGTTGTGTTTGAAAGCTGCTAAGGCTTCAGCATCCGGACAATCGACTATTTGGTTTTTTTAGTAAGGAATCTGTTCCAAAATTTCCGGGCTGACTCTCCGGGTTGTTGAGCTATGTGACTTAAATCGTCGGCATCCGGAGGTCGGACATAGGTCCCTTGAAAATTTGCCCGAAAAGCATCCTCGAGCTCCTCCCAACTTCCAATGGTGTTTTCGGAAGGCTTTTAAGCCAATGCCAGCTGGCCCTTTGAGCTTGAGGGGTAAGTATTTTATGGCGTGGAGATCATCTCCTCGAGCCATGTGTATATGGAGGATGTAATCCTCAATCCGCACTCCAGTCATTGTTCCGTCAGATGCCTCTATGTTTACGGGATTGAATCCCGCTGGAAATTCATGATCCAGCACCTCATCGGTGAAACATAGGGGGTGTGCGGCACCCTTATATTTAGGTGTACCGTGATGTTTGGATACTTGATGTGTTGCCTTGCTTACTAGAGCTTGCTTTCTTGGCCCGTAGATAGATCTAACTGGGCCATCTTTTTGATGTGAATCCTTGTGCGGATCGCGTGTCGGCTTGTGTGCGGCGCCGTTCGTCGCTCTCCGTTCGCCATGGGGTCGTCCATCCGACCGGGTGGCCTCCTTGTTTTTTGATTGTGGGGGCTCTACGGCCTCCTCATCAAATTCGGGCAGTAGTTTTCGCTTTGGGTAGCTCTTTGTTCGGCGACTATCGCCGTATTTGTCTGCGGTGTTGAGTACTTTGCCCCATCTGGTTCTGAGTGCATCTTCCGCTATTTTGAGCTTCCGCTTCTGCTTTTTCAGGCTACGTGTTGTGGCGACGAGCCTTTTGTGGAGGTTCTTCTGCTCCAGCAACTTGTCCGGCGTGAGATTGTCCGGACTGTTATCTTCGCCGGGGACGGGTTGTTTATCCAGATTGTCCTGTTCGGACGGTTGCTCGATAGCATGTTCGTCATCCACCAGTTCACCCTGCTCTATAGCTAGGTCTGTATGGCTGTTGTCTTTGTCGAGGCGGGACTTTGAGCGGCGCTTACGTCACCGTTTTGACTGCTTTTCGATGGAGCGATCCTTCGTAGCGTCTCGTTGTTCCTCGTCATCGCTTCCTTTAGGTGTGTCTACCATGTATACATCGTGAGATGAAGTGGTTCTTCAGTTCCCTATAGGTGCTGGTTCATGCTCCTCCCCTACATCGTCGTCCATACCGTCGATGTCTTCGGAGTCGAAGTCGAGCATGTCGGTTAAATCATCGACAGTGGCTACGAAGTGGGTGGTGGGTGGGCTTTGAATTTCTTCGTCGTCCGCATCCCAACCTTCCTGACCATAATCCGGCAAGGGCTCTCCTAATAAAGAGAGAGACTTTATTGAATTCAGGATGTCGCCAAAGGGCGAGTCCTGAAATATGTCTGCGGCAGTGAATTCCATGATCGGCGCCCAATCGGATTCAATTAGCGGGGGCGCGGAAGGCTCGGAGTCCGGAGAGGAGTTCGGCACCTTGGAGTCACGAGCTTCGCAAAGGACGGGGTAGGTGTACGGCTCAATCGTCATAGAGATCGCAGCCCCCGAGGCGGTGTCCAGCCACCCGTCCTTGATCGGCGCAGTCGGCGCCGAGCTAAAGGTCGGAGCGGACGCTGGTGCGGCCTCCAGGACACTGTTCGGCGGCAGAGCTAGATCATGCCCCTCGTGATCTGGCGGGCGCGCTTGGCTGTGGCTCGAACCCGTCGAAGATCAAGTCTCCGCGGATGTCAGCCGTGTAGTTCAAACTTCCAAATCTGACCTGATGGCCATGGGCGTAGCTTTCAATCTGCTCCAGATGGCCAAGCGAATTGGCCCGCAGTGCAAAGCCGCCGAATACGAAGATCTGTCCGGGGAGAAAAGTCTCACCCTGGAGTGCATCGTTGTTGATGATCGGAGGAGCCATCGGGCCTAAAGATGACGATACAGAGGAACTCTCAATGAAAGCACCAATGTCGGTGTCAAAACCGGCGGATCTCGGGTAGGGGGTCCCGAACTATGCGTCTAGGCAGATGGTAACAGGAGACAAGGGACACGATGTTTTTACCCAGGTTTGGGCCCTCTCGATGGAGGTAAAACCCTACTCCTGCTTGATTAATATTGATGATATGGGTAGTACAAGAGTAGATCTACCACGAGATCGTAGAGGCTAAACCCTAGAAGCTAGCCTATGGTATGATTGTTGCTCGTCCCCACGGACTAAAACCCTCCGGTTTATATAGACACCGAATAGGGTTAGGGTTACACAGAGTCGGTTACAATGGTAGGAGATCTACATATCCGTATCGCCAAACTTGCCTTCCACGCCAAGGAAAGTTCCATCCGGACACGGGACGAAGTCTTCAATCTTGTATATTCATAGTCCAGGAGTCCGGCCGAAGGTCATAGTTCGGCTATCCGGACACCCCCTAATCCAGGACTCCCTCGACCGGTGTCAAAAAGAACAAGGGCGGTAAAAGACTTAACCAAAACTTACTGATAACCGCGTCTGGCTGCTCTTTAACCTCCTCCACGTTAACGTGGTTCACTTGTCCTTTGTTGAATGGATTGGACTTCTTCCCAGCGCTCCCATTACCGTTTCCATTCTTCGCTTTAGGGCACTCCGTGGCATAGTGTCCAGTCTTTCCGCACTTGAAGCAAGTAATGTGACTTAGGTCTCTCTTGGCGAGTGTGGCTGGATTGGAGCGGTTCTGATTGTTGCTTGTTCCATTCCCAGTCCCATTCTTAGAACCATTGTGGTTATGCGAACTTCCTCCAGTGTGGTTATAACCTCCAAGGTTATGAACAAGTCCTCCCAAGTTCGGGGTTAGGCGAGGCTTCTGCTGAGCTCCGGAGTTGTATCTTCCTTGCCCATACTTCCTCTTACGGCTCTCAATCTGCTGCTGCTTCCCTTCAATCATAAGAGCCTTATCTACCAACTCCTGGTAGTTGTTAAATGTTGCCACCATCAACTGCATGCTCATCTCATCATTCAGCCCTTCCATAAACTTCTCCTGCTTCGCGGCATCTGTGGCCACATCATCAGGGGCATAGCGAGATAACTAGCTAAACTCATCCACGTACTGAGCTACAGTACAGTTCCCCTGGCGTAAGTTGTGAAATTCACGCTTCTTCATATTCATAGCTCCAGTTGAGACATGGGCCGTGCGGAAAGCTTGCTGAAATTGATCCCAAGTGACGTTGGCTATGGGGAAAGTGGCTGTATAGTTTTCCCACCATGAGGCTGCTGGTCCATCCAATTGATGTGCAGCAAAGCGCACCTTCTCAGCATCTGTGCAACCTGCAGTGGTCAACTCCCTTCCAATACGGCGTAGCCAATCATCTGCAACTATAGGCTCGGTGCTACTGGAAAACACCGGTGGCTGCAACCTCAGAAAGCGAGCTAAGTTGTCAACTGGAGGCAGGTTGTTGTTGTTGTTGTTGTTGTTGTTGCCTTGGTTCTGGACTAACAATTGCATCAAGGCATTCTGCTGCTGGATCAACTGAGTGAGTTACGGCAGAAGGCAAATCCGGTGTCACGTCTCGGAGGCATCTGACGGGTTTAGAGGGGAGAGATTAGAATAGAAAAGGGATCTAGTGAGAAAGCACTACCATATGCACATGAGACAAACACAATCATTTCA
The DNA here is from genome assembly GCA_021605145.1 of Aegilops bicornis. NCBI lineage: Eukaryota > Viridiplantae > Streptophyta > Magnoliopsida > Poales > Poaceae > Aegilops > Aegilops bicornis. Next base: position 392,284,912 of record CM038672.1, read on the forward strand.
CTCAATCAATCAAGCAAGGGCATACAAACGGTCTAGAACTATCGTTAAAAGTGCTCGGACTATACTATATACATGGGGGAATACAACTAATCATTTGGTGGTCATCTAGAAATTTTGATCGATAGAAGACTCCATGATGTCTGCTCCAGCTTCGTCTTCAAAGTCATCTTCACTGGGGTCGGAGTCGGTGTCGTCGATGATGATATAGTTCTCCGGGCAAGTGGAATCATCGTCCTCTCCTCTCGGCGCGGGGTCTCCCATGAATACTCCGATCTTCTTTATCAGGTCGTCATTCTTCTCCAATAGTGTGGCAATTTCCTCCTCATATCCATCGCGTGTAGACTTAATTTCTTCTTCCATCTTGATGATCCTTGTCTTCGCCTTCTTCAAATCTATCATATCTGCGCACATCTGGTTCTCCTGGCGTCGAATGTGTTGGTTTAACTCCTGGATGAAAGCTGCAATGGATCTGTCCTTCTTGGTGCTGATCATCTCCCATTGCTCATCTCGGCGCCCACAAATCTAGTAGATAGTGTCCTTAAGATCCTTGTCGTAGACTTCTCCAATGCGTCCCATGGTAATGTGGGCTGCCATGCTCTTGCCTAGGCTCCAGGTTGGTGCATCAAATGAAAACTCTATGGGCTTAGTGGTTGGCGAGAACGTCCTTCCTGGTACTTGAACTTGAATCATCCAGCGCTCCTCTTCTGGTAAAGTGGAATTGCAAGTCCTGGTGAAGCTTGGTATTCCAATGTTCAGGTACCTAGTGACTTCCTTCATGTGGCGTCCAAAGGGGGTGTCTTCATCCGGTTGTGCAAACTTGTTCCTTGAATCTGCCATCCTAAGAGTAGAAAATGGAGAGGAGTCAGAAATGAGTAGAGAAGAGTGACCTATGGGTTATCTTAGTGGTCGTGTCCTACACTCAGCGTGTGCTCTGATACCATCTTGTAGCGACCCGACCCCAAACGGTCAAGTCTCTGTGCTTCAAAGTGTCATCCTCGGATCGGTAATGCCGACACACCGTACTCGAAGGATTTATATGAGTAGCAATCACACACTTATTACATCGAATGTCTCAAAAGAGAACTTATTACAATAAATATGGCTTAAGGCCATCTAATACGATAACAGTGGAAGACTTGGAAGATAAAGTGAGTCCATCAACTCCAACGACATATCTGAGTTGCACGGCAACGACCTAACGAACCTTACTCCTCGTCTGAAAAGTCTGCAACATGATACGTTGCAGCCCGAAAACAGGTCAGCACATGGAATATGCTGGCAATATAACACAGTAGAGCAAGAACAGAATAATGCTATCACTACATGCATATTTGGCTGGTGGAAAGCTCTATGGTTACAGTTTTGCGAATAGCCAATTTTTTCCTACAACAAAGGAATAAGTTTTATTTTAACTATCATGGTAGTTGAAACATCATTGAGAACATTCGTCCAACTCAATCCCAATTAAAAGTAATTATCAATCCAACAATGTTAAGTTAGAGTGATGAGATACTTAGGATAATCCAAGTACTAGATACTCAAGACTGTCCATAACCGGGGACACGGCTAACCATGATTAGATTGTACACTCTGCAGAGGTTTGCACACTTTTCCCCACAAGACTCGATCTCCTCCGTTGAATTTCTCGCACTCCATGGTGTTTGAGAAACGGATGACCGAGACACAGTCTTTCAGAAACATTAAATCTTTACTCCGGGCAGACCATACCAACCTACATCCTTCTACCTGCTGATCCATCTCTTCAAGAGCTCATGCAACTTAATCAACTATGCAAGAGCCCATAATAGCTTGTGGATGCACACAGAAGTTTCTAGCATGAAATATCTCAGTTCCCTTTGAGCCTGGGTGGCGGACCTTAGGATGATCACACGGGTACTCCGGGATATCCTAGGACAACACTGGATTCTCCAGGTGCCCGACAAGCAATCCACCCAGATGTGTATTAAAGTTGCCACCTTAAGTTGTACCATTAATTAATCATCTCACATCTGTCATGGATTCACTCACCCAAACAATGTCTACGAGCATAGCATAGCAATATAAGCAATACGTAGAAGTAACTCCCAAGGGTTTGATAATAACAGGGCAATAGGTTCTACCTCATCAACTACTTCCCAATACCCACAAGTTAATCATATCCTAATCATGTAGTGTTTGAGGATTGGAGCTAATGCATAAAAACTGGGTATGAAAAGAGTACGATCAATGTATTACTTGCCTGGCTGATGATCCGCAAAAGCTAGAGACTCGTAGTAGCATGCTTCGCACTCCGGGAATTCTATCGCAAACAAACAATAGCATACATAAGCAATCAAGCAAAGAATCATGGGTAAATCTCAAATAAGAAGAACTAACCAGAAAGTTCAACTTAAGAACTCCGGTTGGCAAAAAGAATCAAATCAAACGGAGCAACGAAACTCAAACTGCGAAAGAAACAAGATCTGTTTACTAATCTGTACTAAAGTCAAATTTTACAGTACCAAAATCTTCTTCAAGTTGATTAAACAGAAAGAGGGTTTCGAGACAAAGATCTAGGCGCTTGAATCGCCTGATTCCGATAAACGAGCGAAAAGATAAACTAAAACGAAAATCGGATTAGAAATTGCGATCGAAAATAATCGCGGAAAATCTGAGAAAAAGAAAAACTGACGAACAGGCTAACGAACGAATGTTCGCTTTCTGCGTCTAACGAGTGAACACTGTTCGTTAAAACGAACATACGGACGAACGTCCGCTAACTAAACTAAACCGGGAAAAAACCGATCTATTCTAAAAAATGAAAACGAGGGTTTTCTAAAAAAACAGATCGGTTTAAAAATAAAACCGAACAACGTCGGCGGCGGCGTATACCTCCAGCGAGGCTCCGGCAAGGCGGGGCGGCTCCAGCGGGGTGCGGCGGCGACTCCGACAGGGTCTGGCTGCGGCGGCGAGTGGCGCGGGGCGGCGACGGTGGCGGCGCTTCTGGCCGTAAGCGGCAACAAGGCGGTGGCTTCAAAGAAAGCGGCGGTGGCGGGTCGGTGGTGGTGGTGGGGGTTGGGGCGGCGTATATAAGGAGGGGGGCGGCTGGCTTGGGAGGGGCAAGGCGGCGCATGGGACGGAGTCCGGTCGGACTCAGCGACAATAAGGGCGGTCATGATCTCCGAGGGGAGACGGCGGCGGGCGGTTAAGCCAACTGGCTCGGTTATTTCCGGCCAAATTGGCCAAGATTTTTTATAAATAATTTCGCCAAAACTTAAATAAATCCTAGAAAATAAAATAAAAAGCTAAAAATGCCAAAACAAATTTTCACCGTCTAAATAAAATATTTAGAACGAGATGAACATTTTCTTGGCCCTAAAATGCAACTTTGAAAATCATGCAATTTTTCTAATTCAAATAAAATAGCAATAAACTGCGAATAAAATCCAATATTTGATTTTAATATTTTTCCTCCAATATTTCAATTATTTTGGAGAAGTCATATTATCTCCTCTCGTATATTTTAATTATGAAATATTTTCGGAGAGAAAAATAATAAAAACAAATAATCCTCGTTTCAATATTTGATAAAATTCAAATATGAAAACAGTGAAATCCCCAACTCTCTCTGTGGGTCCTTGAGTTGCTTAGAATTTCGAGGATCGCAAAACGAAAATGCAATAAAATATGATATGCATGAATGATCTATGTATAATATTCCAAATTGAAAATTTGGGATGTTACAACAGGCACACAAAATGGAAATTTATTTTGAATAATTAGAGTTGGCACATTGATATGTCTCCAACGTATCTGTCGGGGAGGCTGATCGTACCCACGGACACCTATGGGGCCGGCGGACCAGGCCCCTTTGTGGTTCGGAGGGGGGCGGAGATCGCACGAAGAGCGGATCGAGGCGAGGCACACGAGCAGTTTACCATGCTTCTGAGCTCTCCGGAGAGATAAAACTCCTACTGCTGCTTGTTTGATGTATTCTCTTCTTGCTAGGGAGCGATGCGAGCTACAAAACCTAGCGTGAGCGTATCTGGTTTCTGGTGAGTCGAATGAACCGAAGCTCGAACCTCCCCTACGTTGCGCATGGGCCTCCTTTTATATGCTCAAGGGGTCTCCGGCGGTGGCAACATAGGTGGGGTACAAATGTAAAACAGGAGTTGGTACACCTACCGAACAAAGGTACAGGTGCAAAATACCTAACTCGGCGGCAAGGGACAAAAGCAATAAATGCCCGTCGATTGTCGCCCAAACAAAGGTAACAGAGACCGTCAGGTGCGCCTCCGCTCGCCACGATGGCAAGCTTGTCAGCGCCGCTTATCGCTGCTCTCCGCTGGCTGCACAACCTCTCGACATGCGCGCATGGAACGGTCCCATGGCGACACGTCATTTGGATGAGCTGGAGCGGAGATGGAGAGAGGTTGCTTGTCATGCAAAGCGCCTTGTCAGCGTCGTCCGGAGGCTTGTCGCGCTCGAGCCTTCCCGGTAAGCTCCTCTTGCCGGGCCTTGTCTTCTGCATGCCTTGAGTGGCCTTCCCGACAAGCTCCTCTTGCAGGGGCCTTGTCTTCTTAATCAAATACTTTGTTCTTGAATGGCTCCAAAGGAACCACGGAGGATCTTGGCGGTGTGAGGCAAACCCTGCTGGGTGCTAAAACTGTCTGCGTGCAGTGCACGGGATACTAGGGTACCCTACTCTAGTACTCGACAGAGCCCCGCTCGGGCGTACACGGTGCCGAGCGCCGTCGGTCCAGGCCCAAAAAAAGGCATCGGGCACACGCGGCCTCGACCACGCCGCAACTTCGCCTGGACCCACCACGACCCCCACTACTAACGCACGCACCGGACGTGGCGTCGTCTGCGAAGATCGTGGGCGTGGTGGTCGTGGGGTTTCTTTATTAGGAAAAGCGGGCGTCCGCCCCTACCCCTCTTTATAAGCGGAGGAAACAGGGAAGGCCGTCCCACTCGCCATCATCGCTGTCTTGTCAAGGAAACCACCGCCGCTCCCCCTTCTTCTCCGGTGCGAAGAAGCGGCGCCCGCCCCTTTCGCCACAAGCGCGCTCACCGCCGTCGGCCTCCTCCGTCGCCCTCGCCATGGCTCCGAAAGCCGACAAGGAGAAGGGCGTCAAGTCGGCCGAGGCGCAGCGGCTCGCGGTGCTGCGCAAGGAGCGGGCCATCTTCCCCCCGCAGCTTGGCGCAAGGGAGCTACGGGACGTCTTCTACCTCTTTTGGTCGACGGAGACGCGTGCGCATCCACGCATGAAGGTACTCCCCGCCTCCGCCTCTGATTTGGCCCCAACAGGGTACCCCTTTTTCGCCCTTTTCTTCTATTGCGGGCTTTGCCCGCCCTTTTCCGAGTTCTTCTGCGACATCATGAACACATTTGGCCTCCGCCTCCTTGATTTCACCCCCAACGCCGTCTTGACCATGGCGGTTTTCGCGCATCTTTGCGAAAACTTTGTCGGAGTCCACCCAAATGTGGCACTCTTCCGCCATTTCTTCGTGCCTCTGCGTCGAGAGAGGAGAGCCACTTGCGGAGGGATAGCTTGGGTCTCCGTGGATCGGCAAGAAAGAAGCCTACCAGGAAGGAGAGTTCCGCAACAAGTGGGAGGAGTGGAGAGCCAACTGGTGTTGGGTCGTAGAGGAGAACCCGCAGCCATTCACAGCCGTGCGCCAAACCCCAATAGTGCGCGGAAGAGATTGGAGTAACTTGGCGCCGGAGGATGCGAAGTTGAAGATAGCCGTGACCCGGATTTTGCGCCTCAGGCTTGCCGGACTAACCGTAGGCGCAGTTGGCGCAGACTTCCTTCGCCGCAGACGCTTCCCTTGCAGGAGAGGAGGAGGCTCGCTTGGGAGTTCCAAAATGCGGCAGACATCATGAGGCTGCGCCCGGTCTCGAATCGGAACTTCACCGTCTTGGAGTTGGATGCAATGCTGCTCGAGCTGTTCAAGAACGACCCGATCACCTGAGTGGTTTAGGTTGCCGAGGGGGTCGCCCCATTGTGCAACAACTTCGGCGCCGACCGCATCCGCGCCATGATGCCGCAGTAACTCCCATGGGATCGTTCCAACTGGCAGAGCCCTCGACGAGGTCGCGGCAGTTCTTCGACGACTTGGAAGAAGTGCCGATCCGCTCCGACGAGCGAAAGGCTCACCCGCGACACCACCGACGAGGAGATGGCGCGGATTGCCACCAGTGGAGGAGGCGGCAGCGCCGCCACCGGAGCCTTCGGGTTCACCGTGGAGGAGGCGGACGCCGCGAAGGCGGCAAGCCTTGCCGAGCGAGGGAGATCGCCCGGCGAGGACGAGCTTGTCGAGCCCGAGGCCGGGTCGAGTGGACCGCCGAGGGCGCTTCTTCTCCACCACCCAGCGACTTGCCGCCCGGTGAGCCCCCAGCTCCTGAAGAGGCGTCTCCGCAAGGTCGGAGACGAGTCGAAGCGGCAGATCGCCCACAAGTTAGCAGCGCCAGCGACGCTTTCTACCGCGGCAAGCGAGGTTGCCGTGGAGCGCCTCACTGCTTAACTGCGACAAGCGGGGCGGGATCTTCTCGAGCCACCGCGGCGCCTCCGTAAGCGGCCAAGAAACCCCTCCCCGCCTCGTCGCACCGGAGGCGAGCCGAGTTTGACTTCTCGCGCCAGCTCCGAGGAGGAAGGTGAAGAGTAAGCTCTTGAGATTGTGCTTGTATTTCTTCAATTTTATTGCTTCATCTTGAATCTGATTTGCTTGCTCGACTCTTTCCTTTTCGTGACGCCGCCCGGAGAGCGTCGAAGAGGGCCAAGATCCCGACGGTCGTCGTTGAGGACGATTCTCCCGTGGCAACAGGGGACGCGTCCGAGACCGCCTTGCCGGACCCGGCAACCCTTCCTCAGAGCAGCCCCCAGCACAGCCCCCAGAGTAAGTGTGCAGTTTTCTCCTTACTATTAGGTGTGCAGGGGTGTCCCTTCTTCGTTGATACCTGATTGTGTGCTTGTGTAGGAGCAGAGCAGCCCCATCAGGAGGGCTCGGAAGCCGCCCCTGAGATCCTGTCTGCTGCCACTACGCCGCCAAGGGAGGATTCTCCGGCAAGGGAGCGCCCTCCGACAAGGGAGGCCACTCCGGCAAGGGAGGCTACCCCGGCAAGGGACGGCGCCAGTGACCCTCCAAAGTGGTCGAGGCCATGGCTGCGGATCCCGTTGCGGGTAATTTCCTTACGAAAATCTCCCTTGGGCTTGCTTTCTTTTGTTTCTCTTTTGAACATTTGCTTGACTACTCTTCCTTCGTCGGCCGGCAGAGCCGATGGAGGTCGAGGCCGCCCGGCGAGGAGGAAGCAAGACGGCAACACCGACGAGGCCGCCCGAGGAAGAAGAGGTCGTTGTTGTGGAAGAAGAGGCCGCCGCCGACGAAAGCTCTGGCCAGGAGGCCACCGAGGCTGCCGACGCAGAGGCCGGGCGAGGGGCCGGGCGACGTGACCGACGGCCCCGAGGCCGCAGGAGCGCAAGCGCTACACCGACAGCCGACTTCGCCGCTGGCTGGGGCAAGGCCAGCTCCGAGGAGCTCTACCGGCGCTTACTCAAGGCCGGCGAAGGCGTCTTCATCAAGCTCCCCTGGGAACCGAGCTCCAGGGCGCCGGTCGAGGGAGAGACCTTCGATGGCGAGCTACTCGCCTCTGCTGGGCTGACGCTGGTGGACGCGTCAAGCAGCAGCGGCGGCGAGTCTGAGGAGGAGCAGCTGCTGAAGAAGCTGTTGTCGCTCTACCGCGCCCGGCAGGCCAAGTTGGAGACCCGGGAAGCACTTGTCGCGAGGGGGGAGGCGGACATGGAGAAGCGCATGTAAGAGCTCCGAGCGCCAACCAAGAAGCTCTCCGCGACGAAAGCGAAGCTGCTGGGGCAACTTAGAAGAACGCACGGCCTTCATCCTTGAGAAGGCCGGGCCGAGAGGAGGAGCAGCTGGCTGCCGAGAAGCTCTCCAGCAGAAGCGAAGTTGGCGCAGCGGAAGGTCAACCTGGACAGCCACGAAGAAGACCTTGCCGCGAGGAGTCACTTAGCGGGCGCTTGAAGCGAAGGATCTTTGCCAGAGCGGCCGAGGCCGCCAAGGAAGAGCTGAAGGCAAAGGTGGCACAGGTGGAGGCCAGCCTCAAGAAGAGCGGCGAAGAGCTTGCCGCTCAAGCATGAGCGTGAGAAGGACGCCTACACCCTTGGCGAGCTGCAGAGTCGTCTCGGCCGATAGGGGCAAGGAGCTCGACGCCGCCAAGGATTCCAAGGCGGATCTTGAGCTGAGCCGACCACTCGACGCAAGCGTTGGACGGCGCCAGAGAGCGGGTGGTGGGCTTGCTGGAGGCGATCAAGGCCAAGGAGGAGCTGCTGGCGAATGCTGTCTCCATCCAGAGCACCTTGAGGGAGAGCGTGGAGCACTTTGGGTGAAGGTCTTGTGGACACCGCCGCCGACATCCACAACGAGCTGATGGAGCTGGGAATGACGGACCTTGCATACTCCTCCGACGAGCATCTCCAACCCAGCGCCAAACTCAGCTTATTCTTCAAAGGCGTGGCGACGGGTCTCCAGCGACTCGGGAAGAGGTCCCAAAGCGGTGGCCGAGGAATCACGCCAGATCTGTGCAGGAGCCCTCGAGAAGGTGTTGATAAAGGTGGCCTTCCGCAATCCGGGCCTCAACCTTAACGGCGTCCTCAGATCCTTGCCGCCAGATGCCAGCGTGGAGGAGCTCAAAGCCCTTGTCGCACCCATTGTGGACAAGGTGAACAAGATCAAGCGGATTGATGGCGACCGCGTAGACTAGACCGCCAATCTTATCTTCCCCTTGTCGTCACGATCATGTTTAGAACACTTTGTTAGATCAGCGACAAGTTATTTTGTAATATACTCTATCTTAGGCGATCAATGCAACGTTATTTCCTCTACTTGATTCCTTCCTTTATGCGTTTACGCATTACGCATTTGGGGGACTTGTCGGTCACGGGCACCTTTGCATGGCCTTTGAGTGCCGAACGTCCGGCCTTCTTTGGCGATAAGCCTCCAACAAACAACCTTGTCGCGACTAGCCGCATGAGCTCACTTAAGTTGTTGAGCGGACTCGAAACAAAGTAAGGGCGCGACTAGCCGTGAGTTGGTTCCTCTGCGCATGAGTTTTCCATACAAAGTAGGAAGATAACTTAAAAATTTAAAAATTGATTGCTCAAACTTTGGCAACTTAGCTTTTATCTCTTGCTTCCCGATGAGGTGAAACTTCCTCGAGCGGTGCACAGTCCATAGTATTATCTCCTCCTCCCCCTGGTTAACTTGTGCTTGAGGGAGCCTTCCTTTCTTTGAGAAAAGAGAAAGAAGAGGAAATAAAGTTATGGAGCCCAGCGGCTCGATTGCTTACCGGGTGTGGTTGCTGCACAAAGTGTTAGTCAAAACATGCAATAAAATGATGAAAGCATGAATTTGACAATTTGTGAGCAACACACGAGCTTTACTGATGCACGGGGTCTGCGCCCGGCTTTGTACAAAGGATTACATGCAACAGCGGTAAGACTTGTACAAAAGGTGGTTGCCGGAACGGGTTAAACAGCGCCCTATGGGTAAAACTTACGAAGATGCTCAATGTTCCAGGAGTTGCTCACCGAACGCCATCTTCGGTCTCAAAGCGGACAGCGCCAGGCCTAGTGACTCGTTTCACCCGATAAGGGCCTTCCCACTTCAAGGCGTCAACTTGTTTGAATTCTTGGCGGACTGAACACGCCCGAAGAACAAGGTCGCCTTCCTCGAGACTTCGGCACTAACTCTGCGGCTATGGTAGCGGCGCAAAGCTTCTTTGGTAGCAAGCAGCTCGCCGCAATGACTTTGAAGGCGATCTTCCTCAAGGAGCAGCGCATCATCTTGTCGCAGCTTCTCTTGCTCAAGCTCATCATAAGCGAGCACTCGAGGCGATCCGTATCACGAGTTCCGTGGGGAGAACTGCCTCTGCTCCATAGACTAGAGCAAAAGGTGTCCGGCGGTGGCTCGATTTGGCGTCGTCTGATCGACCAAAGAACCACCGGCGACTCCTCGATCGATTTCTTCCACACTTGTGCAGCACTGTCGAAAGTTACGGTCTTGAGCCCGCAAGACTTCAAAGATTTGCCCTCTTCGGTTGACCGTTGCTTCTCGGGTGAGCAACGGAAGCAGAACCTTGGCGCCAAGATCTTGGACGTCTTGCATGAAGGTGCGACTCATAAATTGTGTGCCGTTGTCGGTGATGATCCTGTTAGGGATTCGAAGCGGCAAACAATTGACTGAAAGAACTTGATTGTTGTCTTGTCACCTTCCTCACTTCTTCCACTTCCGGCCACTTTGTGAACTTGTCGATGGCGACGTACAAGTACTCAAAGCCCCCGACAGCTCGGGGAAGGGGCCGAGGATGTCGAGCCCCCAGACCGAAAATGGCCAGGATAAAGGGATCGTCTGGAGAGCTTGAGCTGGCTGGTGTATCTGTTTGGAATGGAACTGGCACGCTTCACACTTGGTTACTTGTGCAGTTGCATCCTGGAGGGCTGTCGGCCAGAAGAAACCTTTCCGGAAAGCTTTGCCGGCAAGTGCTCTTGCGCCAATGTGGTGACCACATATGCCTCCATGTATCTCTGCCAACAGCTTACATCCATCTTCCACAGGAATACACTTCAATTTCACACCGTTGAGTCTTCTTACATACGGTATCTGTCGACAAACCGGTACATACTTGACTGCCGGGCTACTCTTTCCGCTTCTTCTTGCTCTTGGGAAGTTCTCACATGTTGAAGGAAATGGACAATCTGTTGCGTCCATGCTGGAGCTTGCGGCTCGACAACAAGGACTAAAGGCACATCTGCTGCTGCGGGAACATCAGCTTCCATGGCAAGGACCTGCGGCCCTGCCGGAGCTTGATGTTCCCCGGCAAGCTTGCGAGCAAGACTTGTCGGGGCGTACGCTTCAACGAAACAAACCATGGGGCTTGTCGGAGCAGACTGCCCCTCAAAGACTGTTGGAGTTGATCTTGGGGACCTTCATAGCGACGGCTTCGGGAAGCTCAGCCGGAAAGTAGTCGGCAGAGATCAACTTCCTCTTCTTGCTTTGTCCGATTGATGGTGTTACGGTTGGTGAGTCAGCTTGAGCACGAAAATCCCTGGTTCCACAGGCAACTTAAGTGCGGCGCACTTTGACATGCCATCAGCAATATCGTTCTGAGCTCTTGGAACATGTTCCATTTGCAGGCCGTCAAAGTGCTCTTCTAGCTTCCTCACTTCATCAACGTAGGCTTCCATCAACGGACTCTGGTAATCTTTGTTCACTTGGCGGACGACAAGCTGCGAGTCACCCCTGACAATAAGCTTTTTGATCCCAAGGTCCACTGCGATCCTGAGACAGGCAAGCAAACCTTCATACTCTGCAGTATTGTTTGTCGCTTGCTCCTTGGGAAAGTGCATCTGGACTACGTACTTGAGGTGCTCTCCGGTGGGTGCGATAAGCAAGACGCAAGACCGGCGCCTTTGCAGCCGAGAAGGCACCATCAAAGTACATCAGCCACTCTTTGCTTGCTTCCTTGACGGGAATGCTCGTCTCGGAATCTCTTCATCTAGCGTTGGCGTCCATTACGCTATGAATTCTGCCAACGCTACGCTGGATAGTTGATGTGCTTTCAAACTTGAGACCAAAGCTTGCGGTTCCAATGCCCACTCGACAATCCTGCCCGTTGCTTCGGACTCTGCGGTATCCTCTTGATGGAATGCGAGTGTCATCTGTGATCTCATGTGCTTGGAAGTAATGGCGCAGCTTTCTCGAGGCCATGAGGAGGCCGAAAAGCAATTTCTGCACACCAGAGTACCTCGACCTAGCCCCCTGCAGGAGGGAACTGACAAAGTAGACTGGGCGCTGCACCATCCTTTTCTGCATCTGGTCATGTGTCTGCCGGGATTCGTCCTTGTCGGGACCAGAGCTTGTCGGCGAAGCCCCCTGCTTGTCGCTGGATGTGCTTGCCGTGGTTGCTGGCTCGTCATCCGCCTCCCTCTCCGCTACTAACGCAGCACTAACCACTTGATTGGTTGCTGCTATATATAGCAACAACTTCTCTTGTGGCTTAGGTGCGACAAGTGTTGGAGTGGAGGATGTATCTCTTCAAGTCTCGCAGCGCAGCCTCCACTTCGGAGTCCATTTCATTGGACCTGCCTTTTCGTAATCTTGAAAAATGGCGAGGCGCGCTCAGCAGACCTAGAAATAAACTTCTTGAGAGCAGCTACATAACCGGCAAGTCTTCGTACATCCTTGACGCGCTTTGGTGCTTCGATCTGCTCAATGGCCTTGATCTTGTCGGGATTAGCTTCAATCCCTCGTTGAGACCACGAAGAACCCGAGAAGCTTGCGGAAGGGACTCCAAACACGCACTTCTCGGGGTTGAGCTTGAGGTTGATCTTGCAGATTTGCAAAGGTCTCGTCCAAATCTTGAACCAGAGTTGCTTTGTCCCTGCTTTTGACCACTATGTCATCCATGTAGGCTTCTACATTTACATGCATTTGCGGCTCAAAAGCGTCATGGACTACCCTTGCAAATGTTGAACCTGCATTCTTCAAACTGAAAGGCATCCGTATGAAGCGATATGTGCCACATGGTGTGATGAATGCAGTCTTCTCCTCATCTTCTTCAACCATGAAGATCTGATGGTATCTCGAGTATGCATCAAGAAACGAAAGCAAATCACATCCGGTAGTGGAGTCAACAATCTGGTCAATGCGGCGGCAAGGGAAATGGATCTTTGGGACAAGCTTTATTAACATCCGTGAAGTCAATACAAAGTCTCCATTTTCCATTTGCTTTGGCGCACGACTACGAGGATTGGCCAACCACGTAGGATGGAGCACTCCTCGACAAGGCCCGCTGCTTCCGGTTCTTGATCTCTTACGCTATGAATTCTTGGCGCTCCACGCTTGCTTCACGACTTTTTGCTTGACGGGCGCGATGAGGACAAAGCGGCCAGCGGTGCTCAATCACTTTCACAGGAACACCGGGATGTCGACGGTTGCCATGCAAACACGCCGACATTCGCCCGCAGAAAGCAACGAGCGCCTTTCCTATTTAGGGTCGAGAGAGGCAGCGATGGTAAAGGTACCACCAATGTCGTCCTCCTTCGCGGGCACCTTCTTGGTCTTTGGCGGAGCTACCATCTTCTTGCACTTGCCGGTGGAGCTCGATGGTGCGTCCTCGACGGTAGCGCAGCACTCCGAAGAGGTGCGCTTGCCGGAGTGAGCATCAGAGCCCTTGCCGGACTTGGACTTTGTCTTCTTCCCCCCGGGAGCTTCAGCGGCAAGTGCTTGGCAATCTGTCGCGGCTGCTGCATCCCGATAGATCTTGTCGGCACAGATAAGGGCATCCTTCTTGTCACCATGGACAGAGATGACGCTTATCGGGCCTGGCATCTTGAGTAAGTTGTAGGCGTAGTGAGAAGCTGCCATGAACTTGGCGAGTGCTGGACGGCCGAGTATCCCATTGTAAGGCAATGGGAAATCGGCAATGTCGAATGTGACCCTCTCAATCCTAAAATTCAGCTCGCTGCCAAATGTTACCGGCAACGTAATCTTCCCCTTCGGCTTGCTCCTTCCCGGATTGATTCCTTGGAAAGTGTCGGTCTCTTCGAGCTCGTTGTCAGGGATTTGAAGCTTCTGGAGCACCGCGGAGGAGATCATATTCAAGCCGGCCCCGCCGTCAACTAGCATTTTGGTGACCTTGAGGTTGCGGATGGTTGGTGAGACCAACATCGGCAAGCACCCGACCCTTGATTATGCGATCGGGTGGTCCTCAATATAAAAAATGATAGGCGTCTGGACCACTTCGAGGCTTGCGTGACTCTACGGATGGTTCCGCTGCATTGACCTCCGCATCCATTGCTTGAGTTGGCGGTGGGAGGTATGCAGGAAGCACCTCCGTCAACGCAGAGGAAGGACCTCTGTGGCTTTCTGAAACTCCTGCTCATCAGCGTAAATGCGTCTTCCATATCTTCGTCGTCGTCATCATCTTCATCCTTGTCGCGCGGCTGGGAGGTCTGTCTCCTTGCCGCTGCTTGGCCTTGCCATGGCGTCCTCCCCGCCGGGACGTTTCCTGCTTGCTCCCCGGCACCTTCTGGGCCTTCTCCTTGTCGCGCCGCTCGTACTCAGCTCTCTGGCATTCGACAAGCTGCTCGACCTTCTTGCAGCTCTGGAGGTCGTGGCCCTTGGTGCGGTGGATCTTGCAAGATCGCTTGCGGAGATGTCTCGCTTGTCGGCGACCGCCACCGGCCGGTGGTTGGCGTCGTGACAACCTCCTTGCCGGAGCCACCAGCCTTGGCGTTCTTGTCGCCACCTCCGTTGCCGGACTGCTCAACAGCTAGCACTTCTCTACCTTTCTTCTTCCTGTTGCCTTGTCGCCGGCCCTTCTTTGCCGGGGCGGCGTCCTCACTGTCAGATCCTGCTTCCGCATTCTCTCCTGGGAGTCTCCTCCCTTCCTCAGCGCGTGCACACTTGTCGACCAAGGCGTACAGCTCACTGACGTCCTTGACTTTGCACATCGCCATCTCCTCCCTCATCCTGCGGTTCCGCACATTCTGATGAAACGCTACGATCACCTTGGCGGGGTGGACGTGCAGGATGTTGTAGTGCACGGCTGAATCTCTGAATGAACTTGCGCGAGGACTCTCCTTCCTTCCGGGCGGCAGATGAAGGTCACTCTCTTGGCCATGAGGCTTGTGGCCACCGTGAAGGCGCCAACAAACCGATGGCACAGATCTGCCCAAGAGGATATGGAGATGTCCGGCAAGTGCATGAGCCAAGATCTCGACGTTGGGCTTGAGCACGGCGGGAAGTAGTTGGCGAGGATCTTGTCGTCCCGCCCCCGCAGCCTGCACCGTGATGGTGTAGATGCCGAGGAACTCCGACGGATGCGCCCCGCCATCATACTTCTCCGCACGTCTGGTTTGAAGTTTTTACGGCTGGGCCATCGACTTGCCGCAGCTCACGAGTGAACGCAGGGCAACCTACCGCAGACGGCAAGTCGCTGGCTCCTCCGGGCGCGCGACGTCAGCAGAAGGCCCAGCGCTTTGTCGGATCGACGTCGCGCTTCTCTCCGGGCGCTCGATGCGAGTTCGAGCGTCCTCTTGTTGTCGCTCATGAAGAACTTGGCGCTGATCGCGGCGAAGCTCGCTGGATCCGACGACGCGGTGGAGTCGATGTCGAGGTGGATCCGGTGAGTCGGCGATCTTGGCCTCCGTGGCGGAGAGTGCACGGTGGTTGCACCTCCGACAGTCTCGTCGCCACCGGCTCGTGCCTTGTCGTCTCGCCGCGGCAACGATGGCGTTGGTTGTCGCGGAGCATCGCCGTTGGCAAAGCCAATGAGGCTCTGGATAGTGGCCCTCCACTCGTCGACCTTGTCGGTCGTTGGAGGGTAGTCGAGGAGCAGCTGAGCTCTCGCCAGAGCTTCTGCTGGAGTAGTGGGTGGCATTGGCGAACGGTGCGAGGAGCGGATATGCTCGGACTTCTAACCACGTTAGAAGGAGCAGCACCGTCCGGCGACCGTATCTCACTCGTGCCGGCATGTTGGCGCCGCATGCTGGTCTTGAGGGTCTCGATCCAACGAACGTATGGCGTTGTGAACGCCATGACGTTGTTGGTCCCGCGTCTCCTGTGATGGACGCGGGGGATGCGCGGACGCCGAGGTTTGCGGGGTCTTGTCCTTGGACCTGGCAACGTCGCGAACACCTTCGTCGGCGCCGGTTCCTCCGCCGGCGTCTGCCCCACCACCTGTTTGCTGCGGTGAGGGTGGGTACGACGCGGACGGCTCTGCTGCCGCCGAAGCTTTCTTCTTCGGTGGCATGTTGAGGAAGATGTTGAGGACGCTGCTCATGTGAACGTCGGATCAGATTCACACGGCCTCGACGCCCCCTACCTGGCGCGCCAAAGATGTCGGGGAGGCTGATCGTACCCACGGACACCTATGGGGCCGGCGGACCAAGCCCCTTTGTGGTTCGGAGGGGGGCGGAGATCGCACGAAGAGCGGATCGAGGCGAGGCACACGAGCAGTTTACCCAGCTTCGGAGCTCTCCGGAGAGATAAAACTCCTACTGCTGCTTGTTTGATGTATTCTCTTCTTGCTAGGGAGCGATGCGAGCTACAAAACCTAGCGTGAGCGTATTCGGTTCTGGTGAGTCGAATGAACGAAGCTCGAACCTCCCCTACGCTATGCATGGGCCTCCTTTTATATGCTCAAGGGGTCTCCGGCTGTGGCAACATAGGTGGGGGTACAAATGTAAAACAGGAGTTGGTACACCTACTCAACAAAGGTACAAGGTGCAAAATACCTAACTCGACGGCAAGGGACAAAAGCAATAAATGCCCGTCGGTGTCGCCCAAACAAAGGCAACAGAGACCGTCAGTGCGCCTCCGCTTCGCCACGATGGCAAGCTTGTCGGCCGCTTATCGCCGCTCTCCGCTGGCTGCACAGCCTCTCGACACGCCGCATGGAACGGTCCCATGGCGACACGTCGCTGGATGAGCTGGAGCGGAGATGGAGAGAGGTTGCTTGCCGCGGCAAGCGCCTTTGCCGACCGAATCCTTGTCGCGTCCGGAGGCTTGTCGCGCTCGAGCCTTCCGGCAAGCTCCTCTTGCCGGGCCTTGTCTTCTGCATGCCTTGAGTGGCCTTCCGACAAGCTCCTCTTGCCGGGGCCTTGTCTTCTTAATCAAATACTTTGTTCTTGAATGGCTCCAAAGGAACCACGGAGGATCTTGGCGGTGACGAGGCAAACCCTGCCGCGGGGTGCTACAACTGTCCGTGCACGAGTACGGGATACTAGGGTACCCCTACTCTAGTACCCCGACAGTATCTATAATTTATGAAGTATTCATGCCATGTTTACAAAAAATTTATATGGTTTTGGTATGATTTGAATGGAACTAACCTGGACTGACGCTGTTTTCAGCAGAACTACCGTGGTGTTGTTTTTGTGCAGAAATAAAAGTTCTCAGAATTGGACGAAATTTTTTGATGATTTTTTTGGAAGAAAAGAAAAATACTGGAGCAAAGAATCACTGGAGGGGGGCCCTTGCTGCCCACAAGGCACCAGGGCGTGCCACCCCCCTGGTGCGCCCTGGTGGGTAGTGGGCCCCCTGAGGCCCATCTTCGCGTGAAACCGACGCCAAAAATTCCTATATATTCAGAAACCTCCGAAAGTTAACCTAGATGAGAAGTTCCACCGCTGCAAGCCTCTGTAGCTATGAAAAAACAATCTGGACCCTGTTCCAACACTCTACCGGAGGGGGAAATCATCACCGGAGGCCATCTTCATCATCCAGGCGGCCACCATGATGAGGAGGGAGTAGTCCACCCTCGGGAGTGAGGGTTTGTGCCAGTAGCTATGTGTTTAATCTCTCTCTCTCTCTCTCTCTCTCTCGTGTTCTTGATTTGGCACGATCTTGATGTATCGCGGGCTTTGTTAATATAGTTGAATCATATGGTGTTTTCCTGTCTCCATCTTGTCGTGATGAATTGAGATTTCCCTTTGAGATATCGTTATTATCGGATTGAATACTTTTATGGATTTGAGAACACTTTATGTATGTCTTGCTATGAATACCCGTGGTGACAATGGGGTATAATATTGATTCACTTGATGTGTGTTTTGGTACTAAACTCGCGGATTCCAAGGTGACATTGGGGTAATCTATGCATAGGGGTTGATGCACGCTCTCATCTTTGTTTCTCCGGTAGAAATCTTGGGGCACTCTTTGAGGTTCTTTGTGTTGGATTGAGTATTATGAATTTGAAATTGTTTGATGCATATCGTATGATCAACTCACGGATACTCATGGTGACATTAGAGTTGGTTGATGTGTATCATTTGGTGTTATTTTAGTACGAACTCTTAGATAGATCGATCGAAAAGGATAACTTGATGTTATTTTAGTATGAACTCTTGTATAGATCGACCGGAAAGGATAACTTTGAGGTGGTTTTGTACCCTACAAACAATTTCTTCTTCTGTTGTCCGGTAGATAGGAACTTTGGAGATTCTTCATCGCACGTTGAGGGATGGTTATATTATCCAATTATATTAGCATTGTTGAGAGATTGCACTAGCGAAAGTACGGACCATATGCCATGTTTCTAAGCATTGCAATACCGTTTGTGCTCACTTTTGTTACTTGCTACCTTGCTGTTTTTTATTTTTCCTATCGCAAAAAATCAATATCTACTATCATTACTGCACTTGTGTCACCATCTCTTCGCCGAACTAGTGCACCTATACAATTTACCATTGTATTTGGTGTGTTGGGGACACAAGACACTCTTTGTTATTTGGTTGCAGGGTTGTTTGAGAGAGACCATCTTCATCCTACGCCTCTCACGGATTGATAAACCTTAGGTCATCCACTTGAGGGAAAATTGCTACTGTCCTACAAAACTCTGCGCTTGGAGGCCCAACACGAATCTACAAGAATAAAGTTGCGTAGTAGATATCACACATGCAAATTTACTTGGGACGACATGTAAATACCGCATATAGGTAGGTATGGTGGACTCATATGGCAGGACTTTAGGTTTAAGCAATTGGATGCACAAGCAGCATTCCCGCTTAGTACAAATGGAGGCTAGCAAATAGATTGAGAAGCGACCAACCAAAAAGCAAAAATGGTCATAGACGTGCATTGAACATAAACACTGAACAATGCACCATAAGTAGGATATAACTTCGTTGCATAATTATGGACTTTACGTGCATGCATAGGAAATCACAAACCTTAATAGCAATATTCTTACTAAACCACAATCATTAACTAGTACCTCCCACGTATTACCATCTCTATATCGCAAAACTATTGCAAGGAATCAAACATATCATATTCAGTGATCTACAAGTTTCATGTAGGATTTCTGACTAACCACGTGAATGACCAATTCCTGTTGACTCTCCAAACAGATATAAGTGAAGCATGAGAGTTTAATTCTCTCTACAAAAGACTTGCCCATGCTCTAACAAATATAAGTGAAGCAAAAGAGCATTCTACAAATAATGGTTTTCTATATGTATAGAAACAGGCAATCCAAACTTCAAATGATATAAGCGAAGAACATGAAGCATTCTATAAAGCCATACTCAAAAGATATAAGTGAAGTGCATGAAGCATTCTACCAAGGACTATCTCATACCAGCATGGTGCATAAAAGAAAAGGGAAAAATAAACACAAAATATGCTCCAAGAATTTACGCATATCATGTGACGAATACAAATATAGCTCCAAGTAAAACTACCGATGGTCGTTAGAAGAAAGAGGGGATTCCTTCTAGGGCATCCCCGAGCTTAGTTACTTGGGAGTCCTTGAATATTACCTTGGGGTGCCTTGGGCATCCCCAAGCTTAGGCTCTTGCTACTCCTTATTCTTTCATCCACCGTGATCTCACCCAAAACTTGGAAACTTCAATCACGCAAAAATTAACAAATGAGATCCCTTAGTATAATAAAACAAATCACTACTTTAAGTATTGTTGCAAACCCATTCATATTTTATTTTTGCATTATACCTACTGTATTCTAAATTCTCCATGGCTTATAACCACTGATCCATAGTTCCATCAAAACAATGCATCAAAAACAGAATCTGTTAAAAACAGAACAGTCTGTAGCAATCTGAATATTGACTATGCTTCTGTAACTCCAAAAATTCTAAAAAACCGGGATGTAATAAACAATTTGCATAGCAGTACTGTGTAAAAAATTCAGAATTTTTGCATGTTCTAGTAAAAAATGTAAATTCACGCACTACAGCAAAAGTTTCTGTTTTTGCACCGCACATAGCAAACAAGCAATCTAAACATCCTAAAGGAAAATCTTAGCACATTATTTTTACAATACTATGGATTTGTACAAGGGGATAATTATTTTTGTTGAAAAGTTTCTGTAATCAAGGTTTGCAAAGTTTCCATGGGCACGAACAAAGTTCAAGGAGCTCCCCCACTTCAACGATGCTCATCTTTCATACTTTCACTTTTCTTTTTGAAAAGTTTTAAGCTCCCCTATATATTTTTTGTTTTAAAACTTTATAAAAGCACACACCATAAATAAAATGACTCTCTAAAACTTTCGGGTTGTCTCCTCGGCAGCTTTCTTTAAAGCCATTAAGGTAGGCATATCTTTGCTCAAGTAATTGATCTAATTCGGATCCCAAGGTATATATATCAAAGCCAATTTTAATTAACAATGATTTGTAATTTAGTAATGAGCACAAAGTAACATATATCATGTAACAATGAAGTCTAACTCTCTTTTTATGCATCAGCATGTCATACAAGAACAATTTATGCACACAAAATAAAGGCCGATACATAGCATAAATAGTTTGCAATTTTATTGTGTTGGAAACATAGAGAGGTTGAGATGTGGTTCCTCTCTCATAATAATTGCAAGTAGGAGCAGCAAGCACATGCATATCATATTCATCAAAATCATCATGTGTAACAGTAAAACACACCCCATCAATATAATCCTTAATAAGAGCAAACTTCTCCGATATAGTGTAGTTTGAAGAATTCAAAAGGATAATAGGACTATCATGTGTGGGTGCAATAGCAACAATTCCATTCTTAACATAAGGAAGTATAGCAAGTTCATCTACATAAGCATAATTCAAATTGGCATCATGGCCACAAGCATAACAAGCATCAATTTCAACAAAAGGGATATTTCAAGCGAATCCAAGAGATCATAGCATTCATCCTTTGATAAGCACGAAGGGAAGTTAAATAATGTATGGGATAAAGAGTTACTCGCATAAGGTGTGCACGGGTGATCAATCCGCTCTTCCTCGTTTTGTTCTTCGCTCTCCTCATCTTTTTCATATAATGAGCTCACAATTTCAGCAATTTCTTCTTCCATAGATTCCTGCAAAATATTAATATCTTCCTGGACAGCGGAGGAGTCCTCAATATATGGTTTAACATAAGCATTAGAAGCATAATTTTCATAGCAATATTTAAGTATGACAGAATTTTCAGATTTGTAAAGAGTAATGTCATACTTTTCAATCAAAGAAGCAATTTCATAAGCACCCTTAAAAGCAACAAATTCTTCAATTTATTCAATATCATAGTAACTATAATCACCTTTAGCATAAGAAAATACGATTCCATTATCACTAAACTCACATTGGTAAGGAAGGTGTTTCTTAGGGTCTTCAAAACCAGGGGCGGAGCTGTGCCCCAGGCACCCAGGGCCCAGGCCCGGGGCGTGCAAAAAATTACAAGCTATAATGATATAGGTTTCTTCGCAGGCCCGGGGCATAGCCCAATTAAAAGAAGGCCCAAAGCCTTGTTGGGCTGTCTTGCCAGAAAGAAACGCACGCAGGGGGCAACCCACCCCACCGCGATCCACCTCGTACGCACGAGCAGTCCCGCGCATGATCCACTAGGCAGAAGAGATGCAACGCCAGTGTTGTTTTGCTGGAAAAAAATGAGACGCAACCCTCGCGCGACCGTTGCTGAGTCGCACGCAGCCAGGACGAGTGGCACGATCGATCTTCGGACTCTACCGCTCGTGCCGCCGTCTGCCGTGGCTTCGCCTCGGCCTCGGCCCCCCACTCCCACCCCCTGCTCTCAGGCTCCCGGCCGCCACCTCCTGTCATGTGCATCGATCCTCCACGTGGCACGTGCTACTTCTTGAGCTTGCGTTGATTTTCCCTTGAAGAGGACAGGGTGATGCCGCAAAGTAGAGATAAGCATTTCCCTATGTTAAGAACCAAGGTATCAATCCGGTAGGAGGCACAGGAAAGTCTCCAATCTATGCACCTGCACAAACTAACAAACACTTGCACTCACCGCGAAATAGGGGTTGTCAATCCCTTCACGGTCTCGAACAAGAGTGAGATCTAATAGAGATAGGTATAAAAGATAAATAAAAAGGCAAACTAAAGTAAATATAAATAAAGTGCAGCAAGGTATTTTTGGGTTTTTTGGTTTGTATATCTAAAAATATATGATGGAAAATAGACCCGAGGGCCATAGGTTTCACTAGAGGCTTCTCTCTTAAACGAAAACATACGATGGGTAAATAAATTACTGTCGAGCAATTGATAGAAAAGTGCATAATTATGACAATATCTAAGGCAACGATCATGAATATAGGCATCACGTACGTGTCAAGTAGTCCAACTCCTACCTGCATCTACTACTATTACTCCACACATCGACCGCTATCCATCATGCATCTAGAGTATTAAGTTCATAAGAACGGAGTAACGCCTTAAGTAAGATGACATGATGTAGATGGATAAAATCAAGCAATATGATATAAACTCCATCCTTTATCCTTGATGGAAACAATACAATACGTGCCTCGCTACGCCAACTTTGTCACTGGGTGAGGACACCGCAATATTGAACCCAAAACTAAGCACCTCTACAATTGCAAGAAAAACCAATCTAGTTGGCCAAACCAAACCGATAGTTTGAAGAGAAATACAATGATATTTAGTCATGCATAAAAGAGTTCAGAGAAGACTCAAGTAATATTCATAGATAATCTGATCATAAATCCACAATTCATCGGATCTCGACAAACACACCACAAAAGAATATTACATCAGATAGATCTCCAAGAACATCAAGGAGAACAATGTATTGAAGATCAAAGAGAGAGAAGAAGCCATCTAGCAACTAGATATGGACCCATAGGTCTGTGGTAAACTACTCACGCTTCATCAAAATGGCAACAAGGTTGATGTAGAGGCCCTCCGTGATCGAATCCCCCTCCGACAGGGTGCCAGAAAAGGCCCCAAGATGGGATCTCACGGGAACAGAGGCTTGCGGCGGAGGAGAAGTATTTTGGTGTATGCCTATAATGGTTTGGGAATTTATAGTCCAAAGATTAGGGTTGGAGGACTCCTGAGGGGCCCACAAGCCCTCAGGGCGCCCCCCTGGGACGCAACTAGCAGGCTTGTGGCCTCCTCGGGAACCTTCTGCCCCCTCTCCAAGTTCTCTGGATGTCTTCTGGTCCAAGATAAATCATCACAAATGTTTTATTCCATTTGGACTCCGTTTGATATTCCTTTTCTGTAGAACTCAAAAACAAGGAAAATGTAAATCGGCCTTTGGGCTCTAGGCTAATAGGTTAGTCCCAAAAATGATATAAAAAGCATATTAGTGGATATAAAACATCCAAAATAGATAATATAATAGCATGGAAGAATACAAAATTATAGATACGTTGGAGACGTATCAGCACGTCATCCCCTCTGTTGGTTGCTTCACTGCGGGCTGTTGCACCTCGTATTTTCTTTGATGCTTTCTCTGTATCCCCCGTGATTTTTTTCACAATTCCACTTATAACATCTTTTACTTGTATGATGCTGCACCGTGTAAACTACTTCAAACTGAAATTTAGTTCAAATGACGTGTGTGTATGCAGTCATATATCGAGGGTATTTTGATGTAATTGTCAATTTTATTTCATATTGTAGAAAAAGAAGATGAAGAGATTTAGCGAGATGTATTTGTAATTATTGATGATAATGATATTGTATATTGCTTTCAATCATATAGTTCTCACAAAGAGCTTTTACCTCATCGAAGTGGTAAGTTTTTATATTTGTACCAATGATAATTGTTTCGCTTGATGTTTATGCATTTCTTATGAAATTTTCCTTTAGATGTCTTGATGGTGTTGGTTCTTCTTCCACCATTGATGAGGTTATGTGAGGCAGTGATGAAGCAAACCATTGATTTGGTACTCTTTTTTACCACATATTGTTCTTTGTAGTTTTTGTCATGTTTTTATCTATTTTGTTGTATCATTAATCATTGAGTTTAAATTCTAAGTATTTCACGCAATTGAGCCATATTTTGTTTGGGGTATCTTTGAGGTAGCTAAAAGCCTTGTGGACGTTAAGTTTTTTCCTCACGGCAAAAATGTTTATAGGCCCAGGGATTGCTCCAATCCTGGCTCCGCCACTGTTCAGAACAACAAGTAAAATCATATATTTCGCATAAATTCCAAGCATAGCAATGCATAGTATTAATATGATGCCATAAAATTATTCCTTTTTGAGATTGTCGCACACATGCTCATCTAATGATTTTCTGTCAACTAAGCTAGTTGGGGTTTCAGCATGAGCACATAGGGATCGAAGATGATCCAAGCAGAAAGCTTCAGGAGTATGATAGATTTTTGGTGGTTCTTAACCATTGGTTTAGCAGGTACAACTATTTTTTTTGGTATTTTACGTTTCCTACACATAAATAAAGATAGAGAACAACTTAGAACAAAAAAAATCTACTTAATGATAAAGCAAACAAGCACACACGAGAATATTCACCCCACGCTATTGCTCCCCGGAAACGGCGCCAGAAAAAGGTCTTGATAACCCACAAGTATAGGGGATCGTTTGTAGCCTTTTTCGATAAATAAGAGTGTCGAACCCAACGAGGAGCTAAAGGTAGATCAAATATTCCCTCAAGTTCTATCGACCACCGATACTATTTTGTAGGTGTAGGATAAGTTTGCAAGAATAAAACTAGAAGTACTTAGCTAGAATAAAACTACGAGTATTTGTAAGATAATTTAAGTTAGTTGTTTAGTAGAAAGCTTTTTGTAACACAAGAGAAAGATTTGTCCCTAGGCAGTCAATAACTAGACCGGTAATCATTACTGCAATTTTATATGAGGGAGAGGCATGAGCTAACATACTTCCAATACTTGGATCATATGAACTTATGATTGGAACTCTAGTAAGCATACGTAACTAACAAAGATCATTAATGTGATACCCAAACACAACATTAGGTATCAAGTCCTCTTTATCCCATAATAAGCCACCTACTCGGGTATGTGTTTTCGTCACTCACGCCACCCACCATAAGCGAATCATGAACATATTGCAGCACCATACAACGAGGATCCCTCACACTTGCGCGACACGGAGGGCAGCGTAGGACAACATCAAAATAAAATATACAACTCAAACCAATCACGATCATTAATCAATCCATAGGACAAAACATATCTACTCAAACACCATAGGATGGCAACACATCATTGGATAATATGTGGCATTAAGCACCATGTTTAAGTAGATATTACAACGGGGAGAAGAGGTGTTACGCCGTTGCATAGAGGTGGAGAGAGTTGGTGATGACGGCGATGAAGTTGCTGATGTAGATCGCCGTCACGATGGTTGCCCTGGCGGCGCTCCGGCGCCACCGGGAGACAGGGGAGAGAGCCCCCTCCTTCTACTTCTTCCTTGGCCTCCCCCATGGATGGGGGGAGAGTTCCCCCTCTGGTCCATGGCCGCCATGGTAGCGGAGGGGCGGGAGCCCCTCCGAGATTGGATCTCTCTCTTTGTTCTCTTTTGTTTTGCATTCCTGTTTTCTGGCCGAAAACCGTTTCTTAAATCCCGGAGATCCATAACTCTGATTGGGCTGAAATTTTGAGAGGATTTTTATCCATAAATTATCTTTATTGCGGCAAAAGAAGGGCACCAACCGCCTTACGTGGTGCCCACTACCCACCTGGGCGCACTGCTTCTGTGGGCGCCTACGATAGGTAGTGGGCCCCTCGAGCACTGTCTTGCATTGATTCTTCTTCCGAAAATGCACATATATTACAAAATAAATCTCTGTAAAAAATTTATCGCTTTTGGACTTTGTTTGATATGGATATTCTGTGAAACAAAAAAGATGCAACAAACATGAACTGGCATTGGGCAGTGGATCAATATGTTAGTCCAATAAATCATAGAAATTGTTGGCAAAAGTATGTGGAATTTGTATAATATTTGCGTGGAACAATAAAAAATTATAGATACGACGGATACGTATCAGTGGTCACTTGAACAAAGGACAATATGGTGGAGAGAGTGCTTTGGAAACCTTGAAACTTAAATGGGATATGCTTTCCAAGGTCAATGAGGGAGTCTCCCCTCAACATGACTCACACGTTGACATTCTTCAGAATCTCTTGAATCACTACAAGAGGCTTGGCAATGAGAATATTCAACACACCTTTGACTGCCTCGCTGACATCTCCAATGAGCTTCAAGCTCTTGGCGCAACAGACATCACTAATCATGTGGTGGTGAAGAAATTGCTGAGGTCGCCTGATAGCTCGTTCGACACTTTGAGCCTGATGATTCAAGAGCGTCCTGATTACAAGCTTCTTGACCCGGCTAATATTCTTGAGAGGCTCAATACTCATGAATTTTAGCAAGCTGAGAAGAGAGACATGTATGGTTCAACCTATGGACAACCTCGCGCTCGGAAGGCAAAAGCAAAAGCAATTTCTTCATTTGAAGAAGAATCTGACTGCAGTTCTGGTGGCCCTGAAGAAATTGGCGAGAACTTGCAATGCTGGTGAGAAAATTCCAGAAGTTGTCAAAGAAAAACCACTTCGGGATGTCTTCAAACTATGACTAAAAGAAAACCGGAGAAGCTTCTTCTCGGGACTACAAGAAGAGAACTTGCCACAAATGCAAGAAGCTAGGCCATTATATTGTCGACTGCCCTCTCTAGGAAAAGGAATCAAAGAAGAAGAATAATAATAAGAAGAAGAGCAAGGATGACAGTTCTGATGAAAAGAAGAAGTCCTCAATGTCTTCTTCAAAGTCTTCATCACACAAGAAGAGCAGTTCCAGCAGAGCCCGTGCTTTCATCGAGAAGGACAAAGGAGAAGAACTCACATAATAGAAACATAAGCAAAAGTAAGAACGACTACATGGGTCGATCACAATCCAGAGGCAAGAAACAATCTTGCAGATATTGCAAGAGAGACTGGCATGACATCTCAAAATATTTTAAGTTATAGAACAAAGGAAAGAGGAATGACACATACAAACTGAAAGGTAACAAAAATGTGAAAATTCTGCTAATGCTGCTCGTGATAATAGTTCTGATGATGCTCTTGTTGTTTTTTTTAATGTGCCGGGACCAATGATGATTGGGTACTTGAAACTGCATGTACTTTTCATATGTACCTACATATAGATTGCCAATGGGACACATGCAATAATCCACAAGGAATCTAAAAATATGTTTTGCGAGCCATCCACAAGGGAACCAAAACCAGATGCAATCGAGAAGGTACGTGAACTATCTAAAATACGCTTTTCCTTAGTTATATGCAAATGATAATGCTCATGTTGTGTTCTTATTTTCCCTGACCGACCGCAGCCAAGAAATGCAACGAAAAGGGCATGTGTGACCCTGGTAAAAAAGACCCAATGGAACGAACAAGTCAAGCGAACTTTTTATTAGTGTTATTTTTATCTGCCCGGATATTCCACCCCCACATGCTTAGGCACAATATTCTCACCCTGAAACTGAAACCCTTGATCGTATAGACGTTCCGGGCGCTCATCTTCTACGATCATATTGTGCATGATCACGCAAGCAGTCATCACATCCCACAGTTTCTGCGTGCTCCAGGTATTAGCAGGATACCGAACGATGCCCCGTCTAGATTGCAAAACACCAAAGGAACGCTCGACATCCTTCCTAGCACTCTCTTGCTCTTGGGCAAATCTTTTCCTTCTCTCTCCGACAGGGTTGGGGATTGTCTTGACAGTAGTGGTCCACTGAGGATACATACCGTCCCCCAGGTAGTATCCTTTGTCGTAGCATGTGACTGTTGATAGTAAAGTTCACCCGTGGGCTGTTGCCTTCGGCAAGCCTAGCAAACACTGGCGAGCACTGAAGCACGTTGATATCATTGTGTGATCCGGCCATGCCAAAGAAAGAGTGCTAGATCCAGAGATCTTGAGACGACAGGGCCTCTAGTATGACAGTGCAAGCCCTGACATGGCCCTTATAATGCCCTTGCCAAGCAGAAGGGCAGTTCTTCCACTCCCAGTGCATACATTTTATGCTGCCAAGCATCCTCGAAGCCCCTCTTTATCGAAGCCCTGGCCGCATTCATCGCCAACAAACGGGCTATATCTTCGTGGAGTCGGCTCTCTCAAGTACTCGGGGCCAAACACAAAGAATGACAAATTTCTTTGAACTTATACATGGACTCTAGGCATGTAGACTCGCTCATACTGACGTAATCGTCAATGAGTTCACCGGGCACTCCGTATGCAAGCATTCGGATGGCGGCAATGCATTTCTGATAAGAGGAGAAACCAATCTTTCCAACGGCATCCTCTTTGCACTCGAAATAGTCATCGTAGCCGATCACCCCCTCTCTAATACGGTTGAAAATATGCCTACTCATATGGAAACGGCGGCGGAATTTCTGATGTTTGAACAACTGATTTGTTGTATCAAAGTAGTCCTTCCAAAGAAGGAGATGCCTGCTCTCTTGGTTGCGATTCAACGCCGGAAGGTGGCCCGGGATGGAGCCACGAAACAACGACCGCTGGCTATTGAGGTGGTGCTGGACCAACGCGGCAGCTAATATCTCCTCCTCGTCATAGGACGACGAATCGTCGGAGTCGCAAAGGAAATTGTGAAAAAAGAACTCGTCGGTGGAGTCCATTTTGTACATTGGCAAACTGTCGAACAGCTTGCGGGCGTCGACGACGGAGACGGCCGGCGAAGGGAGTCGCGGCGCGCATGGACCAACTAGTTGCCCTGTCGGCGTCCGACGAGCGGGCCGGCGTCCGACGAGCGTACCAGTGAGGATCTGGCCGGGGCGGCGAGGCAGCTTCTTGGTCACGGTCGCGGCTGTGTCGGGGGGGGGGGAGCGGGGGGTGGGAAGCAGTCGGTTCCCTGGCGGCAAGACGGCGGTGGCGGGCGACGTGGGGAGGTGGTGGCGTTGTTGAGAGGATGTTGCAGCGCCGGCAGCTGGCAGAGTCACCGTCGGCGACGAAGGAGCAGATGAGGGTTGCTGTTGGATGGGGGAGGCCAATGTGCCACCGACCAGCGGGCCCGGGGGAGGAGAAGACGAGCGCACGCGCGTCCGTCTCGTGTCCGCGCCGATGCAAATCCGGCTCAAAATTTGGTCGCCCGCGCCGATGCTTTTGGTCGCCCGCGGACAAAAAGCAGACACGCATCCGTTTGGGCCGGCGCGTTGGGCCGACTTTTGTGTCCGCTCCAACCCAAACAGACGCCAACAGATGAAATGGGTCGCCCCGTTGGAGTTGCTCTAAGTTCCATTTTATGTTTCAAATAGTTTGCTTAACTTTTAGCTTTCAGTTGATCTCTCTTCACCGATTCACTTAACTTCCATCTTTTTGTTAGACATGCTATTCATGGCGTTATTTATCTTCTTGGTTGCAATTTCAATTACTTTGCTTAACTTTCGAGCTGCAGTCTCATGTTAATCAAAGGTAATCATAAAAGAAATCTATGAGCAATGATCATTGTCAAGGCAACTAGAGAGGCAGTATGAACATAATCATTTGCAACGCCTCAAATAGTTTGTTTCACTTCCATTTTATGTTTCAAATAGTTCACTTAATTTCCAGGTTGCAGTTGGTCTCTGCACCAATTGGCACAGCAAGTCATCTAATTGTACGTATTCACCTTCCTCTAGGTCCATCTCGATCCATTAAAAAATGTTGTCTTGTTTGTTGATGTGCTGACCTTCATGGGTTGGTCTCGACAACCTGGATGAAAACCTTGTGCTTCACCATCTTTGGTTGGTTGTGGCGGCAACAACTTGAGACGTTTATCTTTTTGAAGGTCTTGCCACAGAAGAAGTCAACTTGGTCATCAATGTTAAAATTGTATCTTGCAATGGTTCTGATGTAGTTGTCCATGTTTTGTAGTTGTTGATGTTTTTAATTTATTGCCTTACATCAACTTTAATAAATATTCACGTGTGTACCATAATGTTGTTGGTCGTGGGGTTTCAACCTTCTTTATGAAAAACTAGATCATAATAACGCGCGTTGCCGCGCCCGTTCATTTCGACTATAGAATGTTTGGAGTTGGTGTAAATATATAGAGGACACAATATAATATAAGCCTATTTGGCCATAACTTTATTCATACACTGGTAAATTAATCCTCTATTTATTTCTGGGCCGACAAGAGTACTTGAAAAATATAGCTCTCTTTTCTAGAAAATAAAGTACTCCTAAAACTCATATGTACATTTCACAACGGGTTTCTGAAAGTGCGTTATATCGACTAGAGGGGGGGTGAATAGGCGATTTTTATGAATTCTTCACTGAGGAATTTGCTGGTGAGGAAATTCCTTAGCGAAGAAA
The DNA here is from genome assembly GCA_021605145.1 of Aegilops bicornis. NCBI lineage: Eukaryota > Viridiplantae > Streptophyta > Magnoliopsida > Poales > Poaceae > Aegilops > Aegilops bicornis. The sequence goes on from CM038672.1 coordinate 392,315,045, forward strand.
TACTTGCAGCGGAATAAGTACTCAGAAGTAAGCATAACAGATTACAAGCATAGTCATCATGATGAAATGAAGACAATCACAGAGTACGTAAAGCGTAATCACAGGATAACACAAGATGAAGACAAACAGATCAAGAAATTGAACCGAGGAAATTGAGAAAGTCTTGATCAAAGTCTTCAAACACAGATATGACAAACACTCAACACAGCTTATGAGGAAATGAAAGGGTTGAGGAAATAGAACCGATTAGGTTGGTGAAGACAATGATTTGGTAGACCATTTCCAATCGCTGTCTCGCTTGTACGTCTGGTTGGAGCGGCCGAGTATTTAAACTCGAGGACACACACCCCGGACACCCAACATCGAAAGCACGCAGCTCAGACACCTAGTCCTCACCGTATTCTCCTTGAACTAAGGTCACGCAGTCCTCGTCCAATCACTCGTGGTAAGTCTTCAGGCGACTTCCAAATCTTCACATACTTGGTCACCCGGCAATCCACAATTCCTCTTGGATGCTCTAGACCTTGACGCCTAACCGTCTGGAAGAAGCACAGTCTTCAAAGGTAAAAGCGCCGGATCCACGCAGGATCAATTTCTTCGGTGATGCTCAATCACTTTGGGTTTGTTGGGGTTTGGTTTTGGGTTTTTCCTCACTTTTGGGTTTTTCCTCACTTGATGATTTTCGCTCAAAGTCCTCGTGAGGATGGGTTGCTCTCAAATGACAAGTGTCAAGTTCTCTCGAGCAGCCAACCAACTAGTGGTTGTAGGGGCGGCTATTTATAGCCTAGGGAGCAGCCCGACATGATAAGACATAAATGCCCTTCAATGATATGACCGTTAGGTGGATAAGATATTTTGGGACAGTGCCAAGAAGACAAAGAACGGTCGGAAATTTGACTCTCAAATTCCTCGGGGCTATCATGTTCCTCATAGTAGGCAATTCAGACCGGCGAATTCCTAACTCCTCGATCAGAACAAATTCCTCGGTGATCAAGAGCTTCGTCTACATCAAGAAATTGACTGAATGTATGAGATTTCCAAAAGCTTCACTTTCGAAGGGTTTGGTAGGTGTAGGATTTTGAGTTGAGCATCAAATGGAAATTTTCCTTAGTATTTCCTCGACCCTTTAACAAAGACGGTGTTTCCTATGACTCAAGAAAGAGAAAATGAAACTACGAAAACAAAAGTCTTCACGCTTCATGTTCCTCAGCGAATACCAAGTCTTCGTGATCACACCAATTTCTTCACTTTCAAAGTCTTCGTAAAGTCTTGAGAATATCAAAGTCTTCATTGAAGAACTTCATTTTTAGGGTCGACTTTTCTTTGTAAATATCAAAACTCCTCATAGACTTATAGACCTGTGTACACTCAAAACGCATTAGTTACTTAACCTATAAGTCTTCAATACACCAAAATCACTAAGGGGCACTAGATGCACTTACAATCTCCCCTTTTGGTGTTTGATGACAATATGGGTTAAGTTTTCAACGGGATAAACATATGACTTGTAAATACCGATAATGAGGAATTTGATTGCAAGATATAGAAGAACTCCCCCTAAAGATGTGCATAGTGAGGAATTTGCTTTTGAGGCAATGCACACTTGAAGAATTGAATCATGGAGATCTCCCTTTATATCTTGTAATTCATACACGCATTTGACATATAATATGAAGAATTTGAAATGCATGATGAAATATGGTGCTTGATGAAATTCAGCATGAGGAATCATAGCACATAAAGTATCGAGCACAAGTAGATTTGCTATGAAGCATAGTGCAAAATCATAATGCATCAAAAGTATCAAAGCACCATAGGGTTTAAGATTACAACTCGATCCAATAAAAGGTTTCGTAAGAACGAGAGTTGTAACTTAATAAAATCTTGTATATAGACAAAAACTAGACCCGCTTGAAGACTAACTCAAATTTCTCCCCTTTGTCATCGAATGACCAAAAGGATCAAACCGAGGACTAACGCTCTTGAGGAATATCAAGTTGAAGACGGAGCGCCAAAGATTGTCGGGGTTGTTTGTTGAAGTAGGACCAGCAGCAGTTGTCTTCCAAATCTTCATTTTCATCGATGTCGCGAGATGAAGAATAGGAGCTGGCCACCAAGGAAGGAACTTTGACCTTCTTGAATTTCTTCGGAGGAGGTGCAGATCACCAAATTCTTCCTTGAGACCCATTGATGTCAGTTCTTCTTCATTATAGACATGTGAAAGAACAGCCCAGTGCGCTTGAAGGTTTCATGAAGGTAGTAGTGGTTTTTCTTCACTTTGCATTGTGAGTAGACGTCATATTGTAAAGAAGAGTACCAAACCGACGTTTGACCCACTTATGATTGCGATCAACCTTCCGATGAAGACCGAGGAGTAATTCACGATCACCATCACCTCGGGTGCGATTCCTTGAGGATTTTGCTTTACCGAGGTATTTGTCAGCCGAGTCATGTGTGGCGAGTCATCATTGGTGGAGTAAGATGTCGCTTTGCTAAACTGTCCATCCAATGGACGAATACCTTTCATCTATCACAGCAGTAGCCTTGCCCTTTTCATCACCGAGGCAATTGGCCGCTTGAGGACTTCAATCGGGGCGGTGTAGCTGCAGTGGTTCAAAGTATCGCCTTTATAATTGAGTGAGGACCTTGACACGATGAATCTCATAATCCAAGGCGCATAAGGCTTCAAACAAATGGTGACATAGCAATGTTAGCCGTAGTCCTCATGAAGAAATCATGGAAATTGACGGAACGCCATGGATGATATTGAAAAGCATATTCTTCATGATGCCAACGACTTCTTCATCGCTCGAGTCGTGGCCTTTGATAGGACTCATAGTCTTCGTCAAGATTCGATAGACGGTCCGAGGCACATATAATAATTCCTTGACGAGGAATTTGGTTCTTGGTGCCCGCCTTTGGCTTCAATGGCTTCATCAAGACTTGCATATAGTGATTTGAAAGTTCCTTTTCTTCATAGATCCGACGTGCACCATCAAGCGGAGGATCGAGTGGTAGAGCACGAAGCAATTCAATTGCAGGTGCCTTGTAGTGAGTGTTTTCAGTCATCCAATCTAAGACCCATGAATTGACGTCTTCACGTCTCCGGTGATATGCAGGGTTGCATAGAATCAAGAATTAACTCTTCGCTCCATCCACAAATATCGGTGCAGAAGTTTAGAAGTCTGCGTCGTGAAGAACACCGAGGACCGGCTCAAAGCTCGGCGGTGACTCCATATCCACATGAGGAATATGAGCATGATCGAAGATTTTATCCTTGTTGAAAAGCACCGAGGAATAGAAGTTGGCTTGACCGGCAGTCCGTAAGCGCCTCTTCCTAATTCGAGCGTAATCATAAGGATTATATTCATGAAGAACACGTGCTCGGCAAAGAAATCTTCACTTTTGAACTTTTGCTTGGTTGAGAACGGATTCTTCGCTTGGGCAGAGGGGTGTCGATGAATTGCATCACCACCTCGTGAATCGTAAGTTCAGGTTCATCACCTTAAGGAATTTCTTGGTCCTCAACTTGTGCAGTACCGAGGATTAGCAAGAAGAAGCAGCTTTCATCAAGACTAGTGGCTGGAATTTCTTCATGCACGTAACCCGTGGGTTGATTTTCTTGAGTCTATTTGGACAAATTGCGGGGGAGTGAGGAACTTGTTGGAGCGGGGTGAAGAGAGGAGTATTGGGATGTCGACTTTCCCAAAAGTCATCATTGATAACTGGTGTGGTGCATCCAATATCCACATCTTCATCTTCAATTTCTTCAAAGACCACCGAGGAATTTCATAGTCCGATGAGGAAATTATCGGGGTTGAAGGGATAGCTTCCACTTCAATTTCTTCATCCATTTTCTCCGATGAAGCGGCAGATTGATGTTCTTCATCGATCCGGTTGGCACCTCATATTCTTCTCCAAAAGGAACTACTTCCTTTGAAGGTATGGAGGAAATTGGAACAACATCAATTGGGTTTTCAACAGAGCTGGCCATTTGCTTCATTTTCTTCGCAGCCGAAGAATCTGACGCAGCTGATGCTTTCCTTTTCTTCACAGCAGCTCTTTCCGCAGCCTTGGTTTTCTTCACATCAGAAGCAGATGGAAGAATTGGAGTTGGAGTTGGCGCAGGAGGAGCTGAGGAATTTGGTTCAGTTTCTTCAGGAGCAACCGATGCGCCTCTGCTTTTGAACAATTTCTTCAGCGCACCACTAGTGGGTGCCCCGCAATTTCTTCGGCCGGAATGGGATCATCAGCCCGAATCAGCATTTTCATCGCCAGGCTGAACGTCATCGGTGCCGGCATTTTCTTCAAGAGGGTCGAGCTGAGGCTACTGAGAAATTTCATGTTGCATTGGGACAGCAACATTTGTGAGATTCTTCGCCGATTGATTTAATCTGCCCTTGGCTCCTTGCCAATCGGCATTGAATGAATCAAGTTTTTGGCCGAGGTTTTGAATTTCAAATCAACTGGAGAAGCTCCTCAGGTGTCATCTTGACAACGTTTTTCTTCAGGAACTTCTCCTTCCTGTCTTGAGCCCTTTTGATTTCCCTCACCTTATCAAACTTCCATTTTTCTTCAGCTACGAAGTGAGTCAACATATGACTTTGACCAGGTGTCAAGTGAAGATCAGGCAGAGGGGTATTGGGATCATTGTGCCAGAGATCAATAAAGTCGAGGACTATCTTCGGTCCAATAGCAAAGGGCACAGATGTACCTTTGGCTCTAGCAGCCCTTGCTTGTCGGTCTCTCGATGATTTCTGCGAAGTTCTTCATCGATGCCTCATCATCGATGGCACATGGAATGCAACCATTTTCTTCGTCGGGCTAGGCCGAGGACCTCGACCAGCTGTTGCTTTGGTCTTCAAATGAGTCGGACCTGTTGAGGAAGTTGGAGCAAATGAGGAACTTGCGTAAATGCCTCAGGCAATTGAGAAACCGGTGGTTCTTTGACAAGTCGCCAGATGCACAGAACCGAGGGTTTTGACGGAGCAGCTTGAGGACTTTGATGGAACAGCAGTGTGAGGAATTGGATTGGATGGTGCTGCTGAGGAACTTGGCCGTGAGGGCGTAGATGATGAAGCACTTGGCTTATGAGCAGACTTCTTTTGCATTGATTTCCTCGGTTTGACCGAGACCTCAGTGGCAGTAGCAGCGGCAGAATCCTCATTGAATTTCTTCACTGCTTCCTTTGCTTGATTAGCCAATTTTGCTTGGCGTTTAGCCCATTCATCAGGAAAGTCCTCACCGTGTTTGACGCTAGTGGGATCAGCTATTTGGCCAGGTGCCAAAGGAGCTCTTGGGCATGGAGGATTTAAAGCGAATTTCTTCATGTACTTAGGAGTTACATATCTGTATTCCTTCCATTCCCGTGCCCATCTCCGCTCAATCTTTCCGAATACGCACCTTTGCGTTGGTTTTGGTTTCCTCATCCGGTGTACAAGAATCAGCATATATTTCCTCGTGGATTTCAAATGCTGTCATGACCTCGTGTTTCTTTCCTCCCTTCGCGCTTCTTACCGTCTGCCATTTTCTTCAGTTGAGGAAATTGAACAATTGAGTTCTCTCAAGAAGTGTGCAGTTTTTCTTCGAGGAACGTTGCAAATGAGTTAAGTTGATGAGAACCTAGGGATTCAGAATGGACATTTGTACCGTGAACAGAGTATAGGTGCGAGGAATTTGGAGAGGTCATATGTTCTCGTAAGGTTTTTCAAAAGAACAAGTTTTGAGGATTTTGACCAAATTGAGCCTTGAAGAATTTCAATAAGCGTTCTTTGTCTTAGGTTCCAGAGTTGTACAGATCAAGATCCACACAATTGAGGAATCTTGAAGAAAATCATTGCTTAGAGAAATGAGTCAAGAGATTTAAGGTGTTCATATGTGTGAAGATTTGAAAACACCTTTGAAGAATTTGAAGAAAAATTGAGAATCAAAGCGAGTAATAAAAGTAACTTTTAATTTACTCAAGTGAAGAACACGATTTAACCGAGATGAACAGTTTAGAAGTTCGTCTGCTCAGATCTTCCCCGCCCTAACTTGGCAGAGGAAATCAGCTACGGCGACGGCGGAGTGAAGATATTCCACGGTCGGCGCGAGTACGTCGGCGAAGAGGTCAAGGCAGTGAAGCTTTTCCTCACCGGCGACGACGGAGTAGCGGCGGCGCTAGGGTTTTGAGGAGCACGAGCGAGAGAGAGGTTGAGCGGAGTAAAAGAGTGAGGAAGGGAGAGAGGGGTATTTATAGACACGGTGAAAAACGGATCGTCCAAGATTTAGGACGAACATGCCCTGACCACTTCCCTTCTCACGACATGTGTCACCCACGCATCTTGTGTAGTGGAGATCGTGTACGATCGTGGGTGAATATAATAATGCATCGTGGGATGCGGAACGGTTTGAGCGGTAAAAGCGAAGGTTTGAATAAGATACGTTTTAAAAGTTCCATTGCAATTTCTTCAGCTGTCAAGGACACAGTGAAGAATTTGAACGAGTTCCAAAGCATACCGCACATGAAGAATTTGTGAATGGATTGGGTTGAGTATAGCAAATAGGGGGAAGGGTCCGATCACATTCACTTAGCAGAAAAAAACGACTTGAAGAAATAGCCATAAGTGAATGCTGTAGAGGACATAAATCCATATATATATATAGCCAATGAAGAAAGACGACGGAAATAGTGAAGAATTTGCAAAGTTGAAGAATTTGAAAAACTGAAGAATTTCAAAAATTTGAGGAAAAACTCAAATTGAAGATTTTCAACTTTGGTGGTGGTGTGACCCAATCAGATAAGAATGATGATTTCAGACACCGCTGCATAATTGTCGTAGGGTTCTCGAGAATCAAATTCTTCATTAATTTCTTCACACTTAGAGTGTTATTCTTCATTGATTGCAGAAAACGCTTTCTTCATGTGTTGCACATCTAAGTCATCAAATTTGCATAAGTGTTAGGATGTGTGTCCTTTTCAAAGAACATTCAAGATTCTAAGATATTTAGCTCACACCGCAACTTGCTAAATCTCTTCTCATCCAAGGGCTTAGTGAAGATATCAGCTAGCTGTTCTTCAGCCTTCACGTGCTTTCGATGGAGATGTCGCCCTTCAACACATGATCACGAAGAAAATGATGACGAATTTGAATGTGCTTTGTTTTCGAAAGTGCCGAACTGGGTTGTGAGCAATCTTGATGGCACTCTCATTGTCACGAGAGAGGCACATTCTTCACGTTGATGCCGTAGTGCTTGAGGGTTTGCTTCATCCATAGTAATTGAGCACAACACGAGCCAAAGAAGCAATGTATTCAGCTTCCGCAGCGGGATGCTGATACGCAGTTCGCTTTCTTCGAGGACCAATGCACCAAAGATCGCCCAAGGAAATGACAAGTACCAGATGTTGACTTGCGGTCCACACGATCACCAAAGATAGTCGAGTCGTAATATCCAATGAGATCAAAAGTAGAACCCTTGGGGTACCATAATCCTAGTGTTGGTGTGTGAGCTAGATATCAAAGAATATGCTTCACAGCCTTATGGTGTGATTCCTTCAGTGTAGCTTGAAATCGGGCACACATGCAAACACTAAGCATTATATCTGGCCTAGATGCACATAAGTACAATAAAGAACCAATCATGGAGCGGTATACCTTGTGATCGAAATCAATACCATTTTCATCAGTGCATAGATGGCCATTTGTGGGCATAGGAATTTTGACACCTTTGCAATCTTGCATGCCGAATTTCTTCAGGACATCTTTGAGGTATTTCTCCGAGATATGAATATGCCATTGTGTTGTTGACGAATTTGAAGACCTAAGAAGAATTTCAACTCTCCCATCATAGACATTTGATATTCTTCACTCATCATATAGGCAAATTCATCACTATAACGTTGGTCAGTACAGCCAAAGATAATATCATCAACATATATTTGGCACACAAAAAGTTCACCATCATAAGATTTAGTAAAGAGAGTAGGGTCGAGTGAATCGAGTGAAGCCATTCTTCACGAAGAATTCCTTCAATGTATCATACCACGCCCGAGGGGCTTGCTTGAGGCCATAGAGAGCCTTATTTAGTCTCAAGACTTTGTCGAGGATTCTTTGGATCTTCAAAACCCGGTGGTTGAGCAACATATACTTCTTCCTCAAGCTTACCATTGAGGAATGCACTTTTCACATCCATTTGATATAAAGTGATATTGTGATGGTTAGCATAGGCTAGTAATATGTTGAATAGACTCAAGTCTAGCGACAGTGCAAAAGTTTCATCAAGTCGATTCCTTCAACTGCGTGTAGCCTTGAGCTACTAGTCGTGCCTTATTCCTCACCACAAGACCATTTTCATCTTGCTTGTTGCGATAGATCCACTTTGTGCCAATGATATTATGCTTGCGAGGATCCGGACGTTTGACCAGTTCCATTACATTGTTGAGCTCGAATCGATGTAATTCTTCTTGCATGGCCTGAATCCACTCGGCTCCGTAAATGCTTCATCTACCTTAGTGGGTTCTGTGATAGAGACAAAAGCATAGTGCCCACAAAAGTTAGATAAATGTGAAGCTTTTGAGCGTGTGAGAGGACCTGGCGCTTCAATGTCATCGATGATCTTGTCAACTTGTACTTCTTTTGCAACGCGAGGATGAGCTGATTGTCGCCGAGGAATTTGATTATTTTCCTCAACACCATTTTCTTCAAAGATTATCTTCAGTGCATCAGCTCGACGCTCTTCACGCATGTGAATGAATTCTTCAAGAGTTTCTTCAAGAGGGAATGACATCCTCGCTTGCCTTGAACTGATAGAATCCTCAGTGTCTTGGTTCATCTAACATGTAAGGTAGGTGCTCTCTTTGCGAGCCATTAGTTTCATCGAACCGCACATCTACAAAGGTCAACAATCTTGTGTAGAGTGATGTTGAAGACTCAGAGGTGTGCGAGTCCTTTCCGTAACCAAGCATAAAACCTTCATGTGCTTTCGGTACAAATTTAGAGTTGTGGTGAGGATCTCTAATCCAGCATTTAGCAATCAAGACTTTGAAATAACTTACATTGGGTTTCTTGTCCGTGAGGAGTTCATAGGCAGTCTTTTGAAGAATTTGTGAAGATATACTCTGTTGATGATGTGGCACGCAAAGGTCAATTGCTTCAATCCGTAAACGACTAGGCGCTTTTGTATTCATCAAGCATAGTGCGAGCCATCTCAACAAGAGTTCTGTTCTTGCGCCCACGACGCCATTTTGTCATGGAGTGTAGGGAGCAGATAACTCATGAGTAATACCAAGTTCATCAAGATAGTCATCAAGACCGGAATTCTTGAACTCGGTTCCATTGTCACTCCCGATGTGCTTGATCTTCACACCAAAGTTGGTTGAAGCCCTCGAGGAAAATCGCTTGAAGATTTCCTGCACTTGATTTTTGTAAGTAACAATGTGTACCCAAGTGTAACGAGAGTAATCATCAACAATAACAAAGCCATATAGTGATGCTTCATTAACGACAATTTGAATAATGATTGGGACCAAAGAGGTCCATGTGAAGCAATTCAAGGGGCTTAGTAGTGGTCATGATAGTCTTCATTGGATGCTTGGCCTTGGTCATTTTTCCAGCTTCACAGTTCGCATAAGTGATCCTTGAGGAATTTGACATTCTCAATGCCAATGACATGCTTCTTCTTCGCAAGCGTGCAGTAAATTCCTCATGCCCGCATGACCAAGTCGTCGATGCCATAACCAGCCTTTCTCAAGCTTTTGCAAGTAGACACACGGCTGGTTGTGGTCCCGTGGAAAAATCAACAATATACAAGTCTCCTCTCCTAAAGCCTTCAAGACTTTGGAATTGTCGCCTTCCATAATCACAACAGACCGACATTTGCCAAAGATAACAACCATATCAAGATCACAAAGCATTGAGATCGACATGAGGTTATATCCTAAAGACTCAACAAGCATGACTTTGTCCATGTGCATGTCCTTAGAGATAGCAACCTTACCAAGTCCCAATACCGACTTTTGCCTTTGTCAAGAAAGATGATATGCTTCAGATGTGACGGTGATAAGGTAGCATCCATCAATAGATTCTTGTCACCACCATGTGATTTGTACATCCACTATCGAGAACCCACTCGGTGGCTTTTGGGTTGATCATCCTGCAGATGAATTAGTACAACTTACGATCTCATATACTTCATCGGTGAAGAATATGATATCAAGTTCATCGATGAATTTCATCAACAAGATATCTGAGATAAGCATATGAGGACGTGTGAAATGAAAGTTCATTTCATCATGATTAGCTCAAGGCCCTTTCGTGCAATTTGTCGTGCCCCCAAAGAAATTCTTCAGACGTTAAGGCACGCCCGAGACCTGACCTCGCAGAAGAGATTAGTTCTTTTTCTTTACCACCCACATCTCAAGGGGTGGCAAAGAGTTCATCATTCTCATGAGCACCATATGAGAATGGTGGCATAGAGGCCAAACCATTTCGCTTTCACATAAGAGGGGTTAGGGTAAGTATATGAATAAGGTAGAAATTCTTCGAGGACTTATGAACATATTGGTTTGAAGAATAATGCACATATTCATAGCCCTTAGCTCTACCTGCGAAACAGAGTTATTAGCACGATGATAATCATATGAGGACTTTGATCCTTTTGAGGAATTTGATCCACGTGAGGAATTTGGTCCGTATGAGGACTTGGATCCATATGAAGAATTTGGTCCATATGAAGAATTTGATCTGGGGTTCCTTTTCTTCGCTGTGTGGTGTCATGAGGACATTCACTGAAGACTTTCAAGGCACTTCTTGGGAACCCAGATTTTCTTCATAGGGGAACCGTTCTCGCAGCTTAGTGCCAACATATCTAGCAAATACTTCACCATTCTGATTTTTGAACATTTTATAGTTTGAGTCGAATGACTCATCAATGTAATGAGGAAATTCACATGTAAAACCACATAAGGTAGATGGATCAATCGAGGTCCCTTTGCGGCAACTCCATGAGGTTTTGGGGTACCGCCAAAGCTTCCAAAGATGTTCCATCGGCATTTAATTTCCTCTCAAATGCGATACCCTCTTTCCTAGGGTTTACATTGAGGATCTGCTTTTAAGCACATCACAAAGAGTCTGATGCCCTTTGAGGCTTTTGTACATGCCTGTCATGTACAATTCCTTCAATCTGCATCGTCAAGGATACTAGCAATGTCCTCAGATGAGGAATTAGTGATAGCAGAGGCAGGTGAAGAATTTGTAACAGTTGAAGCATTTGAACATTCGTGTGAAGAATTAGCAGATTCACGCTCAATGCACTTTAAGCATGGAGGAACAAATTCTTCTTGAGAAGCGCTGATTTGTTGAGCAAGTAATGAATCGCGCCCTTACGAAGATCTTCATAACTCGCTCTTAGCTTCTCAAGATCTTGCTTTCTTTGAAGAAATTCATAAGAAAGTTTCTCATGATCGATAAGAGAGTGTTATGATGACCTTGAAGGTTATCAAGCTTAGACCAAGTCTCGAAGATTTTCATGGGGCTTGAGTGCGATCCATTTCTTCACCTAACATATCATCACTCTTATCTAGCATGTTTTGAACCTTTTCAAAAGCCCTTTGTTGTTTTATAGCAATCTTAGCAAGTTTAGAGTAGCTGGGCTTGAGATCCTCATCGATTCATTTTCACCGGATTCAGAGGAGGTGAAATTGAGTACCTTGGCACCTTTTGCCATGAAGCAATAGGTGGGAGCGTAGTCATCGTTTTCCTCATCAGTTTGTCGGTGGAGTCAGTTTCTTGATGTTGAAGATGGACTTGCTAACATAAGCGAGCAAGAGCCAGACTAGCCACACCAGATTCGGATTCTTCTGACTCCTCCTCTTCCTCATTTTCCTTAGATTCAGCTTGAGTCCATTTCCTTGCCAATGAATGCCCGAGCCCTTTTGGAGCTGCTCTTCTTGTGAGAAGAAGGTTTTGAGGATTTTGATGATGAAGATTTTGATGATTTCTTCTTCTTCTTCACGCCATCGTAACTGTAATCCTTGTGTTTCTTCTTTCTTAATTCCTTTTCCCAATCGAGGACAATCTTGGATATAGTGACCAGGTTTCTTGCATTTGTGGCAAAGTCTTCGCTTATAGTCACTAGATGAGGAATCACCGCTTCTTGAGGATTTTCCAAAGCGACCATGTCTTGAGAATTTCTCGAATTTCTTCACGAAGGTGCTAGCTCCTCGCCAAATTCTTCAGGATCTCCAAGGCTACTACCGTAGTCTTCACTCGTGATTCAGATTCAGCCTTGGCCTTCGTGGCACGTGTTTTTCCATAGCCGTAACCATAGAGATCTCTCTTTCAAAGAAGTGGAACTCGTGAGTATTTAGCCTTTCGAGGATATCGCCAGGATCAAGAGACTTGTAGTCACTTCGTTCTTGTATCATCGCTGCGAGTGTCAAATGAGGAATCAAGCGATCTTAGCAATTTCTTCACCACCTCATGGTCGGAGATGTCGGTGGCACCCAAAGTGCTTGAAGCTCATTTGAGATGTCAAGAGGCGATCGAAGGTTTGTTGAACATTTTCGTGATCGAGTCTTTTGAAGCGGTTGAAGAGATTCCGAAGAACATCAACTCGAGAGTCACGCTAAGTTGAAACACCTTCATTTACTTTGGACAGCCTGTCCCAGATGAGTTTGGCAGATTCCAAAGCACTCACTCTTCCATATTGACCTTTGCTCGATGGCCACATATGATATTCTTCGCTTGAGAATCGAGTTGCTTGAATCTCTTCACATCGGCATCATTCGGAGAGGGTGTGACCGAGGAAACACCTTTTGTCACAACATACCGTAGATCGTTGTCAATTGCTTCAAGATGCATTCGCATTTTGTTCTTCCAAGAGGGGTAGTCCGTCCCATCGAAGGTAGGACACCCTGCCGAGACCTTGATCATACCTGCGGTCGACATAACTAAAAACCTGTGGTTAAACCAAAATCACACGTAACAAGGGAGTACCTTGCTTTGATACCAATTGAAAGTGCGTTATATCGACTAGAGGGGGGTGAATAGGCGATTTTTATGAATTCTTCATCGAGGAATTTGTTGGTGAGGAAATTCCTTAGCGAAGAAATACTTGCGGAATAAGTACTCAAGTAAGCATAACAGATTACAAGCATAGTCATCATGATGAAATGAAGACAATTACAGAGTACGTAAAGCGTAATCACAGGATAACACAAGATGAAGACAAACAGATCAAGAAATTGAATCGAGGAAATTGAGAAAGTCTTCACCAAAGTCTTCAAACACAGATATGACAAACACTCAACACGCTTATGAGGGAATGAAAGGGTTGAGGAAATAGAACCGATTAGGTTGGTGAAGACAATGATTTGGTAGACCAGTTCCAATCATTGTCTCGGCTTGTACGTCTGGTTGAGCGGCCGAGTATTTAAACTCGAGGACACATCCCGGACACCCGATCATCGAAAGCACGCAGCTCAGGACACCAAGTCCTCACCAGATTCTCCTTGAACTAAGGTCACGCAGACCTCGTCCAATCACTCGTGGTAAGTCTTCAGCGACTTCCAAACCTTCACATACTTGGTCACCCGGCAATCCACAATTCCTCTTGGATGCTCTAGACCTTGACGCCTAACCGTCTGGAAGAAGCACAGTCTTCAAAGGTAAAAGCGTCGGATCCACGCAGGATCAATTTCTTGATGATGCTCAATCACTTTGGGTTTGTTGGGGTTTGGTTTTGGGTTTTTCCTCACTTTTGGGTTTTTCCTCACTTGATGATTTTCGCCAAAGTCCTCGGAGGATGGGTTGCTCTCAAATGACAAGTGTCAAGTTCTCTCGAGCAGCCAACCAACTAGTGGTTGTAGGCGGCTATTTATAGCCTAGGGAGCAGCCCGACATGATAAGACATAAATGCCCTTCAATGATATGACCGTTAGGTGGATAAGATATTTTGGGACAAGCCAAGAAGACAAAGAACGGTCGGAAATTTGACTCTCAAATTCCTCGGGGCTATCATGTTCCTCACGGTGTAGGCAATTCGACTGGCGAATTCCTAACTCCTCGATCGAACAAATTCCTCGGTGATCGGAAGAGCTTCGTCTACATCCTTTGAAGAAATTGACTGAATCGTATGAGATTTCCAAAAGCTTCACTCGAAGGGTTTGGTAGGTGTAGGATTTTGAGTTGAGCATCAAATGGAAATTTTCCCTTAGTATTTCCTCGACCCCCTTTAACAAAGACGGTGTTTCCTATGACTCAAGAAAGAGAAAATGAAACTACGAAAACAAAAGTCTTCACGCTTCATGTTCCTCAGGCGAATACCAAGTCTTCAGGATCACACCAATTTCTTCACTTTCAAAGTCTTCAGAAAGTCTTCAGAATATCAAAGTCTTCAGTTGAAGAACTTCATTTTTAGGGGTCGACTTTCATCAGAATATCAAAACTCCTCATAGACTTATAGACCTGTGTACACTCAAAAACGCATTAGTTACTTAACCTATAAGTCTTCAATACACCAAAATCACTAAGGGGCACTAGATGCACTTACAGTTCCAACATTTCGGCCTGTGAAAGTACTTTATATATAAGCGTAGATAAGCAAGGATACAACAAAAGAAAGTTGCTCACACCTTATTTGAACAGCCTCTTTTGCGAAAGAGATTCCTTCCCATTCGGCAAGCATGCTTGCGCATTTGATTTGTCAATTGCAAAACCTGTCACACACACACAAATAATGGATGCGTAGCACATAGAATACTAAAAACAACATAATGGAAGAAGCTAAAAAGAAAGGCTCTATGAACAACCGAGGTGAATAGGGACACAATAATACCAACCCGGCTTGAATATCTCTTAATCTTGAGGCGGCACACCCCCAAAACCATAAATCAAATATATCATGCAGCAACTTTCCTGAAGTTTCCCAGGCAATCAATGTAAAAAGGAACGATCAGTAGTATGCAGTGGAGTAGACCGAGCAAGGGAAAAACAAAATCTCTTCAAGCAAGGAGGTACCTAGGCAAAAGAAGAAATAAACATGACTGCAAGGGTAATACAAAACAATCTATGTTTGGTAGTTTTACCTCAAATCAGAGGAACACTAAGGACGTACGTTGATACAACTCATTGGATGAGTAGCATTCCCAAACTAATTGCACATTTGCACATGAGCACACAGCTCCCAGAAGCTACTGAATTTTGAATACAACAGACCGGTAGCAAAGGAACTAATTGATCAACTGTAGCCAACTGAGATTGACCTAATGGCACGAACGACAGTGCGAGGCAAGGAAAAAAATTACAGAACTGAAACACGTACCTCATAGGAGATCGGTTTTCTTGTTTGCTAGGGAGAGCACGCGGATGGAGAGCGATGCGGCCCCGATCATTCTGCAGGTTCACCTCCTAGAGCCGCATGGTCCAGACTCTAGGGACGGTGAGAAATAATAGGGGCGGCGGGAGGGGGATGCAGAAGACAACCGGGTGAGGCAGCCTCGACACGAAAAGGAGATGGGCACGCATGAAACATTCGTCCACCATCACCACTACCAGCAAGAAAAGGAAACGAAAAGCTCGCACAATATAACGGCGGCACTCTGCCTTTCCGAGCAGACGAAGAGAGAAGAAAAGGCACAAGGCAGACATCGTATACACGACCCACTTAACGCGTTTGTCGAATAATCAGCCCAGTAAACATAAGGAAACCTAGGTCAACCAGCGGAGCAGCAGCCCAGATACGGCTGTCCAGTTGTGCAGCGCAATTTGACGCAGGAAGTAACGCCTAAACGACCAGATATGTCCATACATGTGATCCGACGGCTGAGGAGCTCAACTCCCTGAGAGGGCTCGTAGGTGGCTCTGTTATACTGTTTCTCAATAAGAATTTCGGTGCACCGGAATAATGGAAACACGATTGGAATCACCTTTTTTAGGGAATCACTTTTTAAACACAGTACAAACGGAAGCGCTCATATATACGCGCATACACTCGCCTTTATGAATGCACACACGCACACTCTATCCCTATGAGCATTTTTGAGAGACTGAGCCGGCATATCAACTTAAGATTTTACGAAGTCACCGTAGTGACTCGTAGTCGATGAAAACATTTCCTTCCACCGAAAGCACATCATCGGAAATTCTGAAATAAATCCAAGATAAATGCGAACACCAGGACTTGAACCCTGATGGGCTGGGGATACCACTGTTCATCTAACTATCCAATCACACGATGCTTTGCTTTCGAGAGAATCACCTAATTCGGAAGCAACTAGTTGGCGAGCGCTCCTTCGGGAGCCTCCCAACGATCACTTGGGGGTGGGCTGAGAGTGCGCCACTTGGCGCACTCTCGTCTGCCGCCACGTGTCACACTCTGGGTGTTCCCTTTGGATTTAGTTTTTTAATTTTTCCATACGCCTTTTTGACTTTTTGGTTTTTCACCTATCTTCCTTAGCTTTTGGATCAACTTTTTTGAAAAAATATATTTTTGCGTGAAAAACAGGTTTTTTCTTTCACGAGAGGCACTGTTTTACTTTTGCCGGAGGCACGGCTATGCCTCTCGGAAACGAAAAAAAAGTATTCTCTGTTTTGTTTTTCTTCCGTCGGAGGCACGGTTGTGCTTCGCGAGAGGCACAACCGTGCCTCTTGAAAATGAAAAAAACGCGTTTTGTGTTTTTTCTTCCGTGAGAGGCACGGTTGTGCTTTCACGAGTGCCTCTCGAAAAAATGCGTTTTCTATTTTTTTTCTTTCGTCAGAGGCACGGTTTTGCTTTCGCGAGAGACACGGTTGTACTTTTGCGAGAGGCACGACCGTGCCTCTCAGAAATGAGAAAAAATACTTTTTTTTCTTCTGCGAGAAGCATGGTTTTGCTTTCGCGAGAGGCACGACCATGCCTCTTTCGGAAAATAAAAAACGTGCTCTCTGTTCGGTTTTTTCGTCCTGTTTCTTCGTGAAAAAGAAAGTTCGTCAAAACCTATCAATATGGGACCTAGCTTTGAAGATCTCTGCGCGAGGAATCCAATGATGAAAACGGTTCAAGATTTGGACGCACGGTTTAAGAGATAAAACACTCTGAATAAATGAATGTACGAAAAAAAAGGAAAAGTCCCAGGTTGCGACAGCGGCGCGCATGTAGTGCGCCACTTGTCACAACCTAAGAAGGTGAGAGTGATCTTTTGAAAGAAATACTTTTTTTGAGACGAGAAAGAAGTATTTCTTAATTAGTGATTTCGACCTAATTCGGGTTTGTACCGTGGAGTTGTTAGGGTGTGAACAGGCCGGCCCAAAGAGGCCCGAGGATAATAGCACTCGACCGATAGGGGAGGACGGCAAATACGCAACTGCAATACGACGCCGCTGGCCCACTACTGACCCCGTCGTCATCCGAAGCCGCCGCGAACGAAGCATCTTGAGGCGCGCACCTGCTGCCTCGCCCCTGACCTTCCCATGGCGCCGCCGTTCGCCGTCGCCGCAGTTTCCTCCTCATCCCCTCTCTTCTCCTCCTCATCCCGCCCCATCCTCCGCGGCCACCCGCCGCTGGGTTATATCTCCGTGCGGCCACGGCACCGCTCGGCTGTGGCCTCCGCCGCGGCGACCGAGTCCGCTGGAAAGCTCCTTCTCGAGGTACACGGGCTTACCGCCTCCGTCAAGGAGACTGGGCAGCAGATCCTAAAAGGCGTCGACCTCACCATCCGCGAGGGCGAGGTTCGTGTTGGGTTGGAAGAACTAGCGGCTCGTTTGGTGTAGTGCTTGATTGGGTCTGCAAGGGTTGGTGTGTTGACTTGTGTTGGGTTTGTCTGCGTGTGATAATAGGTTCATGCGATCATGGGGAAGAACGGCTCCGGCAAGAGCACCCTCACAAAGGTTAGGTCCTACAGCTCACCCGTCCAAATTTTTCTCGATTGTTACTATGAAAACCACTTAGAAATTGTTGCCTGCGTACATTTATGTGCCTGTTTGAGATGTCTCTGAGAAATGGAGATCAAGAGGATCGAAATGGCCAAAATCAAGAGTTCAATTTGGTTTCCCTTCCAGGATATATTAGAATCAGTATTCAATTTGTGTGCTTGCCTATTTCGATGCCATTTAAGTTACACGTGCCTTCTCTAGTATGGCAACTGTGATTGGAATCTTAGGTGTTATTTGGTTTGAGGAATCAAATATTAAAATGGTGAATGATCCATACAATCCTAGGTCACTTGGTTTAATGAATCGAATGGATT
The DNA here is from genome assembly GCA_021605145.1 of Aegilops bicornis. Taxonomy (NCBI): domain Eukaryota; kingdom Viridiplantae; phylum Streptophyta; class Magnoliopsida; order Poales; family Poaceae; genus Aegilops; species Aegilops bicornis. Next base: position 392,333,247 of record CM038672.1, read on the forward strand.
TAGCCCATCACCACCTCGTCCTTCATAAGCCAAGTACGAAATGAAGAACTGGGTCATTCAACCAAATTTGATGGATCATCTAGTGATGTATAAAACCATGATGGACGAGGTGATTTTCTTGCAAGAGTTATGCTTTTTATGTCTCTTGTTTGGATGTATGGTGCATACATGAGCCTATTTTCGTGCAACCTCTTAGGGACCAAATCCAGAAGAAATTAAGGCTAGAAAGAGCTGGGTATTCCAGTTAACAGTGAGCAATCAGAGCCCCTCCATATAAAACAGCATCCACCAATCACTTGAAGTAACACCTCTGCTAGAACATATGAACATAATAGAGCTTTTTTCGACAGTGACATACAAAGTTTGTATAACAGATCATCTTAAATTCTTACAGAGAGCGACAAAAGACTACCAAGATCTGTTATAAGAACGCATAAAGGTTCTAACCTTATCATGTGGCAAGGTTCCTTTTGGTTAACTTGTTTTCTGTTAGGACCTTGGGCTATCACTTGATTCTGCTGACCGCCATGTCCACCATCGGTTGCTCCCCTAACAGCCTAACTCCCTTCCTTCAGCAATGTTCCCTGTTGCTGCAAAGACAAAATTATTTGTAGAAAGCATCAGCAAGATGTCACAACAACTCCCCTTAAGTGACCATCTTGCTGAGAATAGGCCATAAAGACAAAAACACTGCAGTAAAGCAGATCCATTTGACCCCTTTTGGGTGAACCAGGGACTTGTTTGCAGTTCAAAGCTTCCTTCAAACTGCTCCAGGCAAACAATGCAAATGGCACCTGAACATGGTATGCTCAGTACTTGTTTTGCAGCTTGTATTTTGAAAATACTTTAATGAACCCATGCAACCAAGTTTGTTTTGGCATCATGTGAACTCCAAATTGTTAAAGGAGATGCTAGTGCTCATTTTGTTGCTAAAATAACCAACCGGATGTACCACTTATACAAGAAGTTTTGAAGTACCCTTGTAAGTTCAGGCCCAGGTTAAAAAACACAGCCAGTAAAGTATAGTCAAGCTTGTGGTCTTAAACTTGTAGGACCTGTGGAGATCAACCCCTTAAGTGTTCGATGAGCTTTCTTATGTAATGCGAGCATTGCGAATTCTGTGGGAAGTTCAGCCACCATAATTGTGCAACTTAATTCAACCCCTTGCCTTGTTTGCATCTTCAAGGTGGCTTGATTAAACCGTGCGTAATTGACCTTGTTCCTGGCTCTCATATCTGGACATTCAGTTGAGTGTTCTCTCTGTTTTTACAGGTTCTTGTTGGCCATCCACACTACAAGGTAACTGGTGGTACCATTCTCTTCAAGGGTGAGAACTTAATTGACATGGAGCCAGAGGAAAGATCTCTTGCAGGCCTCTTTATGAGCTTCCAAGCGCCTATTGAAATTCCTGGAGTGAGCAATTATGATTTTCTGCTCATGGCAATAAATGCTCGCAGAGAGAAGGATGGTCTCCCAGCTTTGGGACCTCTTGAGGTTTGAATATTATGTTATTGTATAGCCATCAATCTTTTTATACTTAGCATACTAGAGAATAATACGGTGTTGTATGTTGCTAACTAGTTTCTATGATAAGTACAAACTGACATATATTTTGCCTTATCATGCAGTTCTATTCTGTTGTATCACAAAAAGTCGAGGCCTTAAAGATGGAGCCAAAGATCCTTGACCGTAATGTAAACGAAGGATTTAGTGGTGGAGAAAGAAAGCGCAATGAGATACTGCAACTTTCTGTAAGATTACTATGGGCTATCAGACACCCTAATTTGGCTGTTACATCACTTATGTGCTACCATTGTATCACCTATTAGATATTGCAGGTTTCATGTATCAATTTTTTCGCAGATTAACAAAAATAGAAGTATTTGAGATTGCGATATTCAATACAGTATGTTGTTGAAAAATGTAAGTTGCTAACAGTTAATAAATCTGAACTAGCAAGTTTTTTAGTTCACCAAATGCTAAACCAGACCGAATGAACTTCGAAAGATTAGATGCCTTGTTTCACATATGCAAATTAGAGAGTTCAACCAGTCCATCTGATAAGAGGATCATGAATAGCAGTTCCTGTTTGATTTGCTGGACTGATTATAATGCCAATATGGGATGTTATACCACCATAATACCAGTTCATAGTTCCACAGATACTTGGTATCCAAGGATGGCCATATTGCTACAAATTAAACCATATACAGGCATAATATCTCAAAGCTGTATGGAGTTAATTTTTGAGGATCTTCAGAAAATAAATCTGCTGGCTTTACCTGCAGTCTCTTCTTTGCTGCAACGAACCACTGAGTTAAACTCTTCCATTTATTCCCCTATCCAATGAATTCATTCTAGATTTCTTTGCCAGCCTTTTTGTGTCTCCATACATTTTCAGCTCTGAACATGTTCTGTATGAAGCTTAATCTGATGCCGAGACCTATCAGTGGTGTGTATGCATTTGAGATTCATTAGGCATTTCTTTCCTTAAATGATGACCATCTTCGTGTACACTTTATTGTTTTAATTTTGTATTATATATGCATTATTCTATGCAGCATGCCAATCTCCTTGTTTTGTTGAGACTTGTTAGCTTTATGTTTGTTACAAAACATTATCAGCAAATTTTATTGCATAGGTCTAAAGCATACATTCTTTGACACAGAGAATGCTTGTTGAACATTTTTACCAGAAATCTTTATTTATCTACATCAATAAAGTTCCACTTCTGATTCATAGTTTGTGAATTAGGTTCTTGGGGCTGATTTAGCCCTCCTCGATGAAATCGATTCTGGATTAGATGTTGATGCACTTGAAGATGTAGCTCATGCAGTGAATGGGCTCTTGACTCCCCAAAACTCCGTTCTGATGATTACACATTACCAACGTCTTTTGGATCTTATTAAGCCAAGCTATGTTCACATCATGGTAAGTTCACAAGCATACTTGTTCTGTAGAGTTTAGTTACTTGATAGCGCCTTTGTGTGTTCAAATGCATCTAATTTAGGCTGTGTTTGGCATTGAATTGGATTATGATTGTCCAGATTTTCCAACCAGCTTTTGCCTATTTTTTCTGTCTGGGCAACAAAATTTTGCCTGCTTTCGTGGCTGTTTCCCGCAGCAGATTATAAAGTAAGTTAAGCAGAAAATTGTTCAACAACCACAAACTAAGCCTTAGCATTCCTCTATCTTGTTTCAAGAAAGATTTCATTTGGCCCTGGAATTGGTATTTTTCTGTTTGGTAACCAACTCTTGCCTGCTTTCATGGCTGTTTTCCCACAGCAGATTATAAAATAAGTTTAGCACAACACAGTTCAGTAACTGCAGACTGAGCCTTAAGCATTCCTCTATTTTGTTTCAAGAAAGATTCATTTGGACCCAGAATTGGCTGTTCATTTTCTGTTTTGTGCATCTTTAGAGTACCGCCAAAGAGGTGACTGAACTTGTGTGGCCTAACTTTTTATGTGTAGTGTTATTTAATCAGGTGGTGAAGACCTATGGTCTCACCAGGTTGTACACATTTGAAAGTAACTTTTTCTCAATCTAGCATTCAACCCCATGGCAGCACTTGCTGATAATCAAAATATCACTTGCACCTTTGTCAATCTTTCTTCTTTTTCCGTCCTAATCTTGTAGAATGTACGAACAGTGTTGTGAGTATTTCAACGATTTAAAATTCTTCAATAAAGGGCATGTGCTGTCACTGATAATGCTTCTGATTGGTAACTTACAGGAAAGTGGCAAGATAGTGAAGACAGGTGACAGCTCTCTAGCCAGCCACATCAACGAGGGTGGCTACAAATCAATCGCTTCTTTTGTATAGCATGAATAAGGTTTTTCTTTCGTTCACTCTTCTTTTTCCTAATTTTTTTTTTGAGAGAGACATTGTTTGCTCTTATGATGACATGAGGACCTATGCATCTTCATGGTGAAGAATGATGAAAGAACTATCTACTCCCTCCGTCCCATAATGTAAGACGTTTTTTGACACTACACTAGTGTCAAAAAACGTCTTACATTATGGGACAGAGGGAGTATATTGGTTCTGCAAAGATGGACCAGCTTCTTAGGGATTTGGCTGATTTTAGATGCTCCTTTACAGGTCAGATGCTTGAATTCCCAGCCACTAGTCTATTTGTCTGAACAAACTGGTGACTAGGCCCAGTTCTTTTTAGCTTTTGATTCTTCAGAATCAGCTTTTGGGAAACTTCCCACAGAATCAGCTTCTCTCAGAATCAGCCGTCGAGTTCTTTTCTGAGATTTTGGTCTCTGATTATGGGATGAGTTGTATGCTGAAATGTCTGTAATGTCCCTGAACTAAAACTGAGTGTTGAATTGCTAACACTTGGTTGTTTTGAACAAATTATCGTCGAATATGAGCATGAATACGATTTATGAATATTTTAGCTTGCTAAATATTACAATAAAGAAGGTTTCAAGTTGCCTTTGCTACAAAAGAAGATGCTAAATATTATTACAAATAGACTGACTAATCTCATGGTACAAGACTGGTAGCAATAGCATCACGTGTTTCGCCATGGTACCATCATCTTCTGGTGGTAGAGCGTTACGCCTGTAAATGGCAATGGGGGCTGCACATACGCATCATTGTCAAACTTGTCAAAATGCTCATCATGCAACTTGCTATCACGAATGAAGTTGTGGAGACACATGCATGCAGTGACAATCATCTTTTGGCTCTCCGGTTTGTACCGTGGTATGCCTCCAAGAATTCGCCATTTCATCTTGAGAACACCGAATGTTCTTTCAATGACATTTCGCAAAGAAGAATGACGATGGTTGAATGTCTCATGTCTACCAATGGGTGGGTGTTGTTGGAACTCTGGTACATGGTATCGTTGCCCTTTGTATGGTGCTAGATATCCAACCCTGTTTGGATATCCGGAGTCCACAAGGTAATATTTATCTATAGTAAAACATCATAAGCTATTAGAAATGTAGTATGTATCATCATGTACATAACAAAATACATACAAGAGATTACCTGTGGGAGGTTGTGGAAAATGATCATAACGAACTATAGCATCGCTCCATACACGTGTGTCATGAACAGATCCGGGCCATCAAGGAACAACAAAAGTGAACCTCATATTGAAATCACAGACTGCCATGACATTTCACTTGTAACCCCTTTCCTATTCCTGTGTTGTGGCTCCAACTCCTTAGGCACAATCACTTCAATGTGTGTTCCATCTATGGCTCCAATAGCATTTTTGAAATGAGGCCAGAACTTTGTTTTTCTTAGTATGGGGTGCGGTTCAGAGAAAGATGGATCAATAGGCCTAATGAAATCACCAGCCATGTGGTCCACACACTCCAAAACCTCATGAAATTTTTTGTTGATGACAGAACGACTATGTCCAAACCGATCTGCTACATTATCAGTGGTTTGGCACGTCCCCAAAGTCCATAAAAACTGTGCCAATGCTTCTTTCGATGATATGTTGCAAGTTGACTTAAGCCCGCATTTCTCAACCAACAATTCATGCAATGAGTAAAAAACTGACCTTCTCATTCTGAACATAGAGTAGAAAGCTTTTGCATCTTGCTCCTTCTCTGCCACCCATTGGAGGCCTGTAACAAGGTGCAACTTTCTTGGTGCATACGGCAATCTCTCACTTGGCGACCCCACTTCCATAGCACATGCAAACATGGCCAAATCCCATTCCTTATCTGATCCATCTGAAGATTCATCTGAAGTGTCCATCTGCCACATAAACATACAAAGGAGAGTTTAGCAACAACATACAAAATTACCAACAATAGTTATACATGATACAATACAATTCCAAAGCAAACAATTATGTTCTGAACAAGTGAACATTGCATTATGAGAGCAAACAACATGTTCAGGACATTACAAGTTGGAAGCAAAGGACTGGGTTCACAACATTACATGTTTCGAAGCAAATAGTTGGAAGCAAATGATACATATCGGTTCACATCATTACAAGTTCAAAGCAAATAGTTGGGTTCTACTTATTTTTGTTGAGCTCCCATGTCCTCTCTATCCATGAAGCCTTGCACTAGGTTCATGATCCTTGAATGTTACGAAAATATCACGATATTTCCTTTCCAACATAAGATGGGAAGCATAGAAATGCACATCACTCCCAGGTTTAGCACCATCTGCAATCACCATGTTCATCATGTCTCCAATCTCCTTTCTTGTTGTATCCTCTCCTAGGTTTCCCTTTCTCTTTTCTCTTGCACCAAAGAGGTCAACCATAATGCATAAGTGCATCAGTTTTAACACTTTCATTTGACCACTTCTCATTCATCCTAGGACTTGGCGAATAAGAACATGACATCTTCTTCCCAATCTTGGCACGCTTCATACGAGGTGTAGCTTCGACATCATGACTTTCACAACCTGAATCATCATCCATATTAAAGCAAGATGAACCACTTTGATATGTGGGAATTGGCACCCTAGCATGTTCATTTGTGACACAGCAAGCATCAAACACCTCTCTCATTTTGTCCTCCTCTGCTAGTGGAGCATACCGGAACTTGGCAGCTAACGGATTTGCCTGCAATCATATACCAGGACTCACGGTTAAATAATGGTAGAAGAACATCACTCACTACTTGAATGAATGACATGGCAACAAAATACCTTTATCTCAATTGCCCACCACTCATCTGTAGCTGCAATGGTCTTTGTATATTCATCTCTACCAATGCCAGTTGCTTTTTGAGTCAATGTTTTCCATACACTGTAGTCTGCTCTACATATATCCCATCTATTCTTCAGTTGGTCGGAAGAATAATTTCTCCCGGAGCGCTCATTGAACTTTCTAACCAAATTAGCTTTTCCAATGTCGGTTAAAGTGGTGCCACCACGGTTATTAGCTCGCACCTCCTCTACACATGCATCCATAAAAATGGTATGCGCTGCACTGTCCCAGTTTGCTTTAGGGGGCTTGGTTTTCTTTTGTCTCTCCATCTACAACGTCTATCATTAGCACAAAGCAGTAGCAACACAGAACCACTCACCACTAGCATTGAGCAATTGTAGTAGAAAAAAGAATTTTAAAAAATCATCTACCTACACAGTACAGAAAAGAACTCTTGTTCCTTGTACAGAGAAGAATCTAACAAATAAACTAACATCATCTACATCCATCCATCAATCAAGCAAATCATCTACGTCTATCTAGCAATCCATTGTTCCATGTACAGAAAAGAGCTACAAATCATCTACATCCATCTATCCATCCACTCTTCCATGTACAGAGAAAATACAAGAGAGAGAGGGAGAGAGAGAGAGGCTCACCGAGGCAGCGGATAGAAGACAACAGCAGCCGGCTGGATGGGCTCGTCGGGGCCGGCGGAGGACGGCGGGGAGGGCGGTCGGAGCCGGCGGGGCGGAGGACCTCAGGGGCTGGCGGGATGGGGGTCGGAGGAGGCGGCGCTGAGCACTGCTTTGGCCGGCCGGATGGGCGCGTCGGGGCGGCGCTCGTCTGCTCCGGCAGGGTTCCGATAAGGCGCGCGTCTGGGCTCGAGGGAGGAGGGGCGGCGGGTCAGGAAACCTAGCGGCGGCTGGAGGAAACAGGGCGAGAGCGAGGGGGGAATCGAGCGAGGACAGGGGAGCGAGCGGCAGATGTGTTTTCTGGGCTGCGGTCGGTCGGGCTGTGGAAGGGCATTTTGCCTGTAATTTCGTGGTGAGATAGGGGTACAGTCTGAAAACCCAAACGTTTTCATTTGCGGGAGGTCCAGAATCGCCAGAATCGACCCAAAACGCTGCTTTTCGGTTGCACTGTCGATTGTGGTCTGATTTTGACGATTCTACAGAATCAAAACGAGTTCTTTCTAGCTTTTGATTTTTCAGGCCCAGAATCTCCATAATCGGGTCAAAAGAACTGGGCCGTTGGGTTCTATATATTTCTTATGCCCGGTGAAACTGGCATGGAGCCTGGAAGTAAAACATGCTAACTTATGTGAAATTGTAGAGCTAGTGCCCATTTGGCCAGGCATATCCTTTTGGAGGTGGAGCACTGGAGTTCTGAATTGCCCTCGGCCATATTTCTCTTTCTCGTCCTGTAAGATTTGCTGGATTCCAATATTAATACATTTATACATGTAGTTATATGCGGGGCAGCATCTTGCATGCCCATACGACCAACAAAGTTGTATCTGAATTTTCTCTACAATTGGAGACAGTTTTGAATATCACTTACAGGTCGTGTGGCATCCATCATTTGGGTCGAAATTCGCGGAACTCATTTGCGAATTCCAGCACCAACATGTTTGGCTGTCCCAGATTTGGGAGTCGGAAATCATTCCACAATTCCAGACGATTGAAACGGCATGTAAACCAAATCCCGTCCAACCAGCTGTCATTTCCCAAATCCACTCGCCCCCGATGCCCGCTCATCTCGCTCCTGCTGCCATGCCGTCAAGGAACCCACTGGCCACCGCCTCTCGTCTCACCCCCAACCCCCTCTCATCTTGCTCCCGACACACCGCCGCCTAGAGAATCCACCGCCACGGCCCCGTAACACCTCTCCTCGAATCGTACTCCCTCCGGCATCAGGACCTCCATGACCGCACGCCAACGGCACCGCCGCCGGTGAGGGAGACCACGTGAAGGAGCTGCCGCTTATTAGCTGCAGGGAGTAGATCGCGCATACGGTTGTGTCCGGTCCATCGGCATCAAATGGATACCATCTTCTACCACATTTCTCTCCCCTTGTCTCGGCACCAGATCAAGGTGGGAAGAGGACGATTCCTTCTCTGAACCAGGTGCTGATGGAGAAGCTTGTGCAGGCAAGCAAGACTACCACCGATGTATTCCTCCTGAGACCATCAGGCAGTACAGAGAGATCTTGTTTCTCTCCTCCACGTGATGTTGTTGTGACCTTTGCTGTAATGCAAAGGTTTATATTTTTGAAAAAAGTGCCATGTGGATTGGCATAGTTCTGTTTAGAATCATATTGTTGCCATATGAATAGAAGAGGTACAGTGTTATATTTTGCTCATTCTACTGTCAGTTAATGATCGCAGCTCATAATGGCAGCCGAACTTGGCGTATAGTTCATTTCAGTTGGTGAATGCTAGGTGTCAACCAAACATGAAATTTGGATTTGGAATCGAGGATCAACAGAATGAAATCCTAACAGAGATTTCATTTCATTTCATTTGTATCGAATGAAATGAAATCTGGGGAGCCAAACAAGCTGTTAATGCTTCTCTGGTATCTGGTCAAGTTCCTACTGATTGCAAATGTGCAATAGGTTCTTATGTTTATTCAGGACAGGTTTGTAGGCTCTGACCCATGTGCCACTAACAGCAGGTACCTACTGGACTTGCCGTTGCATTAAGCACAGTTGCTCGGAGGAAGAATACTATTTTCTTCACTAGTTGGGTGTGGTGGACTATGCAAAAGTTTCTTAGGTGCAATCCAGGCAAATGGTCTAGACTATTATCCTTTATCCGCCAGCCACTAATGGTGAGTGGCTACTGACTTAGCCGTTCCTGTTGCAACGCATTCTTTGCTTTTCTTTCAGTGCTAATGCATCCAATAACAACCGAATCTTTCTGAGTTGCTGCCGCCTCCCTTCCTGGCCATGCAAGTTGACCTCGACTTCATTAATATGATACTTGGCGGTCGACTTTGTCATGATTACTTACAATCAAAGATGAACTACAACAACAACAACAACAACAAAGCCTTTAGTCCCAAATAAGTTGGAGTAGGCTAGAGGTAAAACCCATAAGATCTCGCAACCAACTCATGGCTCTGACACATAAATAGCAAGCTTCTATGCACCCTTGATAGCTAGCTCTTTGGTGATACTCCAATCCTTCAGGTCTCTCTTAATGAACTCTTCCCATGTCAAATTCGGTCTACCCCACCCTTTCTTGACATTCTTCGCGCGCTTTAGCCGTCCGCTATGTACTGGAGCTTCTGGAGGCCTGCGCTGAATATGCTCAAAGTATCTCAGACGATATTGGACAAACTTCTCTTCAATTGGTGCTACCCTAGCTCTATCTCGTATATCATCATTTCGGACTCGATCCTTCCTCGTGTGGCCACACATCCATCTTAATATACGCATCTCCGCCACACAAAATTGTTGAACATGTCGCCTTTTAGTCGGCCAACACTCAGCGCCATACAACATTGCGGGTCGAACCGCCGTCCTGTAGAACTTGCCTTTTAGCTTTTGTGGCACTCTCTTGTCACAGAGAATGCCAGAAGCTTCGCGCCACTTCATCCATCCGGCATTGATGGTTCATATCTTCATCAATACCCCCATCCTCCTGCAACATTGACCCCAAATACCGAAAGGTGTCCTTCTGGGGCACCACCTGGCCATCAAGGCTAACCTCCTCCTCCTCACACCTAGTAGTACTGAAACCGCATATCATGTACTCGGTTTTAGTTCTACTAAGCCTAAACCCTTGCGATTCCAATGTTTGTCTCCATAACTCTAACTTCCTATTTACCCCCGTCCGACTATCGACAACTAGCACCACATCATCCGCAAAGAGCATACACCATGGGATATCTCTTTGTATATCCCTTGTGACCTCATCCATCACCAATGCAAAAAGATAAGGGCTCAAAGCTGACCCTGATGCAGTCCTATCTTAATCGGGAAGTCATCCGTGTCAACATCACTTGTTCGAACACTTGTCACAATATTATCGTACATGTCCTTGATGAGGGTAATGTACTTTGCTGGGACTTTGTGTTTCTCCAAGGCCCACCACATGACATTCCGCGGTATCTTATCATAGGCCTTCTCCAAGTCAATGAACACCATATGCAAGTCCTTCTTTTGCTCCCTATATCTCTTCATAAGTTGTCATACCAAAAAATGGCTTCCATGGTCGACCTCCCAGGCATGAAACCAAACTGATTTTTGGTCACGCTTGTCATTCTTCTTAAGCGGTGCTCAATGACTCTCTCCCATAGCTTCATTGTATGGCTCATCAACTTAATTCCACGGTAATTAGTACAACTCTGAACATCCCCCTTGTTCTCGAAGATTGGTACTAATATACTTCGTCTCCATTCTTCCGGCATCTTGTTTGCCCGAAAAATGAGGTTGAAAAGTTCGGTTAGCCATACTATCGCTATGTCCCCAAGACCTTTCCACACCTCAATAGGGATACAATCAGGGCCCATCGCCTTGCCTCCTTTCATCTTTTTTAAAGCCTCCTTGACCTCAGACTCCTGTGTTCGCCGCACAAAACGCATGATGGTCTCATCAAAGGAGTCGTCCAGTCCAATGGTATAACTCTCATTCTCCCCATTGAACAACTTGTCGAAGTACTCCTGCCATCTATGCTTAATATCCTCGTCCTTCACCAAGAGTTGGCCTGCTCCGTCCTTGATGCATTTGACTTGGCCAATATGCCTCGTCTTCCTCTCTCGGATCTTGGCCATCTTATAGATGTCCCTTTCGCCTTCCTTTGTGCCTAACCGTTGGTAGAGGTCCTCATATGCCTGACCCCTTGCTTCACCAACAGCTTGCTTTGCAGCCTTCTTCGCCATCTTGTACTTCTCTATGTTATGCGCACTCCTATCCGGTATAGGCGTCAAGCAATATTTCTTCTCTTTAATCGCCTATACGGACATCATCATTCCACCACCAGGTATCCTTATCTTCGCTTCTCCTTCCCCTGGACACTCCAAACTCCTCCGAGGCCACCTTACGAATGCAAGTCGCCATCTTCATCCACACATTGTCCGCATCCCCTCCTTCCTCCCAAGGGCCCTCCTTAATGACCCTCTCCTTGAACGTCTGAGCTACTTCTCCCTTGAGCTTCCAACACTTCGTTCTAGCGACTTTGGCACGCTTATCCCACTGGACACGAATCCGAAAGCGGAAGTCAGCAACCACTAGCTTATGCCGAGGTACAACACTCTCTCAGGTATCACCTTACAGTCTAGGCATGCATGCCTATCTTCTCTTCTCGAGAGGATGAAATCAATCAGCTAGAGTGTTGGCCACTACTAAAAGTGACCAGATGTGATTCTCTCTTTCTAAAGAGGGTGTTAGCTACAATCATGTTGTAGGCTAGAGCAAAGCTTAAGACATCTTCTCCTTCTTGATTCCTGATGCCATAGCCAAAGCCCCCATACGCCCCTTCAAAACCTGTGTTAGATGTACCCACGTGGCCATTAAGGTCTCCTCCTATGAAGAGCTTCTCACCAATCGGTACACTCCTAACCATGTCTTCCAGGCCTTCCCAGAACTCCCTCTTGGTGTTCTCATTGTGGCCTACTTGCGGGGCATACGCGCTGATAACATTGAGAACCAAGTCCTCAACTACCAGCTTGACCAGGATAATCCGGTCCCCACGTCTCTTGACGTCTAACACTCCATAGTTGAGGCTCTTGTTGATCAAGATGCCTACGCCATTTCTGTTTGCAGCCGTCCCCGTGTACCACAACTTGAAGCCAGTATCCTCCACCTCCTTCGCATACATCCTCTCCATTTGGTTTCTTGGACGCAAAGGATATCAACACCTCTCCTCACCGTTGCATCAACTAGCTCCCGAAGCTTCCCTGTCAGAGACCCTACGTTCCAGCTACCTAAGCGAATCCTCCTAGGCTCGACTAGCTTCCTTACCCTTCGCACTCGTCGAGTCAAATGCGTAGACCCTTGCTCATTTTCCACTACATCCGGGTGCCGATGTAGCACGCCACTAAGGATGCGACGACCCGATCCTCGCTCACTTGCCACCGTATCCGGATCAAGATACGGTGCACCACCTTGGGGGGGGGGGTGACGGCCCGACCCTTGCCCATTTTCCACCACACCCGGGTTCTGATGTGGCGCGTCGCTGAGAGGGTTACGCCCCAACGAGAATCTTTTGGGTTTCATCTCCATAAGAGTGGCTGAGTTTTTAAGTTGGCTCGCCAAGCCTATCACAACCCTCCTCCTTTACCCGAGCTTGGGACCGGCTATGTTGAGACAACATAGGCAAAGTTGCAATCAAAGATGAACTCTGAATAAAAATTTAAGTCGGTGTGAAAAAAAGTTGAAATCTGGATAATTTGGGAAATTTAAGTCGGTGCGAAAAAAAAGTTGAAATCTGGATAATTTGGGAAGTCAGTCAAAATTTCCTTCTATGAAAGTAGTCAAGTGTTCTTACTTTGGTGGAGTAGAATACATTACCATGATTTGTTTTTTGTAGGGTGTGTTAGGTCTCAGTCGACTAAGATTTAATCAAGTCTCAGTCAAGTAACATGACATGCGAGAGAGAGAGAGAGAGAGAGAGAGAGAGAGAGATCTGAAAAGAAAATTTGCACGGATCTTAATGTAAGATCTCGTGGATATAGCATCCGCTGAGACTTAACGAAGTCTCAGTCGACTGAGACTTTTCAAGACTGTTTTTATACACATGGTTTGTTTTATTCATCTCTATTAGTTAAAAATAACCTAAATGTTGGGGTAGAATTCGGCAGATCCTTTGATAGGGTATCTCGGCTAAGTGAATAGATCGGAGGGGAAACAAGAGACGAATTTACCTAGATTCAGGAATCAGGCCCTCACGATAGTGTTAATCTACCCTTGCTCGTGTTTGTATTGTGCGGTGTTACAACCCAGGGGTGCCTCACCTTGTTGGTGCCCAGTAGGCCGGCCCAGGGCCCCCTAGGTCGGTTCCGTCTTGAAGAAGAAGACTCTATAAGCCTTACCATTCAAGACAAGGAAGCACGAGCCGTGGAGGACCCCCCCCCCTCCACCAACGTAGCTGGATAGGTTGCGTAACCCTAGGTGCCCTGATATGTTATATAAGAGGCCAAGCTAGTTGATAGATCAACATACAATCCTTTGGTTATATATGTACTTTGTACACCCCAATCACAATATACATAGAGCAGGGGTAGGGTTTTACCTTGTAAGGAGGGCCTAGACCTAGGTAAACTCGTCTCATGTTTCCCCTTCAACCTAATCGCCACGTCGGGATACTCTACCGATGGATCTGCTGGAATTAGCTCTCTGCACCATTTCCCTGGGCATGATTGTGCCGGGTGGCGAGGGGGCGGGGGGGTCCGGCCCCGGAAAAGGGGAAGCAATCCATGCAGTGGCGTGCGTCTTTGCCTCAGTCAGTGGCATAGAGACATGGGGGAGGTACAAAGACGTACGATGCCACATTTTCTGGACTCGACCTATGTCCCATCCATCGAGACTCACATGTCGCCTTTTGACCTTGCCCATACGCAGGGGATGGCATGGCTTTGTTGTCAGTTCCTGCTTGCCGATGATAGGTGACGAGCACACAATAGGGTGTACCCTGGAGTGTCATCAACAATTGTTGCCCCCAACTATTCCTTGCGTCATACCTTTCCCGTGGCCCTTTCCAGTGAGGTATGGGGAGCATGGCATATCCACAACAAGTGGTTAGAAGGCGAGGTCAACCGCCCCCTCCCCCCAGGACTATAAAAGGAGCAAACAAAGTTGTCTACGAGGAGGGGGGATCCCGATTGAGAACACTTAGAGCTCACTACGCCCATGTAAGCAGGAGAGCTCTCGATATACAAGAAAGAAGACACAACGCTGGAGTTAGGTGTTACATCTCGACGGTGGCTTGAACCTGGGTAAATCACGCCCATGTCTCTGAAGTGACTTGAGTGTTTTAACAGATGGATGAACAATCTAGGAGAGCTCGGTGATCTCCGATCTCAACAATTATCCATGAACAGTAGGGTGACAAGAACAACCAGAAAAATATGGATTGAATGGCGCGGTGAAAATGTGTGCCCCAAAGAGTAAAGGAGGGATGTGTTTTGATATCCATGGGTTCATCTTAGCAATGTTGAAAAGCAAGCAATGAGAATCGTTGAGAACCCAGAGTCCCTATGTGTTTGTATTCTTCATGAGAAATATTATCTGGATGGCAACCTTTTAGAGGCGAAGCTCAAGAAGGGGCTGTCCTTTACATGGCAGGGTAACATGGCTAGAGTAAATGTGCTACGTCATAGTTATATCTGGAGAGCTGGGGATGGACAAAACATTAATATACGGGAGGATGCATGGATACCAATAATAATGATGGGAAAATAATTACAGCAAGGGGAAGTCAAATTTTGTTGAAGGTCGGTGATATTACTGATCTAGCTACATGCAACTGGGATGAAGACTTGGTTAGACAAGTTTCTGGCCAGTGGATGCACAACAAGTAGTTGCTATCCCGCTTCCAACATATGATATGTCAGATTTCATTGCTTGAAACCTTACAAAGAGTGGCACCTTCTCCGTGAGATAGACATACTATGCAGAATGGAATTATAAATTTGGTGAACGCCTTTGACACGGGGCATAAATGGTACTATTCTGCTAAATTCTATTTGGAATGAAATTTGGCAATTGTTGTGCCCAACAAAAATTGAAATTTTCTTGTGGAGAACTCTGCATGGCGCCCTCCCTCAACAGCCTCCCTAATACATATGGAACATACTCCATATAAATACAAAGAAGAAGGTGTGTCTAGGGCACATCTTGTACATCTAATTGACTCAATCAAGCATACAAAGAAAAAGAAATAAAAAACTTCGCATAAGATCAATGACATAGGATTTAGATAGATGTGCAATACTTATACCACATTTAAATGCGATTTAGAAAAACTGTACGAAAAATACTAATAGGATGAGTCCGCTAAGATGATCTAATGCTCCATTTCCTAGATTCCTCCCTCATCCCCAGTGGACTTTGTTGTCGTGCGTGCGTGGAGCTGGGGCCGGTGTACATGGCCGGCACCGGCAAAAAAGGCAGATATGTTGTGCGTGGCGTTAGTAGGAGGGACTTTCCCATCTGGTGGTCAATGTCCTTCCACTCGTGCAATTCCCAACCCAACGTTTGCTTTGTCAGCGCTTGTTGACCAGCACCATCAGCCTCGATCGATTAAGAAAGAGCAGCCAGTCAGCCAACTTTGGCGAGGTCGCCATCAGACACACGATCGTTATTCGTTAGCGAGCAGTGGCGGCGCGGTTGCGTTGACGTGGCGCGCACCGGAGCGGGCTGGCGCTGCGGTGCAAATGGGGCACCATCTCGTGCTAACCCCAACCCAAAGCAGGCCGCTTGCATCTTCCATCCATGGTGTAATCATTTATTCCTATTCTTTTCCTTGCACTGGACGGTGACTCATGACACGAACCTTCCGGGCCTGGCCTGGATCCCCTCCCTATAAAATCCACACGTACGCCCGCTGCTACTCGGACACAAGTCTCGATCGACCCGTCTGCCGCGAGCATCATTGACGCGTCGATCCAGGTTAGATTGCGATCTTCCTTACTCCTTCCTTCCCTTTTTGTTCGGAAACGGAACATGATCGTGACCTGGAAAGAGTCTCTCACGACTTGTTATGTGGTGTGTTTCTCCTACGTACGACGTACGTACCAACTCATTATTTCGCGTGTTTTGTCCAGCCCACGTTTGTTTGGTAATCCCGGGCGCGCGGCATTGATGGGTTCCTTCCAGGCGCTTGCTCTGTGGGTGGTGATCACGCACCTCCTCTCCCTTGGCGGCGGCTTCGTCAGCTGCGCCAAGCCGAGCTTCTGGCCGAGCTCCGCGACGCACGACGACGCCGGCTGCCTCAGCTGGCGCGTCATGGTGGAGGCCAACAACGCGAGGGCTGGCGCACGGTGCCGGCGCCCTGCGTCGGCTACGTCAAGGCCTACATGACCCGGGGCCAGTACGGCAGGGACCTGGACAGCGTCATGGAGCAGGTGTCCGCCTACGTCGACCAGATCGCCGCCGCCGCCGACGGCCTCGACGCCTGGATCTTCGACATCGACGACACCTGCCTCTCCAACCTGCTCTACTACCAGGCCAAGCGCTTCGGGTACGTGCGTCTCCATTTCCTTGTGTGCAAGTGCAACGAGAGAACGTGTTTCAACTTTCAAGTAGAGTTAGCAGCCAGCGAATAATATATCGTGTGTTTCAGGGTGTACGATCCCATGGCCTTCAAGAAGTGGGCTAGCCAAGGGGCCTGCCCGGGGATACCTCCGGTCCTTGGGCTGTTCGCGGCGCTGCAGGACAAGGGATTCAAGGTCTTCCTTCTCTCCGGGAGGGACGAGGAGACTCTGGGCTCCTGCACGTCCCAGAATCTAGAGTCGGAGGGGTTCTCAGGGTACGAGAGGCTCATGATGAGGTACACTACCAACACCTCTTGGTGACTTAAACACACACTATTTTTGGTAATAGAGAATCAGGCAAGGTTGATTTCTGGCATAGAACATGATGGAAATGTGTTTGCAGAACTCCCGAGTACCGAGGGCAGAGCTCGTCGCTGTTCAAGTCGGCGATGAGGAAGCAGCTGGTGGACGAGGGATACAGGATCCGCGGCAATGTCGGGGATCAGTGGAGCGACCTGCAGGGCGAAAACGTCGGCGACCGCGTGTTCAAGATACCAAACCCCATGTACTTCGTCCCGTGAAAACACATGGGTCGCCGGCAGCCGGCTGCCGGTGTGCTCGCTGGCCTGCCTGCCTGATCGACTAATTCGTAGGCCGTGTAAACAACGGCCGATATGCGGCAAAACAAGCATAGTAGAACGTAAATCAAACACTCGAATTGAAGGCACATTTTCCTGTCATTAATTTTCGTGATTTTCCCTAGTTTGGTTATGAACGATAATGTAGTGATCTGGACGGTATTCAGAGTTGCCAACCTAAAGGCTAAGGGCATCCTAACACGGATACCCAACCGCCTGCAAATGTCCAAACCTGATGGTTCAAACATTTTTAGGCCTCCAACGCAGGTCACTAAATTGGTCCGGATCGATCTACACGTCCAAAATCCTGCAACCCGGCCTTAAATCGAATGGAGCTCTCGGCAGTCCAAATGTCTGCCACATCGAACTCTGACATCCGGGCCCATCAAAAAACCCTATCTGGCCGTCGGGCTTAAAAAACCTCCGAGCATTCACAACGATTGCTCACCCGCTCGGCTACCCGCATTCACGCCTTCGTGGGGACCGAGAAGCCTTCTCCGGCTTTAAAACCTAACGGGCTCCTTCGCGCAAGCACACCCCTCCTCCTCTCCCACACCTTCACCGACCACCGCACAAATCCAAGCTTGCGACGGGCAAGAAGTCGGATGCTGAGAAAACACAGACGTGGTGGCTGCCCGCGACAGCCGATAGGACCAGCCACCGCTACGCCAGGATGACAGATCTGGGGGTGGGGCGGAGCTTCAGATCTAGTTCTCAATGTCGCCCACGGTCGTCGGGTCTGTCGTCCTCCACGACTCTCCACCGTGAAGATGGAGACACTCTCATCAGACAACGAGGAGCAAAAGCCATCCTAGCTCGCCGCATCGATGGACGAGGAGTTCGCAACACAGATAGAGGAGGTGTTGCCTAGGTCATTGGTCGGCCGGGGTCTGGCACCACCGTCTTTGCCGCGCAACCGCGACATTCAGAACGTACGCTACCTCCCCGCCGTGCAACCGTGGCATCCATATCACATGTTGCATGAAGGAGGAGCCACCATTCTGCCGGGTCGCAAGTCGAGCAGCCAGTGGCGCCCGGTCCTCCCCGGCATCGTCCTAGCAGCCCCGTGCCTCCATCTTCACGGTTGCTTCAAATCTAGTTCTCGATGTCGCCCACGGTCGTCGGGTCCGTCGTCCTCCACGACTCTCCACCGTGAAGAAGGAGCTGGGGTCTGGCACCACCGTCTTTGTCGCGCAACCGCGACATTCAGAATGTACACTACCGCGTGAAGGAGTCGTTGTCCCCGCCGTGCAACCGTGGCATCCATATCAAACGTTGTGTGAAGGAGGAGCCACCGTTCTGCAGGGTCGCAAGTCGAGCAGCCAGTGGCGCCCAGTCCTCCCCGACATCGTCCAAGCAACCCCGTGCCTCCATCTTCACGGTTGCTTCAAATCTAGTTCTCGATGTCGCTCACGGAAATCGAGTCCGTCGTCCTCCACGACTCTCCACGGTGAAGATGGATACGCTCTCATCGGACAACGAGGAGCAAAAGCCATCCCAGCTCGCCGCATCGATGGACGAGGAGTTCGCAATGTAGATAGAGGAGGTGTTGCACAGGTCATTTGTCGGGGGTTGGGAGCGACATATGCCAAAGGATGGCTTATCATGGCGGGAGCGAGTAGAACGTCGCCGGTGCCTGGAAATGGGATGAGGCGTAGACACGAACGCCGGTGCACTTTACCCAGGTTCGGGGCTCTCCTAGGAGATAATACCCCTAGTCCTGCTCTGCGGGGTCTCCGCATGATCACTAAGGCACTAGTGAGTACAAATGTGCTCCTCGAGCTGTATGCTAGAGGTAGAAGAAGGCAAGGCTTGCTCCCTTCTCCCTCTATGTGTGAGTCTAGTTCTAACAGGTTGGGAACCCTTCGCATGGGTGCCCTGGGGGGTTTATATAGGCCTACCCCCAGGGGTACAATGGTAATCTGGCCGGGTGTAGGTCCCAGCTGTTAGTGTCTCTGGTCGCCACTTTTCTCCGCTTGGCCGGGGCCCGCCGCTGGTCATGTGAGCCGACAGTCAGCTCCCGCCGCTCATGGGTCTTGCCGGCTTCTTGACATCACTGTAGCCGCAATGCTAATGACGCATGCTTGGTCAGGGGAGCGTGGCTACATTCCAGCCGCCTGGTGGGAGATCACTGTAGCCACACCGGGTCTCATCTGGTTAATGGTGCACGGGCCACGAGGGAGGAGTGGGCTGCCTGCTAGCAGCCGGCCTCCCTCGGGTCCGACTGGTCAGGCTTCCGCCGTCTTCCGGGCTCTCGCTGCCTGGTAGGGCCCGCCGCCTGCAGGCCCGTGCAAAACAGACCATCGTGGGAGCAGGGCTCACTCGACAGGAGTGACATCAAGGGTGGAGTAGCAGCGGTCTTTGTGCCGTGCGGAGATCTCTGCTGTCACGGGCACCGTGGCGCGCCTTACTGGACATGGGGGTGATGGGCTACATTGTAGCCACATCCTGTCTTGTCTTTTTAATGGGGGCGCAGACTTTGAGGGCGCCGTGGGCCGCCTACTAGGAGCCGGCCTCTCTGGAGGCCGCCTGCTAGGAGTCGGATCGTCTTGGTGCCGTCTTCTGGAGCTTGGCCGCCTTCCGGCAGCCGGCCACTTGAGCCAGCCGGCCATCAGGAGGCGGTGCTTCATTCTGGATATTTGTGGGGCGCAGCCGGCCCAATGTCTTGAAAGGCTCAGGCACTCGGGTTAGGCTACCCGTGGCCCATTACTCCGACAGTAGTCCCCGAAGCTGGTGAGGCGTCGCAGCTGATAGGTCGAGAAGCCTCAACAGTTTCCTTCTTCGAGTGCTCTTGCTGAGTGCCTTGTCCGTCTCCTGACGCGCCGCCTGTCGGGAGTCGGACGTGACCAGACGGCTTCGTGTGATGATTTCGAAACGCCAAGGCGGGAACCAGGTGGCGTGCTTGCTAAGCCTCTTGGCCTGCTGCCCGCTGCAAGTACGCCACGCGGCGCCAGCCAGCCAGGCCAGCCTGCCAACCCACGCTCACGATGGGACCCGCCACTACCGGGCCTCGGCGCTCGGGCGGATCCGCTGAGGCCGAGGCGAGCGGTTGCGATTCCGAGGGGAGTTACTGCGCAGTAACTTGCGAAATAAACGCGGGGGCGTGGGGTCGTGGGCGCAGTTAATCCCATGATCCCACGCCTCGCCCCCTCGGCTTCGTAGCCCGAGGGCTATAAGTAGGAGGAGGAGGGAGAGCGGCGGAGCACCTCTCCCTTTTGCCATTTTCATCTTCTTCCTCCCCTCGTTGCTGCCGCACCTCCACGCTCCGCCGAGGCGATGCCACAGCTCACCGCCGTCAAGCTCCTTCACCCCAAGCTTCTCGCTCGATCCCGCTTGGTCTCCATGGCATGCGAGAAGGGAGGGGACTGGGATGGCTCGCTCGTCATCGACGACCATCTCTCCTTCCTCCGCGCCACACGGCGGTTGCCCGGTGAGGGTTTCGTCAAGGTGCGCGTGTCTCCGAAAGAGGAGATCTCGCCGGTGCCACAAGGAGGCGAGCGGGTCGTCTTCCGCTCGCACTTCCACCGCGGCTTCGGCCTGCCGGCGAGCGGATTCTTCCGCTCCTTCGTGGAATTCTATCATCTCCAGCCGCACCACCTGATGCCCAACACCGTGACGCTGATGTCCGCCTTCGTCTCGGCGTGCGAGGGCTACCTCGGCATCCTCCCCACCATCGAGTTGTGGGGAGCCTTCTTCTACACCAAACTGGGCACCTCCGCTAAGGAGAAGGCGGCCCAGTGTGGTGCCTTCGTCGCGGTGCACCGGCTTCGCCGAAGAACGTCTTCCCCGCCATCAAGCTATCACAGTCGGTGAAACTGTGGCAGAAATCATATTTCTACGTGGAGAACGTCGACCCGGCAATCGACTTCATCAACTTGCCGCCCTATGAAGCCGGCCCTCCAGCTGAACCTCGGGCCAACTGGGGCTACAATCCGAAGCCCGTGTCGGCCGACGCTACCGCCGCCATCAACCGGCTCCAAGTGCTGACGGAGGCGGAGGGCCTCGTGGCGTCCGACTTGCTGGTCGCCTTTGTCGAGCGCCGGGTTCTCCCGCTCCAAGACCGGCCTCATCTGATCTGTCGGATGAGCGGGCACCGTGACCTGAGCTGAATGTGCACAAGGGACATGCCGACTGCCGAGGTGGCCCGGATGGTGAATGAGATCGCCGACCTCAAGCTGTCGGAGGGGTCTTGGCGGTTTGGCAAGCGGCCATACTCCCGCGTCAACCCGCCGCCTGTTGTAAGTTCTTCAGCTCTTTGTTTTTAGTACTTGCCTTGGTCTTGAACAGTCGATCTTTTGGACGTAGATCTACATGTCTCCGGCGACGGCCGCCATCGTAGGGCCGGGTGGAGACTACCAGCCGGACCGGGAGGTAAGTGACGTGGACGACCCCGACTTGGGGGCGACCGCCTTGGAGGACGATGCTGTAGGAGGTGGTGACGGAGCGGGCGGCTCCGAAGAAGGGGGCGGCATTGAGACTTGGCCCGATGATGACGATGAGGAAGACGAGCCGCGCCCTGCACGAGGGGCCGGCAAGGCGGGCGCGGGCCCCTCCGCCGAGCCGACTGCTCGAGGCGGCACGCGTAAGCGAAAACAGGGCGTCATCTTGTTTGGCAGCGCGCCGAAGAAGGCCAAGAACCCGACCGCTGCGACCAGGCGGAAGGAGGCCGCAGTGAAGGCGGCCAAGTTTCAGAAGCTCCCGAAGGCGCCTCCCATGGTGTCGGCGTAAGTATCTTTTCTTGTGCTTTTCCTTTCTTGCTGATTCTGTCTAAGCTTCCTTGCTTTATTTTCCTTGACTTAGGGCCCCGCTCTCCCTTGAGAAGTCGACCGTCGCCTCCGTCATTGGGTCGGCCGGGACCTCCACCACCACCCGGCGAATTGATCCGGCCGCCGACCTTTGGGAGGCGCAGGAGCGAAAACGCGCGGGAGGCGCGCGAGGAGCAGGAAGCCGCCCCCCTGGAGAAGGCGGAGGCAGACAAGGCGAAGGCCACATGCTGAAGAAGTGGGCGGAGGCCGAGGCCGATGTCAAGAAGAAAGAAGCGGCTTGAAGAAGCCGCACGCCGCCAGGAGCCGCTATTTGTCGTTCCCTTGAACTCCGCGCCGCCTCCACCAGAGTTCACGGCACCGAGTGGGGGAGCCGGCGACGAGCACCCGAACATGGAGCGGGAGTGCGGCGACGTCGTCATGCCGGACGTGGCCGTGCCTCCGCTACCGCCATCTGGAGGGGCGCGAGACATGCAGCCGGCTGCCCCGCCGGCGCCACCAGCCGGAAACAAGGTGGTGACGGGCCCAACTCCTGAGGCCCTCACACCAACGCGCGGTCGTCTTGCGAAGGCGGCCTCATCGCCACGACCGCTGGAAGCCGGCGCCGCGAGCTCATCAGTCCCAGACGCCGAAGCAACCAGCGCCGTGCCCGCCGACTGGGTGCGGGGAGGCGAGACGAGAGCCTTAAACAAGGTGGTCCTAGACGTCCAGGCCAAGCTCCGAGCCGAGGCCGACGCTCTCAAGCATTGCAACAAGGCGTTCTTGGATTCGCGAGCGGCCATTCGGGTATGTTTCTTGCTTCTCCGTCTTTGATTCTTGTACTTCTCTATGGGGGTGCGCCAGTGCACCCACTGGGTGTAGCCCCCGAGTCTCGGGCCGACTGCTGAGCAGGCGGCTCGGAACTTTAATTGACAAGTTCCGAGTGCTAACATTGTCTGATATCTTCATTGTAGGATTATCATAACCTTCGCGCGACCACCTTCAACTCCAACGTCCGAGAGCTGGACCAGCGGACCGCCGACTTGTCAGAAAGCCAGAGTAAGTCTTTCTCTTCTTTCCCTACGGGGGCGCGCTGGTGCACCCGCGGGCTGTAGTCCCCGAGATTCGGGCCGACTACTGAGCAGTCGGGCCGGATCTCTCCGGAAACTGCATTTCTTCTTTGCTAATCGTTGATAACTTCTTTCTCTGCGGGCGCGCGACAGCGCACCCACGGGCTGTAGTCCCCGAGATTTGGGCCGACTGCTGTGTAGTCGGGCCGGATCTCCCCGGCAAATGTACTTCTTCCTTGCTCATTGTTGACGTCTTTTTCTTCTTCTAATTTTGCGGAGGCCAACGCCGTACTGCAGCAGTAGCTGGGCGAAGCCAACACCGCATTGCACGCCAAAGAGGTAGAGTGCAGCAAGCTGGTCGAGGAGCGTGACCGGCTGGCCACGCAACTGGCGGAGCAGGCGAAGCTTCTCCAGAAGGCTCAGAAGGAGGCGGAGGTGAAAGAGTCCAATCTCCTCGCCGAGTTCGAGACCGAACGCTCTGCCTGGGCCGACAAAGAGACGCTGCTGACTGCCGGCTTCGGTAGTATTGAAGACATGGTTGATGGTAAGCTTCTTTTTTCTTTCTTTGAGCCGTCGGCTGCTGACCAAGCCGGCTTCTAGCTTCTGACTTCTGTCTTTCTTGCTTTCTGCTCGTGCAGACTTCTTCCCTGGCCACTCTGGCGCCGCCAACCAGGCTATTGAGGTTTATCGCGAGGAACGGAGAGCGGAAGGCGCGCCTTCGGCCGGCTCACCGGATGCTGCGCCGTCTTTAGCGTGTCGGAGCCCAGGCGATCTCCGCCATTTGGCCAGACATGCCGACTCCACGCACTCCCAGTCGGACTGCCGATTGGCTGGAGGTAGCGGCCGGCCACCTTGAGGCTTGGAAGGGTTCCTCGGCCCGGGCTGGAGCACGCCGGGCCCTAGAGTTCGTCAAGGCGTGGTACCCTGGGCTAAATCTAGCCCAGTTGACCATGTTTCGGCAGGAAGCCCAGGAGGAGTTGGTGGCGGTGGACCGTGATCTTGTCAAGCGGGCGGCGGCGATTGCCGAGTACACCAACACCAGCATCTTCATCCCGGAGCTGAGTGAGAATGGTGCCAAGGCGCCACTAGATTGGTTTAGGCTAAACCCGGAGGACGACGAGGACTCGGCCGAGGTGATCGACTCCAGCGATGAGGGAGAAGGCGAGGAGGACGAGGAAAGCGGAGAAGATGCGCCAGAGGTCGGAGCGGACGACCAGCCTCAGCTTGACCGCACCTCGAGCAATGAGCCACGCTCGAGCACGCCGACTGCTGCTGGAGGCGACCAAGCGGAGACTGACCAGCTGTCCACTCCACCAACTGGCATCATTGACTCCGCCACCCAGCCGGACCCCTCTGCTGCTCCCTAGGCTGCCGACTTATCTTTATTTTTTTTGCTTTATCAGTCTCAACAAACTTTGTTAAATTCGCACAATTCCACCCGCGGGGTGTATTTCAAACTCTGTTGAATGCTGGCCAAGGGCCTTTTGACATGTAAATATTTTTGCCGAGTTCTGTCTTTTCTTTGTTTCTGCTCTTTGCCTTTTTTACTTTGCCGCCCTCCCTTGGCTGCCGTCTTGCTAGCCGAACAGCCGCTCTGCGGACTGCGCCTGGGTCAAGTACTTAGCTACTTTTGGGAGGGTAAGTACTTAGCCGACTAGAGCGTTTAGCGAGTTAAGTAGAAGCCGGCCGCCCGACTGTTTAGCAGCCGGTCGATGAGGCGGGAAGCCGGCTTGAACTATGTACGTGCTTTGGGTCCTTAGCCATTTTTCATGTGGGCACCCTTTTCTGCCTTTAACACACTACTTGTCCGGCTGCAGGAAGCACTACATAGTACAAGGCGGCGAGCCCTCGGGCCGACTGGTCGAACCCGGTGCCAAGCGGAAAATGAAATAACACATTCGTAGGCATAATACTTATCATATAGATAAAAGAGGGTAGTCCCCGAGCTCTTCTCGGGGGACCTGGAGTCTTCGTACTTAATACAAAATGTAGCATGGTACATACTGCATCAACTGTAAAATCTTCGAAGGAGATTTGCATTCCATGGCCGCTCTGTCTCCTTGTCGGAGTCGTCTCTTTTGCATGCTCTGGGCTTCTGAGCATCGATCAGGTAGTAGGAGTCGTTGCCCAAAACTTTGCTGATGATGAAGGGGCCTTCCCAAGGTGCCGAGAGCTTGTGCTAGCCGGCTGTTCGCTGGATCAGCCGGAGCACAAGGTCTCCCTCTTGGAAGGATCTTGGCTTGACCTTCCGGTTGTAGTACCGGCATAGACTCTGCTGGTAGATGGTGGACCGGCTGAGTGCCAACAGCCGGCCCTCTTCCAGCAGATCAACGCCGTCTTCTCGTGCTTCTTTGGCCTCCTCTTCGGTGTACATGGTGACTCCAGGGGAGTCAAATTCTATGTCCGTCGGGATGACAGCTTCGGCATCGTAGACGAGGAAGAAAGGCGTGAAGCCGGTTGACTTGTTCGGAGTTTTGCGCAGGCTCCAGAGGACGGCTGGCAGCTCATCGAGCCAACAGCCGGTCGAACGCTCTATAGGCTCGACCAGTCGGGGCTTGATGCTGGACAAAATGAGGCCGTTTGCTCGCTCCACTTGGCCGTTTTACTGCGGATGGGCAGCAGACGCTAAGTCTAGTCGGATGCCCTCAAGGTCGCAGTAAACGAGCCAAGGCGCTCTTGGCAAAGTTTGTGCCGTTGTCGGTGATGATCTTGTGTGGTATGCCATACCGAATGGTGATGTCGTGATGAAAGTCACAGCAGTCGGACCATTCAACTTCTTTATTGGCTTCGCTTCTATCCACTTGGTGAATTTGTCCACAGCAACAAGCAAATGAGTCATGCCGCCGCGTGCTGTCTTGAATGGTCCCACCATGTCCATCCCCCAGACGGCAAAGGGCCATGCAATGGGGATAGTCTTGAGTGCAGAAGCCGGCAGATGTGGCTTGGAGCGGAACTTCTGGCACCCTTTACACTTCTGGACCAAGTCTTTGGCATCTTCTAGAGCAGTCGGCCAGAAAAAACCATGGCGGAAAGCTTTGGCAACAAGTGATCTTGAAGCCGCGTGGTGACCACACTTGTTGGGGGAACGTAGTAATTTCAAAAAAATTCCTACGCACACGCAAGATCATGGTGATGCATAGCAACGAGAGGGGAGAGTGTTGTCCATGTACCCTCGTAGACCGAAAGCGGAAGCGTTAGCACAACGCAGTTGATGTAGTCGTACGTCTTCACGATCCGACCGATCAAGTACCGAACGCACGTCACCTCCGAGTTCAGCACACGTTCAGCTCGATGACGTCCCTCGAACTCCGATCCAGCCGAGCTTTGAGGGAGAGTTCCGTCAGCACGACGGCGTGGTGATGATGATGTTCTACCGACGCAGGACTTCACCTAAGCACCGTTACGATATTATCAAGGTGGATTATGGTGGAGGGGGCACCGCACACGGCTAAGAGATCAAGAGATCAATTGTTGTGTCTATGGGGTGCCCCTGCTCCTGTATATAAAGGAGCAAGGGAGGGAGAGGCGGCCGGCCAGGAGGAGGCGCGCCAGGAGGAGTCCTACTCCCACCGGGAGTAGGACTCCCTCCTTTCCTAGTTGGAGTAGGAGAAGGGGGAAGGAGGAGGGAGAGAGGAAGGAAAGGGGGCGCCGCCCCCCTCCTTGTCCAATTTGAACTAGAGGGGGAGGGGGCGCGCGACATGCCCTGGCCGCCCCTCCTCTTCTCCACTAAGGCCCATGTAGGCCCATTAAACCCCACGGAGGGGTTCCAGTAACCCCCGGTACTCCGGTAAAATCCCGATTTCACTCGGAACACTTCCGATATCCAAATATAGACTTCCAATATATCAATCTTTATGTCTCGACCCCTTCGAGACTCCTCGGCATGTCTGTGATCACATCCGGGACTCCGAACTATCTTCGGTACATCAAAACACATAAACTCATAATATATCTATCATCAAACTTTAAGCGTGCGGACCCTACGGGTTCGAGAACTATGTAGACATGACCGAGACACGTCTCCGGTCAATAACCAATAGCGGAACCTCGATGCTCATATTGGCTCCCACATATTCTACGAAGATCTTTATCGGTCAGACCGCATAACAACATACGTTGTTCCCTTTGTCATCGGTATGTTACTTGCCCGAGATTCGATCGTCGGTATCTCAATACCTAGTTCAATCTCGTTACCGGCAAGTATGTGTACTTGTTCTGTCATACATCATCCCGCAACTAACTCATTAGTTGCAATGCTTGCAAGGCTTATAGTGATGTGCATTACCGAGTGGGCCCAGAGATACCTCTCCGACAATCAGAGTGACAAATCCTAATCTCGAAATACGCCAACCGAACAAGTACCTTCGGAGACACCTGTAGAGCACCTTTATAATCACCCGATTCACGTTGTAACGTTTGGTAGCACACAAAGTGTTCCTCCGTAAACGGAGTTGCATAATCTCATAGTCATAGGAACATGTATAAGTCATGAAGAAAGCAATAGCAGAATACTAAACGATCGTGTGCTAAGCTAACAGAATGGGTCAAGTCAATCACATCATTCTCCTAATGGTGTGATCCCATTAATCAAATGACATCTCATGTCAATGGCTAGGAAACATAACCATCTTTAATCAACGAGCTAGTCAAGTAGAGGCATACTAGTGACACTTTGTTTTTCTATGTATTCACACAAGTATTATGTTTCCGGTTAATACAATTCTAGCATGAATAATAAATATTTATCATGATATAAGGAAATAAATAATAACTTTATTATTGCCTCTAGGGCATATTTCCTTCAGTCTCTCACTTGCACTAGAGTCAATAATCTAGATTACACAGTAATGATTCTAACACCCATGGAGCCTTGGTGCTGACCATGTTTTGCTCGTGGAAGAGGCTTAGTCAACGGGTCTGCAACATTCAGATCTGTACGTATCTTGCAAATTTCTATGTTTCCCACCTGGACTAGATCCCGGATGGAATTGAAGCGTCTCTTGATGTGCTTGGTTCTCTTGTGAAATCTGGATTTCTTTGCCAAGGCAATTGCACCAGTATTGTCACAAAAGATTTTCATTGGACCCGATGCACTAGGTATGACACCTAGATCGGATATGAACTCCTTCATCCAGACTCCTTCATTTGCTGCTTCTGAAGTAGCTATGTACTCCGCTTCACACGTAGATCCCGCCACAACACTTTGTTTAGAACTGCACCAACTGACAGCTTGCGATTTAGAATCGTCCGGATCAGTGTCAAAGCTTGCATCGACGTAACCATTTAAGACTAGCTCTTTGCCACCTCCATAAACGAGAAACATATCCTTAGTACTTTTCAGGTATTTCAGGATGTTCTTGTTGCTGTCCGATGATCCACTCTGGATTACTTTGGTACCTCCTCGCTAAACTTATAGCAAGGCACACATCAGGTCCGGTACATAGCATTGCATACATGATAGAGCCTATGGCTGAAGCATAGGGAACATCTTTCATCTTCTCTCTATCTTCTCGTAGTGGTCGGGCATTGAGTCTTACTCAACGTCACACCTTGTAACACGTGCAAGAACCCTTTCTTTGCTTGATCCATTTTGAACTTCTTCAAAACTTTGTCAAGGTATGTGCTTTGTGAAAGTCCAATTAAGCGTCTTGATCTATCTCTATAGATCTTGATGCCCAATATATAAGCAGCTTCATCGAGGTCCTTCATTGAAAAACTCTTATTCAAGTATCCCTTTATGCTATCCAGAAATTCTATATCATTTCCAATCAGCAATATGTCATCCACATATAATATCAGAAATGCTACGGAGCTCCCACTCACTTTCTTGTAAATACTGAGGCTTCCCCAAAAGTCTCATATAAAACCAAATGCTTTGATCACACTATCAAAGCGTTTATTCCAACTCCGAGAGGCTTGCACCAGTCCATAAATGGATCGCTGGAGCTTGCACACCTTGTTAGCTCCCTTTGGATCGACAAAACCTTCGGGCTGCATCATATACAACTCTTCTTTCAGAAATCCATTCAGGAATGCAATTTTGACATCCATTTGCCAAATTTTATAATCATAAAGTGCGGCAATTGCTAACATGATTCAGACAGACTTAAGCATCGCTACGGGTGAGAAAGTATCATCGTAGTCAATCCCTTGAACTTGTTGAAAACCTTTCGCAACAAGTCAAGCTTTATAGACAGTAACATTACCGTCAGTGTCAGTCTTCTTCTTGAAGATCCATTTATTCTCAATGGCTTGCCGATCATCGGGCAAGTCAACCAAAGTCCACACTTTGTTCTCACACATGTATCTCATCTCAGATTTGATGGCCTCAAGACATTTTGAGTAATCTAGGCTCACCATCGCTTCTTCATAGTTCGTAGGTTCGTCATGGTCTAGTAACATAACTTCCAGAACAGGATAACCGTACCACTTTGGTGCGGATCTTACTCTGGTTGACCTACGAGGTTCAGGAACAACTTGATCTGAAGTTTCATGATCATCATCATTAACTTCCTCACTAATTGGTGTAGGTGTCACAGGAATTGATTTCTCTGATGAACTACTTTCCAATAAGGGAGCAGGTACATTTACCTCATCAAGTTCTACTTTCCTCCCACTCACTTCTTTCGAGAGAAAATCCTTCTCTAGAAAGGATCCAAATTTAGCAACAAAACTCTTGCCTTCAGATCTATGATAGAAGGTGTACCTGATGAAGCTATGTACCTAGGGTAGGGTCATGGACCTGTCCAAGATACCCTCCCCAAGGACATCTCTAGAAGAATCACCTTTCAATCGACTCAGAAGTGTTCCACTCGACAGACTCGAAGACACTTGACCATGAAGCCAACCACTCGACAGCCAGGAGATCTAAAGTCACTCTACACGCTAACGGTCGGTCATTAAGTGGCTTTTATGGTCATCATAGCACTTTTATTTGCGGCAAGCATCGTAACGCCCAACCTTAATGTACCTTAAACCCTGCATAACTGAGGGCCGGAGGGGTCTGGCGAACTCTATATAAGCCACCCCCCTCCTCAGTGGCGCACCCCTGTAATTCATACACGCATAATCCAGTCGACCGCATCCGGGCTCCGAGACGTAGGGCTATTACTTCCTCCGAGAAGGGCCTGAACACGTAAAACTCGTGCGTATACAACTACTCCATAGCTAGGATCTTGCCTCTCCATTCCTACCCCCCTACATTACTGCCAGACTTAGAACCACGACAGTTGGCGCCCACCGTGGGGCAGGTGTCTTAGGGACTTGTTGGAGAAGTTGCAGTTTTTCCGATCCCCTTCATCATGGTTTCAGGCTGAGGTTTGGCTGAGGGCCACGAGATTCGTCTCGGCGCGCTCGTGTTCGTCGCTGACGACTCTGCTTGGCTTCAGGAGGCACCACTCGACGTCGACGCACTCCCCGTTCGCGGGGCAACGCACTTTCGCATGTGCGTTCGTGGCGTCCTCTTGCGGTAGCCGTCGACCCAGTATAGGTCGGCTCCTGTGGCGTCCTCCCTCCCTGTTGCCCGCCGGGGCAAGCGTTCCGGTCGGTCGAAGGTTCAGCGGTGGGTGAGGCACGCGGTGGCTCGCCAGTCGGCCACCCCTCAAGTCGCGGCGATCGAGCCCGATGAATCTCTCTACGGCATGTTCGACTGGCTCCGCAGAGACTGCATCCGAGTGCGACAGCAGTGATCCAGCGGTGGAAGTCCTGATGGTCGATGGACCACGCAGTCCTCCCGGCTTTCCCCGTGCTGACGGTGGCGACGACGAAGGCGCTCCGTCACATGCCCATGAAGAGTACCTCCCCGAGCCCCTCACTTCGCTGCAGAGGGAAGAACTTCGCCGCCGGAACATGGATGCACTTCACACTCCTATTGTTGGAGAAACCCCCAAGGCCCGTGCCTTGGAAGACGCGTGCTTGGCCAACTTGGCTGAGCGCACTCGACTGGAGAATCTCCAGCGAGTACTCGACGAACGAGCGCGACAACGGGTCTCAGCATCCAGTCGACGTCAGCTCTTTCAGCCACCGACTTAGGTATATCGAACTCCGATTCAAAATTTAGCAGCTGCGGCCCGTATAGCAGAGTCGATTCAGCCTTCCCAGTCCGAGGCTGGCAGAGGCTTTTTTCAGATCAGAGCATTACACCAGGCAGCAGGAGACTAGAATTCAGCTGTATCACGATCGCGAAATAGGATCCACAAATCCGTTGTTGCAGATCCTGATTCGATCGGCTCACGGCCCAAGATCGCCCCCGAGGCGTGAGGGGCGTGGAGACCGGCGAGATCAGTATAGGAACCGTGAGCAGTATGATCACCGACTCGATCGCGATGATCGACGTCGAGTGCCCACCCCTCCCCCAAGGAGTGGGTCATACGTGCCTCGACAGCAGGATGACAGACGCCCTCACAGTGCTGGGCGAAGGATTCCAGTCGACCCCAGAGAACCAGGCTTTGATGCGAGATCCATTCTCGTTCAAGGTTTGGTCGACAGAAAGAGAGCTCACCTAGGAGGTCATGACAGAGATGTACCCACCAGCAGCAGAGTGCACGTCTCAGGACCAGAGTGCTTCAGCAGAGCCATCAGGGACGCAGTGATTCCTCCCAACTTCAGGTTGGCGACTGGAGTCAGTAAGTTCACTAGTGAGTCCAAACCTGATACTTGGCTTGAGGACTACCGAGTGGCTGTTCAGATTGGCGGCGACAATGATGAAGTGGCCATGAAACACCTGCCTCTTATGTTGGAGGGCTTGGCCAGAGCATGGCTGAACGAGTTAGCACCAATGAAAGATTTACACTTGGGAAGATCTTTCCCAGTGTTTGTCGTAACATTTGAAGGGACCTGCAAGCGCCAAATAGGGGTTGATGTAATTGCAATCTTGCATGCGTAAGACAAATGAAACTTTGAGGGATTACATCCAGAGATTGATCACACCGCATCACAGTGGAGAACGTGTCGGATTACCAGCGGTTTGTGCCTTCAAGGAAGGCGTTAAGTCTGAAGAACTAAGTCTGAAATTCGGTCGAACCGGAGACATGTCTCTGATTCGAATGATGGAGATTGCCACCAAGTATGCTAATGGTGAAGAAGAGGATCGGCTCCGGAGTGGCAAGCACAAGTCAGTCGCTCATGAAACCGGAGGAGGAAATTCTAGTCGGAAGCAGAAGCGAAAAGCCGAGCCAGCTGCTCGTGGGGAAGCATTGGCCGTGACTCAAGGAAAGCTTAAGGGGAAGCCCAAAGGGCCTTGGAACCCCAAGAAAGTGAAGGATCAAGACGGAAATGATGTATTAGACTTGCCATGCCACATTCACACAAAGAAAGATGAAGAGGGTAAACTCATTTACCCAAAGCATACCAGTCGACAGTGTCGGCTCTTGATCTAGCAATTCCAGGGGAAACGGCCCAAAGATAAGGAAAAGGAGTCGGACAAAGTTGAGAACAAGGAAGATAGTGATGATGGATACCCCCAGGTCAATTCCACTTCGATGATTTTCTTGGCGTTGAAAGCAAAAGTCGATTAAAAGTTATCAACCGAGAGGTGAATATGGTCGCTCTGGCGACACCCAATTATTTGAAATGGTCTCAGACTGCCATCACATTCGACCAGTCTGACCACCCGACGAACATAGCCACCCCTGGGAGGCAAGCTTTGGTGGTCGACCCAGTTGTCGAAGGCACTCGACTGACCAAAGTTTTGAAGGATGGTGGCGTTAGTGCAGAATATCTTGTATGAGAGACATTGAAAGGGATGGGCATTCCGATGTCGAGGCTCGATTACCGGCAACATGAGTTTCCATGGAGTCATTCCTGGAAAGAAGGCCGAGTCACTCGGTCAGATTGCTTTTGATGTGGTTTTCGGGGACTCCAAGAATTTCCGCAAAGAAAAGTTGACTTTGAAGTCGTGGATTTCCAGAGTGCTTATCACGCTATTCTGGGAAGGCCAGTGTATGCACGTTTCATGGCTCGACCATGTTATGTATACCTTAAACTGAAGATGCCAGGCCCCAAAGGTGTGATCACTGTCACCGGCAATCGGAAGAAAGCGGAAGAGTGTTTTCAGAAAGGCTCAAAGATCGCCGATGCTCAGATGGCAGTGGTAGAGCTGCAGGAATACCAGAAAACTGCAGACCCGAGTGATTTGTTGCGAGCCAAGAAGCCCGCTACAGAATCAGCGTTTCAGTCATCCGGTGAGACAAAGCCAATTCACATTCACCCGACCGACCCCAATGCTGCTCCGACTCATATCTCAACAACACTCGACTCCAAATAGGAAGAAGCGCTCACCCAGTTCCTCCGTGAGAACTGGGACATCTTCACATGGAAACCTTCAGACATGCCAGATGTTCCCAAGGAACTAGCTGAGCATCATTTAAGAGTCGACGCAAAGGTAAAACCGGTCAAGGAACATCTTCGACGGTCCGCCGTACAGAAGAGAAAAGCAATCGGTGAAGAAGTGGCTTGACTCCTTGCAACGGAGTTTATCCGAGAGATTTACCACTCCGAGTGGCTCGCCAATGTTGTCATGGTCCCCAAGAAGGACAATTCACTTTGCATGTGCATTGACTTCAAACATATCAATCGGGCCTGCCCGAAAGATCATTTTCCTCTCCCCCGCATCGACCAGATAGTCGACTCAACAGCGGGATGTGAACGCCTGTCTTTTTTAGACGCCTATTCCGGTTACCATCAGATCCGTCTGTATGGACCCGACGAGATCAAAACAGCTTTCATCACTCCATTTGGGTGCTTCTGTTATGTTACCATGCCATTCGGCCTAAAGAATGCCGGAGCCACGTTTATGAGGATGATTCAGAAGTGTTTGCTCACTCGAATCAATCGGAATGTGGAAGCGTACATGGATGATATTGTGGTCAAGTCACGGAAGGGTTCCGACCTGCTGACTGACCTTGCTGAAACTTTTGCCAATCTCAGGAGGTATGATATCAAGCTTAATCCATCAAAGTGTACATTCGGAGTTCCTGGCGGAAAGTTACTCGGTTTTCTCGTTTCCGAACAAGGAATCGACGCCAACCCAGAGAAAGTTGGTACTATACTCCGAATGAAACGTCCTGTGCGTGTGCACGATGTCCAGAAGCTTACTGGTTGCTTGGCCGCTTTAAGTCAATTCATTTCCTCTTTTCCGACTGATGAAGAAGTCAGACAAGTTCGAGTGGACTCCTAAAGCTGATGCAACATTTGCAGAGCTAAAAACCCTGCTCTCCACCCAGCCGGTGCTTGCTGCCCCAATCAGCAAAGAGCCTTTGCTACTTTACATTGCAGCCACGGGACAAGTTGTCAGTACAGTACTTACGGTCGAGCGGGAAGAAGAAGGAAAAGCCTTTAAAGTTCAGCGCCCAGTATATTATGTTTCTGAAGTTTTAACTCCGTCGAAGCAAAGATATCTTCATTATCAGAAGCTTGTATATGTGATTTATATGACCACGAAGAAGGTTGCGCATTACTTCTCTGACCATTCCATTACAGTCGTCAGCGAAGCTCCATTGTCAGAGATTCTGCACAACAGGGATGCAACTGGTCGAGTGGCAAAATGGGCGATTGAACTCCTTCCCTTAGATATCAAGTTTGAGGCAAAGAAAGCCATCAAGTCCCTTGCAATAGCAGATTTAAATGCCGAGTGGATTGAACAACAACTGCCGACTCAAGTTCACCCGGAGCACTGGACCATGTTCTTTGATGGTTCCAAGATGCTGAATGGTTCCGGTGCTGGGGTAGTGTTAGTTTCCCCCCGAGGAGATAAGCTCAGATATGTTCTTCAAATTCACTTTGATTCCTCCAACAATGAAGCAGAATATGAAGCACTTTTGTATGGGTTGCGTATGGCCATTTCACTCGGCGTCCGTCGCCTCATGGTCTATGGCGACTCAGATTTGGTGGTTAATCAAGTGATGAAGGAGTGGGACATCAGAAGTCCGGCCATGATCGTTCTTGCAATGCGGTGAGAAAGCTAGAGAAGAAATTCGAGGGTTAGAGCTTCATCAATACCCATTGAAAAATCAAGCGGTGATGATTTGGCAAAAATAGGTTCCAAGAGAGAAGCCATTCCCAGCAATGTGTTTTTGGAACACATCCATACACCATCAGTTCAAGAGGATCCTTTCACCGAAGAAGCTCCGCAACCAAAAAGTGCCACAATTCCGACTGAAGTTGAGGTTCCAGCGGTGGTCGACTTGATCATGGAAGTCTTGGTCATCACTCCCGACTGGACGATGCCGTACATCGCGTACATCCTAAGGAAAGAACTCCCAGAGAATGAAGAAGAGGCTCGACAGATCGTCCGTCGATCCAAGGCCTTCTTGTGATAAAGGGACGATTATCTGAGAGAAAGCACTACTGGAGTCGGTCGGAAGTGTATAACACCAGAAGAAGGTCAAATAATTCTTGACGATATCCACTCGGGGACCTGTGGTCATCATGCGTCCTCTCGGACCATTGTGGCTAAAGCATACCGAGCGGGATTTTATTGGCCAAGAGCAAATGAAATGGCGAAAGAGATAGTCGACAAATGTGAAGGATGTCAGTTCTACTCCAATATGTCACACAAACCCGCGTCAGCCTTGAAGACCATTCCACTCGTCTGGCCCTTCGCTGTTTGGGGATTGGATATGATTGGACCACTAAGAACTAGCAGAACGGCTTCACTCACGTGCTAGTGGCAGTCGACAAGTTTACTAAATGGATTGAAGCTAAGCCTATCAAGAATCTCGATGCTTGCACTGCTATCAGTTTCATCAGGGAGTTGATATTCAGATATGGATTTCCACATAGCATCATCACTGATAATGGGTCAAACTTTGATTCCAACAAGTTCAGAGCCTTTTGCGCCTCTCAAGGCACACGAGTCGACTACGCTTCAGTCGCTCACCCCCAGTCGAATGGACAAGCGGAAAGAGCACACGGTCTAATTCTCAAAGGACTGAAACCCCGACTGATGGGCGATCTCAAGCACGCAGCAGGCGCATGGGTCGACGAACTTCCATCAGTTCTTTGGGGATTGAGGACCACCCCTAATCGGTCAACTGGACGAACTCCATTCTTTCTAGTCTATGGAGCTGAAGCAGTTCTGCTGAGTGACTTGCTTCACAATGCACCCCGAGTCGAACTCTACTCTGAAGATGAAGCAGAACAAGCCCGACAGGATGCAGTCGACCTCCTAGAATAGGAAAGAGAGATGGCCCTGATCCGATCGACTATCTATCAGCAAGACTTGCGTTGATTCCATGCCAGAAGTGTGAATTGTCGAGCCTTCCAAGAAGGAGACTTGGTCCTCCGAGTAGATCAATAGAAACCACACAAGCTCGCTCCCACTTGGGAAGGCCCCTTCATCGTCACCAGAGTTCTCCACAATGGAGCGTACTATCTTTACAATGCCGATCGCCAGAGTGATGAGCCACGAGCTTGGAATTCCGAGCTGCTCCGCCCCTTTTATACTTAAGTACTCACTCGGATGAGATGTAATAAGAAATACCTCTGTAGTTTATTTATCAAAGACAAGAGTGTTATAATTTTCCCAGTGATTGTTGTTGCTTTTGTTTACGTAAGAAACCCCCCAGTGGGTAGCTTAGCTGCGAATCCGTTTCGCCTAAGTTTGTAAAAAAAAATTCCTACCGAGTGACGAGCAAGCCTCTCACTCCAGAGGCTTAGCTGCTGATCCGTTTTGCCTAAGTACTTGAAAATCCTACCGAGTGGTGAGCCAGACTCCCACTCGGGGGCTTAGCTGCAGTCCAAGTACTCGCCTAAGTTTAAAAAATCCTACCGGGTGGTGAGCCAGCTTCCCACTCGGGGCTTAGCTTGATCCAAGTACTTGCCTAAGTTTGGAAAATCCTACCGAGTGGTGAGCCAGCCTCCCACTCGGAGGCTTAGCTGCAGATCAAGACTCGCCTAAGTTTAAAAATCCCACTGAGTGGTGAGCCACCTCCCACTCGGCTGCTTAGCTGCCGACCAGTACTCGCCTATGTTTAAAAAATCCTATCGAGTGGTGAGCCAGCCTCCCACTCGGAGGCTTAGCTGCAGTCCAGTACTCGCCTAAGTTTAAAAAATCCTACCGGGTGGTGAGCCAGCCTCCCACTCGGGGGCTTAGCTGCAGTCCAAGTACTCGCCTAAGTTTGAAAAATACTACCGAGTGGTGAGCCAGCCTCCCACTCGGAGGCGTACCTGCAGTCCAAGTCCTCGCCTATGTTTCAAAAATCCTACCGAGTGGTGAGCCAGCCTCCCACTCGGGGGCATAGCTGCAGTCCAAGTACTCGCCTAAGTTTGAAAAATCCTACCGAGTGGTGAGCGAGCCTCCCACTCGGAGGCTTAGCTGCGATCCAAGACTCGCCTAAGTTTAAAAATCCCACCGAGTGGTGAGCCAGCCTCCCACTCGGGAGGCTTAGCAGATCCAAGACTACGCCTAAGTTTAAAAAATTCTACCGAGTGGTGAGCCAGCCTCCCACTCGGAGGCTTAGCTGCAGTCCAGTACTCGCCTAAGTTTAAAAAATCCTACCGAGTGGTGAGCCAGCCTCCCACTTGGAGGCTTAGCTGCAGTCCAAGTACTCGCCTAAGTTTAAAAAATCCTACCGAGTGACGAGCAATCCTCTCACTCGGAGGCTTAGCTGCAGTCCAGTACTCGCCTAAGTTTGAGAAATCCTACCGAGTGAAGAGCAATCCTCTCACTCGGGGGCTTAGCTGCAGTCCAAGTACTCGCCTAAGTTTGAGAAATCCTACCGAGTGAAGAGCAATCCTCTCACTCGGAGGCTTAGCTGCAGTCCAAGTACTCGCCTAAGTTTGAGAAATCCTACCGAGTGAAGAGCAACCCTCTCACTCGGGGCTTAGTCTTGATCCAAGTACTCGCCTAAGTTTGAGAAATCCTACCGAGTGAAGAGCAATCCTCTCACTCGGAGGCTTAGATGCGATCCGATGCTAGCCTAAGTTCGAAAACATACCGATCCGCATAAGGGCGACGAGGTGCAGGTCGATCGCGCTACCTTCTCCTTCGAAGCTGCGCCACAAGTACAACATGCGCTCCATTCCGATCCGCAAGGACGACGAGGTGCCGGTCGACTGCTACCTTCTCCTTCGGAGCTGCGCCACAAGTACAACGTGTGCTCCATCCCGATCCGCAAGGACGATGAGGTGCATGTCGACTGCTACCTTCTCCTTCGGAGTTGCGCCACAAGTACAACGTGTGCTCCATCCCGATCCGCAAGGACGACGAGGTGCAGGTCGACTACTACCTTCTCCTGTGGAGCTACACCACAAATACAACATGTGCTCCATCCTGATCCGCAAGGACGACGAGGCGCAGGTCGACTGCAATACGTACTCCATCCCTTCCTGCAAGGGCAGTGATGCGCTTGGTCATTGAATCTTCCACCTCTGAGCTTCATCTCAAACACAAAGACTATTCCGAGTGAAGAGCAAAGTCCACTCGAAGGCAAATGCAAGCATATTCAGAAGTAAAACAAGTTCAGATAAATCTTAAAGGTTCCAAACCGCAGATCAAAGTACTCGGGCTCTCAGCCCGAAGGAGATTAACGGTTAAAAAATCCACTCGGCATTCCGATACAAATTTAAGGTGAGGCATAAAAGTTTGTTCATTCCGCGGGAGGAGGACTGGCAGGCTCGACGAACTCGTCCAGGTCGACACCATCGGCGATCCGAGTGGCAGCAGCAATGAAAGTCTCCATAAAGGATCGGAAATCGTGCTTCTTGGTGTTGGCGACCTTGATTGCTGCCAGCTTATCTTCACGCGCCTCATTACGGTGGACACGAACCAAAGATGAGCCACATCGGCACCTCACCAAGCGTAAGACTTCTTCCACTCTGCACTCGACCAGGGGATCTCGTTAAGTCAAGTCATCGAGAGACTCGAGGTCGCTCGGAGTGTTGCCCTAGCCAAAGTGTTGTGTCGATCCATGACGTAGCGACCTTGATCGAGCCAAATAGTCAACAACGCCGTCGATGCGGGATTCCGATCGGAGCAGGTTCATAGCAGTTTCGTCCTTCACGGGAGAATTGATAGGGTCCAAATTTGGTTCGATTCGCGATCTCCTCCTCGAAGTCTTGGCAAAACTCTGCATGCACAGTCCAAGGATGAGTCAATATTCGTATGCCGAGTCGACAAAGATGAACCAGTCAGAACAGGATATGTACCTTCAAGCTTGATGAATAACTTCTTGGCGAGGCTCCTCAGATAGCTTTCCAGTTCATCCCTCCTGCGAGCAATGCCTTCCATCTTCTCGTTCAGATTAACCTTATCCTTCTTCAAGCAGGTTACATCCTTGTTGGCTTCATCCAGAGCAGATTTCGTCTTCGCGTTCTCCTCCTCCAGTTTGCCGACTGAAGCCAGCTTCTGTTAAGCCAGAGCAGTTTGGTCGTCGGCCTTCTTTTGTGCAGCAGCCAGATCGTTATCCTTCTTTAACAGAGCCTGGTTCAGTTTTTTTGAAAAGAAATAACGCTCAGTTCAGAAAGAGCAGAATGAAATCCGGGTCTAAGACAAAACAGTCAACGAAGCTTCCTTACCATTGGCGTCATCTTTGGCCTTCTGCAGCTCTGACTTGGCCAACTCCAGGTCAAGGTTGAGTTGAATTCTTTGCTTTTCCAAGTCGGCAAAGCGAGCTCCAAGGTCACAAGATTTCTGCAATCGAGAGGATGGGTTATTTTACTGAGAAAAATGACAAGGACAATAAATACTAAGACTACGGTCGATCGCCGCATGATCCACCATAGTCTCGGGGACGACACCCAGTGGGTGCACTTAGCGTGCCCCCACTGGTTCAATTAACACTCGACGAGACCTTTTCGGCGCGAGTGTATATCTATATAAAAAAAAGAAGAAAGACAGCAACAAACAAGTTCTTTAGACCATAGTTGACTGCTAGCAGTCGACCATGGTCTCGGGGACTACACCCAGTGGGTGCACTTAGCGTGCCCCCACTGATTCAATTTACACTCGACATGGCCAGACCAAACCGAGTGAAGGAATTAAAATGCCAAGACTACAGTCGACTGGCCGCAGTCCACCGTAGTCTCGGGGACTACACCCAGTATGGATTTGCTCAGTGACAAGTCGAAACACCCATTGGGTGCACATATGTAAAGATCCTTGGAAAGAGAGTTTTCAGGTACCATATCCTAACAGAGCAAGCCAAGAAAACCAGTCGACGTTCTGCTAACCTGAACATTGCTTTGGAGAGCCGAGCTGGCATCATAGGCGGCCTGACTGACATCCCGCACCATCTTCATCTTCTCCATCATAATACACTGCTTGGCGTATGGCTTCCTTGGCGAAATTCACTTCGTCCTCACGGGACGTGATGGGTAGCAAAAACTGAAGGTGGATCAGCAGGAGCTTGAGCAGTCGATGAAGAAGGCGAGCACTCCACGGTAGTGCGGCGAAGGTAATGAAGCCGATTGGCATCACCGGCGTCTGAACGATCGATTCAGCTATCGGCGTCGATTGTGGCACCTTGTCTGCAGGAGTTTTCCTATTTTTCCTCGTCAAAGGCCTCTCGGGCTCTTCATCATCATTGTCGGGGAGGTCAATAATGTTGGGAGCTGTTCAAAGATCGGTCGCCAAAATTACATCACCCAATGGTATATATTACAGTTGAGTCGACCAAATAAAGGCAGAACGACATAAATCGTACCCAGATTGGAGGTGACTGCATCTTCCATTGCCTCATCCTCATCCCTGTAAGCTGAAGTCCCGGAAGTAGCAGCGCTGCTAGTTCCAAAGTTTATCTAGTCAAATCAAGGAAAAAATAAACAGCAGAGAGCGTCGAGTGAATACAAAGGGAGACACTCACACAGAAGCGACGGGGATGTCAATCTTAATCTTCGGCAACGCCTTCCGAGGCCTTTGCACTACAACTTTGGGCTGTTTTGACGCTTTTTTCAGTTGGAGCCGATGAGGACGTCCGAGGGCGCTTTGAAGACGGGCCAATCTGAGAAATCGCTTTTTCATGGGCGCTCGGCCGGTCTTGGTCGAGCTTGGATCGCTTCTCCCTGCGAGGAGGTGACTCGGCTTCTTCTTCGTCACTTGACTCATCACTTTCCTTGCTCTCCTCTCCGTCAGAATGCCAGTCGCCACTGTTGCCGCCGCTCGCCTCCCCTTCCGGGTCTTGCTCTTGCTCCCCGTTGGGCATTGAGTACATTTCGATAAGAGCCTGGCAGAAAAACAAACAGAACAAAAGTCAATCGACGGAACATAAATAGCTGCATGGTTAAAATTACAGTCGGAAACTCAGAGTTGAACCTTGTCCGGTATGTGGGACTGGTCGAGTGGAGGAATTCTCCTGGCTCCCCTAGGGTTGTCTTTGTTCCCAGTGATGCTCGTCAGCCACCCCTCCAGCGTGGCATCCTCGACCTCCTCCGGGTGGATCCAAGTGGTGTCCTCAGTGCCCGAATACATCCACATCGGATGGTCTCGAGCTTGAAGTGGTTGGATGCGTCGCCGAAGGAAGACCTCCAAGAGGTCCATACCAGTCACCCCATCACGGATAAGCTGGACAACACATTCGACCAGTACCTTAACCTGCGCCTTCTCTTCCGGGATCCCCTTCAAAGAGGAAGGCTTCCTCACTCGGTCCATGGAAAAAGGAGGGAGTCCGTCGATCGCTCAAGGCCGACTGGTCTTTGCAGTAAAACCAGGTCGACTGCCATCCACGGACCGAGTCGGGTAGGATCATAGCCGGAAAAGAACTTTTCCCTCTCGTCTGAACCCCAAGACCCCCACACATCTGAATGACTTGTGTTCTCTCGTCACTCGGATTGGCCTTTTTCACCGTCTGAGAGCGACAGGTGAAAATGTGCTTAAAAAGGCCCCAATGAGGCCGACAACCCAAGAAATTCTCGCACAAAGAGACGAAAGCAGCGAGATACATGATTGTGTTGGGTGTGAAGTGGTGGAGTTGTGCCCCAAAGAAATTCAGAAATCCCCGAAAGAAAGGGTGAGGAGGCAAGGAAAACCCACGGTCGACATGGGTGGCCAAGAGAACGCACTCACCCTCCCGAGGCTGCGATTCGGACTCCTTCCTCGGAAGCCGCACCGATCCGTGGGGGATCATTCCTCCATTGGCCAGGTCGTCGAGGTCTTCTTGACGAATCTTCAAGCGGATCCAGTCGCCCTGGATCCAGCCCTGCGGCAGGCCGGCCCTCGATGAAGATCTGCCCCGACTGGTCGTCTTTCCCTTCGCCTTCGCCGTCGCTTTCTTTGCCCGCTCCAGGGCCACCGTCTTCTCTTTCCCCATCGTCGCCGGTGAGACGCGCACGGGGCAGCAGCACTGGGACGAAAGCGAGCGCGGCGGATAAGTCCAAGGAAGAGAGGAGGAAATGAGAACGCACTGTTCGAAAACCCCGGTCCGGCACCTTATATGAGGTTACTTCCGAGTGGCTGACTTGTAGGCCAGGCGATCTGTCAAATCCACTTAGCGATCGGCCTTGTACAAGGCGATACGTGGCGAAAAAGGTGGCACGGAGATCGAGGCATCCCTTCCTTATCCCATCCGATTACTGCGGCCTCCTCCGCCCCGTGCGCTTCCCGAAATTCGAATCCCGCGAAATCCACGAGCTGCAGAACAACTTGTCAGACGGAAGATCTCCTCCACTCTGTCACTCGGAGCTCTTCAAGTAAAGAAACTCACTCGACGAATACAAAGAATTGATCAAGGCGACTGAAAAAGAAGTTGGTACCGTCACCTAGATTCATTGATCCAGAGCAAGGTATACTCATAGCACAAAAAATGGGTCGGAAGTGTGTTCAACTCCTTCCCCACTCAAACCTCGATCCATTCGGGGGCTAATGATGAAGCTATGTACCTAGGGTAGGGTCATGGACCTGTCCAAGA
The DNA here is from genome assembly GCA_021605145.1 of Aegilops bicornis. NCBI lineage: Eukaryota > Viridiplantae > Streptophyta > Magnoliopsida > Poales > Poaceae > Aegilops > Aegilops bicornis. Next base: position 392,376,384 of record CM038672.1, read on the forward strand.
TACCCTCCCCAAGGACATCTCTAGAAGAATCACCTTTCAATCGACTCAGAAGTGTTCCACTCGACAGACTCGAAGACACTCGACCATGAAGCCAACCACTCGACAACCAGGAGATCTATAGTCACTCCGCATGCTAACGGTCGATCATTAAGTAGCTTTTATGGTCATCATAGCACTTTATTTGCAGCGTTACTGGTAATGCCCGACCTTAATATACCTTAAACCCTGCATAACTGAGGGCCGGAGGGGTTTGGCGAACTCTATATAAGCCACCCCCTCCTCAGTGTCGAGGATTCACACCCATGTAATTCATACACGCATAATCCAGTCGACCGCCTCCGGGCTCCGAGACGTAGGGCTATTACTTCCTCCGAGAAGGGCCTGAACTCGTAAAACTCGTGCGTATACAACTACTCCATAGCTAGGATCTTGCCTCTCCATTCCTACCCCCCTACATTACTGTCAGACTTAGAACCATGACAGTACCCAATAGTTTCCTTTGGGTATCCTATGAAGACACATTTCTCCGATTTGGGTTCGAGCTTATCAGGTTGAAGCTTTTTCACATAAGCATTGCAGCCCCAAACTTTAAGAAACGACAACTTTGGTTTCTTGCCAAACCACAGTTCATAAGGCGTTGTCTCAACGGATTTCGATGGTGCCCTATTTAACGTGAATGCAGCCATCTCTAAAGCATAACCCCAAAACGATAGCGAGAAATCAGTAAGAGACATCATAGATCGCACCATATCTAGTAAAGTACAATTACGATGTTCGGACATACCATTACGCTGTGGTGTTCCGGGTGACGTGAGTTGCGAAACTATTTCGCATTGTTACGATGATTTTCAACTTCACTCTGAAATTCCTTGAACTTTTCAAATGTTTCAGACTTATGTTTCATTAAGTAGATATACCCATATCTGCTTAAATCATCTGTGAAGGTGAGAAAATAACGATACCCGCCGCGAGCCTCAACATTCATCGGTCCACATACATCTGTATGTATGATTTCCAACAAATCTGTTGCTCGCTCCATAGTTCCGGAGAATAGTGTTTTAGTCATCTTGCCCATCAGGCACGGTTCGCAAGTACCAAGTGATTCATAATCAAGTGGTTCCAAAAGTCCATCAGTATGGAGTTTCTTCATGCGCTTTACACCAATATGACCTAAACGGCGGTGCCACAAATAAGTTGCACTATCATTATCAACTCTGCATCTTTTGGCTTCAATATTATGAATATGTGTATCACTACTATCGAGATTCAACAAAAATAGACCACTCTTCAAGGGTGCATGACCATAAAAGGTATTACTCATATAAAAAGAACAACCATTATTCTCTGATTTAAATGAATAGCCGTCTCGCATCAAACAAGATCCAAATATAATATTCATGCTCAACGCTGGCACTAAATAAAAATTATTTAGGTCTAAAACTAATCCCGAAGGTAGATTTAGAGGTAGCGTGCCAACCGCGATCACATCGACTTTGGAACCATTTCCCACACGCATCGTCACCTCGTCCTTAGCCAATCTTCGCTTAATCTGTAGTCCCTGTTTCGAGTTGCAAATATTAGCAACAGAACTAGTATCAAATACCCAGGTGCTACTGTGAGCATTAGTAAGGTACACATCAGTAACATGTATATCACATATACCTTTGTTCACCTTGCCATCCTTCTTATCCGCCAAATACTTGGGGCAGCTCCGCTTCCAGTGACCAGTCCCTTTGCAGTAGAAGCACTCAGTCTCAGGCTTAGGTTCAGACTTGGGCTTCTTCACTTGAGCAGCAACTTGCTTGCCGTTCTTATTGAAGTTCCCCTTCTTCCCTTTACTCTTTTTCTTGAAACTGGTGGTCTTGTTGACCATCAACACTTGATGCTCCTTCTTGATTTCTACCTTCGCAGCCTATAGAATTGCGAAGAGCTCGGGAATCGTCTTATCCATCCCTTGCATGTTATAGTTCATCACGAAGCTCTTGTAGCTTGGTGGCAGTGATTGAAGAATTCTATCAATGACGCTATCATCCGGAAGATTAACTCCATTGAATCAAGTGATTGTTATACCCGGACATTACGAGTATTTGCTCACCGACGAGAACTATTCTCTTCCATCTTACAGTGTAGAACTTATTGGAGACTTCATATCTCTCAATCCGGGCATTTGCTTGAAATATTAACTTCAACTCCTGGAACATCTCATATGCTCCATGACGTTCAAAACGTCGTTGAAGTCCCGGTTCTAAGTCGTAAAGCATGGCACACTGAACTATCGAGTAGTCATCAGCTTTTCTCCACCAGACGTTCATAACATCTGGTGTTGCTCCTGCAGCAAGTCTGGCACCTAGGGGTGCTTCCAGGACATAATTCTTCTGTGCAGCAATGAGGATAATCCTCAAGTTACGGACCCAGTCCGTGTAATTGCTACCATCATCTTTCAACTTTGCTTTCTCAAGGCAGCATTAAAATTCAACGGAACAACAACACGGGCCATCTATCTACAATCAATATAGACAAGCAAAATACTATCAGGTACTAAGTTCATGATAAATTCAAGTTCAATTAATCATATTACTTAAGAACTCCCACTTAGATAGACATCCCTCTAATCCTCTACGTGATCACGTGATCCAAATCAACTAAACCATGTCCGATCTCACGTGAGATGGAGTAGTTATAATGGTGAACATCACTATGTTGATCATATCTACTATATGGTTCACGCTCGACCTTTCGGTCTTAGTGTTCCGAGGCCATATCTGCATATGCTAGGCTCGTCAAGTTTAACCTGAGTATTTCGCGTGTGCAATTGTTTTGCACCCGTTGTATTTAAACGTAGAGCCTATCACACCCGATCATCACGTGGTGTGCCGTGGTTTTGTCACGTCAGATGTCCTAGAGAAAGGACTTAGTCGTGGAGCCATCGCTACGGGTTAGCTTAAAGGGGTTAAAGCGGACGAGGGACCCAAGAGAGTTTATACTGGTTCGGCCCCTTGCGGTGAAGGTAAAAGCCTACGATCCAGTTGTTGTGGGATTGCTTGGGTTTCGATGACCAGGGAGAAAATATGCTTTGCCTGAGTCTCGAGTTGTTGTCTGTTGTCCTAAACCACCGCTGGGTCGTCCCCTTATATACACGGGTTGACGCCCATCGGTTTACAGAATCCCGAGGCCGGCTCATAAACGTGTCCGGCTCGGTCACTGCTCTTTCTATCTTACGACACAAGTTTACATATCAATGCCGATTTACGTCTACAGGCCTTAAACCGGCTTTGGGCCCTGGGCCTTCATAAAGCGTCACCGTCTGTCTTCATGGGCTTCAGATATAGTGAACTATTATGGGGTTAACCCGGCCTCTCCTGGCCGGTTTACGCCCAGCTGTAATATCCCCAACATTAGGCCCCAGATTGATTTGAATTGGTTCATGTCAATCCTCAATACTTAAGAAACTTTCTTCTTCAACATCTTCACGTAATCTTGTAAACCGTTGTGATGTCACCTTCCAGGACCATGGTAAACCGCCATGACATCATCTGTTATTTAAAACTGCGAATAACCCACCTTCATTAATGGGTCTCCAACGATCGAGGCAACAGAGCTGTCACATACCCCATTTTTCTTGCTCCTCGATTCTCGCGCCTGCCTTTTATCCATTCAACTTATAAATAAGGCGAGGGGTCCCTTTCACTTTTCCCCTCGTGCCTCTTCATGTCGTCTTCTTCCTCGCGCCGACCGACCTTTGAGCTCTGCCGCCGCCGTCGTCCTTCGCCTCTGCCTCAACGACGGCCGCTGCATCAACCTGACTGTGCTAGAAAAACGCGACGATCTTCCGCTGCTTCCTCAGCACCGGTACGTCCCTCCTTTTCTCACTCCAGATCCACCATTAGGGTCCGGTGTTCTTCATAGTTCTTCAAAGTTCTTGAATATGTTCTTCCTTGTTTATCTTCAGTAGTATCAATGGCTAGTTAGATCTGCTTTTTCCAATGCCCTTGTACTTTAAACTCCTGCTTCCTTGTTAGAACATCTGCCTCATATAAAAACTCATCTGAACTTGGTGAACTCTTAACACATTGGAATTTAGGTCAGAATATATTTTGTTTTTCCAACGCACGGTAGATCTAAAATTACCACACCAAGATGTGAAGCTTGTTTTTCCTTCACTTACGCACCTTTTAGACATATACCTTTAATACCAGATTAGGCGGTTTAACTTCATAGAAAAATGATGACCCAGTAGATACCATTAGCCCCCTGTTGAACCGCCAATGCATTCATCATTGTACTGTCTCCATTGTCAGACTCCGGTTTACAAATAACCAACTCCGGTTTAACAATATGCTTACATCCTTATACCGCCTTATAGTTGTCCACTGTAAATCTTAGACCAACAATAATCATGTTTCAGATTTTCATTACCATGGCCAAGCAAGTCTATGGATGCAATTGGGCTCCTTCTCGTGTAACCAAAGATCAGTTAAACAACTGTGTTACAACGGGCGCTTTAGCCAAGAAAGATGTCATCCACTTGAGGGTCCCTGGCCCGGAAAATCCTCCTACACCCAAGGACGGAGAGGTAGTCGTGTTTGCTGATCACCTGGGTCGAGGTTTCAACCATCCCGGTTCAAAAAATTTCCGAGATGTACTGGCCAGTTTTCAGCTGCACCCTCAAGACATTGGTCCAAATTCTGTGACCAACATCTGCCACTTCCAAGTCTTCTGTGAGGCTTATCTACAAGAGGAACCTACATTCGAACTGTTTAGGGATTTCTTTCACTTAAACCCTCGCACATAGTTCACGGATGGACCCAATACGGAATTGGGTGGAATGGCAGTTCAGAAAAGGAAAGAGGTTACTTTCCCTCATCCCAAGCTCCACAGTCACCCCAAAGAGTGGAACCAAACTTGGTTTTACTACAAAGATACATCTCCAACCGATGAGAACCCCTTGCCGGGTTACCGCCCTCATCGCCTTAGTAATACACATCCTTTTCCTCAGAGGTTGACTGCAAAAGAAAGGGCCAACTATGCCCCTCAACTATCAAAGCTTAGAGCCTTCATGGCGAACGGTTTGACAGGAGTTGACCTTGCCCGTTGTTGGATAAGCTAGAGTATTCTGCCCTTAAGCCGGCGCTCCGATTTGATGTGTGAGTAGACAGGTAGTTTGAAGGATGCTCAACGACACATTCATATTCAGCTTACAGATGCAGAAGTTACTGAGGCTGTAAAGAAGATGCTGAATGAACCGGAGGCTGTTTGTGGCCAGACCGGACTACTCCCTTTTTGCACCTTCAACAAACCGACAGCTGTAAGAATCATATAACTCCTTTTTTTATCTTAAGTTGCTTCTGTCAAAATATTCTGTGAAAGTTTGACTATTTTTTGATAGGGTAATGATCCGTTTTGGAACAAGAAACCACAAGACAAACCAGGAAAGCCGCAAGACAAAACGGCCAAGCCACTTCGCCCAAAGACCAAGGTTGTTAAGAAACCTGCCAAGAAAAGGACCACTGCATCCTCCAAGCTAAATGCCGATGACGATGTGGGTAACCCGGAATCAGAGGTAGAACTTGACTCTCTTGGTTCGTTTTTCATACACCTCATTGGCAATGATTATTATCAGGATGACGCTGAAGGCAGTCACGCTGATGATGTAGAGGTAATCATTGTTTCCTCCGATTCAGATCCTCTGCCAACATCAAAAATCCATCGAGCAAACCGGAAAGTAAAATTTTCTCACCCCCTTGCTTACTTGGACCCAAACTATCTTTTTGAAGCCTTGTGACACGAGGCTCCCTGCACAACCCGGCACAGCGGCCAGGTAGTTACCTCCGCCGGTTTATCGAACACTCCGGTTCGGAAACGCCGATCAGAGGTCTCTTATCCCCTTGACACTTCATGCCCCAAAGCGGGTTGTTTTCGCCAGCCTCTTAACCCGTCTGATTCAAATTATCAGGGTACTTCTCACTCATCTTCTGGCGAGTCATCGACCACAAAACTTCCACCCCTCAAAACAGTTCTTGGGTGAGCTATATACTTGTTTTTATCCTTGATGTGTTATTTTTATATACTGTACTGATCCTCATGTTTATTTTTCTCAGTGCCAAGCCCAGACCCAGCAAGAAGGCTCGTTTGAATAAACCAGCTGATGATAACGTGGCTATTGAACCGGAAAAAACTCCAGATCCTGAAGAGACCCATGTTGACGCCATGCTTAATGACCCACCGCCTTAAGATCATGACTTTGTTGCTGAGCAGGTAGAAGTTGACACCACAAGCCATGTTGATCAGCCAACCAGCCCTATTCGAAGTAATGACAAACCGGTCAGTCCAGTTAAAGATACTGACAAACCGCCAACCCCAGTAACGGCTGCTGATGACAAAGATGATGACATTATGATTACTGGCACTGGCCACACCACTCCTGGCAATCCTGTCGCTTTGTCAAAGCATACTGCCAAGGACGAGCTCTCTGCTATTGGCAAAGGCAAATGGAACGCTGATTTGTCAAATTATGCCCATATCAATGCTCAAGACCTTCACTCCAGCTTCTTGAACCGTCTGTACACCAGCCATGACTACGAAGCCGGTTTGGTAAATTTGATGAAAGAGCGGTATGAGGTAATTAATACTCAACTCTGCTTAACTGTCTCTCTTGTGAATTCTAAATATCAACTCCAGTAGCCCCCAAGTGACGGTTTATGATATCAATCCAAACCGGGACTTTTAGTAACAATCGTTATATTTGCAACAGTTCATCTTTTTTCACTAGTATAGTCCCCAAGGGCCGGTTTAACTTGATAAGATGAACCGGGACTGTAGAAGAATTCCCATATCAGCAATTATGAGCAAACACACATTAGCCCCCAAGTGCCAAGATTAATACTTGTATTGTGCTTGGGACTTGTAGAAATTTCTGATAAAGAGCAAATATGCATTAGCCCCCAAGTATCGAGGGCATACCTTGTTATGTGCTTGGTACTTCAAATATGTACTGTCAACTCATTATATATCTGTCTCTTTATAGGCTGAGCTGAGTAAGAAGGAAAGCCAAACCGCCGATCTGCAAGAGAACCTCAAATCCCAGCAAGCCGAAACCTCCAAAGCCAAGGAAGAGTTGACCAGCGCTCTAAGCGCTATGGAGAAACTGAAAGAGACTTTCAACAAGGAGCGGGCGAATTGGGAGACAGAAAAATCCGCTTTGCGAAAAAGGGCCGAAGACGTAGAAGCAGCTCTTAAACCGGTGGTTGATGAACTGACCGGTGTGAAGCGGCAGATTCATGCCATAACTGCTGCTGTGTTCGGTAAACATCTTTTCCTTATACTTTCAACATGTCTTCCCATGTGTTGTCGGTTTACTGATGTGTACAATGGTGCAGGAATTCGCATTAGCCATCTGGGCTCTGATGTACAGAAGAAACTGAAGGCTGCCTACACTCTGATAGATCAGTTGTACACCGGCGCGCAGCGAATCATCTATACCGCTTCACACAATAAGCCTCCTCCCACCTTGATCAAGGAAACCTTAGAAAGGTTATCTATGCTTCCTTCCCGGGTAGAAGAGCTAAAAAAGTCTACCGCAAGAGCGGACGCTCTGACCACACTAACCCGGGCAAAAGCATGGGTACCTGACTTTGATCCAGTGGAAGCGGCCCAAGGCTATCCCAGCTTGAAAGAAGACAAAACAGAATTTGGCAATGATGACCTCCGAACCATAAACCGGGAAGTACGTCCATTGGCTTGTCAACTGGCTGAAGAGGCGGATCTCTCGTACTACCAGGCGAGTTATGATGACAAGAACAGATGGGTTGCTGCACCAATTCCGGAAGCGCAAAATCTTATCCCACCAATCCGTAAGCACACTTATGCCCCTGACATTGAACCGTCCATGTTTATAAGCGATGAAGCTATATTCCAAGCCCTAACTGGGATCGACTGGGCAACTGTTGACTTCCGACCCTTTGGGTAGAGAGGAGGGAGTTGAACCGGTGCGAGATGATCCACAGCCGTCAGGCCAAGCTGGTGACGAATCATGATCCGGAGGCTGGTTTAGTCTTCTACATGCTGCAACACGTATTTGAGAAAACAATTATCCTTTTGGGCATTGAAACGCCTTGTAATAGGCTAGCTAAAACACTTGGTCTATTATGCCTTCGTGCATATTTATCTGCGACTGATGCTTGCTAATCTGCCATGCTTAAGATATGATGTTCATAATCCATAGCCATTTATTCAAGCTATCCCTGCAGATAAGAAGCTTAAAGCGCCCTGGCGGTTTATAACCGGGCGGGTCACAATACCCAAATATATATATGACCAACCAAGGTTTGTAAAAGATAACCAAATACGGAAATATATGATACCTGTGACCTTCAGGCATAATGTTGGCTGACCAACTTTGTAGTGAGGGCCATAACCCTACTCCGGAGTATAAGTAACTCTTGTTATATGATGCCGGTTTACAATAGAACCGTTCCGAGTTGTGATAAACACCGGCTTATTTCATACTGGTGACTTTGAGTCAAAACTAGACCGGGCTGATAGTTTCCGGATTATAACTTGATCATATACTGAAAACTTGTAGTTGACAGCCTAACCGGGTTGATGAACACCGGCTTGAAAACATCACAAATCTTGTCAATAGAAAGAAAAAACTTAACAAAAGGCAAATAAAAACCGTTGTAGTCGAGGCTTTTCATGGGCTGCCAGGCCACTGAGTTAAACCGTTTCACAAAGCCTTTTAAGATGGTCCTCAATCCTTAACCAATCATCATTTTAACTTGACAAGTTCAGGGTCTTTATTTTAGAGTAACTTGTCAAAGTTCAAAGGGTCATACCAGGTTTACCTGGGCGGAGTGACTTACTTATATAGGTAGGTTAACCCGGGGTTTTAGGTGTATACACCAGGCTTCCAAGCCATGGCTTGATAGCCTATTACAAGTGTAGATTCTTTGTTCATTTTGATAGAAAAGAATCCCCAAGTAACATTTTGAGCTGTGCTCAGTGGGTGCCCATGTTTGAGTTGTTGTTTTATAGCACTCTCTTTGGCCCCGGATCGATTTGGCTTTGAGCCGATCAAGAGGTGTGACTATGGTTTGGATATGACCAAGCCCCCAAGTGATGTTGTGGCATTGCGCCGATCAAAATGTGTAGCTATGGTTCGGATACGACCAAGCCCCCAAGTGATGTAATATAAAGCTTTGAGAAGCTGAATCAAGGGGTAAACCGGACGCCGCTTTATAAACAGAAGCTCCATGTAACCACACATGATATAAGAAAAACAACAGATACCCCGCTTTAGCTGAGGTTCCGGTTTATTATACTTATCATAATATATACATTGTCATAATATGTACAGAAACAGAGCCTATGTCTCAAGTATAGTAGGGCCGAAGATGAGCAATATTCCACGGCCGGTTGGTCTCTTCTCCGATTTACATGAGTCTTTGCGCTCTCGAACATCGATCAGGTAGTATGACCGTTGTGCAGATTCTTGCTGACCACAAAGGGTCCTTCCCAAGGAGGGGATAGCTTGTGCATATCCGTCTGATCCTGGATGAGTCGAAGCACCAAATCGCCTTCTTGAAAGGTTCTGGTTCTAACCAGGCGGCTATGATAACGACGCAGGTCTTGCTGATAAATCGCCGAATGGGCTGCTGCCATGTCACGCTCCTCATCTAATAGGTCAAGAGCTTCCTGCCATGCCTTCTCGTTGTCAGCTTCAACATATGCCACTACATGGGGTGAGTCATGACGGATGTCACTAGGAAGAACCACTTCCGCTCCATAAACCATGAAGAACGGTGTGTACCCTGTCGATCTGTTGGGTGTGGTATTGATGCTCCATAACATAGAAGGTAACAACTCAACCCAACAACCCGGCGTCCGTTGCAAAGGAACCATAAGACGGGGTTTGATGCCTCTCAAGATCTCTTGATTGGCCCTCTCCGCTTGACCATTGGACTGGGTGTGAGCCACTGATGATACGTCAAGCCGGATGTGCTCACGTTGACAGAACTCCTTCATGGCACCCTTTGACAGATTGGTACCATTGTCTATTGTAATGCTGTGTGGAAAGCCAAACCGGAAGATCACCTTTTTGATGAATAGAACCGCCGTAGCTGCATCACACTTATTAACTGGTTCTGCCTCCACCCACTTCGTGAACTTATCAACCACCACCAAAAGGTGGGTCTTCTTGTCCTTGGATCTCTTGAAAGGCCCAACCATATCCAGCCCCCAAGTTGCAAACGGCCAGGCGATTGGAATCATCCTCAATTCTTGAGCCGGTACATGAGCGCGCCTTGAGAATTTCTGACAGCCATCACATCTTTTGACCAAGTCCTCGGCATCAGCATGAGCTGTCAACCAATAGAAACCGTGACGAAACGCCTTGGCCACCAAAGACTTTGAACCGACATGGTGACCACAATCTCCTTCGTGGATCTCATGCAAAATTTCACGGCCTTCTTCAGGAGACACACAGCGTTGAAATGCCCCTCTCACACTGCAATGATGTAACTCTCCATTGATAATAGTCATGGACTTGGACCGCCGGATTATCTGCCTGGCCAAAGTTTTATCCTCTGGTAACTCGCCCCGGTTCATATACGCCAAATATGGAACCGTCCAATCCGGAATAACATGAAGAGCCACCACCAACTTAGCTTCCGGATCAGGAACAACCAAATCCTCTTCACCAGGGAGCTTGACAGACGGATTATGCAACACATCCAGGAAGATATTAGGTGGAACCGGTTTACGTTGGGAACCCAAATGGCTTAAAGCGTCCACCGCTTCGTTCTTCCGCCGGTCCACATGATCCACTTGATAACCTTTGAAGTGACCTGCAACAATATCCACCTCACGACGATATGCGGCCATGAGTTGGTCCTTGGAATCCCAAGTGCCGGACACTTGTTGAGCCACCAGATCCGAGTCATTGAAGCACTTAACTCGGCTTAGGTTCATCTCCTTAGCCATCCTAAGACCATGGAGTAAAGCCTCATATTCAGCTGCATTGTTAGTGCAAGGGAACATTAAACGGAGAACATAACAAAACTTATCACCTCGTGGGGAAGTTAATACGACTCCAGCCCCCGAGCCCTCCAATTGCCTGGACCCATCACAATGAATAGTCCAATAAGTATAATCCGGCTTCTCTTATGGCGCTTGTAGTTCTGTCCAATCATTGATGAAATCCACAAGTGCCTGAGATTTGATTGCCATTCGGGGTATGTATTTCAACCCGTGAGGTCCGAGCTCGATAGTCCACTTAGCAATCCGGCCAGTTGCTTCCCCTGCTACGGATTATATCCCCCAAAGGAGCAGAGCTGACCACCGTGATGGGATGACCTTGGAAATATTGCTTAAGCTTATGGCTTGCCATGAAAACTTCATACACCAATTTTTGCCAATGCGGGTACCTCTGCTTGGACTCAATAAGTACCTCACTGATATAGTAAACCGGCCACTGAACCGGATATTCCTTTCCTGCCTCCTTGTGCTCCACCACAATAGCCACACTAACAGCCCGGGCGTTAGCTGCCACATAGAGCAACAATGGTTCTTTGTCAACTGGAGCAGCGAGAATCGACGGATTAGCCAGCTGCCGCTTTAAGTCCTCAAACGCTTCGTTAGCAGCGTCACTCCAGACGAAGTTATCCGTTTTCTTCAGCATCTGATACAAAGGGATGGCTTTCTCGCCAAGGCGACTGATAAACCGGCTCAACGCAGCAATCCGGCCTGCCAGGCGTTGAACATCATTGATACACTTCGGTTTGGCCAAAGAGGTGATGGCTTTGATCTTTTCTGGATTAGCTTCAATTCCCCTGTTGGACACTAAGAAGCCCAAGAGCTTGCCTGCCGGTACACCAAAAACGCACTTGGCCGGATTAAGCATCATTTTATAAACCCGCAGGTTATCGAAGGTTTCCTTCAAGTCATCTATCAATGTCTCCTTCTGTCTAGATTTGACCACAATGTCATCCACATAAGCGTGAACATTGCGGCCAATCTGATCATGAAGACAATTCTGCACACACTGTTGATAAGTCGCTTGGGCACTCTTGAGCCCAAAGGGCATAGACACATAACAGAAGGCTCCAAAAGGAGTTATGAAGGCTGTCTTCTCCTGGTCCTTAACTGCCATTTTGATCTGATGATAACCAGAATATGCTTCCAGAAAGCTCAAACGCTCGCAACCTGCCGTAGCATCAATGATTTGATCAATACGCGGGAGAGCAAAAGGATCTGCTGGGCAAGCCTTGTTGAGATCTGTATAGTCTACACACATATGCCAAGTGCCATTCTTCTTAAGTACTAGCATCGGATTAGCCAACCACTCAGGATGAAACACTTCGACGATAAACCCAGCCGCCAAAAGCCTGGCAACTTCTTCTCCAATAGCCTTGCGTCTTTCTTCATTGAACCGGCGAAGAAATTGCTTGACCGGTTTAAACTTGGGATCCACATTAAGAGTGTGCTCAACGAGTTCTCTCGGTACACCTGGCATGTCAGAAGGCTTCCACGCAAAGATGTCCCGATTCTCACGGATGAACTCGATGAGCGCACTTTCCTATCTTGGATCCAAGTTAGCGCTGATGCTAAACTACTTGGACGAATTGCCGGGCACGAAGTCAACAAGCTTAGTCTCATCAGCCGATTTAAACTTTAGGGCCGAATCATGCTTTGTAGTTGGTTTCTTCAATGAAGTCATATCTGCCGGATCAACATTGTCCTTATAGAACTTCAATTCCTCAGTTGCACAAACCGACTCAGCATATGCCACATCGCCCTCTTCACATTCCAAAGCGATCTTGCGACTCCCGTGCACTGTGATAGTCCCCTTATGACCCGACATCTTGAGCTGCAGATAGACATAACAGGGCCTTGCCATAAGCTTAGCATAAGCCGGTCGTCCAAACAGGGCACGATATGGGCTCTTGATTTTCACCACCTCAAAGGTCAACTTCTCTGATCTTGAATCATGCTCGTCGCCAAAAGCAACCTCCAGAGCTATCTTACCAAAGGGATATGTCGATTTACCAGGTACCACACCATGAAAGACCGTGTTGGACGGTTTAAGATTTTTATCTGTTAACCCCATGCGACGGAAGGTTTCATAATAAAGGATATTGATATTACTCCCCCCATCCATGAGTACTTTGGTGAACTTATAACCTCGCACCTGAGGTGCCACCACCAACGCCAGATGACCCGGATTATCAAGCCGGGGCGGATGATCCTCTTGACTCCACACAATAGGCTGTTCAGACCAGCGTAAGTATCGGGGAACCGCCGGTTCAACGGAATTCACCGCCCTTTATGAAGCTTACGATCGCGCTTGTCCGGGCTAGTGGTGAAGACATGATCTCGCCCGCTATTCAAGCTGCCGGGTTGCTCTGGTAACCCGACGGCTATCTTCTATTCTTGATTCCCGATTGTTATAACCACCTTGGTTGCCCTGATTGCTTTGATTGCCATGTCCGCTCTGGTTATCGTGAAAACCTGAACCGGAACTGCCTCCACCATAACCCGTCCCATGAGACCCGGGGCCCGAACTGCCACCCGGCCCATGATCATACCGAAAAGAATCAGAATTTTTGAACTCTTGCATGATGTAACAATCTTTCCAGAGGTGCGTGGACGGGTTCTCCTTAGTCCCATGCTTTAGGCAAGGCTGGTTCAACAGATAAGACATGCGGTCCAGATTAGGACTTGGTCCTCCACCTCGTTGGGGCGGTTTACCTTTATGCCGTTGGCCTTTGTCCTGCGCGTTGGTATTAGCCACAAAATCCAAGCTATTATCCGCTTTACGCTTACCATTGTTTCCATGGCCCGCCGGGTTGTGCTGCTGCCCCTTGGTATATCCGCTCTTCTTTCCCTTCCCTGTCTTGTCATCGTCAGACTCGGGGTCCTTGGTACCATCAGAGTCGGCATATTTCACCAGGGCAGCCATGAGAGTCCCCATATCATTGCAGTGGCGTTTGATCCGTCCCAGCTTCAGCTTCAGAGGCGCAAACCGGCAATTGCCTTCCAACGTTAAAACTGCTGTGTCAGTGTTAATGTTGTCCGATGAATGCAAAATCTCTGAAACCCGGCGGACCCAATGGGTTGTTGACTCTCCTTCCTCCTGGACACAGGCAGCTAGGTCCACAATTGACACGGGCTGCTTGCACGTATCCTTGAAGTTCTGGATAAACCGGGCCCTCAGCTCGGCCCATGACCCAATGGAGTTAGCTGGTAATTTTTTGAACCAAGTTCGAGCCGTTCCTTCCAACATCATGGTAAAGTATTTAGCGCACGCCGCATCATCCACATCCAGCATCTCCATTGCCATCTCATAGCTTTCCACCCATGACTCGGGGGATAAATCGGCGGTGTGATTCAACACCTTTCGTGGGCCTTTGAAATCCTTGGGCAGACACACGTTGCAAAGCGCTGGGACGAGACACGGTACTCCCAAAGCGCTAGAGGTAACACCTGGTTCCACCGATGTGGTTGGACGAACCGGAGTAAGTTGGCGGGCCTCATGCTGTGCAGCTAACTCGGCCTCTCGACGAGCTCTAGCACGATCCACCACATCCTCAGCATCACCACCACCACCCGCCGGGTTATGGCCACGGGGCGGATCACGGTTCCACGCATTGTTTGATACGGCTGGTTCATCCATACGCCTACTGTAGCTCCGTCTTGGGCGGGGAGTAGAATGAATCCTCTCGCGACTATACGAATAAGCCTACTGCTGAACCAAAGCTGTCTGAAGAAGCTCCCTAGCCCGTCGCGTCTCGGCTGCCACCGGAGACTCGCCTTCGATCAGTAGGGCCGCCAGCCGTGAAGCGGCAGCGACAATGTTGTCCATCGGGTTAGAGTAATGACCCGGTGGTGATGCTGTGGTGAAACATGATTCTGGTGAGGCGGATCGACCAAACGTGGCTGAACCGGCACCCCTGCTCCAGGTGCCTCCGCCCGGTTTACCATCGGCGGATTACTGGTCCCCGCTCCTAGGGTGTTAAAGAGGTTCCTGGCCTCATAAACCGGCGGCAGGCGAGATTGGTACCTCCTCTTTAGGACATCATTTGATGCACTCTGATCCAGCTAAAGGCGGTGAGCCTGTGCATCCAATGCGGCCCGTTCTGCAGCCATCCTGGTATCCTCAGCCGCCTAGTCGACTTTGGCCTGGGCGATCTGATCCTTCACCTTCGGGATTTCCGCATTATGTGCATCTTGATCCACCGGATTAACCTCCGCCATCAACGTTCCCAAAGCGTCAAATAGATCAGATAGGACCTAAGCCGGCGGTCGCACAGGGCCTCCTGCCCCGGCCGCTGTCGCTGCTGCTGATCCGCAAATCACCGCCGCTGCGGTAGAAGAGTGGAGCGTTGGCTGTGTGCCGGCCATGAAGATCGCAACCCGGTTTGGCAGATCAAAGGGGTTCGGAATACTGTCGCCATCAGAACAGCCCCCGATTCGGCCATATTGTAACTGATATAACGACTCGGTTTCTTCGGTCGTCGCTGGAATAAACGATGGTTTCACCACCAGATTCCGATCTATCCTCAGATTCCACTCCGTGGATGACTCCCACGAAGGCACGCTTCATGGCAGGCTTAACCCGGACAGATCTCGCACGCTGAGCCGTCTCGATGATGTCGGTGCAGATGTTCGGCTCAGGGCCCGGTTTGCCAATCTTGCCGATGAAAACATGTATGCCGCCGAAGGGGACCCGGTACTCGTACTCGATTGAGCCGGCCTCGGGGCCCCAGCCAGTGTCGTCGATGTAGAGCTTGCCGCGATGACTCTTGGTCATCCGGCCCACAGCGTAGCCCTTGAGTCCTTCGAAGCTTCCCTCTAAGAACTTGAAACCATCGTGCGATAGCCCCATGGTAGGCACCAACTGTCGTGGTTTTGTCATGTCAGATGTCCTAGAGAAAGGACTTAGTCGTGGAGCCATCGCTACGGGTTAGCTTAAAGGGGTTAAAGCGGACAAGGGACCCAAGAGAGTTTATACTGGTTCGGCCCCTTGCGGTGAAGGTAAAAGCCTACGATCCAGTTGTTGTGGGATTGCTTGGGTTTCGATGACCAGGGAGCGAATACGCTTTGCCTGAGTCTCGAGTTGTTGTCTGTTGTCCTGAACCACCGCCGGTCGTCCCTTATATACGGGTTGACGCCTTGCCGGTTTACGTAATCCCTAGGCCGGCTCATAAACGTGTCTGGCTCGGTCTCTGCTCTTTCTATCTTACAACACAAGTTTACATATCAATGCCGGTTTACGTCTACAGGCCTTAGACAGGCTTTGGGCCCTGGGCCTTCATAGAGCGTCACCGTCTGTCTTCATGGGCTTCAGATATAGTGAACTACTATGGAGTTAACCCGGCCTCTCCTTGCCGGTTTACGCCCAGCGGTAATATCCCCAACATGGTGTCTCATCACGAAGAACTTTCGCAATGGTGCATACTCAGGGAGAACACTTATACCTTGATAATTTAGTGAGAGATCATCTTATAATGCTGCCGTCAATCAAAGCAAGATAAGATGCATAAAAGATAAACATCACGTGCAATCAATATAAGTGTATGATATGGCCATCATCATCTTGTGCTTGTGATCTCCATCTCCGAAGCACCGTCATGATCACCATCGTCACCGGCAAGACACCTTGATCTCGATCGTAGCATCGTTGTCCTCTCGCCAACTTATGCTTCTACGACTATCGCTACCGCTTAGTGATAAAGTAAAGCATTACAGGGCGATTGCATTGCATACAATAAAGCGACAACCATATGGCTCCTGCCAGTTGTCGATAACTCCGTTAAAAAACATGATCATCTCATACAATAAAATATAGCACCATGTCTTGACCATATCACATCACAACATGCCCTGCAAAAACAAGTTAGACATCCTCTACTTTGTTGTTGCAAGTTTTATGTGGCTGCTATGGGCTGAGCAAGAACCGTTCTTACCTACGCATCAAAACCACAACGATAGTTTGTCAAGTTAGTGTTGTTTTAACCTTCTCAAGGACCGGGCGTAGCTTTTCAGTTCAACTAAAGTTGGAGAAACGACACCCGCCACCACGTGTGCAAAGCACGCGTCGGTAGAACAGGTCTCGGCGTCGATTAATGCGCGTAATGTCGGTATGGGCCGCTTCATCCAACAATACCGCCGAACCAAAGTATGACATGCTGGTAAGCAGTATGACTTATATCGCTCACAACTCACTTGTGTTCTACTCGTGCATATAACATCTACGCATAAAACCAGGCTCGGATGCCACTGTTGGGGAATGTAGTAATTTCAACAAATTTCCTACGCACACGCAAGATCATGGTGATGCATACCAACGAGAGGGGAGAGCGTTGTCCACATACCCTCGTTGACCGAAAGCGAAAGCGTTGGCACAATGCGGTTGATGTAGTCGTACATCTTCACGATCCGACCGATCAAGTACCGAACGCACGACACCTCCGAGTTCAGCACACGTTCAGCTCGATGACGTCCCTTGAACTCCGATCCAGCCGAGCTTTGAGGGAGAGTTCCGTCAGCACGATGGCGTGGTGACGATGATGTTCTACCGACGCGAGGCTTCGCCTAAGCACCGCTACGATATTATCGAGGTGGATTATGGTGGAGGGGCACCGCTGCACGGCTAAGAGATCAATTGTTGTGTCTATGGGGTGCCCCTGCCCCCGTATATAAAGGAGCAAGGGAGGGAGACGCGGCCGGCCAGGAGGAGGCGCGCCAGGGGGAGTCCTACTCCCACCGGGAGTAGGACTCCCTCCTTTCCTAGTTGGAGTAGGAGAAGGGGGAAGGAGGAGGAGAGGAAGGAAAGGGGCGCCGCCTCCTTGTCCAATCGTACTAGATGGGGAGGCGCGACCTGCCTGGCCGCCCTCCTCTTCTCCACTAAGGCCCATGTAGGCCCATTAAACCCCCGGGGGGGGGGGGGGTTCCGGTAACCCCCGGTACTCCGATAAAATCCCGATTTCAGCCGGAACACTTTCGATATCCAAATATAGGCTTCCAATATATCAATCTTTATGTCTCGACCACTTCGAGACTCCTCGTCATGTCCGTGATCACATCCGGGACTCCGAACTATCTTCGGTACATCAAAACACATAAACTCATAATATATCCGTTATCAAACTTTAAGCGTGCGGACCCTACGGGTTCGAGAACTATGTAGACATGACCGATACACGTCTCCGGTCAATAACCAATAGCGGAACCTGGATGCTCATATTGGCTCCCACATATTCTACGAAGATCTTTATCGGTCAGATCGCATAACAACATACATTGTTCCCTTTGTCATCGGTATGTTCCTTGCCCGAGATTCGATCGTCAGTATCTCAATACCTAGTTCAATCTCATTACCGGCAAGTCTCTTTACTCGTTCTGTAATACATCATCCCGCAACTAACTCATTAGTTGCAATGCTTGCAAGGCTTATAGTGATGTGCATTACCGAGTGGGCCCATAGATACCTCTCTGACAATCGGAGTGACAAATCCTAATCTCGAAATACGCCAACCCAACAAATACCTTCGGAGACACCTCAGAGAGCACCTTTATAATCACCCGATTCACGTTGTGACGTTTGGTAGCACACAAAGTGTTCCTCCGTAAACGGAGTTGCATAATCTCATAGTCATAGGAACATGTATAAGTCATGAAGAAAGCAATAGCAAAATACTAAACGATCGTGTGCTAAGCTAACGAAATGGGTCA
The DNA here is from genome assembly GCA_021605145.1 of Aegilops bicornis. Classification (NCBI taxonomy): domain Eukaryota; kingdom Viridiplantae; phylum Streptophyta; class Magnoliopsida; order Poales; family Poaceae; genus Aegilops; species Aegilops bicornis. Next base: position 392,395,116 of record CM038672.1, read on the forward strand.
AGTCAATCGCATCATTCTCCTAATGATGTGATCCTGTTAATCAAATGACAACTCATGTCAATGGCTACGAAACAGAACCATCTTTGATCAACGAGCTAGTCAAGTAGAGGCATACTAGTGACACTCTGTTTGTCTATGTATTCACACAAGTATTATGTTTCCGGTTAATACAATTCTAGCATGAATAATAAACATTTATCATGATATAAGGAAATAAATAATAACTTTATTATTGCCTCTAGGGCATATTTCCTTCAACACTCGCCTTGGTGGATATCTTTGAGGATTGCTTGGCCTGCCTCCGACTCCACGCAGCGCTGGTACACACCAGTGACACTGCGCCTTACAAGCTCTCTGTTGACAATGGTGTATGCTGCTGCCCGACGTTGCACTTGTCGGGCCGAGATCTCATCAGTCGGCAGCTCTTTGTTCACCAGAAAGTTGAGGATGGGCTGAGCCCATGAAGGTGCTGCTATTTCTTTGACTGCCAGAACTACAATTTGCACGAGGGCCGTTGGGCCGGGAGGCGGCGGGTTGGAGTCGGCTGCCGCTTGTTGAGTCTGTGAAGTCCCTGTCGGGGAACGTAGTGATTTCAAAAATTTCCTACGCACACGCAAAATCATGGTGATGCATAGCAACGAGAGGGGAGAGTGTGTCCACGTACCCTCGTAGACAGAAAGCGGAAGCGTTATGACAACGCGGTTGATGTAGTTGTACGTCTTCACGATCCGACCAATCCAAGTACCGAACGCATGGCACCTCCGAGTTCTGCACACGTTCAGCTCGATGACGTCCCACAAACTCCCATCCAGCAGAGCTTTACAGGAGAGTTCCGTCAGCACGATGGCGTGATGACGGTGTTGATGATGCTACCGATGCAGGGCTTCGCCTAAGCACCGCTACGATATTACCGAGGTGGAATATGGTGGAGGGGGGCATCGCACACCGCTAAAAGATCAATGATCAATTGTTGTGTCTATGGGGTGCCCCTGGCCACGTATATAAAGGAGTGGAGGAGGGGGGAGAGGGCCGGCCCCTATGGCGCGCCCTGGAGGAGTCCTACTCCCACCGGGAGTAGGATTCCCCCCTTCCAAGTAGTAGGAGTAGGAGTCAAGGAAAGGGAAGAGAGAAGAGAAGGAAGGAGGGGGCGCAGCCCCTCCCCCTAGTCCAATTCGGACTAGGCCTTGGGGGGCGCGCAGCCTCTCCTCTCTCTTTCCCCTAAAGCCCAATAAGGCCAGAATACTCCCCGGCGAATATAGTCGTCCAATATATCGATCTTTATGTCTCGACCATTTCGAGACTCCTCGTCATGTCCCCGATCTCATCCGGGACTCCGAACTACCTTCGGTACATCAAAACACATAAGCTCATAATACAAATCGTCACCGAACGTTAAGCGTGCGGACCCTACGGGTTCGAGAACTATGTAGACATGACCGAGACACGTCTTCAGTCAATAACCAATAGCAGAACCTGGATGCTCATATTGGCTCCTACATATTCTACGAAGATCTTTATCTGTCAAACCGCATAACAACATACGTTGTTCCCTTTGTCATCGGTATGTTACTTGCCCGAGATTCGATCGTCGGTATCTCAATACCTAGTTCAATATCGTTACCGGCAAGTCTCTTTACTCATTCCGTAATACATCATCCCGCAACTAACTCATTAGTTGCATTGTTTGCAAGGCTTATAGTGATGTGCATTACCGAGTGGGCCCAAAGATACCTCTCCGACAATCGGAGTGACAAATCCTAATCTCGAGATACGCCAACTCAACAAGTACCTTCAGAGACACCTGTATATCACCTTTATAATCACCCAGTTACGTTGTGATGTTTGGTAGCACACAAAATGTTCCTCCGATAAACAGGAGTTGCATAATCTCACAGTCATAGGAACATGTATAAGTCATGAAGAAAGCTATAGCAACATACTAAATGATCAAGTGCTAAGCTAACAGAATGGGTAAAGTCAATCACATCATTATCCTAATGATGTGATCCCGTTAATCAAATGACAACTCGTGTCTATGGCTAGGAAACTTAACCATCTTTGATTCAACGAGCTAGTCAAGTAGAGGGATACTAGTGACACACTGTTTGTCTATGTATTCACACATGTATCAAGTTTCCGGTTAATACAATTATAGCATGAATAATAAACATTTATCATGATATAAGGAAATAAATAATAACTTTATAATTGCCTCTAGGGCATATTTCCTTCAGTCTCCCATTTGCACTAGAGTCAATAATCTAGTTCACATCGCCATGTGATTCAACACCAATAGTTCACATCACCATGTGATGAACACCCATAGTTCACATCGTCATGTGACCAACACCCAAAGGGTTTACTAGAGTCAATAATCTAGTTCACATCGCTATGTGATTAACACCCCAAGAGTACTAAGGTGTGATCATGTTTTGCTTGTGAGAGAAGTTTAGTCAACGGGTCTGCCAAATTCAGATCTGTATGTATCTTGCAAACTTCTATGTCTACAATGCTCTGCATGGAGCTACTTTAGCTAATTGCTCCCACTTTTAATATGTATCCAGATTGAGACTTAGAGTCATCTGGATCAGTGTTAGAACTTGCATCGACATAACCTTTTACGACGAACCTTTTCTCACTTCCATAATCGAGAAACATATCCTTATTCCATTAAGGATAATTTTGACCGCTGTCCAGTGATCTACTCCTAGACCACTATTGTACCCTCTTGCCAAACTCTTGGTGAGGTACACAATAGGTCCGGTATACAACATAGCATACTTTATAGAACCTATGACTGTGGCATAGGGAATGACTTTTCATTCTCTTTCTATTTTCTGCTGTGGTCGGGTTTTAAGTCTTTACTAAATTTCACACCATGTAACACAGGCAAGAACTCTTTCTTTGACTATTCCATTTTGAACTACTTCAAAATCTTGTCAAGATATGTACTCATTGAAAAAAACTTATCAAGCGCCTTGATCTATCTCTATAGATCTTGATGCTCAATATGTAAGCAGCTTCACCGAGGTCTTTATTTGAAAAACTCCTTTCAAATACTCCTTTATGCTTTCCAGAAAATTCTACATTATTTCTGATCAATAATATGTCATTCACATATACTTATCAGAAATGTTGTAGTGCTCCCACTCACTTTCTTGTAAATACAGGCTTCACCGCAAGTCTGTATAAAACTATATGCTTTGACCAACTCATCAAAGCATATATTCCAACTCCGAGATGCTTGCATCAGTCCATAGATGGATCGCTGGAGCTTGCACATTAGCACCTTTAGGATTGACAAAACCTTCTGGTTGCATCATATACAACTCTTCTTTAATAAGTCCATTAAGGATTGCAGTTTTGTTATCCATTTGCCAGATTTCATAAAATGCGGCAATTGCTAATATGATTCAGACAGACTTAAGCATCGCAACGGGTGAGAAAATCTCACTGTAGTCAACACCTAGAACTTTGTCAAAAACCTTTTTTCGACAAGTCTAGCTTTGTAGATAGTAATACTACTATCAGCGTCTATCTTCCTCTTGAAGATCCATTTATTTTCTATGGCTTACCGATCATCGGGCAAGTCAACCAAAGTCCACACTTTGTTCTCATACATGGATCCCATCTCAGATTTCATAGCATCAAGCCATTTCGCGGAATCTGGGCTCATCATCGCTTCCTCATAGTTCGTAGGTTCGTCATGGTATAGTAACATGACCTCCAGAACAGGATTACCGTACCACTCTGGTGCGGATCTTACTCTGGTTGACCTACGAGGTTCGGTAGTAACTTGATCTGAAGTTTCATGATCATCATCATTAACTTCCTCACTAATTCGTGTAGGCATCACTGGAATTGATTTCAGTGATGAGCTACATTTCAATTCGAGAGAAGGTACAATTACCTCATCAAGTTCTACTTTCCTCCCACTCACTTCTTTCGAGAGAAACTCCTTCTCTAGAAAGGATCCATTCTCAGCAACGAATTTGCCTTCGGATCTGTGACAGAAGGTGTACCCAACAATTTCGTTTGGGTATCCTATGAAGATGCACTTCTCCGATTTGGGTTCGAGCTTATCAGTTTGAAACTTTTTCACATAAGCATCGCCGCCCCAAACTTTAAGAAACGACAGCTCAAGTTTCTTGCTAAACCACAGTTCATACAATGTCGTCTCAACGGATTTATATGGTGCCCTGCAGCTGTCTCTAATGCATAACCCCAAAAAGATAGCGGTAAATCAGTACAAGACATCATAGATCGCGCCATATCTAGTAAAGTGCGATTACGAGGTTCGGACACACCATTACGCTGTGGTGTTCCAGGTGGCGTGAGTTGCGAAACTATTCTGCATTGTTTCAAATGAAGACCAAACTCGTAACTCAAATATTCTCTTCCACGATCAGATCGTAGAAACTTTATTTTCTTGTTACGATGATTTTCCACTTCACTCTGAAATTATTTGAACTTTTCAAATGTTTCAGATTTATGTTTCATCAACTAGATATACCCATATCTGCTCAAATCATCTGTGAAGGTGAGAAAATAACGATACCCGCCGCGAGCCTCAACACTCATCGGATCGCATACATCAGTATGTATTATTTCCAATAAGTCAGTTGCTCGCTCCATTCTTCCGGAGAACGGAGTCTTAGTCATCTTGCCCATAAGGCATGGTTCGCGAGCATCAAGTGATTCATAATTCCAAAATCCCATCAACATGGAGTTTCTTCATGCGCTTTACACCAATATGACCTAAACGGCAGTGCCACAAATAAGTTGCACTATCATTATTAACTTGCATCTTTTGGCTTCAATATTATGAATATGTGTATCACTACGATCGAGATCCAACAAATCATTTTATTGGGTGTATGACCATAGAAGGTTTTATTCATGTAAACAGAACAACAATTATTCTCTAATTTAAATGAATAACCGTATTGCAACAAACATGATCAAATCATATTCATGCTCAACGCAAACACCAAATAACACTTATTTAGTTTCAACACTAATCCCGAAAGTATAGGGAGTGTGTGATGATGAACATATCAATCTTGGAACTACTTCCAACACACATCGTCACCTCACCCTTTACTAGTTTCTGTTTATTCTGCAACTCCCGTTTTGAGTTACTACTCTTAGCAACTGAACCAGTATCAAATGCCGAGGGGTTGCTATAAACACTAGTAAAGTACACATTAATAACACGTATATCCAATATACCTTTGTTCACTTTGCCATCCTTCTTATTCGCCAAATACTTGGGGCAGTTCCACTTCCAGTGACCAGTCCCTTTGCAGTAGAAGCACTTAGTCTTAGGCTTAGGACCAGACTTGGGCTTCTTCACTTGAGCAGCCACTTGCTTGCCGTTCTTCTTGAAGTTCCCCTTCTTGCCTTTGCCCTTTTCTTGAAAGTAGTGGTCTTGTCAACCATCAACACTTGATGTTTTTCTTGATTTCTACCTTCATCGATTTCAGCATCACAAAGAGCTTGGGAATCGTTTCCATTATCCCTTGCATATTATAGTTCATCACGAAGTTCTACTAACTTGGTGATGGTGACTAGAGAATTCTGTCAATCACTATCTTATCTGGAAGATTAACTCCCACTTGATTCAAGTGATTGTAGTACCCAGACAATCTGAGCACATGCTCCTTTGCTCGAGCTATTCTCCTCCATCTTTTAGCTATAGAACTTGTTGGAGACTTCATATCTCTCAACTCGGGTATTTTCTTGAAATATTAACTTCAACTCCTGGAACATCTCATATGGTCCATGACGTTCAAAACGTCTTTGAAGTCCCGATTCTAAGCCGTTAAGCATGGCGCACTAAACTATCAAGTAGTCATCATATTGAGCTAGCCAAACGTTCATAACGCGTGCGCATACGCTTCCCGCAATAGGTGCATCACCTAGCGGTGCATCAAGGACATAATTCTTCTGTGCAGCAATGAGGATAAACCTCAGATCATGGACCCAATCCGCATCATCGCTACTAACATCTTTCAACTTAGTTTTCTCTAGGAACACATATAAAACATAGGGAAGCAACAATGCGAGCTATTGATCTATAACATTATTTGCAAAATACTACCAGGACTAAGTTCATGATAAATTAAAGTTCAATTAATCATATTACTTAAGAACTCCCACTTAGATAGACATCCCTCTAATCATCTAAGTGACCATATTATCCAAATCAACTAAACCATGTCCGATCATCACGTGAGATGGAGTAGTTTTCAATGGTGAACATCACTATGTTGATCATATCTACTATATGATTCACGCTCGATCTTACGATCTCAAAGGTTCCGAGGCCATATCTGCATATGCTAGGCTCGTCAAGTTTAACCCGAGTATTCTGCGTGTGCAAAACTGGCTTGCACCTGTTGTATGTGAACGTAGAGCTTATCACACCCGATCATCACGTGGTGTCTCGGCATGAAGAACTGTCGCAACGGTGCATACTTAGGGAGAACACTTATAACTTGAAATTTTAGTAAGGGATCATCTTATAGAGCTACCGCCGAACTAAGAAAAATAAGATGTATAAAAGATAAACATCACATGCAATCAAAATATGTGACATGATATGGCCATCATCATACTGTGCCTTTGATCTCCATATCCAAAGTACCGTCATGATTTCTATCATCACCGGCATGACACCATGATCTCTATCATCTTGATCTCTATCAACGTGTCATCATATGGTCGTCTCGCCAACTATTGCTTTTGCAACTATTGCTACCGCATAGCGATAAAGTAAAGAAATTACATGGCGCTTGCATCTTATGCAATAAAGAGACAACCACAAGGCTCCTGCCAGTTGCCGATAATTTCAAAAGCATGATCATCTCATACAACAATTTATATCTCATCACGTCTTGACCATATCACATCACAACATGCCCTGCAAAAATAAGTTAGACGTCCTCTACTTTGTTGTTGCAAGTTTTACGTGGCTGCTATGGGCTGAGCAAGAACCGTTCTTACCTACGCATAAAAACCACAACGATAGTTCGTCAAGTTAGTGCTATTTTAACCTTCACAAGGACCGGGCGTAGCTACACTCGGTTCAACTAAAGTTGGAGAAACTGACACCCGCCAGCCACATGTGTGCAAAGCACGTCGGCAGAACCAGTCTCGCGTAAGCGTACGCGTAATGTCGGTCCGGGCCGCTTCATCCAACAATACCGCCGAACCAAAGTATGACATGTGGTAAGCAGTATGACTTGTATCGCCCACAACTCACTTGTGTTCTACTCGTGCATATAACATCTACGCATAAAACCAGGCTCTAATACCACTGTTAGGGAATGTAGTAATTTCAAAAATTTCCTGCGCACACACAAGACCATGGTGATGCATAGCAACGAGAGGGGAGAGTGTGTCCACGTACCCTCATAGACCGAAAGAGGAAGCGTTATGACAATGCGGTTGATGTAGTCGTACGTCTTCACGATCCGACCGATCCAAGTACCGAACGCACGGCACCTCCGAGTTCTGCACACGTTCAGCTCGCTGACGTCCCACGAACTCTGATCCAGCAGAGCTTTGCAGGAGAGTTCTGTCAGCACGACGGTGTGATGACGGTGTTGATGATGCTACCGACGCAGGGCTTCGCCTAAGCACCGCTACGATATTACCGAGGTGGAATATGGTGGAGGGGGGCACCACACACGGCTAAAAGATCAATGATCAATTGTTGTGTCTATGGGGTGCCCCCTAACCACGTATATAAAGGAGTGGAGGAGGGGGAGAGGGTCGGCCCCTATGGCGCGCCCTGGAGGAGTCCTACTCCCACCGGGAGTAGGATTCCCCCCTTCCAAGTAGTAGGAGTAGGAGTCAAGGAAAGGGAAGAGAGAAGAGAAGGACGGAGGCGCAGCCTCCCCTAGTCCAATTCAGACTAGGCCTTGGGGGCGCAAGTAACCTCTCCTCTCTCTTTCCACTAAAGCCCAATAAGGCCCATATACTCCCCGACGAATTCCGGTAACTCTCCGGTACTCCGAAAAATACCCGAATCACTCGGAACCTTTCCGATGTCCGAATATAGTCATCCAATATATCGATCTTTACGTATGGACCATTGCGAGACTCCTCGTCATGTCCCCGATCTCATCTGGGACTCCGAACTACCTTCGGTACATCAAAACATATAAACTCATAATACAAATCGTCACCGAACATTAAGTGTGCGGACCCTACGGGTTCGAGAACTATGTAGACATGACCGAGACACGTCTTCGGTCATTAACCAATAGCGGAACCTAGATGCTCATATTGGCTCCTACATATTCTACAAAGATCTTTATCGGTCAAACCGCATAACAACATACGTTGCTCCCTTTGTCATCGGTATGTTACTTGCCCGAGATTCGATCGTCGGTATCTCAATACCTATTTCAATCCTGTTATCGGCAAGTCTCTTTACTCGTTCCGTAATGCATCATCCTGCAACTAACTCATTAGTTGCATTGCTTGCAAGGCTTATAGTGATGTGCATTACCGAGTGGGCCCAGAGATACCTCTCGGACAATCGGAGTGAAAAATCCTAATCTCGAAATACGACAACTCAACAAGTACCTTCGGAGACACCTGTAGAGCACCTTTATAATCACCCAGTTACATTGTGATGTTTGGTAGCACACAAAGTGTTCCTCCGGTAAACGGGAGTTGCATAATCTCATAGTCATAGGAACATGTATAAGTCATGAAGAAAGCAGTAGCAACATACTAAACGATCAACTGCTAAGCTAACGGAATGGGTCAAGTCAATCACATCATTCTCCTAATGATGTGATCCCGTTAATCAAATGACAACTCATGTCTATGGCTAGGAAACTTAACCATCTTTGATTCAACGAGCTAGTCAAGTAGAGGCATACTAGTGACACTCTGTTTGTCTATGTATTCACACATGTATCAAGTTTCCGGTTAATACAATTATATCATGAATAATAAATATTTACCATGATATAAGGAAATAAATAATAACTTTATTATTGCCTCTAGGGCATATTTCCTTGATCGAGTGGCCGATTGCTGCAGTCCCGGGCTGGGTTACGAAGTCCCGGGTGCGGCTATTGCAGTCCCGAGCCGCTGCCGAGATTCAGCGTTGCTGGGGTCCTCAAGTCGGATCCGACTGCTTCGGGAGGAGCCGGCACGAAGATGGAGTCTGATTCTGGCGACGGCTTGACAGACGGTTTGAGGAGGCGTTGCAGGGCGACGCCGGATGGTATCGCTTGCCGGGTGGAGCCGATCCGTGCCAAGGCATCTGCTTGCTCATTGTCATTTCTTGGCACATGGAGGAACTCGCACCCTTCAAAGTATCCACTGAGTTGCTGTATGAGGAAGCAGTAGCTTGCCATATTTGCATCCTTGGCGTCCCAGTCGCCCCACGACTGCTGGAGCACCAAGTCGGAATCACCATAGCACAGGATCCGGAGAATGCCAAGTTCCTTGGCAAGCCGGAGCCCGTGTATGAGTGCTTCGTATTTAGCTACGTTGTTGGAGGCAGCAAAGTGAATTTGCAGCACATATCTGAGCTTGTCGCCTTTGGGAGAGGTGAGGACGATGCCGGCTCGCAAACCGATGCGGATCTTGGAACCATCGAAGTGCATCCGCTAATGGGTGGAGTCCGGCGCTGGCGGCAGGTACTGGGTCTCGGCCCAGTCGACGAGGAAGTCGGCCATCGCTTGTGACTTGATGGCGGTGCGAGGCTGGTAGTAGATGGTGTAGGGGGCCAAATATATGGCCCATTTGGCCACTCGGCCCGAAGCATCTCAGCTTCCAATGATCTCGGCAAGTGGACAAGTGCAGACAACAGTGATTGGGTGCTCCTGAAAGTATGGCTTCAGCTTCTTGGCAGCAAAATGTACGCCGTAGCACATCTTCTGATAGTGGGGGTAGTTCTTCTTGGAGGCAGACAACACTTCGCTCAGGTAATACACCAGCCTCTGGACTGGTAGTTCTTTGCCTTCTTCCTTGCGCTCCACAACTATGACTGTGCTGACCACCCGACTGGTAGCGGCGATGTAGAGAAGCATGGGCTCCTTAGCAGTCGGAGCCGCCAGGACAGGCGGAGTGGTCAACATCTTCTTGAGCTGGAGAAAAGCTTCATCCGCCTTGTCATTCCACTCGAAAAAAGTGGTCTTATTCATGAGCTGATACAGGGGAAGAGCCTTCTCGCCCAGCCGACTAATGAAACGACTGGTGGACGCCAAGCAGCCGGTGAATTTTTGCATGTCCAGCGGTCGGGTGGGCACCTCCATCCTCTCGATGGACTTGATCTTCACAGGGTTGCACTCTATGTCGCGCTCTAAGACCAGGAAGCCAAGAAGCTGGCCGGCTGGTACTCCAAAGACGCATTTCTCCGGGTTGAGCTTGAATTGAAATCGGCGCAAGTTTTCAAAGGTTTCCTTAAGGTCTTCTAGTAGCATGCCACGCTTCTCCATCTTCACCACAATGTCGTCCACATAGACATGGGCATTTCTGCCAAGTTGCTTGAGGAGACACTTCTGCATGCAACACTGAAACATGGCGCCAACATTCCTCAAGCCGAACGTCATGGTCAAGTAGCAGAAGGCTCGAATGGTGTGATGAAGGCGGTCTTGACTGTCGGCGGGTTCAGCTTGATCTGATGATACCCTGAATATGCATCCAAAAAACTCAACAGCTCGCATCCGGCTGTGGAGTCTATCACTTGGTCAATTCTTGGCAGGGCAAAGGGATCTTTGGGGCAAGCTTTGTTGAGGCTGGTATATTCGATGCACATGCGTCACTGCTTATTCTTCTTTAGCACAAGGACTGGGTTGGCTAACCATTCTGGGAAGAACACTTCCATGATGAAGCCGGCTGCTAGAAGCCGGGCTATCTCTTCTCCAACGACTCTTCTCGTCTCTTCTGACAGGCGGCGCAAGGGCTGCCTGACCGGCTTGGCATAAGGTCGGACATGTAGCTTGTGCTCGGCGAAATCCGTTGGAACACCCAGCATGTCCTTGGGTGACCATGCAAAGATGTCCTGATTCTCACGGAGGAAATTGACGAGCTCGCTTTCCTATTTGCTGTCAAGGTTTGCACCTATGACATCGTGCCTCTCCGGGTGCTCCGGGTCCAAGGGTATCCTCTTTGTTTCCTTCGCCGGCTTGAACGAGCCCTCGGCTTCCGACTCCGTGGGGTTTGGTGACATTTCCGGCTACTTGCCTACCATCGCCACAACCCGGTCAAGGAGCCGCTTCTCTGCTGCAATCACGAGGGACTCGGCTAGCCGGCTGCTGTCTGCCGCACAGGCGGACAACTTCTTGTAGTCCCCGACTATGGTTAGGATTCCCTTGGTGCTTGGCATCTTCATCTTGAGGTAGGCATAGTGGGGGACCACCATGAACTTGGCCAGAGCATGCTGGCCAAGTAGCGCATGATAGGGGCTCTCAAGGTCCACTACCTCAAACCAGACTGTCTCTCGGCGAAAGTGATCTTTGTCTCTGAAGAGGACATCTATCTGGATCTTGTCGATTGGTGAGCAGGAAAGGCCAGGAACTATGCCATGGAATCTGATCCGGTGGGCTGAAGCTGCCTCTGCTTGATTCCCAACTTCTCCATAGTGTCATGGTATAGGATGTTGATGCTGCTGCCGCCATCTATCAGGACTCGGCAGAAGCGAGCGGCCCGCCTCTCTGTTGCGAAGGTGGCATCTAAGACCAAGGCATAAGAACCAGGAGAGGGCATCACCTCCGGGTGGTCAGCTCTGCTCCAACTGATAGGCTTCTCAGACCAATGCATGAACTCTGGGGTCTCTGATGCTACTGCATGTACTTGTTGCTGCCGTTGCCGTCAGTTGTGCTTATCGTCGGCCACGCTGGTGAACACGACATAAGCTCCATGCTCTTCAGGATACTCATCTTGTATGGCGCCGACTGGCCAAGCCGCCGGCTGCTAGGGTGGAGGAGGCGGCGGGCCGACAGGCGGAGGAGGCAGGAGTCCATCACCCTTGGCGATCCTGGTGAGCCAATGGCATTTCTGAGTGGTGTGGTTGGATGGCTTCGCGCCACTGTGAAACTTGCAGGGTGCATCAAGAGTCTGCTCGTACGAGAAGACGGGCAACCAGTTGGGCTTGCCGCCCTTTTGATCTTGGGTAGTGGCTGCCCTTCCGGCTGTTGGTCTTCGACTGTCGCCACCTACCGGCTTGTGGAAGCCGGCTGCGTGGCCTTACGCTTATTGTCATTCTGTGGCTGACGCCGACTGGAGTCACCAGCCGGAGTCCGAGGAGCTTGAGGAGCCACTTTGCCAGATGCATCGACTTGGATCTCTGCCTTCATGGAGGAGTCGGCTGTGGCGTACTTGTCTGCTATGACTAGCAGTTCATCGAGGGTTGTCGGCTCATCGCAGAGAAGCTTGTGCTTGAGGTGGGTGCATTCTAGGCACCCGGCAGTGAAGTACTCGATGGCCTGTACCTCGTGCACGCCTTCACAAGAGTTGCGCAGCTCGGCCCAGCGCGTGAGGTAGTCATGAGTCGACTCGTTGGGGCCTTGAACGCACAAGGAGAGCTGGCGAGGCTTGGGCGGTCGCTTGTACGTTCTGGTGAAGTTGCGGATGAAGGCTTCGGTGAAACCAGCCCAGCTGTTGATGCCGCAGGGCTTCAGGCTGTTCAGCCATGTCCGGGCTGTGCCCTAGAGCATGAGCGGGACATACTTCACAGCAACACGCTTGTTGCCGTTCGCTATGCCGACGGCCGTGGAGTAGTCGACCAGCCAATCTTCCGGCTTCACGGAGCCGATGTACTTGGGCGTATCTCTTGGGAGCATGAACCCTTTGGGAAAGGGCTCGTCACGAATGCGAGGGCCGAAACAGGGCGGGCCCAACTCGTCTTCTTCTTCTAGTACTAGGGATCGGTTGAGGCAGTCGATTCGGTGGCGGGCGTCGTTATCTCCGACTCCTTCCCGGCGGCCAAGGCGGTCGCCGAGTGTCGGGTGGTCAACAGGCGGCGGGGAAGCGCACCTCTCCCTATGGGGGGGAGGAGGAGGCGGACAGTCGTCCCGTCGTTCCACTGCTCTTTGGCGGCCCTCTTGGTCGCGCTCGATGGTGATGTGAGTCCGGCTGCGGCTGGCAGCCGGCTTCTTGTCTCTTCTACCGCGGACGCCACCAGTCGGCGTCCAGGATGTCGCGCCTTGATCCCGACGAGGAGGCAGATAGTCGTTTTGCCGGTTGGGCGCTTCAGTGGGGCAGCCGGCCTCTTGCTGCTCAGTAGCCGCGTCAAGGAGCTGCTGGACACGCTCCGTCATGTGATGATGTTCGTCGCCCTCGAGCTTGTCTAGCTCGTCTGCTGCCGCCTGGACTGCTCGTATGTTCTCCGCGGGCGTGGCGTAGATGGGACAATCTACCCCGAACATGCTGGCAATGGCTGCGCCGCGCTGCCGGATCATGCCGATGCGGCTAGGCCCACTAGGAGCCGGCGTGCCGCCGGCGGCACGGTCCATCTCACGCTGGTAGGCCTCCGAAAGGCGTCTCATGCTGGCCAGCCTGTTGGCGCTTTCGACGGGCTGGACGCGGAGCGCCTCCAGCGTCTCGGCGTTGGCGTCTTATGGAATGGGCGTAGTCAGGTCTTGCAGCGCCTCCTGCAGCGGATCCTGGCCACCTCCGCCAGATTGCTCGTCATGGCTGATGACGAGCACCTCCGTGACAGTGCTGCCACCGCTGTCCACGCAAGGAAGCGGTTCGTCGTAGACCACCACGTTGGTGGGGAACGTGTCAAGCGACACCGTGTCGGAGTAGACAAGCATCGGGTTAGTGGAGCCAACCGACTCCAAGTCCACAGCAGGCTCGCTGGCGATGTGGAGCTGATCGAGGAGGTTGGCGAGGCGGCTCTCGGGGCCTTCTGTGCCCGTGTCAGATACGGGCTCGTCGGAAAGGCGAATCTCGCCAACAAGATCGGCGATGCAGCTCGCCGCGCAGGCGACCTCTGCGCCGTGCAGCGCATCAGCGCAAACGCCGTCTGGCGTGCCGGGCTAGCTGCGCTCGCCAGGAAGGAACAAGGTTCCCGTCCAGAGCAGGTCTCTGGGAGACGGTGCACCTCTCCCCACGGTGGGCGCCAATGTCGGGGGTTGGGTGCGACATATGCCAAAGGATGACTTATCATGGTGGGAGCGAGTAGAACGTCGCCGGTGCCTGGAAGCGGGATGAGTCGTAGACACGAACGCCGACGCACTTTACGCAGGTTCGGGGCTCTCCTAGGAGATAACACCCCTAGTCCTGCTCTGAGGGGTCTCCGCATGATCACTAAGGCACTAGTGAGTACAAATGTGCTCCTCGAGCTGTATGCTAGAGGTAGAAGAAGGCAAGGCTTGCTCCCTCTCTCCCTCTATGTGTGAGTCTAGTTCTAATAGGTTGGGAACCCTTTGCATGGGTGCCCTGGGGGGTTTATATAGGCCTACCCCCCTAGGGGTACAATGGTAATCTGGCTGGGTGTAGGTCCCGGCTGTCAGTGTCTCTGGTCGCCGGCTTCTGGGGCCCGCCGCCTGGTGGGCCCCGGCGACTAGTCTGGTATGAAGCCCATAGGCCGCTCCCGCTGCTCACGGGTCTTGCCGACTGCTGATTACGGTAGCCGCAATGCTAATGACGCATGCTTGGTCAGGGGAGCGTGGCTACAGTCCCGCCGCCTGGTGGGAGATCACTGTAGCCACACCGGGTCTCATCTGGTTAATGGTGCATGGGCCCCAAGGGAGGAGTAGGCCGCCTGCTAGCGGCCGGCCTCCCTCGGGTCTGACTGGTCGGGCTTCCGCCGTCTTCCAGGCTCTCGCTGCCTGGTAGGGCCCGCCGCCTGCAGGCCGTACCGACAGGCCGTCGCGGGAGCAGGGCTCCGCCTGACAGGAGTGACGTCAAGGGTGGAGTGGCAACAGTGTCGTGCCGTGCGGAGATCTCCGCCTATACGGGGCACTATGTCCGCACCTTGCCCTGGACATTGTTGGGGAACGTAGTAATTTCAAAAAATTTCCTACGCACACACAGGACCATGGTGATGGCATAGCAACGAGAGGGGAGAGTGTTGTCTACATACCCTCGTAGACCAAAGCGGAAGCGATCTGGCGTAGAGGAAGTAGTCAGACGTTCTCCTCGCGATCCTGCGATCCGGCCGTTACTCCGGCACCTCCGAGTCGATGATGACGTAGAGGAAGTAGTCAGACGTTCTCCTCGCGATCCAGCCGATCCCAGCGCGTTACTCCGGCGCCTCAAGTTCTTGGCACACGTTCAGCTCGATGGCGCTCCTCGGGCTCCGATCCGGCAAAGCTCGGGAGAGGGAGTTCCGTCGACACGACGGCGTGGTGACGATCTTGATGTTTCACCGGCGCAGGCTTCGCCTAAGCACCGCTTCTGATATGACCGAGGTGGAATATGGTGGAGGGGCACCGCACGGCTAAGGAGCGATCTCAAGGATCAACTTGTGTGTCCTAGGGTGCCCCCCACCCCGTATATAAAGGAGGGAGGGAGGAGGTGGCCGGCCACAAGGGGGCGCACCATGAGGAGGGGAAACCTACTCCAAGTAGGTTTCCCTCTCTTTCCTTATCTTATTTGGAGGGGAAGGAAGGAGTACTAGTATTTAGGAAGTAGTACTAGTAGTAGGAATAGGAAGAGGGGAAGGAGAAAGGAAAGGGGCGGCCCCTTCCCCAGTCGGATTGGGCTTGGGGGGCGCGCGCCCCTCCCTTGGTCCTTCTCCCTTCCTCCTACATGGGCCCAATAAGGCCCATATACCTCCCGGGGTTCGGTAACCTCCGGAGCTCCAAACTTCTCCGGAACCTTTCCGTGTCCAAATATATCCGTCCAATATATTAATCTTTATGTCTCGACCATTTCGAGACTCCTCGTCATGTCCGTGATCATATCCGGGACTCGAACAACCTTCGGTACATCAAAATACACAAACTCATAATATAACCGTCATCGAAACCTTAAGCGTGCGGACCCTACGGTTCGAGAACAATGTAGACATGACCGAGACACATCTCGGTCAATAACCAATAGCGGGACCTGGATGCCCATATTGGTTCCTACATTTTCTCTGAAGATCTTTATCGGTCAGAGACCGCATAACAACATACGTTGTTCCCTTTGTCATCGGTATGTTACTTACCCGAGATTCGATCGTCGGTATCCAATACCTAGTTCAATCTCGTTACTGGCAAGTCTCTTTACTCGTTCCATAATACATCATCTCACAACTAACTCATTAGTTGTAATGCTTGCAAGGTTTATGTGATGTGTATTACCGAGAAGGCCCAGAGATACCTCTCCGACAATCGGAGTGACAAAACCTAATCTCGAAATACGCCAACCCAACAAGTACCTTTGGAGACACCTGTAGTACTCCTTTATGATCACCCGATTACGTTGTGACGTTTGGTAGTACCCAAAGTGTTCCTCCGTAAACGGAGTTGCATAATCTCATAGTTACGGGAACATGTATAAGTCATGAAGAAAGCAATAGCAACATACTAAACGATCAAGTGCTAGGCTAACGGAATGGGTCATGTCAATCGATCATTCTCCTAATGATGTGATCCCGTTAATCAAATGACAACTCATGTCTATGGTCAGAAACATAACCATCTTTGATTAACGAGCTAGTCAAGTAGAGGCATACTAGTGACACTCTGTTTGTCTATGTATTCACACATGTATTATGTTTCCGGTTAATACAATTCTAGCATGAATAATAAACATTTATCATGATATAAGGAAATAAATTAGAACTTTATTATTGCCTCTAGGGCATATTTCCTTCAGTCTCCCACTTGCACTAGAGTCAATAATCTAGATTACTCAAGAATGATTCTAACACCCATGGAGTCTTGGTGCTGATCATGTTTTGCTTTCGTGGAAGAGGCTTAGTCAACGGGTCCTGCAACGTTCAGATCCGTATGTACTTTGCAAATCTCTATGTCTCCCACTTGGACTTGGTCCCGAATGGAATTGAAGCGTCTCTTGATATGCTTGGTCCTCTTGTGAAATCTGGATTCCTTTGCCAAGGCAATTGCACGATATTGTCACGAAGATCTTCATTGGTCCCGATGCACTAGGTACAACACCTAGATCGGAAATGAACTCTTTCATCCAGACTCCTTCATTTGCTGCTTCCGAAGCAGCTATGTACTCCGCTTCACATGTAGATCCCGCCACGACGCTTTGTTTAGAACTGCACCAACCGGCGGCTCCACCGTTTAACAAAAACACGTATCCGGTTTGCGATTTAGAATAAATGCGGATCGGTGTCAAAGCTTGCATCGACGTAACCATTTACGACTAGCTCTTTGTCACCTCCATATACGAGAAACATATCCTTAG
This sequence comes from Aegilops bicornis, assembly GCA_021605145.1. Classification (NCBI taxonomy): domain Eukaryota; kingdom Viridiplantae; phylum Streptophyta; class Magnoliopsida; order Poales; family Poaceae; genus Aegilops; species Aegilops bicornis. The sequence continues at coordinate 392,412,462 of CM038672.1, forward strand.
TCCTTTTCGGTATTTCGGGATGTTCTTGACCGCTGTCGATGATCCACTCTGGATTACTTTGGTACCTTCCTGCCAAGCTTACAGCTAAGCATACGTCGGTCACGGTACACAGCATTGCATACATGATAGAGCCTATGGCTGAAGCATAGGGAACATCTTTCATTTTCTCTCTATCTTCTGCGTGTGGTGGGCATTGAGTCCGACTCAATCTCACACCTTATGTCTGGTAAAAACCTTTCTTTGCTCGATCCATTTTGAACTTCTTCAAAACTTTGTCAAGGTATGTGCTTTGTGAAAGTCCAATTAAGCGTCTTGATCTATCTCTATAGATCTTGATGCCCAATATGTAAGCAGCTTCACCAAGGTCTTTCATCGAAAAACTCTTGTTCAAGTATCCCTTTATGCTATCCAGAAATTCTATATAATTTCCGATCGAATATGTCATCTACATATAATATCAGAAATGCTACAGAGCTCCCACTCACTTTCTTGTAAATACAGGCTTCTCCAAAAGTCTGTATAAACCCAAATACTTTGATCACACTATCAAAGCGTTTATTCCAACTCCGAGATGCTTGCACCAGTCCATAAATGGATCGCTGGAGCTTGCACACTTTGTTAGCTCCCTTTGGATCGATAAAACCTTATGGTTGCATCATATACAACTCTTCTTCCAGAAACCCATACAGGAATGCGGTCTTAACAACCATTAGCCATATAACATACTCATAAAATGCGTCAATTTCTAACATGATTATGACAGACTTAAGCAACGCTACTGGTGAGAAGGACTCAACATAGTCAATCCCTTGAACTTGTCGAAACCCCTTTGCGACAAGTCGAGCTTTGTAGACAGCAATATTACCGTCGGCGTCAGGTCTTCTTCTTGAAGATCCACTTGTTTTCTATTGCTTGCCGACCCTCGGGCAAGTCAACCAAAGTCCACACTTTGTTTTCATACATGGATCCCATCTCATTTCATGGCCTCAAGCCATTTTATGCGAATCTGGGCTCACCATCGCTTCTTCATAGTTCAGTAGGTTCATCATGGTCTAGTAGCATGACTTCCGAGAACAGGATTGCCGTACCACTGCAGTGCGGATTTTATTCTGGTTGATCTCACGAGGTTCTGTAGTAACTTGATCTGAAGTTTCATGATCAACATCATCAACTTCCTCACTATTTGGTGTAGATATCGCGAAACTGGTTTACGTGATAAACTACTTTCAAATAAGGGAGAAGGTACTGATTACCTCATCAAGTTCTACTTTCCTCCCACTCACTTCTTTCGAGAGAAACTTCTTCTCTAGAAAGGATCCATTCTTAGCAACAAATGTCTTGCCTTCGGATCTGTGATAGAAGGTGTACCCAACTGTCTCCTTTGGGTATCCTATGAAGATACATTTCTCCGATTTAGGTTCGAGCTTATCAGGTTGAAGCTTTTTCACATAAGCATCGCATCCCCAAACTTTAAGAGCGACAACTTTGGTTTCTTGCTAAACCACAGTTCATAAGGTGTCGTCTCAACGGATTTTGACGGTGTTCTATTCAGCGTGAATGCGGCCGTCTCAAGAGCATAACCCCAAAACGATAGCGGTAAATCTGTAAGAGACATCATAGATCGCACCATATCTAGTAAAGTGCGATTACGACGTTCGGACACACCATTGCGCCGTGGTGTTTCGGGTGGCGTGAGTTGCGAAACTATTCCGCATTGTTTCAAATGTAGACCAAACTCGTAACTCAAATATTCGCCTCCACGATCAGATCGTAAAACTTTATTTTCTTATTACGATGATTTTCAACTTCACTCTGAAATTCTTTGAACTTTTCAAATGTCTCAGACTTATGTTTCATTAAGAAGATATACCCATATCTGCTTAAATCATCTGTGAAGGTGAGAAAATAACGATATCCGCCACGAGCCTCAACATTCATTGGACCACATACATCTGTATGTATGATTTCCAACAAATCTGTTGCTCTCTCCATAGTACCGGAGAACGGGGTTTTAGTCATCTTGCCCATGAGGCACGGTTTGCAAGTGCCAAGTGATTCATAATCAAGTGACTCCAAAAGTCCATCAGTATGGAGTTTCTTCATGCGCTTTATACCGATATGACCTAAACGGCAATGCCACAAATAAGTCGCACTATCATTATCAACTCTGCATCTTTTGGTTTCAACATTATGAATATGTGTATCACTACTATCGAGATTCATTAAAATAGACCACTCTTCAAGGGTGCATGACCATAAAAGATATTATTCATATAAATAGAACAACCTTTATTCTCGATTTAAATGAATAACCGTCTCGCATCAAACAAGATCCGGATATAATGTTCATGCTTAACGCGGCACCAAATAACAATTATTTAGGTCTAAAACTAATCCCGAAGGTAGATGTAGAGGTAGCGTGCCGACCGCGATCACATCGACTTTGGAACCATTTCCCAGCGCATCGTCACCTCGTCCTTTGCCGGTGTTCGCAATCAGTAGTCCCTGTTTGAGTTGCAAATATTAGCAACAGAAAGAGTATCAAATACCAGTGCTACTTGTGAGCTCTAGTAAGGTACACATCAATAACATGTATATCACATATACCTTTGTTCACCTTGCCATCCTTCTTATCCGCCAAATACTTGGGGCAGTTCCGCTTCGGTGACCCGATCACGCTTGCGATAGAAGCACTCAGTTTGTGTTTAGGTCCGGACTTGGGTTTCTTCCCTTGAGCAGCAACTTGTTTGCTGTTCTTCTTGAAGTTCCTTCTTCTTCCCTTTGCCTTTCTTCTTGAAACTAGTGGTCTTATTGACCATCAACACTTGATGCTCCTTCTTGATTTCTACCTCCGCAGCCTTGACATTGCGAAGAGCTCGAGCATAGTCTTTACTAACCCTTGCATATTATAGTTCATCACGAAGCCTTTGTAGCTTGGTGGCGGTGATTGAAGAATTACATCAATGACACAATCATCCAGGAAGATCAACTCCCGGTTGAGTCAAGTGATTGTAATACCCAGACATTCTGAGTATGTGCTCACTGACAGACCCATTCTCCTCCATTTTGCAGCTATAGAATTTATTGGAGACTTCATATCTCTCAATCCGGGCATTCTGTTGAAATATCAATCTCTTGGAACATCTCATATGCTCCACGACTTTCAAAACGTCGTTGAAGACCCGGTTCTAAGCCGTAAAGCATGGCACACTGAACTATAGAGTAGTCATCAGCTTTGCTCTGCCAGACGTTCTTAACGTCGTCAGTTGCATCAAGAAGAGCTTGGCACCTAGCGGTGCATCCAGACGTAACTTTTACGTGCAGCAATGAGGATAATCCTCGAGTTACGGACCCAGTCCGTGTAATTGCTACCATCATCTTTCAACTTTGCTTTCTCAAGGAACGCATTAAAATTCAACGGAACAACAAAGACGAGCCATCTATCTACAAGCAGACATAGACAAGCAAGATACTATCGGTACTAAGTTCATGATAAATTTAAGTTCAATTAATCATATTACTTAAGAACTCCCACTTAGGCAGACATCTCTCTAGTCATCTAAGTGATCACGTGATCCAAATCAACTAAACCATAACCGATCATCACGTGAGATGGAGTAGTTTTCAATGGTGAACATCTTATGTTGATCATATCTACTATATGATTCACGCTTTCGACCTTTCGGTCTCCGTGTTCCGAGGCCATATCTGCATATGCTAGGCTCGTCAAGTATAACTTTGAGTATTCTGCGTGTGCAAAACTGGCTTGCACCCGTTGTAGATGGACGAGAGCTTATCACACCCGATCATCACGTGGTGTCTCGGCACTATTTAACTTTTGGCAACGGTGCATACTCGGGAGAACACTACTTGATAATTTTAATGAGAGATCATCTTAAAATGCTACCGTCAATCAAAGCAAAATAAGATGCATAAAGGATAAACATCACATGCAATCAATATAAGTGATATGATATGGCCATCATCATCTTGTGCTTGTGATCTCCATCTCCGAAGCACCGTCATGATCACCATCGTCATCGGCGCGACACCTTGATCTCCATCGTAGCATCGTTGTCGTTTTACTCCATCTATTGCTTCTACGACTATCGCTACCGCTTAGTGATAAAGTAAAGCAATTACAGGGCATTTGCATTTCATACAATAAAGCGACAACCATATGGCTCCTGCCGATTGCCGATAACTCGGTTACAAAACATGATCATCTCATACAATAAAATATAGCATCACGTCTTGACCATATCACATCACAACATGCCCTGCAAAAACAAGTTAGACGTCCTCTACTTTGTTGTTGCAAGTTTTACGTGGCTGCTACGGGCTGAACAAGAACCGTTCTTACCTACGCATTAAAACCACAACGATACTTCGTCAAATAGACTCCGTTTTAACGTGCTCAAGGACCGGGCGTGGCCACACTCGGTGCAACTAATGTGAGAGAGACAGACTCCCGACTGCCACCTGTACGCACGAGTGCTCGTACCGGTGAAGCCGGTCTCGCGTAAGCGTCTGGCGTAATGTCGGTCCGGGCCGCTTCATCTCACAATACCGCTGAACCAAAGTATGACATCTTTGGTAGGCAGATGACTCGTATCGCCCACAACCGACTTGTGTTCTACTCGTGCATATGACATCAACGCATAAAACCTGGCTCGGATGCCCTTTGTTGGGGAACGTAGTAATTTCAAAAAATTCCTACGCACACACGGGACCATGGTTATGGCATATAGCGAGAGGGAGAGTGTTGTCTACGTACCCTCGTAGACCAAAGCGGAAGCGATCACAACGTAGAGGAAGTAGTCAGACGCGTTCTCCTCGCGATCCTGCCGATCCCAAAGGTGCCGTTACTCCGGCACCTCCGAGTCGATGATGGCGTAGAGGAAGTAGTCAGACGCGTTCTCCTCGCGATCCAGCCGATCCCAGCGCCGTTACTCCGGCGCCGGAAGTTCTTGGCACACGTTCAGCTCGATGGCGCTCCTCGGGCTCCGATCCAGCAAAGCTCCGGGAGAGGGAGTTCCGTCGGCCTGACGGCGTGGTAGCGATCTTGATGTTTCACCGACGCAGGGCTTCGCCTAAGCACCGCTACGATATGACCGAGGTGGAATATGGTGGAGGGGCACCAGACACGGCTAAGGAACGATCTCAAGGATCAACTTGTGTGTCCTAGGGTGCCCCCCACCCCGTATATAAAGGAGGGAGGGAGGAGGTGGCCGGCCACAAGGGGCGCACCATGAGGAGGAAACCTACTCCAAGTAGGTTTCCTCTCTTTCCTTATCTTATTTGGAGGGGAAGGAAGGAGTACTAGTATTTAGGAAGTAGTACTAGTAGTAGGAATAGGAAGAGGGGAAGGAGAAAGGAAAGGGGGCGGCCCCTTCCCCAATTCGGATTGGGCTTGGCGCGCCTCCCTTGTTCCTTCTCCCTTCCTCCTACATGGGCCCAATAAGGCCCATATACCTCCCGGGGGTTCGGTAACCTCCAGAGCTCCAAACTTCTCCGGAACCTTTCCGGTGTCCAAATATATCCGTCCAATATATTAATCTTTATGTCTCGACCATTTCGAGACTCCTCGTCATGTCCGTGATCATATCCGGGACTCGAACAACCTTCGGTACATCAAAATACACAAACTCATAATATAACCGTCCTTGAAACCTTAAGCGTGCGGACCCTACGGTTCGAGAACAATGTAGACATGACCGAGACACATCTCCGGTCAATAACCAATAGCGGGACCTGGATGCCCATATTGGTTCCTACATTTTCTCTGAAGATCTTTATCGGTCAGACCGCATAACAACATCGTTGTTCCCTTTGTCATCGGTATGTTACTTACCGAGATTCGATCGTCGGTATCCAATACCTAGTTCAATCTGAATTCTTGGCAAGTCTCTTTACTCGTTCCGTAATACATCATCTCACAACTAACTCATTAGTTGTAATGCTTGCAAGGCTTATGTGATGTGTATTACCGAGAAGGCCAGAGATACCTCTCAGGCAATCGGAGTGACAAAACCTAATCTCGAAATACGCCAACCCAACAAGTACCTTTGGAGACACTGTAGTACTCCTTTATGATCACCCGATTCGTTGTGGCGTTTGGTAGTACCAAAGTGTTCCTCCGGTAACGGGAGTTGCATAATCTCATAGTTACGGGAACATGTATAAGTCATGAAGAAAGCAATAGCAACATACTAAGCGATCAAGTGCTAGGCTAACGGAATGGGTCATGTCAATCAGATCATTCTCCTAATGATGTGATCCCGTTAATCAAATGACAACTCATGTCTATGGTTAGGAAACATAACCATCTTTGATTAACGAGCTAGTCAAGTAGAGGCATACTAGTGACACTCTGTTTGTCTATGTATTCACACATGTATTATGTTTCCGGTTAATACAATTCTAGCATGAATAATAAACATTTATCATGATATAAGGAAATAAATAATAACTTTATTATTGCCTCTAGGGCATATTTCCTTCAGACATGGGGGTGATGGACTACATTGTAGCCACATCCTGTCTTGTCTTCTTAACGGGGGCGCAGACTTTGAGGGCACCGTGGGCTGTCTGCTTGGAGCCGGCCTCTCTAGAGGCCGCCTGCTAGGAGTCGGCTCGTCTTGGTGCCGTCTTCTGGAGCTTAGCCGCCTTCCGGCAGCCGGCCACTTGAGCCAGCCGGCCACCAGGAGGCGGCGCTTCATTCTGGATGTTTGTGGGGCACAACCGACCCAATGTCTTGAAAGGCTCGGGGACTCGGGTTAGGCTACCCGTGGCCCATTACTCCGACATCATTGGTCGGCCGGGGCCTGGCACCACTGTCTTTGCCGCACAACCGCGACATTCAAAACGTACACTACCGCATGAAGAAGGAGCCACTGTCCCCGTCGTGCAATCGTGGCATCCATATCACCCGTTGCGTGAAGGAGGAGCCACTGTTCTGCCGGGTCGCAAGTCGAGCAGCCAGTGGCGCCCGGTCCTCCCCGGCATTGTCCAAGCAGCAGCGTGCCTCCACTACTATATCAAGGGCACCTGCGACGCCCCACCATCCAAGTGCAAAGCTGAGGCGGAGCCGCACCGTCGGGGGCGACGCAATACACAGTGAAGGCGGTGTTCGCCAAGACCCAGATGATACATACCTGGGTGCTCATGTACCTCGCGCTTGAGGAGGCTTGGGCACTCGACCGGTCCAAGACCACTGTCAAGTCGGACGCCCGTTGCTGCCGCCGCCTCAACACCCAACTCCTCCAAGTGGGGTTGGCGGAATCCTAGTGCACCGTCTTCATCGTAGCCGCCGACGATGAATGGTGGAAGAAGGTGGAGGAGGTGGCGGAGCGTTTGCACCGCCAGCGCACCACGGGGTCGGGCAGGGATAGCGTGACGCCCGACGGGCCTTCCGTCACTGGCACCAAGACGACGACGGCGACTCAAATGGAGGCGGGGACATCAGATTAGCCGACAACGTTGACGAAGATGGAAGTGCCGATGGCCTCGAAAGCTAGCCTACAAGGTCACCGTCTAGTGCCTAGCCTGGTTTAGTTTAGCTTAGTTTAAGTTTGCGTTGAACTTGTTCAATATCGTCCATTTGCATGTAATATTTATGAACTTGCTTTAATTTCCTCCGTTAAGCTCAAATTTCGTCCGTGTTTGTATTCGATCCGTTTGAAATGGGACAAATAATTAAGACTCTGGTTGAATAGCCTTCACCCCACCAGCTGTGCTTAGACATTTGAGAGTGACGCTTGGACGTAGTAGCCCTTGAAAAAAAAGCTAACACTCGGGCAGCACGAGGACCCGTTTTGATTTTTCCTAAAATCTAAAAAGTGCATACGCATTATTTGGAGAGAACGAGCGGCGAGCTTCCTAGCCATGCATGAGTTTTTTTGTTTGCTAGTGCATGTCTGTATCAGTATTTAATGTGTTCACACTGGTTAGTTCGATTTGAAAAAACAGCTTCACGTACAATTATTTTGGTGTTCTGAATTTTTTAAAAGCCATATCTCTCAAACCGCGTGTCAGATCTTCACTGTTGAATTCTTCGCGACGAGATCCTTGAAACTAGATTCCGCATGGGTATGTTTCGACAAATTTTTTTTATGCCAATTTTGACGCTATATTGTGCAACTTTAGTACTGCATTGTGCAACTTTAGTACTGCATGATGCAATTTTTTTAAAAACCAGTTTTTTGGAGCTGCATGATCTAACTTCACATGATATACAACCTAGAAACCATGAAAACTTGATGTACAACTTGTCTACTATCCCGACCAACTATATATGTACTAGTTGATGTGCAACCCTTGTCACTATTCGTGGATGTGTAGTTTTTTTACAGTTGACACACCCTGCCCCACCTTTCCTACCAGTGATATGTGTAACTTAGTCTGTTGTACGAGCCAACTTCCTATTACTAAATATGCAACTCATTCCCCTCCCTACTTGTGGATATGTAGTTTCAGTTGGCGGGGGCAACAAATGGAGTTGCATAAAGTCTGCTAGGCAATTGGCCGGAGCAACATATAAAGTTGCACATCTCACAAGCAGAGATAGTTGGATGGTGAAAATTCCAGTTCACGAGGTAGTGAAAAGTTACATATGCATGAGGGTAGTAAAAGTTGCATATAAATGGGGCGCTAAAGTTGCACATCCCACTAGACGGGTGGTTTCGAGTGCTAGTAAGGAAATTACACATCCATGAGGTATGAGGGATAGTTGCATATCACTGGTAAACAGTTGGCGGTGACAGTATCTGAAGTTGCACAACCACTGCTAGATAGTTGGCTGATGCAACAAACAGTGAAAGCACAATCACAGGCGGGTGGAAAGTTGCACGTGAACTACTAGGTAGTTGGTCTGGGCAAAACACAAATTTGAACATCTCACTAGGAAGAGGTAGTTTGGGGGTAGATGTGCCATCAATGAAAACTACACTTCCATGGGGTAGGCGAAAAGTTGCACATCTACTGTCAGGTAGTTGCACGTCGACTACTAGGTAGTTGCACAAAACGAGGGACTTAGTTGCACATAAAAAAAATTCGTCAAAACATACCCATGCGGGATCTAGTTTCGAAGAGCACGTCACGAGGGTTCTAACGGTAAAAACGGATCTGGATTCCGACACGCGGTTTAAAAGATGTGGCTTTTTAAAATTTTGAAAACCCAAAATTATTACACAAAAGACAATGTGAGTGGGAGGCATGCATACACCCATCATATGAGAAGAGATCACATGCGATGACTAATTAGCGGTGTTCTTTTTAGCATTTTTGATTCACACGAAAAGTAATATTTCTTTTCTAGGATTACGTGGGGACAAAAAAAATTCCAAACAAGTAGGCCACTCTGGACCGTCAGTGAGCAGCCGGCCGCTCCCTAGACGTGTCCTTTATTTTTTAGAAGCATGAGGATCAATTCAGAGTTGAGCAGCATGCGTGCGTCACCCCGGAGATCATGGGCTGCGGCTTCACTTGCTTACGAAGAATTCGGCTCGGCCCCTTTAGGGTGTTCAAACCCAAGCAAATGCTTAGATCGCTTTCACAGCCCACGGCGTGTCAACCATTCGCCCGCATGCTCTCGAAGAAGCGTCACGGCCTGCCTCAACCAAACGCAACCTCGGCCTTCCGGCCGCTCGTTGACACGCGTTGCCGGAAAACTAGAACCTACCGGCACTAGCCTCATCTCCTCTATAAACCCACCACTTGGCTTCCCCCGTCTCCTTCGAATCACACACCCTAGCCAAGCTCCGAAAGACTCCACAACCTCCCTATTGTCACCTCAGGTTGCAACTTTTCGCCATGGGAAGGAGTAAGTAGCCATCACCTTTCTTTCCTTTCCTTTCATTTTCTTTCGTCTAGCTGGCCGGATCTCCATCGTCTCCATGTTGCAGCCATCACCTTTCTTTTCTTTCCTCTAGCTGGCCGGATCTCCATCGTCTCCATGTTGCAGCCATCACCTTTCTTTTCTTTCCTCTAGCTGGCCGGATCTCCATCGTCTCCATGTTGCAGCCATCACCTTTCTTTTCTTTCCTCTAGCTAGCTGGCCGGATCGATCATGCACGATGTTAGTAATAGCTACTTGAACCAACGCGTTGTTGTTCAGGGCCTGCTCGGTGCTACCGCCAGATCAAGAACAAGCCGTACCCCAAGTCGCGGTACTGCCGCGGGGTGCCGGACCCCAAGATCCGCATCTTCGACGTGGGGCAGAAGAAGCGTGGCGTGGACGAGTTCCCGCTGTGCGTGCACCTGGTGAGCTGGGAGAAGGAGAACGTGACGAGCGAGGCCCTGTAGGCGGCCCGGATCGCCTGCAACAAGTACATGGCCAAGCACGCCGGCAAGGACGCCTTCCACCTCCGCGTGCGCGCGCACCCTACCACGTCCTCCGCATCAACAAGATGCTGTCCTGCGCTGGTGCCGACCGGCTGGAGACCGGCATGCGCGGCGCCTTCGGCAAGCCCACCGGGATGTGCGCGCGGGTGCACATCGGCCAGGTGCTGCTCTCCGTGCGCTGCCGCGACGCGCACGCGGCCCACGCGTAGGAGGCTTTGCGCCGGTCCAAGTTCAAATTCCCCGGACGCCAGAGGGTCATCGTCAGCGGCAAATGGCACGCCATCTTAAATTCTTAAATCCGTCGGTCTTCCCTTGTTTGAATTGGACGGCCAAGATCGAGAGCTCTCTCCACCTGTGCCTGCCTTGTGGTTGCCGGGTAGATCTCAACCGTACGAATCGTTTCTTCCAGGGGATACACCAAGTTTAAGCGCGAAGAGTATCTCAAGCTCAGGAGGGAGGGCCGCATCGTCCCCGATGGTGTCAACGCGAAGGTAATCATCAGCACTTCACATTCCCCAGAGTTGATCAACTCCGTACGCCGAGAGGTCAGGTGTTTCCAATATGATTGATGAATAAATAGTTGAAGTGTTCCGTTAAATCTCAGTCGACTGAGCTCTCAGTCGACGTGTCAGCCATATGATTATTACTTGCTTTATGATTCGTGTTGGAGAGTTGGCTGTCTTGTTTTGAGCCTGCTAAGGAGAGCGTCCAGCCCGGTTCTCTGTTTGTCTGTGTCTTCTGTTGTTTAGGCCGTTTTTTGTTTTCGCGTTGTGACTTTCTCACTTTTGTTATCTGTGTATGTAACCGGCCATGCGTGTAGGTCTTTCTCATTTTGTTTTATTTTTTTCAGGTCGCATCTCAATGTGTGTTTTTAGGCTGTTGTTGTCTCGTTTTTTGTCTTTTCTTTTTCTTCATTTTCCTCCCTTTTTCATTTTATCTATCATTTGTATGTCTTTTCTTTTCCCATTTTTCTTTCTTTTATTATTATTTTTTATTGTCCCATTTTTAGTTTATTTTTTTGTCCTTTTAGCTTTCATTATTCTAACGGACTCGCTAAATATCAATCGACTGAGATTTAGTGAAGTCTCAGTCGACGCGCCATCCGTCGGATTTTTGTTTGCTTCAAGATTTGCGCTGAAACTGGGTTATCTTGTTTCAACCTGTGTAACACGTGTGTCCAGCATGTTTGTTTGTTTGTTTGTCGGGCTTCTTTGTGTCGGGGGACATGGGAGGTTTTCTCGATGGGTTGTTCGCTGGGCTTGGTAGGCGTTCCTTTGATTCTCTTTTTTTTAGCTGTCATTCTGTAGATCTGAGAGTAGGTGTTCCTCCGATTTCTTCTGTTTGTTGGTTCCAGTATGTTGTTTTAAGTAGAGATTAGTAGTTATCTTCATTTCTCCCATTCGAGGGGGATTTGTTTGTTCCAGTAGTTTGGACAAAGCGCAGATTAATAGTTTCTATTTCACCAGTAGTCAAAATATATTTTGGATCAACAGAGGTTAGTGAGTTTTATTTCCATTTCCCCATTCTTAGCAGAGGATCAATAGAGGTATAGTATTTTCAAGCAGAGTTTGTAGTAGTTTCAAATAGAAACGTTTCTTTGTTTTAAATGCAATAGAATTTGTTGTTAGCCAATGCAGAGTTCTGTTAGTTTTCATGTAGACATTCTAGAGGTATGCATGTATGTTTGTTTTTCTGTCTAGTTTTTGAAATGTTTCTTTTTTGATAGTAGCAGAATTTGTTTGTTAGTCAACAAAATATGTTCATTTTCAATTTTTGTGACCACATCCTGTTAATATATCCACTTATACGGAAAAAATCCACTTATGCATAGTTAGTAATTGTTTCTTTTTATATCATCTATGCATATATGTTTGCTTTTTCATATCCTAGTTAAGAAACCGTTGTTTGCTTGTCTGGTCATAAAATATGTCATTTTCATATCCTTGTTAACATTTTCGTGTTGTTTGTTTTTTATGCGCTCTGGCGAGGGTCTATGAAGTTGCTTGAGTCGTTGCAAGCACAAGAACATGGGTAGCGGTTGGCATCTATTTATGGGAGGAATTTAAAATCACAATGGTAACTCAATAACTTTCGGTGTTGAAGCTGACCATTGTTTTGCTAGTGGGCGGGAGAGGGGGTAGTTGCATGTTTGAGACTAGGCATGCAGCTGCAATTGCGTGTCTACCCACCCGGCCGCAACTAACCTTTTTGTTATGTCGGAGGACGACGAGAAAGGAGGGGTGGTTGCGTGTCTGACACTAGGCACGCAACTGCAAGCATCACCACCAACTGCAATTGCATGTCTACCCACCTAGTTGCAACTGACTTTTGTTTCGTCAAAGAGAGGCAGGAGAGGGGCAGTTGCATGTCTGACACTAAGCATGCAACTAAAGTGTCGCCCTGAATGTAATTGCATGTCTGCCCAGATGACTGCAACTGACCTTTAGTTTTGTCGGTAGGTCGTGGGAGCAGGGGATGTTGCATGTCTGACGCTATGCATGCAACTGCAGGTGTCGCCCATCGCAATCGCATGTCTACCCACCCTGTAACTATCCTTTTGTTTTCTCGGTGAGCGATCGGAGAGGGGGGTTGCATGTGCGACCTTTGGGCATGCAGCGCAAGTGTCACCCTCGACAACAACTCCATGTCTACCCACCCGACTGTAACTATCCTTTTTGTTTTCTCGGTGAGCAGTCGGAGAGGGGAGGGGAGAGTTGCATGTTTGACACTAGGCATGCAACTGCAAGCATCTCCCTCGACTGCAACTACATGTCTACCCACCCGACTGCAACTGACTTTTTTATTATGTCAGATGATGATGGCGGAGAGAAGCGATTGCATGTTTAACATTACACTCGCAACTGCAAGCGTCGTACCCAACTGCAATTGCATGTCTACCAATCCAACTGCAACCGGCCTTTGTTTTGCCAGCTGGCGGTGAGAGAGGGGGCAGTTGCATGTCAGCCACTAGGCATGCAATTGCAAGTGTCGCCCCCTACTGCAACTAAACTTTTGTTTTGTTGGAGGGCGTCGAGAGTGTTAGGGAAAGTTGCATGTCTAACACTTGGCATACAACTGCAAGTGTCATCCTCGACTGCAATTGCATGTCTACCCATCCGACTACAACTAACCTTTTTTACGTCGTAGGGCAGCGGGAGAGGGGCTAGTTGCATGTCTGACACTAGGTACGCAACTGCAAGCGTCACCCCCAATTGCAACTTAATGTCTAACCATCCGACTGCAACTGACCTTGATTTCCCCATAGGGGCTGCAGGAGAGGGGGCACAGTTGCATGCTTGACACTAGGCATGCTTTTGTGGGTTGGGCAGGTGTTCAAGCACGCATTTTTGTTTTGTTTTTTGTTCTTCTTGTCATTGCTTTGTGTTGCATTCGCACTTGATTGTTCCCCAACTTCGCTCCCATTTTTGTTTTTTCTTTTCTCCATTTTTCTGTTTTCTATTAGTTTTTATTTTTTCAAAAATATTACCACCTATTTGCACATACATCGATCACACACAATTGCATGTAAATTAAATCGCGCGTAATTACATGTCTACTATCGGTGTGGAACTTTTTTTCTTTTCATGTCTGTCATTAAACACACCACTGCAAGTGTCACTCCCGACTGCAATTGCATATCTTCAACGTGACTGCAACTCAGTGATGTTTTTGTCAGAAGGGGGCCAGTTGCATATCATCCACTAGACACAGTGTAGCCGCGACTACAACTACATGTCTTTCAAAGTGAAACTTTGTGGTGTTATTGTTATTATTATTATTATCATTATTATTATTATTATTATTATTATTATTATTATTATTATTATTATTATTATTATTATCACTACTACTATTATTATCATATTTTATTTTTTCTGCTTATTTTATTTTGTTGTTGTATTTTTAGTTATTTTCTATTTTTGTAAACACACCGTGAACATTTTTTAATATACATGATGTTTTTTAAGAATTTTTGTTTCAATACATGATGAATAATTTAAAAAACAAACAAGCACTTTTTTCCAAAATATTACTATAAATGTAAACAAAGCTTTCATTTCTTTTTTATGGTGAAGCAATAAATGATTTTTCAAAGGAAATAAACATTTGACAAACAAAAGCAAAAACTGAAAAACCAAACGGAAAACAACAAAAGGCCGGATGGTAGGAAAATCATGCAAACGGCTAAGGTTACTACTTGTTTTTGAGACATCTAAGGTTACTACTGGCCCTCACCGTAAAAAAAAGGTTAACTGTTGGCCCGGCCAGTGTGCCAGAACGAGCAGCATCTACAAAAACTCTCGATAGTCAAAAAATCGCTGGTCCAAAAATGAAGGCATTAGGCTGCAATAACACGGCCGGCCCAGCAACAGTAGAAAAAAGTACAAGACTTAATAAGAAATTAAAATGGGCTGGGCTACTGTTGGATGATGTCACCTGACTGAGACCTAGACAAACTCTTTGTTTTTCTGTGCAGTTGCTGACTTGGCACGGGTCGCTCGAGGGACGCCCGCGAGGAAAAGGTGTCTTTCCACCCTCCGTCGCCGGATCGGCTTGAATTACAACCTCCCTTTACGTGTCAGCCTTCGTCGGGTCCGGCCTGAATATCGATTCTACCATGCCATATGTTGTGACAGGAGCTGTCATACGCACGTCGAGCTAGCTTTATGTATGCGAGTAAATGGATATAAACATGTGGGGACTATACTTGCGATGGTAATAGTATGATGTCTAGTGTGTAGCTCGAGTTGGCAGCATGCTTTACGAACCTGTTTCGTCGTTAAACACGTTGTGAGCTTGGTTTTATTCATAAATAAAGGTGATTTGCATTAGTGCAGTTGTAAGACCATCGGGCACACGGTTAAAACCCTCTTTCGCAGACGCATATGCGAACCGTCGCTTTGCGTTGGTGTGCGATGACAACATATGAAAATGCAGACTTTTTTTTCTTTGAAAAGAGGGTTTTTCCTGGCCTCTGCATCAGATAGATGCATGCGACTATATTATTAATAAGCAAAAGGTCCAACAAAAGTTTCGTAGTCTTAAACAAAAGAACAGGTGCTCAACAAAAAGTACGAGAACAAAAAACAGGACAACCACAACCGGCACGCAAAAAACAGATAGAAAACTAAACACCTCTCATATTACATGACCGTCATCCCAACCGGTTAAAGATAGCTTGTGCTACCGTCTCCCATCGGATAGAACCAGTAACCAAATGCTCCCTGGCTTCCGTCGGAATAAGTAGCGACCACATACGGATGAGTGTAGTTGCCCTGAAGACAACCTGCAAGAAATGAATATTTGTTGTTATGTTAAAAACCAAGTTGTTTCTGCAGTTCCAAATTGCCCATAGTAAAGCACATACTCCTACACGGATATGTCTCGCTGTTACTACGTCAATCCCATCTAGCCACGTCCTAAATAACATGTTGATGAAATTCAGAGGAGTTATATTAAAAGCTATGTGGACCAACCTCCACAAAATCTTTGCCAAAGGGCAATCAAGAAAGAGGTGTCTAATTGATTCATCACTATCACAAAAAACTACATCTTTTAGAACTTGTCCAGTTTCGTTTCGCCAAATTGTCTTTAGTTAAGATGACCTGTTTGTGGACAAACCACATAAACACTTTGATTTTTAAAGGCACTTTGACTTTACAAACATGTTTCGAACTAGGAATAACGCTAGCGTTGATAGTATCCAAATACATGGATTTAACCGAAAACTCCCCATTCTTAGCTAGTTTCCAGCGTAGATGATCTGGCTGTTGAGAAAGTTGGACATCCATCAATCTTCTCACAAGATGGAGCCAAGCTTCTCAACGGTTTCCCACTAGCATCGTCCTGAATTGCATATTAAGAGGATTTGACTGTAGTACTGTTGCAACGTAAGTGTCTCTTCGCTAAACAATATTATAGAGAGAAGGATATTAGATCGCAAGGGGTGTCTCCTCTAGCCATGTATCCTTCCAGAATCTTGTGGAAGTACCATTTCCAACTACAAATTTTGTCCTATTGAAAAAGGCTGATTTCACTCGCATGAGTCCCTTCCAAAAAGGTGAATCAGTCGGTCTTACCGTCATCTGGGACAAAGTTTTGGACTGGAGGTACTTATTACGAAGAATCTGTGCCCAAGTGGCATCCATCTCTACATATAACTTATACAACCACTTGCTGAGAAGACATCTGTTCTTCACATCTAAATTTTCAATGCCAAGACCCCCTTGGTCTTTCGGCCTACAAATGATATCCCACTTAGTGAGTCTGTATTTTCTTTTTAATTCATCGCTCTGCCAGAAGAAGCTCGATCGATAGAAATCTAGCCTTTTCCGTACTCCAACTGGTACTTCGAAAAAAGACAAAAAAAACATAGGCATACTTGTGAGAACCGAATTAATCAATGCTCTTCCACTCTTTGTTAGAAAGCTTGCGACGGTGGATTGCCATTCCAGGAGCTCAGTTTTTTCTCAAATCAATCTTCAATGCTCTTCCACTCTTTGTTAGAAAGCTTGCGACGGTGGATTGGTATACCCAAATACGTGAAGGGTAAAGATCCCAATTCGCACCCGAACAATTCTTTGTAAGCTTGTTGTTCTTCTTTAGCTCTTCCAAAGCAGAACAATTCACTTTTGTGAAAGTTAATCTTCAACCCGGATAATTGTTCGAACAAGCATAAAACTAGCTTCATGTTTCTAGCTTTAGCCAAATCATGCTCCATAAAGATGATAGTATCATCAGCGTACTGTATGATAGACACTCCCCCATCAACTAAATGTGGGGCGAGGCCACCTACCTGACCATCATCCTTGGCCCTTCCTATTAGGATTGTCAACATGTCAACGACTATGTTGAACAGAATCGGCGACATCGGATCTCCTTGTCGCAGACCCTTGTGTGTCTGGAAATAATGACCTATGTCATCACTAACCCTGATTCCAACACTCCCTTTTTGCATGAACGAATCTACCTGGTCTCTCCAGGCCTCATCAAATCCTTTCGTACGCAAAGCCTGCTGAAGAAAAGGCCATTTTACTTTGTCGTACGCTTTTTCAAAATCCACTTTGAAAACCACCCATCTAGTTTTTTCGTGTGGATTTCACGGAGCGTTTCATGCAGAACCACAAACCCTTCTAGGATGTTTCTGTCCGGCATGAAAGCAGTTTGGGACGGCTGCACCATAGGATGCGCAATCTGTGTAAGCCTATTAGTCCCAACTTTGGTGAAGATTTTAAAGCTAACATTAAGAAGACAGATCAACCTAAATTGCTCAATCCTCAGAGCCTCTGTTTTCTTAGGAAGCAGAGTGATAGTACTGAAATTCAAGTGAAACAACTACAACTTGTTGGGTAACGTAGTAATTTCAAAAAAGTTCCTACGCACACGCAATATCCATCTAGGTGGTGCATAGCACCGAGAGGGGAGAGTGTTGTCCACGTACCCTCGTAGACCGTAAGCGGAAGCTTTATGACAACGTGGTTGATGTAGTCGTACGTCTTCATGATCCGACCGATCCTAGCACCGAAGGTACGACACCTCGGTGATCTGCACACGTTCAGCTCGGTGACGTCCCACAAAGTCTAGATCCAGCTGAGGTCGAGGGAGAGTTTCATCAGCACGATGGCATGGTGACGGTGATGATGAAGCTACCGGCGCAGGGCTTCGCCTAAGCACTGCAACAATATGACCGAGGTGGAAATCTGTGGAGAGGGGCACCGCACACGGCTAAACAATCAACTTGTGTGTCTATGGGGTGCCCCCCTCCCCCGTATATAAAGGAGTGCAGGAGGGGGAGGGCCGGCTGTAAGGGCATATTTATCCCTTAGGTGTTTTGGTGATTGATGACAATGCTTTTGCGGACTAATCGTGTGCCTTGAGTTTCTTAGATGCTTCATCTCTAGGTACGAGACGATTCGGTGCCCCTCAGAATCTATTGAAGACGGCGTTGTTCTATGTTTCTCTTTGGTGGATTTGAGTCGTAGGAGAGCCGTACTATTAAGAGGGGGTCCGCGTCGGAAAGGTTTGGGTGGAATCAACACGTACACATGTCCTACCTTTCCTTGCACTTTGGAGCGTCTTTCCGTTATCCTAGTTGTGCATAATCGTGACTCTTGTTGTACTTGCGGTAGTATCGCTCTCTGAGCAAAGAGGTCATAAGCACCGCGTAGTACCGCTCGGGGTCATGGTAGTACCGCTCCCCTGTAGCCTTAGTACCGCAACTCCCAGGCCTAGTGCTGCTCCGGTACGGTAGTAGGAGCAGATGTAATTTTTTACATCCGCGCCCACACGGTAGTACCGCACGTCATGCGCGGTAGTACCGCTCCCCTGGAGCCGTAGTACCGTGGCCCTCATACCCGATGCCGTTCTTGCGCCGCGGTAGTAGGAAGCGGATGTAATTTTTACATCCGCGCCTCAACGGTAGTAATACCGCACCTCGTCTTGCGGTAGTACCGCGTCGGGTTTTTACCTTTGTTTCTTTTTCAGGAAGTAGGCACGGATGTATTTTATTTCATCCACGCTCTTCGTGAGGCTGTGGCTTACACCTTGCGGTAGTACCGCCAAGGGGAAATGGTAGTACCGATGCGGTAATCTTCGCTCGATCGAGCTAGTCTCGTCCTCTGCTGCTGCCGGAAGTACCGTGGTCCTCCACGGTAGTACCGCGTGGCCTTGCGGTAGTACCGCGCTTCTGGAGCGGTAGTACCGCGTGTCGCAGGCTGAACTTGAGGATAACGGTTGGATCTATTCCACGACTATAAAAGGGGTCTAGTTGACTACCTCTTCCATCTCTAAGCTCCATTGTTGCTCCAAGCTCCATTTTGGCCCGATCTCTCTCCCTAGCCAATCAAACTTGTTGATTTGCTCGGGATTGGGTGACAAGGGCCCGATCTACACTTCGACCAAGAGACATTTGATTCCCCACTTATCCCTTGCGGATCTTGTTACTCTTGGGTGTTTGAGCACCCTAGGCAGTTGAGGTCACCATGAGCCATATTCCATTGTGGTGAAACTTCGTGGTGTCGTTGAGAGCCTCCAATTAAGTTGTGGAGATTGCCCCAACCTTGTTTGTAAAGGTTCGGTTGCCGCCTTCAAGGGCACCAATAGTGGAATCACGGCATGTCGCATTGTGTGAGGGCATGAGGAGAATACGGTGGCCCTAGTGGATTCTTGGGGAGCATTGTGCCTCCACACCGCTCTAACGGAGACGTACTTCCCCTGAAAAGGAAGGAACTTCGGTAACACATCCTCGTCTCCACCGGCTCCACTCTTGGTTATCCTATCCCTTTACTTGTGCAAGCTTATTTGTGTTTCTATCTTTGCTTGCTCGTGTGCATGTGTTGATTGCATCATATAGGTTGTCCACCTAGTTGCATATCTAGACAACTTACTTTGTTGCAAAGTTTAATTTGGTCAAGAAAAGCTAAAAATTGTTAGTTGCCTATTCACCCCCCTCTAGTCAACTATATCGATCCTTTCAATTGGTATCAGAGCCTCGTCTCTCTTTAAGGACTTTACCTTCCGAAGAGTATGGTTGACGTCGTAGATGATGTGGGAGAGCACTCCGGTGCGAATCCGATATCATCTACGAGAGATGGGGGTAACTCGATCTCTCGTGAGGAATTCAATGTGGCGTTGGATACACTGAAAACCTCCATGACGACCGAGGTCAAGGACATGTTTAAGGAATTCCTAGAAGGGCTTAAACTTTCCACCGCACCGGTGAAAGTGGGTGATCCCGCCAACATGGGGACGGATGCTAACTCCGATAAGAGGGAAGCTACTAGTGAGAAAGACCCATTGTCTAGTGGTAAGAATGGCACCGGCATCTTCGCCCATGTGCAACCTCCTCCCGTTTATGGTGGACCGATTCCTTCTACTCATTTGAATCATGCCGGTCCACCTCCTAAGATTGCTAAAAAGGAGGATTTTTATTCTTGGGTTTATCGTTTTAAGCGTCATTTAAATCATGTGAACACTAATCTTTGGAGAATCATTGAAGAAGGCTTCTATCCGCATGACCCGAGCAACTTCTCTCATAGAGAAGTCGTGGACCATCAATTCCATGAGAATGCTCTCTTCATCATCCAAGAAGCAATCCTTCCCGAAGACCTCCCTCATCTCCGGCCCTACTCCCTTGCCAAAGATGCTTGGTACAAGGTGGTTTCCCTTTATCGAGGAAGCGCAAGCATTCAACGTTCCAACTATGAAGTGGTGCAAGATGAAGCCGATGAGTTTGCAATGAAAGAAGATGCAGAACCTCATGAGCTCTATCGGAGAGTTACCAAGCTCGCGGTCTCCCTCCGGGATCATGGAAGTAAGGACACGGATGATAACTGGATCAAGCGCAAATTCCTCAAGGCAATGATGCCCTACCACAAAGCCATGTCCTCCGTCATCCGTCAGAGGCCGGACTTCCACACCCTGTCCTCAAGTGATGTGTTGGATGAGTTTGTGGCTATGAGCATATTGGACAAGACCGCCGACAATGCGGTGCTTCGCTCCCAAAGAGCAAAGAAGCCCAACCTCGCTTTGAAGGCCAAGGTTTGTGTCGAAGAAGAAGGAGAGGAGGAAGAAGAAGAGAGCAACCTCGAAGATACGAAGTATGACTATCATGAACACATGTCCCTTGCTTCAAGGCAATTTTGGAGCAAGAAGAACTCAAGGCCCAACTTCAACAAGAGCAACTCAAGTGGGGCAAAGGGTAAGCAACGAGTGAGGACTTGCTTCAATTGTGGCAATGTGAGTCACTTTGTTGCTGGAGTGCCCATATGAGAAGAGGGAAGACAATGGTGGCAAGCTCATCCGTAAGGACAAGGCCAAGTCTTTCCCCAACAAGAGCAACTTCACCAAGAAGGCTCCTCACAAAGCTTTGGTGGTTCAAGAAGAGTACAATGAGGAGGATGATGATGATGAAGATGGTGAGTCGGTTGCCATGGCCTCCGTTGCCATTGCGACGACTCCTCGGGTGTCTCTCTTCAACTCACCTAATGAAAGCATCACCGCCAAGTGCCTCATGGCTAAAGCCACCAACAAGGTAACCCCCAACATCAAAACTACCATCATCAATCATTCTTCTTTGACGGATTGCATTGATGAACATGAGGGGACTAATGTGGAGGAGAATGAGTTTGAGACCTTTAGGGGTAAACTCAAGGGCAAATCCAAGAAGCACGCCGTTTGCTCTCTTGGAACAACTTGGTGGAGCCAATGACATGATCGAGGCTCATGAAGAAACCATCTCTAAGATG
This sequence comes from Aegilops bicornis, assembly GCA_021605145.1. Taxonomy (NCBI): domain Eukaryota; kingdom Viridiplantae; phylum Streptophyta; class Magnoliopsida; order Poales; family Poaceae; genus Aegilops; species Aegilops bicornis. The sequence goes on from CM038672.1 coordinate 392,434,052, forward strand.
GAAGGGCATAGTCGTGACTATGCCGATGAGATTTCAGATCTTTCCAATGCTCTTGAGGAAGAGCGTGGTCTTTGTTTGGCTCTTGAGGAGTCATACAACGATGATCATGCTAAATTAAAGAAAGATCTTGATCATGCTCTTGTTGTGTCTCGTGTGCAAAGCTCCGAGAAGGCAAAACTTGGAGTTGATCTTGCTAGACTCAACGAGGAGTTTGACATTCTCGACAAGGCTCACAAAGTCTTGAAGGGTGCTCATGCTAGTCTCAAAGAGTCTCATGATCAACTCCAAGTGAAGCTAACAAAGGAGAAAGCCACCTTTCCTCATATGGTATTGATTGATAATGCAAATGCTACTAACCCTTGTTGTGAGCATGTGCATCTTGTTGAGGAGAATGCTAAGTTGAAGGAGCAACTTGAAAAAGGCCTTGTCACATGCATACAAGGTGAGAAGAACCTTAACGACCTTTTGAGTAATCAAAAGGAAGTTGTGGCCAAGGAGGGGATTGGGTTCGCACCCAAGCCCAAGAACAAGAAGAAGAATGACAAGACCAAGCAACCTCCTCCTCTCAAGCAAACTTTTTTGAGGGAGGGAGAGGGTGCTTTCAAGAAGAATAAGAACCATGCAAATGGTGGCAATGCCAAGAAGGGCAACGCCACCCCTCCGAACATAGCCGGCGACTTTAATCCTTCTTATGTGTTATGCCGCGCTAGTGATGGGCATGTTTATGCCAAATTTGTTGGTTCTCCTAATGAATACATTGAATGGTCTATTTGGGTTCCTAAGACCCTTGTTACTAACATCAAAGGACCCATTACAAAATGGGTACCTAAAACCAAGCATTGATCGTGTGTAGGAGTTTGCTTCCGGTGGGGGATCATGGCTGCTCGATAGTGGAGCTACAAATCATATGACCGAAAGAAAGGACTTGGTGGTGGACGTGCAAAAGATTCCTTTTATGCCCACCAATGTCGAGTGGGGTGATGCCTCGTCTTCTAAGGTATTGGGACTTGGCAAGGTTGTCATTTCTCATGATCTCACGATCGAGAAGGTCATGCTTGTTGAGTCCCTTGCATTCAATTTACTTTCCGTTCGTCAACTTCGCAATCATGGGCTTTGCCACTTTCTTTGATATTGATTCCGTGGCCCTCTTGTGGAGCAAGACTCTTAAAGTAGCCTTTGTTGGGCATGTCGAGAACGGTCTATATGTGGTCAACTTTTCGAGCAACCCACTAAAACCGCGACATGCCTAATGGCTAAAGTTGACGTGGGATGGCTTTGGCATCGCCGTTTAGCCCATGTCAATATGAGATCTTTGCAAAGTCTTCTCAAGGGGACCATGTCCGTGGACTAACAAATGTTAGTTTTGCCAAAGACCGTGCTTGCGGTGCTTGTATTGAAGGAAAGCTTCATGAGAAGGCTCACCCTCCCACGACCATCATCTACTCAAAGAGACCCTTGGAGCTCCTTCACATGGATCTCTTTGGGCCACCATCATTTGATAGTCTTGGAGGTAGAAAGTATTGCTTGGTGATTGTGGATGACTATTCAAGATACACTTGGGTATACTTCTTCAAGAGGAAGAGTGAGACTCAACAAACCGTCATCGACTTTGCAAATGAAGCTCAACGTCAACATAATGTAAAGATCTTGACAATAAGAAGTGACAATGGCACCGAGTTCAAGAACTACACCTTGGATGAGTTTCTTAGTGATGAGGGGATCAAGCATCAATATTCAGCACCATATACCCCTCAACAAAATGGTGTTGCGGAGAGGAAGAACCGGACGTTGATGGATGCGGCAAGGACCATGATGGCGGAGTTCAAGTCTCCATACAACTTTTGGGCCGAAGCCATCAACATCGCATGTCATGCATCCAATTGGCTCTATCTCATAAAGGCTTGAACAAGACTCCTTATGAGATACTCACCGGCAACAAGCCCAATCTCAAGTACTTAGGGTGTTCGGGTGTAAGTGTTTCATTCTCAAGAAAGGTGTTCGTTTGTCTAAATTTGAAGCTAGAGCTCATGAGGGCATATTTGTTGGTTATGCTACAAACTCTCATGCTTACCGTGTCCTCAATAAATCCACGAGACTTATTGAGGAGGCGTGTAACGTGAGTTTGATGAGAATAACGTCTCCCAAGTGGAGCAAAGTGGCACTTGTGATGTAGGTGATGCAATTCCTCCTCAAGCCATAAGAAGAATGGGTGTTGGTTTTATCCTACCCGTTGAGGAACCCCTTGTGGGCGAAGGAGAAGGACAATGCTCCACTCAAGTGGAGCCATCACCAACCCAAGGCCCACACGCTTCCGAAGAACAAAGTGAAGGCCCTCAACCTCATGAACAAGACCAAGGGCAAGATCATGCTCAAGACGATGGTGACACACCAAATGATGCCCAAGGTCAAGTTCTCTCCCCGAGCATGCTCAAGATCAAGAACATGCTCAAGGCGGGCGCTCAAGATGATCAAGTGACCCCTCCTCATCTCACCTCCGAGGAGGAATTAGAGCGTCGTGCCGCCAAGATTGCGTCCAAACTCAGCACCAAAGGCCATATCATGGAGAATGTGGTTGGAAGCCTAAGAAAAGGGGTAAGCACTCATAGAAAATTGGCAAACTATTGTGAACATCACGCGTTTGTGCCTTGTGTTGAACCCCAAAAGGTCTATGAGGCGCTCGAACACTCGGATTGGCTCAATGCCATGCATGAAGAACTCAACAACTTCGAGTACAACAAGGTGTGGAGATTGGTGCCAAGGCCATCGGGGAACCACAACGTCATTGGAACCAAGTGGATCTTCAAGAACAAGCAAGATGCTCATGGGAACATCATTACGCAACAAGGCAAGATTGGTAGCACAAGGCTACTCCCAAGTCAAGGGTATCGACTACGGTGAAACCTTTGCTCCGTTGCTGTCGCCTTGAATCCATTCGTTTGTTGATTGCTTATGCTTCCCATCACAACTTTAAGTTGCAACAAATGGATGTGAAAAGTGCTTTTCTTAATGGTCCTATTAATGAGTTGGTCTATGTCAAGCAACCCCCCGGGTTCGAGGACCCCTACTTCTCGGATCATGTGTATCAACTCGGTAAGGCACTCTATGGCCTTAAACAAGCCCCACGTGCGTGGTATGACCACCTTACCGAGTTGTTACAAGATCGTGGATTTGAGGTGGGGCAAATCGATCCCACTCTTTTTACTAAGAAGGTCAATGGGGAGTTGTTTGTATGCCAACTATATGTTGATGATATTATCTTTGGTTCCCCTAACAAAGCTTTCAATGAGGAATTTGCTGCTCTCATGACCTCCAAGTTCAAGATGTCTTCTATGGGAGAGTTGAAGTTTTTCCTTGGTTTTGATATCAAACAAAGAAGAGAAGGAACCTTCATCAACCAAGCCAAATACACTCAAGACATGCTCAAAAGATTCAAGCTAAGTGATGTCAAGCCGGCTACTACACCAATGCCTACCAAGTGCCAACTTGGCATTGATCCCAATGGTAAAGCGGTGGATCAAAAGGTATATCGCTCCATGATTGGCTCCTTGCTTTACCTTTGTGCATCTAGACCGGATATCATGTTGAGTGTGGGAATGTGTGCACGGTTTCAAGCCGCACCGAAGGAAAGTCACTATGTGGCGGTCAAGCGAAACTTCGATATTTGGCTCATACCCCAAACTTTGGCTTATGGTACCCAAGAGGGCAAACTTCAAGCTAGAAGGATTCTGATTCCGATTGGGCAGGAGACAAAGTGGATAGGAAGTCCACCTCCGGAGGGTGCCAATTTCTTGGTTGCTCATTGGTAAGTTGGTCTTCCAAGAAGCAAAGTTGTGTGTCTCTCTCGTCCACCGAAGCGGAATATGTGGCGGCCGGTAGTTGTTGTGCTCAACTCCTATGGATGAGGCAAACTTTAAAGGAGTACGGTCACATTTGAGACAAATTGCGTCTTTGGTGTGATTTTTAAAGTGCCATTAAGATTTCTATCAACTCGGTGAAACTCTTCTATTTGAATCACATTGAATTTCGGTATCACTTCATCAGTGATCACATTAGGCTATGGGAGATCGTGCTCAAGTATGTCAACACTCATGATAACCTTGCAAATATTTTCACGAAGCCCTTGGATGAAGCAAGATTTAGAGTTAAGGCATGAGCTAAATATCATTGATTTGAGCAATGTGACTTGAACCCGTGCACCCCCACCACACTCAACTTGTTGTCCGGTTTAGGTGTAGGCATGGACATAGGGGAGTGTTATTCTCTCAATGAACTCTCCTCCCCCATCATGCATAAATAGATCAACTCTTTCACATTAGCCATTTTTGATGGTACTTGTGCTTCAAAGACGAGTTTTGGTCATGGGCCCAAGGATAATTCTTCGCAGTGCCATACCATCTAACTCAAACATAGGTGACTTCGGCCACCGCCCTCTCCTTTTGAGAGGTTTTGTCGCTTGGTGTTCTCTTGTTGTCTTTCTGCCTCTGGTTTGTGCGTGTTCTTGTGGTTTCCTTTGTGTGAAAAGTTTCCGTGCAAAGACCTTCTTCTTGTGTTGAAACCGGCTGTGTCTTGAGCTCACGGTACTACCGCGGCCAGCTACGGTACTACCGCTGCCAACCACGGTACTACCGCGTGTGGGAGCACGGTACTACTGCCCCCACGCGGCAGTAATTTTTTTACTGCCGCCTGGGTGAGCGGTACTTCCACCCGAGCGGTACTACCGCGATGACATGCGGTACTACCGCGCCGGCTTGGGCGCGTGGGGATAAGGACGGGCAGGGGGAGTTCTAACTCCCCCATACCCATTCGCAGTTCCCACCACGTCGTCTCTCTCTCTCTCCCACGCTCAAAATCGGAGCCGGCGTTCGTCGCCGGATCTCCTCCTCCGGATGCCCTCCCGTGATTCCGTCTGGTGGGATCTTTCCCCACCACGTGCTCTTGCTATGGACCCAGGTTTTTCCCCAATCTTTCCTCGTTTTATTGAGTTCTTTGCCTCTAGGTTGTTGGGGGAGACTTGTGTGTTCTAGAGATTCTTAGGCTATTTCTTTGCAAGAGTAGGATGAAGGAGAGTAGCTTTGCGTAGGGATTATACTTGTATTTTCGTCTTGCGATAGATTTGATCACCATAGCACTGCCGTTGTTTCGTGGTTCTTTTCATATTCGAAATGACGTTTGGATCTGACGCGATGCGGTACTACCGCCCGTCGGGCGCGGTACTACCGCTAGCACGGTACTACCGCCCCTCTGGCGCGGTACTACCGCACTCACTGCGGCAGTAAAATTTTACTACCGCTCCAACCACGGTACTACCGTGACCTCGCACGGTACTACCGCGACTTGGAGCAGTACTAATATTTTAGTACCGCAGGCACTGGCAGTACTACCGTGGCTCACATCTATCGCTTTCCAACTTTCACGTATATTTCCTATGTGTTTCTTGTGCTTTGTCGTGGTCTTTGCATTGATCCTCTTCGCGTTCGTTGGTGTTTTGCGTTTGTGTCTCAGGTGGTGGCTCTCGCCGTTCCAATCCCAGTCGTGACACTGGCTCCAAGCATCTGCGCAACCCAGGTGAAGCACCAGAGGGCTCCTCTGCCCCCAAGCGCAATGTCAAGACATCAGCTAGCAAGTTCAAGGAGCCCGCCAAGGGCATGGATGAGATACCACAATCTGAGTACGTCTGTCTCAGGCAGCTTCACCCGTACGTGAACCCTCGTTCCTCTGTCAGAGGTTGTGAGCTGTTTTGGAACAAGCAAGAGACCAACATCTATCTGGATGTCATAAAAAACAAGCAGAATACCTACGTGGATGTGAAATGGATTGACATGCATCACATGAGGAAGGACAAGTTCCGTGCCTACTTTGGAGAGGCTCTGGACTTGGTGGAGCAGTTTGGTATTGAGCATGTGATATCCTTTCACCTTGACTATGACCCTGAGCTTATCTGTCAGTTCTTTGCCTCAGTATACTTTCACTCTGATGAGGAGCGGAGGATGACCTGGATGTCCAATGGCCAGTAAGGTCGATTTGCTACCGGAAGGAGTTCATGGATTTGCTCTGTGCACGATGGCGGGCTCGACACTCCGTGGGTGTTCGCCCCATGCCAACTCTGAGTCTGCCAACAAGGACAAGCTTACACCATACTATGTTGAGAAGAGCGCTCCCAAGTGGCAAGATAGGGTTGGTGCTCAACTCTTTTACGGATATCATGTATCGCATCTTCCGCAACTCCTTGTTCCCTCGCATTGGTGACAAGGACAAGGTTCATGCCTATATGGTGGATATGATGCTCATCTGCGAGGAGGCTCGTTTGTCTCAGACTTAGCCACTTGATGTCTCACACATCATGTGGTGTGAGCTTCGGTTTGCGGTGTTCAAACGCAAAGTGCCTATCTATGGGCCCTATCATTTCTGTGATCTCAAGACTTGGGAGAAGATGTTCCTGGTGAGGAGTTCCTTGCCCCTTTTGGATTCGCCATGATCCCATCTGTCTGCGTGTCAAACCCAATGGGCCAATACTACTACTCGTCTTAGGCGTCTGCTGCTAGGGGTGCCGTTGATGAGGAGGATCTTTGGCGCCGAGGATGTTCTTTGAGGGCCGTCTTGCTAGGCCTTCCAGAGTTCCTCTATGCCTTCGTGGGCCAAGAAGCTGAAGGACAAGATGAAGACTCTTTTCTGCATGCAAGCCAAGGGGCAGTACAGGACTCACGTGGCGTCCAAGGAGAGTCGTCGCCGGGACAGGAAGATCTTGCAGCTCTATGGTGAGGATGTGTCTGGTGGGTCTGAGGCGCATCACTCGAGGCCGAGTGGATGGAGAAGCAAGGCTACAGGTGGACTGATTACGAGGAGGACGTCGAGGAGACCATCCCTGCCGGGGAGTCCGACGGAGAGGGTTGGGACGAGTTCCCTGCTTGAGCCACCTCTTGTGTGTAGGTGTCCTCTCTGCCTTTTTGGCGTCTCGATGCCAAAGGGGGAGGGAGAGTGTAGGGATTTGCGAGTTTTGTGTCGTCTTTCGTGTGTCGGTGTGTTTGCTGCTTCCTCGTTTGAACCTCGATTCAGTTGCTTTGGGTTGCTTTACTTCATATGGTGTAAGACATATGCACTCTATCTATCTTAGCGAGCTTGTCATATATTGTGCTACCTTTGTGCTATGCTCTGCTTAAATGTTATTTGTCATGCCTTTATCTCTAAAATATAGGGGAAGTGTTGATCCTAGTTTGTGTGCTATGCAATCCAAAGCATCTATCTAGAGTGCACACATCTAGGGGGGAGCCCGTCTATATTTTAGAGAGGAGGGGTTTGCCCTTGCTCAAAATTATATTATCTTTGTGCAAATCCCGTATTGTCATCAATCCACCAAAAAGGGGGAGATTGTAAGGGCATATTTATCCCTTAGGTGTTTTGGTGATTGATGACAATGCTTTTGCGGACTAATCATGTGCCTTGAGTTTCTCAGATGCTTCATCACTAGGTGCAGAGGCGATTCGGTGCCCTCGGAATCTATTGAAGACGGCGTTGTTCTACGTTTCTCTTTGGTGGATTTGAGTCGTAGGAGAGCCGTACTATTAAGATGGGGTCCGCGTCGGAAAGGTTTGGGTGGAATCAACACGTACACATGTCCTACCGTTCCTTGCACTTTGGAGCCTCTTTCCGTTATCCTAGTTGTGCATAATCAGACGGCTACTTCTGTACTTGTGGTAGTACTGATCTACGGAGCGGTAGTACCACAAGCACCTATGATAGTATTTGGGGGGTCACGCAGTAATGTCGCTCCTGGAGCCTTAGTACCGCAACTCCTGGCCTAGTGCTGCTCAGATGCGGTAGTAGGAAGCGGATGTAATTTTTACATCGCGCCCTGCAATAATACCGCCGCGTCATCTGTGGTAGTACCGCGGAGGCCTGATAGTACCGCTCCCCTGGAGCCGTAATGCGTGGCCCTCATACCCGATACCGTTGCGCCCTTGGTAGTAGGAGCGGATGTAATTTTTACATCCGGCGCCTCAACGGTAATACCGCACCTCGTCTTGTGTAGTACCAGCGTCGGGTTTTACCTTGTTTCTTTTCAGTGAAGTAGGCACGGATGTATTTTATTTCATCCGCTCTTCGTGAGCTGTGGCTTACACGCCTTGCGTTAGTACCGCAAGGGGGAGCGGTAGTACCGTGAGAGCGGTAGTACTGCGCTCAGTCAGGCTAGTCCCGGCCTCTGCTGCTGCCGCGGAAGTACCGTGGTCCTCCACGGTAGTACCGCGTGGCCTTGCGGTAATACTGGCGCTCGAGCGGTAGTACCGGCGTGTCGCATGCTGAACTTGAGGATAACGGTTGGATCTATTCCACGACTATAAAAGGGTGTCTCCTACCTCTAGTTGACTACCTCTTCCATCTCTAAGCTCCATTGTTGCTCCAAGCTCCATTTTGGCCCGATCTCTCTCTAGCCAATCAAACTTGTTGATTTGCTCGGGATTGGGTGACAAGGGCCCGATCTACACTTCCACCAAGAGACATTTGATTCCCCCCACTTATCCCTTGCGGATCTTGTTACTCTTGGGTGTTTGAGCACCCTAGACGGTTGAGGTCACCGGAGCCATATTCCATTGTGGTGAAGCTTACGTGGTGTCGTTAGGAGCCTCCAATTAGGTTGTGGAGATTGCCCCAACCTTGTTTGTAAAGGTTAGGTTGCCGCCTTCAAGGGCACCAATAGTGGAATCACGGCATCTCGCATTGTGTGAGGGCGTGAGGAGAATCTGATGGCCCTAGTGGCTTCTTGGGAGCATTGTGCCTCCACACCGCTCTAACGGAGACGTACTTCCCTCAAAAGGAAGGAACTTCGGTAACACATCCTCATCTCCACCGGCTCCACTCTTGGTTATCCTATCCCTTTACTTGTGCAAGCTTATTTGTGTTTCTATCTTTGCTTGCTCGTGTGCATGTGTTGATTGCATCATATAGGTTGTCCACCTAGTTGCATATCTAGACAACTTACTTTGTTGCAAAGTTTAATTTGGTCAAGAAAAGCTAAAAATTGTTAGTTGCCTATTCACCCCCCCTCTAGTCAACTATATCGATCCTTTCACCGGCCCTCTCTTGGTGCGCCCAAGGGGGGAGTCCTACTCCCGGTGGGAGTAGGATTCCCCCTTCCCTAGTTGGAGTAGGAGAGGAAGGAAGGAGGAGAGAGGGAGAAGGAAAGGGGAGCCGGCCCCCCTCCCCAATTCGAATTGGGCTTGGGGGGCGCCCCCACCTTGGTCGCCTCCTCCTCTCTCCCACTAAGGCCCAATAAGGCCCATACACTCCCCAGGGGTTCGGTAACCCCTGTACTCCGGTAAATTCCCGAACTCACCCGGAACCATTCCGATGTCCAAACATAGCCTTCCAATATATCAATCTTTATGTCTCAACCATTTTGAGACTCCTCGTCATGTCCGTGATCACATCCGGGACTCCGAACAACATTTGGTACATCAAAACACATAAACTCATAATACCGACCATCATCGAACATTAAGCGTGCGGACCCTACGGGTTCGAGAACTATGTAGACATGACCGAGACTCATCTCCGGTAAATAACCAATAGCAGAACCTGGATGCTCATATTGGTTCCTACATATTCTACGAAATCTTTATCGGTCAAACCGCATAACAACATACGTTGTTCCCTTTGTCATTGGTATGTTACTTGCCCGAGATTCGATCGTCGGTATCTCAATACCTAGTTCAATCTCGTTACCGGCAAGTCTCTTTACTCGTTCCGTAATGCATCACCCCGTACCTAACTCATTAGTCACATTGCTTGCAAGGCTTATAGTGATGTGCATTACCGAGAGGGCCCAGAGATACCTCTCCGATACACGGAGTGACAAATCCTAATCTCGACCTATGCCAACTCAACAAACACCATTGGAGACACCTGTAGAGCATCTTTATAATCACCTAGTTACATTGTGACGTTTTATAGCACACTAAGTGTTCCTCCGGTATTCGGGAGTTGCATAATCTCATAGTCATAGGAACATGTATAAGTTATGAAGAAAGCAATAGCAACAAAACTAAACGATCATAGTGCTAAGCTAACAGATGGGTCAAGTCAGTCACATCATTCTCTAATGATGTGATCCCGTTCATAAAATGACAACTCATGTCTATGGCTAGGAAACTTAACCATCTTTGATTAACGAGCTAGTCAAGTAGAGGCATACTAGTGACACTCTGTTTGTCTATATATTCACACATGTACTAAGTTTCCGGTTAATACAATTCTAGAATGAATAATAAACATTTATCATGATATAAGGAAATATAAATAACAACTTTATTATTGCCTCTAGGGCATATTTCCTTCAGTCTCCCACTTGCACTAGAGTCAATAATTTAGTTCACATCGTCATGTGATTTCACACCAATAGTTCACATCTTTATGTGATTAGTTCACATCTCTATGTGACTAACACCCAAAGGGTTTACTAGAGTCTATAATCTAGTTCACATCGCTTTATGATTAATACCCAAAGAGTGATCATGTTTTGCTTGTGAGAGAAGTATAGTCAACGGGTCTGCCACATTCAGAGTTGTGTGTATTTTGCAAATTTTCTATGTCTACAATGCTCTGCACGGAGCTACTCTAGCTAATCGCTCCCACTTTCAATATGTATCTAGATCAAGACTTTAGAGTCATCTAGATCGGTGTCAAAAGCTTGCATCGACACAACTCTTTATGACAAACTCTTTTATCACCTCCATAACCGAGAAATATTTCCTTAGTCCTCTAAGGATAATTTTGACCGCTGTCCAGTGATCTACTCCTGGATCACTATTGTACCCTCTTGCCAAACTCATGGTGAGGTACACAATAGGTCTGGACACAACATAGCATACTTTATAGAACCTATGACTAAGGCACAGGGAATGATTTTTCGTTCTTTCTATTTTCTGCCGTGGTCGGGTTTTGAGTCTCTACTCAACTTCACACCTTGCAACACAGGCAGGAACTCTTTCTTTGAATGTTCCATTTTGAACCACTTCAAAAACTTGTCAAGGTATGTATTCATTGGAAAAATTTATCAAGCATCTTGATCTATCTCTATAGATCTTGATGCTCAATATGTAAGCAGCTTCACCAAGGTCTTTCTTTGAAAAACTCCTTTCAAACACTCCTTTATGCTTTCCAGAAAAATCTACATCATTTCCGATCAACAATATGTCATACACATATACTTATCAGAAAGGCTGTAGTGCTCCCACTCACTTTCTTGTAAATACACGGGCTTCACATGAAGTGCATATAAAACTATATGCTTTGATCAACTTATCAAAGCGTATATTCCAACTACGAGATGCTTGCACCAGTCCATAGATGGATCGCTGGAGCTTGCATATTTTGTTAGCGCCTTCAGGATTGACAAAACCTTTTGGTCGTATCATATACAATTCTTCTTTAAGAAATCCATTAAGGAATGCAGTTTTGACATCCATTTTCCAGATTTCATTAAATGTGGCAATTGCTAACATGATTCGGACAGACTTAAGCATTGCTACGAGTGAGAAAACATTATCGTAGTCAACACCTTGAACTTGTCGAAAACCTTTTGCGACAATTCGAGCTTTGTAGATAGTAACACTACTATCAGCGTCCGTCTTCCTCTTGAAGATCCATTTATTCTCAATGGCTTGATGAACATCGGGCAAGTCAATCAAAGTCCATACTTTGTTCTCATACATGGATCCCATCTCAGATTTCATGGCCTCAAGCCATTTCATGGAATCTGGGCTCATCATCACTTCCTCATAGTTCGTAGGTTCGTCATGGTCTAGTAACATGACTTCCATAAAGGATTACCGTACCACTCTGGTGCAGACCATACTCTGGTTGACCTCATTGGTTCGGTAGTAACTTGATCTGAAGTTTCATGATCATCATCATTAGCTTCCTCACTTAATTGGTGTAGGAATCACTTTGGAACTGATTTACGTGATCAACTACTTTCCAATTCGGGAGAAGGTACAATTACCTCATCAAGTTCTACATTCCTCCCACTCACTTCTTTCAAGAGAAACTTCTTCTCTAGAAAGGATCTATTCTTAGCAACGAATATCTTGCCTTCGGATCTGTGATAGAAGGTGTACCCAACAGTTTCCTTTGGGTATCCTATCAAGATGCATTTCTCCGATTTGGGTTCGAGCTTATCAGGTTGACATTTTTCACATAAGCATCACAGCCCCAAATTTTAAGAAAGGACAGCTTAGGTTTCTTCCTAAACCACAGTTTATATGGTGTCGTCTCAACGGATTTAGATGATGCCCTATTTAACGTGAATGCAACTGTCTCTAATGCATAACCCCAAAACGATAGTGGTAAATTGGCAAGAGACATCATAAATCGCACCATATCCAGGAAAGTGCGGTTACGATGTTCGGACACACCATTACGCTATGGTGTTCCAAGTGGCGTGACTTGTGAAACTATTTCACATTGAAGGCCAAACTCATAACTCAAATATTGTCCTCCGCGATCAGATCGTAGAAACTTTATTTTCTTGTTATGATGATTCTCCACTTCACTCTGAAAATTCTTTAAACTTTTTCAAATGTTTCAGACTTTTGTTTCATTTAAGTAGATATAGCCATATCTTCTCAAATCATCTGTGAAGGTTTAGAAAATAACGATACCCGCCACGAGCCTCAACATTCATCAGACCGCATACATTGGTAAGTATTATTTCCAATAAGTCAGTGGCTCGCTCCATTGTTCCGGAGAATGGAGTTTTAGACATATTGCCCATGAGGCATGGTTCGCAAGCATCAAGTGATTCACAATCAAGTGATTCCAAAAACCTACCAGCATGGAGTTTCTTCATGCGCTTTACACCAATATGACCTAAACGGCAGTGCCACAAATAAGTTGCACTATCGTTATTAACTTGCATCTTTTGGCTTTAATATTATGAATATGTGTATCAATACAACCGGGATTCAATAAACCATTCACCTTGGGTTTATGACCACAGAAGGTTTCATTCATGTAAACAGAATAACAATTATTCTTTGACTTAAATGAATAACCGTATTGCAATAAATATGATCCAATCATATTATGCTCAACGCAAACACCAAATAACATTTATTTTAGGTTCAACACTAATCCGAAGGTAAAGGGAGTGTGTGATGGTGATCTTATCAACCTTGGAATCACTTCCAACATACATCATCACCTCGCCCTTAACTAGTCTCTGTTTATCTTGCAACTCTCGTTTCGAGTTACTACTCTTAACAACCGAACCGATTATCAAATAATGAGGGGTTGCTATAAACACTAGTCAAGTACACATCAATAACATGTATATCAAATATACCTTTGTTCACTTTGCCATCCTTCTTATCCGCCAAGTATCAAGGGTAGTTCCACTTCGAGTGACCATTTCCTTTGCAGTAGAAGCACTCAATTTGAGGCTTGGGTCTAGCTTTGGCCTTCTTCATCAGAGTGGCAACTTGATTGCCATTCTTCTTGAAGTTCCCTTTCTTTCCCTTTGCCCTTTTCTTGAAACTAGTGGTCTTGTTAACCATCAACACTTGATGCTATTTCTTGATTTCTACCTTCGCAGATTTCAGCATCGCGAAGAGCTTCGGAATTACTTTCGTCATCCCTTGCATATTATAGTTCATCACTAAGTTCCAGTAACTTGGTGATAGTGACTAGAGAACTTTGTCCATTACTATCTTATTTGGAAGATTAACTCCCACTTGATTCAAGCAATTATAGTACTCAGACAATCTGAGCACATGCTCACTGGTTGAGCTATTCTCCTCTATCTTGTATGCTAGAAATCTTTGTCGGGAGGTCTCATACCTCTCGACACGGGCATGAGTATGAAATACCAATTTCAACTCTTAGAACATCTTATATGCTCCGTGGCGTTCAAAATATTTTTGAAGTCCCGTTTCTAAGCCGTAAAACATGGTGCACTAAACTATTAAGTAGTCATCATACCAAGCTTTGTCAAACGTTCATAACGTCTGCATCTGCTCCTGCAATAGGTCTATCACCTAGCGGTGCATCAGTGACATAATACTTCTATGCAGCAATGAGGATAATCCTCAGATCACGGACCTAGTCCGCATCATTGCTACTATCATCTTTCAGCATAGTTTTTCTCTAGGAACATATCAAAAATAAACGGGGAGCTACATCATGAGCTATTGATCTACAACATAGTTATGCAAATACTATCATAACTAAGTTAATGATAAATTACAGTTCAGTTAATCATATTACTTAAGAACTCCCACTTAGATAGACATCCCTCTAATCATCTAAGTGATCATGTAATCCAAATCAACTAAACCATGTCCGATCATCACGTGAGATGGAGTAGTTTGAATGGTGAACATCACTATGTTGATCATATCTACTATATGATTTATGCTCGACCTTCGGTCTCGGTGTTAGAGGCCATATCTGCATATGCTAGGCTCGTCAAGTTTAACCCAAGTATTACTGCGTGTGCAAAACTGGCTTCCACCCGTAGTATGTGAGCGTAGAGCTTATCACACCCGATCATCACGTGGTGTCTCGGCACGACGCATTTAACCATAGCGGTGCATACTCAGGGAGAACACTTATACCTTGAAATTTAGTGAGAGATTATCTTATAATGCTAACGCAGAACTAAGCAAAATAAGATGCATAAAGGATAAACATCGCATGCAATCAATATAAGTGATATGATATGGCCATCATCATGTCGTGCCTTTGATCTCCATATCCAAAGCACCGTCATGATCACCATAAATCACCCGGCTTGACACCTTGATCTCCATCGAAGCATCGTTGTCGTCTCGCCAACTATTGCTTCTACGACTATCGCTACCGCTTAGTGATAAAGTAAAAGCAATTACATGGCGATTGCATTTCATACAATAAGCGACAACCATATGGCTCACGCCGATTCTTGATAAGCGTGTTACAAAACATGATCATCTCATACAACAATTTATATAATCACATCTTGACCATATCACATCACAACATGCCCTACAAAAACAAGTTAGACGTCCTCTACTTTGTTGTTGCAAGTTTTACGTGGCTGCTACGGGCTTAGCAAGAACTGTTCTTACCTATGCATCAAAACCACAACAATTATTCGTCAAGTTTGCTGTTTTAACCTTCAACAAGGACCGGGCGTAGTCACACTTGATTCAACTAAAGTTGGAGAAACAGACACCCACTAGCCACTTGTGTGCGAAGCATGTCGGTAGAATCAGTCTCGCGTAAGCGTACACGTAATGTCGGTCTGAGCCACTTCATCCAACAATACCGCCGAATCAAAGTATGACATGCTGGTAAGCAGTATGACTATTATCGCCCATAACTCTTTGTGTTCTACTCGTACATATAACATCTACGCATAGACCTGGCTCGGATGCCACTGTTGGGTAACGCAGTAATTTCAAAAAATATCCTACGCACACGCAAGATCCATCTAGGTGATGCATAGCAAAGAGAGGGGAGAGTGTTGTCCATGTACCCTCATAGACCGTAAGCGGAAGTGTTATGACAACGCCGTTGATGTAGTCGTGCGTCTTCACGATCCGACTGGTCCTAGCACCGAAGGTACGGCACCTCCGCGATCTGCACACGTTCAGCTCGGTGATGTCCCACGAACTCTAGATCCAGCTGAGGTTGAGGGAGAGTTTCGTCAGCACGACAGCGTGGTGACGTTGATGATGAAGCTACCGGCGCAAGGCTTCGCCTAAGCACTGCAACGATATGACCGAGGTGGAAATCTGTGGAGGGGGGCACCGCACACGGCTAAACAATCAACTTGTGTGTCCATGGGGTGCCCCTCCCCCGTATATAAAGGAGTGGAGGAGGGGGAGGGTCGGCCCTCTCATGGCGCGCCCAAGGGGGGAGTCCTACTCCCGGTGGGTGTAGGATTCCCCCTTCCCTAGTTGGAGTAGGAGAGGAAGGAAGGAGGAGAAAGGGAGAAGGAAAGGGGGGGCATCCCCCACCCAATTCAGTGGGCTTGGGGGAGGGGGCACCCCCACCTTGGCCGCCTCCTCCTCTCTCCCAGTAAGGCCCAATAAGGCCCATACACTCCCCGGGGGGTTCCGGTAACCCCCCGGTACTCTGTTAAATGCCCGAACTCACCCGGAACCATTCCGATGTCCAAACATAGCCTTCCAATATATCAACATTTATGTCTCGACCATTTCGAGACTCCTCGTCATGTCTGTGATCACATCCGGGACTCTGAACAACCTTCGGCACATCAAAACACATAAAATCATAATACCGATTGTCATCGAACGTTTAGCGTGCGGACCCTACGGGTTTGAGAACTATGTAGACATGACCGAGACTCATCTCCGTTCAATAACCCATAGCGGAACCTGGATGCTCATATTGGTTCCTACATATTCTATGAAGATCTTTATCTGTCAAACCACATAACAGCATAGGTTGTTCCCTTTGTCATCGGTATGTTACTTGCCTGAGATTCGATCGTCGGTATCTCAATACCTAGTTCAATCTCATTACCGGCAAGTCTCTTTACTCGTTCTGTAATGCATCACCCCGTACCTAACTCATTAATCACATTGCTTGCAAGGCTTATAGTGATGTGCATTACCGAGAGGGCCCAGAGATACCTCTCCGATACACGGAGTGACAAATCCTAATCTCGATCTATGCCAACTGAACAAACACCATTGGAGACACCTGTAGAGCATCTTTATAGTCACCTAGTTACATTGTGACGTTTGATAGTACACTAAGTGTTCCTCCGGTATTCGGGAGTTGCATAATCTCATAGTCATAGGAACATGTATAAGTTATGAAGAAAGCAATAGCAATAAACTAAACGATCATAGTGCTAAGCTAACGAATGGGTCAAGTCAATCACATTATTCTCTAATGATGTGATCCTATTCATCAAATGACAACTCATGTCTATGGCTAGGAAACTTAACCATCTTTGATTAATGAGCTAGTCAAGTAGAGGCATACTAGTGACACTCTGTTTGTCTATATATTCAAAAATGTACTAAGTTTCCGGTTAATACAATTCTAGCATGAATAATAAACATTTATCATGATATAAGGAAATATAAATAACAACTTTATTATTGCCTCTAGGGCATATTTCCTTCACAACTGTCCCAAGAAAAGGTCCTGGAACATCGGGAGCAAGTCCCCCTTAATGATGTGCCAACACTTTTTGTAAAACTCCGCCAGAAAACCATCCGGTCCTGGAGCTTTATTATTTTTCATTTGGGAGATTGCTTCAAACACCTCTTTCTCCGAAAATGGGGTTGTCAAAATATCATTCTCATCAACTGCAAGCTCAGGAACATCCCCAACCCTTGACTCATCCAAAGAAACAAAATTGTCCTCAGGAGGCCCAAACAGCTGCTTGTAGTAATTGGTGATATATGCCTTTAGGTTCTCCTGCCCTAAAATCGTACCCTCATCTTGCTCAAGCTGAAAGATTCTCTTCTTTCGGTGCTTTCCATTCGCAATCATGTGGAAGAATTGTGTGTTGTCATCCCCTTGGACGATTTGCGAACTTTAGCTCACAGTGCCCACTTCAATTCCTCCTCACGGAGCATTTCTTTCAATCTTAACTCCGCCTCCACTTTGGTTTCCAGCTCTCTGGTATCTAAGATGGAGGACTGAACTTTTAAATCTAGGGATTGAATAAGCAAAAGGAGTCTTTCCTTCTCAACCTTATATATCCCTTCAGATGTATAGCCCAACCCCGCAAGAATTGCCTCAAATGCCTGATCTTATTTTGCCATCGCTCAACATTCGTTCTCCCTCCTGAATCTTTAGCCCATTCTCTTGCTATTAGATCCAGAAACCCTTCTCTTTCAAACCACGCTGATTCCAAAGAAAACGTACTCTGGTTCCCACATGCATTGCCTCTCCTGAGTCAACCAACAATGGGGTATGATCGGAGATTGCGCGGGAGAGCGCTTGGACCGTCACTAGGGGAAACTTTTGTTCCCATTCGATGCTCGTTAGGACCCGGTCCAACTTCTCAAAGGTCGGGACCGGTAATGTGTTGGCCCAAGTGAACTTTCTATCAGAAAGCTCAATCTCTTGAAGATCTAAGATTTCAATAATTGTATTAAACATAAACGACCATCTGCCGTCAAAGTTATCATTGTTTTTTCGTCCCGTCTACGGATGATGTTAAAATCACCCCCAATCAGGACTGGGAGCTGCTCGTTACCACAAATACGGATTAAATCCACCCAAAAGTCTGGTTTGAGTTCAGGTTGTGCGGCACCATATACCGCCACCAAAGCCCAATTAAACCCATCGGCCTTTGACCGAACCTGAAACTTAACCGCAAAGTCTCCCATTACCACATTCCTAACTTCCAATGAATCGCATTTAACCCGAATTAAAATCCCACCGGATCTTCCTCTTGGAGGTAGACAATGCCAATCAAAATCTACCCCTCCCGACAGAGTACTAAGGAACTAGGGGGTGAAATTGTCCCTTCCAGTTTCTAACAGGGCAATAAAATCCAATTTGTGTTCTATAGCAGCATCCGCTAGAAACCTTCTTTTAGCTAAGTCCTTAAGACCTCTGCTATTCCAAAAAATTCCTTTCATATTTCATCATGAAATTTTTTAGTGGTTCAGATCCTAGCACTTCTACATACGGCCGGCCTTTGATAAATCCTTGATTCCACTTGGGTTTAGGTTTGTTTTGGTCCTCTACCCGGTCCTCATGACCAAGCTCGTTGGACACATCCACCTGGGAATCAGCAATAGTGGAATCCTTTGGGGAAGTGAAGTAGTCATCTTCCTCATTCTCAGGAGGAGAGGGTGCCAGATCCGCACAAAAGCTATCAAGCACATTGACCCCAGCGCATCTGAATCAGAATCATTCATAGGTTTAACAGCCGCTAGGTTTCTAATCATCTCTAAAGCGCGCTCCACTTCAAGATCCAAGAGATCGTTAACGGGCTTAGAAACTTCAATGTCATTACTACCCAGAGAAACTCCCAACTGATTTGCATTATGAATAATCTCATTATTAGAAAAATGCAAGATTGAATTGGAAGTGTTGACTGTCATACCAATAGTGACCTCAATATCACGAAGCCTGGCCGCCCGCATGGCACACCATAGCTGCACGTCATCAACATCCGACTGATCTTGGAGGCAACAGCTCATCCATCGACCATCGGAAACAGGGTCCAGAATCCCTCCAAAAGCGACGATGTCATCCCGAGTGACCCCGTTCGGGGTAAGGCCTCCTGCCCGACCCCCATCAGGGCTCAACTGAGACGAACCAGCTGGAAAGCTGCCCTGCGTTGGTAGAACCGGCGAAGCTCCCCCAGCCATCACCCCCACCGGGCTCGGTACGCCCGGCGATCTCGGTCCAAGACCACCACCCGGGACCTGAGCAAGGACCGCCACCTCCAGGAACGGCCGGTGAGAGGTAGGGGCGGAGGCCACCTGCCCGCGCCCCCCTCCTGATCCGGCATCACCTCCGGCGCACGGCATGTCCACCAAGGGAGAGGTAGGGGCGGGGGCCTCCTGCCCACACCCCCCTCCCAGACCGTCACCTCCAAGTGTGTGATGAACGTCCGCAGCGTCGCACGGTGTCGCCGGACTCCTCATCCACAGAGAAGCACCATCCTGATCGAGGGGCAGCGGGGAATCGGAGGGCCTCCTGCCCATGATCCTCCCTGCCCTCACAACGAAGCTCTGTAGTCCGACCAAAATCCGTCCCTGGACCTACCATCGTCCCGGAGTCCGTACCCGGGGATGCAGGTATCATCGGTGACACACTATCAGAAGCCAACACCGGCGGTAACTCAAGTTCCGCCGGATCGTCCATCTCCACTCGGATACTCCATAGACGACTAGGCGCAGAACGCGCATCAAAAGACCCAAAACAAAGTGAGTTCATCGGAGTCGAGGATCAGACGGCCCCGTAGCAGACTTATCCGCCTTATCAGACAGCAAATCCGGCCCCTTAGCCGTCTCCCGTGATGTGCTCTCTGGCTCCTTACTCTGATATCCGGGGGCTCCATCCCTCTTAGTCGTATCCATATCCTGGGTGTCACCCCCCTCGCCCTCCTAAGGAATCGGAGTATCCTCAGTCTCAAGCTCTAGCACGTATGTGACGCCGGCATGTGTCCACCTGACCACTTCCGAAACAAACTCCAAGCTGACAACACCGACAAGTAATCTCGCTGCACCATGTGCCCGAGTGAAAGGCATGTCCACATGTTCCGTCTTCCCAATGAGAGAACCCAAGCTCCAAGCTACCAGGAAGTGATTAATATATTTGCATGGTGCACCATAGAAACGAACCCAGACCTTATCCAAAGGTGTACCCTCAGGCTCCTTCTCCTTCCACTCATCAAACGTAAGGACAATATTCGTACTCTGTACTCTACACATGCCCCATTTGAGGATATGTAGCCGGTCCTCCTTAGTAGGAAAATCAACCTTGTAAGTCTGGGTCTCCTACTTGACAAGGTCCCACTGGTGATTACCTGGAACAAGATCTTGTAGTTGCCGCACAATCTGTGCCTCAGTCAAACTCCCATTAGTAATTAACCTTGACAACCGCGGGAAAAGAACTCTCTTGCACATGCGTCGAAGGTGCCACATCAGGTGACTCAAAAAACAAAAGTTCCTGACAACAAACTCCATAAATGGTGACCACCGGCTTGGGGCCAGAAAGAAGTAGGCATTCATCAGACTTATGCTGCGATCTACAACAATAATCACACAATTCTGTGGTACACTCTACCACAAAATGTCCTGGCTCTCCACATTTATAGCACGGTAAATTCTTCTTCTTAATATCCCACTTAGATAGCTTTTAACCATTACGTTTATCCGGAACCTTTTCAGAAACATTGTCACCAACCTTAGCAACTCCGTTGCTGGTCTCCAGAATGCTGACAGCAACCAATGCCCGGACTGTGTCTACAGCCACCTCGGGAAGGGCTGGAGAGGACGTCTGCCCCGTAACAACATGCACGACATTAGCCACCATGGCCGTATCAGCCGGCGGCGGAGGAGGCTGCGGTGGAGGCGGGCGCCGCCCCCCTCCTCTCCCGCCATGGAAAGCACGATGAGCTCCTCGGTTAGACCGCTTGGTTGGGCCGGTGACCCCCTCGACGAAATTGCCAGGAGGTCCTTGGAAGCCGCGCCCCGGTCCATTGCCATTGTTCCATCCAGAGCCCTGTCCACCACCAGACGAAGAGCCCCGGTGCTGACCCTCGCCATATGCTTCGTACCCGTCGTCACCCCACTGACCATATCGGTTGTATCGGAAACCACTGGCACCATTGTCCCGACCACCACCACCGCCGAAGCCATCTCGACGAGGGCCACCGCCCCGCCCGATGCCATGTGCGCCCCCTCGCCCAACTATATGGTTCCCACCCCGCCCAGCAGCCTGGTTGGCCACTCGCCCAGCGGGTAGGGCTCCGTCCCACCCGGCAGCATGAGGGGCGTCCCGCCCAGCAGCCTGGCCGGCAGGCGGCGCCTCCTGCTGCACGGCAGGCACCGGGGCCGGGGGTGTGTTTCCTTGCTTGGCCGGCGGAGGCTGGCCTCACCCCGCCATGCCTTCCGTGCCGGACTTGGGCTTCGGCACGTAAGCAGCAGCCGCCGGAGAGACCCGCAATGCCCGGCCAGAACCGATCGAGGGAAAGCCCGGCCTTGCGATCATATGAACCCTAGGCAGATCACGTACGTGGTTCAACTCATCGGTAGAGCCAATACAACATAGCAAGTCGATCGAGGGGCTCATACCAGTGGCTGGGGTCGCTTCCTGGGCCACTTACCCAGGTCCTGTTGCGCCCAGGTCCACACAGGCCGAGTCAGGCCCATCTTGGCCCAAAAAGGAATTCAAACGAGCAGTACGAGCCGCGTGGATCTCGCCGCGATTCAACGCCAGCGACACAGCCGCCTTTGGCCGAGACCTTCTCCGACGATCCTTCACCACCTTCCACGAACCCAAAAAATCAGCAAGAATTAGAGAAGGAGGACATACCTTGGGTAATGGCCTCTTCCATGGGCGGATCACCGTCGGAGCCGTCCGGCAATGAACCACTCGCTGGAGAACCTCCACCACGTCGGCTTTGCCGATCCCATCCCAAGCATGATCAGTCGCTGGAACGATCCCATCAATGAATCCGGCCACCTCTTCCTTCGAGTATCCGGCCCCCAAAAATTCGCAAACCTTGTTGCTAGGTGTCGGGGAATACGCCGCCGCCCCAGATCCACCGCCGTCCCTGGCCTCCTCATCGTCGGAGTCGCCAGAATCCGAACCAGTAAGGGCCTAGAACCGGCTCCCGCCATGATGAGAGGATGCCGATGACTGGGGCGCCGCCCCGCGGCTGACCCCATGGTCACCACCACAATCGCCTCTCATGTGTTCAACTCCTAAGCAAGCATATGAATCTAAAATGCAGACGTTTTGGCAAAACTAATCGTATGTGATGCCCGAACCTATCACACACATGATTCCTGATGTAAGCGTTTGCGATACAAACAACATCCCACATATGTTTTATCTTTGGAGATCGCGTGGGATGATATGTCTATCTCACGTGTAATACAGACGCTGTCGACGTTCTGGGAACAGGGGTCCCCAGACTTGCCTGCCTGCGGCCTGCGGCGTGGCTCAAAGGAGGCCCAGGACAGCCCATCTTCATCAATGCAAACTCAAGACCCTCGCGAGGGGCCAAGCCTCACGGGGCGGACGACAAGGAGCTCCCTCAGGCACGGCCTCGTCAGGTGACTCATGAGGAGGCGGAGAGTTCAAGGCAGGGTACCTCGCGAGGTGCCCATGACGCTAAGCCATGGCGACCAAGGGCGCCCGGTGGGCGCCCGGCCAGCTGGCGTCCTCCTTTCATGTTTGGTGCAAAGGGAGCAAGCGCAGGCGAGAGCATCAAGCAAAGGCACCCGTTTCTGTGCAACAAGACCAAGACCAGCCACAACGGCGGAAGGGAGTCATCGTGGAGCCCAAGCAGGCGTCATCACCAGAGCCTTTGGCAGGCGAGGACCAACTTTAGTCAGGATAAGTGTACCCGCTATTCCCCTTCATAATGGCCAATTGTTGGCGCACTTCCCGCTCAATATTTGGGAAGAGGCCCAGGGCCTTCTCCTATAAATAGGAGTAGCTACCCCCAGGGTAGAGAGATCGGCCCCCCGGTATGAGATCGGAATCCTCACCAAGGAACCAGTAGTTAGAGCAACGGAAGACCACCTAGCAGTTCATCACACCCACCAAGAACAGACCCTCGCGAGGCTGTTCTTCCCTGTACTGTTCCTCATCAGCCCAAGAGTTAATCCACCACACCACAAACTAGAATAGGGTATTACACCATAACGGTGGCCCGAACTAGTATAAATCTCGTGTCTCTTGTGCGGTTCTGTTTAGTAGTTTAGGTCCCTGCGATTCGGCGAAGTGCGAGACGGTGGTGGGTTGGATCTCCGCGCGCACCCCAGTGTTCGAACCTCAAGGGTCTGCCGGAACCAGAAATCCGACATTTGGAGCGCCAGGTAGGGGTGCGCCGGAATCCACCTTCCGCCACCTTGCGTCCCGTCGCATCGCCATCACCATGTCCGGCGACCAAGCGGGCAACTCAGATCCTTGGGCGGCGTGGCCCGCCCACGCAGAGCCGCTCGCCTTGGGCGACCCCATGCCCCAGGCAGCTCGCCCAGTCCGTAGGGAAGGGCTGCGGGCATGGCGGCAGCGGACAGGCTTCAACGGCTCTCACGCGCGGCAGCGCAGTCGGCAGCGAGGCCTCCAATCACGCCCGCGACCACATCACCGTACACCCGCCGGGGGCAGGCGGACTCGAGGGCAGCTCACGGTGGCCCGAGCTGCTGCTGCGAGCTCTTTGGAGAGCGGCATGACGTCTTCTTGGAGCGAGTGGCAGAGCTCCTGGGCTTCGCCGCCTCGGGGGCTCACCCCTTCTGCACCCAACTTCCATCTCAGGCCCAGGGCGGCTCGCACGAGGGCTCCGCTCGTGCCCGCGGGCTCCGAGGCTACTCCAACACCGGCGAAGCTGTCAGCACCGGGCCGGCGGCGGGGTTGCCCCTGCCCCCGGCCCGCGGAGAAGAAGGACTCGACGTAACTCACGGCCCTGGTGGACCGCCGCGCCACCACCCCACGGTGGGGGCATCGGTGAGCGGCATGGCACGCTCGGCACTATGGCGTGGCCTTCGGGATGACGGCGCCCGGAAGAATCGTGCCCACATGATGGACCAAGGGCACCCGCATGAGGGAGGACAAGGCTCGCTCCTCGGCCAGTGGGGATGAGGCGCCGAAGCCGAGCTCTTCCAGAGCCTCGAGGCGGTCACACTGGTCACGCCGGGGCGAAGATTATCGGTACCGCTACTTCCTCAAGAGCAAACATACGCTAACCATAGGTCGCGGGAGGTACAGTCGCCACGACGGCGGCTGCCCGCTCCCGATCTCCTACCGCTCGGAGGGCGCGAGGGGCTGCCGGAGAGGGGCAGAGATCCGACATCACCACCGTGGCGTTCGGAGCAAGGCGTTCTCAGGAGGTAGGCCCTCTGCTGGGGAGGCGCCTCAGGGCCTGCCCCTGGCGGAGGACCCGTCGTCGTCAGAGCAACCGCTGGCGACCGCTCTACCCCATCGGCGGCGTCCTGGTTTCCGGTCGTCGTTGATGGCACTAGAGTGTGGCGCAAGGCGGGGCCCTCGTCTGGCGATATGAAGCAAGGCCGGTACACTGTGAAGAAGGCCCGGTGCACGTGAAGCTTCGCCGCCCGTGACACTCTCACGTAATAATGAGTGGGGCTGTACACGCCCGGAGTCTCAGGTGCCGGCCTCGGGCCACAGGGCTCCCTCCACGCCAGATGGCAGCACTTAGCTCCGTCTTTGGTGAGAAGGCGTCCAAGACTAGACTAGGTGCGGACGCGGCTTTTCTCTGCTTTCTTCGCCTTTCCATTTGATTGTCGCTTTCCCCATTGGATTTAAGTTGGATTCGAATTTGAGATTTGCGTGTGTTCGGGGAAGGGGTGCTTAGTCTCGTTCGAGCAAATCTCTCACGTTTCGGTTACCACTCCGCCTCAACTGCCTCCCCTCGCGAGCCCCTCACGAGCCGGGCCCGGCCTAGCTTGCGCGCAGCCCAGCCTGTCGCCGCCGCGTCCTCTCTGGAGGATTTTTTACTGCAGATCCTACGGATTCGGTCATGAGACACTCAGATCGCCGCAGCCTCCCACGGGCTATCTCAGGGCTCGTACGAAACTAAGGTAAACCAGCCAACCAGCACGTCGCTTAGCCAACCACTTGGCGCGGGCGTATGGGCGATGTAACACCGCTGTCACGATGAACACAAGTTTTACATGAGGGGCTCCCCCTCCCAAAATGCTCTCACAGCCATCAGGCCAAAACCCGAGATCTATTCATGCAGGGTAACAGAACAGGGACAATACATCATCATTCGGATAAATCTCCCAATGCTCCCTCACGAGCACCTCCCGAGCCGTTGCTGGCGTCGCTAACCTCGCCGTCGCTGTCTGCGTGGCCGTCGGCGGCGTCTGGGCCGTTCACCACTCCGCCCTCATCGGCAGCCACGACCACGCCATCGTTGTCCGAAGCGAAGGCCCGGACGAGGGCATCCACATTGTCTTCCACCCGGTCGCTGTGTCGCCCGGACGGCTGGGGAGGCTGGGCGACTCTGCGTCGAAGTCGAGTGGGGTCCATGTCACGGAGATGGCTGAAGACACGAGAAAAGCGGCGCCCAAGCAGCGGCTCCTCTCCTCCACCAACCTATTGGCCTGACCGACGCGCCTCGGCCGCGCCACCACGTCGGTGAAAACTGAAGGTTGCGGCGTAGTTAACCACGTGCGGCTCGCCAACCGCCGCCTCGCAGATATTACCCAAGGCTGCGTTGGCTCTTTCCGGCGTGGCGAGCATGGGGCCGTGCTCATGCTCCGAGATTGTGGCGGCGCATCTCGTCCGCGTGCAGTGCGTGAGGGCCTCGGCCTCCTCCACCCGTTGGCGAAGAAGGCGCCTCGGCACGAGAGGTGGTGGACTCCCACGCCACCTCGAGGGCGGCCAAGAGCATCGGCCCGCCGGCGTCGCCTCCTCCGGCTTGGCCCTCAAGGCAGCAGTCCTGCCCTCTGCCTCGGCCTTGATCAACCCCAGCCTCTCCTCAAACTTCGCGCTCGAGGTTGGCGCGCGCCACTCACTCAGCGTCCGGCCTCCTCCAGGGCCGCGGGCTTCCCGTCTGGCGACCTCATCCTCTGCCCGCGTCGCCAAGCGCTCCCTCGTCTCCAAGCGCTCGTACTCGCGCGCGCGTTCGGCGGCTTCAAGCGTCAGCGCCTCCTCACGCTTCTGGAGCTCCGCCGGGTCGCCGGAGGCCACCTTCATCGACGCGAGGGCTGCCTCGCGCAGCTCCACTTGCTCCTCCAACGAGTAACACCGGGCCAGGAGTTCCCGTGCCCGCTCCTCCGCCGCCTCGCCGCTGTTAGCTTCCCGGGCATCCTCGACGGCCCGAGAACAGGCCTCCCGAGAGGCTGCCAGCGACGCCTTGGCCTCTTCATCATCCAGATCGCGCCGGTGGCGCGCAAGGGCGACATCACCCTCCAGCTCGCGCCTCTCTGCGATTAGACGCAGGCCCTCGGCCTCAAGGCGCGTGTCTTTGTCAGCGAGCTCTTCACCAAGCAGACTCACCGCATCAGCCGCCCTCCGAAGGAATCCTTGGCGAAGAGCGCGGCGCTCTCGAGCACGCTCGAGCACGTCCTCCACACCATCAGCCGCTAGCAAGCGGGCAGCCGCGAATCAGCACTCCCCCGCAGGCGGGGGCTGGGCTGGCGCCCTCGTGGCGGCCGAGGCGGCGCGCGAAGCCCGGCACTGGAGCCAGCCCATCCCAGATGAGGCGCGAGGAAGCGCCTCAGCCAATCACCGTCCACGACCAGACGAGAAGCCCACGGCGAGCTAGCTATCTGGCGGGAAGGCTCGCGAGGAAGGGTCATGCGGCGCGCAAGGCCACGACGCTCCTCGGGACGGTTCACCTCCCCGGTCGCTCTCACCACAAGGGCTCCACTGCTTGGAGCACTCAAGGACGGGGGAGGGGGTGAAGCCGGGAGGGGACGGCTCCTCATCCGTCCCCATGAGCTCGGCAGGAAGGGGCCTGCAGGGCAACGATCAGTACAAGCAGCAGAAGAATCAGGAGCTGGAGAAGGAGAAGGCTTACTCATCAGTGGCGAAGTACTTCCTACGCTTCAGCAGGCGACAAGAGTAATCATCGCCTGGGCCTCCCTTCTCTTAGGAGGGCCTCGAAGTTCACGTGAAAGCGACCCAAGATTTGGCGCGAGGGTCACTGCGGCGAGAAGAAGCATCAAAGGCGACTGCGTCAGGCGTCTGCTGGCAGCGCTGGTCGCCCCACCAAGAGAAGCGGCGGGGCCTCGGGGCTCCATCCGCGGGCGCTGCAGGCGGCTGCCTGCCGCCCTCAGCCGCGGCGGCATGAGCCTCAGGAGCTGCCCCATCATGAGCGTCGCCCGGCGCAGTCACCCCGATGGGGGTCCCTTCGGTCTACGGCGGCTCGTGCCTCCCTGCTCCGCCACTTGAGGAGGAGCCGCCTTAGCCGACTGGAAGGGCTGTCACCATCACCGGATTCTCGCGAGGCCCCTGGAGACTAGCGGGGCGCGGCCCCCATTCATCGAAGATAGGCATCTGGTTCACGAAATCACCCCTGTTTTGGCAAAGGTACAACAAGGCCCCTTCATGCCGAATGCCACCAGGGTTAGGGTCGCCAGTCAGGACCAGGAGCACTTTCCTTAGCGCTTCTGGCGTCAGGTCTTCTTCCTGGAGCCTCATACGATCACCAGGCCCGCTGAAGGCCCACATCTAGTGGGAATGGCGTTGGAGAGGAGCAATGCGGTGCATCAGGAACTCCTTCACCACCTTGGGCGTTGTCACGCGAAGCGACCTCGAGGCAGCGGCGGCGCCAGAGCGAAGATGAGCCGAGGGCTTGAAAGCGTCTCCTGGCCCCGGCTTGAATTGGGGACAGCGGCGAGGTCGGCTCCGATGGCGAGGGGCTGGGCACCCCATCCACGCATACAACCACCTCTCGCGGAACTCAGCCGCGGTAGCGAGCTGAAGTCAATCCACGAGGCCGCCCGTCTCGGTGGCGGCGAAGCTCACGCCGCGCCGAGCATTGGGTGGGATCGACAAAGCGCAGAGAGATGAAGTGGCGCGACAAGGCAACGAAGGAAGGATGCCCATCATTGCTTCACAAACGAAGGCGAAGACCGAGAGGAGAGTGATGGACTCGGGACCCGGATGCATCATGTGGATCGATGGTGGGAAAGCACGGCATTGAAGAAATCGAAAAGGGGGAACCAGCCCGCAGGCGTATGCCAAGAAAATACCGTCGTCGGTGACTGTCCCTGTCGATGGAGAAGTGGGGCCTTGGGCAGACCGTCGTCCTCCGCATTCGTTGAAGGTGGTGGCGAGCCGAACTGACCTTGCCCAAGCCCTCTAGATTGAGTATGATCGGCGAATCGACGGCGGAGGCCGCCGGGCGGCAAGCGAGGCGGAGGCACAGGTTTCTTCCCTTTCCCTTCTTCGTGAGCCATGGCGATTGAAAGGGGGAAGATTCGAGATTGGATTGAAAATGGAAGCTGGAGTTCGAGAGGGGAAGGACAGGGGACGCACAAGCAGCAGAGAGGAGAAGCGGATGTGTACAGCGTGTCCGCCTAGCAAGGCCGCGAAATAAGGAGGCGTGGGGGAACAGTGCCGCCCACGTCCAATCAACCGCCACGTCGCCCAAGGCCGAGCTGTTAGGGCCTGACGCTCGCACTTGCCCTTCGCCTCTCTGCTCGGCCAAGTTGGCGCGCCGTGGGCAGGGGCTCTTGTCGGCGTTACAGGAGCAGGGGTCCCAGACTTGCACACTGCGGCCTGCGGCGTGGCTCAAAGGAGGCCCAGGACAGCCCATCTTCATCAACGCAAACTCAAGACCCTCGCGAGGCCAAGCCTCATGAGGCGGACGACAAGGAGCTCCCTCGAGCCGCGGCCTCGTCGGTGACTCATGAGGAGGCGGAGAGTTCAAGGCAGGGTACCTCGCGAGGTGCCCATGACGCAAGCCATGACGACCAAGGGCGCCATCGAGGCGCCAGCCAGCGCCAGCGTCCTCCTTTCCTCTTTGGTGCAAAGGGAGCAAGCGTGGCGAGCATCAAGCAAAGGCACCCGTTTGGTGCAACAAGACCAAGACCAGCCCCAACGGCGGAAGGGAGTCATCGTGGAGCCCAAGCAGGCGTCATCACCAGAGCCTTTGGCGGCGAGGACCAACTTTAGTCGAGAATAAGTGTACTGCTGTTCCCCTTCAAAATGGCCAATTGTTGGCGCCCTTCCCGCTCAATATTTGGGAAGAGGCCGGGGCCTTCGCCTATAAATAGGAGTAGCTACCCCAGGGTAGAGGGATCGGCCCCGGTATGAGATCGGAATCCTCACCAAGGAACCAAAGAGCTAGAGCAACGGAAGACCACCTAGCAGTTCATCACACCCACCAAGAATGCAGACCCTCATGAGGCTGTTCTTCCTATCTTATTCCTCATCAGCCCAAGAGGCAATCCACCACACCACAAACTAGAGTAGGGTATTACACCTGGCAGTGGCCCGAACTAGTATAAATCTCGTGTCTCTTGTGCGGTTCTGTTTAGTAGTTTAGGTCCCTGCGATTCGGCGAAGTGCGAGATGGTGGTGGGTTGGATCTCCGCGCGCACCCCAGTGTTCGAACCTCAAGGGTCTGCCGGAACCAGAAATCCGACAGACGCAATGTTTGCGATGTGCCCAACAACAAGGACGACTCAGACAACGTGTGCGATAAAAGGCCTATCACAAACACTCTGCTTTCCCCCATTTGCGACGCGGCGCACAGCACGCACGTTTAATAACTGAAAAATTTGTGTGGTGCTATTCATATCGCACATTCCCGCACCTTTTCTCACACTCCGACCTAGAGCTGGTAAAAGTGGCTAACATTTTGCGTTCCGGTATCGAAGCTAACCTCCGTAATCGTCTCTCTCTTACAGTAGAACAAGAGCTTGTCTCGCCTTTGGCTATTTTGCAGGACTTCGCGCCTTCGACAGAGGAAGATCAAAGGTTCCTACTCAGGGGCCATGACTTCTCCACCAAGCAAGCGTACGACACCCTCATGACCAGGCCAGACATGGATCTCATTGCCCCCCTCATTTGGGGCACCAAGGCTCCTCGCAAAATAAATTTTTTGCCTGGCTTCTCTTCAAAGACCGCCTCAACACTAGAGTAAATCTTGCCCACAAGCATATAATCTCCTCTGATTTATGCCCCCGCTGTGCTATGTTACCTGAAGACTCCTTTAATCTCTTCATCACATGTCCTCTTGCCAATAGGATATGGCAACGTATGGGGATCTTGCCATCGGCCGACGATATCACTGAGCTCTAGGACACTCCACTGCCTTAACACCTCCCCAAGAAAGCCTGGTCCCTCGTCCTCATGGCACTACTATGGAAGATATGGGCAGCACGTAATGATATGCTGTTTAGGAATATTGATCAATGTTCTGTAATAACCCTCAGGAACCTTATCTCTGACCTAGACCTTTGGTCACACCGTCTTGTCGAGACGTGTGACAAGGAGGACGTCTTCTCGTGGTGTTCCTACCTCTCTGCATGTTGCACCATGCCCCTGTAATTCTGTACCTGATGCTTTTGCAGCCGTTTGAGTAATATATTCAGGTGGGGGAGCTCCCCCTGGTGATTCTAAAAAAATGTTTTTCCGTTGTCTAAACATATGCGATAAGGGTTCCTATCTCGCACACTCTTCAATAGTGCGTCGTTTTAGATGTATCTATCGTCACACATGTTTCGAGACAACAAGATGTGTGTGCCATAGAGGTTCATCACACATGTTTGCCTCTTTGAAACGTCTGAGTTATTGAGGTTCATCGCACATGTTTGCCTCTCTTTGACGGAACCCGTGTGCTTTCGGGGTTCATCCCACATGTTTTGCTCTATGAAGCCACCGTAATTACCTACGTGGCTGTTTTTTTGCCATAATGTAATTCCTGCAATTGAAAATTCTCTAGAATTTGAATTTGAAAGTAGACAATCACATATTTCATTCCATCATACACACTCAGTTTAAATTGGTTCAACCACCATTACATAATTCAAATGCATATGTTCAAGCACTATAGAGCACCAAATTAAAACAAGAACCACAATATCATTAAAAGGCCGTAAAGAGAGAGACAAAAGGCATTCTAGTTGTCGGTGTAGGTGAAGAAGTGAAATGTCCATATTGCGCCCTTTACGATTAGATATGCTTGTAACTTTTGTTAAATATTTTGGGCCGGGATTAATATCCATAAGTCCCTAGGATATATTAAAACCCTAAAAATTGAAATTGGTAATTAAATGGAACCCTAAATATTAGGGAATAAATTGATATTCCAAAAATAGGGTGAAAATTTAAATAATTGATTTGGGAATAAAGGTGTTTCATCACGTCCAAACATTATTTTGAACCTCTGGTTAAATTTCCAAAAATATTAGAGTGGATATGATTTTTGAATCAATTCAGATGAAAAAGGGGAATAATTCAATTAAAGCTTATTTTATTTTGGCAGGAAATCATTTTCCTAAAAAGGCCTAAATACTAGACAAAATGTAAAATTTTCAGAAAGGATTTGAGGCACATTTGGAATTCAAAACAGAATTGAAAAGATAAGAACAAAAAAAGAAACAAAAAAGTCCTAGCCTAACCTAGCTACAGCACGACCCAACTCACCGACCCTACGCGCATGCCGCACAGCAATCAACCCAACCCGCTAAGGACGAACCGGTATGCATGCGTTATAACATGGTCGTTGGATCTCCATCCGACGGCCAACAACACACCCACAACCCTCTCCCTCCCTCCCTATCTCTCTCTCTCCATGTCACTAACCGCGGGATCCAATTGTTGGCTTCGTCTTCGTCAACCTCCAACCGACGACCACACCCACGATTCCAAGAACCCAGGTGAAAGGACCACGATGTCGCCTAGAGGGGGGGATAGGCATTTTAAAAACTTCAACGGATTTGGCTTTATCCTAATGCGGAAATTAACTAAACGGCAACTTTTCAAGCACAAATCCTAAATATACTAGGCTCAACTAAGTGCACCAACAACTTAATGTAAATGAGGTGAGCACAACAAGGATACTAACAAGCACAAGTAAGTTACACAAACTTACTTGAGCAATATCACAAGATATGTAAGTGTATGACACAAGTTAGCAATTCACACTAAACACAAGATATATCAATAGTAGCAAGTATGAATTGCGGGATATAAAGTGTAGGCCTAAATAATCTCTTCAAGGAAATAGCCAACACAATATAACAAGGACAACAATATATACTGAATCCAAGGTCAAGAGACCAAAGTAAACCACAAGTAGTGGCTAGGGTTAGAGATAACCGAAGACATGGAGATGAGGATGTATCCCGATGTTCACTTCCTTGGAGGGAAGCTAGTCACCGTTAGAGAGGTGGATGTTACCACGAAGGCACACCAACGCCACAAAGGCTCACCCTATTCTCCCTTTGATACAACACCATGAAGGCATTTCTCAACCACTAGTGGTAGACCTTGGTGACCTCAAAACCTTCACAAACTTTAAGGGGGCGGGGGGGTAAATCACAAGTTGATTCCTCACCAGAGCACTCCTACCGCCTAGGAGTCTCCAACCTCCGAGAGTAACAAGATCAAGGGGGAAATGCTCAATACTTGCTCAAATCACGAATTCCTTTGGTCACAAGAGGGAGAGGGAGTGGGTCTATCACTTGATTGGAAAATCTCTCAAGAACTCTCACGAATCTCTCCGGGATCTAAGATTTGGTGTAGGAGAAGTGAGAGGGAGCCTTTTTGTGTTCTAGGGTTCATATGAATGTGTTTGCTCAACCTTCTCCCGGGGTGGAAGAAGGCTATATATAGTCGTAGTGCAAATATGGCCGTTGGAGTGGAAGTGGCTGTGTCGGGCCGGACATCCGGCGGCTGAGAAATGTGCACACGTACATAGAAAAACAGAGCCAATGTATAGGGCCCGGACATTAGCCAAGGCCCGAACATCTGGCCAAAGTTGGGGCCTCGGGCATCCGGACAAGTGCCGGACATCCGGGAGACAAAACCAACATTTCAACATGCTCTCTGGATATCTTCGGCCAGACATCTGGGCCAGGGACCGGACATCGGCGATTTCACACAAACCAGACGCCCTCTGGATAGCAGTGGCCGGACATCCGGGGAAAAGCCCGGACATCTGGCCAACACAAAAACTGCAGCCGCCCCAAAAGTAAAACGTGCATAACTTTCACGTCCGGACTCCGATTTTGATGATCTTGGGCTTGTTTTGAAGCTATAGAAAGATCCAGGTCCTCATATAGAGAACCACCCAAGATAAACCAAAATGGAGGGTGCAAAGTATGGAAAGGTTTTATCATGTATTTGGGTAACCTATTTGGCTTTGGATTTTCTTTGGTAGATGTATAGGCATTTTGTATTTGTATTGGGTAGGAGTGAAATATGCCTATGTTGGAATATGATGTGAGGAAGTAGAAATAGAAGATGTTGACTTGAGCAAATCTATCACTAACCCCTTTGACCCCCTCTTCATAGTGTGGGATCCCTATAACTCAAGAATCATAAAAGAACTATACTAGATAGCTTCCAGAAACTCATTGTTGAGCATATATCCTTTTCGATGGCCATAGATCCTCACAACTAAAGCCAAAGGAACTGATATCTTTGACTAAATCATTCCAATTGAGCTTGATGTTGAAGTTTATGCTTGGCTCAAGTCAGAACGATGATCTTGATCATGAAACTTGGTGAAGGCTCCAAATAGCTCCCCCATAAGCCATGCGGGGAGCATTGCATTGTATTCATCTTAAATCGTTCGTCATGTGATCATCCACAAGCTTCAAGCATGTAATCCTTCAGGATGGCTATCTTGAACTTGCCCTTGTCAACCATGACCATCAACACTTGATGTCATCCTCTCATGGACACTTGAGATCTCACTTTCTCTCTCTCTCTCTCTCTCTCTCTCTCTCTCTCTTGATGCGAGCCCATGAGAATCACCTAACCCTCAAAAACATAGACAACACATAGTATGGGTTAGTACACAGAGTGCAATTGATAATTTCTTATCATACCACAAGATCCTATGTGGTCTCATTTGTGCTCGTGTGTTGACCATTTAGAGTTTGATCTCCGAGCTTCATCTTGGTCAACCGATATCTCTACTCCATGTTTAATCTTGACGTCATGAAGGGTATATTGAATTCTTCACTTGAATAGCTAGTTCAATCATGACTCAACACATGAGTCCATTATGATCATATCTTTGAGCCACTCCTAGAATTCATCATACAAATCATCCTTTTAAGATCTTGATCCATTATGGCTTCGAGGGAGAGCTTCATCAGCACGACAGCGTGATCACGGTGATGATGAAGCTACAGGCGCAGGGCTTCGCCTAAGCACTACGATGATATGACCGAGGTGGATTATGGTGGAGGGGCACCGCACACGGCTAAGAGATCAATGATCAACTTGTGTGTACGGGGTGCCCCCTTCCCCGTATATAAAGGAGTGGAGGAGGGGGAGGGCCGGCCCTCCTATGGCGCGCCCCATGGGCAGTCCTACTCCCACCGGGAGTAGGATTCCCCCCTTCCATGTAATAGGAGTAGGAGAGAAGGAAGGAGGAGAGAGGGAGAAGGAAAAAGGGGGGCGCCGCCCCCCCATCTCTAGTCCAATTCGTACTAGAAAGGAAGGGGCGCGTGGCCTGCCCTGGCTGCCCCTCTCTCTCCACTAAGGCCCATAAGGCCCATTACACTCCGCGGGGGTTTCCGGTAACCCCCCGGTACTCCGGTATATGTCCAAACTCACTCGGAACCCTTCCGATGTCCAAACATAGTCATCCAATATATTGATCTTTATGTCTCGACCATTTCGAGACTCCTCGTCATGTCCGTGATCATATCCGAGATTCTAAACTACCGTTGATACATCAAAACACATAAACTCATAATACCGATCGTCACTGAACGTTAAGCGTGCGGACCCTACGGGTTCGAGAACTATGTAGACATTACCGAGACACGTCTCTAGTCAATAACCAATAGTGGAACCTGGATGCTCATATTGGCTCCTACATATTCTATGAATATCTTTATCGATTGACGGCATAACAACATCGTTGTTCCCTTTGTCATTGGTATGTTACTTGCCCGAGATTCGATCATCGGTATCTCAATACCTAGTTCAATCTCGTTACCGACAAGTCTCTTTACTCGTTCCGTAATGCATCATCCCGCAAATAACTCATTAGTCACATTGCTTGCAAGGCTTATAGTGACGTGCATTACCGAGAGGGCCCAGAGATATCTCTCCGAAAATCGGAGTGACAAATCCTAATCTTGATCTATGCCAACTCAACAAGTACCATCGGAGGCGCCTGTAGAGCACCTTTATAATCAGCCAGTTACGTTGTGACGTTTGGTAGCACACAAAGTGTTCCTCCGGTATTCGGGAGTTGCATAATCTCATAGTCATAGGAACATGTATAAGTCATGAAGAAAGCAATAGCAATATACTAAACGATCAAGTTCTAAGCTAACGGAATGGGTCAAGTCAATCACATCATTCACTAATGATGTGATCCCATTAATTGAATGACAACTCATGTCTATGGCTAGGAAACTTAACCATCTTTGATTCAACGAGCTAGTCAAGTAGAGGCAAACTAGTGATACTTTGTTTGTCTATGTATTCACACATGTACTAAGTTTCCGGTTAATACAATTCTAGCATGAATAATAAATATTTATCATGATATAAGGAAATATAAATAAAAACTTTATTATTGCCTCTAGGGCATATTTCCTTCAGTATGCCACTTGCACTAGAGTCAATAATCTAGATTACACAATAATGATTCTAACACCCATGGAGTCTTGGTGCTGATCATGTTTTGCTCGTGAGAGAGGCTTAGTCAGCGAATTACGCAACATTCAGATCCGTATGTATCTTGCAAGACTCTATGTCTCCCTCCTTGACTTGATCGCGGATGGAATTGAAGCGTCTCTTGATGTGCTTGGTTCTCTTGTGAAATCTGGATTCCTTTGCCAAGGCAATTGCACCAGTATTGTCACAAAAGATTTTCATTGGACCCGATGCACTAGGTATGACACCTAGATCGGATATGAACTCCCTCATCCAGACTCCTTCATTTGCTGCTTCCGAAGCAGCTATGTACTCCGCTTCACACGTAGATCCTGCCACGACGCTTTTCTTGGAACTGCACCAACTGACAGCTCCACCTTTCAATATAAACACGTATCCGGTTTGTGACTTAGAGTCATCCGGGATCGATGTCAAAACTTACATCGACGTAACCATTTCTGACGAGCTCTTTGTCACCACCATAAGCGAGAAACATATCCTTAGTCCTTTTCGGGTATTTGGGATGTTCTTGACAAGCATCGATGATCCACTCCTGGATTACCTTGGTACCTCCACGCTAAACTAATAGCAAGGCACACATCAGTGCAGTACACAACATTGCATACATGATAGAGCCTATGGCTGAAGCATAGGGAACACCTTTCATTTCCTCTCTATCTTTTGCAGTGGTCGGGCATTGAGTCTGACTCAACTTCACACCTTGTAACACAGGCAAGAACCCTTTCTTTCCTTGATCCATTTTGAACTTCTTCAAAACTTTATCAAGGTATGTGCTCTGTGAAAGTCCAATTAAGCGTCTTGATCTATCTCTATAGATCTTGATGCCCAATATATAAGCAGCTTCACCGAGGTCTTTCATTGAAAAACTCTTATTCAAGTATCCTTCTATGCTATCCAGAAATTATATATCATTTCCAATCAACAATATGTCATCCACATATAATATTAGAAATCTTCTTTGAGCTCCCACTCACTTTCTTGTAAATCTGAGGCTTCTCAAAAGTACATATAAAACCATATGCTTTGATCACACTATCAAAACGTTTATTCCAACTCCGAGATGCTTGCACGGTCCATAAATGGATCGCTAGAGCTTGCACACTTTGTTAGCATCCTTTGGATCGATAAAACCTTGAGGTTGCATCATATACAACTCTTCTTCCGAAATCCATTCAGAATGCAGTCTTTACATCCATTTGCCAAATTTCATAATCATAAAAGGCAGCAATTGCTAACATGATTCGGACGGACTTAAGCATCGCTACGGATGAGAAGGTCTCATCGTAGTCAACTCCTTGAACTTGTCGAAAACCTTTTGCAACAAGTCGAGCTTTGTAGACAGTAACATTACCGTCAGCGTCAGTCTTCTTCTTGAAGATCCATTTATTCTCGATGGCTTGCCAATCATCGGGCAAGTCAACCAAAGTCCACACTTTGTTCTCATACATGGATCCCATCTCAGATTTCATGGCTTCAAGCCATTCCGCGGAATCTGGGCTCATCATCGCTTCCTCATAGTTCGTAGGTTCGTCATGGTCAAGTAACATGACCTCCAGAACAGGATTACTGTACCACTCTGGTGCGGATCTTACTCTGGTTGACCTACGAGGTTCGGTAGTAACTTGATCTGAAGTTACATGGTCATCATCATTAGCTTCCTCACTAATTAGTGTAGGAGTCACACGAACAGATTTCTGTGATGAACTACTTTCAAATAAGGGAGAAGGTACAGTTACCTCATCAAGTTCTACTTTCCTCCCACTCATTTCTTTCGAGAGAAACTCCTAGAAAGGATCCATTCTTAGCAACGAACGTCTTGCCTTTGGATATGTGATAGAAGGTGTACCAAACAGTCTCCTTTGGGTATCCTATGAAGACACATTTCTCCGATTCGGGTTCGAGCTTATCAGGTTGAAGATTTTTCACATAAGCATCGTAGCCCCAAACTTTAAGAAACGACAACTTTGGTTTCTTGCCAAACCATAGTTCATAAGGTGTCGTCTCAACAGATTTATATGGTGCCCTATTTAACGTGAATGCAACCGTCTCTAAAGCATAACCCCAAAATGATAGCGGCAAATCAGTAAGAGACATCATAGATCGCACCATATCTAGTAAAGTACGATTACAACGTTTGGACACACCATTACGTTGTGGTGTTCCGGGTGGCGTGAGTTGCGAAACTATTCTGCATTGTTTCAAATGAAGACCAAACTCAGAACTCAAATATTCTCCTCCACGATCAGATCGTAGAAACTTTATTTTCTTGTTATGATGATTTTCCACGTCACTCTGAAATTCTTTGAACTTTTCAAATGTTTCAGACTTATGCTTCATTAAGTAGATATACCCATATATGCTCAAATCATCTGTGAAGGTGAGAAAATAACGATACCTGCCGCGAGCCTCCACATTCATTGGACCACATACATCAGTATGTATGATTTCCAACAAATCTGTTGCTCGCTCCATTGTTTCAAAGAACGGAGTTTTAGTCATCTTGCCCATGAGGCATGGTTCGCAAGTACCAAGTGATTCATAATCAAGTGATTCCAAAAGTCCATCAGAATGGAGTTTCTTCATGCGCTTTACACTAATATGACCCAAACGGTAGTGCCACAAATAAGTTGCACTATCATTATCAACTCTGCATCTTTTGGCTTCAATATTATGAATATGTGTATCACTACTATCGAGATTCAATAATAATAGACCACTCTTCAAGGGTGCATGACCATAAAAGATAATACTCATATAAATAGAACAACCATTATTATCAGATTTAAATGAATAACCGTCTCGTAGAAAACAAGATCCAGATATAATGTTCATGCTCAACACTGGCACCAAATCACAATTATTCAGGTCTAAAACTAATCCCGAAGGTAGATGTAGAGGTAGCGTGCCGACCGCGATCACATCGACTTTGGAACCATTTCCCACACGCACTGTCACCTCGTCCTTAGCCAATCTTCGCTTAATCCATAGTCCCTGTTTCGAGTTGCAAATATTAGCAACAGAACCAGTATAAAATACCCAGGCACTACTGCGAGCATTAGTAATGTACACATCAATAACATGTATACCACATATACCTTTGTTCACCTTGCCATCCTTCTTATCCGCCAAATACTTGGGGCAGTTCCGCTTCCAGTGACTAGTCCCTTTGCAGTAGAAGCACTCAGTCTCAGGCTTAGGTCCAGACTTGGGCTTCTTCACTTGAGCAGCAACTTGCTTGCCGTTCTTTTTGAAGTTCCCCTTCTTCCCTTTACCCTTTTTCTTGAAACTGGTGGTCTTGTTGACCATCAACACTTGATGCTCCTTCTTGATTTCTACCTCCGCAGCCTTTAGCATTGCGAAGAGCTCGGGAATTGTCTGATCCATCCCTTGCATATTATAGTTCATCACGAAGCTCTTGTAGCTTGGTGGTAGTGATTGAAGAATTCTGTCAATGACACTATCAACAGGAAGATTAACTCCTAGTTGAATCAAGTGATTATTATACCCAGACATTTTTCGACAAAACTATTCTCCTCCATCTTGCAGATGTAGAACTTATTGGAGACTTCATATCTCTCAATCCGGGCATTTGCTTGAAATATTAACTTCAACTCTTGGAACATCTCATATGCTCCATGACGTTCAAAACATCGTTGAAGTCCTGGTTCTAAGCCGTAAAGCATGGCACACTAAACTATCGAGTAGTCATCAGCTTTGCTCTTCCAGACGTTCATAACATCTGGCGTTTCTCCTGCAGCGGGGTTGGCACCTAGCGGTGCTTCCAGGACATAATTCTTCTATGTAGCAATGAGGATAATCCTCAAGTTACGGACCTAGTCGGTGTAGTTGCTACCATCATCTTTCAACTTAGCTTTCTCTAGGTACGCACTAAAATTCAACGGAACAACAACACAGGACATCTATCTACAACAACATAGACATGCAAAATACTATCAGGTACTAAGTTCATGATAAATTAAAGTTCAATTAATCAAATTACTTAAGAACTCCCACTTAGATAGACATCCCTCTAATCATTTAAGTGATCACGTGATCCATATCAAGTAAACCATGTCCGATCATCATGTGAGATGGAGTAGTTTTCAATGGTGAACATCACTATGTTGATCATATCTACTATATGATTCATGCTCGACCTTTCGGTCTCACTGTTCCGAGGCCATATCTGCATATGTTGGGCTCGTCAAGTTTAACCCAAGTATTCAGCGTGTTCAAAACTGGCTTGCACCCGTCGTATGTGAATGTAGAGCTTATCACACCCGATCATCACGTGCTGTCTCGGCACGACGAACTTTCGCACCAGTGCATACTCAGGGAGAACACTTGTACCTTGAAATTTAGCGAGAGATCATCTTATAATGCTACCGTCGAACTAAGCAAAATAAGATGCATAAAGGATAAACATCACATGCAATCAATATAAGTGATATGATATGGTCATCATCATCTTGTGCCTTTGATCTCCATCTCCAAAGCACCGTCATGATCACCACCGTCACCGGTGCGACACCTTGATCTCCATCATAGCATCGTTGTCGTCTCGCCAACTATTGCTTCTACGACTATCGCTACCGCTTAGTGATAAGTAAAGCAATTACATGGCGATTGCATTTCATATAATAAAGTGACAACCATATGGCTCCTACCAGTTGCCGATAACCCCGTTACAAAACATGATCATCTCATATAATAAAATTTAGCATCATGTCTTGACCATATCACATCACAACATG
Source organism: Aegilops bicornis (assembly GCA_021605145.1). NCBI lineage: Eukaryota > Viridiplantae > Streptophyta > Magnoliopsida > Poales > Poaceae > Aegilops > Aegilops bicornis. Next base: position 392,474,809 of record CM038672.1, read on the forward strand.
CTCGGCAAAAACAAGTTAGACGTCCTCTACTTTGTTGTTGCAAGTTTTACGTGGCTGCTACGGGCTGAGCAAGAACCGTTCTTACCTACGCATCAAAACCACAACGATATTTCGTCAAGTATGTGCTGTTTTGACCTTCAACAAGGGCTGGGCGTAGCCATACTCGACTCAACTAAAGTTGGAGAAACTGACACCCGCCAGCCACCTGTGTGCGAAGCACGTCGGTAGAACTAGTCTCGCGTAAGCGTACGCGTAATGTCGGTCTAGGCCGCTTCATCCAACAATACCGCTGAATCAAAGTATGACATGCTGGTAAGCTGACTAGTATCACCCACAACTCACTTGTGTTCTACTCGTGCATATAACATCTACGCATAAACCTGGCTCGGATGCCACTATTGGGGAACATAGTAATTTCAAAAAAAAATCCTACGCACACGCAAGATCATGGTTATGCATAGCAACGAGAGGGGAGAGTGTTGTTCACGTACCCTCGTAGACCGAAAGCGGAAACGTTATGACAACGCGGTTGATGTAGTCGTACGTCTTCACGATCGACCGATCCTAGTACCGAACGTACGACACCTCCGCGATCTCCACACGTTCAGCTCGGTGACGTCCCACGAACTCACGATCCAGTAGACCTTCGAGGGAGAGCTTCATCAGCACGACGACGTGATGATCAAGCTACCAGCGCAGGGCTTCACCTAAGCACTAAGACGATATGACCGAGGTGGATTATGGTGGAGGGGGGCACCGCACATGGCTAAGAGATCAATGATCAACTTGTGTGTATGGGGTGCCCCCTCCCCCGTATATAATGGAGTGGAGGAGGGGGAGGGCCGGCCCTCCTATGGCGTGCCCCATGGGAAGTCCCACTCCCACTGGGAGTAGGATTCCCACCTTCCATGTAATAGGAGTAGGAGAGATGGAAGGAGGAGAGAGGGAGAAGGAAAAAGGGGGCGCCGCCCCCCTTCCTGGTGCAATTCGGACTAGAGGGGGAGGGGGCCCGCAGCCTGCCCTGGCCGCCCCCCTTTCTCTCCACTAAGGCTCATAAGGCCCATTACACTCCCCGGGGGGTTCCGGTAACCCCCCGGTACTCCGGTATATGTCCAAACTCTCTTGAAACCCTTCCGATGTCCAAAAATAGTCATCCAATATATCGATCTTTATGTCTCAACCATTTTGAGACTCCTCGTCATGTCCGTGATCATATCCGGGACTCTGAACTACCTTCGGTACATCAAAACACATAAACTCATAATACAGATCGTCACCGAATGTTAAGCGTGCGGACCCTACGGGTTCGAGAACTATGTAGACATGACCGAGACACGTCTCCGGTCAATAACCAATAGCGGAAGCTGGATGCTCATATTGGATCCTACATATTCTACGAAGAACTTTATCGGTTAAACCGCATAACAACATACGTTGTTCCCTTTGTCACTGGTATGTTACTTGCCCGAGATTCGATCGTCGGTATCTCAATACCCAGTTCAATCTCATTACCAGCATGTCTATTTACTCGTTCCGTAATGCATCATCCCGCAACTAACTCATTAGTCACATTGCTTGCAAGGCTTATAGTGACGTGCATTACAGAGAGGGCCCAGAGATACCTCCCGACAATCGGAGTAACAAATCCTAATCTCAATCTTTGCCAACTCAACAAGTACCACCGGAGACACCTGTAGAGTGCCTTTATAATCACCCAGTTACGTTGTGACGTTTGGTAGCACACAAAGTGTTCCTCTGGTATTCAGGAGTTGCATTATTTCATAGTCATAGGAACATGTATAAGTCATGAAGAAAGCAATAGCAATATACTAAACGATCAAGTGCTAAGCTGATGGAATGGGTCAAGTCAATCACATCATTCACTAATGATGTGATCCCATTAATCAAATGACAACTCATGTCTATGGCTAGGAAACTTAACCATCTTTGATTCAACGAGCTAGTCAAGTAGAGGCATACTAGTGACACTCTGTTTGTCTATGTATTCACACATGTACTAAGTTTCCGGTTAATACAATTCTAGTATGAATAATAAACATGTATCATGATATAAGGAAATATAAATAACAACTTATTGCCTCTAGGGCATATTTCCTTCACCTAGACATCTCCCTTTGTCGGTATCTGAAAAACTACAAACTTTTCCAGGGGACATAAGCTAGTTTCCCATCCGCCTTACTAACTGGTCCATTGGGGAGGGTGTCTGATGACCCACAAGTATAGGGGATCAATCGTAGTCCTTTTGATAAGAAAGAGTGTCGAACCCAACAAGGAGCAGAAGGGAATGGCAAGCGGTTTTCAGCAAGGTATTTTCTGCAGGCACTGAAATTGTCGGTAACAGGTAATTTGATAGCAAGGTAATTTGTAACACGCAAGTAATAGTAATGGTAACAAAAGTGCATCAAGGTAGCCCAATCCTTTTTGTAGCAAAGGACAGGTCGGAACGGTCTCTTATAATAAGCAAAGTGTTCTAGAGGACACACAGGAATTTCATCTAGTCACTTTCATCATGTTTGTTTGATTCACGTTCGCTACTTTGATAATTTGATAAGTGGGTACACCGGTGCTTGGGTCCTGTTCTTACTTGAACAAGCCTCCCACCTATGATTAACCCCTCTCGCAAGCATCCGCAACTACGAAAGAAGAACTAAGATAATCTAACCATAGCATTAAACATATGGATCCAAATAATCCCCTTACGGAATAGCGCATAAACTAGGGTTTAAGCTTCTGCCACTCTAGCAACCCATCATCTAATTACTACTCCACAATGCATTCTCTTAGGCCCAAATATGGTGAAGTGTCATGTAGTCGATGTTCACATAACACCACTAAGGGAATCAACAACATACATATCATCAAAATATCGAACAAATACGAAATTCACATGATTACTTATGACTAGAGTTCTCCCATCTCCTCAAGAACAAAAGCAACTACTCACAAAACATATTCATGCTGAAGATCAGAGGGGTGTTGAATAGTACGATAGATCTAAACATATGATCTTCCACCAAATAAACCTAGCATCAACTACAAGTTGTAATCAACACTACTAGCAACCCATAGGTACCAATCTAAGGTTTTGATACAAAGATTGAATACACTAGATGAACTAGGGTTTGAGATGAGATGGTGCTGTTGAAGATGTTGATGAAGATTGACCCTCCCACGACGAGAGGGTTGTCGGTGATGATGACGACTTCAAATTCCCCCTCCCGGAGGGAAGTATCCCTGGCGGAATCTCTCATGGGAGAGCAAAAGTGCTCTGCCCAAGTTTCTCCTTGAGAAGGCGGCACTCCGTCCCGAAAGTCCTCTTTTTTCTAGGGCAAATGGGCTTATATACCATAAGATGGGCACCGGAGGATAGCCAGGGCCCCCACTACCCACCAGGGCTCGCCGGGGGGGGGGGGGGGGTAGGCGCGCCCTGGTGCCTAGTGGGCACTTGGGTGGCCCCCTCTGGTACTTATTTTCTCCAATATTTTTTACATATTCCAAAATAAATCTCCTTAAATTCCATCTCATTTGGAGATATGCAGAATAGGTATCTCTAACGTAGCTTTTTCAGGTCCAAAATTCCAGCTGTTGGCAATCTCCCTCTTCATGTAAATCTTACATATTAAGAGAGAAAAGGCATTATAATTGCTTCACAAAGTGTTATATTTATTAAAAATACTATAAACAACATTAGGAAAACATGATGCAAAATGGACGTATCAACTCCCCCAAGCTTAGACCTCGCCTGTCCTCAAGCGAAAGCCGATATTGATAATCGTGTCCACATGCTTAGGGAGAGTGGTGTCGATAAAAAACCCAGACATAGTAGCATCATGATCATTATTATAACAGCAATGTTCATTATCATAACACTTCTCATAAGAAAGTAATAATTCATCACAACATCGAAGTATAAGGCATAAACTTTCTTGAAAACCAACAAACTATGTTCTCAATCAACAATGCAATTGCAATCCATCATAATTTCAGGAAGGGTCTCATGTTGGAGCTTTTTAGCAAATCCAGATACTCAACCATCATTTAGTATTCTATGATTGCTAACACTCACAACATATATATGGAGCAAAAAGTTTTAGCTAGACACATAAAAATATAGGGACCTATGATTTCGCCTCCCAACTTATTCACCTCAGGGGTGATGTTAACAATAATAACTCATGCTCATATCCAACTGGATATATGTGCCTAGATCTTTCCCCACCACATGATGCTTACAAAAGAGAAAAACAAAAAGGAATAGAGGAGAACACTATTGACTCTTGCATAAAAAGTAGATACATAAAAGTAAAAGATAGGCCCTTCATACAGGGAAACAGAGGTCGTCATGTGCTTTTTGATTTTGGATGCCAAAGCTCTTAATGCAAAGGAACGTCATGTTATATTGCCCCTTATGATAGAAACTTTTATCATGCAGTTCGCCGCTTTTATTACTTTGCCATCACAAGTTTGTACAACGCTAATTATCCCTTACAATAAAAGATCAAACATATTTGGGAGCAATTTTTATCGCTTTATGCATCGATGACAACTTACTTCAAGGAGCTTATTCAATCCATAGGTAGGTGTAGTGGACTCTTGTAACATGAAACTGGGTTTAAGGTTTTTGGGATGCACAAGTACACTACTGCAGGATGCTGCTAATGCGACACTACGATCAGAGACCCTTTGCCGAAACTGTGTGCGATGCATTAGTCGCAACAGTGATGTAAAATAACCGTCAAAAAAGATGCAAAACGTTTGCAATGAAGGATACATCAAACACGGTTCAGATTTTAGTTGCGTGTGCGATGAGGGGGATACGGTTCAATTCAATGAATTGTTTGCGATGAGGCAGAACAAAAGAAATGGGAAGGTAGATGAAGGCGTGTGCGATATACGACATAAAGTTCACTCGGATAAACTGTTTGTGATGAGGCGGAACAACAGAAATGGGCAGCCAGATGAAGGTGTAATGCGATACTCGGCATCTGATTCACTCGGATGAACTGTTTGCGTTGAGCCAAGAGAACAGAAACGGTTCAACTTAACAAGATGTGTGTGATACGCGACAAATAGGTGTGTAATAAAAAATGTGTGGGCAGACCGATAACAACACAAACGATTCCTGTTAACAAGCCGTGTGTGTTGTGAGCAAACGATTGCTGCTATACAATTGTGAGCGATTGATGAAAACATCACCGACGGGTTCCATGTTTAGTCCGTGTGCGATGTGATTTGCTTTGTCCGCACAACATCTACGCTCTGTCTATAGAGCATCAACATATATACTTAAAAATACAGCATTGTGTAACCAAATTAAGCATACAATTACACAAGTGACTACACACATAACATTTCCACACACCAAAGTAAGCAATTACATGCATACTAAACTAGGAGAAACGAGGATCTAATCATCTACTTCTTGTTGCGTGAAGCTTGCCATTGATACGCTTTAATTTGGATCCACGGCCGTTTTGGGGAAGGAGGCACTCCTCATGTCAACAATCCGCCTATACATGTCGTAGCTCGTGTACGCCTCCTTGGCTGCGTACACGACATGATCTTTGTCGAGTTTCTCCATGCAGGTGATATGTATCCAATGTATCTATAAGTTTTGATTCGTCCATGCTGTTATATTATCAATCTTGGATGTTCTATAATCATTTTATAGTCATTTTATATCATTTTTTGGTACTAACCTATTGACATAGTGCCAGTTGCTGTTTTTTCCATGTTTTTTACATCGCAGAAAATCAATACTAGATGGAGTCCAAATGCCACGAAACTCCATGATGATTTTTAATGGGCCAGAAGGAACACGCTGGGCCCTGGCTGCGCCTAGGGGGTGCCCCGAGGGAGGCACAACCCACCAGGGCACGCCAGGAGGCCCAGGCGTGCCCTAGTGGGTTGTGCCCACCTCGGGTGCCCCCCGGACCGCCTCTTTGCTCTATAAATACCCCAATATTCCCAAAACCCTAGGAGGATCGACGAAATATTCATCTAGTCACCGCAGAGTCCAGAACCACCAGATCCAATCTAGACACCATCTCGGATGGGGTTCACCACCTCCATTGGTGCCTCTCCGATGATGCGTGAGTAGTTCTTTGTAGACCTTCAGGTCCGTAGTTAGTAGCTAGATGGCTTTCTCTCTCTCTCTCTCTCTCTCTCTCTCTCTCTCTCTCTCTCTCTCTCGCTGAATTCTCAGTACAATGGTCTCTTGGAGATCCATATGATGTAACTCTTTTGCTATGTGTTTGTTGGGATCTGATGAACTTCGAGTATATGATCAGTTATATCTTTTTATATCCGCGAAAGTTATTTGAGTGTCTTTGATCTCTTATATGCATGATCTCTTATAGCCTCGTATTTCTTCTCCGATATTTGGGTTTTGTTTGGCCAACTTGATCTATTTATCTTGCAATGGGAAGAGGTGCTTTGTAGTGGGTTCGATCTTATAGTGCTTGATCCGAGTGACAGAAAGGGAAACGACGTATGTATCGTTGCTACTAAAGATAAAATGATGGGGTCTATCTCTACATAGATAGATCTTGTCTACGTCATGTCATCGTTCTTATTGCATTACTCTGTTTTTCCATGAACATAATACACTAGATGCATGCTGAATAGCGGTCGTTGTGTCGAGTAATAGTAGTAGATGCAGGCAGGAGTCGGTCTACTAATCTTGGACGTGATGCCTATATAATGATCATTGCCTGGATATCGTCATAATTAATTGAAGTTCTGTCAATTGCCCAACTGTAATTTGTTTAGCCACCGTTTGCTATTATTCTCGAGAGAAGCCAGTAGTAAAATCACGGCCTCCGGGTCTTATTTCTCGTCTATTTGCCTTTGCGATCTACTTTTTCCTTGCATTATTTTCCGATCTATTAAACCAAAAATACAAAAATACGTTGCTGCATTTTATTTCTATTTAGTTTATTTGGCCTTCGATCTATCAATTTATTACATCTTATTCTCGTCCGCAAGCCGTTTCTGGCGCCATTACCCGAAAGGGATTGACAACCCCTTTAACACGTCGGGTTGTGAGGTGTTGTTATTTGTGTGCAGGGGCTGTTTACATTGTGTTGATTGGTTCTCCTACTGGTTCGATAACCTTGGTTTCATTTTTGAGGGAAATACCTAATGCCGTTGTGCTGCATCATCCCTTCCTCTTTGGGGAAATACCGATGTAGCTTCAAGCGACATAAAAAGGAATTTCTGGCGCCGTTGCCGGGGAGGATCTTCAACATATACCAGGTTCCTAATCACAAATCTCATCTCTTTGCAATTTACATTATTTTCCATTTGCCTCTCATTTTCCTCTCCCCCACTTCACAAAAATTTGCCGTTATATTCACCTCTCTTTTTTCGTTCGCCGTTTTCTTGTCGGATCTGTTTTTGAGTGCAATCTTGTTGTGTGGTCATCATGACTCAAGAGAACACCAAATTATGTGATTTCTCAAATACCAACAACAATGATTTTATTGGCACTCCGCTTGCTCCTCCCGCCGCTAGTGCGGAGACTTGTGATATTAATATTGCTTTGCTGAATCTTGTTATGAAAGATCAATTTCCGGTACTCCTAATGAGGATGTCGCGTCCCATCTTAATACCTTCGTGGAATTATGCGATATGCAAAAGACAAAAGATGTGAACAATGATGTGGTTAAGATGAAATTATTTCCGTTTTCTTTGTGTGATTCTGCAAAAATTTGGTTCTCTTCTTTGCCTCGCAATAGTATCGGTTCTTGGAATAAGTGCAAAGATGCTTTTACCACTAAGTATTTTCCTCCCGCAAAATTATTTCCCATAGAACCCAGATCATGAATTTCAAGCAACTTGAACACGAGCATGTGATACGTCTCCGTCGTATCTACTTTTCCAAACACTTTTGCCCTTGTTTTGGACTCTAACTTGCATGATTTGAATGGAACTAACCTGGACTGACGCTGTTTTTAGCAGACTTTCCATGGTGTTATTTATGTGTAGAAACAAAAGTTCTCAGAATGACACGAAACTCCATGGAGCGTCTATTGAAATAATAAAAATCCTTGCAAAGATGAAGACCGGGGGCCCACACCACATCCCACGAGGGTGGGCGCGCCCTCCCCCTAGGCGCGCCCCTACCTCGTGGGCCCCTTGAGCTCCTCCGATGCCAACTCCAACTCTATATATTTGCTTTGGAGAGAAAAAATCAAGGAGAAGAAATCATCGCGTTTTACGATGCAGAGCCGCCAAGCCCTAAAACCTCTTGGGAGGCTGATCTGAGTCCGTTCAGACTCAGGAGAGAGATTAAATCGTCGTCATCATCAACCATCCTCCATCACCAATTTCATGATGCTCACCGCCGATGCGTGAGTAATTCCATCGTGAGGCTTGCTTTGGGCGGTGATGGGTTGGATGAGATCTATCATGTAATCGAGTTAGTTTTGTTAGGGTTTGATCCCTAGTATCCACTATGTTCTGAGATTGATGTTGCTATGACTTTTCTATGCTTAATGCTTGTCACTAGGTCCCGAGTCCATGATTTCAGATCTGAACCTATTATGTTTTCATGAATATATGTGTGTTCTTGATCCTATCTTGCAAGTCTATAGTCACCTACTATGTGTTATGATCCGGCAACCCAGTGACAATAATCGGGACCACTCCCGGTGATGACCATAGTTTGAGGAGTTCATGTATTCACTATGTGCTAATGATTTGCTCCGGTACTCTATTAAAAGGAGGCCTTAATATCCCTTAGTTTCCAATAGGACCCCGCTGCCACGGGAGGGTAGGACAAAAGATGTCATGCAAGTTCTTTTCCATAAGCACGTATGACTATATTCGGAATACATGCCTACATTACATTGATGAATTGGAGCTAGTTCTGTGTCACCCTATGTGATGATTGTTACATGATGAACCGCATCCGGCATAATTCTCCATCAGCGATCCAATGCCTACGAGATTTTCCTATATTGTTCTTCGCTTATTTACTTTTCCGTTGCTGCTATTACAATCACTACAAAATACCAAAAATATTACTTTTGTTACCGTTGCCACTACTATCATATTACTTTGCTACTAAATACTTTGCTACAGATATTAAGTTATCCAGGTGTGGTTGAATTGACAACTCAACTGCTAATACTTGAGAATATTCTTTGGCTCCCCTTGTGTCGAATCAATAAATTTGGGTTGAATACTCTACCCTCGAAAACTGTTGCGATCCCCTATACTTGTGGGTTATCAAGACTATTTTAAAGCGTCGTTGCGGGAGCATAGCTCTATTCTTTGAGTCACTTGGGATTTATATCTACTAGTCACTATGAAGAACTTGAAAGGCAGCTAAGACAACAATTTATCCCTCAACTACGAGGGAGGTAAGGAGCGCTATCTAGCTCTGCACTTGATTCACCTTACATTTTGAGTAAGCTTGCGACACCTAAACCTGCTTTTGCTATTAGATTACGATATGTCACATGTTATTGATGATGCCACTTCTGCTATGCATGATACTTATGATGAAACTACTTCTATGCTTGATACTAATGTGCCCCTTAGTGAATTTCTTGATGAACAAATTGCTAGGGCTAGAGAGAAAGAAATTATTGAAACAGATTATATTGATGAAATTGATGATGAAGACTTGCCTGTTATTCCTGAGGGTTATATTTTTGATAAAGAAGCTTCTGCAACCATTTTAGCTTGCAAAGATAGAAATGAGCTCAAGAGATTATTAGCTAAATAGAATAAGCAATCTCTTAATGATAGAATGAAGCATGACCCTGCTTTTGCTACTTCACCTATTTGTGTTGCCGATAAGGATTATGAATTCGCTGTTGATCCTGATATAATTACTTTGGTTGAATCTGATCCTTTTCATGGCTATGAATCTGAAACTGTTGTGGCACATCTTACTAAATTAAATGATATAGCCACCCTATTCACTAATGATGAGAGATCTCGCTACTTTTATATCCTTTAAATATTTCCATTCTCATTAAAGGGTGATGCTAAGATATGGTTTAACTCTCTTGATCCTGGTTGTGTGCGTAGTCCCCAGGATATGATTTATTACTTCTCTGCTAAATATTTACCTGCTCATAAGAAACAAGCTGCTTTGAGGGAAATATACAACTTTGTGCAAATTGAAGAAGAGAGTCTCCCACGAGCTTGGGGGAGGCTTCTCAAGTTACTTAATGCTTTGCCTGATCATCCTCTTAAGAAAAATGAAATACTTGATATCTTTTATAATGGGCTAACCGACGCTTCCGGAGATTACGGATAGTTGTGTTGGTTACATTTTCGAGGAAAGAACACGGATGAAGCTGAAATTATATTGAATAATATGTTGAAAAATGAAAATAATTGGACACTTCACAGGCCAGCTCTGAGCCAATTCTGAGCCTATTCCTAAACCAACTCCGAAGAAGAGAGGTGTTCTATTTCTCGATCCACGAAGATATGCAAGAGGCAAAGAAATCTATGAAAGAAAAAGGTATTAAAGCTGATGATGTTAAGAATTTACCTCCTATTGAAGAAATACATGGTCTTAATCTACTGCCTGCTGAAGAAACATATGATCTTAATCCATTAACTATTGAAGAACCTTATGGTCTTGATAACCCGACACAGGTAGTAAAGGTAAATTCTCTCTATAGATATGGTAGAGCTGAAATCCCTCCTACTGAAATTGCTAGCCAATGCTTGGATGAGTTTGATACCTTTATGGATAAGAAAGAAAACTTCAATGCTTATTTTGAAATACAATTCCGATACGCTTAAACACTTGGGTGATTATATGGCTAATGTTAGAGGTGAACTTAAACTCATTACTAAACATGCTTCCATGATTACCACTCAAGTAGAACAAGTGCTTAAGGCTCAAAATGATTTGCTCAATGAAATGAATAGTAAGAAAAATGATTATGCTGTTAGAGTGGCTACTAGAACTGGTAGAATGACTCAGGAACCTTTGTATCCTGAAGGCCACCCTAAGAGGATTGAGCAAGATTCTTAGAGAAATAATATTGATGCACCTAGTTCTTCTAAAAAGAAAATTGATAGGACTTTGCATGCTTCTAGCGAACCTATTGCTGAACCACCTGAGAATCCAAACGATATCTCTATTTCTGATGCTGAAACACAATCTGGTAATGAACATGAACCTAGTGAAAATGTTAATGAAGATGTTCATGATGATGCTCAACCTAGTAATGATAATGAAGTAGAAATTGAACCTCTTTGTTGATCTTGATAACCCACAATCAAAGAATCAACGTTATGATAAGAGAGACTTTGTTGCTAGGAAACACGGTAAAGAAAGGGAACCTTGGGTTCAGAAACCCATGCCTTTTCCTCCCAAACCATCCAAGAAAAAGGATGATGAGGATTTTGAGCGCTTTGCTGAAATGATTAGACCCATCTTTTTGCGTATGCGATTAACTGATATGCTCAAAATGAATCCTTATTCTAAGTATATGAAAGATATTGTCACAAATAATAGGAATATACCGGAAGCTGAAATTTCCACCATTCTTGCTAATTATACTTTTAAGGGTGGAATACCAAAGAAACTTGGAGATCCAGGAGTACCTACTATACCATGCTCCATTAAAAGAAATTATGTTAAAACTGCTTTGTGTGATCTTGGAGCCGGTGTTAGTGTTATGCCTCTCTCTTTATATCGTAGACTTGACTTGAACAAGTTGACACCTACTTGAAATATCTTTGCAAATGGCTGATAAATCAACTGCTATACACAGCCGGTATTTGTGAGGATGTGCCTGTTGTGGTTGCAAACGTTACTATTTTAACAGACTTTGTTATTCTTGATATTCCCGAGGACGATATTATGTCTATTATTCTTGGAAGACCCTTTTTGAATACTGCAGGGGCTGTTATTCATCGCAACAAAGGCAATGTCACTTTTCATGTTAATGGTAATGATCATACGGTACACTTTCCGAGGAAACAACCTCAAGTTCATAGTATCAACTCTATTGGAAAAATTCCATCGATTATATTTGGAGGTTTTGAATTTCCTTTCCCTACTGTCAAGAAGAAATATGATATTCTTATTATTGGGGATGTGCATATCCCGTTGAGGTAACATAGTGTTATTGAAATTTCTCGGTTCCATGTTATTCGGAATGAGTTTGTTAACAAGACACGATCAACCTTGTTAGTGGATTCCTTTTGATGAGCATGAGATGGATGAAACTAGAAGGCACAACCTTATACATACCCTCTTTCTACTTTACATTAATTAGTTGAAATAAAGTAAAAATAGTATTATTACATGCATTTTACGACTTATCGATTGCAATATAAAAATACCCCGAAAATAAAAGTTCTCCAAATGCCACGAAAATGGAATATGATTTTTCTAGAATATTTGAGGATTTACGGGCCGAGAACACATCGGGGTCAACCACACAGCCACGAGGGTGGAGGGCGCGCCCTACCCCCTGGACGCGCCCCCTGCCTCGTGGGCCCACGGTGGCCCTCCTCCACTTATTCATGCACCCATACACTCCTACTTCCTCCCACAAGCACCAATATCCAGCTCAAGCACAAGTTCTAGCTCATTTTGCTCCGATTTTCGATCTCCTTGCTCAAAGCACCTCTCACAAAACTGCTTGGGGAGATTGTTCCTTGGTATGTGACTCCTCCATTGGTCCAATTAGTTTTTGCTCTAGTGCTTTATTCATCGCAAATTTGTGCTGCCTAGGTGACCATGTTCTTGAGCTTGCATGTTAAATTTATATGGTTCCAAGTAGTTCTAATGCATGATATAGTCTCTAGGCACTTGTAGGAGTAGTTGCTATCAATTTTATTGAGTTTGGTTCACTTTTGTTTGAAGTTACTAAAAATTTCAGAATATTTCAGAAAATAATGAAGAGATTTTTGAGGTGCTCATCGAGCCGAAGCTCGAAGGAAAAGCAAAATTGAGAAGCACGAGAGGCCCAAATATAATTTGCCTCGCACCCTTGAGAGGTCCGGCCGTGTGAATGGCCTTCCGATGATTTCTTGAGAAAAGCCAGGATTTATAATGATTTCTATTCATTGGCTGAGAATGCTGGCCTCACCGACTTCCTCCGTGACCAACGCCATCAGTATCTCTTACTCACTTATACTTTTGCGCAAAATTTCTACTATTTTCCTAAGGAATCACCTCCCTCAGTAGAGTTTCATTTATATGTTGTTGTTAAGAAGATGCCATTAGATGAATTTTTCAAGGTGTGCAAAGTACCCTTCGAGGGTACCTTAGATGAACCACATCGTAAAGATGTGGGCCAGTTTATTGACACCATTCTGTGGGGAAACCAGGAAGGTTTCTGATGCAAGAATCACTAGCATACATTTTCCTGTTTTACGCTACTTTGCTATATTTGCTAGTCGTTGCTTAATTGGTCGCGGAAACTGTGGAAACCTTAGTGTTCTTGATATTTTCATTTTGTTCCATGGTTTATTCCACGATAACACTGTTAGTATGGGTGGTATCATTGCTAAACGGTTAAGTCTGAACCGTACTAAGGGCCCCATCTTTGGAGGTATTTATGCTTCATGCCTAGCTGCACATTTTAACATACCTATTAGGCTCTATGAGAACGAAGAAAAATTGCTGCCCAATGCTTATTTAGATTATAAGAGTATGCTAGCGCATGATTTTATTGTTAAGAATAGGGAAGGTGAGCTTAAATACAAATTGTTCTTTCATAAACATCACCCCGAGACTATTACCTTGCCTGCTCCTTCCTTGTTTAATTTATCTGAAGGTTCGTATTTCATTCCGTGGGCGGCCATTCAAACCTACGGAACCCTACACCAACCGGGCCGGAACCACAGTTTGAGCCTCCTGACGGCAGTCTAATTACAGTGGGATCAGGAGATGATTGCCCGGCCGATGGCGGTCGAGTCCTCTTCATCTCGATGCGACCCAGCTACACCTACGGGTATCCGTCAGGCCATCCCTGGCAATGAACCAACTTAGGCCAAAAGCCTAAGCTTGGGGGAGTACGTATTTCTCACCGACATTACATTTATGTTTACACACTCATTGCTAGATGTCGGTGCTCATACTTTTTCACTGTAATACCCATGCTAGTTTATTTTCTTTTTCTTGCTTTCTTCTTGTGTGTTTGATAAACCTTAAGAAAAACAAAAAAAATTAGTGTAATTTTTAGTTAGTTTACTTTTCTTGCTGTAGTAGTATTAATTAAAAAGAAAACCCAAAAATATTTCCTGTTCTTCTTTTGCTTGTTGGGAGCTTTCCCATGCAAATAGTTTTATTTCTTTTCTTTTCTTTGAAATTCGATAGGAGAAGACCATGATTAAATTGTTGAAGTGGCTCTTATATGCATTATTGTTGATTTAACCAAGAGCCCATATTACCTTGTCTTCTCCTGTTTATTGAATGCTTTCGCGAGTTCGGCTTAGTCAATGCACGTGCACTCTTATTATTATTCACATCGTTCGGTTGTGCAAGTGAAAGGCAATTATGATGATATATGATGGACCATTTGAGATGAGAAAAGCTGGTATGAACTCGACCTCTCTTGTTTTTGTAAATATGATGAGTTCATCGTTCCTGATTCAGCCTATTATGAATAAACATGTTTGCAATGACAATTAGAGATCAAAGTTGCTTATGCCATGCTTGATTAGCTATGAGTTATAATGGTTTACCTTGCGTGCCAACATGCTATTAAAATGGTTCTGATGTGGTATGATGGGGTGGTATCCTCCTTTGAATGATGTAAGTGACTCGACTTGGCACATGTTCACACATGTAGTTGAAACAAATCAACATAGCCTTCACGATATTTATGTTCATGGTGGATTATATCCTACTCATGCTTGCATCCAATGTTTATTAATTTTAATGCATGTTCATGACTGTTGTTGCTCTCTGGTTGGTCGCTTCCCAGTCTTTTGCTAGCCTTCACTTGTACTAAGCGGGAATACTGCTTGTGCATCCAATCCCTTAAACCCCTAAGTTATTCCATATGAGTCCACTACACCTTCCTATATGCGGTATTTACCTGCCGTTCCAAGTAAATTTGTATGTGCCAAACTCTAAACCTTCAAATAAACATTCTGTTTTGTATGCTCGAATGACTCATGTATCAACTAGGGTTGCCCTTATCTTCCATGTTAGGCGGGTTATTCTCAAGAGAAGTGGACTCTGCTCCTCACTCACGAGAAAATGGCTGGTCACCGGGATGCCCAGTCACATGCTTTATGCAAACTAAATCAAAATAATTGCAAACAAAACTCCCCCTGGGACTGTTGCTAGCTGGAGACACTCGTTGTTTCGAGCAAGTCATGGATTGATGCTTGTTGGTGGAGGGGGAGTATAAACTTTACCATTCTGTTTGGGAACCGCCTATAATGTGTGTAGCATGGAAGATATCACCATCTCTTAGTTGTTATGTTGACAATGAAAGTATGCCGCTCAAAATATTATTTATCTCTATTTCAAAACCGAGCTCTGGCACCTCTACAAATCCCTGCTTCCCTCTACGAAGGGCCTATCTTTTTACTTTTATGTTGAGTCATCACCCTCTTATTAAAAAGCACTAGCTGGAGAGCGCAACTATCATTTGCATCCATTACTATTCTTTTATATTGGGTATGACTGGATCTCTTTTACCATGAATTACAATGTCTAGTCAGTCCTTGATCTTTAAAGGTGCTCTGCATTTATGTTTTGCGGTCTCAGAAAGGGCTAGTGTCGGGGAGGCTGATCGGACCCACAAACACCTATGGGACCGGCGGACCGAGCCCCTTTCGGTTCGGAGGGGGGCGGAGATCGCACGAAGAGCGGATTGAGGCGAAGCACACGAGCGGTTTTTACCCAGCTTCGGAGCTCTCCGGAGAGATAAAACTCCTCTGCTGCTTATGCGGTTTGTATTGTGTTCTTGCTAGGGGCGATGAGAGCTACAAGACCTAAGCGTGAGTGTTCTCTGGTTGCGTTGGAATCGAACTGAAGACCCCTCTCGTTGCACATGGGCCTCCTTTTATATGCTCAAGGGGTCTCCGACGGTGGCAAGCGTAGATGAGGGTACAAATGGAAAAACAGTAGTTGGTACACCTACTTGAGCGATTATGCGGTGCAATATACCTAACCACGGCGGCAAGGGACAAAGCATTAAATGCCCGTCCACGTCGCCTAAACGATCTGTGAGGGACCGTCGGGGCGCCACCGTTTGCCACGATGGTATGCTTGTCGGCCGCCGCTTATCGCTGCTCCCGCTGGCTGCCTGACCTCTTGACACGGCGCATGGAATGGTCCCATGGCGACACGTTGGTAGATGAGCTGGAGCGGAGATGAAGAGAGGTTGCCTGCCGCGGCAAGTGCCTTGCCGCGGCTGAATCCTTGTCGCGTCCGGAGCCTTGCCGCTCTCCGAACCTTCCCTGCAAGCTCCTCTTGCCGGGGTCTTGTCTTCTGCGTGCCTAGAGTGGCCTTCCCGGCAAGCTCCTCTTGCCGGGGCCTTGTCTTCTCGGTTAAATACTTTGTTCTTGAATGGATCCAAAGGAACCACAGAGGATCTTGGGGGTGACCAGGCAAGCCTTGCCGCGGGGTGCTGCAACTGTCCGTGCACGAGTTCGGGATACTAGGGTACCCCTACTCTAGTACACCGACAGGAGCCGAACTGGGCGCACTGCAGTGCCCGGCTTGTCGGGCCAGGCCCAAAAGCAGTCTGCGGTCACCTGCGGCCTTGATCACGCCGTAACTCACCCGGACCCACCACGTCCCCCACTAGCAGCACGCACGAACATGGCGTCGTGTGAGAGATCGTGGGCGAGGTCGTGGGGTTTCTTTATTATGAAAGCGGGCGTCCGCCTCCCCTCCTTATAAACAGGGGAAACAGGGGCAGGTCGCCCACCTCGCCATTGCTGTCCTGTCTCAAAAACCACCGCCGCTCCCCCCTTCTTCTCTAGTGCGAAGAGAGCAGCGCTCCGCCCCCTTTCACCACAAGCACACTCAACGCCGTCGACCTCCTCCACCGCCTCCGCCATGGCTCCGAAAGCCGACAAGGGAAGGCGTGAAATCGGCCCGGCGGCGGCTCATGGCGCTGCTATGAGCAGGCGGGCCATCTTCTCCCCGGCTCAACGAAAGGAGCTAAGGGAGGGCTTCTACCTCTTACAGTCGGCGGAGACGCGTGCGCATCCAGCGCACGAAGGTACTCCCGCCACCGCTTGAATTAGCCCCAACTGGGTATCCCTTCTTTGCTCTTTTCTTCTATTGCGGGCTCTGCCCGCCTTTTCAATTCTTTTGCGACATTATGAACACCTACGGGTTCCGCCTCCTTGATTTCACCCCCAACGCCGTCTTGACCATGGCAGTTTCGCACACCTTGCGAAAACTTTGTCGAGATCCACCCAAAGCGTAGCCCTCTTCCGCCACTTCTTCATGCCCAGCGTTGAGAGAGGGGAGCCGCTTGCGGAGGGATTGCTTGGGTCTCCGTGGTCGGCAAGAAAGAACCGTATCTGGAAGGAGAGTTCCGCAGCAAGTGGGAGGAGTGGAGAGCCAATTGGTGTTGGATCGTAGAGGAGAACCCGCAGCCCTTCACTGCCCTGCGCCAAACCCCAATAGTGCGCGACAACGATTGGAGCAGCTTGGTGCCGGAGGATGCTAGGTTGAAGATAGCTGTGACCCGGATTCTGCGCCTCAGGCTTGCCAGACTCACCGTAGGCGCAGTTGGCGCAGATTTCCTTCGCCGCCGCATCGCTCCTTTGCAGGAGAGGAGGAGACCTGCTTGGGAGTTCCAAAATGCGGCGGACATCACGAGGCTGCGCCCGGGTCTCAATTGGAATTTCACCGTCTTGGAGTTGGACGCGATGCTGCTAGAGCTGTTCAAGAATGACCCCGATCACCCCGAGTGGTTTAGGTTGCTGAGGGGGGTCGTCCCATTGTGCAACAACTCTGCGCTCGACCGCATCCGCGCCATGATGCCAATGTGCTATTCTCATGGGATCGTTCAAACCTGTCAAGAGCCTTCCGGCGACATCGTGCGGCGGTTCTTGACGGCTTGGAAGAAGTGCCGATCCGCTCCGGCAAGCGAAGAGGCTCACCGCGACACCACCGGCGAAGAGATGGTGCGCATTGCCACCAGTGGAAGGCGGCGGCAACTGCTGCCGCTGGCGTCTTCAGGTACACCGTGGAGGAGGCGGACGCAGCGGTAAGCGGCAAGCCTTGCGGCGAAGGAGTTCGCGGTGAGGAGGAGCTTGCGAACCCGAGGCCGAGTCGAGCGAACCAGCCGAGGGCGCTTCTTCCCCACCATCCAGCGGCCTGCCGCGGAGCCCAACCGCCAAAGAAGCGTCTCCGCAAGGCGGAGGCGAGGCAGAAGCGGCGAGCGGGCCTGACCCTGGCGCCCGTGCAGCCGCGCTCTGCTGACAGCGATGTTGCAGCAGGAGCACCCACACTACTGCGACAAGCTGGGCGGGATCCTCCCAGGCCACCGCCGGCGCCTCCATGGCGGCCAAGAGCCCACTCCTCCGCCTCGTCGCCTTTGGATGCGAGCCGAGTTTGATTTCTCCGCTCAGCTCAGGAGGAAGAAGAAGAGTAAGCTTCAATATTGTGCTTGTGTTTCTTCAATTTTGTTGCTTCATCTTGAATCTGATTTGCTTTGTTCTGAACTTTTTCCTTTTCAGGATGCTAGCCCAGAGAGCGTCGAAGAGAGCCAAGACCCCGGTGGTCGTCGTTGAGGATGATCCACCCGTGGCAACAGGAGGCGCGTCTGAGACCCCTTGCGGACCGGCAACCCTTCCTCGAGCAGCCCAGCCTGGCCCCGAGGTAAGTATGCGGTTTCTCCTTATTGTTAGGTGTGCATGGGTGCTCCTTCTTCATTGATATCATTTGTTGGTTTGTGTAGGAAGCGAGCAGCCTCATCAGAGGGCCCGGAGGTCGCCCAAAGTGCATGCCTGACTACGCCGCCAAGGGAGGTTCTCCGGCAAGGGGCGTCCTCCGGCAAGGGAGGCTACTCCGGCAAGGACAGCACCAGTGATCCTCCATGGTGAGAGACCATGGCTGCAGAATCCGTTCTGAGGTAATCCTTTTCTTGCGAAAATTTCCCTTGGGCTTGTTTTCTTCTGTTTTCTTTGAATATTAAGCGACTTTCTTCATCCGTCCGCCCTGAGCCGATGGAGACCGAGGTCGCCCGGCGAGGAGACCTTGTGCAACTTCTTGTGAAGCTGCTGCCACCGTGGAAGAAGAAGTCGGCGCTGACGAGCCTGCCGGCGGAGAGGCCACCGAGGCTGCCGCCACAGAAGCTGGCGAGGGGTCTGGCGATCACACTGACGGCCCTGAGGCCGCAGGAGCGTCAGGCGCTACACCGACCGCCGACTCCCCGCTGCTTTGCGGCGCCAGTTCGAAGAGCCCGGCCAGCGCCTACTTGAAGTCCGGCGTGGCGTCTTCATCGAAATCCCATGGGAGTCGAGCTCAGGCGCCCGGTCGAAGGAGAGACCTTGACGGAGAGCTGCTCGCCTCCATTGGCTGACGCTGGTGGGCGTAAGCAGCAGCAGCGGCGAGTCTGAGGAGGAGCAGCTGCTGAAGAAGCTGTTGTTGCTCTACCGCGCCCGACAAGCCAAGTTGGATTCCCGGGAAGCACTTGTCGCGAGGGCGGGAGCACAAATTGAGAAGCGCGCAGAAGAGCTCCGGGGTGCCAACCAAGAAACTCTCCGGAACGTAGCAGAAGAACGGGAGCGCCTTGCAGAAGAGCGCACGGCCTTCATCCTCGAGAAGGCCGCAGCTGAGGAGGAGCAGCGGCTGGCCGCCGCCGAGAATCATGTGAGGAAGCGGTGGCGCAGCGGAAGGTCAACCTGGACAGCCACGAGGAAGAGCTTGTCGGCGAGGAGTCACTTGGCGGGGCTCTTAAGGAAGCGAAGGATCTTGCCGCAGCGCCGAGGCCGCCAAGAAAGAGTTGGAGGCGAAGGTGGCGCAGCTGGAGGCCGATCTCGGAAAAGCGGCGAGGAGCTGGCTGCGCTTAAGCACGGCGAGAAGGGCGCCTACACTCTTGGCGAGCTGCGGGGCCGTCTCGCCCGACAGAACAAGGAGCTCGGCGCCGCCAAGGATTCCAAGGCAGATCTTGGTGGTGACCACTCACAGCAGGCTGGGCGGCGCCAAGGAGGCGGAGGTGGGCTGTTGGAGCAGATCAAGGCCAACGAGGCGGCTGGCGGCAGCTGTTGCCACCAGGCGCCTTGAGGGAGAGTGTGGAGCCTTTGGACCGAAGGTCTTGTGGATCTTGCTGCCGCCATCCACAGCGAGCTGATGGAGCTGGGGATGGTGGGTCTTGGATACTCCTCCGACGAGCATCTCAACCCAGCGCCAAGCTTAGCTTATTCTTCAAGGGTGTGGTGGCGGGTCTCCAGCTGACTCGGGAAGAGGTCCCGAAGCAGCTGGCCGAGGAATCACGCCCGGATCTGTCTTGCAGGAGCCCTCGGAAGGTGTTGATGAAGGTGGCCTTCCGCAATCCAGGCCTCAACCTCAACGGCGTCCTCAGATCCTTGCCACCAGATGCCGATGTGGAGGCGCTCAAAGCCCTTGTCGCACCCATTGTGGACAAGGTGAACAAGATCAAGCGGGTTGATGGCGACCGTGTAGACTAGGCCGCCAATTTTATCTTTCCCTTGTCACTGCTGATCATGTTTAGAACAATTTATTAGATCCGCGACAAGTTATTTTGTAATATAACTCTATCTTAGGCGATGATTGCAATGTTGTTTCCTTTACTTGATTCCTTCCTTTGTATGTTTTTGCCCTACGCTTTTAGGGAACTTGTCGGTGCAGGCACCTTTGCATGGCGCTAAGTGCGAACGTCGGCAGCTTCTTTGGCGGCGCGCCGCCTCCGACAAGCAACCTTGTCGCGACTAGCTGCAGCTCACTTAAGTTGTTGAGCGGACTCGAAACAAAGTAAGGCGCGACTAGCCATGAGCTGGTTCCTCCAGCGCACAGGTTTTCCATACAAAGTACTATCGTTCGAGGAAGATAACTTAAAAATTTAAAACTGATTGCTCAAACTTTGGCAACTTAGCTTTTACGTCGTTTACTTCTCGATGGTGAAACTTCCTCGGCGAAACTTCCTCGAGCAACGCTTGGTCCATAGTATTATCTTCTCCTTCCCCTGGTTAACTTGTGCGCGAGGGAGCCTTCCTTTCTTTGAGAAAAGAGAAAGAAGAAAATAAAGTTATGGAGCCAATGACTCGATATTGCTTACGGGTGTGGGTGCTGCACAAAGTTTTAGCCAAAACATGCAATAAAATGATGAAAGCATGAATTTGACAAGTTATGCGCAACACATGAGATTCTTGATGCAGGGGTCTGCGCCCGGCTTTGTACAAAGGATTACATGCAACAGCGGCAAGACTTGTACAAAGGTGAGTCGCCGGAACAGAGTTCAGCAACGCGCCTCTGAGTAAAACTTACGAAGATGCTCAATGTTCAGGAGTTGCTCACGGAATGCCATCTTCGGTCTCAAAGGCGGACAGCGCCTTGAGCCTAGTGATTCGTTTCACCTGATAGGGGCCTTCCCACTTGGCGTCAACTTGTTTGAATTCTTGGCGGACTGAATCGCGCCGAAGAACAAGGTCGCCTTCCTCGAGGCTTCGGCACTAACTGCGGCTATGGTAGCGGCGCAAAGCTTGCTGGTAATGAGCAACTCGTCTGGCCTGAAAGGCGATCTTCCTCAAGGAGCAGCGCGTCATCTTGTCGCAGCTGCTCTTGCTCAAGCTCATCATAAGCGAGCACTCGAGGCGATCCGTTATCTGAGTTCCGTGGGAGAACTGCCTCTGCTCCATAGACTAGAGCAAAAGGTGTGCGGCGGTGGCTCGATTTGGCGTCGTCTGATCGACCAAAGAACCACCGGCAGCTCCTCAATCCGATTTCTTCCGCACTTGCGCAGCTTCGCCGAAAGTTACGGTCTTGAGCCAGCGCGCACTTCAGCATTGCCCTCTCCGCTTGACCGTTGCTTCTCGGATGAGCAGCGAAGCAAAGCAGACCTTGGCGCCAAGATCTTGGGCGTCTTGCATGAAGGTGAGACTTCGTAAATTGTGTGTCGTTGTCGGTGATGATCTGTTAGGGATTCCAAAGCGGCAAACAATCGACTGAAGAACTTATTCTTGGCTGTCTTTGTCACCTTCCTCATCGCTTCCACTTCCGGCCACTTTGTGAACTTGTCGATTACAGCGTACAAGTACTCAAAGCCCCGACAACTTCGGGGAAGGGGCCGAGGATGTCGAGCCCCAGACGAAAATGGCCGGGATAAAGGGATCGTCTGGAGAGCTTGAGCTGGCTGGTGTATCTGTTTGGAATGGAACTGATGCGCTTCACACTTGGTTACTTGTGCGGTTGCATCTGGAGGGCTGTCGGCGAAAGAAACCTTGCCGGAACGCTTTGCCGGCAAGTGCTCTTGCGCCAATGTGGTGACCACATATGCCTCCGTGTATCTCTGCCAACAGCTTTTGTCCATCTTCCCGGCAAATACACTTCAATTTCACACCGTTGAGTCTTCTTCTGTACAGTGTGCTGTCGACAAACTGGTACATACTTGACTGCCAGGCTACTCTTTCCGCTTCTTCTTGCTCTTGGGAAGTTCTCTGTTTGAAGGAAATGGACAATCTGCTGCGCCCATTTGAGCTTGCGGCTCGACAACAAGGACTAAAGGCACATCTGCTGCTGCGGGAACATCAGCTTCCACGGCAAGAACACCTGCGGCTCAGCCGGAGCTTGATGTTCCCCATAAGCATGCGAGCAAAACTTGTCGGGGCGTGCAGCTTCAACGAAACAAACCACAGGGCTTGTCGAGCGGGCGCCCCTCAGCTCTGTTGGTGTCGATCTTGGGGACCTTCTTGGCGGCGGCTTCGGGAAGCTCTGCCGGAAAGTAGTCACCAGAAATCAACTTCCTCTTCTTGCTTTGTCCAGTTGATGGTGTTACGGTTGGTTGAATTAGCTTGAGCACAAAAATCCCTGGTTCCATAGGCAACTTAAGTGCAGCGCACTTTGACAGGCCATCAGCAATATCATTCTGAGCTCTTGGAACATGTTCCATTTGTAGGCCGTCAAAGTGTTCTTCTAGCTTTCTCACTTCATCAACGTAGGCTTCCATCAATGGACTACGATAATCTTTGTTCACTTGGCGGACGACAAGCTGCGAGTCACCCACGACAATGAGCTTCTTGATCCCAAGGTCTCTGCGATCCACGAGACCGGCAAGCAAACCTTCATACTCTTTGTATTGTTTGTTGCTTGCTCCTTGAGGAAGTGCATCGGACTACGTGCCAGCGTGCTCTCCGGTTAGGCGCGACAAGCGACACGCTTGACCGGCGCCTTGCAGCGAGAAGGCACCATCAAAGTACATCAGCCACTCTTTGCTTGCTTCTTTGATGGGAATGCTCGTCTCTGGAATTTCTTCATCTTGCGTTGGGGTCCATTCCGCTATGAACTCTGCCAATGCTCTGCTTTGGATAGTTGATGTGCTTTCAAACTTGAGGCCAAAGCTTGACAGTGCAGTGCCCACTCGACAATCACACTTTTGTTGCTTACGGATTCTGCGGTATCCTCTTGACGGAAAGCGAGTGACAAGCGTGATCTCATGTGCACGAAAGTAATGGCGCAGCTTTCTCGAGGCCATGAGGAGGCCGAAAGCAGTTTACGCACACCGGAGTACCTTGATCTAGCCCCTCGTGGAGGGACAACAGTAAACTGGGCGCTGCACCATCCTTTTACGCATACTGCTCTTGCGTCTGCGCAAATCCGTCCTTATCGGGATCGAGCTTGCCGTGAAGCCCCACCTTGTCGCTGGATGTGTCTGCCGTGGTTGCTTGCTCGTCATCCCCTCCCTCTCCGCTACTAACGCAGCACTAACCACTTGATTGGTTGCCGCTATGTATAGCGACAACTTCTCACCGTGGCTTAGGTGCGACAAGTGTTGGAGTGGAGGCGAGTACCTCTTCAAGTCCTGCAGCGCAGCCTCCGCTTCTGGAGTCCATTGCATCGGACCTGCCTTTTTCAAGATTTTGAAAAACGGCAGGGCGCGCTCAGCAGATCTAGAGATAAACCTGCTAAGAGCAGCTACGCAACCGGCAAGTCTTCGTACATCCTTGACGCGCTTTGGTGCTTCAATCTGCTCAATGGCCTTGATCTTGTCGGGATTGGCTTCAATTCCCTCTTTGAGACCACGAAGAACCCGAGAAGCTTGCGGAAGGGACTCACGAACACGCACTTCTCGGGATTGAGCTTGAGGTTGATCTTGCGCAGATTTGCAAAGGTCTCATCCAAATCTTGAACGAGTTGCTTTGTCCTTGCTCTTGACCACTATGTCATCCATGTAGGCTTCTACATTTCTGTGCATTTGCGGCTCAAAAGAATCATGGACAACTCTTGCAAACGTTGATCCAGCATTCTTCAAACCGAAAGGCATCCGTATGAAGTAGTATGTGCCACATGGAGTAATGAATGCGGTTTTCTCTTCATCCTCTTACGCCATGAAGATCGATGATATCTGAATATGCATCAAGAAGCGAAAGCAAATCACATCCGGCCGTGGAGTCAACAATCTGGTCGATGCGCGGCAAGGGAAATGGATCTTTGGGACAAGCTTTATTAACATCCGTGAAGTCAATACAAAGTCTCCATTTCCCATTTGCCTTGTGCACAACCACAGGATTGGCCAACCACGTAGGATGGAGCACTCCTCTGACAAGGCCTGCTGCTTCCAATTTCTTGATCTCTTCGACGATGAACTCTTGACGCTCCACTGCTTGCTTCACGACTTTACGCTTGGCGGGCCGCGCATGAGGGCAAAGCGGCAAGGCGGTGCTCAATTACTTTCACAGGGAACAGGGGATGTTAGGCGGCTGCCACGCAAACCGCGTCGGCGTTCGCCCTTGAGGAAAGCAACGAAGCGCGCCTTCCTATTTGGGGTCGAGAGAGGCGATGGTGAAGGTACCACCGATGCCGTCCTCCTAGCGGACACCTTCTTGGTCTTTGGCGGAGCTGTCATCGTCTTCTTGCACTTGCCGGTGGAGCTCGATGGTGCGTCCTCGACGGTAGCGCAGCACTCCGAAGAGGTGCGCTTGCCGGAGTGGGCATCAGATCTCTTGCCGGACTTGGACTTGGTCTTCTTCCCTCCGGGAGCTTCAGCGGCAAGTGACTCGCAATCTGTCGTGGCTGCTGCTTCCCGGTAGATCTTGTCGGCGCAGATAAGAGCATCTTTCTTGTCGCCATGGACAGAGATGATACTTATCGGGCCTGGCATCTTGAGTAAGTTGTAGGCGTAGTGAGAGGCCGCCATGAACTTGGCAGGTGCTGGACGGCCAAGTATCCCATTGTAAGGCAACGGGAAATCAGCAACGTCGAATGTGACCCTCTCAGTCCTAAAGTTCAGCTCGCTGCCAAATGTTACCGGCAACGTGATCTTCCCTTTCGGCTTGCTCCTTCCCGGATTTTTTCCTTGGAATGTGCGGTCTCTTGAGCTCATTTGTCGAGGATCTGAAGCTTCTGGAGCACCGCGGAGGAGATCAGATTTAAGCCGGCCCCGCCGTCAACTAGCATCTTGGTGACCTTGAGGTTGCGAATAGTTGGTGAGACCAACATCGGCAAGCACCCGACCGCAGTTATGCGATCAGGGTGATCCTCAATATCAAAGATGATAGGCGTCTTGGACCACTTGAGGCTTGCGTGACTCTCACGGATGGTTCCGCTGCATTGACCTCCGCATCCTTTGCTTGAGTTGGCGGTGGGAAGTATGCGAGGAAGCACCTCCGTCAATCTGAAGGACCTCTGTAGCTTTCTGAAACTCCTGCTCATCGGTCTCGTCGTCTTCCATATCTTCGTCGTCGTCGTCATCTTCATCCTTGTCGCGGCCGCGGGGAGGTCTGTCTCCTTGCCGCTGCTTGGCCTTGCCGCGGCGTCCTCCCCGGCCAGGAAGTTTCTTGCTAGCTCCTCCAGCACCTTCCTGGGCCTTCTCCTTGTCGCGCCGCTCGTACTCAGCCTTCTGCTGCTCAACAAGCTGCTCGACCTTCTTGCAGCTCTGGAGATCGTGACGCTTGGTGCGGTGGATCTTGCGATCTTGCTTGCGGGCAAATCACGCTTGTCGGCGGCCGCCACAGACCAGTGGTTGGCGTCGGCGGCAACCTCCTTGCGAACCACAAACCTTGGCGTTCTTGTCGCCACCTCCGTTGCGGACTGCTCAACAGCTAGCACTTCTGCCTTTCTTTCTTACATTGTTCCGCCGCGGCTCTTCTTTGCCGGGCGCCAGTGATCTCCTCACCGAGATCCTGTACGCATTCTCTCACAGGAGTCTCCTCCTTCCTCGGCACGTGCACACTTGTCGGCCAAGGCATACAGCTCATCGGCGTCCTTGACTTTGCCGTCGCCATCTCCTCCCTCATCCTGCGGTTCCGCGCGTTACGATGAAACGCGCTGATCACCGGCGGGGTGGACATACGGGATGTTGTAGTGCACTGCGGCTGAATCTCTGAATGAACTTGTCCGAGGACTCTCCTTCCTTACGGGCGGCGAGATGAAGGTCACTTTCTTGGCCATGAGGCTTGTGGCCGCCTGTGAAGGCGCCAACAAACTGATGGCATAGATCTGCCCAAGAAGATATGGAGTTGTCCGGCAAATGCATGAGCCAGGACCTGAAATTGGGTTTGAGTACCAGCGGGAAGTAGTTGGCGAGGATCTTGTCGTCTCGTCCCCCCGCAGCTTGCACCGCGATGGTGTAGATGCTGAGGAACTCCGACGGATGCGTCCTGCCATCGTACTTTTCCGCACGCGTCGGCTTGAAGTTCTTCTTGCTAGGCCGCTGGACTTGCCGCAGCTCACGAGTGAGCAGGGGCAACCTACCGTGTATGGCAAGTCGCTGGTTCCTCTGGCGCGTGCATGTCAGCGGAAGGGCCGTCGCGCTTTTTGGATTGACGTCGCGCTTCTCTTCGGCGCTCGATTCGAGTTCGAGCATCTTCTTGCTGTCGATCGTGCAGCACTTGGCGCTGATCACGCTGAGCTCGTGGATCCGACGACGCAGTGGAGTCGCTGTCGAGGTGGATTCGGCGAGTCGGCGATCTTGGCCTTCGGGGTGGAGAGTGCATGGTGGTTGCACCCCCACCGGTCTCGTCGCCACCGGCTCGCGTTTGGCGTTCTTGCCGCGGCAGCGATGCACTCGGTTGCCGTGGAGCGTCACCGTTGGTGAAGCTGATGAGACTCTGGATGGTGGCCCTCCATTCGTCAACCTTGTCGGCTGTTGGAGGGTAGTCGAGGAGCAGTTGAGCCCTCGCCAAGGCTTCTGCTGGAGTAGTGGGTGGCAGTGGCGAACGGCGCGAGGAGCGGGATATGCTCGGACTTCTATCTACGTTAGAAGGAGCAGTATCCCGTCCGAGCGACCGTGCCTCACTCGTGCCAGCGTGTTGGTGCGCACGCTGGTCTTGAGGGTCTCGAGATCCTCCAGCTCCATCTCGGTCCAACGGCGTATGGCATTGTGAATGCCATGGCGCTGTTGGTCCCAGCGCCTCCTAAGGCAGGCGCGGTACATGTCTGGACGCCGAGGTCTGCGCGGCCTTGTCCTTGGACTTGGCAGCATCACGAACTCCTTCGCGGCGCCCGTTCTTCCGCCAGCGTCTGCTCCACCACCCGTTCGCTCCGGTGATGAGTGGGTTCGGCCTTGACGGCTCAGCGCCGCGAAGCCTTCTTCTTCGGTGGCATGTTGATGAAGATGTTGAAGATGATGAAGATGACACTCGTGTGAACGCCGGATCAGGTTCACACAGCCTCGACGCCCCCTACCTGGCGCGCCAAAGATGTCGGGGAGGCTGATCGGACCCACGAAAAACTATGGGACCGGCGGACCGAGCCCCTTTCGGTTCAGACGGGGGCGGAGATCGCACGAAGAGAGGATCGAGGCGAAGCACACGAGCGGTTTTTACCCAGCTTCGGAGCTCTCCGGAGAGATAAAACTCCTACTGCTGCTTGTCTGGTTTGTATTGTGTTCTTGCTAGGGAGCGATGAGAGCTACAAGACCTAGCGTGAGTGTTCTCTGGTTGCGTTGGAATCGAACTGAACCGAACCCCCTCTACGTTGCGCATGGGCCTCCTTTTATATGCTCAAGGGGTCTCCGACAGGTGGCAACGTAGATGAGGGTACAAATGGAAAAACAGTAGTTGGTACACCTACTTGAGCGATTATGCGATTGCAATATACCTAACCACGTGACGGCAAGGGACAAAAGCATTAAATGCCCGTCCACATCGCCTAATGATGCAATGAGGGACCGTCGGGAGCGCCACCGTTTGCCACGATGGTATGCTTGTCGGCGCCGCTTATCGCTGCTCCCGGCTGCTGCACAGACCTCTTCCACAGCGCATGGAATGGTCCCATGGCGACACGTTGGTAGATGAGCTGGGCGGAGATGAAGAGAGGTTACTGCCGCGGCAAGTGCCTTGCAGCGGCTGAATCCTATCGCGTCCGGAGGCTTGTCGCTCTCGAGCCTTCCGGCAAGCTCCTCTTGCGGGGTCTTGTCTTCTGCGTGCCTAGAGTGGCCTTCCCGGCAAGCTCCTCTTGCGGGGCCTTGTCTTCTCGATTAAATACTTTGTTCTTGAATGGCTCCAAAGGAACCACGGAGGATCTTAGCGGTGACCGAGCAAGCCTTGCTTGGTCTGCAGCTGTCCGTCTGCGAGTTTGGGATACTAGGGTACCCCTACTCTAGTACACCGACAGCTAGCGAGATACCATCTTGTTATATCGTATTATGATTGTTTTGAGAAAGTGTTGTCATCCGAGATTTATTATTATCGCTCGCTAGTTGATTATGCTATTGATATGAGTAAACATGAGACCTGAGAGTTATTGCAAATGTGGTTAGTCATAATCTTTGCTGAAAACTTGAATGCTGGCTTTACATATTCACAACAACAAGAGAAAACAGAGTTTGTAAAAGTTTTTCTTTATCACTTTCAGTTTATCAACTGAATTGCTTGAGGACAAGCAAAGGTTTAAGCTTGGGGGAGTTTATACGTCTCCGTCGTATCTACTTTTACAAACACTTTTGCCCTTGTTTTGGACTCTAACTTGCATGATTTGAATGGAACTAACCCGGACTGACGCTGTTTTCAGCAGACTTTCCATGGCGTTATTTATGTGCAGAAACAAAAGTTCTCGGAATGACCCGAAACTCCACGGAACGTCTATTTGGAAATAATAAAAAATCCTTGCAAAAGATGAAGACCAGGGGGCCCACACCCTGTCCACGAGGCTGAGGGGCGCGCCCTCCCCTAGGCGCGCCCCTACCTCGTGGGCCCCTCGAGCTCCTCCGACGCCAACTCCAACTCTATATATTTGCTTTCGGAGAAAAAATCAAGGAGAAGAAATCATCGCGTTTTACGATAAGGAGCCGCCAAGCCCTAAAACCTCTCGGGAGGCTGATCTGGAGTCTGTTCGGGGCTCGGAGAGGGGATTCATCGCCGTCGTCATCATCAACCATCCTCCGTCACCAACTTCATGATGCTCACCGCCCGTGCGTGAGTAATTCCATCGTAGGCTTGCTGGGCGGTGATGGGTTGGATGAGATCTATCATGTAATCGAGTTAGTTTTGTTAGGGTTTGATCCCTAGTATCCACTATGTTCTGAGATTGATGTTGCTATGACTTTGCTATGCTTAATGCTTGTCACTAGGGCCCGAGTGCCATGATTTCAGATCTAAACCTATTATTTATTCATGAATATATGTGTGTTCTTGATCCTATCTTGCAAGTCTATAGTCACCTACTATGTGTTATGATCCGGCAACCCCGAAGTGACAATAATCGGGACCACTCCCGGTGATGACCATAGTTTGAGGAGTTCATGTATTCACTATGTGTTAATGCTTTGTTCCGGTACTTATTAAAATGAGGCCTTAATATCCTTTAGTTCCCAATAGGACCCCGCTGCCACGGGAGGGTAGGACAAAAGATGCCATGCAAGTTCTTTTCCATAAGCACGTATGACTATATTCGGAATACATGCCTACATTACATTGATGAATTGGAGCTAGTTCTGTGTCACCCTATGTGATGATTGTTACATGATGAATCGCATCCGGCATAATTCTCCATCACCGATCCAATGCCTACGAGCTTTTCCTATATTGTTCTTCGCTTATTTACTTTTCCGTTGCTGCTGTTACAATCACTGCAAAATACCAAAAATATTACTTTTGTTACCGTTGCCACTACTATCATATTAATTTGCTACTAAATACTTTGCTGCAGATATTAAGTTATCCAGGTGTGGTTGAATTGACAACTCAACTGCTAATACTTGAGAATATTCTTTGGCTCCCCTTGTGTCGAATCAATAAATTTTGGTTGAATACTCTACCCTCGAAAACTGTTGCGATCCCCTATACTTGTGGGTTATCAGCATGTTGCACAGTCTTGGGGAAGGATGAAAATGATGCTAAGAAATTTCCCAACTCATGGGTTAAATCTTTGGATGATCATACAAAAAATTTATGCGGGATTGAATTTTGTTTCTCATAATCTTTTAGATTCCACCGCGGGTGGTACTTTTATGGAAATTACTTTGGGTGAAGCCACCAAAATGCTTGATAATATCATGGCAAATTATTCACAATGGCATACCGTAAGGGCTCCTACTAGTAAAAAAGTTAATTCGGTTGAAGAAATTTCTTCTTTCAGTGAAAAAGTTGATGCTCTTATGAAATTGGTTGCTAGTAAAAGTGCTCCTATTCATTTTAATGATATGCCTTTGTCTACTTTGATTGAGCAAAATAGTGATGCCATAGATGTGAATTTTATCTCTCAAAATAATTTCAACAACAATGCTTATAGAGGTAATTTTCCTAGTAATTCCTCAAATAATTATGGTAATTCCTATGGAAACCAATCTTATAATAATAATAGGAACACCTTTGATCTTGAGAATAATATTAATAAATTTATCAACACACAAAAAGTTTTCAACACTTCCATAGAAGAAAAGTTAAATAAGATTGATGATTTGTCTAGAAGTGTTGATAGAATTGCTCATGATGTGGAAAATCTCAAGATGAAATTTTTTGTGCCTAAAGTAGATGGATCAATTAAATCACTTTATGTTTCTATGGATGATAGTAAGAAAAGAACCGCTATGCTTAGAGCTAAAAGAGAATTTTTAGAAAAGGTGTTTTCTAGTGATTTCTTTCGTAGAAGTGATGAAGATGTTAAAATGATTGGTGTTTGTTCTATTGATTCTTTGTTTAGTAAAGTTAAGATTGATGAAAAAGGGACTGGATAAGAGTCAACTTTAGGTAGAAGGCGTCCCAATATTTCGGTGGGTGAAAATCTTGTTGAGAAAATTGATGAAAGTGGGTTTGGAGAGGTCAAAACTTTAGCTAGTGATGTGCCCACTCTTTTGGATTACAAAGACTTTAATTATGATATTTGCTCTTTGATTGATTGTATTTCTTTTTTGCAATCCATTATAAATTCACCCCATGCTTATGAACAAAATAAAGCTTTTACTAAACATATTGTTGATGCTATGATGTAAGCTTTTGAAGAAAAATTGGATTTAGAAGTTTCAATTCCTAGAAAATTGCATGATGAATGGGAACCTACTACCAAAGTCAAGATTTAAAATTATGACTGTTTTGCTTTATGTAATTTGGGTGCTAGTGTTTCTACAATTTCGAAATCTTTATGTGATGTGCTTGGTCTTACTAATCTTGAAGAATGTTCTTTAAATTTGCACTTGGCGGATTCTACTATTAAAAAGCCTATGGGAAGAATTAGTGATGTTCTTATTCTTGCAAATAGGAATTATGTGCCAATAGATTTTATTGTTCTTGATATTGATTGCAATCCTTCTTGTCCAATTATTCTTGGTAGACCGTTTTTACGCACTATCGGTGCCGTGAATTATATGAAGGAAGGCAATATTAAGTTCCAATTTCCTTTGAGCAAGGGTATGGAACACTTCCCTAGAACAAGAATTAGGCCACCATATTAAACAACCATGAGGGCATCTTATGGATCTCGAACCAAAGATGAAAAAACTTAGATCCTTGCTTTATGCCTAGCTAAGGGCGTAAAACTATAGCGCTTGTTGGGAGCAAACCCAATGAATAAATTTTATTTTTGCTTTTTGCTTTCTGTTATTGAGTTTTAGCACAATGGTGCTACTGTTATGTTGTGTTTTTTGTGTTTTAGTTAGTGTTTGTGCCAAGTAGAACCAATAGGATCTTTTTGGGTGATAGTTGTTTGATCTTGCTGAAAAAGACAGAAACTTTGTGCTCACAAAAATAATTGTTAAAAATCACAAAAACGTGATAAAATTCCAATTATTTTTGCAGAAGATTAATATACAAATTACCCAGGTCGTCCTAGGTTTTCAGAATTTTTGGAGGTCCAGAAGTATTCGAACAAATCAGATTGCTACAGACTGTTCTGTTTTGACAGATTCTGTTTTCTTTCTGTTGTGTGCTTATTTTGATGCCTCTATGGTTTTCTTTGATGAGTTTTTGCCATAGAAAAGTTGGAATACAGTAGATATAATACAAAAACAAAATAAGAATTGGTTTGATACAACACTTATAGTAGTGGTTTATTTTTCTTACACTAACGGATCTCACGAAGGTTTTGTTGAGTTTTGTGTGATTGAAGTTTTCAAGTTTTGAGTTATCTTACGATGGATGAAGGAAGGATGGAAGAGCCTAAGCTTGGGAATGCCCCGTCATCCCAAGCTATTATCCCAAAATGAGCAACCAACTAAGCTTGGGGACGTCCCCGAGTGGCATCCCCGCTTTCTTCCAACAACTATTGGTATTTTACTTGAAACTATATTTTTAATTGTCACATGATATGTGTTTTGCTTGGAGCGTCTTGTATGATATGAGTCTTTGCTTGTTATATTTTGTGTTTTAAGACATCAATCCTTGCTGGACACACTTATTTGTGAGAGCCAAAATTATGTCATGACTTGTTAGAATTGCTCTCTATGCTTCACTTAAATTTTTATGAGCAATGGGCTTGCTCTAGTGCTTCAGTTATTAATTTTTTAGCACGGTGTGCTTAGTATTTTTGAAGAAATGCTCACTTGCTTTACTTAGATTTATTTGAGAGTTAGTAATTTTTTTAAATAAATTCTCTCTTGCTTCACTTAAATTATCTTGAGAGAAAGAAGAAAAATTATGCTCATGATCTTCACTTATATTTGTTTGAGATTATGAAAAGCAACACATGAAAATTAGTATCAAAGTGATAAATATCCAAGAGGGATATATTAAAAACTTTCATGCAGATCATTGGACAAAATAAACTTGATTCTTAGTAATAGTTTTGAGATATAATGATGTGATATGTGAGTTATGTTGATGAGTAATTATGCTTTAGTAAGAATATTGGTGTTAATGTTTGTGATTCCCTATGCAAGTACGAAAGGCAATAGTCATGCAATTAAAATTATATCCTACTTGTGGTGCATTATTCGGTGTTATTTATGCTTAATGCTTGCTTATGAGATTACCCGTTTCTTGGTTGGTCGCTTCCCAATCTTTTGCTAGC
Organism: Aegilops bicornis; assembly: GCA_021605145.1. Classification (NCBI taxonomy): domain Eukaryota; kingdom Viridiplantae; phylum Streptophyta; class Magnoliopsida; order Poales; family Poaceae; genus Aegilops; species Aegilops bicornis. Next base: position 392,508,362 of record CM038672.1, read on the forward strand.
CTCCACTTTGCACCAAGTATGACCTCTTCTTGTGCATCCAAAAACCTTTAAACCAGTTTTGCCACATGAGTCCACTATATCTACCTATATGCGGTATTCTTTTTCCGTTCTAAGCAAATTTGCATGTGCCATCTCTAATTTTCAAAATAAACTTCTCTTTTGTGTGTTCGTTTAGCTTGAATGAGCTGTGAATAGCTAATATTTTCCATCCTGGATGTGTTATTCTCACGATGAGTGTTTATTCACTTGTCATTGCACGAGAGTAAGGCAAAGGTCTCAGGGATGCCCAATACCGAAATGCAAAAATGAATTTACTTTATGTTGTCAAATAAAAAGTTCCTTGGAAAGTGTTGGTATGGAGGGCACCCATGGATACGGTTAGCCATGGAAAGTGAAAGTATGGTGGAAAAAGGAATAAACTTTATTTTCTGTTTGGGACCGCATATGGCGTATCTAGCATGGAAAGTGTTGGGAACTCTAAGTCATTTTCGTTGGTGGGATGGATACACCTCCCAAAATGTTTTTATCTCTAATTTTTTCGCTTTGAGCTCTGGCACCTCTACAAATCCCTACTTCCCTCTGCAAAGGGCCTTTATTTTACTTTATGAAATTTTTATTTTGAATTTGAGTCTCCATCTTCTCTCATAAAAAGCACCAACTAGGAGGCAATATGATCGTACTTAAGTATTGGGTGTAGCTAATATTCGAGTGTGTTTCATGAATGGATCAATGTTTGAGCATGATGGACTAGGGATAACTTATTTTAGCATTGATATTTTGAAAGACTTGGTTGCTTGTTGATATGCTTGAGTATCAAATTATCATGTCAAAACTAGACTGTTTCTTTGAATCACATAAAAGTCCAAATGTCCACGCTATAAAGAAAAGAAATATGATATGACATGATAGGCAACATTCCACATCAAAAATTCTGTTTTTATCACTTACCTACTCGAGGAATGACGGGAGTTAAGCTTGGTGATCTTGTACGTCTCCAACGTATCTATAATTTTTGATAGTTCCATGCTGTTATATTATCAATCTTGGATTTTTTTATAATCATTTTATAGTCATTTTATATCATTTTTTGGTACTAACCTATTGACATAGTGCCAAGTGCCAGTTGCTGTATTTTCCATGTTTTTTAAATCGAAGAAAACCATTACCAGACGGAGTCCAAATGCCACGAAACTCCATGATGATTTTCTATGGGCCAGAAGGAATACGTTGGGCCCTGGCTGCGCCTGGGGGGTGCCCCGAGGGAGGCACAACCCACGAAGCGCGCCAGAGGAAGGCCAGCCTTGGTGGGTTGTGCCCACCTCCGGTGCCCCCCGGACCGCCTCTTTGCTCTATAAATACCCCAATATTCCCAAAACCCTAGGAGCGTCGACGAAATATTCATCCAGCCGCCGCAGAGTCCAGAACCACCAGCTCTAATCTAGACACCATCTCAGATGGGGTTCACCACCTCCATTGGTGCCTCTCCGATGATGCGTGAGTAGTTCTTTGTAGACCGTCGGGTCCGTAGTTAGTAGCTAGATGACTTTCTCTCTCTTGCTGAATTCTCAATACAATGGTCTCTTGGAGATCCATATGATGTAACTCTATTGCAGTGTGTTTGTTGGGATCTGATGAACTTCGAGCTTATGATCAATTATATCTTTTTATATCCATGAACGTTATTTGAGTTTCTTTAATCTCTTATAGCCTCGTATTTCTTCTCCGATATTTGGGTTTTGTTTGGCCAACTTATCTATTTATCTTGCAATGGGAAGAGGTGCTTTGTAGTGGGTTCGATCTTACGGTGCTTGATCCCGGTGACAGAAAGGGAAACGGCACGTAAGTATCGTTGCTACTAAGGATAAAACGACGGGGTCTATCTCTACATAGATAGATCTTGTCTACATCATGTCATCGTTCTTATTGCATTACTCCGTTTTCCCATGAATTTAATACACTAGATACATCTTTGGATTGATGTCGATGTGTGGATTAATAGTAGTAGATGCAGGCAGGAGTCGGTCTACTAATCTTGGACGTGATGCCTATATAATGATCATTGCCTGGATATCGTCATAATTATTTGAAGTTATATCAATTGCCCAACAGTAATTTGTTTACCCACCATTTGCTATTTTTCTCGAGAGAAGCCACTAGTGAAATCTACGGCCCCCGGGTCTTATTTCTCATATATTTGCCTTCGCGATCTACTTTTTGCTTGCATTTATTTTCAGATCTATTAAACAAAAAATACAAAAATACCTTGCTTCATTTTATTTCTATTTATTTTATTTGGCGTTCGATCTAGCAATTTATTACATCTTATTCTCGTTTGCACGCCATTTCTGGTGCCGTTACCCGAAAGGGATTGACAACCCCTTTAACACGTTGGGTTGCAGGTGTTGTTATTTGTGTGCAGGGGCTGTTTACATTGTGCTGCTTGGTTCTCCTACTGGTTCAATAACCTTGGTTTCATTTCTGAGGGAAATACCTACCGCCGCTGTGCTGCATCATCCCTTCCTCTTTGGGGAAATACCGACGTAGCTTCAAGCGACATCAAAAGGAATTTTTGGCGCCGTTGCCGGGGAGGATCTTCAACATATACTAGGTTTCTAATCACAAATCTCATCTCCTTGCAATTTACATGATTTTCCATTTGCCTCTCGTTTTTCTCTCCCCCACTTCACAAAAATTTGCCGTTTTATTCGCCTCTCCTTTTGCGTTCGCCGTTTTCTTGTCGGATCTGTTTTTGAGTGCAATCTTGTCAAGTGATCATCATGACTCAAGAGAACACCAAATTATGTGATTCTCAAATACCAACAACAATGATTTTATTGGCACTCCGCTTGCTCTTCTCGCCGCTAGTGCGGAGACTTGTGATATTAATACTGCTTTGCTGAATCTTGTTATGAAAGATCAATTTCCGGTTCTCCTAATGAGGATGCCGCGTCCCATCTTAATACCTTTGTGGAATTATGCGATATGCAAAAGAAAAAAGATGTGGACAATGATGTGGTTAAGATGAAATTATTTCCGTTTTCTTTGCGTGATACTGCAAAAATTTGGTTCTCTTCTTTGCCTCACAATAGTATCGGTTCTTGGAATAAGTGCAAAGATGCTTTTATCACTAAGTATTTTCCTCCCGCAAAAATTATTTCACTTAGAACCCAGATCATGAATTTCAAGCAATTTGAACATGAGCATGTTTCACAATCTTGGGAAAGGATGAAAATGATGCTAAGGAATTGCCTAACTCATGGGTTAAATCTTTGGATGATCATACAAAATTTTTATGCGGTATTGAATTTTGTTTCTCGTAATCTTTTAGATTCCGGCGCGGACGGTACTTTTATGGAAATTACTTTGGGTGAAGCCACCAAATTGCTTGATAATATCATGGCCAATTATTCACAATGGCATACCGAAATGGCTCCTACTAGTAAAAAAAGTTAATTCGGTTGAAGAAATTTCTTCTTTGAGTGAAAAAGTTGATGCTCTTATGAAATTGGTTGCTATTAAAAGTGCTCCTATTGGTTTTAATGATATGCCTTTGTCTACTTTGATTGAGCAAAATAGTGATGCCATAGATGTGAATTTTATCTCTCGAAATAATTTCAACAATAATGCTTATAGAGGTAATTTTCCTAGTAATTCCTCTAATAATTATGGTAATTCAAATGGAAATCAATCTTATAATAATAATAGGAACACCTATGATCTTGAGAATAATATTAAATAATTTATCAACACACAAAAAGTTTTCAACACTTCCATAGAAGAAAAGTTAAATAAGATTGATGATTTGTCTAGAAGTGTTGATAGAATTTCTCATGATGTGGAAAATCTCAAGAAGAAATTTTTTGTGCCTAAAGTAGATGAATCAATTAAATCTCTTTATGTTTCTAAGGATGAAACTAAGAAAAGAACCGCTATGCTTAGAGCTAAAAGAGAATTTTTAGAAAAAACGTTTTCTAGTGATTTCTTTTGTAGAAGTGATGAAGATGTTAAAATGATTGGTGTTTCTTCTATTGATTCTTTGTTTACTAAAGTTAAGATTGATGAAAAAGGGACTGGATAAGAGTCAACTTTAGGTAGAAGGCGTCCCAAAATTTCGGAGGGTGAAAATCTTGTTGAGAAAATTGATGAAAGTGGGTTTGGAGAGGTCAAAACTTTAGCTAGTGATGTGCCCAGTCTTTTGGATTACAAAGACTTTAATTATGATATTTGCTCTTTGATTGATTGTATTTCTTTGTTGCAGTCCATGATAAATTCACCCCATGCTTATGAACAAAATAAAGCTTTTACTAAACATATTGTCGTTGCTATGATGAAAGCTTTTGAAGAAAAATTGGAATTAGAAGTTTCAATTCCTAGAAAGTTGCATGATGAATGGGAACCTACTATCAAAGTCAAGATTAAAAATTATGACTGCTTTGCTTTGTGTAATTTGGGTGCTAGTGTTTCTACAATTTCGAAATCTTTATGTCATGTGCTTGGTCTTCCTAATCTTGAAGAATGTTCTTTAAATTTGCACTTGGTGGATTCTAATATTAAAAAAGCCTATGGGAAGAATTAATGATGTTCTTATTCTTGCAAATAGGAATTATGTGCCAATAGATTTTATTGTTCTTGATATTGATTGCAATTTGTCTTGTCCAATTATTCTTGGTAGACCGTGTTTACGCACTATCGGTGCCGTGATTGATATGAAAGAAGGCAATATTAAGTTCCAATTTACTTTGAGCAAGGGTATGGAACACTTCCCTAGAACAAGAATTAGGCCACCATATTAAACAACCATGAGGGCATCTTATGGATCTCGAACCAGAGATGAAAAAACTTAGATCCTTGCTTTATGCCTAGCTAAGGGCTTAAAACTATTGCACTTGTTGGGAGCCAACCCAATGAATAAATTTTATTTTTGCTATTTTCTTTCTGTTATTGAGTGTTATCACAATTATGCTACTGTTATGATTGTGTTTTTGCCAAGTAGAATCAATCGGATCTTCTTGGGTGATAGTTGTTTGATCTTGCTGAAAAAGACAGAAACTTTGTGCTCACAAAACTAATTGTTAAAAATCACCAGGACGCGATAAAATGCCAATTTTTTTTGCAGAAGATTGATATACAAATTACCCTTGTCGTCTTAGTTTTTCAGAAATTTTGGAGTTCCATAAGTATTCGAACAAATCAGATTGCTACAGACTGTTATGTTTTGACAGATTCTGTTTTGTTTGTGTTGTGTGCTTATTTTGATGGCTCTATGGTTTTCTTTGATGAGTTTTTGCCATTGAAAAGTTGGAATACAGTAGATATAATACAAAAACAAAATAAGAATTGGTTTGATACAACACTTATAGTAGTGGTTTATTTTTCTTACACTAACGGATCTCACGAAGGTTTTGTTCAGTTTTGTGTGATTGAAGTTTTCAAGTTTTGGGTTATCTTACGATGGATGAAGGAAGGATGGAGGAGCCTAAGCTTGGGTATGCCCCGTTATCCCAAGCTATGATCCAAAAATGAGCAACCAACTAAGCTTGGGCATGCCCCCGAGTGGCATCCCCGCTTTCTTCCTACAACTATCGGTATTTTACTTGAACCTATATTTTTATTCGTCACATGATATGTGTTTTGCTTGGAGCGTCTTGTATGATATGAGTCTTTGCTTGTTTTATTTTGTGTTTTAAGTCATCAATCCTTGCTGGACACACTTATTTGTGAGAGCCAAAATTATGTCATGACTTGTTAGAATAGCTCTCTATGCTTCACTTAAATTTTTATGAGCAATGGCCTCTTTGCTCTATCACCCAAGAGGTGCCCCAGACCGCCTCTTTGCTCTATAAATACCCCAATATTCCCAGAACCCTAGGAGCATTGACGAAATATTCATCCAGCCGCTGCAGAGTCCAGAACCACCAGATCCAATCTAGACACCATCTCGGATGGGGTTCACCACCTCCATTGGTGCCTCTCTGATCATGCGTGAGTAGTTCTTTGTAGACCTTCGGGTCCGTAGTTAGTAGCTAGATGACTTTCTCTCTCTCTCTCTCTCTCTCTCTCTCTCTCTCTCTCTCTCTCTCGCCGAATTCTTAATACAATGGTCTCTTGGAGATCCATATGATGCTACTCTTTTGCGGTGTGTTTGTTGGGATGTGATGAACCTCGAGTTTATGATCAATTATATCTTTTCATATCCTTGAAAGTTATTTGAGTTTCTTTGATCTCTTATATGCATGATATCTTATAGCCTCGTATTTCTTCTCCGATATTTGGGTTTTGTTTGGCCAACTTGATCTATTTATCTTGCAATGGGGGAAGAGGTTCTTTGTAGTGGGTTCGATCTTACGGTGCTTGATCCCGGTGACAGAAAGGGAAACAACACGTATGTATCGTTGCTACTAAGGATAAAACGATGGGGTCTATCTCTACATAGATAGATCTTGTCTACATCATGTCATCGTTCTTATTGCATTACTCCGTTTTCCATGAACTTAATACACTAGATGCATCTTTGGATAGCGGTCGATGTGTGGAGTAATAGTAGTAGATGCTGAGGCGAGTCGATCTACTAATCTTGGACGTGATGCCTATATAATGATCATTGCCTGGATATCGTCATACTTATTTGAAGTTCTATCAATTGCCCAATAGTAATTTGTTTACCCAACGTTTGCTATTTTTCTCGAGAGAAGCCACTAGTGAAATCTACATCCCCGGGTCTTATTTCTCATATGTTTGCCTTTGCGGTCTACTTTTTCCTTGCATTTCTTTTTAGATCTATTAAACAAAAAATAAAAAAAATACCTTGCTACATTTTATTTCTTTTTATTTTATTTGGCGTTCGATCTATCAATTTATTAAATCTTATTCCCGTCCGCACGCCGTTTCTGGCGCCGTTACCCGAAAGGGATTGACAACCCCTTTAACACGTTGGGTTGCGAGGTGTTGTTATTTGTGTGCAGGGGCTGTTCACATTGTGTTGCTTGGTTTTCCTACTAGTTCGATAACCTTGGTTTCATTTCTGAGGGGAATACCTACCGCCGCTATGCTGCATCATCCCTTCCTCTTTGGGGAAATACCGACATAGCTTTAAGCGACATCAGCAGGCCGAGTGCCACACACACTTGTCCTTGTTGCAGGAATCCTTCATGTCTCTATAGCAGGGGTCGATGATGGCCTCAACGAGGTGGACCAGTGAGTCCTTCTCATGCTCCTTGTTGCCCCAGATCTTGTACTCGCCCTGGATGTCGACTAGATTCTGGCAGGCGATGCCCGAATTCTTGAGCACCTTTACATCGTTGGTGATGTCCACCGTAGCAAACATGTAGTGGGGGCTGTTGACAAACCCGGCGAAACGCTCGCAAGGCCTTGTGGCCAGGCAATAGTGGTAGACGAGGACATGGTTGCACACGCACATATGGGCGATGGCGACCTTTGGACGAGCGCGGGTGTACTCGAGGTCGAACCTGACCACCTTGTACTTCTCCTCAGCAAGCAACAACTCCATGATGTAGATGGAGTGCTCCACCCAGACCGGTTTGTTGGTGTACACCACCGAGAGCTCCGTGAACCTTTTGTGGGTGTCCACCATAGCATGCATGGTGAAATGCTGCTCGTCGTCGGCAGGCGCTCGGAGCGCCATTGGAGCCGTGCAGGATACCCTCTAAGAATTTGTCGTGGTGGGTGTGCTTCTTGCAATGGTGGGGCGCTATTTAAAGGTTGAAGAGACACAAGGGTTAAATGGCCACTGTAATAAATGGGGGATGACTGGCCTGTAATCGTCGCGTCTTGTCACGGCATTCATAGCGGAGGATTCCAGTGCATGCTTGACGACACTGCACCACACGCGTTTCGTTTGACCATGCGTGGGCTCGAAGAGGTGCCAAATGTATCATCAGTGAGCTTGTTCCCGCGCTACCACGCAGTTTACCGTGCAAGCTTCTCGCCCGGCTAGTTTGGCCATGCGTTGGCTAGAAGAGGGACAAATCGTGGGCGTTTATTGGAAAAAAGCTTTGTAAAAATGAAGTCTGTGGAATGGCTTCGGTCATAAGTTTACCCGTGGGTGATGAGGTCAAAGTTACACAGAAGGGTGATGATGGACACTCGAGTGCGATAATTAATTCTGCGCTATACTAGGCACACGGTTGAAGAAACCAACTGTGTACAATAATGTCAGAGATCACAGTCGAGTTAGCTATACAGATCGTGTGCTATGAGATCAACAAGGTAAACAGATTCGAGAATGGTTAATAAAATCTAAGTCCATTGCATATTAAGGTCAAAATAGTGCTACCAATATTCGAGTCTCATACGATGACATTTCAAAAATTGTACCACAAAAGCTCAAAATATTACAAGGTTCAAATTCCAGAGTTATATGGCTCAAATTCAAAGATTACAAGGTTCAAACTGATATTAGAAATGAAATTCAGCTCATTAGCTGCAAACGCTCGCGCTGATGCACTGAACATGGATATCAGAGAGGTTCAAACTAATATTACCACTTCTAAGTCTGGTTTCGAAACCTCATAATTCTTGCAAAGGGTTCAGCCACTGAGAAGTCGTGTATGGGGTTGACACGATGACTTCCGGTTACTCTGTCATATGAAGTTCCAAAGTGAAATTCGGCATTTTCGGAGCCTATTCCATTCTGCCACAGCTGCTGGCGCTGGTCAACAAACAATTCATATTTGCAAAATAAATGTAGGGCAAACCTCATTACCTTTAGCACCCTTGCTCTGACAACAAAGAACTTGGCGAATATAATCTCCGGTAAGGTCCCTTGCTAGGAGTTCAAAGTAATTTCTGAGAGATGCAGATCTAGTCATTCGATGTGATTGTTATATTGTATCACATTATCCACCACCGGGCCTAATCTTATCTACAATAGAATAAAATGTGTTAGTGCCTGCATGCAGTTTTGAACACTACTACAGGCCTATTTGGTTTGCAGGATTTGTAAAATGCACTAACATGCCATCTTCGATCCGACATGATTAACATGGGCATTTGATTACAATCTAGAAAAATGTAGCCTTCTTCACAAGAGGTTGGAGTGGATGAAGAGTTCCCTAAGAAAACTAGTACAGATGAATCCAAAGGAGAAATGCTTATGGATTGTAACCATATGGATCAAGCAACCAATATGGGGGGGGGGGGGACATGAATGTACTGAAATCCACCAAAAAATTCTTCACAAATCATAGTACATTGTCATTCTAAACTTGGAAAAAAGGTGTCACAAATTAAACTCCCTTATGGTTAACATTTAACAGGAAAGGAACATCACCTCGATATATAGCTTCTCCAGACACGGAAAGCATCCCAGGAAACTGACAACTTCCTTGAGGTTGGGGCGATAGATTCTAGTGCCAAGACCTTCCTTGCATGCTGATTTGAGGTCAAGCTTGTCGGAATCATTTTACGGATGAGAGACGAACATACATCTTCAAAATTAGAAATAATGTTAATTTCTAGAAGGAGAGGTAGAAGGCGGATGTTGTACCTGAACGGGTGCGGATCCAATAACAAGTTCGGAGTATTTGTCAGACGAGTAGCCCACCACTGTCAATTTCAACGTAGAAATGACATTGTTTCTTGTTGGACCTTCTTGATCAACTACAAGTAATCTCTCAAGTGACGGTGTGTCCTCAATGACTATACCATGGTACACATCTTGTGATGTCTTCTTGCTGCACCAGCAACACACATAAATAGTCCGAAGAGTCATGGAGGTGATGTGGAAGCTACTCAACCCATTGACCGCCTGACGATGAAGGTACTTGAATGTAGTACAGCCACGGAGCAGGCGCTCCATGTCACCATTTGGGAGGCAGACGGCGACGAGCTCGAGGTGCTTCAGTCATGGTAGAATAAGAGCGGGCGCGTCATTACTGGGGGGGGGGGGGAATGGCAGTTCCTGAACTTGGTGACACGCAACATGGGCGCGAGGCGGAGCACGGACGTTGGCAGCGAGCGCATATGCCTATATCAAAAGTGAGCTCCTCGAGCTGATCTAGGGCGGGGGATCGGAACCATTCATAAACCTTGGCTCGGTCCTTGTCGTTCGAACGGAACTTGCCCATTCTAAGGCCTCTGGTTGGGCCAGGGTGACTGTCGAGGATCTTGGAGAACGCATCCAAACTTTTGCGATAGCCATGGCAGAGCTCGTGGGTGTCGATGAGGTCGAGAGGGGTGGAGTTCCGTAGGGGGTGCCACCGCCGGGAAAGGACGGTTTTATGTGCCCCATATTTGATTGGGAGGAGGGAAATGATGATTGTCAACATATCATCGGTGAGGCTACTGATGAAGTCTAGGCGTGCTGGAGTCGCTTGCGGTTCTTGCTCGCCCCGCCTCTGTCGGTGTACTAGAGTAGGGGTACCCTAGTATCCCGAACTTGTGCACGGGCAGTTGCAGCCCTCCGCGGCAAGGCTTACCGGGTGACCGCCAGGGTCCTCCGTGGTTCCTTTGGAGCCATTCAAGAACAAAGTATTCAAGCCAAGGAGACAAGGCCCCGGCAAGAGGAGCTTGCCGGGAAGGCCACCCAAGGCACCTAGGACACAAGGCCCGGCAAGAGGAGCTTGCCGGAAGGCCACCCAAGGCACCTATGAGACAAGGCCCGGCAAGAGGAGCTTGCCGGAAGGCCAGCGGCGACAAGCTTCCGGACGCGACAAGACAACAACATGCGGCAAGGCGCTTGCCGCGGGAGACCACCACTCTGTACTGCGCTCCGGCACATCCACTAACGTGTCGCCACAGGACCTTTCGGTAGCGGCGTGGCAAGACCGTCTTGACCAGCCGGAGCGCTGTGGCAAGCGGCGCCGGCAAGATTGCCATCGTGGCAAGCGGTGGCGCCCACAGCGGTCCCTTTACGCCTTTGTTAGAGGCGGCGTGAGCGGGCATTTAATGCCTTTGTCCCCTGCCGTCAGGGTTAGGTATGACACACTGTACAAGTAGCTGTACCAACCACTCCTTTTCCATTTTTACCCTTGTCTACGTTGCCACCTGTCGGAGACCCCTTTAGCATATAAAAGGAGTCCCATGCGCAACGTAGGAGGGAAGAAGGATGTTCGAATCCAGAGAACACTCACGCTCGGTCTCGTTAGCAGCTTGTGTGTACTGTAGCACTCAGCGCTCCTGAGCAAGAACTCAATACACTCAGACATGCAGCAGTAGGAGTGTTATCTCCCCGGAGAGCTCCGAAGCTGGGTAAACTGCTCGTGTGCTTCGCCTCGATCTGCTCTTCGTGCGACCTCCGCCCCCGCCGAACCGAAAGGGCTCGGTCCGCCGGTCCCATAGATGTTCGTGGGCGAGATCAGCTTCCCGACATCTTTGGCGCGCCCGAGCAGGGTGTCGAGATTGTGTGAACCTGATCCGGCGTCCACACGAGCTAGATCTTCATCATCTTCATCGACATGCCACCGAAGAAGAAGGCTTCGGCGGCAGATGTTCCGTCCACGTCGAACCCACCACCACCGGAGCAAAAGGGTGGTGGGGTAGACGCCGGCGGAAGAATGGACGTCGGCAGAGGCCACGGTGCTGCCAAGTCCAAGGACAAGGCTGCGCAGACCTCGGCGTCCGTACATGCACCACGCCCGTCTCAGGAGGCGCGGGACCGACAACATCATGGTATTCACAACGCCATACGCTCGTTGGACCAAGATTGAGCTGGTGGATCTCGGGATGCTCAAGACCAGCATGCGCCAACATCTTTGGCGCGAGCAAAACGCGATCGCTGGGCGGGATCTGCTCCTTCTAACATAGTTAGAAGTCCGAGCATATCCGCTCCTCACGCCGTTCGCCATCGCCACCCACCACTCGGCAGAAGCTTTGGCGAGAGCTCAGCTGCTCTGGATTACCCTCCAACAGCCGACAAGGTCGATGAATGGAGGCCACCATTCAGAGTCTCATCGGCTTTTCCAGCGGCGACACTCGCGGCAGCCGACTACATCGCTGCGGCGGCAAGACTGAAGGCCGCGAGCCGATGGCGGCGAAACCGGTGGGGTGCAACCACCATGCACTCTCCACCCGAAGGCCAAGATCGCCGACTTCGCGGATCCACCTCGACAGCGACTCCACCGCATCGCCGGATCCACGAGCTCGTCGCGATTAGTGCCAAGTTCTTTGCGAGCAGCGACAGAAGAAGGCGCTCGAACTTCGCATCGGCGCCCGAAGAAGCGCGGCGTCAATCCGACCAGTGTGCTGGGCCCTCTGTCGACATGCATGCGCCAGGGGAATCAGGTGACTTACCGTACGCGGCAGGTTGCCCTGCGTTCACTCGTGAGCTGCGGCAAGTCTAGTGGCCCAGCAAGAAGAATTTCAAGCCAGACGTACCAGAGAAGTACGACGGCAAGATGCATCCGTCGAAGGTCCCCAAGGTCAACACCAAGAGTGCTAAGGAGCAGTCTGCTCCGACAAGCCCTAGGGTTTGTTCCGTTGAAGCAGACGCTCCCGACAAGTTTTGCTCCGGCAAGCTTGCCGGGGAACGTCAAGCTCCGGCTGTGCGCGAGTTCTTCTTGAGAAGCAGATGTTCCCGCAGCAGCAGATGTGCCTTTAGTCCTTGTTGTCGAGCCGCAAGCTCCAGCATGGGCACAACAGATTGTCTGTTTCCTTCAGACATGAGAACTTCCCGAAGAGCAAGAAGAAGCGGAAAGAGTAGCCCGGCAGTCAAGTATGTACCAGTTTGTCGACAACACACTGTACAAAAGAAGACTCAACGGTTTGAAATTGAAGTGTATTCACCGGGAAGACGGACAAAAGCTGTTGGCGAGAGATACATGGAGGCATATGTGGTCACCACATTGGCGCGGAAGCACTTGCCGCAAAGCGTTCCGACAAGGTTTCTTTTGGCCGACAGCCCCTCCGAGGATGCAACCGCACAAGTAACCAAGTGTGAAGCGTGCGGTTCCATTCCAGCAGATACACCAGCCGGCTCAAGCTCTCCGGGCGATCCCTTTATCCTGGCCATTTTCGGTGCAGGGGCTCGACATCCTCGGCCCCTTTCCTCGGTAGCTGTCGGGGCTTTGGGTACTTATGCGTTGCAATCGACAAGTTCACAAAGTGGCCGGAAGTGGAAGCGATGAGGAAGGTGACACGATCGGCGATCAAGTTCTTTAGGTCGATTGTTTGCCGTTTGGAATCCCTAATAGGATCATCACCGACAACGGCACGCAATTCACGAGCCGCACCTTCATGCAAGACGTCCAAGATCTTGGCGCCAAGGTCTGCTTTCGCTTACATTGCTCATCCGAGAAGTAACGGTCAAGCGGAGAGGGCGAATCTTTGAAGTCTGCGCGGGCTCAAGACGAGAACTTTCGAAGGCTGCACAAGTGCGGAAAGAACTGGATTGAGGAGCTGCGGTGGTTCTTTGGTCGATCGGGGACGGCGAAATCGAGCCACCGGCGGACACCTTCGCTCTAGTCTATGGAGCAGAGGCGGTTCTCCCCACGGAACTCGTATACGGATCACCTCGAGTGCTCGCTTATGATGAGCTTGAGCAAGAGCGATTGCGACAAGATGACGCGTTGCTCCTTGAGGAGGATCGTCTTGAGCTCTTTATGCGAGCTGCTCGATACCAGCAAGCTTTGCGCCGCTACCATAGCCGCCAAAGTTAATGCCAGAAGTCTCGAGGAAGGCGACCATGTTCTTGGTAGCGTTCAGTCCGCCAAGAATTCCAACAAGTTGGCCTTGAAGTGGGAAGGCCCTTACCGGGTGAAGCGAGTCACTAGGCCTGGCGCTGTCCGCTTGAGACCGAAGATGGCATTCGGTGAGCAACTCACGGAACATTGAGCATCTTCGTAAGTTTTACCCATAGAGGCGCTGATTGCGGAACCTGTTCCGGCAACCACCTTTAATACAAGTCTTGCCGATGTTGCATATAATCCTTTGTACAAAGCGGTAGCGAGACCCGTGCATAGGTAAAGCTAATGTGCCGCACATCTTGTCAATTCATGTTTTCTACTTCTATTTTGCATGCGTTATCGACACTTTGTGCAGCACCTACCCCGATAAGCAATAACGAGCCATAAGGCTCCATATCTTTATTTTCTCTTCTTTCTCTTTCTCAAAGAAAGGAAGTTTCCCTCGCCCACAAGTTTGCGGGGAAAGGAGAAGATAATGGTGTGGACCAAGCGTCGCTCAAGGAAGTCTAGCCTTACCGGGAAGCAAATGACAGAAAAGCTAAGTTGCTAAAGTTTGAGCAATCAGTTTTAAAAAATTTAAGTTATCTTCCTCGAACGGCCGTACTTTGTATGGAAAACTTGTGCGCGGAGGAACCAACTCGTAGCTAGTTGCGCCCTTACTTTGTTTCGAGTCCGCTCAACAACTTAAGTGAGCTGCGACTATAGCTAGTTGCACCCTTACTTTGTTTCGAGTCCGCTCAACAACTTAAGTGAGCTGCGACTAGTTGCGACAAGGTTACTTGTCGGAAGCGGCACCGCTTGACAGCTCTTGGCGTCTGTACTCAGCGCTTCATGACTGCGCCGACAAGTTCCCTAAAAGCGTGAGGGCAAAAACATACAAAGGAAGGAACCAAGTAAAGGAAATAACATAGCAATTGCTACGGAATAGAGTTATATTACAAGATAGCTTGTCGCAGCTCTAATAGATTGTTCTCATAACATGACCAGCAGCGGCAAGAAAAAGAAAGCGGGCGGCCTAATCTACGCGATCGCCCTCAACCCTCTTGATCCCGCTCACCACATCACAATGGGTGCGACAAGGGTCTTGAGCGCTTCCACATCAGCATCCGGCGGCAAGGACTTGAGGACGTTGGTGAGGTTGAGGCCTGGGTTGCGGAAGGCCACCTTCATCAGCACCTTTTGAAGAGCTCTCGCGCAGATCTGGCGCGACTCCTCGGCCAGCTGCTTTGGATGAAGACGCCATCGCCGGCCTTCAAATAGGCGCCGGGCTAGGGCTCTTCGGAGCCCGACGCTATTGCCATTGGCGGAGGGATCGTGATCGGCGTGGCGCTGGCGCTCCTGCGGCCTAAGGGCCGTCGGTCTTCGCCGGACCCTCGCCAACCTGCGGCGGCTTTGGCGGCCTCTTCGCCGGCCGGGCTCGTCGGCCGACTTCTTCTCCGATGGCAGCGGTGTCGTCGGTATTGTCGCGCGTCCTCCTCGCCGTGACCTCGGTCTCCATTGGCTCATGGCGGATGGATCGGACGACCGGAAAATGAAGAAAAGTCAAGCAAATATTCAAAAAGAAAATCAGAAGAAGAAGAACACAAGGAAAGTTTTCAAGCAAGAGGATTACATGCTAGGGTCTGCGGTCATGGTCTCCGCCACGGGGATCGCTGGTCTTGTCCCTTGCCGGAGAACTGCCTGTTTCCCGCTTATAAAGAGGGAGGGGCGGACGTTCCGTCTTTTGAATAAAGAAACCACCCACGATCTCTCACACGACGCCGCATTCGACGCAGCGTGCCGTTCGTGGAGGGCGTGGTGGGTCCGGGGTGAGTTACTGGCGTATCGGGCCAAGGCGTGCCCGTGCCCTGTTTTGGGCCTGGCCCAACAGCGCTCGGCACCGTGTGTGGCCCAGGCCCAGGGGCACCTGTCGGTGTACTAGAGTAGGGGTACCCTAGTATCCCGAACTTGTGCACGGGCAGTTGCAGCCCTCCACGGCAGGGCTTACCAGGGTGACCGCCAAGATCCTTCGTGGTTCCTTTGGAGCCATTCAAGAACAAAGTATTCAAGCCAAGGAGACAAGGCCCGGCAAGAGGAGCTTGCCGGGAAGGCCACCCAAGGCACCCTAGGAGACAAGGCCCGGCAAGAGGAGCTTGCGGGAAGGCCACCCAAGGCACCTATGAGACAAGGCCCGGCAAGAGGAGCTTTCGGGAAGGCCCGGCGGCGACAAGCTTCCGGACGCGACAAGACAACAACATGGCAAGGCGCTTGCCAGCATCACCACTCAGTACTGCGCTCCGGCACATCCACTAACGTGTCGCACAGGACCTTTCGGTAGCGTGGCAGAAAACCCGTGGCCAGCGGAGCGCGGTGGCAAGCGGCGCTGACAAGATTTCCATCGTGGCAAGCGGTGGCGCCCCTGACGGTCCATTTCTGCACTGTTAGGGCGACATAGACGGGCATTTAATGCCTTTGTCCCCTGCCGTCAGGGTTAGGTATGATACACTGTACAAGTAGCTGTACCAACCACTCCTTTTCCATTTTTACCCTTGTCTATGTTGCCACCTTTCGGAGACCCCTTTAGCATATAAAAGGAGGCCCATGCGCAACGTAGGAGGGAAGAAGGAGGTTCGAATCCAGAGAACACTCACGCTCGGTCTCGTTAGCAGCTTGTGTGTATTGTAGCACTCAGCGCTCCTGAGCAAGAACTCAATACACTCAGACATGCAGCAGTAGGAGTGTTATCTCTCCGGCGAGCTCCGGAGCTGGGTAAACTGCTCGTGTGCTTCGCCTCGATCTGCTCTTCGTGCGACCTCCGCCCCCCGCCGAACCGAAAGGGGCTCGGTCCGCCGGTCCCATAGGTGTTCGTGGGCCAGATCAGCTTCCCCGACAGCCTCCGCTTGTTGGCAGCCCTGTTCCTCCACCTCGGAGTCTCCTTGTCAGCGGTGCTTTCTGATAGAAGTGGGAGTATAGGGAATATTTAGTTAAAATAGGGCAATAGAAAAGTGTATTGGTAACTAGAAGTTAGTAGGTAGGAATATAGTAAGAAAATGGAATAACAATTGGTTGCTTAAATACTACGCAATTCATTTGATATTATTGGGTATGTCAACATGCAGATACTTGAAAAGGAAACTTACTTCGAACAAAGTCTGGACGGATGATATCGTCGGGGAAGTTAGCATATATCTCATGACCAGGCTATTTTATGTGCAGTGCAATTTTAGTACCAGCTTTCAGTATATAAAACTTAGAAATTTCTTTCCAAAGGCCATTGCCAAAATAGGAGTCACCACGTTCATCAAGTCTTACAGTAGCAATGATTGTAAATCCATGGTTTGTGTTCAGTATGACATCCCTGCAATCTTGATTTATGTAAAGGGAAAGATTGTGCACTACAGATTATGTTGCATAGCAAGGGACGTCTTTGCGAGAAAATGGTAGGATTGTTAAAGGAAATATGGTAACATGCAAATATGGGCCCAAATTGAAAGAACTGTACAACAGTTGGAATCGAAGGACAAAAATCTATAATTAAATAGATAGGGTAAATACAATGTCATGGAAATATGAGAGTAATCGAAAGAACAACACAACATTAATTTGCCTAATATAGAAAGAAGAGGAAAAAAATCCTCTTTGATCTATATGGTGCATGTGTCACCTTTTATCCAAATGTAGCAATATTTAGTATATATATATGTTCAGGAAAGTAGGCCATGCCAACCGATTTAGGGTGAGATTGAACATACCGCGCGCATCCTCAAGTCATCTGGTACGGTGAGATAGAACTCCATGGATTTCTGGCGGAGGCCGCAAAGTCCAGATGTGTCCGCGCACTGTACACTCTATGAATGAAAGAAAACTCTCAAATTAGCTCAAATAAGAATGAATTCACGACGATTTTGGTCGGGTGATTAAAGGAGGCAGATGAACTGGGATAAAAGATGAGATAATATCTCATTAAATTAGTTACCTTGTTGTCCATGAGAAAAAACCCTCAGTACGGAGGATTCCCCAACTGGGCGGAGTTGGGTCGACCGCGAGCAGCGTAGAGAAAGTCGATGGCGATAGGCGGCGGCAAGCGGAAGTGGTGAAATGCGATGGGGTTTGCCGGCAGCCTGGCGGCAGCGGCACGCGTCGTGCTAAGTGGTTGCCGCCGTGATAGGTGGTGCCATGCATAGACGCAGAGGAGCTTGTGCATGTGTGAATGGGACCGGAGGGGGTGGCAGGCGGGTTGAGGTTTTTTTTATGTGGGGATGGTGAGAGTTTTCCTTTTCTTTTTGGAATTGGGTGGTGAGGGTTTTCTGTTCCACAAAGAGTTTCGGAGGCAATGCTTTGCTAGAGCCAATCGTGTGTGATTGACGTAAGAGGCAAAATGAAAGTCATTCCACATGGTTCCAATTTTGGGAACTGTATGCGACTGACATACTACCTCTGTCCCGGTTTATTGGCCCCCTTTGTAATTTGTACAAAATATTTAACTAACAAATGTTTATGCATGTCACCAAAAAATATATCATTGAACACTATGTTCAAATACGCATCCGATGGTATAATTGCTGACCTGCACTAACATTTTGACAGTTAAATCTTTGGTCAAAATTTAACACAAATTACAAAGGGGACCAATAAACCAGGACGGAGGTAGATTCCATCAACCAAACTGATTGCATCCATATCCCACATTTAGACATAACTAAACATATATTAAACATACTTAGAAATAGATAATAAGCATACACAAGTATAGTTCAACCGTCATTAAGACACTACATAGCCATACATAGTTCGATCCCACATCTCATCCCATCTGCCGGCACGATCCTAAATCTACTCCAGGTACTCGGCGTACGAGCTGTGCGCCACCCTGCGAGAATATTTCTGCTTGAAGGAGCCAACGACCCGTCCTCTTGTATGCACCAGAACACTTTCATACGCGTCATGGAGCTTGGGGTTGCAAAATGGGCATCGATAGCCGCCGTCCCAGGTCCTAATACGCCTGTTATGCATTCCCGCATAAAGCTCCCTCAGGATTTGCCTCTTGTACCTCCCCTGGCCATCTTCATCCTCGTTTTCCACATCATCAGACAACACCTATACAAATAGTAAAAAATGTGGCGTCAAATTAATGTTTACAAACTAATCTCTAGCGAACATTTGGCAGTTGCCAAAATTTGGCATCAAATCAATTTTTACATGCCGTGAAGTAGGATTAGGAATTTATGGCTATTTTTTATACATATCCAGAGATTATGGTTTGATTTTTAAGCACAATCGTCTATGTAAGAAAATAATGGCACAAACATATATGTAGGTCATTCAAAATCAATTGTCTAGTCCTGTCTAGGAATTATTAGCACGAACACTAACCCTAGTCGGATTACTAGCAGAAATCATTTGCATAGATGAAACAACTAATCACTTATCACTTGTACCATTCAAACAATCAATACACTACACGGATCTAACGAAACTTACTCAGATTTCATGGATTGAGAGAACATAATCATAGGATTTCTATTCCAAAAAGGGGGAGGCAGGAGTAACCAGAGAAACCCTAGGATCTATTTGACACATAAATGGGTATAGATGACTAACCAGTTGTCCGTTGTCGTCAGAGTCGTCGCCGGAGTGGTCGTCGGAGTCGAAGCCGGGGTCATCGCCCGAGTCATCACCGGAGTCGGTGTGGAACTCTGCCTCCGGCTGTGGAAGCTCGATGCCGTCGACGACGTCAGGGTGCAGCGATACCTCGCCGGCGATGAAGGAAACCTCTTTATCCATCTCCACGCCGTGCTTCGGTGCTTCAGCAGCCCCAGCGTCGCCACTCCCGGGACGCTTCGGGGGCATCCTCATACACTGACGACTTTGAGGACTGAGAGCTGCGTCGAGGATGCAATTGGAGAGAGAGGATTGTGTGTGTGGCGACGATGGGGGTGCGGCCATTCGGGTGTGCTATTAATATGGAGTAGTGGGAGAGAGGGGGGCGGCAGTCAAACTGCTGGCTCGCCTCCCGGTGAGCTTGCGCACAAGACTGCTGGCATGCCTACCATCGTTTCACACAACTACTCGCACGCCTCCTGATGACACTACGCAGCAAGCACACCTCCCGTCAATTCACACACCTGCACGCACGCCTCTCAGTCTGCCTGCACGGCGGACTGCTCGCATACGTCCCGTCAACTCACGCCTGCTCGCACAACACCCGTATATTGTTTTTCTATTTGGATGATTAATGATGCCGCTTTATTGCTTAACCGAAGCATGGCACGTATCCATTGATTGTCTAATGCTCAGGGTTTGAATAAAAAATCCGCCTGGGATATTAGTTCCCAATTATTAATAATCCCCCGTTTGTAACAAGATAAAGATTACATCAAAACTGGTCTCAAATTTGACAAAGAAAAGTACAATGCCACTTTGTATTGGTGTCCATATGACAACACGATAAGTTTCATGAATTTCATATAAGTTTTGGATGTACTAGAATTTAAAAATCAAGGTTCTCAATGTTTGAAATTACTTGCACGGGGAGTAAACATGCATCCAGTGAGATACATGTGTTTTTGCAGTCCATTTAGGTGCACTGTCACGTGTGCACACTACAAAATAAAGACACATCCGTGACATTTTGGGCCGCACGAATTTTTTTCCTGTCATACATATGACACTTCTATGACGATAATTGTGACAAAACCTGGTATCTTCATAGATGTGGTGGGCTCCTACTTCTATGACAAAAAATCATGTCAGAAAATGGGCTTTTCGTCCTGGGCGGGCCGGAGACGCAGCTGCATGACATTATTTGCGCCGTCCATGACGGAAAAAACCATGGTAGAAGCGAGGGAGGAAAATTTGAGGAGTTGCGGTTACGGTGGGAGGTCGAGGGCGGCGATGCACGTTTCTCTCGTACTGCGTGCGGCGTTGGCTCTAAGCGAACCAGGCGGGCGTTGGGCTCTGGCGAACCCGGCGATTACGCTGCAGGCTACGCGTTATTGAACCCGAACAATCGATCGATGGCTGTTAACTAAACCCGATGGAGCGATTCCTTCGCTGCTGCTGCTAACTGAAGCCGATCGATTGGATGAACAGTGAACGTTGCGGTGGGGGGGGTCCGATGAACAGTGAGCGGTGGCGTTGCCTCTGGATGAACAGGACCCCGTGTTGTGGAGGCTGGAGGAGGTCGACGGTGGAGATGAACAGTATCCCGTGGAGTCTCGTTTTGCGGTACACCGCACCCCTCCCGATGAACAGGACCCCCGTTTCGACCGTAGGAGGTCCGTTTAAATCCGTTTGCGATCGCCACACCTCGATGAAGCAGGACCCCGTTTCGACCGTAGGAGGTCTGTTTCGTCCGTTTTGCGGTACGCCACACCCCTCCCGATCAATAAGACCCCCATTTCGACCGTAGGAGGTCCGTTTCCTCCATTTTGCGGTACGCCACACCCCTCCCGATCAACAGGACCCCGTTCCGAACGTAGGAGGTCTGTTTCCTCCGTCCTGCTGATGCGCTGAGCCTCGTTTCCATCGCTGTTCCGTCCAAGCCCTCCGATGACCACGACCACGCATTCCGTTCCGACCCAGCGGTTGGCTCCACGCGTTCGTTGCCTCTGATGAACACGGCGCATTCCGTTGCCTCCCCATGAACACGGCGCATTCCGTTGCCTCCCCATGAACACGGCAGCCAGCTGTTTCTCCGTTCCGACCCAGCCATGTACCACGAGCCCTCGCCGTGCGTATGCGCCAAGTAGGCGTTCGAGACCCGCCCGTATGTACACATACGTGGCCGTATTTTCTTTCTTGCACCCTCGCGGCTGTCGCGTGCGTGTACATGCTACGTCGGCGCCTCTACTACGACGCGTGCGGCGCCTCTACATCCACCGATATATATATGCGTACCGTTCGTGACCAGAATGACAACGCCACGTCACGCTTGGACCAGGTGGGTCCCCAGCATCGAGCACTTCCTTGCTGCGAAGATGTAGCTGGTGGGTCCCAACAGTCGAGGCGAATCGTTTTGTTTTTGCCGGACGCACTTCCTTGCATGCGAAGATGTAGCTGGTGGGTCGGCGATCGGGGCGAATCATTTTTGCGGGACGCACTTCCTTGCGTGCGAAGGTGTAGCTGGTGGGTCCCAGCAATCGGGAAGCGTTTTTTAGCGAAATCGATGGCCCGTCCGGTGGGTCCCTGCTGTCAGGTGGAGGAATAATTATTTTGCACGTAATAAGGAGGCACTTCCTTGCTGCGGCCGTGGACCCAGCTGTCAGCCTCTCCACGCACAGTACTCTTCCGATGGAAGTCGGTCGTTGACCACATTGACCACGCCGTGCCGAGGCGCCACGGCGGTGGACGTGGCGAGGCCTAGGAAGGGGACGACACGGAGGCAGGAAGACGGCGATTGTTTCCCATGCGGACGGGAGTATATTTGTCTGAGGTTTATTGGTTCGTCTGTCGTCTCAGGAGAATAACTGACAAGTGTGGGTGAGTAGAGGGATGGCTAGGCGGCGATGGGAGAATGCGGTGGGGCGGTGAGGCTGCGGCCTGACCCGGCCGCAGGGAGGAGGAAGCGAGCAGTCCAGCGGCGCTTGTTTGAGCGGCTAGAGCAGGAAGAAGCGAGAGATTGAAGAAGCAGCGCCGTTGGATGGACATCCAACCGTCACTGCTTGTGCGTCAACCTTTTTTTAGGAAAGCCTCAAATCTGTGGAAAACAGCATACAGCCCATCTGCCATTATTTCTATTAATTTACAACCCATTTGCTAATTCTTAAGGTTTTTTTGGAGCCCATATTCTTTTTGTTAGCATTACAGCCTATATTGTGTACGGTTAAAAAATTATATGAAATTTTGCATATTTCGGTCTTGGTCCGAACTGTTTTTAATCCCGAAATTTCGACTCACATTCAAACTAATTTTAAAAATAAATGTATATCAATATAAAATCCAACAAAATCTCCACACATAAAAATTAATGTAATTTAAAATCTTGAAATGAAAAAAAATATATTTGAAACTAATTGCCGGTTTGATGTGTTTTAAAAATGTACAGCCCATTTCTCATTACTGATGGGCCATTTTCTTGGCCAGCCGAATGAAAACTCTCCTCGTCTTGAAAGATTTGCAGCCCAGGCACGACAAAGCGACTTACTTGGCAAATCACAAAAAAACTGGGCTGTGGCCATGGACCCAGCTGTCAGCCTCTCCACGTAGAGTACTCTTCCGATGGAAGTCGTTCCTTGACCACGTTGACCATGTCGTGCGGAGAGCACCACGGCGGTGGACGACGACGAGGCCTAGGAAGGGGACAACGCGGAGCCGGGGAAGGCAGCGGTGGAAGCCAGCGGAGAGAATCACGAGGTTCACCGGTTCGGCTGCGGTGTGAGGCTGCCCGTTGCTCGCGAGGCTTTGGCCGGTGGGAATAGTAGGGACGCAGTGAGGCCTTCGCGACAGCCTGACCCGGCCATGGGAGGCAGGAGCATGCTGACGACCGGCGCCGCTTTTGGGCGGTGGAGCAAGAAGACGAGAGGTTGAAGAAGCACTACGGCCGTTGGATGGACATCGTAAGGTCCTTTGGAGCTAGAATCGTTCATATTGACTAAGTTGAGAAAGCCCTTCGTCCCCGTCAACTTAGTAGGCCCACAAGACAGCCTCCCACCAAGGTGGGTCCCAGCTAGCCGGGGAAGTATTCATTTTTGTGTGCGTAATAAGGAGGCACTTCCGGTGGGTCGGTGTGATGGGGAACGTTTTTGCGAAATCACGGTGGCCCGTCCGGTGGGTCCCAGCGATCGGGGAAGCGATTTTTTTCGCAAAATCTTGTTGGCCCATCCGGTGGGTCCCATTGTCGGTCGAGGAATAATTATTTTCCACGTAATAAGGAGGCACTTCCTTGCGGCTGCCGTGGACCCAGCTGTCAGCCTCTCCACGTACAGTACTCTTCCGATGGAAGTCGGTCGTTGACCACATTGACCACGCCGCGCCGAGAGCACCACAGCGGTGGACGACGGCGAGGCCTAGGAAGGGGACGACGTGGAGCCGGGACACGGGAGGCAGGAGCAGGCGGTAGCACAGCCGGCCATGGGAGGCAGGAGCAGGCGGCACGACCGGCTGCTTTGGACGGCTAGAGCAAGAAGACCAGAGGTTGAAGAAGCACTATGGCCGTTGGATGGACATCATACGGTCACTAGAGTATTGACTAAGTTGACAAAGCCCTCGGTCCCCGTCAACTTAGTAGGCACACAAGTCAGCCCAACAATATGGTGGGTCCCAGCTAGCAGGGGGGTATTCATTTTTTTGGGCGTAATAAGGAGGCACTTCCTTGCGTGCGAAGATATAGCTGGTGGTTCCGACCTGTCGGGGGGAACGTTTTTTCGCGAAATCTGAGAGGCCCTTCACGTGGCGTGGACCCAGTGTCGGCCTCTCCACGTCTGATCCACTTCCTATGGATGTCGTTCATTGACCATGTTGACCAAGCCGCGCCGAGAGCACCAGGGCGGTGGACGATGGAGAGGCCTAGGAAGGGAACGACACGTAGCCAGGGAATACTCGGTAGTTGTTTCCCACGCGGAGGAGTACGAGGTTTCTTGGTTAAATCTGCCATCACGGAGAATAACGGCATGTGTGGGTGAGTAGAGGGATGGCTAGGCCAGCGATGGGAGAATGCGGTGGGGCCGTGAGGCTCTTGACAACATAGGCTGGCAGCGGGAGGAGGAAGCGAGCGATCCTGGGCGCTTGTTTAATTTGGAGCATGAAGAGCGGAACATTGAAGAAGCACGGCGGTAGTTGGATGGACATCCAACAATCATTGCTCTCATGTGTTGACTAAGTTGGCCAGGCGTTGTGTGTGCATCAACCTTTTTTTTATGAAAGCATCTGGCGTCAACTGTAGTAGGCGCATAAGTCAGCCTCAAATCTGTGGAAAACATTATACATCCCATCTGCCATTATTTCTAATAATGTACAGCCCATTTGCTAATTCTTAAGGTTTTTTTGGAGCCCATCTTCTTTTTGTTAGCATTACACCCCATATTGTGGCCACGGTTAAAAAGTATACGAAATTTTGCATATTTCGGTGCGGTTAACAGTTTTTAACCCAGAAATATCAATTCACATTCAAACTATTTTCAAAAAATAATTTATATAAATATAAAATCCAAATAATTGTCCACGTATAAAAATCAATGGAATTTAAGATCTTGTAATGAAAAAATTGAAACTAATTCCCAGTTTGATGTGTTTTAAAAATGTATAGGCCATTTCTGGGCAAACCGAATGAAACTCTCATCGTCTTGAAAGATTTGCAGCCCAATGAGAACCGATAAAGCAAGTAGGCCTTGTTTGGGTATTTCTTTAAAGAAATAGAAGCTGGGCTAGCAATTTTCAGCAAGAAAAAAAACACAAGCGGGCTCATGATGTGGTAAACATAAATAAAACCACAGCTAGGCGGGCCATAGCCCCACAGCCCCGTTGTTACCACGATCCGTCGCTAAAACTAGTATAAATAACAAGCGCTTGTTCCTAAAAAACTGCGCGACTTCTTTGGGTCCCACAGTGTCAGCGCTCGTAGTGTAATTCTCTCGTTTATTGACTACGTTGACAATGGCGTGAGCCCTAGATGTCCAACCATTAGGAGGAACCATATTTTTGGGCTTGTACTATAGAGGCACTTGCTTGCGTACTGCCATGACGCTGGTGGGTCCCTCATCATCCTCTCACGTCTGATCATCTCCTTGTTCCTCTCGGTTGTTGACGGCGTTGACAACGCAAGAGGGCGGCACACACCGCGCACGGTGAAGCGAACCAAGGCCGCAAAGGCGGAGGGCACGGGCGAGGCCTCGAGACGAACAGAGTCGTTGAAGATCGCCCGGTCGATCGCGAGCGGAGAATCTGAGGTTGGTTGGTTCGAACGCAGGTGCGTGTTGGGGCTGGCGTCGCGGAGAATAACGAGGACATGTGGGGAATAGAGGAGGGACTGGCCAGCGTTGGAGGATACGTGCGGTAGAGGCGGCGGGCATGACCGACCATGGGAGGCGGGAAGCGGTGAGCCGACGGGTGGTTTAGTTTGGGCGGTGGAGGAAGAAGAAGACAAGAGATAGAAGATACCTGACGGATGTTGGATGTCAATCCAGCTATTTGGTAAGCAGAATTGTTTGTTGGTGGCTAGTAAGTCGACACCACCTTGGATAGGCTATTTCCTCGCGGGTCCCAAATGTCGGAATCCAAATCATCACGGTCATGCAGCCTTTCCTATGAAAATTTACAGCCCATTTGATGTACTAGTTCGAAATAAGTTTGTGGGTGCTTTGGTGGGGGCTAATCACTTGGCTTACGTAATGCACGGTGAGCTCAAGCGATGGCGTGAGTGATGTTATTTCCCTTGGTTGTGATTTGTTACAATATTTCACTCTAAATTAAGCGAATGGCAAGCCATTTGCCTTGTTTCAAAGAAAATATAGCCAGTCACGGCCGAGTTGAAAAGGCGAGGAACATCTAACTCTAGCTTACAAAGCGTACAAAAGCACGAGGGTTGATTGTTCATTAGGTTTACAAAAAACCCGGACTTAAAAGGGCAACAACATCTAACTCCGACTGTTTTTTCGGCAGTCACGATCAAATGGATCGGTCAGGTCCATAGAATGAACATCTGGGTCGTAAAATTTCTTTGGATTATGACCACAATATGTTGTAAATAGAAGCCGACGCGTTGAAGCTCTTTTGCCCACCTGAAACTCCTTTTTTGCTCTTGATATACCCATCCGTCAAAACCATGTTCTTTGATAAACTTAAGCACGATGGACAATAGTAACCTCGCATTCAGCGGGAAGAATGTGACAAATCTTGTGTTTGCACGGTTGGCTACATATCGTTCTAGCGTTATTGTCTTCAATCGAATCTCATGAGAAGTGAGAAAATCGATGCTTACGAATCCACCGATTGGTTATAACTTTCTTACCCGTCATGTTGCCTAAATAGACATGAAGATTGAAAATAGTTAAGGTCTAAAAAAAGAGTGTCGAAAGAGCAACAGCTGAACGGTTAATTCTAGTACACTATATGTGGGCTTCCAATGTGCGTGAAATTATCACCTTTATATACAACTTCTCCAGACATGGAAAGCATTGCAGCAAGCCAATAATCTTGTTCAGATCAAAACTATTCATTTGGATATATAAGATCTTGACAGAATCCGCACCATTGATAGGCCATCCATGGAGAAACTCTTCATTGAGCATAGAACATAATATTAGTACAAAATGTGTACTCCAAGATGATATATAAATTATGCGCAGAAATTTAAAATGCAGCTTATGGTTACAAGTGTAGATGATAATATAAAGTACCTGAAGAACTGTGGAGCAAAACACCATATTGAAATGATCACAGAGATCATGTATTACACCCAAGGTCTCGGTTTAGGCGCGAGAGAGGGCGATTATTTGCAGCGGTGAATAACTAGAATCAAGGATCAACCTTTGAAGTGAAGGGGCATCTTGGATGATGAGCTGCCTTCCGTCAAAAGAAATTCCAATTCTTACAAGGTTAAGCGACTTTATTTGGAGACAACCGATTCTAAGCTGTGAAAACAAGCACCAAGCACTCTGTACAGGGCAAGCTGGAGTGGATGATGCTTTGTGCAATGAGGCCTCCGATATCTGAACCCGCACAAGTGAAAGTTTCTTGAGAAATGGGAGTCGAAGGTTTAGTACGGATTATGCGGTAGGTATACAGTATAAAGGTGGTGGTGTGGAGAGAGGAGGAAAACTGCGAGATGGACATCGGTCTTTGAGGGCACAAGTTCATGGCGTTCGGTATGTGGTATGTGATTTCCGGGAATAGTAGAACTCAAGCGGCTGTAGTTACGTGAATTGAGGATTTCAACAGGCGTCCACCGTGCAGGGCATGGTATGCTTGCTCGAGTAGCATGACGGGATCTTGAGAGGCTTTGAGCGGAGCCACGGTGGGAGGAGATGATGGCTGCAGGGATTTCAAAATCATTGAAGATAGATAGCTGACGGCGGTCGAGATTAAAGACGGGCGGCGCCATAGAGGCGCCACCGAATTGAGAGGACTTGGGTGCGGCAGCAATCCTTGGTGGGGAGAAGCGAGATGATCTCCCCAAGGATGGCGTCGAGGAGATCGCTGATCACGGTCCACCGAGATTCTCTGAGTTCACAGGATCCGGTGGGGAAGTCGCCCGCTTCTCCCAGTTGCCGGGTGCGGGATCTGTGAGCGTCACCGTTGGCGAGAGCCTCATCTTCTTAAGCGCTAAGGTCACCGACTCCATTTTCCTCGAGGCGTCGCGTTGCGCTCACGGATTTGAGCAGAGTAACGAATAGCGAGCCTAGTTGTAGTCTTGACGAAGAAGAAGGGGAGCTGGGGGTTTTACAGGAGTGAGGAAGAAGTGGAGCTGGGGTTTCTTGTAGGGGAGTGAGGTGAGGAATTTGGGGGTATGAGTGGGCGGTGGCGTGAGGTGGGTGGGGCGAGGAGGAAGAATAGCACCAGGTTTTTTGGGGGGGTGTCTTTGGGTGTGGGTTTCGCCTTTTGAATTGATTTTACTATTTACTAGTGTGGATTGGCTATTTTGTCTTGGGCCCAGAGAAACAATTACTACTAGTACAGTGGAGGCACTCTACAGCTACCCAGAAAAACAATTACTACTAGTACAATGGAGACACTCTACCTCTTCTGGCTCCTCCTAGGTCATTGAAACATCCCCCTCTACTGAATGCCCTTATACTTTTCTTCATCGACATGCGGGCCATGCAGCGCGCGGGCCCAAATGCCATCCACCAAATTAGAAGGCAGTATGCAGGCGGAGAGTCACCCAGTCGTGGCCGATGATGAGCCGTCGTATCACAAAACCCCACCTCCCACAGTCTAAGTTTGTGCCAGACGAAGCAACCATCATTTCACTCTTCTTTGAATCCTTCTCCCTCACCGTCTTCAAGAAAGGCAACACTTGCATCGCCTTTGTTCTTCTCTCCCAACGAAGGGAAGGTAAGCGGATCCGTGATGTTGGTATATTTTCGTTCGTAAAAAAAAAGAACTTTTGCAAAGCGATAACCGATCCTCACTCTCTTTTTTTTGTTTCATTGTCATTGCGATTGTGTTTTCCTTTGGTGGTCTCCTAGTATTCATCGGTTTCATGATGGACCAAGGAGAACCAGTTAAAGATCTGCCCGATATTGGAAGCGACGGGAGGCTGATCCCCACGAGACGAAGAGCTCCAAGAAGATGGAGGCAACCACCGAGCCGACCCCAGATCGCTCACGGCCACTCTTGAGATGGTCAACGCCCGTTTGAGGTTACTGACCCCGTGGCACTGCGGAGGAGTTTTCCCCTTCGAGGATGTGTCCCCCCCAAATTGAGCTGCCAAGGTGATTTCCTTCTTTGCCGATCTCGATTGTGGTTTTTCATCTAAGTATGTGGTGATTTTTTTAGAAAAGGAAGTATGTGGTGATTAATAATGCAAAATTTTATTAGCTTGATGCCATGCTATACATAATGGTTTAAATAACTTGTGTTTCTTATCTTTGAAAAGTAATTCAGAATTTATTTCTGTTTCAATTAGAGCCACGATGCGACATAAGGATTGTGTGGTTGTGCATGTCACTCGCTATGAGGCGGACGACCTGAATATACGCACCGGGAAAACAGAGTTCTTAGGCTGTTGGATCACGGAAGCCATTTGCGGTTATACCAATGAAGAGGTGTATTCCAGCCTCACCGCCGCTGTGTGTGTTATCCGAGGGTGTCTTGAAGCACAAGAAGTTCAAAGCTACTCCTTCGTTTGTGAGGCATCTTGTTCTTGTCAAGCTTACGCAGAAGATGACGTGGCATGCCTCCACAAACAAGTTTATCAGTGGCAAGGCCACAAGGTTGTCTTCATGAAGGTTCACAGGACTGAGCTGCTGCGGGACGTCCTCGATGATGTTCATGGCATGGTCCGTCTTGTGTCTAGCCCAAATTATATCGAGGCATGAAATAGTTGCCCCAGCTAGTTTTTAATAGTAGTTTGGATTGTGTCTAATTATCCGAACCTTGCACATTATCGACCCCTCCGGGGCTAGTACTGTTTGAATCCGTCTATGGGAGCTAACGCTACTTTTGTGTGCCCGTGAATCATATAAGCAACTATGTATCTTATTACGATGGTTCATGCAATTAATTGAGGCCACAATGTAATAAATTCCAAACGCTCAACGCTAGTCCAGCGCTCATGTGGAACACTCACATTAAACTCGTCTTCATAAATCTTGAAAAACATAAGTTAAGCAGTTTTATACATCTCAATGATTCATAGAACATAACAAACATATACTAGTTCACAGCAAAAGACACAGATGTGAGAAGGTTTAAAAATCAGGAAAAAGAAAGCAAGGCTACTATGAGCAAAGGCCTCCCGGCAGGCTTAAATTTCCTGGAGTTCACTCTGGTTTTTTCTTGTTGCCACCATCCAGGGTTAGGTTCTCTCGTTCCAGAATAACCTCTTGTCCGCGCACCTGTCCAAAAAACCGCCGTGCAGCCGTGCCAGCTAGTCCTTGGTCCATGGATGAACTGGTAGAAAGTGCATTCCATACTAGGATGCAGTTGTTTTCGCTCGTCCCTGCACTGCAATCAGGAAGTAAAACGTCTGAATCAACCGTTTAGATTGCGTTGGTCATTCTACCTTAGTTACTACCAATGTAGGGATACCTTGAAGACATGAGGTCGGGGCAGCTGACAGCGAGGATAGCCATCTCATTTTGCGTAGTTGTACTAAAAGCGAGGTGTGTGCTTTTGATTGTGCGGATAGAAACGATCACGGAGGCAGTACATCCCGAAGCGATATGGAGACAGACATCCCTGTTTATGCAAATATGAAATACGGTTATTTAAACAGTGATAGATATTACTACTTTCCCCGTTTCCTCTTAGAACCAAGTCCTAGATTCATGCTACAGCTTTCCCACTTTCTTCCTGTTAGAACCAACGCTTTGAGTTATTTGTATGAACTAGCTTTACTTCTAATAATAGTAGAAGTCTAGGTGGCTTTGGAACAATGAGACGGAAGTAGAAAAGGGTCCACGAAGGGGAAGAGCTGGGGCAATAGAGCAAGGCAGGTTTCAAAGGAATATATACACTGAGGGTCGTCGGCATGTGGCAAAGATGGCGTCGGAGGCCGCATCTTAGCCACAATACCGAGGGAGGAAGAAGGGTGGAGGCCCTCAGCCGGGCGCTCTCTCGGAGAAGGCAGCCTGACCGCCCGATCGGGACACGCGAGCAGCCGTTGGTCTCCTCCCTCGCTACCGGCGACAGCGTGAACGATGCACCTACACCCCCAGCCCCGGTCGAGATTGTCCGGCCGGATTTGTGACCAGCCATGAGCTGAGAGAGAGAGTGTGGCCACCTATGTCTTGCTTAGATCTGGAGAGCATGAGAGAGTGAATGAGAGGAACCCTAGTAAAGCAAGCGCTAAGGCTCCTGTTTTTATATATAGTGCAGTGATTTTGTTGTACCGGCTTCAAAAAAATGCGCTCCTCGTGTACCAGCAGTGGGTGTGAGAGAACTAGTGCGTCGTGCACCGCTTCTCTTCGTGAGCGTACAATATATACTATGCGAAAGAACGTTCGCCGCAAGAGTAATAATATAAGTGTGTGGCGTGTGAGCTAAAATAAAATGTGCACGCCGTCTTTTGTTTTTAGAAGTTACGAGGGTAGGGTGTGAAGAGCACATATGTGCGTGGCGTCTACCTCTTGAGATAGACGATGGGTGCCACGTGCGAGTCTGCGAGAGGACTCGGGAGAGTTGTGACTCGTGAGGGTGCATGTGCGTGAGAGAGAGGGGGGCACGTATCAATGCAATGCATGTGTCCGTAAATCATTATCCGACAAATGTTCGCCACAAGCCTTTTCCTGACGAACGCCGTAAGAACCGTTAGATCGGCATCCGGCGATGTCGGTTTTGCCATGTCATTTAACAGAACAGCCACTCCTCCTACACACAAATCTTCCACGTGAGTGTTAGCAACTGCCATATGCTCCCTCTGTTTCGAAATGCAGTGCATATAGCTTTATTGAAAATTAGAACCTCGCAAACTTTTACCGAGTTTTCGTGTACCAAATTGCACATGTAGAATACCCTGTATATATCATTTCATTCATCTTTGAGAGGTCACTATAAAGATGGGTGAGGAGTCTACAAAGAAAGACCATCGTATCACCCGCAGCAATTTCAACCATCGTTTAGTGTCGAGGAATATCATAGGAACTCTATATGATATGATTTTTATAGGATTTTTTTCCTTTAGAGCCAATTGGTTCATAGGAATAGATTCATATACTCTACATTTCAAAGGAAATAAACATGATATCATTTCTATAGCTTTAGAGCCACTTGGTTCATATGAATGGATTCCTATACTCCCTTAATTTCAAAGGAATAAACATTAGCGTATATTCAATAGAAAAGTTCCTATGATATGAACCAAATTACATCTCTTTACTAATCCCTCCTCATAGGACTTGAGATACATGTCATCTCTAGATTCAATAGAAAAGTTCCTATGATGTGAACCAAATGACATCTCTTTTCCAATCCCTACTCATAGGAATTGAGATCCTCCATGTCATCTTTTTCCTACAACTTCCATGTATACATCTTCTATTCCTAAATAGATAGTACAACCCACTAGTAGCTTTTTAGAAAACATGCAACTATGGCACAAGAACTATATAGTGTGCCAATAACTTTGAAAGATGGTCATTTGGATGAAGCTAACCCGATAGTGCAGAGATGGGCAAATCCGAGCACTACTGGCCATTGGATATCATCAACATTCCACCAGATCTGCCACATGTACAATTTAGAAGACTAAATGGTTGAACTTAAGCATAATGCACAAACCTCAAAACACAAGCACTTCTCCTTTGTTCTAGAATCTTCTGTATCATAATTGATTTTTTTTTCTAAATGAATTTCCATTATTTGTTTTTTAGTTTATGATTTACAATGCACAACCCCATGAATCTTAACATTTTTATAAAACTAATTGATTTTGAATGAGATGAACTATAAGAACT
The DNA here is from genome assembly GCA_021605145.1 of Aegilops bicornis. Taxonomy (NCBI): domain Eukaryota; kingdom Viridiplantae; phylum Streptophyta; class Magnoliopsida; order Poales; family Poaceae; genus Aegilops; species Aegilops bicornis. Next base: position 392,541,036 of record CM038672.1, read on the forward strand.
AAACGAACATCTACATCATGCATATATGACTCAAAGCTTTACATGCTATAGTGTGTATTTATTCATAATTTGGTTTCGAAATCTCATGCGTTCAATACATGTGTACCTTACTAGTTTTGAGTAGAGTAGCAAATTTCACGCGGCCCCGGGTATATCAAAAGGGATAATTGATTTTATACCCCTAGTTGAGTCACACTCGGCAGGTTTACCCCTAGTTTTTGAAAATCCTCGGTTTTGCCCATGCCCGTTTGCTTCTCTTATGGTTTTGCCCTTCCGTCACGTTTCCATCCAGTTAGTGCCATTTGGCCGTCTGTTGACCGTCTATGGACTTTTCGTTGGACTTATTTGCCCCTGCTTCCTCACTCTCTCACTAGACACTTCCAAGTGGGACCGATCACTCAGAAAACAGCCCTCTCTCTTCTCACTAACATGTGGGACCCACAATGGACCAAATATCTCAAACGGACCTTTGCCTTGTTGTAAACAAAATATGAATTTTGCATTATTTTTGCAATAATTAACACCATGTAAACTAATTAAAACATCACTAATTAACACAAATCGATTACTTGAGGTCGGTCTCATCTCGAATATAATGAATCATCAATCCATAGTTGCCAGCTATATACTATACTTAATTACATTCGTCAAGTGTCAAAAATGTTGAGTCAACGATTGAAGGGCGCCCTCTGTGGGGCGGATGAGCTACTTGAGCCAAAGGAACCGGGCCGAATATGAAATTGGCACGGAGCTCGCGGAGCCATGAGAATCGATCTTGCGGAGCCAGCGGAATCGGCACGAGAGCTTGAGCCAGCAGAATCGGCGCGGAGCTCACCAAATCCTCCTCGCTGTGCTTCCCCATGGCCAGGCGCTTGACCACCGCTTGCCGCAGCATGGAAGGAGGCCCGGGAGTCGCGCACCACCTCCTCCACCATCTCGCCCACCATGCGTCCCCGGCCGTCGCCTACATCGACCCTTGATGAGATCTGTGGCTCCACCTTGGCCCGGAACCCCGTTGGCCTTCAGGCGCTTTGGATCTGGGCCAGCGGCGGGCATCGGTGTTGGCTGGCCCACGTTGGCATGGGCGAGGTCAACGAGGGCGCAGCCATTGCTGTTCGTGCCTCACACATTGCAGCACCAGTTGAGCAGGGCTCATGGGCGGTATCAAATCACCCGGATCCACAGGGACGTCAGCGGTGAATGGATCGAGAGATGGACCTCCATGGGCGGCGGCATGGTGGCTTTGGTGCTGCTCCCTACTCCTGTCGGGGAAGAGAAAAGAGGGTGGTGAGAGAGACAGCAAGAATCGAGAGACAAAGGGAGAGGGAAGGAGGAGAGGAAGGAGCACGGGCAGGGCGGCGCTCGCGCCCAGCCCAGACGGACGGCCATGGAGACGAGGCGGGTCGAGGCGGTTTTCCTCCTGTGGGTGCTCGAGCCCAACCCCGACGGGATCCATGGCTCCACCACCGGCGGGAGATCCACTGACCCTCCCTTCGCTGGCCATGGACGGGATCTGTGTCTCCAGTGCCGACAGTATCTCAGAGAAAGGGGGATGGGATCTGGGACTAGGGTTTGACCAACGGGAGAGAAATAAAAGGGAACATGAGATGGTTTTCCGAGTGATGGGTCCCATTTGGCAGAGTCTCGCTAGAGAGTGAAGAAGCAGGGGTAAAATGGTCTAATAAAAAGTCCACAGACGGTCAACACACGGTCAAACGACACTAACCGGACGGAACCGTGACGGAAGGGCAAAACGATAAGAAGAGCAAAGTGGCTTGGGCAAGACCGAGTGTTTTTGGAAACTAGGGGCAAAACTGCCGGGTGGGACTCAACTAAGGGCACATAAATAATTATCCCATATCAAAATGCAGGGCCCATGCATCATTGCCTTTCGGTCGAACCTACGTCCACAATTTTTTGTACGTGCTATATCTCCACTGGTCCCCGAACCCAAAATGCTACCTCGTTCCCGTAAAACCAAGCGGCCCACGCATATTTAAGACGTCGACTCGAACCCGTTTACTACGACGTGGCCCCGCACGCCGTAGTACTCCTACAAACCCTACCGTCGCACTCATCATGGGTTTTCTTCAAGAGGACGAGAGAGAAGCCGATTTGTAGTGGAGGCGCTTTCAAAAAAAGGATCTGTAGTGGTGACCCCTACCCTAGGGTGCCCTAGGTAGCTGCCGCATGCATCATCGTTTTCTCTTTTCTTTATGCTCTTACGCGCTAGAGTGAAATGATGGTTGCTTCGTCCGTCATTCAAATTTTAATGCGGGAAAGGTGGGGCTTTGTAATTTGACCCCTCATCGCTCATTTTCTACTCTACTTGGCGCTTCTGACCGGGTGCCTCCAATTCCAACCGCTGCTCCGAACTGTAATTTGGTGCATTGCACGTGGGACAAGACGGTGGATGAGCCACATGTCTGCCAAAGGGGTCCTGTTAAGTGTGTCGCCATGTCGTGTGTGGACTGACCCTGCTTGAGTTGCTACGCCAACACGACAGGAGCAGCCTACCACTTGGTTTTGCTCCTTGGTGAATCCCGACTATATTGATCTAAAAAGATACGTCTTTGAACTACCCTCTCCGTCTCGGTTTTTTATTTGTAGGCGTCTCGGTTTATAGGGCCTGCACGTAGTTCTAGGTCATCCATTTGACTAACTAAATATGAGTTACTATGTCACAAAAAGTATATCATTGGATTCTTATTGGTTGATATGTGAAGAAACAAGAAATGAGGTAGAAGTTAATGGACCGTGTCTTAGTATTTTGGGATTATTTGGTTTTCGTAAGATGACTTACTCACCTAGACGGAGGGAGTAGTTGTATTTAAAAGTCAAGGGCGGGGCTTTTCGTGCACGGTAGGCGGGGAAGTTCCGCCTAGTCGGTTCGACAGAGACGCGAGAAGACGAGGGAGTAGGCTGCATAAGCGAGGGGTCGTGTGATTTGACAAATGATTCTTGCTAGATAGGTGGGGCCCTATGATTTGACTTGCCATTATCATTTTAAGCTGGGCGCCACGACCGGCGTGAGTCTCGATTCTGACCACCTCCATATAGGTGCCTCTCCCAATGCTCCACCATGTAGTAGTAGAGGCTGGCTCTTGCATGAGAGCCCACTTCTCCACTTTTTCCTTGCCTCTCTTTCCTCCACATATGCAAAAATGCCATGTAAAGCGCACTATTGTACTTACTTGCTCCTACAGGTTCTTAAGCTTGCCACATAGGCATAAAGTCTGATGAGGCAAGTTAATCAAGAAGAGAGAGACTAGTTTGGTGACCCAATGAAGAAACGGTGCTAAGCGCGTGTACCAAGGTGAAAAGACAATTTTGAGTCTATAGCTAATGAAATGAAGCAAACTTAGCAACACCATTTCATTGGAAGAGGTCACTCCTTGGCAAATGCAATAAATACTAGTACTCACATGTCCCATTATATAAGAACGTTTTGACACTACACTGGTGTCAAAACGTTCTTATATTATGGGACGGAGGGAGTACGAAGAAAGAGATAGAGAGGAGTAAAAAAATACACTTATAGCCAACCTTATAGCGAACCTTGTTGTAGTATGAGTGACTAAGTGATGACTATGTATGACATGCCAACATCAAATAGCCTAACACACCGTGTTAAATCTCCAAGGCGATCGCGGCGGCCATGACGGTCGTGGTAAGTAGCGACCATGAATCTGAACTCTGGCAGCCCTTGGATCTGAAGTTCAAGCGATGCATGCTAAGTTGCTGAAAATTTGCAGAATAACCCTCCAGGATAGGATATTCACCCATAGGTCTAGAATCACGCCATGCAACCGTTCGATCTCAGATCCAAGGGCTCTCGGAAGCCCGTATCATGGGAGAATGGAAAGCCACTACCCTGCCATTCGCACGCTGGCAGTTCGCTCCTACTCGTCCCCGCACGCCCTTTAATACTACGGTGGTTCGCTCCTAGTCGTCCCGTCCATTCACATTACGGAATTTCCACTAACCCTAACCCTCCTCCCAAATCCATGGCGTCCCAAATCTCCCTGATCGGCGGTGAGTACAAGGTTAGAACCATCATCGGCGATGAGTTCGACGTCATCTACACCCGTACTTCCGCGACGGTGAAAGGATGCCTTTCTCGCTTCAGATGCGTGTTCGAAAACTCACATGATGAGTGGGTCGCTAGGCTAGATGTTGAGTACACCACAGTCGTGGGACGAGAGAAGGATCTAAAGGACGAAGAGAGGAAGAAGCCCACCATGATCCAGGTTTGCGTACATAACATTTTTTTGGTCTACCACATATGCCATGCCGACGTTGAGTTCCAGGATTTTAAGAACTTCCTCGAGGACAAAACAGTCAAATTCGTTACTGTAGACTTTAAGAACGACAAAGAAGTCCAGCGTTGGATAGGCCTCGTTGTAGGCAACCCCTTCGACCTTCAAAAGAATCGGCTGGTGCCCTCTCGTCAGCCTTCAATGCTGACCCTGGCAGGAGCCATGGTTCATCCTTCGTATGGTAAACTGAAGAAACCTCCATACACGTTTCATCGTCATGCATGGCAGCGGAATGTACTAGATATAGACCACATCCAGTACGCTGCAATGGATGGCTACCTTTGTTTCAATATCTACAAGGGCTGGATGAAGAGCAACAGCCAAGTTGGCAGTTCAAGCAAAGAAGTATCGGCCAAGAGGAAGAGGGACAAGGACGAAGTCGAGGACGTGGACGAGGACTCCGAGTAAGGTGGCAGTGTCATTGCTCATGGTGGTTCTAAACTTCTAATGCAGTGTCTACCGGATTAGTTGCATAGTTTAATTTCAGGTGTGCTTAGTTTAATTTGAGGGGTGTGTTGTCTGAGCCCCAATGAGAACTATGTTATGTTTCTTCTCATTACTTTAACTCTTCAGTATGTACATACTAGTACTAGTATTTCTTTAATAGAATTTAGCACCCCAATTAAGCACGCACTAGCTTTTCTAATAGTACTATATGCATAATTTGGCGACGAGCGCTCTCTATATGTACCACATTTTAAAAAAAAATCAATTTTTGCTCCATGGCGCAATTCATCGATAGTGGAGTACTACTGTACAAAAGTATACATTTTTAAAAGGCTAGCGTACTGTTCATCACACACACACACACACACACACACACACACACATATATATATATATAGCCAGTTAAATTCTCAACCTAGAATGACGTGCATGCCATGTAGTAAACCGATACGGAGGAAGTATAGTAAAAATGAGGTGATTTTACCGAGCGATCGGCGGGGGAGCATGGCCTGTCATGCGGTCCCATGTGTCATGATGTACCAAGGTGATGCGCATCATCCCTCTTGAGGAAGAAGCAATACTAGTACGTGGTTTGAGATGATGTCGAACCGAAGTGTGGAATAATGGTTGCTTCGTCCGTCTGGGAAGGTGCGGCATTGTGATTTGACGTCTCATTGCTCATTACTACTCTTGGGCGGTGCAGAGTGGGGTGCGTCCCCCTGCTGTTCTGCCTTTGTTATTTGGTGCTTGACACGTCGACCCGGTTGCTATATGTCCCACATGTCAGCGACAGGAAGTACAAAATTCATGAAAGGGAGCGTCGACGGAGGAGTATACTACATAATTCATGAAAGGGAGCGACTTAGTTTTGGAAAAATCTGTTTTTACGGAGTATGTACCCACTAGGGTTTATAGGGCTCATCTAACAAACATTCGTTTTTCCATTCGATAAGTCTCAATTCTACTATACTAGTAGTAGTACCATTACATGTTGGATTTTGAGGTGCGTTAGATCACCCGACGCAAGCAGTGTCAAGAGGAAACTAACCAATGCATGTACAAGTTCATGGAAATTTAGTGGTCATTCATGCATTTGTTCTAATTAATGCCTCGGTAAACATAACTTCTTGAGAAAAACGAGCGTACTGTGCAAACTACGAAATTAATTCGACCACTCACCGTCTACCTTGGTTGGAGAGATTTTTAAATTGAGCCATAAACTGGAAAGGAGGGAGTAGTAACTTTTGTCTCGATTACTATTTGTGGCCTTGTATAGATGCAAAATGTTATTTTTTATAGTGGCCTTGTATAAGTAAATAGAGGGAGTACTAACCAAAGTACGTAGTAGGGACGAGGAGTAAACGGAGGAGTAGTAAAATTTTCTCCTCGTCTTTGCGAGCCACCACGCGTGGGCGAGGAGCGGGCGTAAAGGCGTCTGAGAGTAGTAAGCTTCACCTCATCCTGCGAGCCACCGCGCCCGTGAGCGGGGGAGACGGCGTACTAAGCAAGTTTCTCCTCATTCTGCGAGTTGACGGGACACATCAAAAGTACTCCAGTGTATAGAGCCTTGCCTCTAAGGTAGGCCCCACATGATTTGCCTCTTTTTTAATTTAACATAACGCGTCAAGTCGCAATTTGTTTGTTCACCCGTGGTAAATGATACTCCCTCCAGCAAGTGGACAACCAGTACACGTGCTAAATTGCCACGTGGGCTACCTTTTTCATACAGAAATGAGCTCCACCGTGTACCCGCGCGGGTGTGGTTGGGAAAGAGATAGGAGTACGTGCGCCGTGCGTGCACCTCTTCTCTTCGTGCACGTCCCCCACCTACGTGGGTGTGTGTGAGAGAGATACAAACCTAGACATAATGCCCGTCCATCCCCATGCCTCCTTGATCAAACCACCAGTCACCACCATGGCACCACACCCCACTCCTCATCACCTTATCTCTCATATTTCTCCCTCCATTTTTATATACAAGGGGCCACTATCAAAATTACAATTTGCAGATATACAAGGCCACTAACACTAATCGACACAATATTAATGGTGTTTGCCTCGTGGTGCTAGCAAAGGAGGACATTAATTATCCCTTGCATGCATGCGGGAGTTTGTAAAAAAATGCATCTTGATGTTCCGTGCAATGCACGGGCATCTTGCTAGTCCATGAAAACAACACATGGCAAAATTCCACGGCGAATGAGGGATTTGAATCTGTTGGGAGGGGCTGTTTGGATCTTGCCCGGGGTAGCCAAAATATTGGCGACCCTTTTGTCCACCGGTGCCTTTGCCAAATGATGAACGCATTTAATGGCTCGGGTGCTCATGCTGTCATGCATCCTCCAGCCCGCCGTTGGAGACAAGCTCGCATGAGTTGTGTTTTTTGTCCCACAACGCCGCCCGAGCCACCCGCAGACTGACCGGCGACCCGCAAATTACGCCATCCAACCGTAGCCGCACACATTATGACAGTAACTCAACCAACCGGACGAAATTCACGCAAACACGTAGACAAACTGATATTTCATATAAACAACGATGGAAATCATATAAAATACCGGATTTTCACACAAACATGACGGATTTCATTACATTCAAATGAACTATGTGGTGCTAGTTCGGGACAACACATGTATATAATACCTAGCCTAAATGGTCGCCCGCCGATCGATTTGTGTTCCTCATGTCCGGCAGCACGATCACCGGACTGCCGGGAGCCCCGGAGGTATATGCTTCAGCGCAAAGGACGACTTGCTTCCCCTGCCTAACCGATATCATTGGTGGTGCGAAGATGATGGTGGCGGCACCGTTCGAGTTCATCACATGCCACTACTTCGCCATGGCCGCACCGCTCGAGTTCATCCTACCATTCCCTCTTACGTGGAGCCCATGCGGGTCGTGAAGGGCCTCGCAACAAAAGGATCCGGCAAGACACCTGTTGTGTACGCCGGCTTCTCCTCCGCGGTGGCCTTCATGGGACCCAAGCGGCGGTGGCCTCCCGTGTTCTACTTCTCCTTGATGATGGCGGCGGACGCGGAGGCGCTAGCCACCGACTCGCCGCTCTCCGTGCACCCGGCTTCTGTCGCTGCTTGCATGGCGCGGCCGCCGGCATGGGAGTCTCGGCCACAGAAACGGGAGACGCGGTACGAGGCAGCGGCGTGGACGGCAGCAACGACGCCCGTGCGCCGCTCCTCATCGAGCTGGCCTGGAGCGGCGAGTTGCTGAACCGCGCATTGGCTTGGGGCGGCAACTGGCTCCGTCGGTGAGGGGAGGGAGGTGGATCAGCGAGCTGCATAGCAAGTATCCGGCGGGCTACCCAGCCGGCTTGGATGCGGAATAACTACTCTTCGTAAGACATTGTAAGAGTGGACAAAATGGTGGAGGAGATAGGGGAGCGGGGGAGGTGTGCGATTCTTGGCCGGCGTTTGGCCTCGTTTAAATAGGAGATTAAATAGACGGCGGACGGGAGGAGCTCGGCCAGCGTTGCGTAACTTGCCCGGCCAGTCCGCGAACAGACGTGTGTCGAGTGGGTTCTCGGCTTCCACAGGCGGGTTTCATGGAGGCGTTTGAATGCGGCACGGAGGCGTGTTCATTTGGGCGTGCAGCGAGTGGCGCCCTCGACTCGACCTAGGACACCGTGCCGTTCTTCCAGCGACGTAGGGCTCTTTGGGTGCATGGCACGCATGTCGCTGACCCAACAGGCAGCGCTGGCAGAGAATCTTTGGTGGGCCAGGGCGGTCGGAAGTGGGCATTTCATAAACCGATGATTGTTCATTGAGTGTGACGTCATCTTTTTCATGTAGTTAAGCCTACTATGTTGATAGCCCATTCGATACATTGTGATTCATACAGACCGATGCAAACATCAATGTTCTGCTTATCATAGATAAGATTAATTAATACCCGTAACAATCCATGTCCTTAACAAAGGGTGCATGCACGTATAGGTTGAGCGTGTGTCTTGCGTCGTGTGCTATGTGCATGCAGGCGTGCAAGTGTGGCGTGCGTGCAAGGGTGCGTTCCAGTGTTGCATGCATGGGTGAATGTGCGTGTGTTCGTGAGTGCATGTGTACGTGTCAGTGTTGCACGCCTACATGCGTGCGTGTGTACGTGTCAGTGTTGCACGCCTACATGCGTGCGTGTCTTGCGTGCGTGCATGTGTACATGCGGGGTGAGGCTACACGTCAGTCGACTGACTTTTTCATCTACATGATCTTGAGATTTTACGAAGTCACCATAGGTGCCTCGTAGTCGAGTGGAACGTCTCCTCCCACTGAATGTACATCGCCGGGAAATACTGAAATTAACACAAGATAAATGCGAGCACCGGGACTTTAACCTTGGTGGGCTCGAGAAACCATCGTCCTCTAACCATCCAACCACATGTTGGTTAGCACGACAAAATGTATGTGGTGACCGTGATGAGCTTATTACGAAGTCCAGTGACCATATCGTGCTTTCGCTTCAAATACAATGACCGTAAGTGTCGCCAACAAAATCTGAACACGCATCAAATGCAAAGTCCGTCAGTGTCATCAACAAAATATGGAGACGTATCGTGAGCTAGATACCGTTGTACTATTGTATATGCTTATTTTCTTAGTGGCTGATATGTCTCCAACGTATCTATAATTTTTGATTGCTCCATGCTACTTTATCTACTGTTTTGGACTATATTGGGCTTTATTTTCCAATTTTATATTATTTTTGGGACTAACCTATTAACCGGAGGCCCAGCCCAGAATTGCTGTTTTTTTGCTTATTTCAGTTTTCGAAGAAATGAAATATCAAACGGAGTCCAAACGGAATGAAACCTTCGGGAACGTGATTTTCTCACCAAACGTGATCTAGGAGACTTGGACCCTACTCCAAGGAACAAAAGAGGCGGTCACGAGGGTGGGGCGCGCCCACCTCGTGGGCCCCTATTGCTCCACCGACGTACTCCTTCCTCCTATATATACATCGCATTACCCCCAAGCGATCGAGCAGGAGCCAAAACCTAATTCCACCGCCACAACTTCCTGTATCCACGAGATCCCATCTTGGGGCACATTAGGAGCTCACGAGGGGGGCATCCACCACGGAGGGCTTCTACATCATCACCATAGCCCCTCCGATGAAGTGTGAGTAGTTTACTTCAGACCTTGGGTCCATAGCTAGTAGCTAGATGGCTTCTTCTCTCTTTTTGGATCTCAATACAATGTTCTCCCCTCTCTCGTGGAGATCTATTCGATGTAATCTTGTTTTTTGCGGTGTGTTTGTTGAGACCGATGAATTGTGGGTTTATGATCCAGATTATCTATGAATAATATTTGAATCTTCTCTGAATTCTTTTATGTATGATTGGTTATCTTTGCAAGTCTCTTGAATTATCCATTTGGTTTGGCCAACTAGATTGGTAGTTCTTGCAATGGGAGAAGTGTTTAGCTTTGGGTTCAATCTTGCGGTGTCCTTACCCAAAGGATGTAAAGGGTTGCAAGGCACGTATTGTATTGTTGCCATCGAGGATAACAAGATGGGGTATTTATCATATTGCATGAATTTATTCCTCTACATCATGTCATCTTGCTTAAGGCGTTACTCTTTTTTAACTTAATACTCTAGATGCATCTTTGGATAGTCGATGAGTGGAGTAATAGTAGTAGATGCGGCAGAGTCGGTCTACTTGTCTTGGACGTGATGCCTATATACATGATCATACCTAGATATACTCATAACTATGCTCACTTCTGTCAATTGCTCAACAGTAATTTGTTCACCCATCGTGGAATACTTATGCTCTTGAGAGAAGCCACTAGTGAAACCTATGGCCCCCGGGTCCATTCTCATCATATCAATCTCCATCATTTTAGTACTTGCTTTGTTTTTACTTTGCCTTTTACTTTTCACTTTGCATCTCTATACCAAAAAAATACCAAAAATATTATTTATCATCTCTATCAGATCTCACTCTCGTAAGTGACCGTGAAGGGATTGACAACCCCTAATCGCGTTGGTTGCGAGGAGCTATTGTTTTGTGCAGTACGAGGGACTTGTCGTGGCCTCCTCTTGGATTGATACCTTGGTTCTCAAAAACTGAGGGAAATACTTACGCTACTTTGCTGCATCATCCTCTCCTCTTCGGAGAAATCCAACGCAGTGCTCAAGAGGTAGCAAGAAGAATTTCTGGCACCGTTGCCGGGGAGGCTTACGCAAGAGCAAGTCAAGACATACCAAGTACCCATCACAATTCCTATCTCCCGCATTACATTATTTGCCATTTGCCTCTCGTTTTCCTCTCCCCCACTTCACCCTTGCCGTTTTATTCGCCCTCTCTTTCCCAATATCCTCCTCTTTTTCCCGTTGCCTTTTCCTCGCTTGCCTTTTGTTTGCTCGTGTGTTGGATTGCTTGTTTGTCGCGATGGCTCAAGATACTACCAAATCGTGTGACTTCACCAATACCAATAATAATGATTTCCTTAGCACTCCGGTTGCTCCTCTTGCCAATACTGAATCTTGTGAAATCAATACTGCTTTGTTGAATCTTGTTATGAAAGATCAATTCGCCGGCCTTCCTAGTGAAGATGCCGCTACTCATCTGAACAACTTCGTTGATTTATGTGATATTCAAAAGAAAAAAGATGTCGATAATGATGTCGTTTAATAAGCTATTTCCTTTTTCGCTTAGAGATCGTGCTAAAGCGTGGTTTTCATCTCTGCCTAAAAATAGTATTGATTCTTGGAACAAGTGCAAAGATGCTTTTATCTCGTATTTTCCTCCCGCTAAGATCATCTCTCTTAGGAACGATATTATGAATTTTAAGCAACTTGATCATGAATATGTTGCACAAGCTTGGGAGAGAATGAAATTAATGATACGTAGTTGTCCTACTCATGGTTTGAACTTGTGGATGATTATACAAAACTTTTATGCCGGATTGAATTTTTCTTCTAGAAATCTTTTAGATTCACTTGGAGGCACTTTTATGTAAATCACTCTAGGAGATGCTACTAAACTTCTAGATAATATTATGGTTAATTATTCTCAATGGCATCTTGAAAGATCTAATAATAAAAAAGTGCATGCGATAGAAGAAATCAATGTTTTGAGTGGAAAGATGGATGAACTTATGAAATTATTTGCTACTAAGAGTGTTTCTTCTGATCGTAATGATATGCCTTTGTCTACTTTGATTGAGAATAATAATGAATCTATGGATGTGAATTTTGTTGGTAGGAATAATTTTGGTAACAACGCGTATAGAGGGAATTTTAATCCTAGGCCTTATCTTCCTTCTAATAATTATGGAAATTCCTACAACAACTCTTATGGAAATTTTAATAAGATGCCCTCTGAATTTGAGAGTAGTGTTAAAGAGTTTATGAATTCACAAAAGAATTTTAATGCTTTGCTTGAGGAGAAATTGCTTAAAGTTGATGATTTGGCTAGGAACGTTGATAGAATTTCTCTTGAGGTTGATTCTTTAAAGTTTAGATCTATTCCTCCTAAGCATGATATCAATGAGTCTCTCAAAGCTATGAGAATTTCCATTGATGAGTGCAAAGAAAGAACCGCTAGGATGCGTGTTTCCAAAGATGCCTTTATTAAAGCATGTTCTTCCAATTCCTATGAAAATCAAGATGAAGATCTAAAAGTTATTGATGTGTCCCCTATTAAATCTTTGTTTTGCAATATGAATCTTGATGAGACTGAATATGATCTTCCCTTACCTAGAAGGCGTTCTAAGAATTCGGAGTTTTTAGATCTTGATGATGAAATTGATAAATGTGGGATTGAAAGAAATAAAAACCTAGATGTTGCTAAACCCACTATATTGGATCTCAGGAATTTAATTATGAAAATTGATCTTTAATTTATTGTATTTCCTTATTGCAATCCGTGCTAAATTCTCCTCATGCTTATAGTCAGAATAAGGCCTTTACCGAACACATTGTTGATGCCTTGATGCAATCTTATGAAGAAAAACTTGAGTTGAAGGTCTCTATCCCTAGAAAACTCTATGATGAGTGGGAACCAACTATTAAAATTAAAATTAAAAATTATGAGTTTCATGCCTTCTGTGATTTGGGTGCTAGTGTCTCCACTATTCCCAAAACTTTGTGTGATTTTCTAGATTTCCGTGACTTTGATGATTGCTCTCTAAACTTGAATCTTGCGGATTCCACTATTAAAAAGCCTATGGGAAGAATTAATGATGTTATTATTGTTGCAAATAGGAATTATGTGCTCGTGGATTTTATCGTTCTTGATATAGATTGCAATCCTTCATGTCCTATTATTCTTGGTAGACCTTTCCTTAGAACGATTGGTGCAATTATTGATATGAAGAAAGGGAATATTAGATTCCAATTTCCATTAAATAAAGGCATGGAACACTTTCCTAGAAAGAAAATAAAATTACCATATGAATCTATCATGAGAGCCACTTATGGATTGCCTACCAAAGATGGCAATACCTAGATCTATCCTTGCTTTTATGCCTAGCTAGGGGCGTAAAACGATAGAGCTTGTTGGGAGGCAACCCAATTTTATTTTTAGTTTTTTAGCTTTTTCTTCTGTTTAGGAATAAATAATCCATCTAGCCTCTGTTTAGATGTGGTTTCATGTTTTAGTTAGTGTTTGTGCCAAGCTAGACCTATTGGATCTTCTTGGATGATAGTTATTTGATCTTGCTGTAATTTCCAGAAACTTTGCGCTCAGTGCCCGAATTATTAAAAATCACCAAAACGTGATAAAATACTGATTCCAATTGCTGCTGATCAATAAAATGTTTTTCTAGGTTGTATAATTTTGGTAGATTTTTTTGGAGTTCCAGAAGTTTGCGTTAGTTACAGATTACTACAGACTGTTCTGTTTTTGACAGATTCTGTTTTTCGTGTGTTGTTTGCTTATTTTGATGAATCTATGGCTAGTAAAATAGTTTATAATAATAGAGAAGTTGGAATACAGTAGGTTTAACACCAATATAAATAAAGAATGAGTTCATTACAGTATCTTAAAGTAGTCTTTTGTTTTCTTTCTCTAACGGAGCTCACGAGATTTCTATTGAGTTTTGTGTTGTGAAGTTTTCAAGTTTTGGTTAAATTATTTTGATGGATTATGGAACAAGGAGTGGCAAGAGCCTAAGCTTGGGGATGCCCATGGCACCCCCAAGATAATCCAAGGACACCAAAAAGTCAAAGCTTGGGGATGCCCCGGAAGGCATCCCCTCTTTAAATCTACTTCCATCGGTAATTTACTTGGAGCTATATTTTTATTCACCACATGATATGTGTTTTGCTTGGAGCGTCTTGTATTATTTGTGTATTTGCTTGTTAGTCTACCACAATCATCCTTTCTGTACACACCTTTTGAGAAAGCCATACATGAATTGGAATTTGATAGAATACTCTATGTGCTTCACTTATATCTTTTGAGCTTGATAGTTTTGCTCATAGTGCTTCACTTATATCTTTTGAGCGTGAAATTTTTTGCTCTAGTGCTTCACTTGTAGATTTGTTTTAAAGAAACTATTGATCTCTCATGCTTCACTTTGATTATTTTGAGAGTCGTTAATAGCATGGTAATTTGCTTAATGTTAATATACTTGGTATTCAAGATATGTGAAACTTTCTTTTGAGTGCGTTGAATACTAAGAAAAGTTTGATGCTTGATAATTGTTTTGAGATATGAAGATGGTGATATTAGAGTCATGCTAGTTGAGTAGTTTTGAATTTAAAGAATACTTGTGTTGAAGTTTGTGATTCCCGTAGCATGCACGTATGGTGAACCGTTATGTGATGAACTCGGAGCATGATTTATTTATTGATTGTCTTCCTTATGAGTGGCAGTCGGGGACGAGTGATGGTCTTTTCCTACCAATCTATCCCCCTAGGAGCATGCGCATAATACTTTTCTTTGACAACTTCTAGATTTTTGCAATAAGTATATGAGTTCTTTATGACTAATGTTGAGTCCATGGATTATACGCACTTTTTCTCATCCTTCCACCATTGCTAGCCTCTCTAATACCGCGCACTTTTCGCCGGTATCATATACCCACCATATATCTTCCTCAAAACAGCCACCATACCTACCTATCATGGCATTTCCATAGCCATTCAGAGATATATTGCCATGCAACTTTCCAGATTCCGTTTATTATGACACGCTCCATCATTGTCATATTGCTAGCATGATCATGTAGTTGACATCGTATTTGTGGCAAAGTCACCGTTCATAATTCTTTCATACATGTCACTCTTGTTTCATTGCATATCCTGGTACACCGCCGGAGGCATTCATATAGAGTCATACTTTGTACTAAGAATCGATTTGTAATTGTTAAGTTGTAAGAAAAATAAAAGTGTGATGATCATCATTATTAGAGCATTGTCCCAAGTGAGGAAAGGATGATGGAGACCATGATTCCCCCACAAGTCGGGATGAGACTCCGGACGAAAAATAAAAAAAAGTAAAAAAAAGAGGCCATAAAAAAAAGAAAAGGCCCAAAAAAAATGAGAGAAAAAGAGAGAAGGGACAATGTTACTATCCTTTTACCACACTTGTGCTTCAAAGTAGCACTAAGATCTTCATGATAGAGAGTCTCTCATTTTGTCACTTTCATATACTAGTGGGAATTTTTCATTATAGAACTTGGCTTGTATATTCCAATGATGGGCTTCCTCAAATGCCCTAGGTCTTCATGAGCAAGCGAGTTGGATGCACACCCACTTAGTTTCTTTTGTTGAGCTTTCATATACTTATAGCTCTAGTGCATTCGTTGCATGGCAATCCCTACTCATTCACATTGATATCTATTGATGGGCATCTCCATAGCCCATTGATACACCTAGTTGATGTGAGACTATCTTCCCTCCTTTTGTCTTCTCCACAACTACCATTCTATTCCACATATAGTGCTATATCCATGGCTCACGCTCATGTATTGCGTGAAGATTGAAAAAGTTTTGAAAATGTTAAAGTATGAAACAATTGCTTGTCTTGTCATCGGGGTTGTGCATGATTTAAATATTTTGTGTGGGGAAGATGGAGCATAGCCAGACTATGATTTTGTAGGGATAACTTTCTTTAGCCATGTTATTTTGAGAAAACATAATTGCTTAGTTAGTATGCTTGAAGTATTATTATTTTTATGTCAATATGAACTTTTTTCTTGAATCTTTTGGATCTGAATATTCATACCACAATTAATAAGATTTATATTGAAATTATGCCAAAGTATCACTCCGCATCAAAAATTCTCTTTTTATCATTTACCTACTCGAGGACGAGCAGGAATTAAGCTTGGGGATGCCTGATATGTCTCCAACGTATCTATAAATTTTGATTGCTCCATGCTACTTTATCTACTGTTTTGGACTATATTGGGCTTTATTTTCCACTTTTATATTACTTTTGGGACTAACCTATTAACCGGAGGCCTAGCCCAGAATTGCTGTTTTTTTGCCTATTTCAGTGTTTCGAAGAAACGAAATATCAAACGGAATGAAACCTTTGGGAACGTGATTTTCTCACCGAACGTGATCCAGGAGACTTGGACCCTACTCCAAGGAACAAAATAGGCGGTCACGAGGGTGGGGGCGCGCCCCCTGCCTCGTGGGCCCCCTGTTGCTACACTGACGTACTCCTTCCTCCTATATATACCTACGTACCCCAAATGATCAGAACAGGAGCCAAAAACCTAATTCCACCGCCGCAACTTCCTGTATCCATGAGATCCCATCTTGGGGCCTGTTCCGGAGCTCCGCCGGAGGGGGCATCCACCATGGAGGGCTTCTACATCATCACCATAGCCCCTCCGATGAAGTGTGAGTAGTTTACTTCAGACCTTCAGGAGCATAGCTAGTAGCTAGATGGCTTCTTCTCTCTTTTTGGATCTCAATACAATGTTCTCCCCCTCTCTCGTGGAGATCTATTCGATGTAATCTTGTTTTTGCGGTGTGTTTGTTGAGACCGATGAATTGTGGATTTATGATCCAGATTATCTATGAATAATATTTGAATCTTCTCTGAATTCTTTTATGTATGATCGGTTATCTTTGGAAGTCTCTTCGAATTATCCCTTTGGTTTGGCCAACTAGATTGGTAGTTCTTGCAATGGGAGAAGTGTTTAGCTTTGGGTTCAATCTTGCGGCGTCCTTACCCAGTGACAGAAAGGGTTGCAAGGCACGTATTGTATTGTTGCCATCGAGGATAACAAGATGGGGTATTTATCATATTGCATGAATTTATTCCTCTACATCATGTCATCTTGCTTAAGGCGTTACTGCTTTTTTAACATAATACTCTAGATGCATGCTTTGGATAGCGGTCGATGAGTGGAGTAATAGTAGTAGATGCAGGTGAGTCGGTCTACTTGTCTTGGACGTGATGCCTATATACATGATCATACCTAGATATACTCATAACTATGCTCAATTCTGTCAATTGCTCAAAAGTAATTTGTTCACCCACCGTAGAATACTTGTGCTCTTGAGAGAAGCCACTAGTGAAACCTATGGCCCCCGGGTCTATTCTCATCATATCAATCTCCATCATTTTAATACTTGCTTTGTTTTTACTTTGCCTTTTACTTTTCACTTTGCATCTCTATACCAAAAGAATACCAAAAATATTATTTATCATCTCTATCAGATCTCACTCTCGTAAGTGACCGTGAAGGGATTGACAACGCCTAATCGCGTTGGTTGCGAGGAGCTATTGTTTTGTGCAGGTACGAGGGACTAGTGCTGGAAGTGCGTTATATCGACTAGAGGGGGGGTGAATAGGCGATTTTTATGAATTCTTCACTGAGGAATTTGCCGGTGAGGAAATTCCTTAGCGAAGAACTACTTGCAGCGGAATAAGTACTCAGAAGTAAGCATAACAGATCACAAGCATAGTCATCATGATGAAATGAAGACAATCACAGAGTACAGAAAGCGTAATCACAGGATAACACAGGATGAAGACAAAGCAGATCAAGAAATTGAGCTGAGGAAATTGAGAAAGTCTTGATCAACGTCTTCAAACACAGATATGAACAAATACTCAACACAAAGAATGAGGAAATGAAAGGGTTGAGGAAATAGAACCGATTAGGTTGGTGAAGACAATGATTTGGTAGACCAGTTCAAGCTGCTTTGTCTCGGTTATGCGTCTGGTTGGAGCGGCTGAGTATTTAAACTCGAGGACACACAGTCCGGACACCCGATCATCGAGCACGCAGCTCAGGGACACCAAGTCCTTACCGTATTCTCCTTGAACTATGGTCACACAGACCTCGTCCAATCACTCGTGGTAAGTCTTGAGCGACTTCCAAACCTTCACAGACTTGGTCACTCGGCGATCCACAATTCCTCTTGGATGCTCTAGACCATGACGCCTAACCGTCTGGAAGAAGCACAGTCTTCAAAGGTAACAAGTGTAACCGGATCCACGAGGATCAATTTCTTGATGATGCTCAATCACTTTGGGTTTGTTGGGGTTTGGTTTTTGGGTTATTCCTCACTTTTGGGTTTTTCCTAACTTGATGATTTTCACTCAAAGTCCTCAGAGGATGGGTTGCTCTCAAATGACAAGTGTCAAGTTCTCTCGAGCAGCCAACCAGCTAGTGGTTGTAGGGGCGGCTATTTATAGCCTAGGGAGCAGCCCAACATGATAAGACATAAATGCCCTTCAATGATTTGACCGTTAGGTGGATAAGATATTTTGGGACAACAAGGCCAAGATAAAGAACGATCGGAAATTTGACTCTCAAATTCCTCGGGGCTATCATGTTCCTCCTTTGTGTAGGCAATTCGACCTTTGGCGAATTCCTAACTCCTCAGTCAGAACAAATTCCTCGTGACTGTAAGAGCTTCGTCTCACATCCTTTGAAGAAATTGACTGAACTGTATGATATTTCCAAAAGCTTCACTCGAAGGGATTGGTAGGTGTAGGATTTTGAGTTGAGCATCAAATGGAAATTTTTCCTTAGTATTTCCTCGACCCCCTTTAACAGTACGGTGTTTCCTATGACTCAAGAAAGAGAAAATGAAACTACGAAAACAAAAAGTCTTCACGCTTCATGTTCCTCAAATGAATACCAAGTCTTCAAGGTCACACCAATTTCTTCACTTTCAAAGTCTTCGTAAAGTCTTGAATATCAAAGTCTTCGGATGAAGAACTTCATTTTTAGGGGTCGACTTTCTCTGTAAATATCAAACTCCTCATAGACTTATAGACCTGTGTACACTCACAAGCGCATTAGTTACTTAACCTATAAGTCTTCAATACACCAAAATCACTAAGGGCACTAGATGCACTTACAATCTCCCCTTTTGGTGATTGATGACAATATGGGTTAAGTTTTTAACGAGGATAAACATATGAATTGTAAATACGATAATGAGGAATTTGATTGCAAGATATAGAAGAACTCCCCACGAAGATGTGCATAGTGAGGAATTTGCTTTTGAGGCAATGCACACTTGAAGAATTGAATCATGGAGATCTCCCCTATATCTTGTAATTCATACACGCATTTGACATATAATATGAAGAATTTGAAATGCATGATGAAATATGGTGCTTGATGAAATTCAGCATGAGGAATCATAGCACATAAAGTATCGAGCACAAGTAGATTTGCTATGAAGCATAGTGCAAAATCATAATGCATCAAAAGTATCAAAGCACCATAGGGTTTAAGATTACAACTCAATCCAATAAAAGTTTCAGAAGAACGAGAGTTGTAACTTAAAAAAACTGTATATGGGTAATAAACTAGACCCGCTTGAAGACTAACTCAAATTTCTCCCCTTTGTCATCGAATGACCAAAAGGATCAAACCGAGGACTAACGCTCTTGAAGAATATCAAGTTGAAGACGGAGCGCCAAAGATTGTCCGGGTTGTTTGTTGAAGTAGGACCAGCCATGTGTCTTCCAAGTCTTCATTTTCATCAGTGTCACGAGATGAAGAATAGGAGCTGGCCACCAAGGAAGGAACTTTGACCTTCTTGAATTTCTTCGGAGGAGGTGCAGACCAGTCAAATTCTTCCTTGAGACCCATTGAAGTCAGTTCTTCTTCACTGTAGACATGTGAAAGAACAGCCCAGGTGCGCTTGAAGGTTTCATGAAGGTAGAAGTGGTTTTTCTTCACTGCATTGTGTGTTGAGGTCATGTTGTGAAGAATTGAACCAAACTGACGTTTGACCCATTTATGATTGCGATCAACCTTCTGGTGAAGACTGAGGAGTAACTCACGATCAGTCATCACCCTGGGTGCTGTGGTTTGAGGATTTTGCTTGACTGAGGTATTTGCGGCTGAGTCATGTGTGGCGAGTCATCATTGGTGGAGTAGGATCTTGCTTTGCTAAAACTGTCCATCCAATGGACGAATGCCTTCATCGATCACAGTGATGGCCTTGCCCTTGTCATCGGTGAGGTAATAGTCCGTTTGAGGACTTCAATCGGGGCAAGTAGCTGCAGTGGTTCAAAGTATCAGCTTTGTAATTGAGTGAAGACCTTGTCTGATGAATCTCATAATCCAAGGCGCGTAAGGCTTGACTCAAATGGTGACATAGCAATGTTTGCGAGTCCTCATGAAGAAATCATGGAAGTTGGCCAGGAACGCCATGGATGATGTTGAAAAGCATATTCTTCATGATGCCAACGACTTCTTCATCATTTGAGTCGTGGCCTTTGATAGGACTCATTGTCTTTGTCAGAATACGATAGACTGTCCGAGGCACATATAATAATTCCTTGATGAGGAATTTGGTTCTTGGGGCCTGCCTTGGCTTCAAAGGCTTCATCAGCACTTGCATATAGTGATTTGTAAGTTACGGTTCGTCATAGATACGACGTGCACCATCAAGTGGAGGATCGAGTGGTAGGGCACGAAGCAATTCGATTCTTTGGTGCCTTGTAGTGAGTATTTTCGGTCATCCAATCTAAGACCCAAGAGTTCACGTCTTCAAAGATCTCCGGTGATGTGCGGTGTTGCATAAAAGCGAAGAATTAGCTCTTCATTCCGATCCACAAATATCGGTCAGAAATTTAGAAGTCCTGCGTCGTGAAGAACACCGAGGACTGGCTCAAAGCTGGCGGTGACTCCATATCCACATGAGGAATATGAGCATGATCGAAGATTTTATCCTTGTTGAAGAGCACCGAGGAATAGAAGTTGGCTTGGTGGCAGTCCGTAAGCGCCTCTTCCTAATGCGAGCGTAATCATAAGGATTATATTCGATGAAGAATACGTGCTCGGCAAAGAAATCTTCAGCCTTGAACTTTTGCTTGGATGAGAATGGATTCCTTTGCTTGGGCGTAGGGGTGTCGATGAGTTGCATCACCACCTCGGGAATCGTAAGTTCAGGTTCTTGTTCTTGGTGAGGAATTTCTTGTTCCTCAACAGTGCGATCCCGAGGATTAGCAAAGAAGAAGCAGTTTCATCAGCACTAGTGGCTGGAATTTCTTCATGCAGAACCCGGTGGGTTGATTTTCTTAGTCGATTGCATTGTTTGTGCAGGGGACCGAGGAATCTGTTGGAGCGGGGTGAAGAGAGGAGTATTGGGATCTTGACTTTCCCAAAAGTCATCATTGATAACCGGTGTGGTGCATCCAATATCCACATCTTCATCTTCAATTTCCTCGGCACCACTGAGGAATTTCATAGTCTGATGAGGAATAACTGGGGTTGAAGGGATGGCATCCACTTCAATTTCTTCATCAAGTTGCTCGACGAAGCAAAGCAGACCGATGTTCTTCATCGGATCCGGTTGGGATCTCATAGTCTTCTCCAAAAGGAACAACTTCCTTTGATGGTATGGAGGAAATTGGAACGGCATCAATTGGAGTTTGAATGAGCTGGTCATTGGCTTCATTTTCTTCACAGTACCAAGAATCTGACGCTTGGTGATGCTTTCCTTTTCTTCACGGCTCGATTCTGCGGCCTTGGTTTTCTTCACATCAAAAGCAGATGGAAGAATTGGAGTTGGAGTTGGCGCAGGAGGAGCCGAGGAATATGGTTCAGTTTCTTGAGCAACGGCGGTCACGGTTCCCCTGTCTTGAGCAATTTCTTCAGCGCACCACTAGTGGGTGCCACAGCAATTTCTTCAGAGGCTGGAATGGGATCATCAGCCTCGAATCAACGTTTTCATCAGGTTGAACGTCATCGCCGGGTCTTGGCATTTTCTTGATGGGCATTTCATGTTGCATTGGGACAACAACATTTGTGAGATTCTTCGTCGAGGTTGACGAATCTGACCTTGGCTCCTTGCCAATCCAAAGCATTGTATGAATCGAAGTTTTGCTGAGGTTTTGAATTTCACGGACACGGAGAAGCTCCTCATGTGTCATCTTGACAACGTTTTTCTTCAGGAACTTCTCCTTCCTGTATTGAGCCTTTTTTATTTCCCTCGCCTTTTCATACTTCCATTTTTCTTCAGCTATGAAGTGAGTCAATATATGACTTTGTCCAGGTGTCAAATGAAGGTCAGACAGAAGGGTATTGGGATCATTGTGCTAGAGATCAATAAAGTCGAGGACTTTCTTCGGTCCAATAGCGAGGCACAGATGTACCTTTGGCTCTAAGCGGCCCTTACTTGACGCGGTCTCTCGATGATTTCAGCGAGTTCTTCATCGATGCCTCATCATCGATGGCACATGGAATGCAACCATTTTCTTCGTCCGGGCTAGGCCGAGGACCTAAATCCGGTATTGCTTTGGTCTTCTGGCTGAGTCGGACCAGTTGAAGAAATGGGAGCTGCCGAGAACTTGCAGAGATGCTCGAGGCAATTGAAAACCAGCAGTCCTTTGACATGTAGCTAGGTGCATGTGAACCCGAAGGTTTTGACGGAGCTGTTGAGGACTTTGGTGGAGCAGCAGCAGTTTGAGGAATTTGCTTGGAAGGTGTCATTTGAGGAACTTGGCCGTGAGGGCGCAGATGATGAAGCACTTGGCTTATGAGCAGGCTTCTTTTACATTGATTTCCTCGGTTTGACCGAGACCTCTGTGGGCGTAGCAATGGCAGAATCATCATTTAATTTCTTCACAGCCTCCTTTGCTTGCTTTGCCAATTTTGCTTGGCGTTTAGCCCATTCCTCAGGAAAGTCCTCACCTCGTTTGATGCTTGTGGGATCAGCTATTTGGCCAGGTGCCAAAGGAGCTCTTGGGCATGGAGGATTAAGAGCGAATTTCTTCATGTACTTAGGAGTTACATATCTATATTCCTTCCATTCCCGTGCCCATCTCCGTTCAATCTTACGAATACGCACCTTGCGTTGATTTTTGCTTTCTTCATCTGTGCGATGAGTCAGCATATATATCCTCGTGGGATTTCAAACGCAGTCATAACCTCAGGTTTCTTTCCTCCCTTCGTGGCTTCTTACCATCTGCCATTTTCTTGATTGAGGAAATTGAACAATTGAGTTCTCACGAAGAAGTGTGCAGTTTTCTTCGAGGAACGGTGCAAATGAGTTAAGTTGATGAGAACCTAGGGATTCAAAGCGGACATTTGTACCTGTGAACAGAGTATAGGTGCGAGGAATTTGGAGAGGTCATATGCGTTCTCGTAAGGTTTTTTAAAAAAGTTTTGAGGATTTGACCAGATGAGCCTTGAAGAATTTTACTAAGCGTTCTTTGTCTTAGGTTCCAGAGTTGTATAGATCGAGGATCCACACAATTGAGGAATCTTGAAGAAAATCATAGCTTAGAGAAGCGAGTCAAGAGATTTGAGGTGTTCATCTGTGTGAAGATTTGAGGAATAAACACCTTTGAAGAATTTGAAGAAAATTTGAGAATCAAAGCAAGTAATAAAAGTAACTTTTAATTACCCAAGTGAAGAACACGACAAACCGAGAAGAACAGTTGGGAAGTTCGTCTGCTCAGATCTTCCACGCCCTAACTTGGCGGAGGAAGACAGCTACTGGCGACGGCGGAGTGAAGATTTCAGCGGTCGGTAGCGAGTACGTCGGCTGACGAGGTCAAGGCGATGAAGCTTTTCCTCACCGGCTGACGATGGAGTAAGCGGCGCGCTTAGGGTTTGAGGAACTTCGAGCGGGAGAGAGAGGTTGAGCAGAGTAAAAGAGTGAGGAAGGGAGAGGGATATTTATAGACGCGGTGAAAAACGGGTCGCTCAAGATTTAGGACGAACATGCCCACGACCATTTCCCTTCTCACGACATGTGTCACCCACGTCTTGTGTAGTGGAGATCGTGTCTGATCGTGGGTGAATAAAGTAATGCATCGTGGGATGCGGAACGGTTTGAGCGGCAAAACGAAGGTTTGGATAAGATTCGTTTTAAAGTTCCGTTCGCAATTTCTTCAGCTGTCAAGGACACAGTGAAGATTTTGAACGAGTTTCAAAGTAGAACGCACATGAAGAATTTGTGAATGGATTGGGTTGAGTATAGCATAGAGGGGAAAGGGTCCGATCACATTCACTTAGCATAAAAAGCGACTTGAGGAAATAGCCATAAGTGAATGCTGTAGAGGACATAAACCCATATATATATAGCTAATGAAGAAAGACGACGGAAATAGTGAAGATTTTGCAAAGTTGAAGAATTTGAAAACTGAAGAATTTCAAACTGGGGAAAACTCAAATTGAAGATTTCAACTTTGGTGGTGGCGCGACCCACCGTATAAGAATGATGATTTCGGACACCGCGTACAATTGTCGAGGGTTCTCGAGAATCAATTTCTTCATTAATTTCTTCACACTTAGAGTGTTATTCTTCATTGATTGAAGAAAAGCGCTTTTTTCATGTGTTGCACATCTAAGTCATCAATTTTGCATAAGTGTTAGGATGTGTGTCCTTTTCAAAGAACATTCAAGATTCTAAGATATTTAGCTCACACCGCAACTTGCTAAATTTCTTCTCATCCAAGGGCTTAGTGAAGATATCGACTAGCTGTTCTTGATCTTCACGTGCTCGATGGAGATGTCGCCCTTCAACACATGATCACGAAGAAAATGATGACGAATTTGAATGTGCTTTGTCTTCGAGTGCCGAATCGGGTTGTGAGCAATCTTGATGGCACTCTCATTGTCACAATAGAGAGGCACATTCTTCACGTTGATGCCGTAGTCCTTGAGAGTTTGCTTCATCCACGCAATTGAGCACAACACGAGCCAAGAGCAATGTATTCAGCTTCCGCAGAGACAAAGGATACGCAGTTCGCTTTCTTCGAGGACCAATGGACCAAAGATCGTCCGAGGAAATGACAAGTACCAGATGTTGACTTGCGGTCCACACGATCACCGGCATAGTCGAGTCAGAATATCCAATGAGATCAAAAGTAGAGCCCTTGGGGTACCATAATCCTAGTGTTGGTGTGTGAGCTAGATATCGAAGAATATGCTTCATGCCTTTATGGTGTGATTCCTTCGGTGTAGCTTGAAATCGGGCACACATGCAAACACTAAGCATTATATCTGGCCTAGATGCACATAAGTACAATAAGGAACCAATCATGGAGCGGTATACCTTGTGATCGAAGTCAATACCATTTTCATCGATTGCATAGATGGCCATTTGTGGGCATAGGAATTTTGACACCTTTGCGGTCTTGCATGCCAAATTTCTTCAGGACATCTTTGAGGTATTTCTCACGAGATATGAATATGCCATTGTGTTGTTGACGAATTTGAAGACCTAAGAAGAATTTCAACTCTCCCATCATAGACATTTGATATTCTTCACTCATCATGTAGGCAAATTCATCACTATAAGCGTTGGTCAAGACAGCCAAAGATAATATCATCAACATATATTTGGCACACAAAAAGTTCACCATCATAAGATTTAGTAAAGAGAGTAGGATCGAGTGAACTGTGTGAAGCCATTCTTCACGAAGAATTCCTTCAATGTATCATACCACGCCCGAGGGGCTTGCTTGAGGCCATAGAGGGCCTTATTGAGTCTCAAGACTTTGTCGAGATTCTTTGGATCTTCAAAACCTAGGGGTTGAGCAACATATACTTCTTCCTCAAGCTTACCATTGAGGAATGCACTTTTCACATCCATTTGATATAAAGTGATATTGTGATGGTTAGCATAGGCGAGTAATATGCGAATAGACTCAAGTCTAGCGACAGTGTGCAAAAGTTTCATCAAGTCAATTCCTTCAACCTGCGTGTAGCCTTGAGCTACTAGTCGTGCCTTATTCCTCACCACAAGACCATTTTCATCTTGCTTGTTGCGATAGATCCACTTTGTGCCAATGATATTATGCTTGCGAGGATCTCGGACGTTTGACCAGTTCCTGCAGACATTGTTGAGCTCGAATCGATGTAATTCTTCTTGCATGGCCTGAATCCACTCGGCTCCGTAAAATGATTCATCTACCTTAGAGGGCTCTGTGATAGAGACAAAAGCATAGTGCCCACAAAAGTTAGATAAATGTGAAGCTTTTGAGCGTGTGAGAGGACCCGGCGCTTCAATGTCATCGATGATCTTGTCAACTTGCACTTCTTTTTGCAACGCGAGGATGAGCTGGTTGTCGCCGAGGAATTTGATCATTTTCCTCGGCACCATTTTCTTCAAGATTATCTTCAGGTGCATCAGCTCGACGTTCTTCATATACAGGAATGAATTCTTCACAGTTTCTTCAAAGAGGGAATGACATCCTCGGTTGCCTTGAACCCGATAGAATCCTCAGTGCTGGTTTGTCTAACATTGAAGGTAGGTGCTCTCTTTGCGAGCCATTAGTTTCATCGAACCGCACATCTACAGGGTCAACAATCTTGTGAAGAGCGATGTTGAAGACTCTGTAGGTGTGCGAGTCCTTTCCGTAACCAAGCATAAAACCTTCAAGTGCTTTCGGTGCAAATTTAGAGTTGTGGAGAGGATCTCTAATCCAGCATTTAGCAATCAAGACTTTGAAATAACTTACATTAGGTTTCTTGTCGTTGAGGAGTTCATAGGCAGTCTTCTTGAAGAATTTGTGAAGATATACTCTGTTGATGATGTGGCACGCAGTGTCAATTGCTTCAATCCGTAAACGACTAGGCGTTTTGTATTCATCAAGCATAGTGCGAGCCATCTCAACAAGAGTTCTGTTCTTGCGCTCCACGATGCCATTTTGCTGAGGAGTACAAGGAGCAGATAACTCATGAGTGATACCAAGTTCATCAAGATAGTCATCAAGACCGGAATTCTTGAACTCAGTTCCATTGTCACTCTGATGTGCTTGATCTTCACACCAAAGTTAGTTGAAGCCCTCGAGGAAAATCGTTGGAAGACTTCCTGCACTTGATTTTTGTAAGTAACAATGTGTACCCATGTGTAACGAGAGTAATCATCAACAATAACAAAGCCATATAGTGATGCTTCATTAACGACAATTTGAATAATGATTGGGACCAAAGAGGTCCATGTGAAGCAATTCAAGGGACGAGTAGTGGTCATGATAGTCTTATTTGGATGCTTGGCCTTGGTCATTTTTCCAGCTTCACAGTTCGCATAGGTGATCCTTGAGGAATTTGACATTCTCAATGCCAATGACATGCTTCTTCTTCGCAAGCATTTGCAAATTCCTCATGCCTGTGTGACCAAGTCGTCGATGCCATAGCCAGCCTTCTGAAGCTTTTGCAAGTAGGCGCACGGCTGGTTGTGGTCCTGTAGAGAAGTCAACAATATACAAGTCTCCTCTCCTAAAGCCTTCAAGACTTTGGAATTGTCACTTCCATAATCACAACACAACGATACTTGCCAAAGATAACAACCATATCAAGATCACAAAGCATTGAGACCGACATGAGGTTATATCCTAAAGACTCAACAAGCATGACTTTGTCCATGTGCATGTCCTTAGAGATAGCAACCTTACCAAGTCCCAATACTGACTTTTGCCTTTGTCAAAGAAAGATGATATGCTTCAGATGTGACGGTGATAAGGTAGCATCCATCAATAGATTCTTGACACCAGTCATGTGATTTGTACATCCACTATCGAGAACCCACTCGGTGGCTTTGGGTTGATCATCCACGTAGATGAATTAGTACAACTTACGATCTCATATACTTCATCGGTGAAGAATATGATATCAAGTTCATCGATGAATTTCATCACCAAGATTCAGATAAGCGGTAGGAGGACGTGTGAAATGAAAGTTCATTTCATCATGATTAGCTGCGTCCTTTCGGAGCATTTTGTCGGGCCCCGACAAATTCTTGAGACGTTTAGGCACGCGTCGGAGACCTGACCTCGCAGAAGAGATTAGTTCTTTTCTTCACCACCCACATCTGAAGGGGTGGCAAAGAGTTCATCATTCTGCATGAGCACCATACGAGAATGGTGGCATAGAGGCCAAACCATTTCGTTTCACATAAGAGGGGTTAGGGTAAGCATATGAATAAGCGGAGAAATTCTTTGAGGACTTATGAACATATTGGTTTGAAGAATAATGCACATATTCATAGCCCTTAGCTCTACCTGCGAAACAGAGTTGTTAGCACGATGATAATCATATGAGGACTTTGATCCTTTTGAGGAATTTGATCCACGTGAGGAATTTGGTCCGTATGAGGACTTGGATCCATATGAAGAATTTGGTCCATATGAAGAATTTGATCTGGGGTTCCTATTCTTCCTTTGGTGGTGTCATGAGGACATTCACTGAAGACTTTCAAGGCACTTCTTGGGAACCCAGATTTTCTTCATAGGGGAACCGTTCCTGCCGATTAGTGCCAACATATCTAGCAAATACTTCACCATTCTGATTTTTGAACAGTTTATAGTTGGAGTCAAATGACTCATCACAGAATGAGGAAATTCGCACGTAAAACCAGGATAAGGTAGATGGATCAGCTGGAGGTCCCTTTGCAGCAACCCATGAGGTTTTGGGATACTGCTCGGGCTTCCAATACGTTCCATCGACATTGAGTTTCCTCTCAAAGGCAATGCCCTCTTTCCTAGGGTTCCTATTGAGGATCTGCTTTTAAGCACATCACAAAGATTACGATGCCCTTTGAGGCTTTTGTACATGCTGTCATGCACAATTCCTTGATCCTGCATCGTCGGTGATACTAGCAATGTCCTCGGATGAGGAATTAGTGATAGCAGAGGCGGTGAAGAATTTGTAACAGTTGAAGCATTTGAACATTCAGGTGAAGAATTAGCGATTTCAATGCTCAATGCACTTTAAGCATGGAGGAACAAATTCTTCTTGAGAAGCGCTGATTTGTTGAGCAAGTAATGAATCACGCTCCTTACGAAGATCTTCATAACTCACTCTTAGCTTCTCAAGATCTTGCTTTCTTTGAAGAAATTCATAAGAAAGTTTCTCATGATCCGATAAGAGAGTGTTATGATGACCTTGAAGGTTGTCAAGCCTAGACTGAAGTCTCTGAAGATTCTCGATCAGGGGCTTGAGTGCGATCCATTTCTTCACCTAACATATCATCACTCTTATCTAGCATGTTTTGAACCTTCTCAAAAGCCCTTTGTTGTTTTATAGCAATCTTAGCAAGTTTAGAGTAGCTGGGCTTGAGATCCTCATCGATTCATTTTCACTAGATTCAGAGGAGGTGAAGTTTAGTACCTTAGCACCTTTTGCCATGAAGCAATAGGTGGGGCGTAGTCATCATCATCCTCATCGTGCTTGTCGTGAGTCGCTTTCTTGAGTGTTGAAGATGGACTTGCTAACAAAAGCGAGTAAGAGCGGACTAGCCACACCAGATTCGGATTCTTGAGACTCCTCCTCTTCCTCATTTTCCTCGATTCAGCTTTCAGAGTCCATTTCCTTGCCAATGAATGCCCGAGCCTTTTTGGAGCTGCTCTTCTTGTGAGAAGAAGGTTTTGAGGATTTTGATGATGAAGATTTTGATGATTTCTTTTTCTTCTTCACGTCATCGTAACTGTAATCCTTGTGTTTCTTCTTTCTTAATTCCTTTTCCCACCGAGGACAATCTTGGATATAGTGACCAGGTTTCTTGCATTTGTGACAAAGTCTTCTCTTATAGTCACTAGATGAGGAATCACCGCTTCTTGAGGATTTTCCAAAGCGACCACGTCTTGAGAATTTCGGAATTTCTTCACGAGCAAAGGCTAGCTCCTCGCCAAATTCTTCAGGATCTCCTAGGCTACTACCAGAGTCTTCACTCAGATTCGGACACTGACCTTGGCCTTGAGGCACGTGTTTTTCCATAGCCGTAACCATAGAGATCTCTCTTCAGCAAGTCGGAACTTCGTGAGTATTTAGCCTTCGAGAATATCGGCAGGATCAAGAGACTTGTAGTCAGCTCGTTCTTGTATCATCGGTGCGGAGTATCAAATGAGAAATCAAGCGATCTTAGCAATTTCTTCACCACCTCATGGTCGGTGATGTCAAGGCACCAGTGCTTGAAGCTCATTTGAGATGTCATGAGGCGATCGAAGGTTTGTTGAACATTTTCGTTGTCGAGTCTTTTGAAGCGGTTGAAGAGATTCGAAGAACATCAACTCGAGAGTCACGCTGAGTTGAAACACCTTCATTTACTTTGGACAGCCTGTCCCGGATGAGTTTGGCAGATTCCAAAGCACTCACTCTTCCATATTGACCTTTGCTCGAGATGGCCACATATGATATTCTTTGCTTGAGAATCGAGTTGCTTGAATCTCTTCACATCAGCATCATTCGGAGAAGGTGTGGTGAGGAAACACCTTTTGTCACAACATACCGTAGATCGTTGTCAATTGCTTCAAGATGCATTTGCATTTTGTTCTTCCAAGAGGGGTAGTCCGTCCCATCGAAGGTAGGACACCTGCTGAGACCTTGATCATACCTGCGGTCGACATAACTAAAACTCCGGTGGTTAAACCAAAATCACACGTAACAAGGAGTACCTCGCTCGATACCAATTGAAAGTGCGTTATATCGACTAGAGGGGGTGAATAGGCGATTTTATGAATTCTTCATCGAGGAATTTGCGGTGAGGAAATTCCTTAGCGAAGAACTACTTGGCACGGAATAAGTACTCGGAAGTAAGCATAACAGATCACAAGCATAGTCATCATGATGAAATGAAGACAATCACAGAGTACGAAAGCGTAATCACAGGATAACACAGGATGAAGACAAATGATCAAGAAATTGAGCTGAGGAAATTGAGAAAGTCTTCACCAACGTCTTCAAACACAGATATGAACAAATACTCAACACAAGAATGAGGAAATGAAAGGGTTGAGGAAATAGAACCGATTAGGTTGGTGAAGACAATGATTTGGTAGACCAGTTCCAACCGCTGTCTCGGTTGTACGTCTGGTTGAGCGGTGAGTATTTAAACTCGAGGACACAGTCCCGGACACCCGATCCACGAGCACGCAGCTCAGACACCAAGTCCTCATCAGATTCTCCTTGAACTAAGGTCACACAGACCTCGTCCAATCACTCGTGGTAAGTCTTGAGCGACTTCCAAACCTTCACAGACTTGGTCACTCGGCGATCCACAATTCCTCTTGGATGCTCTAGACCATGACGCCTAACCGTCTGGAAGAAGCACAGTCTTCAAAGGTAACAAGCGTCGGATCCACGCAGGATCAATTTCTTGATGATTCTCAATCACTTTGGGTTTGTTGGGGTTTGGTTTTGGGTTATTCCTCACTTTTGGGTTTTTCCTCACTTGATGATTTTCACTCAAAGTCCTCGAGGATGGGTTGCTCTCAAATGACAAGTGTCAAGTTCTCTCGAGCAGCCAACCAGCTAGTGGTTGTAGGGGGCGGCTATTTATAGCCTAGGGAGCAGCCCGACATGATAAGACATAAATGCCCTTCAATGATTTGACCGTTAGGTGGATAAGATATTTTGGGACAGCTGGCGCAAGAAGACAAAGAACGGTCGGAAATTTGACTCTCAAATTCCTCGGGGCTATCATGTTCCTCACTTGTGTAGGCAATTCACCTTTGGCGAATTCCTAACTCCTCGGTCAGAACAAATTCCTCGTGACGGAAGAGCTTCGTCTCACATCAAGAAATTGACTGAACTGTATGAGATTTCCAAAAGCTTCACTCAAGGGATTGGTAGGTGTAGGATTTTGAGTTGAGCATCAAATGGAAATTTTTCCTTAGTATTTCCTCGACCCCCTTTAATAAAGACGGTGTTTCCTATGACTCAAGAAAGAGAAAATGAAACTACGAAAACAAAAGTCTTTACGCTTCATATTCCTCAAATGAATACCAAGTCTTCAAGGTCACACCAATTTCTTCACTTTCAAAGTCTTCGTAAAGTCTTGAGAATATCAAAGTCTTGGATGAAGAACTTCAATTTTAGGGGTCGACTTTCTCTGTAAATATCAAACTCCTCATAGACTTATAGACCTGTGTACACTCACAAACGCATTAGTTACTTAACCTATAAGTCTTCAATACACCAAAATCACTAAGGGGCACTAGATGCACTTACAAGTGCGTGGCATCCTACTGGATTGATACCCTGGTTCTCAAAAACCGAGGGAAATACTTATGCTACTTTGCTGCATCATCCTCTCCTCTTCGGGGAAATCCAACGCAGTGCTCAAGAGGTAGCAGTGGCCGATTGCGTGTGTGGTGTGGTGGGCACATCATTTCTAGTTGTGGTGGGTCAACATGAAGACTCATGGGTCGGTTCCATCCTACTCCACATATAGGTTGGACCGAAACGTGATATAAGTAGACACAAGAGGAGGACTCGGCGTACAACACGAAGCTACCAGAGTCACGGAGGACTCTATCCCCACTGGTGATAAGCCGACTATATATGATTTGTAACCCTAGGCCCTTAGTATGTTATACAATCTTGGGGGCTATTTCACGATAGTATACACACACGCACAATGCCTAGTATTCACGTGTACTTTGTACACACCCCTATCACTAATATACTGACTGTGAGTAGGCTCTTTCTTCAACTGCAAGGGTCCGATCCGAACTAGGGTAAAACTTTGCCTCAGATACCATCCACCCTAACAGCCAGGGGATCTCACCGAATGATATGTGGAAATCATATCTGCCAACTACTATTAGAGAGGTGTGTCGGGGGGGGCAATGTGTGCGAGAGAGTCCTAAAGATAATGTGCGTGCGGGAGACACGTAGGCACATATATGTGCGTATAGAGGGCTAGTAGAGATCGTGCATGTGTATATATGCATGTGAGAGAAATAGTGTTTTCCAACTGAGATTAGTGAAAAGAGTGGTACATAGTAGTCAGAAAGAGAGAGAGAGAGAGAAACAGAGAGAGCATGTGCGTGAGACACCCCGACACCCTGAGAGAGATTGTGAGCATGTGTGAAAGAGAAATGCTGATGCATATAAAGTGTGTGCACTTATGCGTTAGATAGAGAGATATATAACGTGTTTGTGAGAACGGGTGCGGCATAGTGCATCTACGTGTAAAAAGGCGGTTCTACGCATTAAACTAAAATATAAATGGCATTATTATTTTTGGATGAGATCATGAATTTTGCAAAATTGCGTATGGAATGAAAATCGGTCTAT
The DNA here is from genome assembly GCA_021605145.1 of Aegilops bicornis. Lineage (NCBI taxonomy): Eukaryota > Viridiplantae > Streptophyta > Magnoliopsida > Poales > Poaceae > Aegilops > Aegilops bicornis. Next base: position 392,574,226 of record CM038672.1, read on the forward strand.
CACACACCCATACTCTATTGAATTCTAGCATGTGCATGTGTTTATTTCATATTATCGATCCATAGAGTGAGAGCGGTTTGAAATACAGTGCAATGGATGCTTTTGCAATTCATATATAAACATTAATTAGTGCACTCCATGTTGTTAGTGTGAAGCACTTTATACGCTTGTCACTTGCATGGATACATTCCAAATTGCTAGCTACGAAATAAAATACATGTCGAATTCAACATAAAGGGGGTTTCGAAGATTCAATTCATAGGAAGTGCATTCATCTATTTGAACCCGAGATAATGGCATTTGTAAATCAGATGTAAAAGGGGGCATCAATCTTTGTTGTGAGTTTGAACATGCTATATATATTCATACGCATATCTAACTTTATTTTGCAACCAAGGAGATTATACCTGGAACCATGCATGAACTGAGGTAAGTTGCATATTTTTTTAATATATACTCGTGTACAATGTATATTAAAATGTACCCCCTCCATTCCATAATAATCGTAGCTTTAGGATTTTCAGGAGTAAAGATTTGTGAAGTTTGACAAATCCTGAAAGTTCAATTCAAGAGAACCGAAAACGTTAATGTTTCTGCTCCCAAATATTGAACGAAGCGCCAAATAGGTCTCTGGTCACCCGAAACAGCGTGAGACTAATGTTTTGGTGGTAGGAAATTACTGTCCTAACTCTGGCCCGTGTAGCCTATCGGCCCGATGTCCAAAGGTGTAAACCGGGGTAGGTTTGTAACTTCACCAAGATGCCAGTCTCAACCGCCTCCAAGAAGCATTCATACGCTATGTGCGCCTAAACACCCATGCGCTCGGCCGAAATCTATCCCGCCCACATTTGGGACACCTGACATGACTGTCCTACCCCCAACCCGCAATATGTCCGAAATTTTAGATGGGGGCAAAGTTTGTAACTTTCCCCAAATTACAAACAACCGCGACACAAACCGAAACATTGTTCCCCCTTAGTTCCCCGCCTCCCTCCATTTCCCCATTCATACTCCGTGGGCGCGAAAACGCCCTCTCCACCAGCTGCGAAACCCCAGCCTCCTCCGTCCTCCACCCCATAGCGGCCAATCCACCACCGCCCTCCTCCATCACGCCGAAGCCGGTACCCCGATGTCGTCGTCCAACGCAACCGCGACCGCAACACCCTCAAGGACTTAGCAGCTGAAGCCGAGGCAGAGCTGCCTCCACGACGCCGACGCCGACGTGCGCCGTACCAGAACCACTCCGACCACACCGTCCTGCGCTTTCACTGCTTGGCTCCACTGCCGCAACCGGCCCACCACACCGGAGTTGTTCCCGCTACGCCGTCGTTCGCCGCCTCGGATCTTCTTCCCCGCCGACAGACGGCCACCGCACCACACTCAACAACTTGGCCATGGGTTCGTCCAAGGCTGCACTGTCCTCCACAACTTCTGGTTTCCGGCGAACAACAAGATCGTCGGAAAATGAAGGAGGACACAACATCGCCAGCAGAAGAGGTACTCCTCTTCCCTTATTCGTGCAAATCTTACGTCTCCGCCACACCGTATTCATCCCACGAAAGAAACTAGTTGAGCGCTTCATCTGCATCTTCTTCGTGATACTAAATGCAAAATGTTTCCTCCTTTACTATTTCACCTTTGCTAGAGGTCGAGCCGCCTGGATTTCAATTCAGGTCGATCGAACCGCAATTAAAGAAGCAGCACCCGCTTAGGCGCGGCTGAGCACCTAGTCCGCTTTGTTCCCGGGAAGCGGCGCATCGGTGTCTATCATAGGGTGTGGGGCGCAGGAGGCTTGCGCCGATCCGGAGGTCGGCGGGCTTGAATGGATGGCGGGGTGCCAAGCACGGCAAAGCGGTGAGGTCGAGGGAGGGCGCAGTGGGAGGAATACTGGGCCGGTGGTCGCTGGCGTTTCGAGGAAGATCATCAACACTGGCTGGCTGGAGGTAGATGAAGGCGATCTGCCCGTTCTTTGTACATCGGACGATGCAGAAAAAATGGACTGACCTATTTTCTTTCAATCGACTATTATTTTCATAGAATCCTGTAGTAATTGAGTGTGCCATGCATGTTCTAGAGCTATCATATGTCTCCCTTCATTTATTTCTCACCGACCTGCTATCTGCTACCTTTACACTGTACTAATTGTGCACACACTTCACCCATACTCACACTATTGTTTTTTTATGCATGGATATTTCAGACTCGACACGGTGTTGATGAATGCGTAAAAGAAAAGGCGAAAGTCGCTCGATGTAATTGAAGATAAGCACTAAGCGTTTGACGCTCTAATGGGTGAAGTGTCAGTGATTGGAGACGATGAACGTAGCTCATAGCTTGATGATCTCAATTGCCACACACAACCATCCTGTGTGCTTGCTTTAACTTCGTGTCACAAATGTGGTTGCATGTTGCATATGGTGTCTAGCTTGTATTGCTTCCAATTTGGTTAAATTGCATCTGCTTACTTTACACATTATACCTTTGATAATGACATGCCTTCCTATTTTTGATACATACTACATATGTCTATTAACCATGTTCGTACATCAAACTAATGCTCTTTTGTACCCCTCGTCAATCACTTATGATGAGACAACACCGGTGGGTTAATGTGAGACGCCCTACTCGCTTAAAGAGTGCAGTGTCATCCTCCCCACATGATTCTCAAGAAACAAAGAAGGCTAAATGAAGATAGTCAACGTAGCTCTCTAGTTGATCACCGAATTCCCCACACCACCATCGCAGGTGCTTGCTCTTACTTGGCAGTGTGATATGTGGTTGCATGTTGCATATGGTGTCTACCTTGTAATGCTTCTAATTAGGGTAAACTGCATCCGCTTAGTTAACACATTATACTGTGAATATGACATGCCTTCCTGCTTTTTGGTACATACTACGTCTTTCTATTAACCATGTTCTTACATCAAACTACTTTTCTTGTGTATCCCTCATCAATGATCCTAATTTGTTAAATTGCATCTCCTTAGCTTACACATTATACATGTTAATATGACACGCCTTCCTGTTTTTGGTACATACTACATCTGCCTATCACACCATGTTCTTACATCAAACTATTGTTCTTGTGTATCCTGCGTCTATCACTTATGATGAGACAGTCATGCGTGTGGGTTAATATGAGACACAATACTCTTATAAAGTATGCAATTTCATCCTCTCCACATGATTCTCAAGAAACAGCAAGCCTAAATGAAGATATTGAACGTGGCTCTGTACCTGAAGACAACACTTCCCCTACACCACCATCACAGGTGCTTGCTCCAACTTCAAGAAAGGTGATATGTGGTTGCATGTTGCATACGGTGTCTAGCTTGTAATGCTTCTAATTAGGGTAAATTGCATCCTCTTAGTTTACACACTATACCTGTGAATATGACATGCCTTCCTATTTTTGGTACACACTACATCTATGTGTTAACCTTGTTCTTACATGAAACTACCTCTCTTCTGTATCCTGCATCAATCACTTATGATGAGTCACCTTTATTCATTGCATATTGCTTATTATTTCTAGCCTGTTGCCATGTATTGCTTCTAATTTTGTCAAATACATTTGTTAGGGCACCCTTTTAATTTGGCAGAGTGATATTGGTTTCCTCTTTCATATGGTTTCTAGCTTGCATCGATTCTAACAAGTTGAAGCACCTTGTGCTTAGTTTACACTTTATACATCATACATGTACACGCCGTCCTATTTTTCATACATATTCCATCCTCCTATCATGCGGTTGCCTTACATGAAAGTAGTGTTCACAAGATCATGCATCAATAAGTTCTGAAGAACAAATTTTATTCCTTTTTCTTGTGGGTTTGACTTGACAAGGCAAAATCAAGAAAGAGGAAGGAAAAGAGTAAGGAAGGCGATGATGGTGGTCCTCTGCAGCAACGTAAACGAAGCATCTGTACCGATTCTCCTTGTACTGATAGTGCATTACATGGTCCAAGTCTCCGCTCCCCTACTCCACCATCCAAGGTGCTTGCTCTAACTTGGCGGTGTGATATCTGGTTGCATGTTGCATATGGTGTCTAGCTCAGATTGCTCCTAATTAGTGTAAACTGCATCTTCTTAGCTTACACATGATACATGTGAATATGACACGCTTTCCTGTTTTTGGTACATACTATATCATCTATCACACCATGTTCTTACATGAAACTACTCTTCTTGTGTATCCTGCATCACCACTTATGATGGGACACCTTTAAGTTGGCAGTGTGATATTGGTTTGCGTCTTGAATATGATTTCTAGCATGTATTGCTTCTAGTTTGATGAACGCCACCTATGACGAGACAGCTTTAACTTGGCAGAGTGATATTGATTGCACCTTCCATATGGTGTCTTGCAGTGTTTCTAATTGGTTGAAGTGCCTTCGCTTAGTTACCACATCATATGTGTGAATATGTCAAGTCCGTCCATTTTTCGTACATATTCCATCCTCGTATCATGACTTTGCCTTTCATCGAGTAGTGTTCACAAGATCATGCATGAATGAGTTCTGAAGAGCGAATGATATTCCTTTTTCTTGTCGGTATAACCTCACAATGCAAAATCAATAAAGCTGAAGGAAATTGGCAAGGCATGGGATGATGGTGGTCCTTCCGAGCAACTGAAACGGAGGTTCTCTACAGATTCTACTCCGCCATCCTCTCAACAAGATTCACAAGACAACGCAAGGCTAGAGTCAACGAGCTGTGTAGATGATGAGCACATCTCCCCTACTCCACCATCACAGGTGCTTGCTCTAACTTGGCACTATAATATGTGGTTGCATGTTGCGTATGATGTCTAGCTTGTATTGCTTCTAACTTTGTTGAATTGCATCTGCTTACTTTACACATAATGCCAGGGAATATGACATGTGTTCCTGTTTCTACATCAGACTACTATTCTTGCATATCCCGCATCAGTCACTTATGATAAGGCACCTTTAAGTCGCCACTGTGATATTGGTTGTGTCTTGCATATGATTTCTAGCATATATCGCTTCTAATTTGTTGAAACGCCATACGCTTTGAACTTGGCAAGAGTGATATTGGTTGCATCCTTCATATGGTGTCTAGCTTGCGTGCTTCTAATTTGTTGAAATGCCTTCCGCTTAGTTATTACCACATCATAGGTGTGAATATGTCACACCATCCTGTTTTTCATACATATTCCATCCTCGCATCATGTGTTTGCCTTTCATCCGAGTAGTGTTCACAAGATCATGCATGAATGAGTTACGAAGAGCGAATTTTATTCCTTTTTCTTATCGGTTTGACTTCACAATGCAAAATCATTATAGCTGAAGGAAATTAGTCCCAAAGGATGATGGTGGTCCTTCTGAGCAACTCAAACAGGGGTCTCTACAGATTCTACTCCGCCATCCTCCCAACAAGATTCACAAGACAACACAAGGTCGGATAAATAACGTGGCTGTGTAGATGATGAGCACATCTCCCTACTCCAACATCATGTGTGCTTGCTCTAACTTGACACTATTATATGTGGTTGCATGTTGCGTATGATGTCTAGATTGTATTGCTTCTAACTTGAATTCCATCTCGCTTACTTTACACATAATGCCCGTGAATATGACACGTGTTCCTCGCTTTCTAGAACATACGTGTACATGATGAACACATCTCCCTACTCCACCATCACAGTGCTTGCTCTTACTTGGAACCGTTATACTTGGTTGCGTTTTCCGTATGATGTCTAGTTTGTATTGCTTACGATTATGTAGAATTGCATCTGTAGCTTACGACTTATACCTGCAACGATCACTTACCCATAAGACACATTTAACTTGGGACTGTGATGTAGGTTGCATCTTGCATTGTCTTCTAGCTTGTGCTGCTTCTAATTTCTTGAAATGGAACTTACGACAAGACACTTTTTACCTGATAGAGTGATATTGGTTGCATGTTCATATGGTGCCTAGCTTTCATTTCTTCTAATTTTTTTGAAATGCCTTCCGCTTACTGTTTTTTCATACATATTCCATCCTCCTATCGTACGTGTGAATATGAAACGCTGTCTTTTTGTATATATTCCATCCTCCTATCCTGTGCTTGCCTTACATCAAAGTAGTGTTCGTTCTGTATCATGCATCAACCAGTTATGCAGAGCTAATTTTATTCATATTCTTGTGGTTTTGACTTCATAAGGCAATATCGTAAAATAGGAAGGAAAAGAGTAAGTTAGGGGATGTTGGTGGTACTCGCACCGACGCAAAACAGAGACTCTCTAGATTTGCCATCGCCATCGCTAATGATGTTGAAGTCCCAAGTCTACATGATGAGTTCATCTCCCACACTCCACCATCGCAGTGCTTGCTCTAAGTTGACAAAGGTGATAATTGGTTTCATGTTGCATATGTTGTCTAGCCTGTATTTCTTCTATTTTGATTAAATTGCACCTGCTGAGTTTATACGTTATACATGTGCATATGACATGGCTTTCTGTGTCTAGGATACACTGCATCTATCTATCATACCATGTTCTTACATCAAAGTACTGTTGTTGTGTATCCCACATCAGTAACTCATGATCGGATGCTTTTAACATGGCAGTTTGATAGTGGTTGCATCTTGCATTGATTTCTACGTTGTACTGCTTCTAATTTTTCGAATTGCCACTTATGACAAGACACTTTTAACTTGGCAGAGTAATATTGGTTGCATCTTTCATATGGTGTCTAGCTTGCATTACTTCTATTTTCTTGAAAATCGTTCTGCTTAGTTTGCACATCATAGCTGTGAATATGTCATGCCGTCCTGTTTTTCTTACATATTCCATCCTCATACGGTTGTCTTACATCAAAGTATTGCTTGTCTGTATCATGCATCAATGAGTTCTGAAGAGTGATTCTATTCTTTTGTGTTGCGGGTACAACTTGACATGGCAAAGTAAAAAAAGAGCAAGGAAAATAATATAGTAGGGAGTGCTGTTACTCGTCGGGTGAAACGGAAAAGGTTCTGCCGTCGAGATTCTGCTGGTACTTATAGTGTAGTAGAAGGTCCAAGTCCACCGGCTAAATCTACAAACACAAGATCACTGCTCCACCACCGCAAAGATCCGCTTCAACTGTACTGCATCTCAACCGATTACTGCTCGCTTGCTCCGAACTGGCCAGCCCCAAGCTGCCTTCACACCTCACACTACTTCAAGCTAATCGCTAACACAACAGGACTTGGCAAGATCAGATGAACCTCATGAGCATAAACACCAAGACGGTACCTGACCGAGTCAAGTTGCAGTTGCATGCTCCTTTATATGTACTCTCGCAATTTGATGTACACTAACACTTTCCATATTCGTTGTTGAACTAGCACCACGGCGCAAGCGGAAACATACATGAGGGATAATGCTTGATAGATTAACAAAATCTAAAGGAGGAAGAATGGAGATCCATTTTGAGGCAGGTTCAAAAAGGCCACATGATGCTACAGAGTCAGCCAAATTAGTATCAGAGGCAGCCGTTGCCGTTAGGTGTCATGCACGTATCCTCCCAACGTGGATCCAGTACAGGAATGAGAAAGACAATACCCAGTTTAACACCTTCCTTGACCATTTATCCGTAAGTAATGTAATTCATGGCAATTAGTAATATTGTCTTTCTCTGTCCCATACTTTCTAGCTTCCTCCTAATAAGACTCACATTCTTTTTTCAACAGATGAGGTTCAAGTTGGATCCGAAAGATGATGCAACTAAACAAGCATGCACTCATGTTTTTCACCGCTTCATGACAAGATCGGTACCACCTTAGAAAATCTCACTTTGAAGGCAAGGCTAACAATGAAATCGCCCAAACATCTCCAAAGGGAATATATTACAGATGAAGACCGGACAACCCTCGTTAAACACCGGTCCGATCCAAAGTATCGTAGGCTATATGTATTTGATCAGACCACATATTGAACTTGTATTTATGTATGTGCCTTACAAGTGTATCTTCTTCTAGGCTAACTGTTTGAAGAACAAAACCAACCGTTCTAAAGTGAAATTCCAACACACAACAAGATCTCGTAGCTATATTGCACAATGCGAGGCTTTTGTAAATAGCTGCTACTTCCTTCTTTTTTTGTGCCATATTATCGTATCTATATTGACTTGTTCCAAATACAGAGGAAAGCCCGTGCGGACCAAAAAGAACCTGAACCGAATGCAGGTAAATCTTCAAGGATTGCCACACCAGCAAGATGAAAGGCATGATCACACCAGTTCAAGCCGCTGTTGTAAGTCCTTACTCCTCCTGCCTTGAACTGATTGGTACTGTGATGTGTTCATTTAACTACTTGGTTTGTAGCCAATGTCAGTTACTCTATTCACTTTTATACACAATTTTCTTAACGTATCATTTCACCTTACATGGTTTAAAAGAGATGAAGGATATTCTTTTGGTCTTGATCTGTAATCTAGTTTTTATGTTCACGTTCGCACACAATGATAAAATAGCCTGTTTGTTTTATATCTGTTTGCCCATGATATGAATGATGTCATACTATGTTCATCCTACTTTAAACCATGTCTCTTTATACTTAGATGTCAACGAATGTGAGGAAATAGACAATACAAGAGGGCATGCTACATGGACATATGTTCCAAAAGTGATTTTATTATGTAGTTGGCACTACAATACATGCTAATGTATTACAGTAGTTCACCAAAATAAGTTATGTATAAACGTTTAACCTACTTTGTTTGTTTTTGTCACATTAGTAACTTTTCCGGTACACTAATCTACAAGTTCAAACTTTCAGGAAGCTATGGAACAAATGATTGAACAGCCACAACCACCTGAAGGTGACGAGGCTATTTTATACTACAGGCACAAATGTCACCTCTTGTCAGAAAAGGCCAAGATCTCTCCACTAACAAAGTGCAAAAAGCACCTTCTGCGTAATTGGGTTGGTTGCAAGGTAACCTCGCCCAAATCGCCATCTTGAACAAAATCTTCCCGCTAGACAGAGTGATATATCTGCTCCGCATACAAGTCTAATCCCTAATGGACGTTGTTTCGTAAAACAAGAATAGTGGTTGAGAAATGTCGTCAAGATATGAATGGTTTTGAAACCGCATCATCGACATTCGCGTTGTTGTTGAAGAGCAATGGCGAAAAAAGGTGGAGATCGTCTTGCTCCATCAGATTCTATACCTAAAACATTAGCACTCGTGTCAAATGATATGTGCTTCTATACATCCGATGGTGCTTTTATCCGGAAGGATCAGTAAACTTTATGCCAATAGGCCTTTTGTTGTATGATTGGAATTTATTTTGTTGTGATACAACATTTATGATGCTGCCATAGGCTGCAGTAATTACGACGCTATTTTTGTATAGTGTAGGTTTATCTTAGTAATGTATTCGACCAAAAGCTTCATAGGAGCCCAACATGCCAACATTCGTCGGGCTCATTCCAATTGGGCTAAAAACGATTACGGGCCGAAATTGGCATGTAACCCACTAAAAATATCTGGGCTTAAATTAGCATAAGCTTTCAAATTTTTCTGGTAGGCTCGTGCCCATAGTGGGCCTTTAATGTGCCTAAACATAATTTGGGCCCTCAATAAAATAGGCCATTTACAGTGTGTAAATATCTCGAGCCCATAAAAACATGGGCCTTTAATAGATCGAAATCGAGATTGGGCCCTGATTGTGCCAAATAACCCACTGGACTTAGCAGGCCGAAATGGTGGCCCATTTATGATGCGGATATTTGACAGGCCGAAATTCGGACGGGCCGTAAATGCACCGACCTAATACACGGGCCTTTAACAGGCCGGAACTTCGGTCGGGCTAGATTATCGTCATTTTTATATGGGTCGTTAATGGGCCCGATATGACGTTGGGCCACATATGGCCCAAGGTTTACATCCGGCGTTAACAAGCGAAAATGACAACAGTCGAAAGTGGCCCAAATCTTTAGTGGGCCTATAACAGGGCGAATGACAGACATGGCCGAATATGACCCAAATCCTTCACGGTCATTTATGGGCCGAAAGTTTTGATGGCCTATAAATGGGCCGATATGAAGCCGGACCTTTAACAGGCCGGAAATACACCGGGCCGTAATTCGGCCCAATTACTTAGCGGACTGTTAACGGGCCAGAAGTGACCATGGTCTGCATTGATGACAAGTTTAGACCAGGTCGTTGACGGGCCGATTTGACAGAGAATGTTGGGCCTTTAGCTGGGCCGGCCCATTATGGTCTGCAGAATCTTGTGGGCCTTTAGCTGGGCCGGCCATCGTGGTCTCCGCAAAATCTTGTGGGCCTTTAGTCGGGCCGCCCATTATGGTCCGCTAAATTTTGTGGGCCTTTAGCTGGGCGGCCCATTATGGTCCGCTAAATCTTATGGGCCTTCGGTTGGGGCGACCCATTTAAACTTTGTGGGCCACTTTTGGGCCAGTCCAGCTAAAGGCCCACAAGATTCTGCAGACCATAATGGGCCGGCCCAGCTAGAGGCCAATGAGAATTTTACACGTGGAAAATCGGTATTGGTCGTAGCTGTTAACGGGTTATCGGATCCAAAATCCGACCCGATAGCTTAACAACGTTCCGTTATGGTGGATGCCACGTGTCGGTCACCCTTGACGAAAGGACTTCTGTGACGCGCGATTTATCGTCATGTAAGTGGACACTTCCGTGATGATAATTTTGGTAATGTCATGGAACACTTCTACGACAAAGACAGTGTATGACTATCTTGATTCTGTCATAAATTTGTCATGGATGTACATGCATGACAAAAAACGCGACCTACTGTGACAAACACGTATCATCACAGAAGTGTATTTTTTTTGTAGTGGCATGTAGCTCAAATTTGATTTTTGCACATTATACCCCTAGAAAATCAATCAATGTACTAAAACTTCTTAGTGATCTCTGTTTTTTTCAAAATTAAAACGTCCCTCCTTTGGTAACATATGTTCACCGCGGGATAATTTAACATGTATCGTAGTTGCGGTGGATTTACGGTGTGTGTGTGCGCGCGCGTGTCTGGGGGTGGCGGGTGGCTCGCAGTACACTACAAGTCGTGAGCCACCGTGTGGGTTGGCCGTTTTTTGAGGCAGGTGCCACATCAGAGTCGTGAATTCATTATTTAAAACATTACACACAACCCTTTCATACATACATGTTTTGTCCACATGCAGTTGATGGTTATCCTACACGACACTCGATACTCGCGTGTGACGTTTTCTATGGGCCCACGAGGTCGTCGTCCATCTCTTTGTCGAATGACCGACAGTGAGGTTAATTTGACCAGCAAGATAGAATCTTTTTTGTTTGTGTTTTGGTGGGAGTATATATATATATATAGTATGCATCGAAGAGGTGGGAGGGGACTAGCATATATACTATACAGACGCGTTCGTGAACAAGTACACCTCACTCACTGTTGAGACTTTCCGGTTTTCGAGGCACGTGCCACATAAAAGTTGTGAAATTGGCTATTCAAACATCACACAACACCTCTTTGGGCCACATGCATGCATGCGGTGGTTATCCTAGGACACTCACATGTGACACTTCCATCTGTGGGCCCACGAGGCCATCATCGATGCATGCATCACTTTGACCTACATCAGGAGAGGTTAATTAGTTTCACCATCAAGGTGGATTCTTTTTGGGTTGTATTACAGTAGGAGCATATAGTATGAGTCCAAGAGGGGGAAGGGGACCCTCATATGTAGTATGCTTCATGAACCTCGCTCTGTGCGGGGACTTTATGGTTTTCGAGGCATGTGCCACATCAAAGTTGTGCATTTTGGGTATTCAACATATGTTTGGCCCAAATGCAAAGCGATGGTGGTTGTCCTCTCGCACCCACTCAAGCGGTTATCAGCGATATCGATGCTTTCCATCTGTGGGCCTGCTTGGTCCATCACTAATTTGCCTGACAACGAGAGAGGTTAATTTGACTTAGGAGGGGATTATTTTTTTGTTTGTACTACGGCATATATAAGGCATGCTCTGGGATGACATGATACAGTTTGAGCACACATATGCATGTGTACGCATGAATCCCTCCCGTCGAGTCGAAGTGGCTAGTACCACGACATGTCATGAACCGATCTCGCTCTGTGTGGGGACTGTACGATTTTTGATGCACGTGCCACATCAATGTTGTGAAATGGTATTCAAACATGCATGCACGCATCATCTCCATACATATGCATGTAGTGGTTTTCTTCGAACGGTACACTCCCTCGCGTGGTTATCGGCAACAAGCCTATATATTCGTGGGCCCGCGTGGACATCCATGATCACCTTGATCGACAACAAGATAGGTTACCATGGAGGATTCTTCCTTTGGTTCGTGTTATTGTAGTATAGGTCATGGTGAGATTCAGACCTAATTAAGTTTGAGTGCATACTATGCATGCATGCATGCATGCATGAATCCCCGTCATCGGCTTGAAGTGTGGTGTGACATACATATGCATCGTAAACTAACCCGCACTCAGTGTGGGGATTTCTAGTTCAAAAACACGGTGCCACATCAAAGTTGTTCCATTCTGTATTCAAACACACCTATCCATACATATGTTTGGGCCACATGCAGACAGTGGTTGTCTTCGGGGACTAGCTACTTGCGTGATTATTGGCGAACTAGCCCATCTCCGGGGTCGCATGGATGGCCATCACTTTGACCAACAACAAGAGAGAGGTTGTACGACCAAGGTGGATTATTCTTGGTCTGTTTTATGATCCATCTTGGTGAGATGCCTCTTTGGCCTGCTGGATGAAAGTGGGTGTGTGTGTGGGAGGGGCTGCTACTTGGCACTTTTCTAGGTGAACCTCCGTGGGGGGGGGGGCATGCATTCATAGCTTAGGATTCCCTTCCCGCCGACACGAGGTGGGAGGGGGGGAAGCAATACCGTGCACTTTGCGAGATAGTTGCCACATCAAAGTTGCATTTGGTATTTGAACATCAAACCACCCTTTTCATACATATGTTTGGTCCACATGCAAGTGTGTTCATGTTCTGACCCTCTCCTGCGTCATTTTTCACCAAATTTATGAACATTAGACAAGTCGGATGACGCAACAGACATGGGTCACTCACACTAACCGTGTGCCACGCCTGTGCCCCTGTCACACACATCCCCATAGTACATTGGGTTCCACGAGGCTTCCCCTCTCAAAAATATCTACCCGCCCGCAGTTTTTTTCTATTTGATAACACACGGTTATTATGTTTCAACCATGTGTGATGTTTCTTGTTCCAGCTCCCGCATGCATCCCTCGAAAATATCTGCCCGCCTCGAGGGTTTTTCTGTTTCATAACACACGATTGTTATCTCCGGACCGTGTGGTATGCACCAACATCCAAATTTTCAATAGCCCTGGCATTTCGCTCCAGCGTTTGACTCCCGCGTAGTAAAATTTTCAATAGCCGCGTCATTTCCTCAAACACACCCGCCCCCCTCCACACACACACACACACACACCAAAACCTCCTCGGGCATGCGCACGCACACACACACACACCCTCTCCCTCACTTGAAACTCTAGCAAGGTCGGCGCCGGCACCGCAAGGCCTCCATTGTCAACATATACCGGTGTGCCCGTGCAGCTTACCCACCGATCTCCATACCCAGGCCGCCCTGAGTTTCTTAGATGACGCCTATCAAACGCCCTCTTTCCCACAGATCTCCATCCCCATCTCAATCGCTCACTCCAGAGCGTCACGGACTAGCTACGCTTCCCGTGGAGCTTGAGGAGCGACTGGCCCAGAAGAGGTGTATCGCGGTCTCTTCGCCCGATGTCGCCGAGGAAGCTAACGACCGTTACTGTCCGCGGGCACTCAATCAGCGGGCTAGAGTATGCGGGTATGTCGCGGATGCCGGCTATGACATCGAGGTCGTCGATAGCGACGGCCTGAGGCGGGCTATGTCACAGGTTAAGTGGTCCACCCCAACCCCTCGGGTTTCAACCGCCGACGATCTCATCCATGGCCCCGCCACTGATCTCCTCTAGCTCACTGTCAAGAATTTGCCATCCGACATCGCCATCGAGCCCCTTTTGTCATTTCTGAAGGACAGGTTCTACGACGCTGGCTTGGGATCCACAGCTTCCAAGTCAGACCATGAGGAGGGCCCCCCTCCGGCTCTTCCAAGGGTAAAGAGCCCATCGGCTCTTCCAAGGGGAAAGAGCCCGTCTGCGACATCAGGGAGGGCACCCTACAGCCGTGCTCTTCGAAGGGGAAGGAGCCCATCTACGACAACATCGAGTGCATCCAGGGTTCGTGCTCTTCCCACGGGAACGAGCCCATCTGTGACAAAAGAGGAAACCCATGATTTGTTTTACCGTGCCTCTTCACAAAGGGGAACCCATGATTTGTTTTGTCAAGTCCCTTTTGTAGTATAGTGAGAATATGTCCAATTTTAATTGCTATATTTGGTTGTTTGCAGTATGCCTTGTTTATTTCAGTTGTTCACAATGTGATGCTCTATATGTGCAATTATTTATCGTGGCAAAGACATTTCATCAATCCAGTTTTAAACATACCGATAGGAATGCATATATTTTCTTGCTGTTAAGCCTGTTATAGCTAGCATATGCCTCTTTTAAAGTTTTTTGATTGTTCAGTTGTTTGTAGTTAGCATATGTCCAGTTTCAAATGCTATATTTGTTTGTTCGTAGTATGCCTTGTTTATTCCAGTTCTTCACAACGTGATGTTCTACATGTGAAAGTATGAACTATGTAGTTCAATTTCATCAATACCAGTTTTCAATAGTACCACTATGAATGACTACATTTGGTTGCTGCATCTTGTAGTTAACACGCCTTTCCATTTTTATTTAACAATAACCTATGTACTTAGACCGGCACAATACCAGTTTGAATGACTATGTTTGCTTGTTGTTAAATGTTAGGCCTGATGCAGTTATCACACCAATCCACTTGTGTTGCTTTACTAGCATGCTTAAACCTGCACACTGAAGCTATCTTTTGGAGATTATTTTGTCTACCATAGATATATTCGATTGATGTTTAGCCTGTTGTGCTTAACATGCCTCTCGATGTACCTACACAGGACAATTTTGGGAACGATTGCTGTTTTCCATTGAGGTTAGTTTCATCCCATGGCTTATATATACTCACTGTTGAGGATATCGATAGCTGGTACCATATAGGCCGGGGCTGATAAGGGACTAATCGGTGAATCAGACTTTTAACTAAATATATCTGTAACCCATTTATCGTTAGGTTAACTAGGGCCATATGTAATATATTTGAGCCTACATAGCAACATGCATTGTACTTAATGTCTAAATATGCAATCCTAGGCTACATAGCAACAAGGAAGAGTGTTACCTTAATGTTCTGATGATGTCTAGATATACCTAGAAGAGCAGCAACAACAACAACAACACAGCCCTGTTTGGATACTCAACTTAGCTAGAGGTTAGGGTTAGTTTCTAGCTCATGTCTAACCCTGAACTAACTCCATCCAAAGAGGTGTTTGGATGATAGGGTTAGATTGACAATAAATGCACTAGGAGAACTAGCTCCAATTAGCATCTCTTGTGCTGGATAGTTTTTTTGGGTGGGTTAGATGCAACTAGCTCAAACTAGCCCTCATGTTTGGATATACTTTAGGGGTATTTGAGCCCGAACTAGCTCAAACTAACTCTAACCCATGGATACAGCAGCAGTTAATGAGCCAATAATCTGTAAGAATGCAATAAACTCCTTCCGGCCCATAATATAAGATGTTAATTCATCTAATATGTGAGTATATTGGATGTTATAAGATATTATAAAAGTGTTGTACTACATCATTTTGCAATTGTTGTTTAGCTTCTAATATTAACTTGGTGCTTTTAGGTACATATGTCATTGGTAAAGTCCCGCGCTTCGACCCTTTCTGCGTCTGGGGCAATGAGATATTGATGAACCAAAGATCAAGTGAGGAGGCTGATAAAGATTGTTAGTAAAATGGGTCAAAAGATGGCAATTAAACTATTTGTTTACACTTTATCCAAGACAACAGCGAACTCCAGGATGGTAAGTAAGAACTCTGCAGCCTTGTTTTTACTGGCCATAATGAGTTGTGTTAGATGACAATGTCTGAATCTTTTTTCCTTTGCAGTGGTTCCCAAAGCAGTTTACTCAAGATTACCTCTCAAATGACATGATTGGTGGGCATGCAAAGGTTAAAGTATTTCTACTAGAACACAATGATTGTCTAGATGTTTTCATGAAGACCGTGAAGGATGGGCGGTCGGCCATCACAAGGGGTTAGGCTAGAGTCGTGCATGCCTTCTGCATGGAGGAGGGCACAATATGGGCATTCCGCTTCACCTTGTTCAGCAACCAGAATGTATTCCACCTATTTCTTTACCGTCTTTAATAGTACAAGTATACAACTGTGGTTCATCATTCTTTATTTGGTTCTTATGTAATTCTTGAACATATGTACCTATGAATCGAATAATGCATTGGTGGTTTGAACTTGATGGATATGAATAAGCTATAGCATACACTCAAATTCAAATCCGGTCAAATTTGAAATAGCAAAAATTAAATTACGATAAAATTATGCTCTACAGGTCATTACGGCACACACGGTTGGTAAAACACAAACGTTTGTGATATACACCACAATCTGACACGGTTCACAGAGAAGAAACACGTGGAAGCATGCACACAGTTGCCGTTTGCAAAACATGTTCGATGTCGACAATATCACAACGGTGCGGCAAACTAAACGCTTGTGATAGTTTCCTTTATCGTGCACGATTCGCAACCATGAACTGTTTCTGATGTGGTATGCATCGTAAACGTTGCACCATAGAATAGACGTGCGATAATTGTCGTGTACGACGATGTTACGACGGTCCGAGGTTTCGTAATCACGTCCGACACTCATACGACGATTGGCTAATCTTCTTAATTAGTTATCGCATACGGTTTGGGAAAAGCGAATGTGTGTGATTGTCTGCTTATCAGAAACGTTCTATAATAGTGAACTATTTGTGATGGGCCACACATCGTAAACATAGCACCACAGAATACCGACTGCGATGGCAATGCGAGCACAAATGAGTAGCGAGTACTGTATATGCATCAAGCCTCCCTATCCCCGACGGTTTCTGGGTCGTGTGGAAAGGACCCCCCTGTCGCCCACACTCACTTGGCGACGGTTACAAATGTCGTCGCGGAAAGGGGTTAAAAACCGTTTGTATAGCACCTCGCTGTACCTGTGGTAGTATCTCTACTTAGTGCGGATTTTTGGCTAGCAAAGATATTGGACAAGCACCACATGTGGAGAATCTATGACAATATAACTTCTATGTGAATATAAGCAAAAAAATAATTCATTACATTGTCTTCCTTGTCCAACGTCAACAATTTGGCATAAAAAAATCAATGGGGGCTCACAATCATAAAAGATGTCCAAGATAGTATATTTACGTGTGAATCTTCTCTTCCCTTATTAATTCTTTCATGAATTGCTTCATTGACCAATGCTATGTTTGTTAACTTTCAATAAAATTTACCAATTATACTTTTCCTTATGTAATGTCATTACTTTCCATAAGATTAGCATGCGATCTTTTTCATTATTTTCATTGCTAAGATTGAAACATAAAAGTAAATGAAAGGATCGATATGGTTGACTAGAGAGGGGTGAATAGGAAACTACCAATTTTTAACTTCTCTTAATGAATTAGGGTTTGCAACAAATAGGTTGTCTAGATATGCGACTAGGTGAGCAACCTGTATGATGCAAGCAACACGAGCAACACAAGCAAGCTAGAGATAATACACAAGTAAAGCTTACACGAAGTAAAGGTAAGAAATAACCACAAGAGAAGCCGGTGGAGACGAGGATGTGTTACCGAAGTTCCTTCCCTTTGAGGGGAAGTACGTCTTCGTTGGAGCCGCGTGGAGGCTCAATGCTCCCCAAGAAGCCACTAGGGCCACCGTATTCTCCTCACGCCCTCACACAATGCGAGATGCCGTGATTCCACTAGTGGTACCCTTGAAGGCGGCGACCGAACCTTTACAAACAAGGTTGGGGCAATCTCCACAACTTAATTGGAGGCTCCCAACAACACCACGAAGCTTCACCACAATGGAATGTGGCTCCAAGGTGACCTCAACTGTCTAGGGTTCTCAAACACTCAAGAATAACAAGATCTACAAGGGATTAGTGGGGGGAATCAAATTTCCCTTGGTGGAAGTGTAGACCGGTGCTTTCTCAACCAATCCTTAGAAAATCAACAAGTTTGATTGGCCAGGGACAGAGATCAGGCGAAAATGAGCTTGGGAGCCACAATGGAGTTTGGGGGAGGAAGAGGTGAGTCTTCTTGGGGAAGAAGACCCCCCTTTATATAGTGGGGAGAGAATCCAACCGTTATGTAGCTCACAACCCGCACACAAGTGGTACTACCGCCCAAGCGGTAGTCACCAAGAGTAAAGGTAATGGCACAGGGCCAGGGGCCAACAGTGCCGCCGGAGCGGTACTACCGCACCCCCCAGCGGTACTATTGCTGGGGTTGCCCTACCACAGTGAGTAGGCAGATGGGGTAGTGGTAGAATGGCTAGAGCTGTACTATCTCCCATGACAGGCGGTACTACCGCTTGCAGCTGGAACTACCATTCCTATTGCCGCTAGTGAGAAGCGGAGTCAAAGTGAAAAGCAGGACACCGTGCGGTAGTAGCAGCGGTGGTAGGGCGGTACTACTGGCTACAGGCGGTACTACCGTGCCTATTGCCGCTCCTACTTTCGCACGCTCTGCTGGGAACCCGACATGAAAAATCAAAGACCGAGTAGAGAGCAGCAGTGCCAACGGTACTAACAGCGGTACTGCCGCCAGCAGCTTTCCACGACTCCATCTATAGAACAAAGGGACGACTCCATTGGCACGGAAAGTAGATGGGGTGCAAATATGAGTGTGTACGTTATGATTCCACCCAAACCTTTTCGAAGCGGAACCCCTCTTGATAGTACGGTTTTCCCTATGACTCAAGTCCACCAAAAATGAAACGCAGGAAAGAAAACCTTCTTCACTTTGTAACTCCGAGGGGCTCAAATCGTCTGGTGCCAAATGTTTGCTTATCTAAAATGCTCAATGCACATGATTAGTCCGCAACCACATTGTCATCAATCACCAAAACCACTTAGGGAGAAATATGCCCTAATAATCTCCCCCTTTTTGGTGGATTGATGACAACATGGGATTTGCACTAAAGATATAGCAATGAGGCATGCAAACCCACATATCTACAAAATATAGACGGGCTCCCCTAGATGTTTGCACTACTTTAGATATGCTTTGGAATGCAAAGTGCACACATTTAGGATCCACGATCCCCCTATGTTTTATCGACTAAGCATACTTGCAAAACATAATAATTGAGGAGCAGGCAAGTAATAGCATGTGAGCATAAGGATAAGGGCATAACATAGGATATATCTCACGCAATAATAAAGTAATCGACATAATAGATAAGTCAAGGGTAGCACGCATATGCTCACACCATATGGTCTCGAACACACAGGACAAACACAAAAGCAAATGAAAGAGTTCAAGCGAGGAAAGCAACGACAAATAAGAGAAACACACACACTCGATGCACGACAATGCAAATCCCTAAAATCTCTCCCCCTTTGGCATCAAAACTCCAAGTCATCACCAATCGTGCTCCTCCTCCTCAGAGTCCTCTGCAGCAGGTGTAGGGCCTCCAGTGCCCTCATCAGAATCGGTCCACGGGCAGTGCACTCTGACCCAAGACTCCTCACCAATGATCTTTTCCTCGGAGCCATCTGAAATAGTGAGGCCAACCTGCCTCATGATGGCCTTGTCACGACAACGGGCCTTCTTTGCATCCACGTGAGCCTTGTATTGTCCCTTGGCCTGGAGGCAAAACAGCTTCTTCATCTTCTGCTTGAGCTTCTTAGCCCAAGATGGCTCCTTTGACGGTGGCTCATAGTCCTGCTCACCATCATCAGACCCAACAGTGTCAGGTGATACGTCCATTTTGCATCATGTTTTTCTACTGTTATTTATAATGTTCTTATGCATAATAATGCTTTTGGGAGTAATTTTAATGCTTTTTCTCTCATAATTTGCAAGGTTTACACAAAGAGGGAGAATACCGGCAGCTAGGATTCTGGACCTGAAAAAGCACGTCAGAGCTACCTATTCTGCACAACTCCAAATAAGCTAAAACTTAACGGAGATTTTTTATGGAATATATGAGAATTATTGGAGCAAATAACTACAGAGGGGGCCCACCAGGTGGGCACAACCCACCTGGGCGCGCCAGGGAGCCCAGGCGCGCCCTGGTGGGCTGTGCCCTCCTCGGCCCACCTCTGGTGCCCCTCTTCTGGTATATAAGTCATTTTGACCTAGAAAAAAAATAAGGGAAGGACTTTCGGGATGAAATTCCGCCGTCTTGGGGCGGAACTTGGGCAGGAGCACTTTTTCCCTCCGGCAGAGCGATTCTGCCGGGGGAACTTCCCTCCCGGAGGGGGAAATCATCGTCATCATCATCACCAACAACTCTCCCATCTTTGGGAGGGCCATATCCATCAACATCTTCAATATCACCAACTCCTCTCAAACCCTAGTTCATCTCTTGTGTTCAATCTTTGTACCGGAACCTCAGATTGGTGCTTGTGGGTGACTACTAGTGTTGATTACATCTTGTAGTTGATTACTATATGGTTTATTTGGTAGAAGATTATATGTTCGGATCCATTATGCTATTTAATACCCCTCTGATCTTGAGAATGATTATTATTTCTGAGTAGTTACTTTTGTTCTTGAGGTCACGGGAGAAGTCATGTTGCAAGTAATCATGTGAACTTGATATGTGTTCGATATTTTGATGATATGTATGTTGTGATTCCCTTAGTGGTGTCATGTGAATGCCGACTACATGACACTTCACCTTATTAGGGCCTAAGGGAATGCATTGTGGAGTAGTTATTAGATGATGGGTTGCTAGAGTGACAGAAGCTTAAACCCTAGTTTAAGTGACAGAAGCTTAAACCCTAGTTTATGCGCTACTTCGTAAGGGACCGATTTGGATCCAAAAGTTTAATGCTATGATTAGATTTTATCTTAATACTTTCCTCGTAGTTGCGGATGCTTGCGAGGGGTTTATCACAAGTACGAGGTTTGTTCAAGTAAGAACAACACCTAAGCACTGATCCACCCACATATCAAATTATCAAAGTAGCGAACGCGAATCAAGCCAACATGATGAAAGTGATATGATGAAATTCCCGTGTACCTTCAAGAACGCTTTGCTTATCATAAGAGACCGTTTTGGCCTATCCTTTGCCACAAAAGGATTGGGCTACCACTACTGCAGGATGGTCCAAACACGACACTATGACCAGAGACCCTTCAACGAAACTGTGTGCGATGCCATAGTCGCAAATGGTGGTATAAAAAACCCGTCAAAAAAGGTGCAAAACGTTTGCGATGGAGGATGCATCAAACATGGTTCAGATTTTAGTTGCGTGTGCGATGCAGGGCATTCGGTTCAGTTCAATTAACTTTTTGGGATGAGGAGGAACAAAAGAAACGGGCAGCCAGATGAAGGCGTGTGCGATATACAACATACGGTTCACTAGGATGAACTGTGTGTGATTAGGCAACACAATGGAAACGGTTCAACTGAACAAGATGTGTGTGATACGCGGCAAACAGGTCTGTAATCAGAAATGTGTGCGAAGACCAATAATAACACAGACGATTGCTGCTAATAAGCCATGTGATTTGCTCTGTCTACATGAGAATAACATGTATATATATAACTGAAATATACATCCAATTACATAAGTGAATATACAGATCATTCGCACACACCTCAATCAAAAATTGCATGCATTCTAAAGTAGGAGAAACAATCGTCTAGTCATCTACTTCTTGTGACGCTCCCGCCACTACTATGTGGCTCGATTCCCTCGTCTGGGGCAGGAAGAAGACAATTCCTCATGTCAACGATCCGCCTGTACATCTCATAGCTTGTGTACGCGTCCTTGGCCGCGTGCTTGACGTGTTCTTCATCCAGTCTCTCGTGCCAAACACTGTGTCAGGCGTTCTTGTCCTTCTTGCTCTCTTCCTTCATCTTCGCGTAGTAGGGGTCGATGATGGACGAGGCGAGGTCAACCAGGGAGTTCAGTTTGTTGTTGTCACTCCCCCAGACCTTGTAGTGGTGCTGGATGTTGACAAGATTCGGGCATTTCAAGCCCGGAACCTTGAGAGCTTTTAGATCGTTGGTGGTGTCCACCGTAGAAAAATCTGTAGTTGGAGCTGTTGATAAACCTGGAGAAACGCTCGCAAGGCCTTGTGGCAAGGTGGTAGTGGTAGATGAGGACGTCATGTCGCATGCACAACTGGGTGAAGGCAACCTTCTGATCGTGCCCGACACGACCCATGGTGTACTCGAGGTTGAAGCCGACCACTCGGTACTTGTCCTCGGCAAGGAACTGCTTCATAGTTTGGATGGAGCTCTCTACCGAGACTGGATCGTTCGTGTACACCACCGAGAGGGCCTTCCCCCTCACGTGGGTGTCCACTACGTGATGCGTGGCGAACTGCCCGCCGTTATCGTCGTCGACCGCTGGGAGCGCCATTAGAGCCAAGTGGAGCGCCATTGGAACCGCTGGATGTCCTCTCTGTAAGTGTCGTCGTGGGTGTGCTTATTGTGTCGTGTGACACGAGAGATATATGGTAAATGGCCGCATCAATAAATGGGGGCGGGGCGGCCTGGATTCTCTGCGCGTATGCATGGCAGTTTTTGTAGCGGGTAACTTCATCGCCGCGTCGCGCCCGGCGCAACCGCATGCACATGAATGTGCGTGATCATGCGCCGGCCCCAAACACTGGCAGCGCGCATGGAGGGACGAGGGCAGAGCACCCGGAGGGACGCGAGAGCAGAGCGCGCGGCGGGACGCGAGCAGAGCGCGCCGTGGCTGCCTGAACCGCAAGCTACCACATTCATAGAGCAGTTGAACACGCAGGAAATGGTCGCCTACAAGCCGACTGACAGTAGCGTCGCTGCGTAGAGAGCGGACATGTGCTACCACCTCCGTCTAGTCTATAGTCCCCTTTATATTTTATGCCATACTTTGCCCTCAAATTTAATCCACAAAATGTTAATGCATGTTATAAAAATTATATAACTGGAAACTATGTTCAAATACGAATCCAACTATATAATCTTTGGCGACATGCATTCGTATTTTATTAGTTAAATCATACTTATAAACCAGGTCAGGAGTATAGTAGGTAATTAAATCGCACACATTTTTTATTAACCGTGTGTGTACGTGGCCTTTCGTCCTCCTCTCGTACGTCTTGTCACCCTGCTGCCATAGACAGCTTACAACGCAAGCTTGCGCAGCGCGCGGGGGTGTTCTTTTGGCCAAATGGTGGAGCCAATGAATCGTCGATGAGCCTGTTCCTGCGCAACCTCGCAGGTTCCCGCGCAAGCTTCCCGCCCGACTCGGTGAAATCCCCCAAAATCCCAATGCTTACTGGCCTGCTATAAAACTCTCACGACCGGTGAGTCCTGCGTAGCATTTCCCGTCCCTCCCTGTAGCTTATCTTGTCTGCTTCTCCCACAATTGCCAATGGAACCGGTCCATCGTCGTCGCTCAGCCACTCCGCTGTCATCAGAGGATAGCTCCAGTTGGGAGGCTACACCACGGCGGCGGCACAGTCCCCGACATAGTGTAGTGCGCGTGGCGTCCCTATTGGGTGTGCACGGAACACCCACCACACGCTCCGCAATCGGTGCCCGTCGGCAGCTGTTGCTGGCCGCCGTTGCCACCACACCACCGTCGAAAGCCAGGGCCATCGCCCGCTCCACCAACGCAGCCCGAAGGCGGGAGGTGGCCGTCGTGGCCGCCACACCACTGCCGGCCACCGCGGCCATCACCAGCTCCGCCACCGCGGCCTGATACGTCCATTTTGCATCATGTTTTCTTACTGTTATTTCTAATGTTTTTATCCATAATAATTCTTTTTGGAGTAATTCTAATGCCTTTTCTCTCATAATTTGCAAAGGAACACACCAAGAAGGAGAATTCCGGCAGCTGGAAATCTGGAACTGGAAAAGCTACGTCAGGCCACCTATTCTGCACAACTCCAAATAAGCTGAAACTTCATGGAGATTTTTTATGGAATATTTAAGTAATACTGGAGCCAGTAACCACCAGAGGGGGGCCACCAGGTGGGCACAACCCACCTGGGCGCGCCAGGCCCCCTAGGCGCACCCTGGTGAGTTGTAGCCTCCTCTGTCCACCTCCAGTGCCCATCTTCTGGTATATAAGTCATTTTAACCTAGAAAAAATAAAGGGGAGACTTTCGGGATGGAGCGCTGCCGTCTTGAGGCGGAACTTGGGAAGGAGCACTTTTGCCCTTCGGCGGAGCGATTCCGTTGGGGGAACTTCCCTCCCGAAGGGGGAAATCATCGTCATCGTCATCCCCAACAACTCTCCCATCTTGGGGAGGGCAATCTCCATCAACATCTTCAACAACACCATCTCATCTCAAACCCTAGTTCATCTCTTGTATTCAATCTTGTTACAGGAACTACAGATTGGTGCTTGTGGGTGACTAGTAGTGTTGATTACATCTTGTAGTTGATTAATATATGGTTTATTTGGTGGAAGATTATATGTTCAGATCCAATATGCTATTTAATACACCTCTGATCATGAACATGTTTATCATTTGTGAGTAGTTACTTTTGTTCTTGAGGTCACGGGAGAAATCATGTTGCAAGTAATCATGTGAACTTGATATGTGTTCGATATCTTGATAGTATGTGATGTTGTGATTCCCTTAGTGGTGTCATGTGAACGTCGAATACATGACACTTCACCATATTTGGGCCAAAGGGAACGCATTGTGGAGTAACAATTAGATGGTGGGTTGCGAGAGTGAAAAAAGCTTAAACCCCAGTTTGTGCGCTATTTCGTAAGGGACCGATTGGATCCAAAAGTTTAATGCTATGGTTAGAATTTATTATTAATACTTTTCTTGTAGTTGCGGTTGCTTGCGCGAGGGTTAATCATAAGTAGGAGGTTTGTTCAAGTAAGAACAACACCTAAGCATTGGTCCACCCACATATCAAATTATCAAAGTAGCGAACACATATCAATCCAACATGATGAAAGTGACTAGATGAAATTCCCGTGTACCCTCAAGAACACTTTGCTTATCATAAGAGACCGTTTTGGCCTGTCCTTTGCCTCAAAAGGATTGGGTTACCTTGCTGCACTTTTGTTACAACTATTGTTACTTGCTCGTTACAAATTATCTTGCTATCAAACTACTCTGCTACTTACAATTTCAGCACTTGCAGACATTACCTTACTGAAAACTACTTGTCATTTCCTTCTGCTCCTCGTTGGGTTCAACACTCTCTTATCGAAAAGAGCTACAATTGATCCCCTATACTTGTGGGTCATCACGGCCCGAAGGCGGGAGGTGGTGGTCGTGGCCGCCACCCCATCGTCGGCCACCGTGGCCGCCAGCCCACCGTCGACTGCCGGGGTCATCACCCGCTCCGCCACCACCGCCCGAAGGCGGGATGCGGAGGTGGATGCCCGCACGTGCGTCCGTGATCTTGTGCGCTACAACGAGTTCCTGCGAGAGGAGGAGGAGTGCCTTGTAGAGCACGCAAAGAGCCTTACCACCGCTGTGGCCGCGGCACAGGCCGCCTCAGAGGCGAGGAATTAGGAGATCTACGAGGAGAACCACCGCTTCGAGAGGGGTCGTCTCGAGCGGCAGAGGGCATTCGAGGTGAGCATCGCTGAAGCTGCAACAGCGCAGGCACCGTATTGCGGTTGCCCAGCTCGTCGGTAGGCTCCTCCTCCGCCGCCTCTTACTGAGCGCGCTCGGCAGAGGAGAGGCAGCCGGAAGTAGTACAAAGCCCGTCCATGAGTAGTAGTATTTAGGGCTATTTTGTTCAGTTCATCCGACTATAGATGTGGTGGAAGCGTACAACGATACTTAAAATTAGCTAGTATATATAGTTGAACTAGCTATTTCAAAGACGTGGTTGGCAACAATTGGGGAAAAGTTTGGTCGGTTCAAATTGTCGAGTTGAACTGTTTGTATAAATTAAGAACGACTGCTTAATCTACGAATGAAATCTATGCTTAATTACTAAATTTTAGTTGCAAAAATTAGATACTCCTAGTGATTTTTAGCTTCATATTTTGACAAATCGCAGTGTTACAAGGTTGACAAATGGCAATGTTACTAGATCAACAAATGTCAATCTTTCCAGTTGAACAAATGGCAACATACCCAATATGACAGATGCAAATCGCACCAAATTGTTTGTAAGTGGTTGCACACGGGTCATCCAAAAGAACCGTTTGCGTTGAAGAGATGCACAAATCCTGCTCTCACTTTGCATCATGTCGCCCCGGTCGACGGGCGGCAAGGCTGGAGGACGGCTGGGCGGCCGAGAGGTAGCATTCGACGGGCGGCGCCCCATGCCATCGAGGGGGCGCACAGACGGAGAGGAAGGCGGGCGCCATGGAAGTCAAAGGGCTCGCTTCCAGTGAGCCTCAAGGCAGAGCGATAGCTTCGTGACGCTTCGGTGAGTCGCGCATTCGAGGACAACTTGCATGCCTCTCGGTCAGCCTGCGCACCGGACTGAGCTCGCACGCCTCCCGTTTAGTCAAGGTCAAGCAGCTGTCCGCACGACATCTCCTACAACCATTAAAACCTAGACACGTGGCATCACGTGAATGGTTAACAGAACGCACACGGTTTGAATTATACAAACGCTTGAGATATTAAAGTGGCAGCTATTTTTGAAAATGCCTTTGTTGGCTGTCATTATTCGAGTTCGCCTTCTCTCAAAATGGACATGAAGAATACCACAACATGTCGGGTGCCATTCCATGATAGAATGCCAAGTTTCATGAATTTTGGACGAGTTTCAGATTTACTATAATTTAAAAATAAAGTATCTCAACGTTTTGCTGGCAATCAACGGTGCCCTGGTGTTTGAAATTCATTCCCATTTCTTGCATGGGACCTAAGCATGCACCCAAGGACACATATTTGATTTTTCAACCAATTTATATGCACTGGAGCATGTGCATGTAGTTCAAATTTGAATTATTCACATAAATGCATTGAAAATTCAGTTAATGCATAAAAATGTCCAAAGGAACCCCGAAAAATCACACAATTTGACGCAACACTCGTGTTGTTCTATGTTGACATGAGAAAAAATTTGAAAGCAATAAGAGGCAATGGACATCGTTTCATCCCCAAAGGTGGGACATTCCCTACCGAAACCATCATGGTTGTTGTGAGAAGCTCTGGTTTGTAAGAAGCATATACCCAAACCTGCCCCAAATGGGACCAAAAAAATTACCACGGCATGTTGATTCCGCTCCATGATAGCATGCCAAGTTTCATGAATTTCATACGACTTTTGGATTTACTAGAATTTAAAAACTAGGTATCTCAATGTTGTGCCGGCAATCAACGGTGCCCTGGTAATTGAAATTCATTACCATTTTTTGCATGGGACCTAAGCATGCACCCAAGGAAACAGATTTGATTTTTCAACAAATTTATATGCACATGAGCATGTAGTTCAAATTTGAAATATGCACATAAATGCATTGAAAACTCAGTTAATGCATTAAAATGTCCAAAGGAACCCCAAAAATCACCAAAATTGACACAACACTCCTGTTGTTCTATGTTGACACGAGAATTTTTTTGAAAGCATTAAGAGGCGATGGATATCGTACCGTCCCAAAAGGTGGGACGTTCCCTACCTAAACCATCATTTTTGTTCACAGAAGCTCTGGTTTGTGAGAAGCATATACCCAAACCTGCCCCAAATGGGACAAAAAATTTACCACGACATGTTGATGCTGCTCCATGATAGCATGCCAAATTTCATGAAATTCGGACGAGGTTTGGATTTACTAGAATTTAAAAACCAGGAATCTCAATGTTTTGCCGGCAATCAACAGTGCCATGGTGTTTGAAATTCATTCCCATTTCTTGCATGGGACCTAAGCATCCACCCAAGGACACATATTTTATTTTTCAACCAATTTATATGCACTGGAGCATGTTCATGTAGTTCAAATTTGAATTATGCACATAAATGCATTAAAAACTCAGTTAATGCATAAAAATGTCCAAATGAACACTGAAAAATCAGAAAAATTGACACAACACTCCTGTTGTTCTATGTTGACACGAGAAAATTTTTGGAAGCAATAAGAGGCAATCGATATCGTTTCGTCCCCAAAGGTGGGACGTTCCCTATCGAAACCATCATGATTGTTGTGAGAAGCTCTGGTTTGTGAGAAGCATATACCCAAACCTGCCCCAAATGCGATAAAAATTTTACCACGACATGTTGATGCCGCTCCATGATAGCACGCCAAGTTTCATGAATTTCAGGCGAGTTTTGAATTCACTAGAATTTAAAAACCAGGCATCTCAATGTTTTGCCGGCAATCAACAAAGGCTCGGTGTTTGAAATTCATTCCCATTTCTTGCATGGGACCTAAGCATGCACACAAGGACACATATTTGATTTTTCAACCAATTTATATGCACTGGAGCATGTGCATGTAGTTCAAATTTGAATTATGCACATAAAATGCATTGAAAACTCAGTTAATGCATAAAATGTCCAAACGAACCCCGAAAAATCACAAAAATTCACACAACACTCCTGTTGTTCTATGTTGACACGAAAAAAAAATTGAAAGCAATAAGAGGCAATGGATATCGTTTCGTCCCCAAAGGTGGGACGTTCTCTACCGAAAACCATCATGCTTGTTGTGAGAAGCTCCGGTTTGTGAGAAGCATATACCCAAACCTGCTCCAAATGGGAAAAAATTGTACCATGGCATGTTGATGCCGCTCCATGCTAGCATGCCAAGTTTCATGAATTTCAGACGAGTTTTGGATATACTAGAATTTAAAAACCAGGCATCTCAATGTTTTGCCGGCAATCAACAGTGCCCTGGTGTTTGAAATTCATTCCCATTTCTTGCATGGGACCTAAGCATGCACCCAAGGACACATATTTGATTTTTCAACCAATTTATATGCACTAGAGCATGTGCATGTAGTTCAAATTTGAATTATGCACATAAATGCATTGAAAACTCAGTTAATGCATAAAAATGTCCAAATGAACCCTATCACAAAAATTGACACAACACTCCTGTTGTTTTATGTTAAGGCGAGAAATTTTTTGGAAGCAATAAGAGGCAATGGATATCGTTTCGTCCCCAAAGGTGGGAGGTTCCTTACCGAAACCATCATGGTTGTTCAGAGAAGCTCTGGTTTGTGAGAAGCATGTACCCAAACCTGCCCCAAATGGGACAAATTTTTACCACAGCATGTTGATGCTGCTGCATGATAGCATGCCAAGTTTCATGAATTTCGGACAAGTTTTGGATTTACTAGAATTTCAAATCCATGTATCTCAATGTTTTCCCGGCAATCAACGGTGCCCTGGTGTTTCAAATTCGTTACCATTTGTTGCATGGGACCTAAGCATTCACCCAAGGACACAAATTTGAGTTTTCAACCAATTTATATGCACTGGAGCATGTTCATATAGTTCAAATTTGAATTATGTACATAAATGCATTGAAAACTCAGTTAATGCATAAACATGTCCAAATGAACCCTCAAAAATCACAAAAATTGACACAACACTCTTGTTGTTCTATGTTGACACGAGATGTTTTTTGAAAGCAATAAGAGGCAATGGATATCATTTCGTCCCCAAAGGTGGGACGTTCCCTATCGAAACCATCATGCTTGTTGTGAGAAGCTCTGGTTTGTGAGAAGCATATACCCAAACCTGCCCCAAATGGGACAAAAATTTACCACGACATGTTGATGCCGCTCCATGATAGCATGCCAAGTTTCATGAATTTCAAATAGAGTTTTCGATTTACTAGAATTAAAAACCATGTATCTCAATGTTTGCGTCGAGTGGCGGTAAGGTGGTGTTTCACATTCATTCCCATTTCTTGCATGGGACCTAAGCAGGCAACCAAGGACACAGATTTGAATTTTCAACTAATTTATATGCATTAGAGCATGATAGCACGCCTCTCGGTCAGCTTGCCCACCGGACGGCGCTCACACGCCTCCCGGCCAGTCAAGGTCAATCAACTGTCGGCACGGCACCTCCTCCAGCCATTAAAACCAAGACACGTGGCGTCACATGAATGGTTAACAGAACTTTGGATTTACTAGAATTTAAAAACTAGGCATCTCAATGTTTTGCCGGCAATCAACGGTGGCCCCGTGTTTGAAATTCATGCCCATTTCTTGCATGGGACCTAAGCATGCACCCAAGGACATAGATTTGAGTTTTCAACCAATTTATATACACTGGAGCATGTACATGTAGTTCAAATTTGAATTATGCACATAAATGCATTGAAAACTCAGTTAATGCATAAAAATGTCCAAATGAACCCTATCACAAAAATTGACACAACACTCCTGTTGTTTTATGTTAAGGCGAGAAATTTTTTGGAAGCAATAAGAGGCAATGGATATCGTTTCGTCCCCAAAGGTGGGAGGTTCCTTACCGAAACCATCATGGTTGTTCGTAGAAGCTCTGGTTTGTGAGAAGCATGTACCCAAACCTGCCCCAAATGGGACAAATTTTTACCACAGCATGTTGATGCTGCTGCATGATAGCATGCCAAGTTTCATGAATTTCGGACAAGTTTTGGATTTACTAGAATTTCAAATCCATGTATCTCAATGTTTTCCCGGCAATCAACGGTGCCCTGGTGTTTCAAATTGCTACCATTTGTTGCATGGGACCTAAGCATTCACCCAAGGACACAAATTTGAGTTTTCAACCAATTTATATGCACTGGAGCATGTTCATATAGTTCAAATTTGAATTATGTACATAAATGCATTGAAAACTCAGTTAATGCATAAACATGTCCAAATGAACCCCGAAAAATCACAAAAATTGACACAACACTCTTGTTGTTCTATGTTGACACGAGATGTTTTTTGAAAGCAATAAGAGGCAATGGATATCATTTCGTCGCCAAAGGTGGGACGTTCCCTATCGAAACCATCATGCTTGTTGTGAGAAGCTCTGGTTTGTGAGAAGCATATACCCAAACCTGCCCCAAATGGGACAAAAAATTTACCACGACATGTTGATGCCGCTCCATGATAGCATGCCAAGTTTCATGAATTTCAGCCGAGTTTTCGATTTACTAGAATTAAAAAACCATGTATCTCAATGTTTGCGGCCGAGTGACGGTGGCAGGGTGTTTCACATTCATTCCCATTTCTTGCATGGGACCTAAGCAGGCAACCAAGGACACAGATTTGAATTTTCAACTAATTTATATGCATTAGAGCATGATAGCACGCCTCTCGGTCAGCTTGCCCACCGGACGACGCTCACACGCCTCCCGCCAAATCAAGGTCAATCAACTGTCGGCACGGCACCTCCTCCAGCCATTAAAACCAAGACACGTGGCGTCACATGAATGGTTAACAGAACTTTGGATTTACTAGAATTTAAAAACTAGCCATCTCAATGTTTTGCTGGCAATCAACGGTGGCCCCGTGTTTGAAATTCATGCCCATTTCTTGCATGGGACCTAAGCATGCACCCAAGGACATAGATTTGAGTTTTCAACCAATTTATATACACTGGAGCATGTACATGTAGTTCAAATTTGAATTATGCACATAAATGCATTGAAAACTCAGTTAATGCATAAAAATGTCCAAATGAACCCTATCACAAAAATTGACACAACACTCCTGTTGTTTTATGTTAAGGCGAGAAATTTTTTGGAAGCAATAAGAGGCAATGGATATTGTTTCGTCCCCAAAGGTGGGAGGTTCCTCATCAAACCATCATGGTTGTTCGTGAGAAGCTCTGGTTTGTGAGAAGCATGTACCCAAACCTGCCCCAAATGGGACAAATTTTTACCACAGCATGTGGATGCTGCTGCATGATAGCATGCCAAGTTTCATGAATTTCGGACAAGTTTTGGATTTACTAGAATTTCAAATCCATGTATCTCAATGTTTTCCGGCAATCAACGGTGCCTGGTGTTTCAAATTCGTTACCATTTCTTGCATGGGACCTAAGCATTCACCCAAGGACACAAATTTGAGTTTTCAACCAATTTATATGCACCGGAGCATGTTCATATAGTTCAAATTTGAATTATGTACATAAATGCATTGAAAACTCAGTTAATGCATAAACATGTCCAAATGAACCCCGAAAAATCACAAAAATTGACACAACACTCTTGTTGTTCTATGTTGACACGAGATGTTTTTTGAAAGCAATAAGAGGCAATGGATATCATTTCGTCCCCAAAGGTGGGACGTTCCCTATCGAAACCATCATGCTTGTTGTGAGAAGCTCTGGTTTGTGAGAAGCATATACCCAAACCTGCCCCAAATGGGACAAACAATTTACCACGACATGTTGATGCTGCTCCATGATAGCATGCCAAGTTTCATGAATTTCAGCCGAGTTTTGGATTTACTAGAGTTTAAAAACCATGTATCTCAATGTTTGCGGCCGAGTGACGGTGGCAGGGTGTTTCACATTCATTCCCATTTCTTGCATGGGACCTAAGCAGGCAACCAAGGACACATATTTGAATTTTCAACTAATTTATATGCATTAGAGCATGTGCCTGTAGTTCAAATTTGAATTATGCACATGAATGCATAGAAAACTCAGTTAATGTATAAAAATGTCCAAGCGAACCCCAAAAAGTTCCAAAAATTGACACTACACTCTTGTTGTTCTATGTTTACATTATGAAAAAAATTTGAAATCGAGAACAGGCTGCGGATATCATTTCGTCCGGAAAGGTGAAACGTTCCCTACTGAAACCATCACACTTGTTGTGAGAAGCTCTGGTTTATGAGAAGCTTATACCCAAACCGGCCCCAAATGGGACAAAAAATTTACCATGGCATGTTGATGCCGCTGCATGATAGCATATGCCAAGTTTCATGAATTTCTGACAAATTTTGGATTTACTAGAATTACAAAAGCAAGTATGTCGACGTTTGCCGCAGAGCCATGGTGCCGTAGTGTTCGAATTTCATCCCCATTTCATGCATGGGACATAAGCATAAACCCATGGACACAAATATGATTTTACAACCCATGTTGGTGCACCGGAGCATGTGCATGTAGTTTAATATTGAATTGTGCACCTGAAATGGCTAGAAAACCAATTTGATGTATAAAATGTTCAAACGAACCCTGAATAATTCCAATTCTTTTACGACACACATATAGTTGCATGTTCAATCTAGCTAAAAGGTCTAGCAATTCAAACACCGTCCATTGCTACTGTGACCCCATTATGTAATTCAAATCAAGATGAAAAATAGTGTAGATCGCACACAGTTTATTATCACCAACCATGTGAGATGCAACCCAAAATATCTTGGAGCACCATCGATGTATAGTACGCCTATGGCTTACGCGAGAAGGTGTGTCGGCTACAGTCCACAGCCGGCGTCTCAAGCACACTAGCTCGCTCCCCAAATATCATTTCACTGTTCAATCGTCGCCGGTGAAGATGGGCACATGGACCCACGTCGTGAGGGAAACTTCGGTGGCCCACTCCAGCGAGAGCGCGGCTGCAGCCGCCTTGCGCGTGCTAACAAGGTGCATGAGCGCGGCCGCAATCTGCGACCGGGCAGCCAAGGCAGCCCAAACAGCCGCTGTTGCTTCTCAGGTGGCGGCAGCAACATCTGCCTCGGGGATAGCAACTGGCGAGAGAGGCACATCAGCTGTCTGCTTTGCAGCGGCGGACTTAGCCCTGATTGAGGCCACCCACGACCATGTCGAGGCCGCCCACTCCCAGCTCCTGGTGGTCACTGCACAAATCAAACGAAGCTTCTCCGACAACGATCGGCAACCCACGACCGAAGAGTTGGTAATCGCCGAGAGCGTTCGAGCAGCCGTCCGTTCCTCCGCCGCATACCTTGCGACGATGGAGCTCGTCCAAGCCCAGATCGTGGCCACCCACACCCAGCTCGTGGCAGCCTTCTCCAAAGAGATGGCGGACGCGGATGGCGAGATGCTTTCCGAGTATGATGCGATGGATGCCATGGAGCCCCTTCCCCAGGAGACCGTCGGGCATGAGCTGGACATGGAGGCGGTGGCGGAGATCGACAGCACCAGCCGTAGTAGTACTCTTTGTTTTGTTTAATTAAGAGCACCGGTCTTTAATTTGCTAGAGTAATGTTTAGGTCAGTTAGCTCTGTTTAATTGCTGAACTTGCTCGATTAAGAAGTATGGGTGTGCTGTAGTCTCCTTTGTGTACCCAAATTATGCAATGATGTGGATGACCACTATAACCATGGAAATTCGAACCAAATGTTTTTACGTTCAAACTCATCACACACGGGTTAAGCTATCTGAATCGTTTGTGATGTTCACATATCATACACAGTTCTGAATAAGGGACCGTGTCTGATGACACTTTGCGTGCCAGTTTTTTCGCTGAAGCGATTCCAAATTTTCGGCTTCCGCAGAAATATCTACCTCCCCGCCCCCTCCCCCTTACCAAAAGCCATATTTCCCCTATTTCCGCCTTCCTTTCCAAGTTGAAACCTTCACTCCTTGCTTGCAGTGCCGCCTCCTCGTCGGTGACCCTCCTTCATGCTGCTCGGCCTCGTCTATCCAGGCAGGTAATCCACACCCGACCCCCATCCTCCTCCTCCCACATCCCACATGCCCCGACCGCCGGCGCGAGCGCGACACCTTCCACCAAAATCACCGACCCCTCCACCAAATAAGCGCCGCCCTAAGCCATGGTGCACGGAGTATAGCCAGGATCTCAAGGAGCATTTGGCGTGGAGAAGCCAATCAGGGCGCACTTCATGGATGAGGTCGCGATGGCTGCCATTCGTGCCGACCCCTAGATCTTGGAGGAGCACCTTGCCATTTGCTAGCTACGTCGGTTAAGCATGCTCGGTTTACCCGTTACATGTGCTGCTCTTACCTTTCCTTCACAAATTCTAGTGAACTTTTCTATCTAATTTTACCATGCAATCTGTTGCCCTAGTGTATATGTTCTATATGTCGTGCATTGTGGTGCTCACTTATTAACTGTTTTGTTAATTAGTTGTTGTCTTCAGTTAACTGTTTGGTTCAATTCTGCAAATGTGATGTTCAATTCTTCAGGCTGCAATTTTGTATTGTCTTCCATGTGAGAAATAAATCGAATTTATCTTTACAAAATACATGACAAACGAATACAATTGCTATATTTCCAAGTTGTCAAGCATGCTTGGTTTGGTCATACATTGTGCAATGTGGTGCTCAGTTAACATTTGGTTCATTTGTGTTGTGGTGTTTAGTTAACTGTTTGGTTCAATTTTGCAATGCGATGTTCAATAGTTGTGGGTGCATTCTGTTATTGTATACCATGTGAGGAATAAATTGGATTTGGCTGTAGTAGATACATGAGAAACAAATACAATTGCTACAATTGGCTATAGTTAACTGTTTGGTTAACTGTCTGGTATTCTATTAGGACTATGTTATATTATGCAATGTGGTGCTCGGTTAATGTTTGGTTCATTTGTTGTGGTGTTTAGTTAACTGCTTGGTTCAATTCTGCAATGCGATGTCCAATTGTCGTGGGTAGAATTTTGTATTGTTGTGCATGTGAGGAATAAATCAAATTTGGCTGCACTTAATACATGAGAAACATATACAACCGCTATATTTCCTAGTTCTTAATCATGCTTGGTTTGGATAAATGGGTTTTCCATGTGGCTTGAATTAATCAGATGAATCTACAATGTGCTTATTTTTCATCAACATATTTTACTGATAGCATGCGAACCCTTACTTAACCTGATGACTAACTACCATATATGTGTTGCAGGGAAACAATGGGAAGCACTGAGGTTTAAAATCGAGTTTAGCACGTGCATGGTCCATTGTCTAATAGCACATTATTGTGCAATTGCAGGAACCATTCTAATATTTAGATTTTTAACAATTTGGTCTTTCACATGTAGGTCCTGCTGTCAGGGGTTTTGACCCACTGTTCGATCCTTTTTGCATATGGGTAAATGAGTTGTCCATGAATATCAATCAAATCAAGAAACTCAGAAAGATTGTTAGGATAAAGAAATTAACGACAAAAAACAACAAGATCTTTGTCTGCGCAATGAAGAAAACATCGGTTCACTACAAGATGGTACTAACTATTATACCTTGCCTTTTTTTATTCCTTTGCCCCATTTCCAATATAGAGAAGATATTTATGCACATCCTTGTTTTCAGGACTTTCCAAAGTAGTTCACTGATGATTACCTCTCAAACCACCTCTATGGTAAGGAGGCGAGGAAGGTTTTCATACAACACCCACGGTTCAATATTAAAGTGTTCCTGAAGAGGACGAAGGACGGACGGTCAATCATCCATAGGCACTGGCCTAAAGTTGCAAAGACCTTCAACATGAATGAAGGCTCAATATTCGCCTTCCGCTTCAGCAGTTTTCCAGATGAGACGCGTCTGTCTATATACCGTCTATGATGCTAATTTAGAAAGGTTCTACATGTTGCATGTGAAACTTGGTGTGGTGCAGTTGTGTAATGGGGTAGCTGAGTGGTGAAGCTATATCATGTTGTACTCTGAGGTATTTCAATTATGAAATTCTGCTTCCTTAATATGGAAATCAAATATATTATGTGCTTAAATGAATGTCAATTAGATTAATAAATGGATTATTAATAATAGGGCAATTAGCCTGCTAATGGCGAATTATCCTGCTAATTGGGTTTTGCTATTGCAAACGGTTATTGAAAAAATACTGTGGGCGATGACCTCACGCAATGCACACAGTTTCTAGGAATAAACCGTGTTGGATCAATTAACAATCACACATGACTTTCTCTTGAAAACTGTTTGCGTTAGGCCACCTTGAGCAAACGCTTACCATATAAAAAATGTGTGTCATGGACAGCCTTTGCCACACAGTTTCTTCTATGGACCGTGTGTGATACATTCAACAACACAAACGATTTAATGGAAAAAATTGTGTGTGATGTACCTATGAACAGAAACATTTTCCTTGGAGCGACTGTGTGGGATGTACATAGGAACAGAAACGTTTAGCGGGGGCTGACTGTGTGGGATGTACTTGCGACCAAAAACAATTTCGCCTGTATAATTGTATTTTTTAGCTCTACTATACGTATTTCCGTATTTGAGCGCTCGCCGATCACACACAACCTCATTTTGCCAAGCATGTGTGCGAGGAGGGCATATCCCCGACGGTTTTTGGGTCGTGTGGGAAGGACCCCCCCTATCGCCCACACTCACTAGGCGACGGTTCCAAATGCCGTCATGGAAAGGGGTTAAAAACTATTTGTATAGCACCGACGTGTACCACTGTACCTTGCTGCACTTTATTTACCATTATTGTTACTTGCTCGTTACAAATTACGTTGCTATCAAACTACCTGTTACCAACTATTTCAGTGCTTGCAGTTAATACATTGCTGAAAACCACTTGTCATTTCCTTCTGCTCCTCATTGGGTTCGCCACTCTTACTTATCGAAAGGACTAGGATTGATCCCCTATACTTGTTGGTCATCATCACACTCTGGCGGAGCAGGAGCAGTCGTCCCCCACTTCTCCTTCTGCCTCAGCTGAACAACATCATGAGACAGTAGGTCTCCAGTGATAAGCTCCTCATCCGAAAACGATGACGCCCATTTCTCCACAATGAGTTGCATCAAGTACGGACCATAGATGATGCACTTGCGCTCCATGACTACAGAGCAATGTTCTGACCACATAACATGAGAAACATCGAACACCTCCTAAGTGCCCTGCTGCTTCTGGCAGAAGAGAAGTAGGTCCGCAAAAAGGAGTGTACCATATCCTGGTTGCCAACACAAGGGAACAAAGTGTTCCTGAAGATACGATGTATGCTATCAAGAAAGGGCCATAGCTCATAGGAGACATGCCCAGTTTCATAAACATTCTTAGTAGAGAATGGCCATAGAGCCTCCTTGTGAGTAGCAGCAACCTCCCGGTGAGGGCGAAATCTAATTGGGTTCTGGGACCCCCGATCACCATAAGACAAAATCTCCATGAAGCTCTTCCATGTAGCAGACAGACGCCGACCATTGGTCATCCAAGTGAGAGTCATGTCCTCATCATGCCCAAAGTGCACTGTGGCATGGAACTGGGCCACAAGCTCCACATCAAAGTCCTTGTTGAATGAGATGATCCTCTTGATATCAAGTTCTTCACACCTCTGCAAAGCGGCTCCAAAGTAAGCCAAGTCCTTCTCCATGTGAGTGAGATCAACGGACTTGAATTTCACATACAGATTCTTATTCCCCTTCAACACATCATGAAAAATGGACTGCTGAAACTTGTTCTAAAACATACGGTTGACAAACAAAGGATCATGAGGCTCCCAATAAGTATTGCGCTTACGCGCCAATTAGAACTCCTAGGAAGGCATTTGATGAGCACCCTTGGGCCCCTTATTATTGGTAGAAGTCACTTTGACTCTCTATCTTGGCTGCTCAATGGAGCCACTCACAGGCACGGAGCCACTCTCTGGCATGGTGCCACCAAGTGGCACATCGGCAGAACGGTAGCGCTTTGAGCCACCGGTACGGGTGGGACTCTTGCGATGAGTCTGATGCCCGGAGCTACTACCACCTAGAACACACACACAAAATCACGAAGGAAAGCAAGAGTAAAACATTTGCATAGGCCAAACACAAGAGGAACCAAAAGGGATGGAAGTGTGAACGAGGAGTAGTTGAAGTTGGCAGCTCCGGGCGATAGTACGGCGCACCCAGAGCGGTAGTACCACCTACAGGCGGTAGTACCGTTCGGGGGCAGGCGGTAGTACCGCTCGTGGCAAGAGTTAGCGGGCTTACCACATCCGCCATGAAATCCGGAAGTACCGGAGATGCCAAATTCAAATATTCACCGCTCAAATGTCCATCCACCTATTCTAGCAGTCTTCTACGCGCTACTCATGCCCCGATTTGGCCAAAAATCGAAGAATGCAATGGGTATTACCCTAAAACCTAGATCCAAAAACTAGAACCGAAAAGGAGAAGAACGGGGGCAATACCGACATCCATGGCAATAGGAGAGGGTGGGGGTCGATTTAACCGGATGGAATCGTGGAAGACGACTCGAAAGCGGCGGCCCTCCGCTGCCTGTTCGACGCCTGAGAGAGACACACACACACACACACACACACAGAGAGAGAGAGAGAGAGAGAGAGAGAGAGAGATGGGAGAGGAGGCGAGAGTGAATGGTTATGGGAGAGAGAAAACTCCCCCTGCCCCGACTCACCCCACTCCCACTCACTAAGCGGTAGTACCGCTCGGGGAGCGGTAGTACCGCCCAGGTACTAACCCACGACAGGAGGCCGGGTAGTACCGTTCAGGCGGTAGTACCAGGGAGCAAGGCGGTAGTACCGCTAATAAGCAGTAGTAGCGCCCGAGCTCCGCGGTAGTACCACGCAGGCGACAGCATGCAGGAGCAAATATTGAGAAAGGAAGGCTTATGCAAAAACAAAGAGCAAGGAAAGGCTCGGGAGAGACACGACATGGAACGACAACAAACGGAAGAGACACCCCAACACTACAAAAAAAATCACTTCCGTGATGATACGTGTTTGTCATAGTAGGTCTTGTTTTCTATCATGCATGTACATCCATGACGATTTTATGACAGAATCAAGATAGTCATACCTATGCTGTCGTAGAAGTGTTCCATGACAATACCAAAATTATCATCATGGAAGTACCCACTTCCATGACGATAAATTGTGTGTCATGGAAGTGTTTTTGTCAAGGGTAACTGACACGTGGCATCCACCATAATGGGTGGCCATTAAGCTATCGGTTCTGGTTTGGATCCGATAACTCGTTAACAACCCTCACCAATGGGGATTTTCCACGTGTAAAATTCTCATTCGCCAGAGTATCCACATGTCAGCTCAGTGCTGGGACAGATATCATCCAGCGAATGGAAGGGACGTGCCTATGATACATCGACACGTGGCTCGCGCAACAGTGGCCCATTCAGGTCAAAAGGCCGGCCCGTTTGACTTAGTCAAAAGGTAGCGGCCTAGCCCACGGAAGGCCTGTTAACGACCTATTCGCATATAGCCCATTTATGGCCCGCTAACTCACGACCCGTTATAGCCTATCCAAATTAGGCCCAGTAGCGCCATATGGGCCGTCCAATATTATTCCGGCCCGTTGTAACTTTTGGCCCATGTATGGCCCATGACGTCTTTCGGCCCATATGAGGCCCTTTGTAAATCTTGGCCCATAAATGGCCCGTGGTGAAACTGGCCCATAATGAACAGTATATCGCTTTATACCCATTAACGGCACATTATTCCATTGGGACTTTTAAACCCGTGTTATCTTTCGACCTCCTAAGGGTCCATTTATTATTGGGCTCATTTCCGGCATTTGATTACTTACGATCCATTACTGGCATGTTCCCCTTGTGGGCCAAATTCAGCTCGTGGTTAAAGTCAGCCCATCTGTGGCCCTTTAATCCATTGGGTCGTTTTCGTAGCGTCATCAAATATGGCCCATTAACGACCCGTTATGCCTGCCGATAGAATTAAGCCCGTTGTACACATGGGCCTATTAACGGCCCGTTATGGTCGGCGCATAAACAGGCGATTCCCATTATAGCCCGTTTACGGCCCATATTACGGTCCGTTCATTGTCCACGAAACTATGACCCATGTTTGGCCAATTGATCATACGGCCCGTAGAAGTCCCATTGAATCTAAAACCCGTAGAAGGCCCATGGATCATACGGACCTTAGGAGGCCCACTACAGCAGGCAGCAGGACCATGGTTACAACGGTCCGTATGTTACCCATGGTTATTGTGGCCTAGTTCTAAATAAAAATGTTACCGCGGAAAAAGAACTACATCGACTACAAGGAAAAAAAATAAACAAGACAATAAGGAAATAAATAAGCAAGCAACTTACGCTAGGCTATTACGGCTACTATAAATATTACATCCACTGGGCATCAAAGTTCTCCACCTGTGCAAATATAGTGAACAAAGAAGCATATTACATACACTGAGTGTCTAAATTGGACACCAGTGAAAATAAACGCGGCAACAAAACAAGTCCAGAACTGAAACCACTTTAGAAGAGCTCAAGAAACAATATCCTAGATACCCACCATGCTGGCAAGAAGCTTAGCAAGCTTATTAGTTTTCTCTTGTTTGGCGCTAAAATCGTCCAGCACTTGTTGTAGCACTAGAAAGTATGCATCTGAATTATGCGGGGACTTCCTCAGTCCTTCAGCTTCTTGGCACAACACAGCTGACTAATGCCTTTCACCTTGTAGCTGAGGCTGAAGAAGTTGAAGTGATTCAGCAAATGAAGTTCAAGAGCTTGTGCGGGTAGTGGCCAAGAACTTCGAACACTACATCAATGCAAGACTTTGGGGTTTTCTCACTGTCTACGAGATAGTTTTGATCACCTTTCTTGGAGACGAACAGGGTTGTCTCACTATCTTGAACCTTATCTGCATTACTTTCTCTACCATTGCATAATGGGGTGCCCTTCTCCAATATTCTGTTCGCATTTGATACGTCCATTTTGCATCATGCTTTTATATTGATATTTATTGCATTATGGGCTGTTATCACACATTATAGCACAATACTTATGCCTTTTCTCTCTTATTTTACAAGGTTTACATGAAGAAGGGAGAATGCTGGCAGCTGAAATTCTGGACCGGAAAGGAGCAAATCCTAGAGACCTATTCTGCACAACTCCAAAAGTCCTGAAAATTTACGGAGAATTATTTTGGAATACATAAAAAATATTGGGTGAAGAAAATACCAGAGGGGATTCACGAGGCAACCACAAGGGTGGGGGCGTGCCCTACCCCCCTGGGCACGCCCCCTGCCTTGTGGCCCACCTGGCAGGCTTCCGGTGCCCATCTTCTGCTATATGTTGTGTTTTGACTTGGAAAAAATCAAGAGGAAGCTTTCAGGATGAAGCGCCGCAGTCTCGAGGCGGAACCTTGGCGGAACCAGTCTAGGGCTCCAGCGGAGCTATTCTGCTAGGGAAACTTCCCTCCCGGAGGGGGAAATCGAAGCCATCGTCATCACCAACAATCCTCTCATCGGGAGGGGGTCAATATCCATCAACATCTTCACTAGCACCATCTCCTATGAAACCCTAGTTCATCCCTTGTATCCGATCTTTTTCTCAGAACCTCAGATTGGTACCTGTGGGTTGATGCTAGTTGGTTTATCCAGTGGAAGATCATATGTTCATATCCTTAATGATAATTAATACTCCTCTGATTATTAAAATTAATATGCTTTGTGAGTAGTTATGTTTGTTCCTGAGGACATGGGAGAAGTCTTGTTATAAGGAATCATGTGAATTTGGTATTCGTTTGATATTTTGATGAGATGTATGTTGTCTCTCCTCTAGTGGTGTTATGTGAACATCGACTGCATGACACTTCACCATGATTTGGGCCTAGGGGAAGGCATTGGGAAGTAATAAGTATATGATGGGCTGCTAGAGTGACAGAAGCTTAAACCCTAGTTTATGCGTTGCTTCGTAAGGGGCTGATTTGGATCCATATGTTTCATGCTATGGTTAGATTTATCTTAATTCTTCTTTAATAGTTGCTGATGCTTGCAAGAGAGGTTAATAATAAGTGGGGGGCTTTTCCAAGTAAGGACATCACCCAAGCACTGGTCCACCCACATATCAAATTATCAAAGTAATGAACGCGAATCATATGAGCATGATGAAAACTAGCTTGACAGTAATTCCCATGTGTCCTCGGGAGCGCTTTGCTTTATATAAGCGCTCTTCCAGGCTTGTCTTTGCTACAAAAAGGATTGGGCCACCTTGATGCACTTTAATTACACTTGTTACTTGTTACCTGTTACGAATTGTCTTATCACAAAACTATATGTTACCGATAATTTCAGCGCTTGCAGAGAACACCTTGCTGAAAATCGCTTATCATTTCCTTCTGCTCCTCGTTGGGTTCAACACTCTTACTTATAAAAAGTACTACCATAGATCCCCTATACTTTTGGGTCATCAAGACTCTTTTCTGGCACCGTTGCCGGGGAGTGAAGCGCCTTTGGTAAGTGGAATTTGGTAAGGAAACATTTATATAGTGTTCTG
This sequence comes from Aegilops bicornis, assembly GCA_021605145.1. Classification (NCBI taxonomy): domain Eukaryota; kingdom Viridiplantae; phylum Streptophyta; class Magnoliopsida; order Poales; family Poaceae; genus Aegilops; species Aegilops bicornis. The sequence goes on from CM038672.1 coordinate 392,617,488, forward strand.
AAATTTACTGTCACTTGTTACTATGGAAAATAATCCTTTGAGGGGTTTGTTTGGGGTATCTGCACCCCGAATGGAAGAGCAAAGAGTTTCCCTTCAACCTACTGAACCTACTAAAAGTATTTATTATGAAATTCCTTTGGGTATGATAGAGAAACTGCTAGCTAATCCATATGTAGGAGATGGAACATTACATCCTGATATGCACCTAATCTACGTGCATGAAGTTTGTGGATTATTTAAGATTGCTGGTTTGCCCGAGGATGAGGTCAAGAAGAAGGTCTTCCGTTTATCTTTGAAGGAGAATGCGTTGACATGGTATAGGCTTTGTGATGATATTGGATCATGGAACTACAACTGATTGAAATTGGAATTTCATGAGAAGTTTTATCCTATGCATCTGGTTCATCGTGATCGGAATTATACTTATAATTTTTGGCCTCATGAAGGAGAAAGTATCGCTCAAGCTTGGGGGAGGCTTAAGTCAATGTTATATTCATGCCCAGATCATGAGCTCCCAAGAGACATTATTATTCAGAATTTTTATGCTCGACTTTCTCGTAATGATCAAACCATGCTCGATACTTCTTGTACTGGTTCTTTTATGAAGAAGACTATCGAATTCAAATGGGATTTTGTCGGTGCAAAAAACCCTGGATCTATTACCCAGACTATGCACAGTGTCGGTGTACTAGAGTAGGGGTACCCTAGTATCCCGAACTTGTGCACGGGCAGTTGCAGCCCTCCGCGGCAAGGCTTACCGGGTGACCGCCAAGATCCTCCGTGGTTCCTTTGGAGCCATTCAAGAACAAAGTATTCAAGCCAAGGAGACGAGGCCCGGCGAGAGGAGCTTGCCGGAAGGCCACCCAAGGCACCTAGGAGACAAGGCCCGGCAAGAAGAGCTTGCCGGAAGGCCACCCTGTGCACTTACAAGATAAGGCCCCGACAAGAGGAGCTTGCCGGGAAGGCCCGGTGAGCGACAAGCTTCCGGGCGCGACAAGACAACAACCGCAGCAAGGCGGTTGCCGCGGCAGACCACCTCTCTGTACCTACGCTCCAGTAGATCCGCTAACGTGTCGCCTACAGGGCCTTCCCAGCGCCAGCGTGGCGAGAGGTCAGGCAGCCAGCAGCGAGGTGGCAAGCAGCGGCCCGACAAGTGTGCCATCGTGGCGAACGGTGGCGCCCCTGACGGTCCCTGTTTGCACTGTTAGGGCGACTAGCCGGGCATTTAATGCCTTTGTCCCCCGTCGGGGTTAGGTATAGTACATCGTACATCGCATAAGTAGGTGTACCAACCACCATTTTTCCATTTGTACCCCGTCTCACGTTGCCACTGTCGGAGCCCCTTGAGCATATAAAAGGAGGCCCATGCGCAACGTAGAGGGGGTTATCGATCGATTCCCTCCACACTCGGCCTCGTTAGCAGCTCGTCTATCTTTGTAGCACTCGAGCGCCCGAGCAAGAACGCAATACACCTAGACATGCAACAGTAGGAGTATTATCTCTCCGGAGAGCTCCGAAGCTGGGTAAAACTCTCGCGTGCTTCGCCTCGATCTGCTCTTCGTGCGACCTCCGCTCCCCGCCGAACCGAAAGGGTCTTGGTCCGCCGGGCCCATAGGTGTTCGTGGGCCAGATCAGCCTGCCCCGACATCTTTGTCGTGCCAGGTAGGGGGTCGTCGAGGTTGTGTGAACCTGATCCGGCGTCCACGCGAGCTAGATCTTCACCATCTTCGTCAACATGCCACCGAAGAAGAAGGCTTCGGCGGCAGAAGCCCCGTCCGCGTCGAACCCACCGCCACTGGAGCAAACGGGTGGTGGGGTAGACGCTGGCGGAAGAATGGACGGCGACGGGGGAGCTCACAGTGCTGCCAAGTCCAAGGACAAGGCTGCGCAGACCTCGGCGTCCGTACATGCACCGTGCCCGTCTCAGGAGGCGCGGGACCGACAGCGTCATGGCATTCACAATGCCATACGCTCGTTGGACCGAGATCGAGCTGGAGGGTCTAGGGACACTCAAGACCAGCATGCATGCCAACATGCTGGGGCAAGCGAGGCACGGTCGCCCGGACGGGATACTGCTCCTTCTAACATAGTTAGAAGTCCGAGCATATCCCGCTCCTCGCGCCGTTCGCCACTGCCACCTGCCAGTCCAGCAGAAGCTTTGGCGAGAGCGCAATCGCTCTCGGATTACCCTCCAACGGCCGACAAGGTCGGCGAATGGAGGCCACCATTCGTAGTCTCATCGGCTTCGCTTAACGGCGATGCTCCGGCAACAATCGAGTGCATCGCTGTCGCGACAAGACTGCCATACACGAGCCGGTGGCGGCAGAGACCACCGGGGTGCAACCACCATGCACTCTCCGCCCCGAAGGCCAAGATCGCCGACTCGCCGGATCCACCTCGACAGCGGCTCCACTGCGTCATCAGATCCACGAGTTCATCGCGATCAACGCCAAGTTCTTCACGAACGACAGCAAGAGGACGCTCGAACTCGCATCGAGCGCCGAAGAGAAGCGCGACGTCAATCCGACAAGCGTGCTGGGCCCTCTGTCGACATGCACGCGCCAGAGGAACCAGGCGACTTGCCGTACGCGGTAGGTTGCCCTGCGTTCACTCGTGAGCTGCGGCAAGTCCAGTGGCCCAGCAAGAAAAACTTGAAGCCAGACATACCGGAGAAGTACGACGGCAAGACGCATCCGTCGGAGTTCCTCAGCATCTACACCATCGCGGTGCAGGCTGCCGGGGGGCGAGATGACAAGATCCTTGCCAACTACTTCCCGCTGGTGCTCAAGCCCAATGTCAGATCCTGGCTCATGCACTTGCCGGACAACTCCATATCTTCTTGGGCAGATCTATGCCATCAGTTTGTCGGTGCCTTTACAGGCGGCCACAAGCCCCATGGCCAAGAAAGCAACCTTCATCTGCTCGCCCAGAAGGAAGGAGAGCCCCTGCGCAAGTATATTCAAAGATTCAGCCGTGTACAACACAACATCCCAGATGTCCACCCTGCCGCGGTGATCAGCGCGTTCCATCAGAACGTGCGAAACCGCATGATGCGGGAGGAGATGGCGATGTGCAAGATCAGAGACATCAGAGAGCTATACGCCCTGGCCGACAAGTGTGCACGTGCTGAGGAGGGGAGGAGACTCCCCGGAGAAAATACCGAAGCAGTAGGATCTGACAGTGAGGAAACCGCCCCGGCAAAGAAGAGCCGGCGGCGGGGCAACAAGAAAAAGAAAGGCAGAGATGTGCTAGTTGTTGAGCAGTCCGGCAACGGAGGTGGCGCCAAGAACGCCAAGGCTAGTAGCTTCGGCAAGGAGGTTGCCGCTGGCACCAACTGCCAGTCTGTGGCAGTCGCCGACAAGCAGGACGGCTCCGGCAAGCAGTACTGCAAGATCCACCGCACCAAGGGTCATGACCTCCAGAGCTGCAAGAAGGTCGAGCAGCTTGTCGAGCAGCAGAAGGCTGAATACGAACGACGCGACAAGGAGAAGGCCCAGGAAAGTGCTGGAGGAGCTAGCAAGAAACGTCCCGCCGGGGAGGGCGCCGCGGCAAGGCCAAGCAACGGCAAGGAGACAGGCCTCCCCGCGGCCGCGACAAGGACGACGACGACGAGGAGGACATGGATGATGACGAGGCCGATGAGCAGGAGTTCCAGAAAGCCACAGAGGTCCTGTGCGTTGACGGTGGTGCTTCTCTGCATACTTCACACCGCCAACTCAAGCAGTGGATGCGGGAAGTCAATGCAGCAGAACCATCCATCGAGTCATGCAAGCCTACGAAATGGTCCAAAGACGCCTATCATCTTTGATATTGAGGACCACCACGATCGTGTAATCTGCGGTCGGGTGCTTGCCGATGTTGGTTTCACCAACTATCCGCAACCTCAAGGTCACAAGATGTTAGTTGACGGCGGGGCCGGCTTGAACCTGATCTCCTCCGCGGTGCTCCAGAAACTCCAGATCCCTGATGGCGAGCTCGAAGAGACCGGCACATTCCAAGGAATCAATCCGGGAAGGAGCAAGCCCAAAGGAAAGATCACGTTGCCGGTAACATTTGGCAACGAGTTGAACTTCAGGACTGAGAGGGTCACCTTTGATGTTGCTGACTTTCCATTGCCTTACAATGGAATACTTGGCCGCCCAAAGACTCGCCAAATTCATGGCGGCCTCTCACTATGCCTACAACATCTTTGAAGATGCCAGGCCCGATGAGTGTCATCTCTGCCCCTGGCGACAAGAAGGATGCTCTTATCTGCGCCGACAAGATCTACCGGGAAGCAGCGGCCGCGACAGATTGCAAGCCACTTGCCGCTGAAGCTCCGGGAAGAAGAAGACCGAGTCCGGCAAGAGCTCTGATGCCCACTCCGGCAAGCGCACCTCTTCGGAGTGCTGTGCTACCGTCGAGGACGCACCATCGAGCTCCACCGGCAAGTGTAAGAAGACGATGACAGCTCCACCAGAGACCAAAAAGGTGTCCGCTGTGGAGGACGGCGCTGGTGGTACCTTCACCATCGGTGCCTCTCTCAACCCTAAATAGGAAGGCGCTTCGTTGCTTTCAAGGCGAACGCCGGCGTGTTTGCATGGCAGCCGTCGACATCCCGGTGTTCCTGAAAGTAATTGAGCACCATCTTGCCGTTTGTCCTCATGCACGGCCCGTCAAGCAGAAAGTCAGGAAGCAAGCAGTGGAGCGTCAAGAGTTCATCGCGGAAGAAATCAAGAAATTGGAAGCAACAGGCCTTGTCAGAGGAGTGCTCCATCCTACGTGGTTGGCCAATCTTGTAGTTGTACGCAAGGCTAACGGGAAATGGAGGCTTTGTATTGACTTTACAGATGTCAATAAAGCTTGTCCCAAAGATCCATTTCCCTTGCCGCGCATCGACCAGATTGTTGACTCCACGGCCGGATGTGATTTGCTTTCATTTCCGGATGCATATTCAGGATATCATCAGATCTTCATGGCGGAAGAGGATGAGAAGAAGACCACATTCATCACCCCATGTGGCACATACTGTTTTGTACGGATGCCCTTCGGGTTAAAGAATGCTGGTTCAACGTTTGCAAGAGTAGTTCATGATGCTTTTGAGCCGCAAATGCACAGAAATGTGGAAGCCTACATGGATGACATAGTGGTCAAAAGCAAGGACAAGGCAACCCTAGTTCAAGATTTAGATGAAACCTTTACAAATGTGCGCAAGATCAACCTCAAGCTCAACCCCGAGAAGTGCGTGTTTGGTGTCCCTTCCGGCAAACTTCTCGGGTTCTTCGTATCTCAGGGGGAATTGAAGCCAATCCCGACAAGATCAAGGCCATTGAGCAGATTGAAGCACCAAAGCGCGTCAAGGATGTATGAAGCCTTGCCGGTTGCGTAGCTGCTCTCGGCAGGTTCATCTCTAGATCTGCTGAAGCGCATACCGCCATTTTTCAAAATTTTGAAAAAGGCAGGTACGATGCAATGGACTCCGGAAGCGGAGGCAGCGCTGCAGGACTTGAAGAGACACCTGTCCTCCACTCCAACACTTGTCGCACCTAAGCCACAAGAGAAGTTGCTGCTATATATAGCGGCAACCAATCAAGTGGTTAGTGCTGCGTTAGTAGCGGAGAGGGAGGCGGATGATGAGTTAGCAACCATGGCAGACACATCCAGCGACAAGCAGGGGGCTTCGCTGGCAAGCTCTGGTCCCGACAAGGACGAATCTGCGCAGACGCATGACAAGATGCAGAAAAGGATGGTGCAGCGCCCAGTTTACTTTGCGGTTCCCTTCTGCAAGGGGCTAGGTCAAGGTACTCTGGTGTGCAGAAATTGCTTTTCGGCCTTCTCATGGCCTCGAGAAAGCTGCGCCATTACTTTCAGGCACATGAGATCACAGTTGTCACTCGCTTTCCGCTGAAGAGGATACTGCAAAATCCAGAGGCAACAGGCAGGATTGTCGAGTGGGCACTGGAACTGTCAAGCTTTGGCCTCAAGTTTGAGAGCACTTCAACTATCCAAAGCCGAGCATTGGCGGAGTTCATAGCAGAATGGACACCAACGCCAGATGAAGAAATTCCAGAAACGAGCGTCCCCGTCAAGGAAACAAGCAAAGAGTGGCTGATGTACTTTGATGGTGCCTTCTTGCTGCAAGGCGCCGGTGCCGGCGTGCTTCTTGTCGCACCCACCGGAGAGCACCTCAAGTACGTAGTCCAGATGCACTTTCCCAAGGAGCAAGCAACAAACAATACAGCAGAGTATGAAGGTTTTCTTGCCGGTCTCAGGATCGCAGTGGACCTTGGGATCAAGAAGCTCATTGTCAGGGGTGACTCACAACTTGTTATCCGCCAAGTGAACAAGAATTATCGAGTCCGTTGATGGAAGCTTATGTTGATGAAGTGAGGAAGCTAGAAGAGCACTTTGACGGCCTGCAAATGGAATATATTCGAGAGCTCGAGCGACATTGCCGATGGCTCGCCAAAGTGCGCCAGACTTAAATTACACTGTGGAACCAGGGATTTTTGTGCTCAAGCTGACCCAACCGTCTGTAACACCACCAACCGGACAGAGCAAGAAGAGGAAGTTGATCTCTGGTGACTACTTTCGGCAGAGCTTCGAAGCCGCCGCCAAGAAGGTCCCCAAGATCGACACCTGCTTGATCTTGAGGCGGTCTGCTCCGACAAGCCCTGTGGTTTGTTTCGTTGAAGCGGGCGCTCCCGACAAGTTTTGCTCCGGCAAGCTTGCCGGGGAACGTAAAGCTCCGGCTGAGCCGCAGGTTCTCGCCGTGGAAGCTGATATTCCCGCAGCAGCAGATGTGCCTTTAGTCCTTGTTGTCGAGCCGCAAGCTCCAGCATGGGCGCAGCAGATTGTCCTTTTCCTTCAGATAGGAGAACTTCCCGAAGAGCAAGAAGAAGCGGAAAGAGTAGCCCGGCAGTCAAGTATGTACCAGTTTGTCGAGCACACTGTACAGAAGGAGACTCAACGGTGTGAAATTGAAGTGTATTCACCGGGAGGACGGACAAAAGCTGTTGGCAGAGATACACGGAGGCATATGTGGTCACCACATTGGCGCCAGAGCACTTGCCGGCAAAGCGTTCCGGCAAGGTTCCTTTTGGCCGACAGCCCTCCAGGATGCAACTGCACAAGTAACCAAGTGTGAAGCGTGCGGTTCCATTCCAAACAAATACACCAGCCAGCTCAAGCTCTCCAGACGATCCCTTTATCCTGGCCATTTTCATCCTGGGGCTCGACATCCTCGGCCCCTTCCCCGAAGCTGTCGGGGCTTTGAGTACTTATGCGTTGCAATCGACAAGTTCACAAAGTGGCGGAAGTGGAAGCGATGAGGAAGGTGACAGCGATCGGCGATCAAGTTCTTGGTCGATTGTTTGCCGTTTGGAATCCCTAACAGGATCATCACCGACAACGGCACCAGTTCTAAGCCGCACCTTCATGCAAAGACGTCCAAGATCTTGGCGCCAAGGTTCCGCTTCGCTTATTGCTCATCCGAGAAGCAACGGTCAAGTGGAGAGGGCAAATGCTTTGAAGTGCTGCGCGGGCTCAAGACCGAGAACTTTCGACAGGCTGCACAAGTGCGGAAGAAACTGGATTGAGGAGCTGCGGTGGTTCTTTGGTCGATCGGGGCGACACCAAATCGAGCCTTGGCGGACACCTTTTGCTCTAGTCTATGGAGCAGAGGCAGTTCTCCCCACGGAACTCGTGATACGGATCGCCTCGAGTGCTCGCTTATGATGAGCTTGAGCAAGAGCAGCTGCGACAAGATGACGCGCTTGCTCCTTGAGGAAGATCGTCTTCAGCTCAGACGAGCTGCTCGGTACCGACAAGCTTTGCGCCGCTACCATAGCCGCAAAGTCAATGCCGAAGTCTCGAGGAAGGCGACCTTGTTCTTGGTAGCGTTCAGTCCGCCAAGAATTCCAACAAGTTGACGCCGAACTGGTAAGGCCCTTATCGGGTGAAAACAGTCACTAGGCTGGCGCTGTCCGCCTTGAGACCGAAGATGGCATTCCATGAGCAACTCACGGAATATTGAGCATCTTCGTAAGTTTTACTCAGAAGCGCGTTGCCGGAACCTGTTCCGGCAACCACCTTTTGTACAAGTCTTGCTACCGATGCATGTAATCCTTTGTACAAAGCCGGCGCAGACCCGATGCATCGATAAAGCTAAGCGTGCTTCGCACACCTTGTCGATTTCATGCTTTTTACTTCTATTTGCATGCGTTATCTGACACTTTGTGCAGCACCTACCCCTGGTGAGTGATAATGAGCCACAAGGCTCCATATCTTTATTTTCTCTTCTTTCTCTTTCTCAAAGAAAGGAAGGTTCCCTCGCACACAAGTTTGCCGGGGGGAAAGGAGAAGATAATGGTGCGGACCAAGCGTCTCTCAAGGAAGTCTAGCCTTACCGGGAAGCAAACGACAGAAAAGCTAAGTTGCCAAAGTTTGAGCAATCAGTTTTAAAATTTTTAAGTTATCTTCCTTGAACTACCGAACTTTGTATGGAAAACCTGTGCGCGGAGGAACCAATTTGTAGCTAGTCGCGCCCTTACTTTGTTTCGAGTCTGCTCAACAACTTAAGTGAGCTGCGACTAGTTGCGACAAGGTTGCTTGTCGGAAGCGGCACCGCCTTGACAGGTCTTGACGTTTCGCACTTTCGGCGCTTCATGACTCGAGGTGCCCGCGCCGACAAGTTCCCTAAAAGCGTAAGGCAAAACATACAAAGGAAGGAATCAAGTAAAGGAAATAACATAGCAATTGATACTCAAAATAAAGTTATATTACAATATAGCTTGCCGCAGCTCTAATGGATTGTTCCTATGACATGACCAGCGGCGACAAGAGAAAGAGAAAACGGGCGGCCTAATCTACGCGATCGCCCTCAACCCTCTTGATTCCGCTCACCCTGTCCACAATGGGTGCGACAAGGGTCTTGAGCGCCTCCACATCAGCATCCGGCGGCAGGGACTTGAGGACGTTGGTGAGGTTGAGGCCTGGGTTGCGGAAGGCCACCTTCATCAGCACCTTTTGAAGGGCTCCCGCGCAGATCTGGCGCGACTCCTCGGCCAGCTGTTTTGGGACCTCTTCCCGAGTCATTGGAGAGCCGTCACCACGCCCTTGAAGAACAAGCTGAGCTTGGCGCTGGGTTGGAGATGCTCGTCGGAGGAGTATCCAAGATCCACCATCCTGTGGATGGCTGCAGCAGTATCCACGAGACCCTCGGTCCAGTGCTCCACATTCTCCCTCAAGGCACTCTGGGCGGCAACAGCATTCGCCAACAGCTCCTCGTCGGCCTTGATCTTCTCCTTCAAGGCCACCTCCCGCTCCTTGGCGCTGGCCCAGCCCCGAGTCAAAGTAGTTAGCTTCAACTCAAGATCTGCAATGGAGTCCCTGGCGGCGCTGAGCTCCTTGCTCCTCTCGGCGAGACGGCCCTGCAGCTCGCCAAGAGTTTAGACGTCCTTCTCGCGCTCGTGATTGAGTGCAGCAAGCTCCTCGCCGCTCTTCTTGAGGCTGGCCTCCAACTGTGCCACCTTCGTCTCCAGCTCCTTCTTGGCGGCCTCGGCAGCCGCGGCAGCATCCTTTGCTTCCTTGAGAGCCCCGCCAAATGTTTCCTCGCGCATGGCGAGATCCTCCTCGTGGCTGTCGGGTTAACCTTCCGCTGCGCCCGGCTTCGCCTTCCTGTGAGCGGCTTCTCGGAGGCAATCCGCTGTTCCTCCTCATCTGAATCCTTCTCGAGGATGAAGGCCTTGCGCTCCTCGGAGAGTTGCTCCCGCTCCACCGCCAAGGACCGGAGAGCTACCTGGTTGCGGCCCGGAGCTCCTCCAGCGCTTCTCGATGTCTGCTCCGCTGCGACAAGCGCCTCCCGGGATGCCAGTTTGGCTTGTCGGGCGCGGTAGAGCGACAGCAGCTTCCGCAGCAGCTACTCCTCCTCAGGCTTGCCGCTGCTGCTGCTTGGCGCGTCGACTAGCGTCAACCCAGCAGAGGCGAGCAGCTCTTCATCGAAGGTTTCTCCTTCGGTCGGCGCCCTGGAGCTCGACTCCCATGGGAGCTTGATGAAGACGCCGTTGCCAGCCTTCAAGTAGGCGCCGGGCTGGGGCTCTTGAACTGGCTGCGGCGGCCAGCGGAGGGATCGGCGGTCGATGTAGCGCTGGTGCACTGCGACCTCGGTCGTCGGGCGATCGCCCGGACCCTCGCCCGGCCTGCGGCGGCAGCTTCGGTGGCCTCTTCGCCGGCAGGCTCGTCAGCGCCGGCTTCTTCTTCCACGGCGGCGGCTTCGTCAGTGTTGCCGCGCACGTCCTCCTCGCCGGCGACCTCGGTCTCCATCGGCTCTGTGGCGGACGGATGAAGAAAGTCAAGCAAATATTCAAAGACAAAATCAGAAGAAGAAAAACACAAGGGAAGTACTCAGGCGAGAAGGTTACCGGCGCCGGGGGCTGCGGTCATGGTCTCCGCCGCCAATGGGATCGGTGGTGCCGTCCTTGCGGAGAGCTGCCCTGCCGAAGAAGGCTCCTTGCGGAGAACGCTCCCTTGCCGGGGAATCCACCCTTGGCGGCGTAGTCGAAGCAGAAGGAGGCTGCTCTGCTCCTACACAAGTCAACAGTCAGATATCAGCAAAGGAAAAAGCACCCATGCACGCTGAACAGCAAGAAGTAGACCATATACTTACGCTGGGGGCTGCGCTGGGGGCTGCTTTGAAGGAGAGTTGCCTCATCCGGCAAGGTGGTCTCGGACGCGCCTCCTGCCGTCGTAGTAGGTTCGTCCTCGACGACAATCACCGGGGTCTTGGCTCTCTTCCACATCCTCTCGGGCCAGCGTCACGAAAGGAATGGATTGAGTAAAGCAGATCAAATACAAGACAAAGCAACAAATCGAAGAATTACAAGTACATCAAGGAATCTTACTCTTCCTCTTCCTCGCCGGAGCTGAGCGCCGGAGAGGTCGACTGCCCGCCTCGCACGACGAGGCGGAGGAGTGGGCTCCCTTGGACGCTTGGCGGGAGCGGGACCGGTGGCCTGCGAGGGCCCCGCTCCAGTTGCCGCAGCGACGTGAGGAGCTCCCGCGGCAACAGTGCTTGCCGCGGTGGAGCGTGTCGCGCGGTGCTGCGGCTGTTGGCCCGTCTGCCGCCGCGCTGCGTCTTCGGCCTTGCGAAGACGCCTTCTTGGTGGAGCCGGTGGCTCCGCTCGCGGCAAGCTGCTTGGAGGTGGGGAGGATGCACCCCCGGCAGGCTCGCTCGACTCGGCTTCAGGCTTGGCAAGCTCTTCCTCGCCGATGAACTCCTTTCGCTCGACAAGGCTTGCCGCCTCGGCTGCCTCTGCCTCCTCCACAGTGAAGCCAAACTCGCCCAGCGGCCGCCGCCGCCTCTTCCACTGGTGGCGTCGCTGCGCATCTCATCGTCGATAGTGTCGCGGGTGAGGCCCCTCCGCTTTCGTCGGGGCGGTGGCATTTCCACTAGATTGTCAAAAAACTGCCGCACCACGTCATCTGCCGGCTCTTGCCAAGTGGGGACAATTCCATGGGAGTCACACAACGGCATCATTGCACGGATGCGGTCAAGCGACGAGTTGTTGCACAGCGGAACGACGCCCCTCGGCAACCTAAACATCTCCGGATGATCGAGGATCGAGCTTGAACAGCTCTAAGAGCGTTGCGTCAAGCTCCAAGACAATGAAGTTGAAGTTGAGGCCTGGGCGCAGCCTCATGATGTCTGCTGCGTTCTGAAATTCCTGTGCAGGTCTCCTTCTCTCTCCTGCAAGGGGCGTCTGTGGCGGCGACGAAAGTCCGCGCCAACAGTGCCTCTGATGAGTCTGCAAGTCCGAGGCGGAGGATTCGTAATCTGCGATCTTCAACCTAGCGTCCTCCGGGGCCAGATTGCTCCAATCATTGCAGCGTACCTCTGGGGTTTTATTTGGGCGGTAAAGGCTGCGGGTTCTCCTCAACAATCCAGCACCAATCTGCCCTCCACTCCTCCCATTTGCTACGGAGCTCTCTCTCCAGATAGGCCTCCTTCTTGCCGACCCTGGAGACCCAAGCAATTCCTCCGGCAAGGGGCTCTCCTCTCTTGGCTCGGGGTAAAAAGAAGTGACGGAAAATAGCTACATTTGGGTGGACTCCGACAAAATTTTCGCAGAGATGTGCGAAAACTGCCATGGTCAGAACGGCGTTGGGGGTGAAATCAAGGAGGCGGAACTCGTAGGTGTTCATAATGTCACAAAAGAACTCAGAGAAGGCGGGCGAGCCCGCGATAGAATAAGAGCGCGAAGAAGGGATACCCGTCCGGGTCAGTTCTGCAGCGGCAAGGGGAGTACTCTTGCGCGGATGCGCTGCGTCTCCGTCGACGAGAAGAGGTAGTAGTTCTCCCTCGGCTCCCTCGCGGCGAAATGAGGGGAAGACAACCCGCTCCTTCAGCGCCGCAAGCAAGCGCCTCGGCCGACTTCACGGTTTTCCCCTTGTCGGCTTTCGGGCCCATGGCGGAGGCGGTGGAGGAGATCGACGGCGTTGAGGGTGCTGGTGGCGATGGGGGGCGGAGCACTGCTCTCTTTTCAGCCTTGAGAAGAAGGGGGGAGCAGCGGTGGCTTTCGATGGGACAGCAATCGGCAAGGTAGGCGGCGTGCCCCTGTTTCCCATGCTTATAAAGAGGGAGGGGCGGACGCCCGATTTTCTGAATAAAGAAACCCCCACGATCTCGCCCACGATCTCTCACACGACGCCACGTTCGATGCGTGCCGTTCGTGGGGGGCGTGGTGGGTCCGGGGTGAGTTATGGTGTGACCCGGGCCACGTGTGCCCGTGCCCTGTTTTGGGCCTGGCCCAACAGCGCTCGGCACCGTGTGTGGCCCAGGCCCGGGGGCTCCTGTCGGTGTACTAGAGTAGGGGTACCCTAGTATCCCGAACTTGTGCACGGGCAGTTGCAGCCCTCCGCGGCAAGGCTTACCGGGTGACCGCCAAGATCCTCCGTGGTTCCTTTGGAGCCATTCAAGAACAAAGTATTCAAGCCAAGGAGACGAGGCCCGGCGAGAGGAGCTTGCCGGGAAGGCCACCCAAGGCACCTAGGAGACAAGGCCCCGCAAGAGGAGCTTGCCGGAAGGCCACCCTGTGCACTTACAAGATAAGGCCCGGCAAGAGGAGCTTGCCGGGAAGGCCCGTGAGCGACAAGCTTCCGGGCGCGACAAGACAACAATCATGCAAGGCGCTTGCCGCGGCAGACCACCTCTCTGTACCTACGCTCCAGCGCATCCGCTAACGTGTCGCCCTGGGGCCTTCCCAGGCGCGCGTGGCGAGAGGCTGTGCAGCCAGCGGTGCGAGGTGGCAAGCAGCGCTGACAAGTTTGCCATCGTGGCGAACGGTGGCGCCCCTGACGGTCCCTGTTTGCACTGTTAGGGCGACTAGACGGGCATTTAATGCCTTTGTCCCCTGCCGTCAGGGTTAGGTATAGTACACTGTACACTGTACAAGTAGGTGTACCAACCACCATTTTTCCATTTGTACCCCCGTCTACGTTGCCACCTGTCGGAGCCCCTTGAGCATATAAAAGGAGGCCCATGCGCAACGTAGAGGGGGTTGGTCGATCAGTTCCCTCCACACTCAGTCTCGTTAGCAGCTCGTCTGTACTATAGCACTCGAGCGCTCCTGTGCAAGAACGCAATACACCTAGACATGCAGCAGTGGGAGTATTATCTCTCCGGAGAGCTCCGAAGCTGGGTAAAACTCTCGCGTGCTGCGCCTCGATCTGCTCTTCGTGCGACCTCCGCTCCCCGCTGAACCGAAAGGGGCTCGGTCCGCTGGCCCCATAGGTGTTCGTGGGCCAGATCAGCCTGCCCCGACAACAGGCACGGGAACAAGAGTACAGCACCAGGCCGTGCGAGAGTATAAGAGACCAAGATCATCGAAGGACCAGCATGCAGATCAAGAGGACCAAGATCAAGCCAGAGGAGCAAGACACCACCAGGAGAAAAGCCTCCTTGTCGGGCAGACGAGCTCGACAAGGATGGGGTCACCCCCAGAAGAAGACATCCAGATAGGGCTTGTTGGGGCTCACGGAGGCAAAACCACCTCACCCAACCACTCCGCCACGACCCACGTCGTCAATCAGTGCAGTGTCAAGCCGCAAAGTGATTAACTGGCAGCCATTCGCCACATGGCGGCCTCTCTGTCGGCGTCCTGGGAACGGGGGTACCCAGACTTCGCTGCCTGCGGCCTAGGGCATGGCTCCACCAACGGCCTGGTACGGCCCATCTTCATCGGCAACCACTCAAGACCCTCACGAGGGGCCAAGCCTCGCTAGGCGGACGACACAAGACCTCCTCAGGGGCAGCCTTGCTAGGCTGGCTCCCAAGGAGTGGAGATATCTATGCAAGGGGCACCTCGTGAGGTCCACATGACGTGAGCCAAGACGACCAAGGCTAGGCAGGCGCCAGCGGGCGCAGAGTACCAGTTTCCTCTTTGGTGCTAAAGGGGCAAGCGCAGGCGAGGAGTCCCGAGGCATCAGGCAAAGGTTTCCATATCGATGCAATGAGACCAAGACCAGCAGGACAGTAGGACGGAGGTCACCGCAGAGCCCACGGCGGCGTCACCACCGGAGCCTTCGGCAGGTGAAGACCACCTTTTGTCAGGATAGCTTTTACTAGTTGTCTCCCTTCAAAATCGGCCGTTGTGGGATCCCTTCCCGCCTAACATTTGGGGAGAGGACCAGGGCCTCTATAAATAGGACTAGCCACCACCCTAGCAAGGGGACGGATCATTCAGACCATCCTGACACACACAAGCTCATCGAGCTCAAGAACACCTCTCCTCAGGAGGCTTTTCATACTTTGTACTTGTTCATCCTTAGCCTACGAGGCAATCCTTCATCCTCTTTAGGAACACTTCATCCTCTCCCGTGCTTGTGGATGATTGATCGTCCATCCTTCATCCTCTTTAGGAACACTTCAATATTGAACCGTGGGTGTTGTATGAATACCTTCCTCACCTCCTGACCATACAGGTGGTTTGAGAGGTAATCATCAGTGAACTGCTTTGGAAAGGCATGAAAACAAGGATGTGCATAAATATCTTCCCTATATTGGAAATGGGGCAAAGGAATAAAAAAAGGCAAGGTATAATAGTTAGTACCATCCTGTAGTGAACTGAAGTCTTCTTCATTGTGCAGACAAAGATCTTGTTGTTTTTCGTCGCTAATTTCTTTATCCTAACAATCTTTCTAAGTTTCTTGACTTGACTGATATTCATGGACAACTCATTTCCCCATATGCAAAAAGGGTCAAACAATGGGTCAAAACCTCTGACAGCAGGACCTACATGTGCAAGACCAAATTGTTAAAAACCTAAATATTAGAATGGTTCCTGCAATTGCACAATAATGTGCTATTAGACAACGGACCATGCACGTGCTAACCTCGGTTGTAAACCTCGGTACTTCCCATTGTTTCCTGCAACACATATAAGGTAGTTAGTCATCAGGTTAAGTAAGGGTTCGCATGCTATCAGTAAAATATGTTGATGAAAAATAATCACGTTGCAGATTCATCAGATTAATTCAAGCCACAGGGAAAACCCATTTATCCAAACCAAGCATGATTAAGAACTAGGAAATATAGCACTTGTATATGTTTGTCATGTATTAAGTGCAGCCAAATTCGATTTATTCCTCACATGCACAACAATACAAAATTCTACCCACGACAATTGGACATCGCATTGCAGAATTGAACCAAGCAGGTAACTAAACACCACAACAAATGAACCAAACATTAACTAAGCACCACATTGCACAATATAACATTGAACCAAGCAGTTAACTAATCACCACAACAAATGAACCAAACATTAACTAAGCACCACATTGCACAATATAACATACTCCTAATAGAATATCAGACAGTTAACCAAACAGTTAACTACAACCAATTGTAGCAATTGTATTTGTTTCTCATGTATTTACTACAGCCAAATTCAATTTATTCCTCACATGGCATACAATAACAGAATGCACCCACAATTTTGTAAAGATAAATTCGATTTATTTCTCACATGGAAGACAATACAAAATTGTAGCCTAAAGAATTGAACATCACATTTGCAGAATTGAACCAAACAATTAACTGAAGACGACAACTATTTAACAAAACAGTTAATAAGTGAGCACCACACTACACGACATATAGAACATATACACTAGAGCAACTGATTGCATGGTAAAATTAGATAGCACAATTCACTAGAATTTGTGAAGGAAAGGCAGGAGCAGCACACGGAATGGGTAAACCGAGCATGCATAACCGGCGTAGCTAGAAAATGGCAAGGTGCTCCTTCATGATCTGGGGGTCGGCACGAATGGCAGCCATCGCGACATCATCTGCGCGTGCGACCACGATTTGCTTCTCCGCTGCCAAATGCTCCTTGAGGTCCTGGCTATACTGCGTGCACCATGGCTTAGGCCGGCGCTTATTTGGTGGAGGGGTCGGTGATTTGGGTGGAAGGTGTCGCGCCCGCGCTGGCGATAGGGACATGTGGGATGTGGAAGGAGGAGGAGGATGGGGGTCGGGTGTGGATTACCTGCCTGGATAGGCAAGGCCGAGGAGCGTGAAGGAGGGTCATCGGCGAGGAGGCGGCGGCGCTGCAAGCAAGGAGTGAAGGTTTCAACTTGGAAAGGAAGGCGGAAAGAGGGGAAATGTGGCTTTTGGTAAGGGGGAGGGGGCGGGGAGGTAGGTATTTCCATGGAAGCCGAAAATTTGGAATCGCTTCAGCCAAAAAACTGGCGCGCAAAGTGTCATCGGACACGGTCCCTTATTAAGAACTGTGTACAATATGTGAACATCACAAATGATTCAGATGTCTAAACCCGTGTGTGTTGAGTTTGAACGTTAAAAATTTTGGTTCGAATTTCCCTGGTTACAGTGGTCATCCACGTCATTGCATAATTTGGGTACACAAAGGAGACTAACTTCATAATCAAGCAAGTTCAGCAATTAAACAGAGCTAGTTGACCTAAACATTACTCTAACAAATTAAAGACCGACGCTCTTAATTAAACAAAACAAAGAGTACTACTACGGCTGGTGCTCGTCAGTCTCCGCCGCCGCCTCCATGTCCAGCTCGCGCTGATGCGCTTTCGGGAAGGGGCTCCATGGCATCCATCGCACCATACTCGGCAAGCATCTCGCCATCCGCGTCTGCCATCTCTTTGGAAAAGGCCGCCACGAGCTGGGCGTGGGCGGATGCCATCTGGGCTCTGGCAGGCTCCGTCGTGGCAAGGTATTCCACGCAGGAGCGGACGGCTGCTCGAACTCTCTTGGCGATTGCCAGCTCTTCGGCCGTGGGTTGCCGACCGTTGTCGGAGAAGCTTCGTTCGATTTGTCCGGTGACCGCCACGAGCTGTGTGTGGACGGCCTCGACATGCTAGTGGACGGCGTCCAGCAGGGCTAAGCCCGCCGCTGCAGAACGGACAGCTGTTGTGCCGCTCTCGCCAGTTGCTATCCCCGAGGTAGATGCTGCTGCCGCCGCCTGAGAAGCAACAGCGGCCGTTTGGGCTGCCTTAGCGCCGGGACGCAGATCATGATCGCCCTCATGAAGCTTGTTAGCACGCGCCTAGCGGCTGCGGCCGCACTCTTGCCGGAGTGGGCCGCCGAAGTTGCCCTCACGACGTGGGTCCATGTCCCCATCTTTCACCGGGGATGAGCGAACAGTGAAATGATATTTGGGGAGTGAGCTAGTGTGCTTGACACGCCGGCTATGGACTGTAGCCGACACACCTTCTCTCGTAAGCCATGGGCGTACTATACATCAACGGTGCTCCAAGATATTTTGTGCTGCATCTCACACGGTTGGTAATAATAAACTGTGTGCGATCTACTTGATTTATCTGCTTGATCATTTGAATTACATAATGGGCTCACAGCTACAAAGGATGGTGTTTGAATTGTTAGAACTTATATCTGCAATGAACATGCAATTAAAGGTGTGTCGTCCGAAAAATTGGAATGATTCAGGGTTTGTTTGTACATTTTTATACATTAATTGGGTTTTCCAGGCATTTTATGAGCATAATTAAAATTTGAACTACATGCACATGCTCCGGTGCATAAAAACTTATTGAAAAATCAAATATGTGTCCTTAGTTGCATGCTTAGGTCCCATGCAAGAAAAAGGAATGGATTTCAAACACCCTGCCACCGTCACTCGGCCGCAAACATTGAGATGCCTGATTTTTAAATTCTAGTAAATCCAAAACTCATATGAAATTCATGAAACTTGGCATGCTATCATGTAGTAGCATCAACATGCCGCTACAATTTTTTTCCCATTTGGGGCTGGTTTGGGTATAAGCTTCTCACAAACCAGAGCTTCTCACAACAAGCATGATGGTTTTTGGGGACGAAACGATACCCGTTGCCTCTTATTACTTTCAAATTTTTTTGAGTGTCAACATAGAACAACAGGAGTGTTTTGCGAACAACCAGGGCATCGCTGATTGCCGGCAAAACATTGTGATGCCTGGTTTTTAAATTCTAGTAAATCCAAAACTCGTCTGAAATTCATGAAACTTGGCATGCTATCATGGAGCAGCATCAACAGGCCGTGGTGCAAATTTTGTCAAATTTGGGGTAGGTTTGGGTGTATGCTTCTCACAAACCGGGGCTTCTCACAACAAGCTTGATGGTTTTTGGTAGGGAACGTCCCACCTTTGGGAACGAAACGATATCCATTTCCTCTTATTGCTTTCAATTTTTTTTCTCGTGTCAACACAGAACAACAAGAGTGTTGAGTGAATTTTTGTGATTTTTCGGGGTTCGTTTGGATAATTTTATGCATTAACTGAGTTTTCAATGCATTTATGTGCATAAATCAAATTTTAACTACATGCACATGCTCCAGTGCATATAAACTGGTTGAAAAATCAAATATGTGTCCTCGTGTGCATGCCTAGGTCCCATGCAAGAAATGGGAATGAATTTCGAACACACCATGGAACCATTGCTTGCCGACAAAACATTGAGATGCTTGTTTTTAAATTCTAGTAAATCCAAAACTCATCTAAAATTCATGAAACTTGGCATGCTATCATGGAGCGGCATCAACATGCCTTGGTACAAATTTTGTCCCATTTGGGGCAGGTTTGGGTATATGCTTCTCACAAACCGGACCTTCTCACAACAAGCATGATGGTTTTCGGTAGGGAACGTCCCACCTTTGGGGACGAAACAATATCCGTTGCCTCTTATTGCTTTCAAATTTTTGTCCCATGTCAACATAGAACAACAGGAGTGTTGTGTGAATTTTTGGGATTTTTCGGGGTTCGTTTGGACATTTTATGCATTAACTGAGTTTTAAATGCATTTTATGTGCATAATTCAAATTTGAACTAAATGCACATGCTCCAGTGCATATAAATTGGTTGAAAATCAAATCTGAGTCCTTGGGTGCATGCTTATGTCCCATGCAAGAAATGGGAATGAATTTCAAACACCGGGGCACCGTTGATTGCCGGCAAAACATTGAGATGTCTGGTTTTTAAATTCTAGTATATCCAAAGCTCGTCTGAAATTCATGAAACTTGGCATGCTATCATGGAGCGGCATCAACATGCCGCGGTACAAATTTTGTCCCATTTGGGGCAGGTTTGGGTATATGCTTCTCACAAACCGGAGCTTCTCACAACAAGCATGATGGTTTTCGGTAGGGAACGTCCCACCTTTGGGGACGAAACGATATCCATTGCCCCTTATTGCTCTCAATTTTTTTTCTCGTATCAACATAGAACAACAGGAGTGTTGAGTGAATTTTTGTGATTTTTTGGGGTTCGTTTGGATATTTTTATGCATTAACTGAGTTTTCAATGCATTTATGTGCATAATTCAAATTTGCACTACATGCACATGCTCCAGTGCATCTAAACTGGTTGAAAAATCAAATATGTTTCCTCGTGTGCATGCCTAGGTCCCATGCAAGAAATGGGAATGAGTTTCGAACACACCGGGGCACCATTGCTTGCCGACAAAACATTGAGATGCCTGTTTTTAAATTCTAGTAAATCCAAAACTCATCTAAAATTCATGAAACTTGGCATGCTATCATGGAGCGGCATCAACATGCCGTGGTACAAATTTTGTCCCATTTGGGGCAGGTCTGGGTATATGTTTCTCACAAACCGGACCTTCTCACAACAAGCATGATGGTTTTCGGTAGGGAACGTCCCACCTTTGGGGACGAAACGATATCCATTGCCTCTTATTGCTTTCAAATTTTTGTCTCATGTCAACATAGAACAACATGAGTGTCGCTTGAATTTTTGAGATTTTTCGGGGTTCGTTTGGACATTTTATGCATTAACTGAGTTTTTAATGCATTTTATGTGCATAATTCAAATTAGAACTACATGCACATGCTCCAGTGCATATAAATTGGTTGAAAAATCAAATCTGAGTCCTTGGGTGCATGCTTATGTCCCATGCAAGAAATGGGAATGAATTTCAAACACCGG
The DNA here is from genome assembly GCA_021605145.1 of Aegilops bicornis. Lineage (NCBI taxonomy): Eukaryota > Viridiplantae > Streptophyta > Magnoliopsida > Poales > Poaceae > Aegilops > Aegilops bicornis. The sequence goes on from CM038672.1 coordinate 392,637,942, forward strand.
GGCATCGTTGATTGCCGGCAAAACATTGAGATGCCTGGTTTTTAAATTCTAGTAAATCCAAAACTCGTCTGAAATTCATGAAACTTGGCATGCTATCATGGAGCGGCATCAACATGTCCTGGTAAAAATTTTGTCCCATTTGGGGCAGGTTTGGGTATATGCTTCTCACAAACCGGAGCTTCTCACAACAAGCATGATGGTTTTCGGTAGGGAACGTCCCACCTTTCGGGACGAAACGATATCCATTGCCCCTTATTGCTTTCAAATTTTTTTCTCGTGTCAACATAGAACAACAAGAGTGTTGAGTGATTTTTTTGTGATTTTTCGGGGTTCGTTTGGATAAATTTATGCATTAACTGAGTTTTCAATGCATTTATGTGCATAATTCAAATTTGAACTACATGCACATGCTCCAGTGCATATAAACTGGTTGAAAAATCAAATATGTGTCCTCGTGTGCATGCCTAGGTCCCATGCAAGAAATGGGAATGAATTTCGAAAACACCGGGGCACCATTGCTTGCCGACAAAACATTGAGATGCTTGTTTCTAAATTCTAGTAAATCCAAAACTCGTCTGAAATTCATGAAACTTGGCATGCTATCATGGAGCGGCATCAACATGCCGTGGTACAAATTTTGTCCCATTTGGGGCAGGTTTGGGTATATGCTTCTCACAAACCGGACCTTCTCACAACAAGCATGATGGTTTTCGGTAGGGAACGTCCCACCTTTGGGGACGAAACGATATCCATTGCCTCGTATTGCTTTCAAATTTTTGTCTCATTTCAACATAGAACCACAGGAGTGTTGTTGAATTTTTGGGCTTTTTCGGGGTTCGTTTGGACATTTTATGAATTAACTGAGTTTTCAATGCAATTTATGTGCACAATTCAAATTTGAACTACATGCACGTGCTCCAGTGCATATAAATTGGTTGGAAAATCAAATCTGTGTCCTTGGGTGCATGCTTAGGTCCCATGCAAGAAATGGGAATGAATTTCAAACACCGGGGCGCCGTTGATTGCCGGCAAAACATTGAGATGCTTGGTTTTTAAATTCTAGTATATCCAAAACTCGTCTGATATTCATGAAACTTGGCATGCTATCATGGAGCGGCATCAACATGCCGCGGTATAAATTTTGTCCCATTTGGGGCAGGTTTGGGTATATGCTTCTCACAAACCGGAGCTTCTCACAACAAGCATGATGGTTTTCGGTAGGGAACGTCCACCTTTGGGGACGAAACGATATCCATTGCCCCTTATTGCTTTCAAATTTTTTTCTCGTGTCAACATAGAACAACAGGAGTGTTGAGTGAATTTTTGTGATTTTTCGGGGTTCGTTTGGATATTTTTATGCATTAACTGAAGTTTTCAATGCATTTATGTGCATAATTCAAATTTGAACCACATGCACATGCTCCAGTGCATATAAACTGGTTGAAAAATCAAATATGTGTCCTCGTGTGCATGCCTAGGTCCCATGCAAGAAATGGGAATGAGTTTCGAACACACCGGGGCACCATTGCTTGCCGACAAAACATTGAGATGCTTGTTTTTAAATTGTAGTAAATCCAAAACTCATCTAAAATTCATGAAACTTGGCATGCTATCATGGAGCGGCATCAACATGCCGTGGTACAAATTTTGTCCCATTTGGGGCAGGTTTGGGTATATGCTTCTCACAAACCGGACCTTCTCACAACAAGCATGATGGTTTTCGGTAGGGAACGTCCCACCTTTGGGGACGAAACGGTATCCATTGCCTCTTATTGCTTTCAAATTTTTGTCTCATGTCAACAGAGAACAACAGGAGTGTTGTGTGAATTTTTGGGATTTTTCGGGGTTCGTTTGGACATTTTATGCATTAACTGAGTTTTTAATGCATTTTATGTGCATAATTCAAATTTGAACTACATGCACATGCTCCAGTGCATATAAATTGGTTGAAAAATCAAATCTGAGTCCTTGGGTGCATGCTTATGTCCCATGCAAGAAATGGGAATGAATTTCAAACACCGGGGCACCGTTGATTGCCGGCAAAACATTGAGATGCCTGGTTTTTAAATTCTAGTATATCCAAAACTCGTCTGAAATTCATGAAACTTGGCATGCTATCATGGAGCGGCATCAACATGCCGCGGTACAAAATTTGTCCCATTTGGGGCAGGTTTGGGTATATGCTTCTCACAAACCGGAGCTTCTCACAACAAGCATGATGGTTTTCGGTAGGGAACGTCCCACCTTTGGGGACGAAACGATATCCATTGCCCCTTATTGCTTTCAAATTTTTTTCTCATGTCAACATAGAACAACAGGAGTGTTGAGTGAATTTTTGTGATTTTTCGAGGTTCGTTTGGATATTTTTATGCATTAACTGAGTTTTCAATGCATTTATGTGCATAATTCAAATTTGAACCACATGCACATGCTCCAGTGCATATAAACTGGTTGAAAAATCAAATATGTGTCCTCGTGTGCATGCCTAGGTCCCATGCAAGAAATGGGAATGAGTTTGAACACACGGGGCACCATTGCTTGCCGACAAAACATTGAGATGCTTGTTTTAAATTCTAGTAAATCCAAAACTCATCTAAAATTCATGAAACTTGGCATGCTATCATGGAGCGGCATCAACATGCCGTGGTACAAATTTTGTCCCATTTGGGGCAGGTTTGGGTATATGCTTCTCACAAACCGGACCTTCTCACGACAAGCATGATGGTTTTCGGTAGGGAACGTCCCAACTTTGGGGACAAAACGATATCCATTGCCTCTTATTGCTTTCAAATTTTTGTCTCATGTCAACATAGAACAACAGGAGTGTTGTGTGAATTTTTGGGATTTTTTGGGGTTCGTTTGGACATTTTATGCATTAACTGAGTTTTTAATGCATTTTATGTGCATAATTCAAATTTGAACTACATGCAGATGCTCCAGTGCATATAAATTGGTTGAAAAATCAAATCTGAGTCCTTGGGTGCATGCTTATGTCCCATGCAAGAGATGGGAATGAATTTCAAACACCGGGGCACGGTTGATTGCCGGCAAAACATTGAGATGCCTGGTTTTTAAATTCTAGTGTCGGGGTACTAGAGTAGGGGTACCCTAGTATCCCGTACTCGTGCACGGATAGTTGTAGCACCCCGTGGCAGGGCTTGCCTCGTCACCGCCAAGATCCTCCGTGGTTCCTTCGGAGCCATTCAAGAACAAAGTATTTGATTAAGAAGACAAGGCCCCGGCAAGAGGAGCTTGTCGGGAAGGCCACTCAAGGCATGCAGAAGACAAGGCCCCGGCAAGAGGAGCTTGCCGGGAAGGCCCGGAGCGCGACAAGCCTCCGGACGCGACAAGGATTCGGCCGCGGCAAGGCGCTTGCCGCGGCATGCAACCTCTCTCCATCTCCGCTCCAGCTCATCCAGCAACGTGTCGCCATGGGACCATTCCATGCGCTACAGGTGTCGAGAGGCTGTGCAGCCAGCGGAGAGCAGCGATAAGCGGCGGCCGACAAGCTTGCCATCGTGGCGGCGGGCGCACTGAAGGTCTCTGTTGTACTGTTTGGGCGACAATCGACGGGCATTTATTACTTTTGTCCCTTGCCGTCGAGTTAGGTATTTTGCATTGTACCTTTCGAGTAGGTGTACCAACTCCTGTTTTTACATTTGTACCCTCATCTATGTTGCCACCTGTCGGAGACCCCTTGAGCATATAAAAGGAGGCCCATGTGCAACGTAGAGGGGGTTCGGTTCGGTTCGAGCTTCGGTTCATTCGACTCACCAGAGACCAGATACACTCACGCTAGGTTTTGTAGCTCGCATTGCTCCCTAGCAAGAACACAATACATCAAACAAGCAGCAGTAGGAGTTTTATCTCTCCGGAGAGCTCCGGCTGGGTAACTGCTCGTGTGCCTCGCCTCGATCCGCTCTTCGTGCGATCTCCGCCCCCCTCCGAACCACAAAGGGGCCTGGTCCGCCGGCCCCATAGGTGTTCGTGGGTACGATCAGCCTCCCCGACATCTAGTATATCCAAAACTCGTCTGAAATTCATGAAACTTGGCATGCTATCATGGAGCGGCATCAACATGCCGCGATACAAAATTTGTCCCATTTGGGGCAGGTTTGGGTATATACTTCTCACAAACCGGAGCTTCTCACAACAAGCATGATGGTTTTCGGTAGGGAACGTCCCACCTTTGGGGACGAAACGATATCCATTGCCCCTTATTGCTTTCAATTTTTTTTCTCGTGTCAACATAGAACAACAGGAGTGTTGAGTGAATTTTTGTGATTTTTCGGGGTTCGTTTGGATATTTTTATGCATTAACTGAGTTTTCAATGCATTTATGTGCATAATTTAAATTTAAACTACATGCACATGCTCCAGTGCATATAAACTGGTTGAAAAATCAAATATGTGTCCTCGTGTGCATGCCTAGGTCCCATGCAAGAAATGGGAATGAGTTTCGAACACACCGGGGCACCATTGCTTGCCGACAAAACATTGAGATGCTTGTTTTTAAATTCTAGTAAATCCAAAACTCATCTAAAATTCATGAAACTTGGCATGCTAGCATGGAGCGGCATCAACATGCCGTGGTACAAATTTTGTCCCATTTGGGGCAGGTTTGGGTATATGCTTCTCACAAACCGGATCTTCTCACAACAAGCATGATGGTTTTCGGTAGGGAACGTCCCACCTTTGGGGACGAAACGATATCCATTGCCTCTTATTGCTTTCAAATTTTTGTTTCATGTCAACATAGAACAACATGAGTGTTGTGTGAATTTTTGGGATTTTTCGGGGTTCGTTTGGACATTTTATGCATTAACTGAGTTTTTAATGCATTTTATGTGCATAATTCAAATTTGAACTACATGCACATGCTCCAGTGCAGATAAATTGGTTGAAAAATCAAATATGAGTCCTAGGGTGCATGCTTATGTCCCATGCAAGAAATGGGAATGAATTTCAAACACCGGGGCACCGTTGATTGCAGGCAAAACATTGAGATGCCTGGTTTTTAAATTCTACTATATCCAAAACTCGTCTGAAATTCATGAAACTTGGCATGCTATCATGGAGCGGCATCAACATGCCGCGATACAAAATTTGTCCCATTTGGGGCAGGTTTGGGTATATGCTTCTCACAAACCGGAGCTTCTCACAACAAGCATGATGGTTTTCGGTAGGGAACGTCCCACCTTTGGGGACGAAACGATATCCATTGCCCCTTATTGCTTTCAAATTTTTTTCTCGTGTCAACATAGAACAACAGGAGTGTTGAGTGATTTTTTGTGATTTTTCGGGGTCCGTTTGGATATTTTTATGCATTAACTGAGTTTTCAATGCATTTATGTGCATAATTCAAATTTGAACTACATGCACATGCTGCAGTGCATATAAACTGGTTGAAAAATCAAATATGTGTCCTCGTGTGCATGCCTAGGTCCCATGCAAGAAATGGGAATGAATTTCGAACTCACCGGGGCACCATTGCTTGCCGACAAAACATTGAGATGCTTGTTTTTAAATTCTAGTAAATCCAAAACTCATCTGAAATTCATGAAACTTGGCATGCTATCATGGAGCGGCATCAACATGCCGTGGTACAAATTTTGTCCCATTTGGGGCAGGTTTGGGTATATGCTTCTCACAAACCGGACCTTCTCACAACAAACATGATGGTTTCGGTAGGGAACGTCCCACCTTTGGGGACGAAACGATATCCATTGCCTCTTATTGCTTTCAAATTTTTGTCTCATTTCAACATAGAACAACAGGAGTGTTGTTGAATTTTTGGGATTTTTCGGGGTTCTTTTGGACATTTTATGCATTAACTGACTTTTTAATGCATTTTATGTGCATAATTCAAATTTGAACTACATGCACATGCTCCAGTGCATATAAATTGGTTGAAAAATCAAATCTGAGTCTTTGGGTGCATGCTTATGTCCCATTTAAGAAATGGGAATGAATTTCAAACACCGGGGCACCGTTGATTGCCGGCAAAACATTGAGATGCCTGGTTTTTAAATTCTAGTATATCCAAAACTCGTCTGAAATTCATGAAACTTGGCATGCTATCATGGAGCGGCATCAACATGCCGCGGTACAAAATTTGTCCCATTTGGGGCAGGTTTGGGTATATGCTTCTCACAAACCGGAGCTTCTCACAACAAGCATGATGGTTTTCGGTAGGGAACGTCCCACCTTTGGGGACAAAACGATATCCATTGCCCCTTATTGCTTTCGAATTTTTTTTCTCGTGTCAACATAGAACAACAGGAGTGTTGAGTGAATTTTTGTGATTTTTCGGGGTTCGTTTGGATATTTTTATGCATTAACTGAGTTTTCAATGCATTTATGTGCATAATTAAAATTTGAACTACATGCACATGCTCCAGTGCATATAAACTGGTTGAAAAATCAAATATGTGTCCTCGTGTGCATGCCTAGGTCCCATGCAAGAAATGGGAATGAGTTTCGAACACACCGGGGCACCATTGCTTGCCGACAAAACATTGAGAAGCTTGTTTTTAAATTCTAGTAAATCCAAAACTCATCTAAAATTCATGAAACTTGGCATGCTATCATGGAGCGGCATCAACATGCCGTGGTACAAATTTTGTCCCATTTGGGGCAAGTTTGGGTATATGCTTCTCACAAACCGGACCTTCTCACAACAAGCATGATGGTTTTCGGTAGGGAACGTCCCACCTTTGGGGACGAAACGATATCCATTGCCTCTTATTGCTTTCAATTTTTTTTCTCATGTCAACATAGAACAACAGGAGTGTTGTGTGAATTTTTGTGATTTTTCGGGGTTCGTTTGGACATTTTTATGCATTAGCTGAGTTTTCAATGCATTCTATGTACATAATTCATATTTGAACTACATGCACAGGCTCAAGTGCATATAAATTGGTTGAAAAATAAAATATGTGTCCTTGGGTGCATGCTTAGGTCCCATGCAAGAAATGGGAATGAATTTCAAACACCGGGGCACCGTTGATTGCCGGCAAAACATTGAGATGCCTGGTTTTTAAATTCTAGTAAATCCAACACTCGTCTGAAATTCATGAAACTTGGCATGCTATCATGGAGCGGCATCAACATGCCATGGTACAAATTTTGTCCCATTTGGGGCAGGTTTAGGTATATGCTTCTTACAAACCGGAGCTTCTCAGAACAAGCATGATGGTTTTCGGTAGGGAACGTCCCACCTTTGGGGACTAAACGATATCCATTGCCTCTTATTGCTTTCAATTTTTTTCTCATGTCATTATAGAACTACAGGAGTGTTGTGTGAATTTTTGTGATTTTTCGGGGTTCGTTTGGACATTTTTATGCATTAACTGAGTTTTCAATGCATTTTATGTGCATAATTCAAATTTGAACTACACGCACATGCTCTAGTGCATATAAATTGGTTGAAAAATCAAATCTGTGTCCTTGGATGCATGCTTAGGTCCCATGCAAGAAGTGGGAATGAATTTCAAACACCGGGGCACCGTTGATTGCCGGCAAAACATTGAGATGCCTCGTTTTTAAATTCTAGTAAATCAAAAACTCGTCTGAAATTCATGAAACTTGGCATGCTATCATGGAGCGGCATCAACATGCCGTGGTACCAATTTTGTCCCATTTGGGGCAGGTTTGGGTATATGCTTCTCACAAACCGGAGCTTCTCACAACAAGCATGATGGTTTTCGGTAGGGAACATCCCACCTTTGGGGACGAAACGATATCCATTGCCTCTTATTGCTTTCAATTTTTTTTCTCGTGTCAACATAGAACAACAGTAGTGTTGTGTGTTTTTTTGTGATTTTTCGGGGGTTGTTTGGACATTTATATGAATTAACTAAGTTTTCAATGCATTTTATGTGCATAATTTCAACTACATGCACATGCTCTAGTGCATAGAAATTGGTTGAAAAATCAAATCTGTGTCCTTGGGTGCATGCTTAGGTCCCATGCTAGAAATGGGAATGAATTTCAAACACCGGGGCACCGTTGATTGCCAGCAAAACATTGAGATGCCTGGTTTTTAAATTCTAGTAAATCCAAAACTTGTCTGAAATTCATGAAACTTGCCATGCTATCATGGAGCGGCATCAACATGCCGTGGTACAAATTTTGTCCCATTTGGAGTAGGTTTGGGTATATGCTTCTCACAAACCGGAGCTTCTCACAACAAGCATGATGGTTTTCGGTAGGAAACGTCCCACCTTTGGGGACGAAACGATATCCATTGCCTCTTATTGCTTTCAAAAAATTTCCTCGTGTGAACATAGAACAACAGGAGTGTTGTGTGAATTTTTGTTATTTTTTAGGGTTCGTTTGGACTTTTTTATGCATTAACTGAGTTTTCAATGCATTTTATGTGCATAATTCAAATTTGAACTACAAGTACATGCTCCAGTGTATATAAATTGGTTGAAAACTCAAATCGATGTCCTTGGGTGCATGCTTAGGTCCCATGCAAGAAATGGGCATGAATTTCAAACACGGGGGCACCGTTGATTGCCGACAAAACATTGAGATGCCTGGTTTTTAAATTCTAGTAAATCCAAAGTTCTGTTAACCATTCATGTGACGCCACGTGTCTTGGTTTTAATGGCTGGAGGAGGTGCCGTGCCGACAGTTGCTTGACCTTGACTGACCGGGAGGGGTGTGAGCGCCGTCCGGTGCGCAGGCTGACCGAGAGGCGTGCAAGCTGTCCTCAAGTGCGCAGGCTCACCGGGAAGCGTGCGAGCTGTACGCTGCGTAGGCCCAATGGGAAGCGAGCCCTTTGATTTCCATGGCCGCCCGCCTTGCTCGCATCCTCTCCATTAATGGCGCCCAAGCCGCAGTTTAATTTTCTTTTTAAATATAAAACACTCATCGCAAACGTTTTAGTTAGAACACCCGTATGCAAACCGACAGCTTCCCCAGGAAGCCAAGAGAAAATGTGCCGAGCAGGATTTCTGCAGCTCTTGATCGCAAACGATTTAGATAGAACACTCGTATGCAAAGTGAGAGCAGCGCAGGATTTGTGCATCCCTTCAACGCAAACGGTTGTTCTGGATGACCCATGTGCAACCACGTACAAACAATTTGGTAAGATTTGGATCTGTCATATTGGATATGTTGCCATTTGTCAAACTGGAAAGATTTACATTTATTGATCTAGTAACATTGCCATTTGTCAATCCTTTTAACACTTTGATTTGTCAAAATATGCAGCTAGAAATCATTAGCACTATGTAATTTTTGCAACTAAAATTCAGTAATTAAGCATAGATTTCATTCATAGATTAAACAGTCGTTCTTAATTTATACAAACAGTTCAACTCGACAGCTGAAACGACCAAACTTCTCCCCAATTGTTGCCAAGCACGTACTGAAATAGCTAGTTCAACTATATATACTAGCTAATTTTAAGTATGTTGTACAGTTCGACCACACATCTATAGTCAGATGAACTGAACAAAATAGCCCCTAAATACTACTACTACCACCACGGAGGGGCTTTGTGCTACTTTCGGCAGCATCTCCTCTGCCGAGCGTGCTCAGTAAGAGGCAGAGGAGGAGGAGGATCCTACCGACGAGCTGGACAAATGCAATACGGTGCCTGCCGCTGTTGCACGTTCAGCGACGCTCGCCAACTCGAACACCCACTACCGCTCCAGATGATCCCTCTCGAAGCGGCCGGACTCCGGACTGCTCGTAGATCTCCTGATTCCTCGCCTCTGCGTCCGCTTGTGTTGCAGCCACAGCTGCGGTAAGGGTCTTTGCATGCTCGACGAGGCGCTCCTCCTCTTCTTGCAGGAACCCGATGTAGTGCGCAAGGTCGCTGGCGCACGTGCGGGCCTCCACCTCCGCCCCTCCTTCGGGTGGCGGTGGCGGAGCGGCTGATGATCCCGGCGGTCGATGGTGGGCTGGTGGCCAACAATGGGGTGGCGGCCACGACCACCACCTCCCGCCTTCAAGACGCGGTGGTGGAGCGGGTGATGGCCACGGTGGCCGGCAGTGGGGTGGCGGCCACGATGGCCACCTCCCGCCTTCAGGCCGTGGCGGCAGAGCGGGAGATGGCCCTGGCTTTCGATGGTGGTGTGGCGGCAATGGAAGCCCGCAACAACTGCCGACGGGCAGCGGTGGCGGAGCGTGTGGTGGGTGTTCCGCGCACACCCAACAGGGACGCCACATGCACTACACTACGCCGGGGACTGCGCCGCCGCCGTGGTGTAGCCTCCCAGCTGGAGCTGTCCTCTGATGACGGTGGAGTGGCTGAGCGAAGACGACGGACCAATGCCATTGGCGGTTGTGAGAGAAGCAGACGAGATAAGCTACAGGGAGGGAGGGGAAAATGCGACGCAGGACTCGCCGGCCGTGAGGGTTTTTATAGTAGGCCGGTAAGCATTGGGATTTTGGGGGATTTCACCAAGTCGGGCGGGAAGCTTACGCAGGAACCTGCGAGGTTGCGTGGGAATGGGCTCACCGACGATTCATTGGCGCCACCGTTTGGCCAAAAGAACGCCCCCGCGCGCTGCGCAAGCTTGCGCTGTAAGCCGTCTGCGGCAGCGGGGTGACAAGACGTGCGATAGGAGGACGAGAGGACACGTACACATACAATTAATAAAAAAAGGTTTGCAATTTAATTACCTACTATACCCCCGTCCTGGTTTACAAGTAGGATTTAACTAATAAAATACGAATGCATGTCGCCATAGATTATATCGTTGGAGTCGTATTTGAACATAGTTTCCAGCTATACAATTTTTGTAACATGCATTAACACTTTGTTGGCTAAATTTAAGGTTATACACCAGCAAGCGTTTGCCTGCAACACACACGGCTTATTCCATCACAAACAGCTCTGATGGATCAACTGTCTGCCACGTATCACACACGCAACTCTAATCTGATTCGTGCTTGATGTCTCCGACATCGCTAGCACAGTTCGTCTTATTTGCCATGTATCACAGTGTCGTCCTCTGCTTGCGTCCCTCGGCAAGCTCTGCTCACCGTTAGGCGCCCGCGCCACGCTCTACCGCGTCCGTTGGCGTGCTCTGCTCACGTCTGTCGGTGTGCTCGGCTTGTGGACAACTTTTCCTTGAGGCGACCGCGGAGCGCTCTGCTCGCGTCCCTTCCCGCGCGCTCTGCCAGCGGTTGGGCGTGCGCACGATCACGTCGGGGGCCCCATATGCATGCGGTTGCGCTGCGCGCATTGCCACATGAAGCAGTTACGTGCGGCACGATGGAGTTACGCGCTGCAAATTAGAACTGCCATCAGGGCCTGCCGATATTCCTGGCCGTCCGGCTTCCCCTTTAATTCCCGCGGCCATTATAACCTTAGTCTCTTCAACCTTTCAGTCGAACCCCACAAAACAACAAGCACACCCACAACGACACATAGAGAGGGGATGTCCGACGGCGCTCCAATGGAGTTCGGCGAGCATAGAGTGGAGACCCACGTGAGGGTGACGGATCTCTCGGTGGTGTACACCATCGACCCGGCCGTGGTGGACAACTACATCTACAGCGTTGAGCAGTTGCTTGCTGGAGACAAGTACAAGGTGGTCGGCATCGACCTCCAGTACACCGCCGGTCGTCCCGGCATAGATCAGAAGGTTGCCGTCGCCCAGTTGTATGTGCGCCATCATGTCCTCATCTACCACTACTGCATGGCCACAGAGCCTTGCGACCGTTTCAACAGGTTTGTCAACAACACCGACTACAAGTTAGCCATGGTGGATACCAAAGATGATGTAAAAGCGCTCAGTGTTACGGGCTTGGCCTGCAAGAACCTTGCCGAAATGCGTGACCACTACAGGGTCTGGGGCAGCACGAAGCAGGACTCCCTGGTCGAACTCACCTCGGCCATCATCGACCCCTACTACGAAAAGATGAAGCAGGATGCCCAGAGAACAAATCCCGTATCCTGGCACAAGGCCTGGATGCGGCAACTGGATGAACCTCACCTCAGGTTCGTGGCCAAGAGTGAGTACACATGCTACGAGATGCACAGGAGGATCGTTGACATGAGGAAGTGCCTCGTACCCAAATCGATGAGCCCGGATTGAGCCACAAGAAGGGCAAGCGTAGCAAGAAGTAGATGATGATCAGATGATAGATTATGCTAGTTAATCATGCATGTAATATATAGTTTACTTTATTGGCGTGTATGGAAATGTCATGTGTGTAGTAGCCACCTATGTAATTAGGCATGTAATAGTTTACTTTGGTGTGTGCAAATGCCATGGTTGTAGTAGCCACCTATGTAAGTGGATGTTTAATTTGGTTATGCAAGCATGTCCTTATAAGTGTGTGTGTGTGTGTGTGTGTGTGCGTGCGTGTGTGTGTGTGTGTATATATGTTGTTGTTCTGTATGCAATCCCATCGCATAACACACACATCTTATTAGCAGCAACCGTCTGTGTTCTTATCGGTCTTCAGACACATTTCGGATTACAGACCCGTTTGTCGCGTATCACACACATCTTGTTAAGTTGAACCGTTTCTGTTCTCATGTCTCAATGCAAACAGTTCATCCGAGTGAACCGCATGCCGTATATCGCACACACCTTTAATCTGGCTGACCATTTCTTTTGTGTTGCCTAATCAAAAATAGTTCGTCTGAGTGAACTGTATGCTGTGTATCGCACACGCCTCCATCTGGCTGCCCGTTTCTTTTATTGCTCCTCATCGCAAAAATTTCATTGAACTGAACCATATGCCCTTCATCGCACACGCAACTAAAACCTGGACCATGTTTGATGCATCCATCATCGCAAACGTTTTACACATTTCTGACGGTTTTCATACAGCACCGTTTGCGATTATGGCATCGCACACAGTTTCTCGAAGGTCTCTGATCGTAGTGTCGCGTTAGCAGCATCTTAGTGTAGTGAGCGCCTGCGGGCGCGGGCAGCTCGGGTCGGCGCCTGCTGCCCTCGTGCCACGACGCGCACAAGCGGGCACGCGGTCCTCAAGCTACGCTGCGGCAACCGCACCTCACACCCGACAGAAGCAGGCGAATATACGAGCCGCGCTCATCGTGGTATAGGAGATGCTGCGGTGCAGGCTAGCAGGGAGCGGTCGCGATGCACTACTGGAGCGAGTCGTCGAACTGATGGACGCCGCTTGTAGGGGTACGCCGCCCTTCTGCTCCTTTGCCACACCCCTGCTTTTGGCGGAAGCGCGCGCAGTGGCCCAGCCTGCGGCAAGAGTGGTGCTCTGGGGGGCTGCACGGGAGAGGCCCGGAGTCAGGCCCTCCCCCGCGCCACACAGAGCAAGGTTCTGTATGGAGGCAGGACCTCTGCCAGGGGAAGCGCTGGCGAGCCGTCCCCCCCCCCCCTCCGTAGAGGACCCGTGGTCGCCGAGGGCGTCGCCAGCGTCCTCTTTGCCCCTTGGTCTTGTCCTGGTTTCCAGACGCCCCAATGGTAGTCAAGAGTGGCCCAGGGCGGGGCCTCGCCTGGCGAGATGAAGTAAGGCTCGCGCCTGCGAAGGTCTCCGCTCGTGACACTCTCACGTAATAATGAGTGGGGTTGTACACACCCCAGAGTCTCCGGAGTGCCGCCCTCGGGCCTCGGGGGCTCCCGCCCACGTCCTAGTGGAAGCACCATGCTCCGCGCTGACCGTCGACACTGTCCCCCAATGAGTATGCTCACAACCAGTGAAAGCACTTAGCTCCGCACTGGCAGGAAGACCAGAAGACTAGCTAGGTGCCGGACACGACCATTTGCTTTCAACCCCTTTTCTGTAGCTCGATCTGCCGCTTTTTGGATTTGAACTAAAAGTCGTGTTTTCGTTGACAAGTGCGGGGGTGTCTTTTCTCGTTCGTGTTGATTTTTTGAGTTTTCTGGTTCCGTGTCTTGTTTCGAGGCTCGCGCCCGCTACCCCACCCTGACAAGCACCTCACGAGCGGGGGCTAGGCGTGGTATGCACACACATCCTGCCATGGTCTGACGCTCGCTTCTCGCGAGGCCCTCTCGAGCGGACTAGCAAGCTCCTTAGAAGCCCAAACCTCGCAGGCCAGCGAAGGACTCCCCTCGGGAGAAATGCACATCGGCAACTATGAGGCTAGTCCGAGGCTTGCCTGGACTGAGGTAAGTTACAGTAGCAAGCCCGCGGAAGAGCTTATGGGCTCACAAAAGCACGATTCTGGTCTGGCTTAAGGAATAAAATAGTAGTCTGATTACATGACCGGCTCCCCTCCCAAAAATGCTCTGACACCTTGAAGGGTCGTGCCCGAGCTTTTGCGTGCAGCTTCAAAGCAAAGGAGCGTGGGCTCAATTGCACATGTCGCTCGTGGCATCTTCCGAATCGCTCCTGGACACGCTGTTAGCGTTGTCGCTCGCGTCGTCATCAACCACGCCGCCCTCGTCCGCCACGAACACCACCGCGTCGCCCTCAAAAGCAAAGGCCCTTACCAAAGCATCCACGTTATCGTCTACCCAGCGCAACAGGTTGTCCCGGATAGCCCCAGGCACTGGGGCAATGGCGACATCAAAGTTGAAGTGGGGGTCGGCGTTCTGAAGATGGCTGAAGATGCGGGAGAACGCGCGCCCAAGGAGGCCTCGGCTCCTTTCCTCGACAAGATCGCAGGCCCTCGCGGCCCGGTCCTCCAAGCGCGTCACGACGTCGGTGAAGAAGCGGAGATGGCTAGCATAGTCTTCCGCGTGGGGATGAGGGGCGCGCTCTTCATAAATGGCACCCAGCGCCCGGTTGGTCCTCACCCTGAGGTCCTGAAGCATGGGAGCGTGCTCGCACTGCAGTGTCTCTCGACGACACGCCTCCTCCCTGCTCTGTTGTACAAGGGATGTGGTGGTATCGACCTGCCGCTGAAGCGAAAGCAGGTCGGCACGAACGGCGGCCAGGTCGGCCTGAACGAAGATCAAGGCCACCGCAGCTACCTTCTCATGCTGCTCTGCTTCATCCAACCTCGACCTAAGGGTATTGGTTCTACCCTTAGCTCCAGCCTCCACCATCTTCAGCTCCAGGTCGTGCGTATTGGCAAGATTTGCACAAGCCTTCGCCACCTACGGTCAACTTCCTCCTGGATCCCGGCTTCGCGCGCGCCGACGGCATCCTCAGCCTGGGTGACCTGGCGCTCCCTTGTGTCCAACCGTTCAAGCTCGAGGCTAGGCTCTGCGGCCTCAAGCATTAGCGCCTCCTCGCGCTTCAAGATCTCCTCCTCTTCGGAAAGCGACCACTTCATCAACGCCAAGGCAGCTCTGCGCGCCTCGACCTGCTGCTCCAAGATGATGTTCAGGGCCTGGAGTTCCCGTTCGTGCTTCTCCGCGACCTTGCTGCGATGATCAGCCTCCCTGGCCTCCTCCAAGGCCCGGGCGCTAGCCTCGCGTGAGGTCGCAAGGGATGCCTTGGCCTTCGCACTGCTGCTGAGGGAGTCCCGGACTAGGGGGTGTCCGGATAGCCGGATTATCGTCACGGCCGGACTCCAAGACTATGAGAATACAAGGTTGAAGACTTCGTCCCGTGTCCGGATGGGACTTTCCTTGGCGTGGAAGGCAAGCTTGGCGATACGGATATGTAGATCCCCTACCATTGTAACTGACTCTGTGTAACCCTAACCTATCCGGTGTTTATATAAAGCGGAGGGTTTTAGTCCGTAGGATGAACAACAATCATACCATAGGCTAGCTTCTAGGGTTTAGCCTCCTTGATCTCGTGGTAGATCTACTCTTGTACTACCCATATCATCAATATTAATCAAGCAGGAGTAGGGTATTACCTCCATCGAGAGGGCCCGAACCTGGGTAAAAACATCGTGTCCCTTGTCTCCTGTTACGATCCGCCTAGACGCACAGTTCGGGACCCCCTACCCGAGATCCGCCGGTTTTGACACCGACATTGGTGCTTTCATTGAGAGTTCCTCTGTGTCCTTTGCGAAAACGTCGACTCCAGGGTGCCGGACTCCTCTCCGGACTCCGAACCCTCCGCGCCCCTGCCAATCGAATCCGATTTGGCGCCGGTCATGGAGTTCACTGCCGCGGACATCTTTCAGCACTTGCCCTTTGGCGACATCCTGAATTCACTAAAGTCTCTCTTTATCCGGAGAGCCCTGGCCGGACTACGGACGGGAAGGTTGGGATGCGGACGACGAAGAAATTCAACGCCCACCCACCACCCACTTTGTAACCACTGTCGATGATTTAACCGACATGCTAGACTACGACTCCGAAAACATCGGCGGTATGGACGACGATGCCGGAGACGACCAAGACCCAGCGCCTACGAGGGCATCGGAAGGCCACCTCATCATACGACATATACATGGTGGATATCCCAAAAGATGGGAACGGCGATGGAACAACGGAGGATGACCCCTCCAAAAAGCAACTGAAGCGCCGGCGTCAACGACGCTGCTCTAAATCCCGCCACAACAAAAACGGTGATTCCGGTACGGGAGATAATAACACCCCGGATAGTACCAAAGACAACCCCCTCCAGCAGGACTCAGCGCAGGAGGAGGGAGTAGCAAGTCCGCCTGACGGTCACAGTGTAAAGAGAGGTCGAGGACGATAATTACGCGCCTCCCTCCGAAGATGAGGCAAGCCTCGACGGCGATGAATTTGTCGTGCCTGAGGATCCCGCCGAATAGGAGCGTTTCAAATGCAGGCTTATAGCCATGGCAAGCAGCCTCAAGAAAAAGCAGCAACAACTTAGAGCTGACGAAGACATGCTAGCTGACAGATGGACTAAAGTCCTTGCAGCCGAAGAGTATGAACTCGAACGCCCCTCCAAAAGCTACCCCAAACGCAGGCCGTTGCCTCGATCAGAGGAGGAAGCACCCAAGTCACCAGCGCACGACATGGCAGACCGGCCACCTCGTGGCCGTGACAGAGAAGCCTCTCGGCCCTCCGCTCAAGCCACACCCCGACGCCGCTCAAAAAGTACCAAGGCACGGGAAAACGCGCCCGGACTTGCGAGATATATTGGAGGATAAGGCAAAACATACAAGATCGATCTACGGATCGAGTGGGCGTAACGACGCGGGATGATTCTTGTCGCACGGATCTGACAAACCCGCCGGGCGAACACGATGAGACAAAGCTCATATGAGCTACGCCGGGATATAGCCCATCTGAGGCGCCAAGACACCCACTATGCTTCACAGATGAAGTAATGGATCATCAAATCACGAGGGCTTCAAACCCGTAAACATCGAATCATACGATGGTACCACAGATCCTGCGATGCGGATCGAGGACTATCTCCTCCATATCCACATGGCCCGCGGTGATGATCTACATGCCATCAAATACTTCCCACTCAAGCTTAAAGGACCAGCTCGGCATTGGCTCAACAGCTTGCCAAAGAATCAATTGGTTGTTGGGAGGACTTGGAAGCCGCATTCCTTGATAACTTCCAGGGCACATATGTGCGACCACGAACGCCGATGACCTTAGCCACATAATCCGGCCGGAAGAATCGGCCGAGACAATTCTGGACACGGTTCCTAACAAAGAAAAATCAAATCGTTATTTGTCCGGATGCAGAGGCCCTTGCAGCCTTCAAACATAACATCATGACGAGTGGCTTGCCCGGCACCTAGGACAGGAAAAGCCAAAATCCATGGTAGCCCTCACAACACTCATGACCCGCTTTTGTGCGGGAGAGGACAGCTAGCTAGCTCGAAGCAACAACTTGGCCAAACATCACGATAGTTCGGATACCAAGGACAGCAATGGCAGGTCGGCGTCGCAATAAGAACAAAGCGCCGCATTAACGGCGATAACATCGAAGATCTGGCCGTCAATGCCGGATTCAGAGGCTCTAAACCCGGTCGTGGAAGAAGCCATTCAAAAGAAATACCAGGGGCCGTCCAACTTGGACCGAATACTTCGATCGCTTGTGCGGATACATGGCACCCCAAAATCAGCCAAACACACCAAGGGACTGTTGGGTGTTCAAACAAGTAGGCAAGTTAAGTGCGAACTCAATGACAAGGGGCTGCATAGCGATGGCGAGGAAGAGCCCGGCCGCCACGAACAATAGAGGACAGAAGGGTTTTCCCACACAAGTGTGGACGGTGAACATGATATACGCATAACCCATATACCCAAAAGGGGCGGAAGCGTGCACTAAGGGACGATATATCACGATGGAGACGATCGCCCAGTTCAACCCATGGTCTTCTGCCCGATCACCTTCGATCGAAGGACCACCCCACTAGCATCCGTCACGGCGGTTTCGCGCATTGGTTCTTGACCCAATTATCGATGGATTTCACCTAACCGAGTCACGATGGGCCGGCGGCGGCAACTGAACCTGCTTTATCGAGGATACGATCGCGCAAAATGGGCATAGACCCCTCAAGGATTAAACCTACAAAGACGACCTTTAAAGGCGTCATACCGGGTGTAGAAGCCAAGTGTACGGGCTCGGTTACACTCGACGTGGTCTTCGGATCCCCGGATAACTTCCGAAGCGAAGAGTTAATCTTCGACATCGTCCCATTCTGCAGCGGCTATCATGCCTTTGCTTTCGGACGAACCGCATTTGCAAAGTTCAATGCGGTGCCGCTTACGCATACCTCAAGCTCAACATGTCAGGCCCTCGAGGAGTAATCACGGTCAATGGAAACACCGAACGCTCTCTCCGAACGGAGGAGCACACGGCGGCCCTCGCGGCGGAGGTACAAAGCAGCCTCTCACATCAACTCTCGAGTCCAGCCATTAAGCGTCCGGACACTTTCAAGCGCGCCCGAAGTAACCTACAATAAGACCGCCTGGCACGATTCAAGCACGCGTAGTATTCCGGCCCCAACCCCAGCCCTCGCGAAATTGCGAAGCTAGTGTTATGCGTACATAATTACGCTCTGGAGATACCATGGGCATATGGGGAGGGGCAAGACCACGACACGCCAAGAATGCGGCTCGACTGCCCCAGGGGCTCCCGATTGTGTCATTCTTTTCCTTTTTCCTTTTTCTTCCTTTTTCTTACTTTCAGGACTCCGTCTTTCAGAAGTCCTGTCCGGCACTAGAATCGCCGAACTCACGATGCAAAAGCCAGGGAAGCAGTAAGCCACGTCGAAGAGTTCAGGTGGTCTCTATTACGAGCATTATAACTGTTTTACATACCATCCATGACTTACCCCTGGAGGGGGACATGTTAGATAGTCCCATCCCTTGCTTATCGCACTATTTGTATCGTTCTGCTTTCATTGCAGTACCTTTTTGAATAAACAATACATAGCTTTTGCTTGTTATTGCTCTACTTCCTTTATCTATACATATGTTCATTTCACGACATGTTGCAACCGTACACTTTGGTACGGCCAATACACCAGGGGCTTAAGTATCCCAAAATTATGGTGTGATAAGTCCGAACACTTTCACAAGTGCGGCACCCCGAACTTATAGCATTATATGAATCGGCTCCGAATCATGTCTTGGGTCAATAGTTGGGTTTGCCGGCTCCGTGTTTTGGTACCTTACGTTCCGTTATATCGGCTAAGGTAGCACCGGAGAACCACTGCGATTGTGGCCCAGTTGAGCTGGGTCGAGCACATGATGAGAAAGCTAAAACTGACCGTCATGATAGGGCGAGAGCCGGTCGCTGTTCGAGAGGTTTTTTCGGGTCCCTAAAGACTTATGCCGCTTAGAGCGAGGAACCGGAATTGTCCGGCCAAGGCGTGGATAGCGCCCCGAACTCGGTCTTCTGAATACTAGGGGCTTCGCCGAAATTTAAAATTATAGAATTCTATGGCTAAGTGAGAGTGTTCAAGCATTATAAGTCCGGTTGCCTTGTTCGTTGTGTTGAGCGCCTCCCTAGATGGAACCATGAATGGGAACATGAGTGCTCAAGTTTATCCCGAACACCCCAAAGACTCGTGGCATGGGGGTTGAAGCCAACGACTTGCCATCTCTCAAATTTGATAAACGGTCGCATACGAAGGTAATATTTTAAATTAACAAGCGTTGCTTAGCGCATATGAACAAGTTTTCAGCGTCTGAGGATAACAAATGCGAGCCTATTCAAAAATAACATCTTTGGAGCACTCATCCGCTATTCGGCGGGCACCCTTCAGGAGGCCCTCATAGTACATTTCGGGTGTGCGATGCTCCTTGCCCTTCGGTGGCCCATCCGTCACAAGCTTCTCCGCATCCAGCTTGCCCCAGTGCACTTTAGCACGGGCAAGGGCCAACAGACACCTTCAATGCAGACGGAGCGCTTTGATGACTTCAATCCGTGGACAGGCATCCACCGGCCCGCTGCACCAAGCCAAGTAGCTCCGGGCATGGCCTCCAATGGCCACAAACAGCGCTTATAAGGCCCTTCATGGCATGTTCGGCGACCTTGTGGAGCTCGACCAGCTGCTTCAGCTGGTCGCTCGAGGCACCAGATGTTCGGCCTCGGCATACCGAGACCGTAACACCTTTTCCGTCGAGCTCCCCTCCTTGGCGGCGGTAGAATCTGGCGGCATCGAGAGACATTACGGGGCAAATCTGCGAATGCTCCTGGAGAGCTCCAAATCCGGGTAAGTAATAGGTAATTCACTTTCACATGCTTGCTTTGCATAAAGAATGCCTTACTCGCCGCTATCTTCTTTAACGACTCAATTTCTTGGAGGGCTTTTTGGGCCTCGGCCTTAGCAGCTTTAGCCTTTGTCAAGAGCGAGGCGAGCTCAGACTCTCGAGTCTTGAGTCATGCTCCAAACTCTCGTGTTTTTCCACGAGCTTGGAGCTTTGCCGCACCTTGGCCAGCTGCGCCTCCCCCTTCTCTCGCTCGGTGCGTTCCGCAGCCGCTTTGTTTTTGGCCACGGACACCGCTTCCTTCAGGGTCGCCACCTCGTTCGTGGCCCCTGCAGTACCCATGTTATCCTTGTTATCTTTTGCAACCGAAACCTTTCTATATGGTATTTCTTTAATAAGGTACTATGTACCTTCCTTGTCCTCGAGCTGCTTCTTGGCTTGGCCGAGCTCGTTCTCGGACCGCTCGAGGCTTTGCTTTAACGCATTGACCTCTGCAGTCAGTGCGGCAGAGGTCAGCAGCGCAGCCTGCATTCCCATATTGACATACTTATGTTAGACTCCTGCGTATATCTTTTTAGATCCTTAGTCCGGCTTTTCTTTCCGAACACCGAACTAAGCATCAGGGGATACTGTCTATGCGGTAATATTTTTACATATTCTAAACTTACCTCAAAGCTTTGTTAGAAGGCTGGTACAGGCTTCGGTCACCGGCTCTTGGCGGATCGAATCTGTCCGGATCACCGCACTCATAACGATGCGGTGCTCCTCCTCGATGGAGGCGCCGTTGAGCGCCCAAGATGCTATCCGGTGCCTCCGATTGGGCCGGAGGACACCGGCGTCTTACCCTTCTTGCGAAGGGACCGCTTGCCGGACTCCAGAACCACTGAAGGTTCCGGCATGGACTCCGGACAAGGGTCGGGCTTAGAGCCCCTGGGGGTCTTGCCCCCCACGCGCCTGGAGTCCGGGAGGTTGTCTTGTGGCACCTCCTGCGCGACCTCCTCTTGACCAAGCCCCCCTTGGGGCCCCACCGTGGCGTCGTCCACAGCGTGAGGCGAGGAGGCGGTCAGAAGCGAAGTACTCTCCATTTCCGACGAGCCCAGGGACCCGCTCGATGAATCGGCGAACTCGCCCTTGGGCAGGCTGCACGATTGTTCGACATTAGAGAACATTCTGCAATAATAAAAAGCCATGGGTATCCGGACACTTACGATCTCGCCAGGGGCTTGGCCCTTGTTGGCCAATCCTCCTCGTAAATGCGTCGACGTTGGCGGAGAAGTCCGGAGGAAGGGTTCTTCCCTTCTTGGACCCTCCGGCCTCCCCAGTTGGGGTGGCCTTCCTTTTCCTCTCCTCCCCCGCTGGGGGAGAAGCTTCTTCTTCCTCCTCCTCGTCTTCAGGAGAAGATTATACTTCAGAATCTGACAGCACCTGGCGTCGGGAGCTCCTTCGAGTTCTCGTGGCCTCCTTCTTGGCCTTCTTCTCCGGCACCTCATGGGGTGCCGGAGCCAGCAGCCCCATCAATCGGGCGTCCGCTGGGTCTTCTGGTAAAGGAGCCGGACAATTAATCTGTCCGGACGTCTTCAGCCAGTCCTGTCAAAGAATAGGGAATTTTTAGATCCCACGTAGAGTCAATCTATGAAAAAAGAGTCCCGTAAAGGGTAAAATAACTTACCTCGCCGGCTTGACGCCACGAGCTGTATCCGCAATCTTTGTTAGCGGATGCGGGGGCTTCGGCGCCCTTGAACAGCACCTTCTAGGCATCTTCGTACGTAGTATCGAAGAGCCGCTCAAATTCGGTCTGTGCGGATCGAACTCCCACAAATTGAAGGCCCGTTGTTGGCATGGGAGAATCCGGCGGATGAGCATCACTGGATTACGCCGACAAGCCCGAGATTCTTGTCCACCAGGTTTGGACGCATGTTTGGAGTCCGGATAGCTCGTCCGAATCCCCCACTTCAGGCCCGTCTCTTTCCATGACGAGAGCCGTGTGGGGAAGCCAGATCTGAATTTGGGGCCGCCACCCATTCAGGGTCGCGTGGCTCGGTGATGTAGAACCACCCCGATTGCCACCCCTTTATTGTCTCCACAAAGGAGCCCTCGAGCCATAGGACTTTGGCCATCTTGCCGACCATGGCGCCTCCGCACTCCGCTTGACAGCCGCCCACAACCTTCGGCCTGACAATTAAAGGTCTTCAGCCATAGGCCGAAGTGGGACTGGATGCAGAGGAAGGCCCCGCACACGACGGTAAACGCCGAGATGTTGAGGACGAAATTTGGGGCCAGGTCGTGGAAGTCCAGGCCGTAGTAGAACATGAGACCCTGGACAAATAGGTGAAGTGGAAAACCTAGTCCGCGGAGGAAGTGGGGGAGAAACACCACCCTCTCATGGGGCCTGGGGGTTGGAATGAGCTGCCCCGCGTCGGGCAGCCTGTGCGCGATATCGCCGGACAAGTATCCGGCCTCCCGCAGTCTTGTGATGTGCCCCTCCATGACGGAGGATGCCATCCACCTGCCTCCCGCTCCTGACATGGTTGGAGAAGGTTGAGGTGGGATGTGCGGACTTGGGCGCTGGAGCTCGAGTCTTGTGAAATGAAGGAGCAAAGGAGGAAGAAGGCGAGGTGAAAAGGTGGATCCTTATCCCTTATATGGACGGACGGAGCTATCGCGCCCCCACCAGCCGGGTAAAACTCGCTTATCTCCCAAGCGTCGTAATCAATGGCGCGGATGGGTTACCCTCGTCCGTATTGATGAGAATTCCAAGATAAGGGGCACGATATACGCTGTGATAAGACGTGCCCAGGAAACCGCCTCGCTAAACGCGCTTAAGGTGGAATGGTAAAAACGATTCATATAAAGGCCTGGCCGGGGTGATGTCACGCCACGGAATACGGCCAGATCTGTGCAAAAATTATTCTCTCTACGGTGTTATGTGGAAGTTGTTTTGCAGAGCCGGACACTATCCTGGTGTTCAAAACCTTCTATGAAGTATTCGGAGGAGGAACCCTCCTCGCAATGCCGAAGACAATCAACGTGCCAGACTCGTCGTCATTGAAGCCTGGTTCAGGGGCTACTGAGGGAGTCCCGGACTAGGGGGTGTCCAGATAGCCGGACTATCATCACGTCCGGACTCCAAGACTATGAAGATACAAGATTGAAGACTTCGTCCCGTGTCCGGATGGGACTTTCCTTGGCGTGGAAGGCAAGCTTGGCGATACGGATATGTAGATCTCCTACCATTGTAACCGACTCTGTAACCCTAACCTATCCGGTGTCTATATAAACCGGAGGGTTTTAGTCCGTAGGGACGAACAACAATCATACCATAGGCTAGCTTCTAGGGTTTAGCCTCCTTGATCTCATGGTAGATATACTCTTGTACTACCCATATCATCAATATTAATCAAGCAGGAGTAGGGTATTACCTCCATCGAGAGGGCCCGAACATGGGTAAAAACATCGTGTCCCTTGTCTCCTATTACCATCCGCCTAGACGCACAGTTCAGGACCCCCTAGATCCGCCGGTTTTGACACCGACAGCCGCGCTCACGCTGGAGGCGCACGAAGTTGATGGCCACCTTCAGTTGGTGCCATTCGTCCGCCAGCCGAAGGCCCTCGGTCTTGAGACGGGCGTCAACATCCACGAGTTCTTCCCCGAGCCGGCTCAGCGCACCCATCGCCTCCCTAAAGAGCTCATGACGGACATCGCCATGCTCGCGCGCAAGCTCGAACACGCGGACAGGTCTGTCCTCCGCACCGAGGGTCGTTGTGGAAGTTCAAAGTGGCTCGCCTGCTCCTGGTAGGGGCTGGAGGCCAGCGCCTTTCCAGCCACCCCCCGGGGCCGCGGCGGAGGATCGGTGGGGCGGGGCCTCGTCGCTCGAGGATGAGGCCAAGGTCGAGGCCTCCTAGCCGCGGGCAATGACTAGTGGAGGGGCCCTTGACACACTTCCCGCGTCCCAGGCAGGAACGCGGAGGAGGAACGACTAGAGCGTAGGGTCAGGACGCCAGATCGGTGTGTCCACCTCTCCGGCAGGCCTCGCACCATGCGCGGCTGGCTGGCAGGAAGCGCTCTGGATCAACAGAGAGCCCGGAGTAGGCGGAGGCCGTTTCTCGGGAGATTTTGCCACCCTGGTAGAAGGGACCCTGGAGAATTGCAGTCAGGAGGAGACGCAGCGCTCAGAAAATACAAACATAAGGTACTCACTCGTCTATGGCAATATACTTCCTCTGCTTCAATGGCCGGAAGGCGTCACCACTGCAGCTTGGAGACCCCTTCCTCTTGCGGAGCGCTTCGAAGTTCAGCCGGAGCTAGCCAAAGCCCTGGGTGCGGTCACCAGTGCCGGGCACGGCTGGTGTGGCTCCGGGGGAGGCGACCTCAGGTGTGCGGGGCTACGTGGATTCCAAGGCCCCGCCTCGCGACCGTTGATACGTCTCCAACGTATCTATAATTTTTGATTACTCCATGCTACTTTATCTACTGTTTTAGGCAATATTGGGCTTTATTATCCACTTTTATATTATTTTTGGGACTAACCTATTAACCGGAGGCCCAAATTTCTGCATTTGTCAGTTTTTTATGCCTATTTCGTTGTTTCGAGGAAAAGGAATATCGACGAGTCAAAACGGAACGAAATCAATCGGAGAAGTTATTTTTGGAAGTAAACCCACCGATGGACTTGGACTCCACTTCAGAAGATCTTGGAGGTGCTCACGAGGGTGGGGCGCGACCTCCCCTGGCGCGCCCCGCCTCGTGGGGCCCCGTAGCTCCACCGACGCACTCCTTTCACCCATATATACCGTCGTGCCCTAAAACTTCCAGAATAGAAGATAGATCGGGAGTTCCGCCGCAAGCCTCCGTAACCACCAAAACCAATCGGGACCCCTTTCCGGTACTTCACGGAGGGGGATCCATCTCCGGTGGCCATCTTCATCATCACGGCGCTCTCCATGACGAGGAGGGAGTAGTTCACCCTCGGGGCTGAGGGTATGTACCAGTAGCTATGTGTTTGATCTCTCTCTCTCGTGTTCTTGAGGTGATACGATCTTGATGTATCCCGAGCTTTGCTATTGTAGTTGGATCTTATGATGTTTCTCCCCCTCTACTCTCTTGTGATGAATTGAGTTTCCCCTTTGGAGTTATCTTATCGGATTGAGTCTTTTATCAGAACACTTCATGTATGTCTTGGTGATCAACTTGCGGGTTTTGTGACATTGGGAACCTATGCATAGGGGTTGGCACACGTTCTTGACTCTCCGGTAGAAACTTTGGGGCACTCTTTGAAGTACTTTTATGTTGGTTGGATGAATCTGAGATTGTGATGCATATCGTATAATCATGCCCATGGATACTTGAGGTGACAATGGAGTATCTAGGTGACATTAGGGTTTTGGTTGATTTGTATCTTAAGGTGTTATTCTAGTACGAACTCTTTTACAGATTGATCCGAAAGAATAACTTTGTGGTGGTTTCGTACCTGACCATAATCTCTACATTTGTTCTCCGCTATTAGTGGCTTTGGAGTGACTCTTTGTTGCATGTTGAGGGATTGTTATATGATCTATCTATGTTATTATTGTTGAGAGAACTTGCACTAGTGAATGTATGAACCCTAGGCCTTGTTTCCTATCATTGCAATACCGTTTACGCTCACTTTTACCACTTCCTACCTTGCTGTTTTTATATTTTCCGTTTACAAAAACCTTTATCTACCATCCATATTGCACTTGTATCACCATCTCTTCGCCGAACTAGTGCACCTATACAATTTACCATTGTATTGGGTGTGTTGGGGACACAAGAGACTCTTTGTTATTTGGTTGCAGGGTTGCCTCGAGACAGACCATCTTCATCCTACGCCTCCCATGGATTGATAAACCTTAGGTCATCCACTTGAGGAAATTTGCTACTGTCCTACAAACCTGTGCACTTGCAGGCCCAACAACGTCTACAATAAGAAGGTTGTGTAGTAGACATCAAGCTCTTTTCTGGCGCCGTTGCCGGGGAGGCTAGGTAAGTGAAGGTATATCTTTAGATCTTGCAATCGAATCTTTTTGTTTCTTGTTTTAGCACTAGTTAGTCCATAAAATAAAATTACCAACAAATGGAATTGAGTTTGTCTCATATGCTTCGTCTTTTTAATATCTTTCGTGAGTATGATGGAAAGGAAAATTGTGCTCAAGTACTAGAAGAAGAATTACATAGAATCCTTGGCATAAAATATGTGAATGATGAGCATGATTGCAATGTTGTTAGTATGAATTCCTTGAATATCCATGATGCTAATGATATGCAAAGCCACAAGCTTGGGGAAGCTATGTTTGATGAAGATGATATTTTTTGTCCCCCAAGCTTTGATGAGAAAAAATATTATGATGAAAGCATGCCTACTATCTATGATGATTATTGTGATGACACCTATGCTTTAAAGAATAATTATAACCATGAAACTTGTCATCTTGATCTTAATTTTCAATCGCATGATAGTTATTTTGTTGAGTTTGCTCCCACTATTATTCATGAGAAGAATTTTGCTTATGTGGAGAGTAGTAAATTTTCTATGCAAGTAGATCATGAAAATAATGATTTAGGTGCTGGTTATATTGTTTAATTCATTCATGATGCTACTGAAAATTATTATGAGGGAGGAACATATGCTTCTACATATTGCAATAATATCAAGTTTCCTCTCTATGTGCTTAAAGTTTTGAAATTATGCTTGTTTTACCTTCCTATGCAAGTTGATTATTGTTACCATAAGTTGTTTTCTCACAAAATCCCTATGCATAGGAAGTGGGTTAGACTTAAATGTGCTAGTCATATTCTTCATGATGCTCTCTTTATGTTTCAATTCTTATCTTTTATGTGAGCATCATTGAAATCATAATGCCTAGCTAGGGGCGTTAAACGATAGCGCTTGTTGGGAGGCAACCCAATTTTATTTTAGTTTCTTGCTTTTTGGTTCTGTTTAGTAATAAATAATACATATAGATTCTTTTTAGATGTGGTTTTGTGTTTTAATTAGTGTTTGTGCCAAGTAGAACCTTTGGGAAGACTTGGGTGAAGTCTTTATGATCATGCTGTAAAAAACAGAAACTTTAGCGCTCACGAGATTAGCTATAACGTTTTACTGGAGAGTGATATTTAGTTGATTCTTTTTGCAGATGATTACTAGACAAATTACTCAGGTCCACCAATTTATTTTAGAATTTTTGGAGTTTCATAAGTTTGCGTTAGTTACAGATTACTTCAGACTGTTCTGTTTTTGACAGATTCTGTTTTCATTGTGTTGTTTACTTATTTTGATGCATCTATGGCTAGTAAAATAGTTTATAAACCATAGAGAAGTTGGAATACAGTAGGTTTAACACCAATATAAATAAAGAATGAGTTCATTACAGTTCCTTGAAGTGGTGTTTTGTTTTCTTTCGCTAACGGAGCTCACGAGTTTTCTGTTAAGTTTTGTGTGGTTGAAGTTTTCAAGTTTTGGGTAAAGATTCGATGGACTATGGAATAAGGAGTGGAAAGAGCCTAAGCTTGGGGATTCCCAAGGCACCCCAAGGTAATATTCAAGGATAACCAAGTTTCTAAGCTTGGCGATGCCCCGGATGGCATCCCCTCTTTCGTCTTCGTTCATCAGTAACTTTACTTGGAGCTATATTTTCATTCACCACATGATATGTGTTTTGCTTGGAGCGTCATTTTATTTTCTTTAGCTTTGATTGATGTTAGTTAGAATAATGTTATGCATCTTTATTTTCAATAAAAAAGTCAAGGATAGCCTTTGCCATGCTTATTTTGCTAGTATACATGTTGCTGTTTGAAAACAGAAAGTTTACCGCTGTTGCAAACATTCTCTAGAAAAGTCAGAGAGTGGTATAATGTTGAATCTTTTTGCATATTGAGCTCTGATAAATTTATTACAGTGGGAATTTTAGTTCATAATTTTTGGAGTTAGGGAAGTATGATGAATCTTGCATTCTTTACAGACTATACTGTTTTGACAGATTGCTGTTATGTTTGCATTGTTTGCATATGTTTGCTTGTTTAATGATTCTATTTAAGGATAGGAGTATTAAATATGCAGAGGAATTTAGTATGCAATGTTGAATAATAATGTTAGTGATTTGTTACAGTAGGAAATGATAAGGTTTTGCATTGGTTTATACTAACCTATCTCACGAGTTCTTGTTGAGTTTGTTGTGAATGAAGCTTTTGATAAAAAGAGAAACCATGATATGAGAGGAATTAAGGAGACACAAAAGTTCAAGCTTGGGGATGCCCAAGGCACCCCAAGATATTATTTCAAGAAGTCTCGAGCATCTAAGCTTGGGGATGCCCCGGTAGGCATCCCACCTTTCTTCTTCAACAACTATCGGTTAGTATCGGTTGAGCCTAAGTTTTTGCTTCTTCACATGAGTTGTGCTATCCTTGAAATGTAGTTTTATTTAGCTTTGATTTCTGTTTGAATACAATACAAGATCTGAAATTATTAAATGGGAGAGTCTTCACATAGTTGCATAATTATTCGACTACTCATTGATCTTCACTCATATCTTTCGGAGTAGTTTGTCATTTGCTCTAGTACTTCACTTATATCTTTTCGAGCACAATGGTGGTAGTTTTATTTTGAAGAAATTAATGAACTCTCATGCTTCACTTATATTATTTTGAGAGTCTTAAATAGCATGGTAATTTGCTTAAAATCTTAATATGCTAAGCATAAAAGATTTGTAAGAATTCTTATGAGTGTGTTGAATACTAAGAAAAGTTTGATACTTGATAATTGTTTTGAGATATGGAGGTAGTGATATTAAAGTTGTGCTAGTTGAGTAGTTCTGAATTTGAGAAATGCTTGTGTTTAAGTTTGCAAGTCCCGTAGCATGCACGCATGGTTAAAGTTGTGTAACAAATTTGAAACATGAAGTGTACCTGGCTTGTGCATCCTTATGAGTGGCGGTCGGGGACGAGCGATGGTCTTTTCCTACCAATCTATCCCCTAGGAGAATGCGCGTAGTACTTGGTTTTTGATGACTTCTAAATTTTTTCAATAAGTATATGAGTTATTTTGACTAATGTTGAGTCCATGGATTATACGCACTCTCACCCTTTCCATCTTTGCTAGCCTCTTCGGTACCATGCATTGCCCTTTCTCACCTCGAGAGTTGGTGCAAACTTCGCCGGTGCATCCAAACCCCATGATATGATACGCTCTTTCACACATAAACCTCCTTATATCTTCCTCAAAACAGCCACCATACCTACCTATTATGGCATTTCCATAGCCATTCGAGATATATTGCCATGCAACTTTCCACCATTCCGTTCATCATCATCATGACATACTTTACTTTTGTCATATTGCCATTGCATGATCATGTAGTTGACATCGTATTTGTGGAAAAGCCACCAAGCATAATTTTCATACATGTCACTCTTGATTCATTGCACCATCCCGGTACATCGCCGGAGGCATTCATATAGAGTCATACTATGTTCTAGTATCGAGTTGTAATCATTGAGTTGTAAATAAATAGAAGTGTGATGATCATCATTCAATAGAGCATTGTTCCCCCAAAAAAAGAGAAAGGCCAAAGAAAAACAAAGAAGGCCCAAAAAAATATAAAAAGTATAAAAAATAAATAAATAAAAAGGGGCAATGCTACTATCCTTTTTTCCACACTTGTGCTTCAAAGTAGCACCATGTTCCTCATATAGCGAGTCTCATATATTGTGCTTCAAAGTAGCACCATGTTTTTCATATAGTGAGTCTCATAAGTTGTCTTTTTCATACTAGTGGGAATTTTTCATTATAGAACTTGGCTTGTATATTCCTACGATGGGCTTCCTCAAATGCCCTAGGTCTTCATGAGCAAGCAAGTTGGATGCACACCCACTAGTTTTCTTTTGTTGAGCATTCATAGCTCTAGTGCATCCGTTGCATGGCAATCCCTGCTCCTCATGTTGACATCAATTGATGGGCATCTCCATAGCCCATTGATTATCCTCGTCAATGTGAGACTTTCTCCTTTTTTGTCTTCTCCACACAATCCCCATCGTCATATTCTATTCCACCCATAGTGCTATATCCATGGCTCACGCTCATGTATTGCGTGAAGGTTGAAAAAGTTTGAGATTATTTAAGTATGAAACAATTGCTTGGCTTGTCATCGGGGGTATAGAAGTTGGGAACATCTTTGTGTGACGAAAATGAATCATAGCCTAACTATATGATTTTGTAGGGATGAACTTTCTTTGGCCATGTTATTTTGAGATGACATAATTATTTTGATTAGTATGCTTGAAGTATTATTATTTTTATGTCAATATGAACTTTTGTCTTGAATCTTTCGGATCTGAATATTCATATCACAATTAAGAAGATTTACATTGAAATTATGCCAAAGTATCACTCCGCATCAAAAATTCTCTTTTTATCATTTACCTTCTCGAGGACGAGCAGGAATTAAGCTTGGGGATGCTTGATACGTCTCCAACGTATCTATAATTTTGGATTGCTCCATGCTACTTTATCTACTGTTTTAGGCAATATTGGGCTTTATTATCCACTTTTATATTATTTTTGGGACTAACCTATTAACCGGAGGCCCAGCCCAGATTTGTTGTTTTATGCCTATTTCAGTGTTCCGAGGAAAAGGAATATCAGACAGAGTCAAAACGGAACGAAATCAACTGGAGAAGTTATTTTTGGAAGGAAACCCGGAGGATGGACTTGGACTCCACGTCAGAAGATACGGGAGGTGCTCACGAGGGTGGGGGGCGCGCCCTCCCCCTGGGCGCGCCCCCCTGCCTCGTGGGGCCCCCGTAGTTCCACCGACGTACTCCTTTCACCCATATATACCGTCGTACCCTAAAACTTCCAGAATAGAAGATAGATCAGGAGTTCCGCCGCCGCAAGCCTCCAGAACCACCAAAAACCAATCGGGACCCCCTTCCGGTACTTCACGGGAGGGGGGATCCATCTCCGGTGGCCATCTTCATCATCCCGACGCTCTCCAGGACGAGGAGGGAGTAGTTCACCCTCGGGGCTGAGGGTATGTACCAGTAGCTATGTGTTTGATCTCTCTCTCTCGTGTTCTTGAGGTGATACGATCTTGATGTATCCCGAGCTTTGCTATTGTAGTTGGATCTTATGATGTTTCTCCCCCTCTTCTCTTGTGATGAATTGAGTTTCCCTTTGGAGTTATCTTATCGGATTGAGTCTTTTATGAGAACACTTGATGTATGTCTTGGTGATCAAGTTATGGGTTTTGTGACATTGGGAACCTATGCATAGGGGTTGGCACACGTTCTTGACTCTCCGGTAGAAACTTTGGGGCACTCTTTGAAGTACTTTTATGTTGGTTGGATGAATCTGAGATTATGTAATGCATATCGTATAATCATGTCCACAGATATTTGAGGTGACAATGGAGTATCTAGGTGACATTAGGGTTTTGTTTGATTTGTATCTTAAGGTGTTATTCTAGTACGAACTCTTTTATAGATTGATCCGAAAGAATAACTTTGTGGTGGTTTCGTACCCGACCATAATCTCTACATTTGTTCTCCGCTATTAGTGGCTTTGGAGTGACTCTTTGTTGCATGTTGAGGGATTGTTATATGATCTATCTATGTTATTATTGTTGAGAGAACTTGCACTAGTGAAAGTATGAACCCTAGGCCTTGTTTCCTATCATTGCAATACCGTTTACTCTCACTTTTACCACTTGCTACCTTGCTATTTTTATATTTTCAGTTTACAAAAACCTTTATCTACCATCCATATTGCACTTGTATCACCATCTCTTCGCCGAACTAGTGCACCTATACAATTTACCATTGTATTGGGTGTGTTGGGGACACAAGAGACCATCTTCATCCTATGCCTCCCGCGGATTGATAAACCTTAGGTCATCCACTTGAGGGAAATTTGCTATTGTCCTACAAACATGTGCACTTGCAGGCCCAACAACGTCTACAAGAAGAAGGTTGTGTAGTAGACATCAACCGCCCACCAGGGCCTCGTGGGCTTCAGCCTCGGGAGCACCGGACTACGTCATCCCCCGGCCGCTTCCTCAGGATGGCTCTCTTGAGTCCCAGGGGTCGGCGCTTCAGGAGCCCTAGGCGACGTCGGTTCCTCGGCAGCCGCGTCGCCAGCGTTCGACGGTGATCGCCCCCCTGCGCCCATTTCCACTCTGGCAGCAGGCAAGGGAGCCACGAAGACAGGGCTCTCGCGAGGCACTTCGAGGCCAGCTGGGCGTAGCCCCCATTCGTCGAAGGGGGGCAACTGCCTTGCGAATTCCACCTTGTTCGAGCAGCAGTACAAGAGGCAGCCCTCCTCCGGCATGTTGGCTAGCGACGGGTCACCCGTCAGGAGCTCAAGCACAGTGTGCTGCGCCTCAAGAGGAAGCCCGGGCTCGTGAAGCTTCATGCGGTCCTTGCTGCCGGAGAAGGTCCACATTGGACGAGAATGGTGCTAGAGCAGAGCAATGCGGCGCCGGAGAACTCCTTCACCACCATGGGCGCCGTCACACCGAGATCCTTCAGCCCTAGCTACCGGGCGCCAGACATATGGGCAAGAGGCGGGTGTGAAGCTTCGTGCCCTCACCCGAATCGGGAGCAGACGACGCCATCGGAAGCAAGAGCAGGGGGCTGAGCACGTCGGCATCCACGAACACCCACCGCTTTCGGAACCCGCTCACAGTCGGCGAAAGCTCAAAGTCAATCCCCGCACCGGCCGTCACAGCCACAGCCTGTAAGCTCAAGCATCTCGAGCGCTGCCGGGGGTCAGTCAGATGCAACGAGAAGAAGTGTCGGAGTAAGGCCACGGAGGGAGCAATGCCCATCATGGCCTCGCAGACAAAGGCAAAGACGGCAAGAAGGATGATGGACTGAGGATCTAGGTGCAGCATATTGATTTGATAGTGAGAAAGCACGACGTTGAATAAGGCGGAGAAAGGGGGAATCAGGCCAGCCCAGAGGGTGTGAAGATGAATGGGGGTTTCGGTGGCTGTCCTGTTGGCCACGGCGCGGGATGCGGGCCAAGCCACCGTCTTCCCCCACTCACTTAAGTCGACGGCGATTGCTGGGCGAACCTTGTCCATAGCCTCCTGGTTGAGCACCACCGACCGCTCGACGGCGGGCTCGAAGGCCGGCGATGTTTCGGCTGTAGCCTGGGGCTTCTTCTTTCCCTTCTTCTTTCGGCTCGGCGCCATGGCGGTGGAGAGGATTGGATCCAGGCCGGGTTGGGGGAGGAGACAGTTGCTTTCGGGAAGACGAGGGAGGTGGGGAGCGCGCTGCCAACAATGAAGGTGGGGTTGTGTAAACAACGGTGGCCGCCTAGCCAGGCGGATATAGAGGCAACATGGGGAAGTGGAGACGCCCACGTCCCGTTAGTCGCTTGTACTAGTTGTTTCCCTTCAAAATCAGCCATTGTGGGATCCCTTCCTGCCTAATATTTGGGGAGAGGATGAGGGCCTCTATAAATAGGACTAGCCACCACCCTAGCAAGGGGATGGATCATTCGGACCATCCTAACACACACAAGCTCATCGAGCTCAAGAACAGCTCTCCTCAGGAGGCTGTTCATCCTTTGTACTTGTTCATCCTCAGCCTACGAGGCAATCCAGCACACCACACTATAGTAGGGTATTACACCACAACGGTGGCCCGAACCAGTATAAACTCTCGTGTCTCTGTTCCTTGGGTTCGGCGAGCTTGGCCTTGAGATCGTTGCGAGAGCGAGCTAGGGAGAGAGAGATCTTCATGCGCACCCCAGTGTTCGAACCTCAAGGATTTGCCGGAACCCATAATTCGACACTCTCTCTACAGGAAATGCCAGCGAGCAGGCGCGGAGCTGGCGAGACAGCCTGGCAAGGCTTGCCGGGCAACCAGTGACGTGACGTTAAGCGGTGCATTTAATGCACCCTGTCAGCCTGCAGAGTTAGGTATGATAGCACTGTTTGCTATCTTATCAGTGCATAATGACTATTTTGCCATTGTGGTGACCCCTTAATCTATAAAAGGAGGCCCATGGCAATCGTGGAAAGGGATAGAAGGTTACACAACACACACCCATACGCACATAGCCACTGCCGCTCCTTTCGGGCAAGTGTACTACGCTCCACCACCATTCTTCCACCATCAATCCACCAAAGCAGGAGTAGGGTTTTGCACCTCACGGCGGCCCGGATCTGGGTAAAACTGCCTGTGTGATTGCTACAGCGCTGCCGCACGTTCTTCTGCTCTTTGTGCAACGTGACGTCCCCTGCTGAACCAGTAAGGGGCCCTTGGTCCCATAGGCGGTCGTGGGAAACCAAGACATCTTTGGTTCGCCAGGTAGGGGGCATCGCTTGCGTGAACCTGAAAGCGTGAGCAACACGCTCCATCCATGACGGCCCGCTCGAAGCCTCTGGCCTCTGCGGTACCCACGAAGATACGGAAACTGAGCGGGGACATCCCCGAGTCACATTCTTCGTCTCCATGCCTTGCTGTAGCCATGGCTACGGCGAAGATCGCCGTTGGTGGCGATATGCTCTTCTCGGCGACCCAGTCGGTGCGCCGGCCGTTTAGGCATCGTCCGGAAAAAGGAGGCGGGCCACGCGTTCACAATGTCCCTCTTTCCCATTCCTCCCCTTCAACAGCAATTGAGCCAATTTGGCCCAGGCATCGCCGATGTTGATGAATACCACGCGATACTCGGTCCAGTATTTACCCTAATTCGGGAAATCTTGAGTGAAGTGCTTGTATAAATCCATTGGATGATGCCTCGGCAAGTGTGCTCCTGGAAAGCCATCTGCGTTGGCATAGTCCATGCGGTAGCTCCCACCAGGGTGTTTCGAGGAAAGGAGGGGGGACTGGGAGAGCCCGCCACCATACCACGATGCCCGCCAGCAGCAAAAGATGTGTGTTGATCCCTGCGAGGAACGAAAGAATTACCCATTTGGCTTCTGCTCCTCCAGGCATCGCGAGTGCACCAAATGCGTGCGGCCCGACAGAGGAGGAAGGAGCTAAAAGCGAAAGCTAAGTCTAAAGTATTGCTTCTTATTGATGCATTTCAGATCTTTGCAGTTGTCTATCCCTTAACTTTAGTGGGTGTTCGTATTGTGAAAAACCTCGTGCGATGGAATCTTGGTTAGTTTCTTTGATCGCACCATCGTTCTATCCTAAACCATGCTCACAGGGCGAGAGGCTGCATCGAGAACTGCCTAGGAAAAACCTGTCGGGACGCATCCACGCCAAGATGACTTTTAAGGGCCAGACCTTTATGACAATCGCGGCAATATGATACCGGCATGCATCCAGAGCAGACATAGGGACTGATCATATGAACACAAACATACAGAGCTTAAAGGGATATACACGCATTTAAGATTCAATGGAGAATATCAGTTCTACGCAAACACGATAGATAGAGTGACTAAACACAAAATATGCATCATGTTTCATTACAGGGCAACGTAGGAACGACAGTGGCCCGATACTTGGTCTGATGGCTAGGTGAAGCCGTTCATACGTGAAGGACCCTGGCGGCCCGGGGAGCGGCTTTCTCCTTGGCATCTACGACATCGGCGCCCGCTGGCAGCTTCTTGAATCCGTCGTCAGGATCGAGGTCCGGATGGCGGCGGGCGATATTGCTCAAGACCATGAAGAGGGCATCGCGAGCAAGCTTCAGGGACTCGGTCGTGAAACGCTCGGCCTCCCCTCTTCATGCACCTTCAGCTTCTCGATCAACTCATTGAAGAAGACTCCCAGCTTGGTGCTTGGGACCTCGTGCTTATTGACCGAGAAGGCTGGGCCGTCCATGCCCGTCACCACAGCTTGGGCGGCAAGACGCTCGGTGATGTTGATCAGGCCCTTGATCCAGAGGCCGACTTTCTCAGACTGATTCTTCAGCTTATCCTCCGCATCTTTGTGGAGACGCTTGGCAGTTTCCAAATCCTTGGACAGCAGCTGTTGGCGGGATTCCATGGACTCTGCCGTGCTCTCCAGGGAGCCGATCCTGGCGTTCAAGTCGGTGATGGTTCCGTTGGCGGTCTCAAGACCCTGGGTTTTCGAGGAGAGCTGCGACTACATGTCAACCAAGAGGATCTCCGCCTTCAGTGCTTCTTCCTTAAGGGTCGTCACCTCCTTGGCGCTCCCGGCAAGATCTTCCATCAGCTTAGCCACCTGCTGGTCGAGGTCAGTCTTGGCAGTGGACGCGGCAGCTAGGTCGTCGATGAGCTCCTATAGTTGAGCAGCAGAATCGGCGGCAATGGCATCCAGGGCAGCTCCGTGCTTGTCCTCCAGCTCCTTAGTGCGTCGACGCGTGAGAGCCTCCAGATTGTCATCCTTAGCTCAGAGAGTGGCTTCGAGCTTCTCCTCACGGAGGGAGATCTCTTACTCTCTGATGTCCAGGGATGCCTTGCGGTCCGCCAGGTGCGCCTTGTGGGCCATGATATCTTCCCTTGTCATCAGCAGCGTCTCTTGCTGCCTCATGAGCACCTTGAACTATTTGTCGTGCCACTCGTGCAACTCCAGGCACTTGTCCTTCAGATTCTGGTCAACCCTGCTGTCGGACTCGCGCCGCTCCTTTAGCGCATGCCACTTCTGGCTGTGGCGGGCCTGCATCTCCTTCATGTCCGAAGCCATGGACTCCATGAAGGACAAGTTCATCACAATGGTGGCTGAATCATCGACTTATCCGGCTCCCTGGTACAATAGCGCCAAAAGGCGTTGAAACTCTTCATCGAGCTCCGCACCCGTTATCAAGGATGTGCCGGGAGCTCCAGTTCTAGGCGGCGACAACACCATGACTAGCGTGTTTGGGGAGGGTGGCGGAGTCTCCGTGACGATCCCGGATGGGAGGAGTGGATCCATGGTTTGGAGTGGAATTTGCACCTCAACCACCACCTCCTCCTCTGGAGCGTCCTCCGAAGAATGCTCCACCACCGCCAAGGAATCCTGGGCATTCCCGGCAGCAAGGTCCAGACCCTCGGTAGCAGCAATCTCGACGGCTTCATCTGCGGTAGCCCTCCCTATATCAGCCACCACCTCCAGCAGCTCTGGCTCCTCGGCTTGGGGGTTGCACGTGAAAAGGCCGGCGAGCAATGAAGAAACGAAAGTTTTAAGCAAATGGGGAAACCAGGAGAAGCAATCAGAGCAAGAAAGGAAAAAAGGGAATAAGTGGAGTACCTGGAATAGTCTGTCGAGCGGGGACCTCAGTCTCCCCGGCAACATCTGTTGCCGGGCCATGAACTTCACCCTCTATCGTGGTAGTCACGGTAGCCTTCTGCGTGACCTCATCCACGGAGAGTTTCGTGGGGGTCCTTTCGGCTCAAGTGGCGAGGGAAGCATGCCCCTCTAGGAGGGGCTCGCCCTGCATCGTCTCACCTCCCCCTCCTACCGAGGGGACAGGGAGGCCATCCCCATCACCTCCGGTGGATTAGGCCAAGTCCCCACTCCTGGGCCGAGGGCTGGACTGGGGGCTCGACGCGGAGTCCTCTGCATCACCCCCCGCCAAGACCGAGCTTTCCGCGCCCACTCAATGACCCAAGACAATGGAGCTTCTTCCGTGGGCGGTAAATGAGGGCTTCCGTGTCTTCATCCACTTCCCTGTGGGCGATATCAAAATGAAAGGTCAGTTAGTGAAGGTAATCAAACATATCGAAGATGCCTACCTTAGTCTTCTTCAATAAGCATGGAGTTCAAGTTGAACTCCATGGGAGGCGGGGACTCCCTTCCTCTCTTTGGAGGGGGAAGGGCAAAACTGCCCGGCAGCTTCGGTGCCCCGCGTGGCACCGGGGGTCTAGAGAAGACGAGCTCTGTGAGGAGCTCGAGCCAGAGTGGGAGCTGGAATCCACTTCCATGTTCTCCGATTACTTGGCGGAGGAAGCCTTGGTCCGATCAAGGCGAGGAGATTGGCGACACGCCACCTCAGCCTTGGTGACCTTGGTAGTGGTCTTCTTCACCCTCTTGGCGGCCGGCGCCAGATTGCGGACCGCCGCCCCTCGGTTGGCAGCGCACCTACGGGTGCGCTGGTCTAGGACCAGCTCGGGGGCTTAAGGCCCAACCACAAGCCACTCCTCCTCGAGCTCCGCCACCTTGCCAACATCCTCCCCTCCTGAAGCTTCATTGCTACTGTGTCTAGGGCCTCTAGTTCGGCAAGGTTATCCCCGACAGAAATATCCCCGACAGCTCCTTCCATGGCTTGCACTTCACTACCACCATGAGAAGAGCTCTCGTCCCCATGGTCCCCGCATCCACCACCTACCACGCCCAATGCTTGCAGAACACGTGGCAGGTGCGTGTGAAAGAGGAGGCAAGTGGGATGGCAATTTCCGCCCCGTGATCATGGGGCGTGGGGAATCCGCAGGCCATGATCAAAGTTTTTCCGCAGCATTGCGCATGATGCCTAGAGGAATCGGAAACTGGCCCATACTCAAGATTAATGAAGAAGCAAAGAAGACTCCAAGAGGCCATCCTCTCCAGCACCCCTGCATGTGCACTTATTAGGGCCTACCCCGACGACGCTCGGCATCGCGATCAGGGCAGGCCCAGGGGCTTCTGTCTGTGCAACAAACCCTGGGTTTGTTGCCCAGACTGTGCACAGGCACGGGAACAAGAGTACAACACCAGACCATGCCAGAGTACAAGAGACCGAGATCATCGAAGGACGAGCATGCAGATCAAGAGGACCAAGACCAAGCCAAAGGAGTAAGACACCACCAGGAGAAAAGCCTCCCGTGCCGGGCAGACGAGCTCGACAAGGACGGGGTCACCCCTGGAAGAATACGTCCCAGCAGGGCCTGCCGGGGCTCACGGAGGCAAAACCACCTCACCCAACCACTCCGCCACGTCCCACGTCGTCAATTAGTCTCGTGTCAAGCCGCAAAGTGAATAAGTGGCAGCCATTCGCCACATGGCAGCCTCTCTCCACAGGAAATGCCTACAGATGACACCGGTCCTGTGACGTGTCAAGCGAGCAGGCGTGGAGCTGGCGATACATCACGGCAAGGCTTGTCGGGCAACCAGTGACGTGACGTTAAGCGGTGGATTTAATGCACCCTGTCAGCCTGCAGAGTTAGCTATGATAGCACTATTTGTTATCTTATCAGTGCATAATGACTGTTTTTCCATTGTGGTGACCCCTTAATCTATAAAAGGAGGCCCATGGCAACCGTAGATAGGTTTAGAAGGTTGGACAACATACACCCATACGCGCGTAGCCACTGCCGCCCCTGCCGGGAAAGTGTACTACGCTCCACCACCATTCTTCCACCATCAATCCACCAAAGCGGGAGTAGGGTTTTACGCCTCACGACGGCCCGAACCTGGGTAAAACTGCCTGTGTGATTGCTGCCGCGCTGCCACACGTTATTTTGCTCTTTGTGCAACACGACGCCCCCCTGCCGAACCAGCAAGGGGCCCTTCGTCCCATAGGTACGGTCGTGGTTTCCCACGACAGATCTATTGGAAATAATTAAATGCAACTCTGAAGATTGGGAACTCGACGGGGTAAGGAGTTAGGTAGTAAACCTTAAGTTTGATTGTGTTAAATCCTTTATGGATACCTATGCTTTTCATGAATTTAGCACTAAATATAGACTTGACTCTGAGATAGTAGCTTCTTTCTGTGAATCATTTGCTACTCATGTTGATCTCCCTAAGGAAAAGTGGTTTAAATACCATCCTACCATTGAAGCAAAAGTAGTAGAACCTATTAAAGTTGAGGAAAGAAACTATAACTTATAATGTTGATCCTATTGTTCCTACTGCTTATATTGAGAAACCACCTTTTCCGGTTACAATAAAGGAACATGCTAAAGCTTCAACTATGGTTCGTAAGAGTTATACTAGAACACCTACACCCCCTGAACAAATTAAAGTTGAACGTAGTATTGCTATGGTTAAAGATCTCTTGGTCGATAATATTGATGGGCATGTTATTTATCTCTATGATGAAGCTGCTCAAATTGCTAAACCTGACATAAAAGATAAACATAGACCTGTTGTTGGCATGGCTGTTGTTTCTGTTAAAATAGGACATCATTGTTATCATGGCTTATGTGATGTGGGTGCTAGTGTGAGTGCAATTCCTTTTGCTTTATATCAAGAAATTAAGAATGATATTGTACATGCTGAGATAGAAGATATTGATGTTACTATTAAGCTCGCCAATAGAAATACTATATCACCAATTGGGATTGTTAGAGATGTTGAAGTCTTGTGTGGAAAATAAAATACCCTACTGATTTCCTTGTTCTTGGTTCCCCACAAGATAAATTTTTCCCATTATATTTGGTAGACCTTTCTTGAACACAGTCATTGCCAAGATAGACTATGAAAAAGAAACTGTTACTATAAGTTTTGGGGATGTGTCTCATGAGTTTAACTTCTCTAAACTTCGTAGACAACCCCATGATAAATAATTGCCTAGGAAGGATGAAATTATTGGTCTTGCTTCTATTGTCGTGCCTCCTACTGATCCTTTAGAACAATATTAGATAGACAATGAAAATTATATGTTTATCAATGAAAGGAAGGAATTATATGAAATATTCATTAATCAAATGCCTATTCTGAAACACAATTTGCCTGTTGAGATTCTTGGGGATCCTCCTCCACCCAAGGGTGACCCCGTGTTTGAGTCTAAACAATTACCTGATATTTTGAAATATGCTTATCTTGATGAGAAGAAGGTATTAGTGCAAACCTTACAGAGCATGAAGAAAATAAATTATTGGAAACCCTGAGGAAGCACCGTGCTGCTATTGGATATACTCTTGATGATCTTAAGGGCATTAGTCCCACTCTATGTCAGCACAAAATTAATATGGAGCCTGATGCTAAACCAGTTGTTGATCATCAACGGCGGTTAAATCGTAAGATGAAAGAAGTTGTAAGAAACGAAAGATTAAAGCTTCTGGAAGCAGGTATAATTTATCCTATTGCCGATAGTAGATGCGCAAGTCCCGTTTATTGTGTCCCTAAGAAAGGAGGTATTACCGTTGTTCCTAATGATAAGAATGAATTGATCCCACAAAGAATTGTTATAGGTTATAGAATGGTAACTGAATTTAGAAAATTAAACAAAGCTACTAGAAAAGATCATTACCCTCTACCTTTTATTGATCAAATGCTAGAAATAATGTCCAAACATACACATTTTTGCTTTCTAGATGGTTATTCTGTTTTTTCTCAAATACCTGTGTCAAAAGAGGACCAAGAAGAGACCACTTTTACTTGCCCTTTCGGTACTTTTGCTTATAGAAGTATGCTTTTTGGTTTATGCAATGCACCTGCTTCTATTCAAAGATGTATGACTGCTATATTCTCTGAATTTTGTGAAAAGATTGCTGAGGTTTTCATGGATGATTTCTCCATTTATGAAACTTCTTTTGATGTTTCCTTAAGCAACCTTGATCGAGTTTTGCAGAGATGTGAAGAAACTAATCTTGTTTTAAATTGGGAGTAGTGCCACTTTATGGTTAATGAAGGTATTGTCTTGGGGCATAAGATCTTCGAAAGATGTATTGAAGTTGATAAAGCTAAAGTTGATGATATTGAAAAAATGCCATGTCCTATGGATATCAAAGGTATAAGAAGTTCCCTTGGTCATGCTGGTTTTTATAGGAGGTTTATTAAAGACTTCTCTCAAATTTCTAGGCCTCTCATGAATCTCTTGCAAAAAGGTGTTCCTTTAGTTTTTGATGATGATTGTGTCGAAGCATTTGAAATACTTAAGAAAGCCTTGATTCTGCACCTATTATTCAACCACCTGATTGGAATTTACCCTTTGAAATTATGTGTGATGCTAGTGATTATGATGTTGGTGTTGTTCTAGGACAAATAATTGATAAGAAATTAAATGTTATTCATTATGCTAGTAAAACTCTAGACAGTGCCCAAATAAATTATGCTACTACTAAAAAAGAATTTTTAGCAGTTGTTTTTGCTTGTGATAAGTTCAGATCTTATATCGTTGATTCCAAAGTAACTGTTCACACTGATCATGCTACATAGGCTAATTAGGATAATTACATTGTTGCCAATAATTTCAGTGCTTGCAGAGAATACCTTGCTGAAAACCGGTTGTCATTTCCTTCTGCTCCTCGTTGGGTTTGACACTATTACTTATCGAAAGGACTACGATAGATCCCCTATACTTGTGGGTCATCAACATTCTACAAGAGAAACAAGTAGACACATCACAGGTTTAGCATGTAGTATATGAAACTCATTTTGGTAAACGGTTGAGTAATAATAAGGTGGACATGATAACAACATGAAACAAACATATATCTATGTACTATGGTCACTGTATTGTTTATATCATTCTAGTTTATTGCCAAATCAAGATAGAGAAACAGTTCAAATCATATCTTTTTAAGACACATCAACATAGACAGGATATAAGTGTGGGAAAGTACACAACATGACATGAGAACATAACTGTTTATACAATTAAAACTGAAATCAACATAGAGCAAGAAGTTAGAACAACAATCCAGTTAAAGAAATAGGTTTAAAACATACCTGTTGCACCATTGGAGTTTCAGTTGGATCCTTCAAATTTAAAATTAGTTGGTATGAGTAAATACAGTGATGCAAGAGCAAATGAGTATGGACCATAGCTACAGAATTTGACCTGAGAACAGTTGCTCTTCTGCTTTAAACTGGAATTTGGGTTCCCTGTGGTGGTCTTCGTGCTTTGGGCACTGCAGT
Source organism: Aegilops bicornis (assembly GCA_021605145.1). Lineage (NCBI taxonomy): Eukaryota > Viridiplantae > Streptophyta > Magnoliopsida > Poales > Poaceae > Aegilops > Aegilops bicornis. The sequence goes on from CM038672.1 coordinate 392,681,121, forward strand.
TGCTTTACAAACTGCTTGTGTGGGGGTACTCTGTGGTGGACATGGTGCTGTGTCAACTAGAAGTGGGTTACTATCTGCTGGGGTTGGGGTTAGATGGGGTGTAGCTGGTTCTCTGTCCAAAGGTGTAAGTGAACAATCTGGAAGAGTCTCGATTATGTGTGGTGGAGCTAGTTCGTGGGCCACTACAACCATGGTTCTATCTGCATCGACGGGTAGCACCGTCTTTTGTGAGGAACGAGTTTTTACTCCCTTAGATACTTCCATCACTGATAAACAAGAGAATAAATTGAATGTACAGACATTGTATGATAGACAGATGTGGTAATTCACATATATGTTGTCTAACTAAACAGGACAACATGAAACAATTTCACATATATGATGCCTAACTACACAGGATAGCATGACATAGTTTCAGATATATGATGGATAACTTAACATGATATAATGGCATAATTCAACATATGATGAGTATCTAAACATGATGACATGACAAAACTATATGATGTCTTTATAAATTAGGTTGGGATGAAATAATCCACATACATGTTGTCTAGGTATACATGATGGCATGATATAATTCACATAATTGATTCATATACTAAGTAGCTGGCACTCGCATGTATGATCTCTAAACTAAGCAGATAGCATTGGATATTGTGTATATCATGTCTAAACTAAGCAATGCAAGACACCATACGCATGATATGAGAAATATAAAGATTGCAAGTTAGAGCATATACCTCAGGTGGGATATAGGACTGGTCATCTGTCTCTGAATCCTCCTTTGAGGAGCTACCTGTAACCATCGAGGTATATTCTTCAACAGGTACCATTGCCTGCTCTGAAGACCTTGTTTTCACTCCAGATTTTTCCATAACCGGATCAAATGGCTGATACACATGAGGAGTAGTTCAATATACACAGACTGTTAACAAATGGAATACGTAATGAAAAAAAGGATGGCATGAGATAATTCACATATATGATTCTTGTCTACAGAGGATGGCGGTGCATAATTCACATATATGATAACTAGCTAAAAACATGGCATTGCATAATTCACATATCTGATATAGAAAGCAAATAAGAGGAGTTAACACAAAGCATGTGTAATCTAAGCAGATGGCATGGCAATGCAAGACACCATATGCATGATATGAGCAATATAACCCTGCCAAGTTAGAGCATACACCTCGTGGGGAATACTACTGGTCATCTATCTCTGAATCCTCCTCTGAGGAGCTATCTGTAACCAGCAACAAATCTGCATCGACATGTAGCACTGACTGCTCAGAAGACCTTATTTTCACTCCAGATTTTCCCATGACCGACTCAAATGGCTGATGCATAAGAAGAGTAGATGAATGTACAAAAAATAGTTGACAAATGGAATACATTATGAAAAAAAATAGTATGTCATGATACAATTCACATATATGATGACTGGCTAAACAGGATGGCATTGCATGATTCACGTATATGATGCCTGGCTAAATAAGATGGCATTGCATAATTCACATATACTCCCTCCTTTCCTAAATATTTGTCTTTTTAGATATTTCAAATGGGATACCACATACGGATGTATATAGACATATTTTAGAGTGTAGATTCACTCATTTTGCTCCGTATGTAGTCACTTGATGAAATCTCTAAAAATACAAATATTTAGGAACGAAGGGAGTATGATATAGAAACCAAACAGGTGGCATTCACACAAACCAAATCTAAACTAAGCTGATGACATATAAGATATATAAAGTAAGCAATGTGAGGCGCCATATGCATGATATGACCAGCATCAGCATGCCAGGTTAGAGCAAACACCTCATGGGGTAAAAGGAGTGGTTGGCTCCCTATGAATCCCCCTCCAAACAGTTATCTTCCTCTGGAATACAATCTGGAATGGGAGGAGGGGGGCCCACTTCGCCCACCATGGAGTGGCGTCTGCATGACATTATATTCCCATGCAACAGTCTTCTCTTTTTCTCTACATGTTCAGTACGATTGTGTATAATAACTGACATGTGTAATAATAAAAAACATAATTAGATTATGTAAGGCCTAAGGGGTGCATGCAGAAATCAAGACTGAAGGTAGCAAACGAGTGGATAGATCCAAAACTAATGATAGCAGGTAGATGATAGCTTCAGTTTAAAAAGATAGACGAGGGATCATCTACTGTTTGTTGCCCACCCAACATGAACCATATAGAAGACTCCAGATGTACTAGATAGTAGACAGATACTATTATTTGCTGCCTCGATATGTGCCCCACGGGCCTTTTAAAACTCAAGTTTGATCATTAGTTTGGACCTGACTCATAGTCTAAGAGGTGAACAGGATGATAAAGTAGCAGGTAATAATAACCGATGTATAACGTAAGCGTACACGAAAGAGTGTGACCTCTCTTTCGAAACTGTGTAGTCCTCAGGTTCATCTGCTCAGTTGATGATGGTAATGCAGTTGGCGTGGCTGCCGGTAACGGGGAAGATGATCTGAGGCGGCGAAAGAAGGTCTGCAGGGGGAATCTCTGCTACAGTGAACACTTCCGTCGATGGTGCACCTCAGGTGGGGTGGATGACGCCACGGCAGGAGTGGGACAAAAAACACAGAGTTTTCTTTGACACGTATCTAAAAATGAAGTAAATCTATAAGGGATCCTTAGAATTGGCGGATTCTAAGGGACAGGAAAAACACATGAATATGATAGGAATGCACGTGCAAAACTGTCGGGGCAGGCTGATCTGGCCCACGAACACCTGTGGGGCCGGCGGACCGAGCCCCTTTCGGTTCGGTGGGGAGCAGAGGTCGCACGAAGAGCAGATCGAGGCGAAGCACGCGAGAGTTTTACCCAGCTTCGGAGCTCTCCGGAGAGATAATACTCCTACTGCTGCATGTCTAGGTGTATTGCGTTCTTGCTCAGGAGCGCTCGAGTGCTACAGTACTGACGAGCTGCTAACGAGACTGAGCCTGGAGGGAACTGATCGACCAACCCTTTCTACGTTGCGCATGAAGATATCGGGGCAGGCTGATCTGGCCCACGAACACCTATGGGGCCGGCGGACCGAGCCCCTTTCGGTTCGGCGGGGAGCGGAGGTCGCACGAAGAGCAGATCGAGGCGAAGCACGCGAGAGTTTTACCCAGCTTCGAGCTCTCCGGAGAGATAATACTCTCATCGCTGCATGTCTAGGTGTATTGCGTTCTTGCTCAGAGCGCCGAGTGCTACTGATCTTGACGAGCTGCTAACGAGACCGAGCCCGAGGGAATCGATCGACGAACCCTTTCTACATTGCGCATGGGCCTCCTTTTATATGCTCAAAGGGGCTCTGACGGTGGCAACGTGGCGGGGTACAAATGGAAAAATAGTGGTTGGTACACCTACTTATGCGATTATGCGATGTAATATACCTAACCACGGCGGCGGGGACAAAGGCATTAAATGCCCATCTAGTCACCCTAACTTGCAAACAGGGGGACCGTGTGGGCGCCACCGTTCGCCACGATGGCAAACTTGTCAGCGCTGCTTGCCACCTCGCACCGCTGGCTGCACAGCCTCTTGCCACGCGCGCCTGGGAAGGCCCTAGGGCGACACGTTGGTGGATGCGCTGGAGCGTAGGTACAGAGAGGTGGTCTGCCGCGGCAAGCGCCTTGCCGCGATTGTTATCTTGTCGCGCCCGGAAGCTTGTCGCTCACCGGGCCTTCCCGGCAAGCTCCTCTTGCCGGGGCCTTGTCTTGTAAGTGCCTGGGGTGGCCTTCCCGGCAAGCTCCTCTTGCCGGGGCCTTGTCTCCTATGCGCCTTGGGTGGCCTTCCCGGCAAGCTCCTCTTGCCGGGGCCTTGTCTCCCTGGCTTGAATACTTTGTTCTTGAATGGCTCCAAAGGAACCACAGAGGACCTTGGCGGTCACCCTGTAAGCCCTGCCGCGGAGGGCTGCAACTGCCCATGCACAAGTTCGGGATACTAGGGTACCCCTACTCTAGTACACCGACAGGAGCCGGGCTGGGCCACACTGCAGTGCAGCCTTTGTTGGGCCAGGCCCAAAACAGGCTGCAGGCACACGCGGCCCGGGTCACACCATAACTTACCCCGGACCCACCACGCCCCCCACGAACGGCACGCATCGAACGTGGCGTCGTGTGAGAGATCGTGGGCGAGATCGTGGGGGTTTCTTTATTCGGAAAATCGGAACGTCCGCCCCCTCCCTCTTTATAAGCAGGGGAAGCAGGGGCACGTCGCCTACCTTGCCAGTTGCTGTCCCATCAAAAACCACCGCTGCTCCCCTTCTTCTCAAGGCTGAAAAGAGCAGCGCGCTCACTTCATCGCCACCAGCACCCTCAACGCCGTCGATCTCCTCCACCGCCTCCGCCATGGGCCCGAAAGCCGACAAGGGGAAGACCGTGAAGTCGGCCAAGGCGCTGCGGCTTGCGGCGTTGCGGAAGGAGCGGTTGTCTTCCCCTCAGCTCGCCAGCGAGGGAGCTGAGGGAGAACAACTACCGCTTCAGGTCGACGGAGACGCGCGCATCCGCCAAGACGAAGGTACTCCCGCCGCCGCAGAACTGGCCCTGACGGGTATCCCTTCTTGGCGCTCTTCTTCTATTGCGGGCTCTGCCCGCCCTTCTCTGAAGTTCTTTTGTGACATTATGAACACCTACGGGTTACGCCTCCTTGATTTCACCCCCAACGCCGCTTCGACCATGGCAGTTTTCGCACATCCCTGCGAAAACTTTGTCGGAGTCCACCCAAATGTAGCTCTTTTCCGTCACTTCTTTTTACCCGAGCCGAGAGAGGAGAGCCCCTTGCCGGAGGAATTGCTTGGGTCTCCAGGGTCGGCAAGAAGGATGCCTATCTGGAGGGAGAGCTCCGTAGCAAATGGGAGGAGTGGAGGGCAGATTGGTGTTGGATTGTTGAGGAGAACCCGCAGCCTTTTACCGCCCAGTGCCAAACCCCAGTAGTACGCGGCAATGATTGGAGCAATCTGGCCCCGGAGGACGCTAGGTTGAAGATCGCAGTTACCCGAATCCTCCGCCTCAGACTTGCCGGACTCACTGTAGGCACTGTTGGCGCGGATTTTCTTCGCCGCCGCATCGCCCCCTTGCAGGAGAGAAGGAGACCTGCCTGGGAATTTCAGAACGCAGCAGACATCATGAGGCTGCGCCCAGGCCTAAACTTCAACTTCACTGTCTTGGAGCTTGACGCAATGCTCTTAGAGCTGTTCAAGCCTGATCCTGATCATCCGAAGATGTTTAGGTTGCCGAGGGGCGTCGTTCCGCTGTGCAACAACTCATCGCTTGACCGCATCCGTGCAATGATGCCGTTGTGTGACTCCCATGGAATTGTCCCCACTTGGCAAGAGCCGGCAGATGACGTCGTGCGGCAGTTCTTCGACAATCTAGTGGAGATGCCGGTCCGCCCCAACGAGCAGAAGGGCCTCACCCGCGACACCACCGACGCATTTAGATGCAGCGCATTGCCACCAGCTAGAAGAAGCGACAAAGCAGCTGCCATGGGCGAGTTTGGCTTCACTGTGGAGGAGGCAGAGGCAGCCGAGGCGGCAAGCCTTGTCGGCGAAAGGAGTTTGTCGGCGAGGAGGAGCTTGCCGAGCTGAAGCCGAAGTCGGGCGAACCGCCCGAGGCGCGATCCTCCCGCCTCCAAGCAGCTTGCCGCGAGCGGAGCCACCGGCTCCACCAAGAAGGCGTCTTCGCAAGGCCGGAGACGCAAGCTGGGCGGCAGACGGGCTAACCACAGCGCCACGCTGACGCAGCTCCACCGCTGCAAGCACTGTTGCCGCTGGAGCTCCTCACGCCGCTGCGGGTAATCGGAGCGGGCCTCGCAGGCCACCGGTCCCGCCTCCCGCCAAGCGCCCAAGGGAGCCTACCTCCGCCTCGTCGTCTGGGAGGCGGGCGGTCGACCTCTCCGCTCAGCTCCGATGAGGAAGAGGAAGAGTAAGATTCCTTGCCGTATTTGTAATTCTTCGATTTGTTGCCTTGTCTTGTATCTCGATCTGCTTTACTCTGAATCCATTCCTTTTCGTGACGCTGGCCTAGAGGGCGTCGAAGAGGGCCAAGACCCCGGTGATTGTCGCCGAGGGCGAACCTCATCGCGACGGCAGGAGGCGCGTCGAGACAACCTTGCCGGATGAGGCAACTCTCCTTCAAAGCAGCCCCAGCGTAAGTATATGGTCTATTTCTTGTTGTTCGGGCGTGCATGGGTGTTTTTTCCTTTTGCCGATATCTCGATCGTTGACTTGTGAAGGTGCAGAGCAGCCTCATACGCTTCGACCACGCCGCCAAGGGTGGATTCCCGGCAAGGGAGGCGTTCTCCGCAAGGGAGCCTTCTCCTAAGGGGCAGCTCTCCGGCAAGGGACGGCACAGCGATCCCTTGGCGGCAGAGACCATGACCGCAGCCCCGCGCCGTAACCTTCTTGCTGAGTACTTCCCTTGTGTTTTTCTTCTTCTGATTTTGTCTTTGAATATTTGCTTGACTTTCTTCATCCGTCCGCCACAGAGCCAATGGAGACCGAGGTCGGCCGAGGAGGACGTCTTGGCTTTCTTGTGAAGCCGCCGCCGTGGAAGAAGAAGCAAGGCCGACGAGCCTGCCGGCGAAGAGGCCACCAAAGCTGCCGCCGCAGAAGCTGGCGAGGGATCTGGCGATCGCACTGATGACCCTGAGGCCGCAGGAGCGCCAGGCGCTACACCGACCGCCGATCCCTCCGCTGCTGCTGCAGCGTCAGGCTCCGAAGAGCCCCAGCCCGGCGCCTACTTGAAGGCCGGCGACGGCGTCTTCATCAAGCTCCCATGGGAGTCGAGCTCAGGCGCCGGCGAAGGAGAAACCTTCGATGAAGAGCTGCTCGCCTCCGGCTGGGTTGACGCTAGTCGACGCGCCAAGCAAAGCAGCAGCGATGGCGAGCTCGAGGAGCAGCTGCTGCGGAAGCCGCTGTCGCTCTACCGTGCCCGACAAGCCAAACGGCATCCCGGGAGGCGCTTTGTCGCGAAGGCGGGAGCAGACATGGAGAAGCGCGGAGGAGCTCCGGGGCGCAACCAGAAGCTTCTCCGGTCCTTGGCGGAGGCGGGAGCAACTTCGCCGAGGCGGAAGGCCTTCATCTCGAGAAGGCTGCGGTGAGGAGGAACAGTGGCTTGCCGCCGAGAAGCTGCTCTGGAGGAGGGCGAAAGCTAAGCGCAGCGGAAGGTTAACCTTGACAGCCACGAGGAGGATCTCGCCATGCGCGAGGAAACATTTGGCGGGGCTCTCAAGGAAGCAAAGGATGCTGCCGCAGCTGCCGAGGCTGCCAAGAAGGAGCTGGAGACGAAGGTGGCGCAGTTGGAGGCCAGCCTCAAGAAGAGCGGCGAGGAGCTTGCTGCACTCAAGCACGAGCACGAGAAGGACGCCTACACTCTTGGCAAGCTGCAGGGCCGTCTCTCCGAGAGGAGCAAGGAGCTCAGCGCCGCCAGGGACTCCAATGCAGACCTTGAGTTGAAGCTAACTACTTTGACTCAGACGTTGGACGGCGCCAAGGAGCGGGAGGTGGCCTTGAAGGAGAAGATCAAGGCCGACGAGGAGCTGTTGGCGAATGATGTTGCCGCCCAGAGTGCCTTGAGGGAGAATGTGGAGCACTGGACCGAGGGTCTCGCGGATACTGCTGCAGCCGTCCACAGGGAGCTGATGGAGCTGGGGATGGTGGATCTTGGATACTCCTCCGACGAGCATCTCCAACCCAGCGCCAAGCTCAGCTTGTTCTTCAAGGGCGTGGTGACGGCTCTCCAGCGACTCCGTGAAGAGGTCCCAAAACAGCTGGCCGAGGAGTCGCGCCCAGATCTCTGCGGGAGCCCTCAAAAGGTCTTGATGAAGGTGGCCTTCCGCAACCCAGGCCTCAACCTCACCAACGTCCTCAAGTCCTTGCCGCCGGATGTTGATGTGGGCGCTCAAGACCTTTGTCGCACCCATTGTGGACAGGGTGGCCGGAATCAAGAGGGTTGAGGGCGATCGCGAGATTAGGCCGCCTGCTTTTTTCTCTTGCTCTTGCCGCTGCTAGTCATGTCATAGGAACAATCCATTAGAGCTGCGGCAAGCTATCTTGTAATATAACTTTATTTTGAGTATCAATTGCTATGTTATTTCCTTTACTTGATTCCTTCCTTTGTATGTTTTTGCCTTACACTTTTAGGGGAACTTGTCGGCGCTGGCACTGAGTCATGAGGAAAGCCGAGTGAACGTCAAGCCTGTCAAGGAGCCGCTCGACAAGCAACCTTGTCGCAACTAGTCGCAGCTCACTTAAGTTGTTGAGCGGACTCGAAACAAAGTAAGGCGCAACTAGCTACGAGTTGGTTCCTCTGCGCATGTGTTTTCCATACAAAGTTCGGTCGTTCAAGGAAGATAACTTAAAATTTTTAAAACTGATTGCTCAAACTTTGGCAACTTAGCTTTTCCGTCGCTTTGCTTCCGGTAAGGCTAGACTTCCTTGAGCGACGCTTGGTCCACACCATTATCTTCTCCTTTCCCCCCGGCAAACTTGTGTGCGATGGAACCTTCTTTTCTTTGAGAAAGAGAAAGAAGAGAAAATAAAGATATGGAGCCTCGTGGCTCGTTATCACTTACCAGGGGTAGGTGCTGCACAAAGTGTCAGATAACGTATGCAAAATAGAAGTAAAAAGCATGAAATCGACAAGGTGTGCGAAGCACGCTAGCTTTACTGATGCACGGGGTCTGCGCCCGGCATTGTACAAAGGATTACATGCATCAGCGGCAAGACTTGTACAAAAGGTGGTTGCCGGAACAACTTACGAAGATGCTCAATATTCCAGGAGTTGCTCACCGGAATGCCATCTTCGGTCTCAAGGCGGACAGCGCCAGGCCTAGTGACTCGTTTCACCCGATAAGGGCCTTCCCACTTCGGCGTCAACTTGTTGGAATTCTTGGCGGACTGAACGCGCTGAAGAACAAGGTCGCCTTCCTCGAGACTTCTGGCATTGACTTTGCGGCTATGGTAGCGGCACAAAGCTTGCTGGTACCGAGCAGCTCGTACAGCAGCCTGAAGACGATCTTCCTCAAGGAGCAGCGCGTCATCTTGTCGCAGCTGCTCCTGCTCAAGCTCATCATAAGCGAGCACTCGAGGCGATCCTTATACGAGTTCCGTGGGGAGAACTGCCTCTGCTCCATAGACTAGAGCGAAAGGTGTCTGGCGATGGCTCGATTTGGCGTCGCCCCGATCGACCAAAGAACCACCGGCAGCTCCTCAATCCAGGTTTCTTCCGCACTTGTGCAGCACTGTCGAAAGTTCTGGTCTTGAGCCCGCGCAGCACTTCACATTTGCTCTCTCGCTTGACCGTTGCTTCTCGGATGAGCAACGAAGCGAAGCAGAACCTTGGCGCCAAGGTCTTGGACGCATCGCATGAAGGTGCGGCTTGTGAATTGTGTCTGTTGTCGGTGATGATCTGTTAGGGATTCCGAACGGCAAACAATCGACACGAAGAACTTGATCACGATCGTGCTTGTCACCCTCCTCACTGCTTCCACTTCCGGCCACTTTGTGAACTTGTCGATTGCAACGCATAAGTACTCAAAGCCCCGACAGCTCGGGGAAAGGGCCGAGATGTCGAGCCCCTGCACCGACAATGGCCAGGATAAAGGGATCGTCTGGAGAGCTTGAGCTGGCTGGTGTGTCTGTTTGGAATGGGCCGCACGCTTCACACTTGGTTGCTTGTGCGTTGCATCACGGAGGGCTGTCGGCCAAAAGAAACCTTCTTAACGCTTTGCCGGCAAGTGCTCTGGCACCAATGTGGTGACCACATATGCCTCCATGTATCTCTGCGAACAACTTTTGTCCGTCCTCCCGGTGAATACACTTCAATTTCACACCGTTGAGTCTTCTTCTGTACAGTGTGCTATCGACAAACTGGTACATACTTGACTGCCGGGCTACTCTTTCCGCTTCTTCTTGCTCTTCGGGAAGTTCTCCTGTCTCAAGGAAATGGACAATCTGCTGTGCCCATCTTGGAGCTTGTGGCTCGACAACAAGGACTAAAGGCACATCTGCTGCTGCTGGAACATCAGCTTCCACGGCGAGAACCTGCGGCTCAGCCGGAGCTTGGCGTTCCCCGCAAGCTTGCCGAGCAAAACTTGTCGGGAGCGCTCGCTTCAACGAAACAAACCTCGGGCTTGTCGGAGCAGACTGCTCCTCGGCCTTTGTTGGTGTCGATCCCGGGACCTTCTGGCGGCGGCTTGGGAAGCTCTGCTGAAAATAGTCACAAGAGATCAACTTCCTCATCTTGCTCAGACCGGATGATGGAGTTCTGAGATGGTTGAGTCAGCTTGAGCACAAAATCCCTGGTTCCATTGTGTAACTTGAGTCTGGCGCACTTTGATGAGCCATCAGCAATGTCGTTCTGAGCTCTCGGAATATATTCCATCTGCAGGCCGTCAAAGTGCTCTTCTAGCTTCCTCACTTCATCAACATAAGCTTCCATCAACGGACTCTGATAATTCTTGTTCACTTGGCGGATAACAAGTTGCGAGTCACCCCTGACAATGAGCTTCTTGATCCCAAGGTTCATCTGCGATCTCGAGACCGGCAAGCAAACCTTCATACTCTCTTGTATTGTTTGTTGCTTGCTCCTTGGGAAAGTGCATTTGGACTACGTGCTTGACGTGCTCTCCGGTGGGTGCGACAAGCAAAGACGCCGGCACCGGGCGCCTTGCAGCGAAGGCACCATCAAAGTACATCAACCACTCTTTGCTTGTTTCCTTGACGGGAATGCTCGTCTCTGGAATTTCTTCATCTGGCGTTGGTGTCCATTCTGCTATGAACTCCGCCAATGCTCTGCTTTGGATAGTTGAAGTCCTCTCAAACTTGAGGCCAAAGCTTGACAGTTCCAGTGCCCACTCGACAATCATGCCTGTTGCTTCTGGATTTTGCAATATCCTCTTTAGCGGAAAGCGAGTGACAACTGTGATCTCATGTGCCTGAAAGTAATGGCGCAGCTTTCTCGAGGCCATGAGGAGGCCGAAAAGCAGTTTCTGCACACCAGAGTACCTTGACCTAGCCCCTTGCGTAAGGGAGATGACAAAGTAAACCGGGCGCTGCACCATCCTTTTTCAGATCTTGTCCTGCGTCTGCAGAGTCGTCCTTGTCGGGGCGAGCTTGCCGTGAAGCCCCCCCGCTTGTCGCCGGATGTGTACGCCACGGTTGCTAGCTCATCATCCGCCTCCCTCTCCGCTACTAACGCAGCACTAACCACTTGATTGATTGCCGCTATATATAGCAGCAACTTCTCTTGTGGCTTAGGTGCGACAAGTGTTGGAGTGGAGGACAGGTATCTCTTCAAGTCCTGCAGCGCTGCCTCCGCTTCCGGAGTCCATTGCATCGGACCTGCCTTTTTCAAAATTTTGAAAAATGGCAGGGCGCGCTCAGCAGACCTAGAGATAAACCTGCTGAGAGCAGCTACGCAACCGGCAAGCCTTCATACATCCTTGACGCGCTTTGGTGCTTCAATCTGCTCAATGGCCTTGATCTTGTCGGGATTGGCTTCAATTCCCCGCTGAGACACGAAGAACCTGAGAAGCTTGCCGGAAGGGACTCCAAACACGCACTTCTCGGGGTTGAGCTTGAGGTTGATCTTGCGCAGATTTGTAAAGGTTTCATCTAAATCTTGAACTAGGGTCTCTCTGTCCTTGCTTTTGACCACTATGTCATCCATGTAGGCTTCCACATTTACTGTGCATTTATGCGGCTCAAAAGCATCATGAACTACTCTTGCAAACGTTGAACCAGCATTCTTTAACCCGAAGGGCATCCGTACAAAACAGTATGTGCCACATGGGGTGATGAATGCGGTCTTCTCCTCATCCTCTTCCGCCATGAAGATTTGATGATATCCTGAATATGCATCCAGAAATGAAAGCAAATCACACCCGGCCGTGGAGTCAACAATCTGGTCGATGTGCGGCAAGGGAAATGGATCTTTGGGACAAGCTTTATTGACATCTGTAAAGTTGATACAAAGCCTCCATTTCCCGTTAGCCTTGCGTACAACTACAGGATTGGCCAACCACGTGGGATGGAGCACTCCTCTGACAAGGCCTGCTGCTTCCAGTTTCTTGATTTCTTCCGCGATGAACTCTTGACGCTCCACTACTTGCTTCTCGACTTTCGCTCTTGACGGGCGCGCGCATGAGGACAAACGGCAAGATGGTGCTCAATTACTTTCACAGGAACACACAGGGATGTCGACGGTTGCCATGCAAACACGTCGACGTTCGCCCGCAGGAAAGCAACGAGCGCGCCTTCCTATTTAGGGTCGAGAGAGGCACTGATGGTGAAAGTACCACCAGTGCCGTCCTCCTTGGCGGACACCTTCTTGGTCTCTGGTGGAGCTATCATCGTTTTATTATACTTGCCGGTGGAGCTCGATGGTGCGCCCTCAACGGTAGCGCAGCACTCCGAGGAGGTGCGCTTGCCGGAGTGGGCATCAGAGCTTTTGCCGGACTTGGTCTTCTTCTTCCCCCCGGGAGTTTCAGCGGCAAGTGGTTTGCAATCTGTCGCGGCTGCCGCTTCCCGGTAGATCTTGTCGGCGCAGATAAGAGCATCCTTCTTGTCGCCAGGGACAAAGATGATGCTTATCGGGCCTGGCATCTTCAGGAGGTTGTAGGCATAGTGAGAGGCCGCCATGAATTTGGAGAGTCTTTGGGCTGACCCAGATCCCATTTTAAGGCAATGGAAAATCAGCAACGCCGAAAGTGACCCTCTCGTCCTGAAGTTCAACTTCGCTGCCAAATGTCACCGCAACGTGATCTTTCCCTTCGGCTTGCTCTTTCCCGGATTGATTCCTTGAAAAGTGCCGGTCTCTTCGAGCTCGCCATCGTGGATCTGGAGTTTCGGAGTACCGCGGAGGAGATCAGATTCAAGCCGCCCGCCGTCAACTAACATCTTGGTGACCTTGAGGTTGCGGATAGTTGGTGAAACCAACATCGGCAAGCACCGACTTCTGATTACGATTAGGGTGGTCCTCAATATCAAAGATGATAGGTGTGCTGGACCATTTCAGAGGCCTGCGTGACTCGATGGATAGTTCTGCTGCATTGACTTCCCTCATCCACTGCTTGAGTTGGCAGTGTGAAGTATGCAGAGAAGCACCGCCGTCAACGCACATGACCTCTGTGGCTTTCTGGAACTCCTGCTCATCGGCCTCGTCATCATCCATATCCTCCTCGTCGTCGTCGTCGTCGTCCTTGTCGCAGCCGCGGGGAGGCCTGTCTCCTTGCTGCTGCTTGGCCTTGCCGCGGCGCCCTTCCCGGCCGGGACGTTTCTTGCTAGCTCCTCCAGCACCTTCCTGGGCCTTCTCCTTGTCGCGTCATTCGTATTCAGTCTTCTGCTGCTCGACAAGCTGCTCGACCTTCTTGCAGCTCACGGAGGTCATGGCCCTTGGTGCGGTGGATCTTGCGATCGCTTGTCGAGCCGTCTTGCTTGTCGGCGGCTGCCACCGATGGCGATTGGTGCCGTGGCAACCTCCTTGCCGGAGCTACCAGCCTTGGCGTTCTTGGAGCCACGTCCGTTGCCGGACTGCTCAACAACTAGCACATCTCTGCCTTTCTTTTTCCTGTTGCCCCGCCGCCGGCTCTTCTTTGCCGGGGAGTCTCCTCCCCTCCTCAGCACGTGCACACTTGTCGGCCAGGGCGTATAGCTCACTGACATCTCTGATCTTGCACATCGCCATCTCCTCCCACATCCTGCGGTTTCGCACGTTCTGATGGAACGCGCTGATCACCACGGCAGGGTGGACATCTGGGATGTTGTGCTGTACACGGCTGAATCTTTGAATATACTTGCTAGGGGCTCTCCTTCCTTCGGGCGAGCAGATGAAGGTCACTTTTCTTAGCCATGGGGTTTGTGGTCACTTTGTAAAAGCGCCGACAAACTGATGGCATAGATCTGCCCAAGAAGATATGGAGTTATCCGGCAAGTGCATGAGCCAGGATCGACATTGGGCTTGAGCACCGGTGAAGTAGTTGGCAAGGATCTTGCCGTCTCGCCTCCCGGCAGCCTGCACCGCGATGGTGTAGATGCTGAGGAACTCCGACGGATGCGTCTTGCCGTCGTACTTCTCCGGTACGTCTAGCTTGAAGTTTTTCTTGCTGGGCCACTGTACTTGCCGCAGCTCACGAGTGAACGCAGGGCAACCTACCGCGTACGGCAAGTCGCCTGGTTCCTCTGGCGCGTGCATGTCGACAGAGGGCCCAACGCGCTTGTCGGATTGACGTCGCGCTTCTCTTGGCGCTTCGATGCGAGTTCGGCGTCCTCTTGCTGTCGTTCGTGAAGAACTTGGCGCCGATCACGATGAACTCGTGGATCTGATGACGCCTTGATGGAGTCATTGTCGAGGTGGATCAGGCGAGTCGGCGATCTTGGCCTTCGGGGCAGAGAGTGCATGGTGGTTGCACCCCCAGCGGTCTCGTCGCCACCGGCTCGTGTTTGGAAGTCTTGCCGCGGAGCGTCGCCGTTGGCGAAGCCGATGAGACTCTGAATGGTGGCCCTCCATTCATCGACCTTGTCGGCTGTTGGAGGGTAATCGAGGAGCAGTTGCACTCTCGCCAAAGCTTCTGCTGGAGTGGCAGGTGGCAGTGGCGAACGGCGCGAGGAGCGGGATATGCTCGGACTTCTAACTATGTTAGAAGGAGCAGTATCCCGTCCGGGCGACCGTGCTTCGCTTCAGCGCCAAAGATGTTGGCGTGCATGCTGGTCTTGAGCGTCCCGAGACCCTCCAGCTCGATCTCGGTCCAACAAGCGTATGGCATTGTGAATGCCATGACGCTGTCGGTCCCGTGCCTCTTGAGACGGGCGCGGTGCATGTACGGACGCCGAGGTCTGCGCAGCCTTGTCCTTGGACTTGGCAGCACCGTGAGCTCCCCCGTCGCCGTCCATTCTTCCGCCGGCGTCTACCCCACCACCTGTTTGCTCTAGTGGCGGTGGGTTCGACGCGGACGGGGCTTCTGCCGCCGAAGCCTTCTTCTTCGGTGGCATGTTGATGAAGATGATGAAGATCTAGTTCGCGTGGACGCCGGATCAGGTTCACACAACCTCGACGCCCCCTACCTGGCGCGCCAAAGATGTCGGGGCAGGCTGATCTGGCCCACGAACACCTATGGGGCCGGCGGACCGAGCCCCTTTCGGTTCGGCGGGGAGCGGAGGTCGCATGAAGAGCAGATCGAGGCGAAGCACGCGAGAGTTTTACCCAGCTTCGGAGCTCTCTAGAGAGATAATACTCCTACTACTGCATGTCTAGGTGTATTGTGTTCTTGCTCAGGAGCGCTCGAGTGCTACAGTACTGACGAGCTGCTAACGAGACTGAGCCTGGAGGGAACTGATCGACCAACCCTTTCTATGTTGCGCATGGGCCTCCTTTTATATGCTCAAAGGGGCTCCGATAGGTGGCAACGTAGGCGGGGGTACAAATGGAAAAATAGTGGTTGGTACACCTACTTGTACAGTGTACAGTGTAATATACCTAACCCGACGGCAGGGGACAAAGGCATTAAATGACCGCCTAGTCACTCTAACAGTGCAAACAGGGACCGTCAGGGGCGCCACCGTTCGCCACGATGGCAAACTTGTCAGCGCTGCTTGCCACCTCGCACCGCTGGCTGCACAGCCTCTCACCACGCGCGCCTGGGAAGGCCCCAGGGCGACACGTTGGTGGATGCGCTGGAGCGTCGGTACGGAGAGGTGGTGCCATGACAAGCGCCTTACGCGGTTGTTATCTTGTCGCGCCCGGAAGCTTGTCGCTCATCGGGCCTTCCGGCAAGCTCCTCTTGCCGGTGCCTTGTCTTGTAAGTGCACAGGGGTGGCCTTCCGGCAAGCTCCTCTTGCCGGGCCTTGTCTCCTATGCGCCTTGGGTGGCCTTCCGGCAAGCTCCTCTTGCCGGGCCTCGTCTCCCTGGCTTGAATACTTTGTTCTCGAATGGCTCCAAAGGAACCACGGAGGACCTTGGCGGTCACCCGGTAAGCCTTGCCGCGGAGGGCTGCAACTGCCCGTGCACAAGTTCGGGATACTAGGGTACCCCTACTCTAGTACACCGACAAAAACAGAGCATTTGCAAACATAGGATTTCTGTCAACCTGGATGTTTGGTTCACATGAATTGGAAGAACACAGGAGTGGAGAAACATGGTCAAATTAAAGTCAAACCACATGAAAATGTAAAATAAGAATCTTATTATGCCAGTAATGCACTTAGTCATGTTCTTCATGCATATTAATTTGAAAAGGATGTCCAAGTGGATACTAAAATTCCAAAGTTTTCCTTGAAAGAGACACCAAAGGAAAAAATATCCTCAAGTTTTGCTTTGGTCCATTCCTTCTAACCAAATGCATGAATAGTAGTACCATAGTAAAGTTTCCAATTCCTATGTTTTCCTTCACTTTTTCTTTGAACCAATGGCGATTCTAGTAGGCAATCGTCAACGGGTTGAAGCCTGCCCTCGAAATATTTTGTGAGCTTAGAATTGGTCCACATGAATATCATATAATGGCTATCTTGCTAAACCGATTCAAATTGTGGTTCAAAAGAGAATTTAGTTTTCTCCCTATTAACTTTGTGACCACGATTCATTTCTTTCTAGATTTGCAACTGCTTTGAACCAAAGGATCGCTGATGGATCGACTCGAATGTAGAGTAACAAAGTGATGCAACGAGTGTACAACCTCTTTGGCATAGCCTTGTTGACCTCAGCATCATTGGGTTGGACGTGGTGAATGGTGATGCTGGTGTGACTGTCGGAGGCAGGGAAGAAGATCTGAGGCATCTAGAGACTGCACCGAGGGTACTGCTCCATTGTGATGGACGGTTCCGTCATTGGAGAAGCTCCGGTGAGGTGTACGACGGCGAGGCTGAAGCAGGACAAGACAGACAACATTAATCTGAAGTGGGAGCCTAATAACATCTGCAATAGATGATGTAAAATACATCACCAAAAAGTGCTAGATGTAAAATGCATCAGCTGCGCTGCAGCCGCTTCGACAGATGCTATAAATACTGTTGACTCTGAACTTAACTGGAGAAACTGAACTTTACAGTCAAAACTTAAATTTACTGTCGAAACTGAATTTTACTGACGAAACTGATTGAGCTAGTAGAGCACTACAATAGAAGTTTAGGGCGTTCAAGCACTCGTAGTAGAGAAGCAGTGATCTAAATCAGTAGCCGCTCAAGCACGGCACCGTGAGCGAGTGCTAAAGCAGCAACTCATGTAGCTGCCGGAGGTCGTGCAACAGCAGCATAAGCGAGAGCAAGAGCAGAGTAGAGTAGCTGCACAAACGAGAGCAAGAGTGGAGCAGCAGCACAAATGAGAGCAAGAGCAGAGCAGCAACACTACCGATAGCAAGAGCAGAGCAGAGCAGCAGCAGGAATGAAAGCAAGAGCAGTGCAGCAGCGCGGCCGATAGCAAGAGCAGAGCCGTAGTGTGAGCGAGAGCCGGAGCAACACCATCAGCGCGAGCGAGAGCCAGAGCAGCAGCAGCTAGTGCTGGTGTGGAAGTCACTGCCAAGGAAGCAACGACATGGGGGAGAGACGCCATGGAGGAAGTGGCCGGCGACGGCGCCATTGATGGAGACCCGCCATGGCTGCTCGGTATCGAGCATCGGCAGCCCCGTGAGATTGAATAAAAGATAAAATGCAGCGGTGAGTGCAGAACCTCCTTGGTGGCACTGAGTAGGCCTCGGCTTCATCGGAGGAATTGGTGAGGGTGCTGCAGTTCCGATGGGGTAGGTCAAGACGGCACTGTGGGGATGGAGGTGGTGCGATAGACGAGGCGAACATCGGGGCAGCTCCTTGGAGGTGGAGGGCGGGGCGGTTGATCTGGTGGGATGACGAGATCGACGATGGATCCTCATCTAGTGTGGTGGATGAGGGACGTTGAGCTATTGTTGTGGACGACATCGTCGGGGAAGAGGCTCCGGCTGCCGGGCGGTCGAGAGGCCGACGGAGGAACGTGGGGTTTCACGGGTTTTGGCGGCCTCGGTGTACGAATGGGGGAGGTAGGGGGAGCCATGGCTTAGGGGTGCGCTTGTCCGAAATGTGGGTAAGTTATGAACGTACCCCCACAGGTTTTGACCACGCAACGTCGAGGCGTCATTTCTGGCTGAGGGGTAGAAGGGGGATTTCGCGTATATGGGCTGCGGGGTCAATTTTGGATGAGGAGGGAGTTTTCGCGCACGTCAAAATTTTGGGATAACAAGGCGCGGCGTTGGTTGAAGAGGCAGGAGTTTGGCAGCAGAGGAGACTAACGATTCTCGAGCTTGAAAATTTTGGGATAACAAGGCTGGATTCAATGTTCAGCAGAACAAACTTAACGTGTACAAAAAAAGACAGTTCATACAAGACATAACAGAGTCATTGATACGTCCATTTTGCATCATGCTTTTACATTGATATTTATTACATTATGGCTGTTATTAGACATTATAGCACAATACTTATGCCTTTTCTCTCTTACTTTACAAGGTCTACATGAAGAAGGGAGAATGCCGGCAGCTCGAATTCTGGACCGGAAAGGAGCAAATCCTAGAGACATGTTCTGCACAACTCCAAAAATCCTGAAAATTTATGGAGAATTATTTTGGAAGATATAAAAAATATTGGGCGAAGAAAATACCAGAGGGGACCCACCAGGAAATCACAAGGGTGGGGGCGTGCCCTACCCCCCTGGGCGTGCCCCCTACCTTGTGGCCCACCTGGCAGGCCACAATGCAGTAATTCCCATGTGTCCTCAGGAGCGCTTTGCTTTATATAAGAGTTCGTCCAGGCTTGTCCTTTGCTACAAAAAGGATTGGGCCATGTTGTTGCACCTTAGTTACACTTGTTACTTGTTACCCGTTACGAATTATCTTATCACAAAACTATCAGTTAACGATACTTTCAATGCTTGCAGAGAATACCTTGCTGAAAACCGCTTGTCATTTCCTTTTGCTCCTCATTGGGTTCGACACTCTTACTTATCTAAAGGACTATGATAGATCCCCTATACTTGTGGGTCATCAAGACTCTTTTCGGGCGCCATTGCCAAGGAGTGAAGCGCCTTTCTAAGTGGAATTTGGTAAGGAAACATTTATATAGTGTGCTAAAATTTACTGTCACTTGTTACTATGGAAAATAATCGTTTGAGGGGTTTGTTCGGGGTATCTTAACCCCGACCAGAAGAGCAAAGAGTTGCCCCTCAACCTACTAAACCTACTAAAAATATTTATTATGAAATTCCTTCGGGTATGATAGAGATAGTGCTAGCTAGTCCTTATGCAGGAGATGGAATATTACATCCTGATATGCACCTAATCTATGTGGATGAAGTTTGTGGATTATTTAAGATTGCAGGTTTGCCCGAGGATGAGGTTAAGAAGAAGGTCTTCCCTTTATCTTTGAAGGAGAAGGCATTGACATGGTATAGGCTATGTGATGATATTGGATCATGGAACTACAACCGATTGAAAATGGAATTCCATCAGAAGTTTTATCCTATGCATCTGGTTCATCGTGATCGGAATTGTATTTATAATTTTTGGCCTCGTGAAGGAGAAAGTACCGCTCAAGCTTGGGGGAGGCTTAATTCAATGTTATATTCATGCCCCAATCATGAGCTCCCAACAGAAATTATGATTCAGAATTTTTATGCTCGGCTTTCTCATAATGATCAAACCATGCTCGATACTTCTTGTACTGGTTCTTTTATGAAGAAGATTGTCGGGGCACGCTGATCTGGCCCACGAACACCTATGGGGCCGGCGGACCGAGCCCCTTTCGGTTCGGCGGGGAGCGGAGGTCGCACGAAGAGCAGATCGAGGCGAAGCACGCGAGAGGTTTACCCAGCTTCGGAGCTCTCCGGAGAGATAATACTCCCTCTTGCATGTCTAGGTGTATTGCGTTCTTGCTCGGGAGCGCTCGAGTGCTACTGATGCATTTAGCTGCTAACGAGACTGAGTGTGGAGGAACTGATCGACCAACCCTTTCTACGCTATGCATGGGCCTCCTTTTATATGCTCAAGGGGCTCCGGCGGTGGCAACGTAGACGGGGTACAAATGGAAAAATAGTGGTTGGTACACCTACTTGCAAAGGTACAGGTGTGCTATACCTAACCTCGACGGCAGGGGACAAAGGCATTAAATGCCCATTTAGTCGCCCTAACAAAGGCAAACAGGGACCGTCGGGCGCCACCGCTTGCCACGATGGCAAACTTGTCAACGCTGCTTGCCACCTCGCACCGCTGGCTGCACAGCCTCTCGCCACGTGCGCCTGGAAAGGTCCCAGGGCGACACGTTAGTGAATGTGCTGGAGCGTAGGTACAGAGGTGGTCCGCTGGCAAGCGCCTTTGCCGCGTTGTTGTCTTGTCGCGCCGGAAGCTTGTCGCTCACCGGGCCTTCCCGGCAAGCTCCTCTTGCCGGGGCCTTGTCTTGTAAGTGCCCGGAGTGGCCTTCCCGGCAAGCTCCTCTTGCCGGGGCCTCGTCTCCCTGAATTGAATACTTTGTTCTTGAATGGCTCCAAAGGAACCACGGAGGACCTTGGCGGTCACCCGGTAAGCCTTGCCATGAGGGCTGCAATCGCTGCGTGCACAAGTTCGGGATACTAGGGTACCCCTATTCTAGTACATCGACAGAGCCCCGGGCTTGGGCCACACACGGTGGCGTGCGCTGTTGGGCCATGGCCAAAACAGGGGACGGGCACCCGCGGCCCAGGTCACACCATAACTTACCCCGGACCCACCACGCCCCCCATGAACGGCACGCATCGAACGTGGCGTCGTGTGAGAGATCGTGGGCGAGATCGTGGGGGTTTCTTTATTCGGAAAATCGGAACGTCCGCCCCCTCCCTCTTTATAAGCAGGGGAAACAGGGGCACGTCGCCTACCTTGCCAGTTGTTGTCCCATCGAAAACCACCGCTGCTCCCCTTCTTCTCAAGGCTGAAAAGAGAGCAGCGCTCACTTCATCGCCACCAGCACCCTCAACGCCGCCGATCTCCTCCACCGCCTCCACCATGGGCCCGAAAGCCGACAAGGGAAGACCGTGAAGTCGGCCGAGGCGCGGCTTGCGGCGCTTATGGAAGGAGCGGGTTTTCCCCCTCACTCGCCGCGAGGGAGCCGAGGAGAATTACTACCTCTTCCGGTCGACGGAGACGCGTGCGCATCCGCTGACGGCGGTACTCCCCGCCGCTGCAGAACTGGCCCCGACGGGTATCCTTCTTCGCGCTCTTCTTCATCTGCGGGCTCGCCCGCCTTCTCTGAAGTTCTTTTGTGACATTATGCACACCTACGGGTTCCGCCTCCTTGATTTCACCCCCAACGCTGTTCGACCATGGCAGTTTTCGCACATCTCTGCGAAAACTTTGTCGGAGTCCACCCAAATGTAGCTCTTTTCCGTAACTTCTTTTTACCCCGAGCCGAGAGAGGAGAGCCCCTTGCCGGAGGAATTGCTTGGGTCTCCACGGTCGGCAAGAAGGAGGCCTATCTGGAGGGAGAGCTCCGTAGCAAATGGGAGGAGTGGAGGGCAGATTGGTGCTGGATTGTTGAGGAGAACCCAGCCTTTTACCACCCAAGCCAAACCCCAAGAGTACGCTGCAATAATTGGAGCAATCTGGCCCGGAGGACGCTTAGGTTGAAGATCGCGATTACCCGAATCCTCCGCCTCGGCCTTGCCGGACTCACTGCGAGTAATCGCATGGCGGACTTTCAAGGCGCCGCGCCAGACGCTTCTTGCAGGAGAGAAGGAGACCTGCCTGGGAATTTCAGAACGCAACAGACATCATGAGGCTGCGCCCAGGCCTCAACTTCAACTTCACTGTCTTGGAGCTTGATGCAATGCTCTTAGAGCTGTTCAAGGCTGATCCTGATCATCCGGAGATGTTTAGGTTGCCGAGGGGCGCTGCTCATTGCAGTAACAACTCGCCGCTTGACCGCATCCGTGCAATGATGTCGTTGTGTGACTCCATGGAATTGTCCCCACTTGGCAAGAGCCGCGAGATGACGTGGTGCGGCAGTTTTTGACAATCTAGTGGAAATGCCGGTCCGCCTAACGAAAGCGTAGGGGCCTCACCGCGACACTATCGACGATGAGATGCAGCGCGACGCCACGAACTAGAAGAGGCGGCAGACGCCGCTGGGCGAAGTTTGGCTTCACCGTGGAGGAGGCGGAGGTAGCTGAGGCGGCAAGTCTTGTCGAGCGAAAGGAGTTCGTCGGCGAGGAAGAGCTTACCGAGCCTGAAGCCGAGTCGAGTGAGCCCGCCGAGGGCGCATCCTTCCCACCTCCAAGCAGCTTGCCGCGAGCGGAGCCATCGGCTCCACCAAGAAGGCGTCTTCGCAAGGCCGGAGACGCAGCGGGGCGGCAGACGGGCCAACAGCCAGCTGCCAAGCGACGCGCTCCACCGCGGCAAGCACTGCTCGCTGGAGCTCCTCACGCTGCGGCAATCGGAGCGGGCCTCGCAGGCCACCGGTCCCGCTCCCGCCAAGGGAGCCCCTCCTCCGCTGTCGTCTGGAGGCGGGCCAGACCGACCTCTCGCCGGCTCCGACGAGGAAGAGGAAGAGCAAGATTCCTTGCCGTACTTGTAATTCTTCGATTTGTTGCCTTGTCTTGTATCTCGATCCGCTTTACTCGAATCCATTCCTTTTCGTGACGCCGCCCAGAGGATGTCGAAGAGGCCAAGACCCGGTGATTGTCGCCGAGGGCGAACCCATCGCGACGGCAGGAGGCGCGTCCGAGACCACCTTGCCAGATGAGGCAACTCTCCTTCAAAGCAGCCCCCAGCGCAGCCCCAGCGTAAGTATATGGTCTACTTCTTGCTGTTCGGCGTGCATGGGTGCTTTTTCCTTTGCTGATATCTGACTGTTGACTTGTGTAGGAGCAGAGCAGCCTCCTTCTGCTTCGACTACGCCGTCAAGGGTGGATTCCTCGGCAATGGAGCGTTCTCCGGCAAGGGGCAGCTCTCCGGCAAGGGACGACACCAGCGATCCCTTGGCGGCGGAGACCACGACCGCAGCCCCCGGCGCCGGTAACCTTCTCGCCTGAGTACTTCCTTTGTGTTTTTCTTCTTCTGATTTTGTCTTTGAATATTTGCTTGACTTTCTTCATCCGGCCCGCCACAGAGCCAATGGAGACCGAGGTCGCCGGGCGAGGAAGGGCGTCTTGTGGCAACACTGACGAAGCCGCCGCCGTGGAAGAAGAAGCCGGCGCTGACGAGCCTGTCGGCGAAGAGGTCGCCGAAGCTGCCGCCGCAGAAGCTGGCGAGGGTCCGCGATCGACTGACGCACTTCGAGGTCAGCAGGAGCGCCAGCGCTACACCGACCGCCGATCCTCCGGGCTGCTGCAGCGTCAGTTCAAGAGCCCCAAACCGGGCGCCTTACTTGAAGGCCGACGACGGCGTCTTCATCAAGCTCCCATGGGAGTCGAGCTCCAGGGCGCCGGCCGAAGGAGAAACCTTCGATGAAGAGCTGCTCGCCTCCGCGGGGCTGACGCTAGTTGACGCGCCAAGCAGAAGCAGCGGCGAGCCTGAGGAGGAGCAGCTGCTGCGGAAGCTGCTGTCGCTCTACCGCGCCCGACAGGCCAAACTGGCATCCCGGGAGGCGCTCGTCGCAAAGGCGGGAGAAGACATCGAGAAGCGTGGGGAGGAGCTCCGGGGCCGCGACCAGGAAGCTCTCCGGTCCTTGGCGGAGGAGCTGGAGCAACTCGCCGAGGAGCGCAAGGCCTTCATCCTCGAGAAGGCTGCAGCTGAGGAGGAACAGCGGCTTGCCGCCGAGAAGCTGTCTGCGCAGGAAGGCGAGCTGGCGCAGCGGAAGGTTAACCTGGACAGCCACGAGGAGGATCTCGCCATGCGCGAGGAAACATTTGGCGGGGCTCTCAAGGAGGCAAAGGATGCTGCCGAGGCCGCCAAGAAGGAGCTGGAGACGAAGGTGGCGCAGTTGGAGGCCAGCCTCAAGAAGAGCGGCGAGGAGCTTGCTGCACTCAAGCACGAGCGCGAGCAGACGCTTACACTCTTGGCGAAGCTGCAGGGCCGTCTCACGAGAGGAGCAAGGAGCTCAGCTCCGCCAGGGACTCCAATGCAGACCTTGAGTTGAAGCTAACTACTTTGACTCGGACGCTGGACGGCGCCAAGGAGCGGGAGGTGGCCTTGAAGGAGAAGATCAAGGCCGACGAGGAGCTGTTGGCGAATGATGTTGCCGCCCAGAGTGCCTTGAGGGAGAATGTGGAGCACTGGACCGAGGGTCTCGTGGATACTGCTGCAGCCATCCACAGGAGCCGATGGAGCTGGGATGGTGGATCTTGGATACTCCTCCGACGAGCATCTCCAACCCAGCGCCAAGCTCAGCTTGTTCTTCAAGGGCGTGGTGGACGGCTCTCCCGACTCGGGAAGAGGTCCCAAAACAGCTAGCCGAGGAGTCGCGCCAGATCTGCTGGGAGCCCTTCAAAAGGTCCGATGAAGGTGGCCTTCCGCAACCCAGGCCTCAACCTCACCAACGTCCTCAAGTCCCCGCCACGGATGCTGATGTGGAGGCGCTCAAGACCCTTGTCGCACCCATTGTGGACAGGGTAAGCGGAATCAAGAGGGTTGAGGGCGATCGCGTAGATTAGGCCGCCCGTTTTCTCTTTCTCTTGCCGCTGCTAGTCATGTCATAGGAACAACCCATTAGAGCTGCGGCAAGCTATCTTGTAATATAACTTTATTTTGAGTATCAATTGCTATGTTATTTCCTTTACTTGATTCCTTCCTTTGTATGTTTTTGCTTTACGCTTTTAGGGAACTTGTCGCTGGCACTGAAAGCCATTTGGCCGAGTCTTGAACGTCTGACCTTCTTTGGCGGAGCCGCTTCCGACAAGCAACCTTGTCGCAACTAGTCGCAGCTCACTTAAGTTGTTGAGCGGACTCGAAACAAAGTAAGGCGCAACTAGCTACGAGTTGGTTCCTCTGCGCATGAGTTTTCCATACAAAGTTCGGTCGTTCAAGGAAGATAACTTAAAAAATTTAAAACTGATTGCTCAAACTTTGGCAACTTAGCTTTTACGCTGCTTTGCTTCCCGGTAAGGCTAGACTTCCTTGAGCGACGCTTGGTCCACACCATTATCTTCTCCTTTCCCCGCAAACTTGTGTGCGAGGGAACCTTCTTTTCTTTGAGAAAGAGAAAGAAGAGAAAATAAAGATATGGAGCCTCGTGGCTCGTTATCACTTACCAGGTACGTGCTGCACAAAGTGTCGATAACGTATGCAAAATAGAAGTAAAAAGCATGAAATCGACAAGGTGTGCGAAGCACGCTAGCTTTACTGATGCACGGGGTCTGCGCCCGGCTTTGTACAAAGGATTACATGCATCAGCGGCAAGACTTGTACAAAAGGTGGTTGCCAGAACAGGTTCCGGCAACCGCGCCCTATGGGTTAAACTTACGAAGATGCTCGATGTTCCAGGAGTTGCTCACCGGAATGCCATCTTCGGTATCAAGGCGGACAGCGCCAGGCCTAGTGACTCGTTTCACCCGATAAGGGCCTTCCCACTTCAAGGCCAACTTGTTGGAATTCTTGGCGGACTGAACGCGCCGAAGAACAAGGTCGCCTTCCTCGAGACTTCTGGCATTGACTTTGCGGCTATGGTAGCGGTGCAAAGCTTGCTGGTACCGAGCAGCTCGTACAGCAGCCTGAAGACGGTCTTCCTCAAGGAGCAGCGCGTCATCTTGTCGCAGCTGCTCTTTCTCAAGCTCATCATAAGCGAGCACTCGAGGCGATCCATATACGAGTTCGTGGGGAGAACTGCCTCTGCTCCATAGACTAGAGCGAAAGGTGTACGGCGATGGCTCGATTTGGCGTCGTCCCGATCGACCAAAGAACCACCGGCAGCTCCTCAATCCAGTTTCTTCCGCACTTGTGCAGCCTGTCGAAAGTTCTGGTCTTGAGCCCGCGCAGCACTTCAGCATTTGCCCTCTCCGCTTGACCGTTGCTTCTCGGATGAGCAACAGAAGCGAAGCAGACCTTGGCGCCAAGATCTTGGACGTACTGCATGAAGGTGCGGCTTAGAACTGCGGTGCCGTTGTCGGTGATGATCCCGTTAGGGATTCCAAACGCAAACAATCGACCAAGAACTTGACCGCCGATCGCGGCTGTCACCTTCCTCATCGCTTCCACTTCCGCCACTTTGTGAACTTGTCGATTGCAACGCATAAGTACTCAAAGCCCCGACAACTCGGGGAAAGGGCCGAGGATGTCGAGCCCCAGACCGAAAATGGCCAGGATAAAGGGATCGCCCGGAGAGCTTGAGCTGGTGGTGTATCTGCTTAGAATGGAATCGCACGCTTCACACTTGGTTACTTGTGCGATTGCATCACGGAGGCTGTCGGCCAAAAGAAACCTTGCCGGAACGCTTTGCCGGCAAGTGCTCTGGCGCCAATGTGGTGACCACATATGCCTCCATGTATCTCTGCCAACAGCTTTTGTCCGTCCTCCCGGTGAATACACTTCAATTTCACACCGTTGAGTCTTCTTCTGTACAGTGTGCTGTCGACAAACTGGTAAATACTTGACTGCGGGGCTACTCTTTCCGCTTCTTCTTGCTCTTGGGAAGTTCTCCTGTTCGAAGGAAATGGACAATCTGCTGCGCCCATGCCGGAGCTTGCGGCTCGACAACAAGGACTAAAGGCACATCTGCTACTGCGGAATATCAGCTTCATGGCGAGAACCTGCGGCTCACCGGAGCTTGACGTTCCCGGCAAGCTTGCCGGAGCAAAACTTGTCGAGAGTGTACGCTTCAACGAAACAAACCCTGGGGCTTGCCGGAGCAGATTGCCCCTCAAGCCTTTGTTGGTGTCGATCTTGGGGACCTTCTTGGTGGCGGCTTGGGCAGCTCACGGAAAGTAGTCACCAGAGATCAACTTCCTCTTCTTGCTCTATCCAGTTGGTGGTGTTACAGTCGGTTGAGTCAGCTTGAGCACAAAAATCCCTGGTTCCACAGGTAACTTAAGTGCGGCGCACTTTGACAGGCCATCAACAATGTCGTTCTGAGCTCTCGGAATATATTCCATCCGAAGGCCGTCACAAAGTGCTCTTCTAGCTTCCTCACTTCATCAACATAAGCTTCCATCAACGGACTCGATAATTCTTGTTCACTTGGCGGATAACAAGTTGTGAGTCACCCACGACAATGAGCTTCTTGATCCCAAGGTCTATCATGCGATCCTGAGACCGGCAAGCAAACCTTCATACTCTGCCGTATTGTTTGTTGCTTGCTCCTTGGGAAAGTGCATCTGGACTACGTACTTGAGGTGCTCTCCGGTGGGTGCGACAAGCAGCACGCCGGCACCGGCGCCTTGCAGCGAGAAGGCACCATCAAAGTACATCAGCCATTCTTTGCTTGTTTCCTTGACGGGGACGCTCGTTTCTGGAATTTCTTCATCTGGCATTGGTGTCCATTCTGCTATGAACTCCGCCAATGCCCTGCTTTGGATAGTTGAAGTGCTCTCAAACTTGAGGCCAAAGCTTGACAGTTCCAGTGCCCACTCGACAATCCTGCCTATTGCTTCTGGATTTTGCAATATCCTCTTATTGAAAGCGAGTGACAAGCTGTGATCTCATGTGCACGAAAGTAATGGCGCAGCTTTCTCGAGGCCATGAGGAGGCCGAAGCAGTTTCAGACACCGTAGTACCTTGACCTAGCCCCTGCAGAAGGGAACCGACAAAGTAAACCGGGCGCTGCACCATCCTTTTTCAGCATCTTGTCATGCGTCTGCGCAGATTCGTCCTTGTCGGGACCAGAGCTTGCCGTGAAGCCCCCGCTCGTCATTGGATGTATACGCCATGGTTGCTAGCTCATCATTCGCCTCCCTTTCCGCTACTAACGCAGCACTAACCACTTGATTGGTTGTCGCTATATATAGCAGCAACTTTTCTTGTGGCTTAGGTGCGACAAGTGTTGGAGTGGAGGACAGGTATCTCTTCAAGTCTGCGGTATTTGCCTCCGCTCGGAGTCCATTGCATCGGACCTGCCTTTTTCAAAATTTTGAAAAATGGCAGGGCGCTTCAACAGCAGACCTAGAGATAAACCAACTGAGAGCAGCTACGCAACCGCAAGCCTTCAGACATCCTTGACGCGCTTTGGTGCTTCAATCTGCTCAATGGCCTTGATCTTGCTCTGGATTGGCTTCAATTCTCACCGAGACCACGAAGAACCCGAGAAGCTTGCCGGAAGGGACTCCAAACACGCACTTCTCGGGGTTGAGCTTGAGGTTGATCTTGCGCAGATTTGTAAAGGTTTCATCTAAATCTTGAACTAGGGTCTCTCTGTCCTTGCTTTTGACCACTATGTCATCCATGTAGGCTTCCACATTTCTGTGCATTTGCGGCTCAAAAGCATCATGAACTACTCTTGCAAACGTTGAACCAGCATTCTTTAACCCGAAGGGCATCCGTACAAAACAGTATGTGCCACATAGGGTGATGAATGCGGTCTTCTCCTCATCCTCTTCTGCCATGAAGATCTGATGATATCCTGAATATGTATCCAGAAATGAAAGCAAATCACACCCGGCCATGGAGTCAACAATCTGGTCGATGCGCGGCAAGGGAAATGGATCTTTGGGACAAGCTTTATTGACATCGGTAAAGTCGATACAAAGCCTCCATTTCCCGTTAGCCTTGGCGCATAACTACAGGATTGGCCAACCACGTAGGATGGAGCACTCCTCCGACAAGGCCTGCTGCTTCCGGTTTCTTGATTTCTTCGCGATGAACTCTTGACGCTCCACCGCTTGCTTCACGACTTTCGCTTGACGGGCCGCGCGATGAGGACAAACGGCAAGATGGTGCTCAATTACTTTCGGGAACACTGGATGTCGACGGCTGCCATGCAAACACGCCGACGTCGCCCGCAGGAAAGCAACGAGCGCCTTCCTATTTAGGGTCGAGAGAGGCACTGATGGTGAAGGTACCACCGCGCCGTCCTCCCTGGCGGACACCTTCTTGGTCTCTGGTGGAGCTGTCGTCGCCTTCTTACACTTGCCGGTGGAGCTCGATGGTGCGCCCTCGACGGTAGCGCAGCACTCCGAAGAGGTGCGCTTGCCAGAGTGGGCATCAGAGCTCTTGCCGTACTTGGTCTTCTTCTTCCCCCCGGGAGCTTCAACGGCAAGTGGTTTGCAATCTATCGCGGCTGCTGCTTCCCGGTAGATCTTGTCGGCGCAAATAAGAGGATCCTTCTTGTCGCCAGGGACAGAGATGACACTTATCGGGCCTGGCATCTTCAGCATGTTGTAGGCATAGTGAGAGGCCGCCATGAATTTGCCGAGTGCTGGACGGCCCAGTATCCCATTGTAAGGCAATGGAAAATCAATAAGGTCAAAAGTGACCCTCTCAGTCCTGAAGTTCAACTCCTTGCCAAATGTTACCGGCAACGTGATCTTTCCCTTCGGCTTGCTCCTTCCCAGATTGATTCCTTGAAAAGTGCCGGTCTCTTCGAGCTCGCCATCAGGGATCTGGAGTTTCTGGAGCACCGCGGAGGAGATCAGATTCAAGCCGCCCGCCGTCAACTAGCATCTTGGTGACCTTGAGGTTGCGGATAGTTGGTGAAACCAACATCGGCAAGCACCGACCGCTGTTACACGATCGGGTGGTCCTCAATATCAAAGATGATAGGCGTGCTGGACCATTTCAGAGGCCTGCGTGACTTGATGGATGGTTCTGCTGCATTGACTTCCCGCATCCACTGCTTGAGTTGGCGGTGTGAAGTATGCAGAGAAGCACCGCCGTCAACGCACATGACCTCTGTGGCTTTCTGGAACTCCTGCTCATCGGCCTCGTCATCATCCATGTCCTCGTCCTCGCCGTCGTTGCCATCCTTGTCGCGCCACGGGAGGTTCATCTCCTTGCCGCTGCTTGGCCTTGCCGCAGCGTCCTCCCCGCCGGGCGTCTCTTCTTGGGGTCCTCCAGCACCTTCCCGTGCCTTCTCCTTGTCGCGTCGCTCGTATTCAGCCTTCTGCTGTTCGACAAGCTGCTCGACCTTCTTGCAGCTCTGGAGGTCATGGCCCTTGGTGCGGTGGATCTTGCAGTACTGCTTGCCGGAGCCGTCCTGCTTGTCGGCGACCGCCACAGACTGGCAGTTGGTGCCAGCGGCAACCTCCTTACCGGAGCTACCAGCCTTGGCTTTCTTGTCGGCACCTCCGTTGCCGGACTGCTCAACAACTAGCACATCTCTGCCTTTCTTTTTCCTGTTGCTCCGCCGCCGGCTCTTCTTTGCCGGGGCGGTCTCCTCACTATCAGATCCTCCTGCTTCAGTATTCTCTCCGGGGAGTCTCCTCCCTTCCTCAAAGACGTGCACACTTGTCGGCCAGGGCGTATAGCTCATCGACGTCTCGATTTTGCACATCGCCATCTCCTCCCGCATCCTGCGGTTTCGCGACGTTTCGATGGAACGCTACCGATCACCGCGCGGTGGTGGACATCTGGGATGTTGTGCTGTACACGCCTGAATCTTTGAATATACTTGCGCAGGGGCTCTCCTTCCTTCTGGGCGAGCAGATGAAGGTCACTTTCTTGGCCATGGGGCTTGTGGCCGCCTGTCAAGGCGCCGACAAACCGATGGCATAGATCTGCCCAAGAAGATATGGAGTTGTCCGGCAAGTGCATGAGCCAGGATTTGACATTGGGCTTGAGCACCAGCGGGAAATAGTTGGCAAGGATCTTGTCGTCTCGCCCCCCGGCAGCCTGCGCACTGCGATGGTGTAGATGCTTGAGGAACTCCGACGGATGCGTCTTGCCGTCGTACTTCTCCTGCACGTCGGCTTGAAGTTTTTCTTCTTTGTCACATCGGACTTGCCGCAGCTCACGAGTGAACGCAGGGCAACCTACCGCAGACGGCAAGTCGCCTGGTTCCTCCGGGCGCGTGCATGTCAACAGAGGGCCCGGCGCTTGTCGGATTGACGTCGCGCTTTTCTTGGCGCTTCGATCACGAGTTCGGCGTCTTCTTGCTGTCGTTCGTGAAGAACTTGGCGCTGATCGCGATGAGCTCGTGGATCTGATGACGCAGTGGAGTCGCTGTCGAGGTGGATCCGGTGAGTCGGCGATCTTGGCCTTCGGGGCGGAGAGTGCATGGTGGTTGCACCCCCACCGGTTTCGTCACCACCGGCTCGTGTTTGGCAGTCTTGCCGCGGCAGCGATGCACTCGGTTGCCGCGGAGTGTCGCCGTTGGCGAAGCCGATGAGACTCTGAATGGTGGCCCTCCATTCGTCGACCTTGTCGGCTGCTGGAGGGTAATCTAGGAGAAGTTGTGCTCTCGCCAAAGCTTCTGCTGGAGTAGTGCGTGGCAGTGGCGAACGGCGCGAGGAGCGGGATATGCTCGGACTTCTAACTATGTTAGAAGGAGCAGTATCCCGTCCGGGCGACCGTGCCTCGCTCGCGCCGGCATGTTGGCGTGCATGCTGGTCTTGAGCATCCCGAGATCCTCCAGCTCGATCTCGGTCTAACGAGCGTATGGCATTGTGAATGCCATGACGCTGTCGGTCCCGCGCCTCCTGAGACGGGCGCGCGGTGCATGTACGGACGCCGAGGTCTGCGCAGCCTTGTCCTTGGACTTGGCAGCACCGTGAGCTCCCCGTCGCCGTCCATTCTTCCGGCTGGCGTCTACCCCACCACCTGTTTGCTCCGGTGGTGGTGGGTTCGACGCGACGGGCTTCTGCCGCCGAAGCCTTCTTCTTCGGTGGCATGTTGACGAAGATGATGAAGATCTAGCTTGCGTGGACGCCGGATCAGGTTCACACAACCTCGACGCCCCCTACCTGGCGTGCCAAAGATGTCGGGGCACGCTGATCTGTCCCACGAACACCTATGAGGCCGGCGGACCGAGCCCTTTCGTTCAAGGGGGAGCGGAGGTCGCATTTAAGAGCAGATCGAGGCGAAGCACGCGAGAGGTTTACCCAGCCGGAGCTCTCCGGAGAGATAATACTCCTACTGCTGCATGTCTAGGTGTATTGCATTCTTGCTCGAGGCGCCGAGTGCTCTGATGCAGATGCATTTAGCCGCGAGGCCGAGTGTGGAGGGAATCGATCGACCAACCCTTTCTACGTTGCGCATGGGCCTCCTTTTATATGCTCAAGGGGCTCCGGCGGTGGCAACGTGACGGGGGTACAAATGGAAAAATAGTGGTTGGTACACCTACTTGTACATACGATTATGCAGTGCTATACCTAACCACGACGGCAGGGACAAAGGCATTAAATGCCCATCTAGTCGCCCTAACAAAGTGCAAACAGGACCGTCTGGGCACCACCGCTTGCCACGATGGCAAACTTGTCATTGCTTGCCACCTCGCATCACCGCTGACCTCTCTCGCCACGCATACCGGAAAGGTCCTGAGGCGACACGTTAGTGAATGTCTGGAGCGTAGGTACAGAGAGGTGGTCCATGACAAGCGCCTTTGTCATTGTTGTTGTCTTGTCGGCGCGGAAGCTTGTCGCTCATCGGGCCTTCCCGGCAAGCTCCTCTTGCCGGGCCTTGTCTTGTAAGTGCGGAGTGGCCTTCCCGGCAAGCTCCTCTTGCCGGGCCTTGTCTCCTATGTGCCTTGGGTGGCCTTCCCAAAGAAGCTCCTCTTGCCGGGGCCTTGTCTCCCGACTTGAATACTTTGTTCTTGAATGGCTCCAAAGGAACCACGGAGGACCTTGGCGGTCACCCGGTAAGCCTTGCCGCGGAGGGCTGCAACTGCCCGTGCACAAGTTCGGCATACTAGGGTAACCCTACTCTAGTACACCGAGAAAGATTATCAAATTCAAATGGGATTTATTGGAAAGAATTAAACGCAACTCTGAAGATTGGGAACTCGAGAGGGTAAGGAGTTAGGTATAAACCTTAAGTTTGATTGTGTTAAATCCTTTATGGATACCGATGCTTTTCATGAATTTAGCACTAAATATGGACTTGACTCTGAGATAGTAGCTTATTTCTGTGAATCATTTGCTACTCATGTTGATCTCCCTAAGGAAAAGTGGTTTAAATACCATCCTCCCATTGAAGCAAAAGTAGTAGAACCTATTAAAGTTGAGGAAGAAACTATAACTTATAATGTTGATCCTATTGTTCCTACTGCTTATATTGAGAAACCACCTTTTCCGGTTAGAATAAAGGAACATGCTAAAGCTTCAACAATGGTTCGTAAGAGTTATACTAGAACACCTACACCCCCTGAACAAATTAAAGTTGAACCTACTATTGCTAGGGTTAAATATCTCTTGGTCGATAATATTGATGGGCATGTTATTTATTTCTGTGATGAAGCTGCTCGAATTGCTAAACCTGACATAAAAGATAAACCTAGACCTGTTGTTGGCATGCCTGTTGTTTCTGTTAAAATAGGAGATCATTGTTATCATGGCTTATGAGATGTGGGTGCTAGTATGAGTGCAATTCCTTTTACTTTATATCAAGAAATTATGAATGATATTGCACCTGCTGAGATAGAAGATATTGATGTTACTATTAAGCTTGCCAATAGAGATATTATATCACCAATTGAGATTGTTAGAGTTGAGGTCTTGTGTGGGAAAATAAAATACACTACTGATTTCCTTGTTCTTGGTTCCCCACAAGATGATTTTTGTCCCATTATGTTCGGTAGAACTTTCTTGAACACTGTCATTGCTAACATAGACTGTGAAAAAGAAATTGTTACTGTAAGTTTTGGGGATGTGTCTCATGAGTTTAACTTCTCTAAACTTCGTAGACAACCCCATGATAAATAATTGCCTAGTAAGGATGAAATTATGGTCTTGCTTCTATTGCCGTGCCTCCTACTGATCCTTTAGAACAATATTTGCTACACCATGACAATTATATGTTTATGAATGAAAGGAAGGAATTAGATGAAATATTCTTTAATCTAATGCCTGTTTTGAAACACAATTTGCCTATTGAAATTCTTGGGGATCCTCCTCCACCCAAGGGTGACCCCGTGTTTGAGTTTAAACAATTACATGATACCTTGAAATATGCTTGCCTTGATGAGAAGAAGGTATTAGTGCTAACCTTACAAAGCATAAATAAAAGAAATTATTGGAAACTCTGAGGAAGCACCGTGCTGCTATTGGATATACTCTTGATGATCTTAAGGGCATTAGTCCCTCTGTATGTCAGCACAAAAATTAATATGGAGCCTGATGCTAAACCAGTTGTTGATCACAAATGGCGGTTAAATCCTAAGATGAAAGAAGTGGTAATAAATGAAATATTAAAGCTTCTGGAAGCAGGTATAATTTATCCTATTTCTGATAGTAGATGGGTAAGTCCCTTTCATTGTGTCCCTAAGAAAGGAGGTATTACTGTTGTTCCTAATGATAAGAATGAATTGATTCCACAAAGAATCATTATAGGTTATAGAATGGTAATTGAATTTAGAAAATTAAACAAAGCTACTAGAAAAGATCATTACCCTCTACCTTTTATTGATCAAATGCTAGAAATATTATCCAAACATACACATTTTTGCTTTCTAGATGGTTATTCTGGGTTTTTTCAAATACCTATGTCAAAAGAGGACCAAGAAGAGACCACTTTTACTTGCCCTTTCGGTACTTTTTCTTATAGACGTATGCCTTTTGGTTTATGCAATGCACCTACTACCTTTCAAAGATGTATGACTATTATATTCTCTGACTTTTTGTGAAAAAATTGTTGAGGTTTTCATGGATGATTTCTTTGTTTGTGAAACTTCTTTTGATGATTGCTTAAGCAACCTTGATCGAGTTTTGCAGAGATGTGAAGAAACTAATCTTGTTTGAATTGGGAGAAGTGACACTTTATGGTTAATGAAGGTATTGTCTTGGGTCATAAGATCTTCGAAAGAGGTATTTAAGTTGAGAAAGCTAAAGTTGATGCTATTGAAAAAATGTCGTGTCCTACGGATATCAAAGGTATAAGAAGTTTCCTTGGTCATGCTGGTTTCGTAGGAGGTTTACTAAAGACTTCTCTAAAATTTCTAGGCCTCTCACTAATCTCTTGCAAAAAGATGTTCCTTTTGCTTTTGATGATGATTGTGTAGAAGCATTTGATGTACTTAAGAAAGCCTTGATTTCTGCACCTATTGTTCAACCACCTGATTGGAATTTACCCTTCGAAATTATGTGTGATGCTAGTGATTATGTTATTGGTGCCTTTCTAGGGCAAAGAGTTGATAAGAAATTAAATGTTATTCATTATGCTAGTAAAACTCTAGATAATGCCCAAAAAAATTATGCTACTACTGAAAAAGAATTTTTAGTTGTTGTTTTTGCTTGTGACAAGTTCAGATCTTATATCGTTGATTCCGAAGTAGCCGTTCACACGGATCATGCTGCTATTAAATATCTTATGGAAAAGAAAGATGCTAAACCTAGACTTATTAGATGGGTTGTCTTGCTGCAACAATTTGATTTGCATATTATTGATAGAAAGGGAGCTGAGAACCCTGTTGCAGACAACTTGTCTAGGTTAGAAAATATTCATGATGACCCACTGCCTATTGATGATAGCTTTCCTGATGAGCAGTTAGCTATCATAAATGCTTCTCGTAATACTCCATGGTATGCTGATTAGGCTAATTACATTGTTGCTAAATTTATACCACCTAGTTTCACATACCAGCAAAAGAAAACGTTATTCTATGATTTAAGACATTACTTTTGGGATGACCCACACCTTTATAAAGAAGGAGTAGATGGTTGTATTAGACGATGTGTACCTGAGCATGAACAGGAAGAGATCTTACGCAAGTGCCACTCCGAGGCCTACGGAGGACACCATGCTGGAGATAGAACTGCGCACAAGGTATTACAATCTGGATTTTATTGGCCTACTCTCTTCAAGGACGCTAGTAAGTTTGTCTTGTCTTGTGACGAATGTCAAAGAATTGGTAATATCAGTACCCGTCAGGAAATGCCTCTGAGTTATTCACTAGTTATTGAACCATTTGATGTTTGGGGTTTTGATTATATGGGACCTTTTCCTTCCTCTGATGGGTATACGCATATTTTAGTTGATGTTGATTACGTTACTAAGTGGGTAGAAGCTAATCCAACTAGTGGTGCTGATCATAACACTTCTATCAAAATGCTTAATGTAGTTATTTTCCCGAGGTTTGGAGTCCCTAGATAATTAATGACCGATGGTGGTTCACACTTTATTCATGGTGCTTTTCGTAAATTGCTTGCTAAGTATGATGTTAACCATAGAATTGCATCTTTGTATCATCCTCAGTCTAGTGGTCAAGTAGAACTGAGCAATAGAGAAATTAAATTGATCTTGCAAAAGACTGTTAATAGATCTAGAAAGAATTGGTCTTAGAAACTTGATGATGCATTATGGGCTTATAGAACTGCATATAAAAATCCTATGGGTATGTCTCCGTATAAAATGGTTTATGGAAAAGCATGTCACGTACCTCTTGAACTAGAACATAAAGCTTATTGGGCAATTAAAGAGCTCAATTATGATTTCAAACTTGCCGGTGAGAAGAGGTTACTTGACATAAGCTCACTTGATGAATGGAGAACCCAAGCCTATGAGAATGCCAAGTTCTTTAAACAAAAATTTAAAACATGGCATGACAAAAGGATACAAAAGCGTGAGTTTAATGTAGGTGATTATGTTTTCCTATACAACTCTCATTTACGATTTTTTGCAGGAAAACATCTCTCTAAATGGGAAGGTCCTTACATTATCGAGGAGGTTTATCGTTCCGGTGCCATCAAGATCAACAACACCGAAGGCACTAACTCGAAGGTGGTAAATGATCAAAGAATCAAACATTATATCTCAGGTACTCCCATAAATGTTGAAACCAATATTATTAATACCATAACACCGGAGGAGTACATAAGGGAGACTTACCAGAACATTTCAGACTCTGAAAAAGAATAGGTATGTGGTATGGTAAGTAAACCGACTCCAAAACTTTTCCAATAGCAATTTTTCTCCGTTTTGGAATATTTAAAAAAATAGGAAAATTAAAAGTAGTCTGAAGAGTGCACAAGGAAGCGGCAGGCAGGGGGCGTGCCCATGTGCCTTGTGGCCGCCTCGTGTGCCCTCCGGACTCCATTTTCTTGTGGAACACTCCTTTTGGTTGGTAAAAATTCAATATATAATCTCCCGAAGGTTTTGACCACCGTACCACGACAAAATCCTCTGTTCTTATTCCGTGCTGTTTTTTCAAACAGATCTAGATCACCATGATGTCCCCAAGTGCTCCGAAGACAAGTTCTTTGAGAAGGTCATCAACCCTACCTTGTGGAGGTGCTGCGACACCCTCAAACCATTGAGATGCGTGAGGGGGTGCTGCACATCCGTGATGCTGAAGGGCCAAAGAAGACCGGAAGCGTGGAGACAAGGCTCGAATTAATGGAGCAGCAAGTGTTCAAGTGCCAAGGGATGGTGGAACATGGACTTAACGCCAATCACTCCATGATCACGGAATTTACCTGTGACCACAAGTTGGATGCCAAGAATATCGGGGAGGCCATCTTCAAGCTTCATGAGAAAATCGAGCATCTCCAAGCCCAGATCTATGACCTGCAAAACCAAAACTATGAGTATGAATACAGATTTAAGAGGATGAGTTTGGTCGCAGATTTGAGGATCCCGGAGACTCGTTCATCTTTTTATGACGGTGAACCTATGCCTTGGAAGATGGAGGACAAGCCTACTACATCAACAACTCCATCATCACCACCTCCGAAGAAAGAGATCTAAATACATGGGTATGTGCACTCCTCTTGGCTTGTGCCAAGCTTGGGGGAGGTGCCCTAGTATCGTATCACCATCACATCTTCACGTTTATCGTTTTTCTTAGTTCGATCCTTTTGGTTATATCCTGGCCTAGTAGAATAGAGTTTTTAGTATGATTTAGCTTTGAGTTTTGCTTTATGTTTCCTCTATGTAATCGAGCCTGAGAGTTATATAATAAAGAGTAGTTTTGAGTTGAGGGCTTTGCTTTCTTGCTATGATCTTGAGAAAGAGAAATAAAGAAAAAGAATGGAATAAAAGAAATAAAAAGATTATATAATGATTCTTATGGAGAGTGATGACTTCACATATAAATAGCATGATGAATAAAATTTATTGAGAGTTGACAAACATAGTTTTGGTCATTGTTGCAACTAATAGGAAGTAATAGAGAAAGAGAGGTCTCGCATATAACTATACTATCTTGGACATCTTTTGTGATTGTGAGCACTCATTAAAATATTATATGCTAAAAAATTTATGTTGGATAAGGAAGACAACATGATGGGTTATGTTTTCTTATTTCCTAATAGAAGTTATATTATTATCGATCCTCCAACATGTTGAGCTTGTTTTCCCCTCTTATGCTAGCCAAATCTTTTGCACCAAGTAGAGATACTACTTGTGAATCCAAACATCCCTAAACCTAGTTTTACCATGAGAGTCCACCATACCTACCTATGGATTGAATAAGATCCTTCAAGTAATTTGTCATCGGTGCAAGCAATAAAAATTGCTCTCTAAATATGTATGATTTATTAGTGTGAGGAAAATAAACATTATACGAACTTGTGATATGGAAGAAATAAAAGTGACGAACTGCATAATAAAGTTCTTTATCACAAGGGGCAATATAAAGTGACGTATTTCGCATTAATATTTTGAGCATCCAACCATAAAAGCACATGACAACCTCTGCTTCTCTCTGCGAAGGGCCTATCTTTTACTTTTACTTTTTATCCTATTACAAGAGTCATGGTGATTTTCACCTATTCCTTTTTACACTTTTTCTTTTTGGCAAGCACTTTATGTTGAGGAGATCCAAATATATATACCCACTATGATGTAGATATTCATAAGTTATTATTGTTGACATTACCCTTGAGGTAAAAGCTTGGAGGCGAAACCATAAGCCCCTATCTTTCTCTCTGTCCGATTGAAACTTTGATCTCATGAGTATCGCGTGAGTGAAAGCAATTATGAAATACTAAGAGATGGTTGAGTATGTGGACTTGGTATACAAAAGCTTTTACATTGACTCTTTTCGATGTTATGATAAATTGCAATTGCTTCAATGACTGAGATCATAATTTGTTAAGTTTTCAATAAAGTTTCTGATTCATACTTTACTTTGTGAATGAATTATCACTTTGGCATAAGAAATTATATGTCAATATATATATGTATATATGTGTGTGTGTGTGTGTGTGTCTATATATATATATATATATATATATATATATATATATATATATATATGTTGCTGTTCTAAAGATGATCATGATGCCCTCATGTCCGTATTTTATTTTACTGACACCTCTATCTCTAAACATGTGGACATATTTATCGATTTCGGCTTTCGCTTGAGGACAAGCGAGGTCCAAGCTTGGGGGAGTTGGTACGTCCATTTTGCATCATGCTTTTATATTGATATTTATTGCATTATGGGCTGTTATTACACATTATAGCACAATACTTATGCCTTTTCTCTTATTTTACAAGGTTTACATGAAGAAGGGAGAATGCCGGCAGCTGGAATTCTGGACCGGAAAGGAGCAAATCCTAGAGGCCTATTCTGCACAACTCCAAAAGTCATGAAAATTTACGGAGAATTATTTTGGAATATAAAAAAAATATTGGGCGAAGAAAATACCAGAGGGGACCCACCAGGCAACCACAAGGTTGGGGGTCGCGCCTGATCAGTCTCCAACATAACTATAATTTATGAAGTATTCATACTATTTTATTATCATTCTTGGATGTTTTACAATCATTTTATAGCAACTTTATATCATTTTTGGGACTAACCTATTGACCCAGTGCCCAGTGCCATTTGCTGTTTTTTGCTTGTTTTTTACACCGCAGGAAATCAATATTAAACGGAGTCCAAACACCGCGAAACTTCTTGGAGATTTTTATGGACCAGAACACCCAAGATGGGCCAGAGCAGCACTTGGGGGTGCCCCGAGGGGGGCACAACCCACCAGGGCGTGACTGGGGGCCCAGGCGCGCCCAGGTGGGTTGTGCCCACCACAGTGGCCTCCCGCACCCCTCTTTACCCTATAAATTCACAAATATTCCAAAACCCTTCAGTGTTAACCTAGATCAGAAGTTCTCCCGATGCAAGGCTCTGTAGCCACCGAAAACCAATCTAGACCCTTTCCGGCACCCTGCCGGAGGGGGGAATCATCACCAGTGGATATCTTCATCATCCCGGCGGCCACCACGATGAGGAGGGAGTAGTCCACCCTCGAGGATGAGGGTTTGTACCAGTAGCTATGTGTTTAATCTCTCTCTCTCTCTCTCGTGTTCTTGAGATGGCACGATCTTGATGTATCAAAGGCTTTGTTAATATAGTCGAATCATATGGTGTTTTCCCCTCTCTATCTTGTTGTGATGAATTGAGTTTTTCCCTTTGAGATTTCGTTGTTATCAGATTGAATACTTTTATGGATTTGAGACACTTAATATATGTCTTGCAATTGAGTACTCGTGTTGACAATGGGGTATCGTATTGATTCACTTGATATATGTTTTGGCACTCAACTCGCGGATTCTCGAGGTGACATTGGGGTAATCTATGCATAGGGGTTTATGCACGTTCTTGTCTTTGTTTCTCCAGTGGAAATCTTGGGGCACTCTTTCAAGTTCTTTGTGTTGGATTGAGTATTCTGAATATGAATTTGCTTTGGTGTTATTTTAGTACGAACTCTAGGATAGATCGAACGAAAAGAATAGCTTTGTGTTATTTTATTACGAACTCTTGAATAGATCGAACAGAAAGAGTAGCTTTGAGGTGGTTTTGCACCCTACAAACAATTTATTTTTATGTTCTCCGCTAGATAGGAACTTTGGAGTGATTCGTCATCGCACTTTGAGGGATGGTTATATGATCCAATTATATTAGCACTGTTGAGAGATTCCACTAGCAAAAGTACAGACCCTAGGCCTCATTTTCAAGCATTGCAATACCGTTTTTGTGCCCATTTACTATTTGCTACCTTGCTGTTTTTATTTATTCAGATTATAAAAATATATTTCTACCATCCATATTACACTTTTATCACCATCTCTTCGCGAACTAGTGCACCTATACAATTTGCCATTGTATTGGGTGTGTTGGGGACACAAGAGATTTCTTGTATTTGGTTGCAGGGTCGTTTGAGAGAGACTATCTTCATCCTACGCCTCCCATAGATTGATAAACCTTAGGTCATCCACTTGAGGGAAAATTGCTACTGTCCTACAAAACTCTGCGCTTGGAGGCCCAACACGTGTCTACAAGAATAAAGTTGCGTAGTAGACATCAAGCTCTTTTCTGGCGCTGTTGCCGGGGAGGTGAGTGCTTGAAGGTATATCTTTAGATCTTGCAATTGAATCTTTTAGTTTCTTGTTTTATCACTAGTTTGGTTTATAAAAGAAAGCTACAAAAATGGAATTGAGGTTGCATCATGTTATTGATCATCTTTATAATATATTTCTTGAAAATGATGGTTTGGAAAATTGTGTTCAATTGTTAGAAGAAGAAGTCAATAAAATGTTTGGCACAAAATATTTGAATGATGAGCATGATTGCAATGTTGTTAGTATGAATTCTTTGAATATCCATGATAGTAATAATATACAAAGCCATAAGCTTGGGGATGCTATATTTGATGAATATGATATTTTTAGTCCCCCAAGTTTTGATGAGAAAATTTATTATGATGAAAGCATGCCTCCTATTTAAGATGATTATATTGATGAAAGTGGATTTGGAGAGGTCATGACTTTATTTAATGACGATTCCACTATGTTGGAAGAAGTTGCAATTGGTTATGACAACAAAGTTCCTATATATGATGATTATGGTGATGACATGTATGCTATATTGAATAATTATAAACATGAAACTTGTAATCATGATTTTAATTTCCAATCACATGAGAGTTATTTTGTTGAGTTTGCTCCCATAATTATAGATGAGAATAAATTTGCTTATGTGGAGAGTAATAAAATTTCTATGCTTGTGCATCATGAAAACAATGCTTTATGTGATGGTTATATTGTTGAATTCATTCATGATGCTACTGAAAAATTATTATGAGGGAGGAACATATGCTTGTAGGAAATGCAATAATATCAAGTTTCCTCTCTGTGTGTTGAAAATCTTGAAGTTATGCATGTTATGCCTTCCTATGCTAGTTGATTCTTGTTCCCATAAGTTGTTTGCTCACAAAATCCCTATGCATAGGAAATGGGTTAGACTTAAATGTGCTAGTCATATGCTCCATGATGCTCTCTTTATGTTTCAATTCTTATCTTTTATGCGAGCATCATTGAAATCATCATGCCTAGCTAAAAGACATTAAAGAAAAGCGCTTGTTGGGAGACAACCCAACACTTTTACCTACTGTTTTTATGTGTTAACATG
The DNA here is from genome assembly GCA_021605145.1 of Aegilops bicornis. Classification (NCBI taxonomy): domain Eukaryota; kingdom Viridiplantae; phylum Streptophyta; class Magnoliopsida; order Poales; family Poaceae; genus Aegilops; species Aegilops bicornis. Next base: position 392,723,492 of record CM038672.1, read on the forward strand.
ATTAAGCTACTGTAGTAAGCATGTTTTATTGCTTTTGTTCAATACAGTGTCAAGTAAAGCCTTTGGGATCATGTTGGGTGATAGTTGATTTGACCCTGCTGAAAAACTGTAACGACCTGACCCAACATCGGTCAAGTCTCTGTGTCTGTACCATCCCAAGATCATGCTGGTACTCACAGTACATCGATAAAGTAATCAAAGTTCAATCACACCTGAATTTTATTACACGATTCTCATATAGAGTCTTTATTACAAGGGAATAAATTCGGCTCAAGGCCAACTCATGAGAAATAAACTACTAATGCTGCGGAAGGCGTCGAGGTAAAGCGAGTCCATCCGACTCAAAGGGCAATCGCCAAGCGCTGAGCGTAGCCTCACTCTGATCGGAATATATCTCTGCAACATAATACGTTGCAGCCATGTAGGTCAGCTTTTGGAATAAGCTGGCAAGTCATGAAGAATAACAATAATAAACTTACTACACTATATGCATTTTGGCTGTGGAGCTCTAATTTTCATCATTTTGCGAAAAGCCAATTTTATCCTACTACAGTGGACTTATTTGCAAATTACTACAAATTGTTGGTAGTTATTGAGATGGTTCCGCCAACCAATATCTCGTTCCCAATTATTTAGTCGTAAACCCTCAAATTAATTCATTAGTTTTAGTGTTGAGATATCCGAATACTTCCAAGTTCCAGAGGCTCAAATGTCCGTGAATCGGGGACACGGCTAATCGATTAGGTTATAACTCTGCAGAGGTTTATGCACTTTCCCGCAAGAATCATTCCCTCCTTTAAAGTCTTCGCACTTCATGGTGTTTGAAGACGGACGAATGAAACAGGGTCTTCCAAAGAGTTCTTCCGGCCACCGCCGGTACCCATCCAATCCTACCGCTCGTCTACTTCTCGTAGTACCGCCCAGCCAGCGTCACTACTAGGGTCAACCTAGCGAGCCCATAATGGCTTGCGGCTGCAGGTAAGCTTCGGTCATGGGGCATCCATCCTTCTCTTCGTGGCTGGGTGAAGCTTTCGCAGGATGTCATGGCGCTTCTCCATGCATCCCGCCACCACTGGGTGCTCCAGGTGCCCGGCCAACCGCCCTCCACCCAAAGAGTGATTTTACTGAAGTCCATCTTGATCATTGTAGTTCATGGGGTTATCATCATCTTTGACTCTCACATCTTGCTTATGAATATCACTCATACCAAATCCCGTCTCTGAGCATAGCAAAATAACTACTACGTCCCGGGTCATGGTAACAAGGGATTGGTTCATCCTACCACATGATACTACTCAAGTTTAATGACTTCAAGATTTCACTACTGCATGCATGGTGGGGTGGTGACAACTACTAATGCACAAAAACATAGGTATAGAAATAACATGATCAAAACTTGCCTTGCTGATGATCCTCGTAAGCTAAAGAGTCGTAGTAGCAAGTTCGCACTCCGGAAACTCTACCGAGACAAACAATAACACAATAAGCACAAAGCAAGAGGATCACACAAGATAACAATAGTAACATAGCACAACAAAACAATCAAAACCAAATCCAAAAGAAAAACTCAAAGAAAATCACTCAAAGTTTTTTTCCTACTCCAAACAATAACTAAAAATAGTTTTTATATAACAAAAATTCCTTAATATAACCTAATCATGGTTTTAGGTTAACTTAACAGAAAAGGATTCACTAAGCAACTAGGTGCAAAAAGAATTAATTAAATAGCTATTATAAAACTCATTTTAGGCCTAATCCAATTTCTATTAAGAAAATAATTTAAAACTTTTATTAATTATAAATAAAAGTTCATCTACTAGAATGACAGAAACTAACCTAGAATAATTAATCACAAGTTAAAAATAAATTAATTTACTAATTAATTAATTAGGAAAACAGGAACTAGTTAATTAATTAGGATTAATAGGATTCTGCTTAGAACTAATTATTTATTAATCCTAAAATACCCAAATTAATTTCTAGGGTTTGGCAATGTCAAAATAAAGTGGTGACAAAAAGAATCATGCAAAAATATTTTTCTAACTAAAGTTATAGCAGATTTACTATTCTGACTAAAACTAAAATAAAGCAATTTTAATTATTTTAACATAGCTAAATATATATTTTACAGAAACTACATAAAATTTGCAAACCAACAAAAAAAGAATCACCTAAAAATATTAAACAGAATAAAAGATATGAATTTTTCAAAACAGGAACTATTCTGTTAAAACAGAAAACAAAAAAAAAGAAAAAAAAAGCCTAATGGGCCTAAACTACGCACTGTGCGTAAAATAACCTAAACGGGCCTAACGGTTTAAACTAAAACGGGCCGGCTCAAAAAGAAAAACCCTAACTAAAAATAAACCGTGAACTAAATCGGGCCGGTCCGGTTTATATTAAAAGGGATACCCCTTCGGGGGCGATCTAATCTAGACCGTTGGTGGCGATCGGACGGGAGGGGCTTCGGTGACTTACCGTCCGACAGCGGCGGCGGCGGCGGCGATGAGTGCGGCGAGGGCTCCGGGCGTCGGGGAGGTCGGGGGAGTAGCCGGGCGGGTGCGGACGAGGTCGGGGAGGGGTTTGGTGGAGTCGATGGGGGTCGGGGGTGGCTAGGGCGGCGACGGCGACGACAATGGCGGCGTGAGGGAGCTTCGAACTCCGTGATCTTGAGCGAGAGGAGGAGGGTCGGCGAGGGCTAAGGGGGAAATGGGGTGCGGGCGGCGACATTTATAGGCGGGGGCCTCGGCCTGCAACGGGGCGATCGGAGGATCGGGATCCGGATCTTGCGGATCCGGCGATCCATGGCGACGTGGCGTATGGGCGGGGTTGACGACGGGCGGGTCCCGCTGTCAGTGAGAGAGGGAGGGGTGGGGAGCGAGCGGGCGACCGGCGCCGAAGGGATTCGGGTGCGGGGGCGAGTGAGGCCGGCTCGGTCGGCGCTGGGCTGGCCTCTGGGCCGCTCGGTGGGCCGGCCGGTGGGGGTTTCCGGCGCTGGCTGGGCCAGGGGGCCTAGCTGGCGCCTGGGGTGGGTTTTCTCTTTTTAAATTTTATTTTTTTAAAATAAAACAAAACAGAGTATAACTTATAAAATATAAATATTTTATATAGGGTATATATATACCAAAATGATCAGGGGAATATTCCCTTTCATTTGAACATTTTTCCAAAGACAAAATCCAAACTTTATAAAACTCCATTTTTTTCAAATTCAAATAAAATTCAGATTTGAATCCAAATCTTTTGGCAATGTTTTCCTCTGATATTTTTGGAGTGTCATGTTTACTCCTCTCATACTTTTGATCAAGTATTTATCAGGCTTAGTTTTTGAAATGATTCCCACTTGCCAAAGTTTGAAATTCAAATTCAAAACTCAAAATTCTCTGAAACTTCAAATGGCATTCAAATTCAAACAGGATGCATAGGATGCTTAGCTATAATTGTAAAACATTCCAAATAGGAAATTTGGGATGTTACAAACCTACCACCTTAAGATGAATCTCGCCCTCGAGATTCGGGTTGGCTAGCAAATAGGTGCGGATGGTCTCGACGAAGATCTTCTTCGCGTTCCTGTGTGGCTTCTTCCTCGGTGTGGTGACTCCACAGCACCTTGCAAAACTTGATGACCTTGCTGCGGGTGATTCTGCTTGTGGTCTCGAGAATTTTGACGGGTTTCTCCTTGTAAGTCAAATCACTGTCAAGTTGTATGGCCTCTAGGGGCACTGTGTCTCTCAACGGAACATCGGCCATGTCGGCATGACACTTCTTCAGCTGAGAAACATGGAAGACATCATGAACTCCGGACAATCCTTCCGCAATTCCAATTTGTAAGCAACTTCTCCACGACGCTCGAGGATTTTGTAGGTGCCAATGAATCGGGTGCTAACTTTCCCTTGACTCCAAACCTCTTGATTCATCCAAGGTCCGGGTTTCCAACACTATGAGGTCCACGGAAATTTGTGGTTCCCGATGTTGAGGGTTGCAGGACAGCCTACACCTGCCATCATTTCTCCTCCTGCGGAACTGACGCGAAGGGGGCTTCTAAGGGTTCTAGTGCGCAATCCGTACTTATCCACAACTACCCTTGATATGAATGAATGCGTTGCACCAGAATCAAAGAGAACCAAAACTGAACGTGAATTCAATAAAACTTACCAACCACGATGTTCCGGCTGATCATAGACGCCCTCCACGTCGATGTGGTTCACCCGAGCACGAGGGAACGGATTTGGCTTCTTGGCTGAGCCTCCATTGCCATTACCATTCCTCCGCTTGGCCTCCGGGCAGTCGGTGGCGTAGTGCCACATCTTACGGCACTTGAAGCGGTGATGTGGCTCAGATCCTTGAGCCGGGCAGAACGGTGCTGATTGCCATTACCATTTCCATTGCCATTGCCATGGCCTGACTTGTTGTCCCGGCTGCGGTTGTTCCCATTTCCTCCATGGTTATGACCTCCATGGTTATGATGGGTGTGCCCTCCGAGTACGGTGCATAGCGGGCTTCGCTAAGCTCCCGAGTTGTGCTTCCGGCTGTACTTCCGCTATGCGGCTTTCTATCTGCTGCTGCTTGCCTTCGAGAATCGGTGGCCTTGTCTACCAGCTCCTCGGTAGTTGTTGAAAGTAGCCACAATAAGCTGCATGCTCAGTTCATCATTGAGTCCCTCAAGGAACTTCTCCCGCTTGGCGGCGTCGTGGCCACATCATCAGGGGCATAGCGGCGAGCTTGCTGAATTCATCCACGATCTTGTGCCACACAAGACGGTTTCCGGGCGCAAGTTGCGGAACTCACGCTTCTTCGGACTCATGGCTCCAGTGAGACATGAGCAAAGGCGAAGGCTCGCTGAATTGGTCCCATGTGATGCCACCCATGGGAAAAGTGGCAGTGTAGTTCTCCCACCAAGAAGCTGCAGTCCATCCAGTTGATGCTGCAAAAGCGCACCTTCTCGGCATCGGTGCATCCAACGGTGACTAGCTCTCTTCCGATCTTATGGAGCCAATCATCAGCCACAATCGGCTCCGGTGCTACTAGAGAACACCGGCGGATTCAACCTCGTAAATCGAGTCAAGTTGTCCACAAGGGTGGTGGTGGCGGTGGATTGTTGGCTGTTGTTACGATTACGAATCGGGAGCTGCATCGATGCATTCTGCTTTGGAGCATTGGGTGAGCTCCGGCGGAAAACCAGTGTCACGTCTCGGAGGCATCTGGTGTTTTTGGAGTGGGTGAGAAAATTAGAATAGAACAATGGTCTATGAGAATTACACTACCCATATGAATGCACAATCATAACACACCAAACATTTATTCATTCCACTCAAACATGGTTCAAACTCGATTACAAAAGCTCATGACTAATCGAAGGGAAAACATCGGCCTAACTGATCGATTTAAAAAAGTAAAAGATAACATGGTGGTCGACTAAACAGTCTTCATCGCTGGCGCCTCCTCTTGGGGTTTCCTTGATGGTACTCCCTTCAAAATCCTGATCATTGCTCACGAGGGGTGCTTCGTCTCCACTCGGGTAAAGGTCCTCTCCCAAGTCCATCTTCTCCTCAATCGCTGCAAGCTTCATCTTCAGGTCGCCGACTATCTCCATGAAGTCCGTGATTTCTTCCTCATGGCCAAGGAAGTCTGCGTGCCTTCTCCTCCAGCCCAGCCATGGAACAAAGCTTCCGTGTGTCTTCGAGTTCTGTAGTCCGAATCTCCTGCTTCACGAGAAGACACTCCAAGTCTGGATGTAAGAAAGAGTGGAATCGTCCTCGATGGTACGGATGATATCTCCATTCCTTGCCCTGCGAGAAACCATGGCGAGGTCTCGAGTGATCGAAGCTCGCCTCAGATTCTCTCGGAGATGTCCAAGTGCTCGGTAGATCGCCACGTCCCTTCCGATGATCCAGTTGAACTCGGTGAACTCAAAGTTGATAGGCTCCGTGTGTCCTCCAAAGGTTCTCCACAGGATATGCACCTCAATCCTGTAGCGGGTGTCCGTCGGAAGTGCATTAGTGGGTTTCCCGGTGATCGAGGGTAGAGCAATCTTTAGCAGCTTCACCATCTGGACCAGCTTCCTTCCGAAGGGCATCGTCTCATCGGGTGGCAGAACTCCGGTAGCAAAGCTGGGGTGAACTCGACGGCCATCTAGAATGTTGCAAAGGGAGAAGAGTCGAGAATAGAACAAGGAAGAATTATAGAATGAAAGGGGTTCAAAGTAAATGGTCTCGCTATGGCTTTCCGATCCTAGGGGTTACGATCCCACGGTCGGCGTGTGCTCGATACCATCTTCAGTAGCGACCTGACCCAACATCGGTCAAGTCTACGTGGTTCTGCACCATCCCAAGATCATCCGGTACTCACAAGACATCGATAAAGTAATCAAAGTTCAATCACACCTGAATTTTATTACACGATTCTCATATAGAGTCTTTATTACAAGGGAATAAATTCGGCTCAAGGCCAACTCATGAGAAATAAACTACTAATGCTGCGGAAGCGTCGAGGTAAAGCGAGTCCATCCGACTCAAAAGGGCAATCGCCAAGCGCGGAGCGTAGCCTCACTCATGATCGGAATATATCTACGCAACATAATACGTTGCAGCCATGTAGGTCAGCTTTTGGAATAAGCTGGCAAGTCATGAAGAATAACAATAATAAAGTTACTACACTATATGCATTTTGGCTGTGGAGCTCTAAGTTTCATCATTTTGCGAAAAGCCAATTTTATCCTACTACAAAGTGGACTTATTTGCAAATTACTACAAATTGTTGGTAGTTATTGAGATGGTTCCGCCAACCAATATCTCGTTCCCAATTATTAAGTCAGAAACCCTCAAATTAATTCATTAGTTTTAGTGTTGAGATATCCGAATACTTCCAAGTTCCAGAGGCTCAAATGTCCGTGAATCGGGACACGGCTAATCGATTAGGTTATAACTCTGCAGAGGTTTGCGACTTTCCCGCAAGAATCATTCCCTCCTTTAAAGTCGTCGCACTTCATTGTGTTTGAAGACGGGACGAATGAAACAGGGTCTTCCAAAGAGTTCTTCTGGCCACTGCCGATACCCATCCAATACTACAGTTCGTCTACTTCTCGTAGTACCGTCCAGCCGTCATTACTACTAGGGTCAACCCAGCCAGAGCCCATAATGGCTTGCGGCTGCATGTAAGCTTCCGGTCATGGGGCATCCATCCTTCTCTTCGTGGCTGGGTGAAGCTTTCCGCAGGATGTCATGGCGCTTCTCCATGCATCCCGCCACCACTGGGTGCTCCAGGGTGCCCGTCAACCGTCCTCCACCCAGTAGTGATTTTCCGAAGTCCATCTTGATCATTGTAGTTCATGGGGTTATCATCATCTTTGACTCTCACATCTTGCTTATGAATATCACTCATACCAAATCCCGTCTACGAGCATAGCAAAATAACTACTACGTCCTGGGGTCATGGTAACAAGGGGATTGGTTCATCCTACCACATGATACTACTCAAGTTTAATGACTTCAAGATTTCACTATCGCATGCATGGTGGGGTGGTGACAACTACTAATGCACAAAAACATAGGTATAGAAATAACATGATCAAAACTTGCCTTGGCCGATGATCCTCGTAAGCTAAAGAGTCGTAGTAGCAAGCTTCGCACTCCGGAAACTCTACCGAGACAAACAATAACACAATAAGCACAAAGCAAGAGGATCACACAAGATAACAAAAGTAACATAGCACAACAAAACAATCAAAACCAAATCCAAAAGAAAACTCAAAGAAAATCACTCAAAGTTTTTTCCTACTCCAAACAATAACTAAAAATAGTTTTTATATAACAAAAATTCCTTAATATAACCTAATCATGGTTTTAGGTTAACTTAACATAAAAGGATTCACTAAGCAACTAGGTGCAAAAAGCATTAATTAAATAGCTATTATAAAACTCATTTTAGGCCTAATCCAATTTCTATTAAGAAAATAATTTAAAACTTTTATTAATTATAAATAAAAGTTCATCTACTAGAATGACAGAAACTAACCTAGAATAATTAATCACAAGTTAAAAATAAATTAATTTACTAATTAATTAATTAGGAAAACAGGAACTAGTTAATTAATTAGGATTAATAGGATTCTGCTTAGAACTAATTAATTATTAATCCTAAAATACCCAAATTAATTTCTAGGGTTTGGCAATGTCAAAATAAAGTGGTGACAAAAAGAATCATGCAAAAATAATTTTTCTAACTAAAGTTATAGCAGATTTACTATTCTGACTAAAACTAAAATAAAGCAATTTTAATTATTTTTAACATAGCTAAATATATATTTTACAGAAACTACATAAAATTTGCAAACCAACAAAAAAAGAATCACCTAAAAATATTAAACAGAATAAAAGATATGAATTTTTCAAAACAGGAACTATTCTGTTAAAACAGAAAACAAAAAAAAAGAAAAAAAAAGCCTAATGGGCCTAAACTACGACCGCGTAAAATAACCTAAACGGGCCTAATGGTTTAAACTAAAACGGGCGGCTCAAAAAGAAAACCCTAACTAAAAAGAAATCGTGAACTAAACCGGCCGGTCCGTTTATATTAAAGGGATACCCTTCGGGGCGATCTAATCTAGACCGTTGGTGGCGCATCGGACGGGGAGGGCTTCGGTGACTTCACCGGCGTCCGACGGCGGGCGCGGCGGCGGTGGCGATGAGTGCTGGCGAGGGCTCGGGCGCTGGGAGGTTTGGGAGTAGCCAAGCGGAGTGACGAGGTCGGGAGGGGTTTGGTGGAGTCGATGGGGTCGGGGTGGCTAGGGCGGCGACGGCGACAAATGGCGGAGGGAGCTTGGGGCTCGGGTGTTCTTGAGCGAGTGGTGGTGGGGGTCCGGCGAGGGCTAAGGGGGGGAAATGGGGTGCGCGGCGGCATTTATAGGCGGGGGCCTCGGCACGCAACGGAAGCGATCGGAGGATCGGGATCCGGATCTTATGATCCGGCGATCATGGCGGCGACGTGGCGTGGGGCGGGGTTGACGATGGGGGCGGGTCCATTGTCGATGAGAGAGGGAGGGTGGGGAGCGAGGCGACCGCGCCAAGGATTCGGTGCTGAGGCGAGTGAGGCCGGCTCGGTCGCCTGGGCTGGCCTCTGGGCCGCTCGGTGGGCGGCGGTGGGGGTTTCCGGCTGGCTGGGCGGGGCCTAGCTGGCGCTGGGTGGGTTTTCTCTTTTAAATTTTATTTTTTAAAATAAAACAAAACAGAGTATAACTTATAAAATATAAATATTTTATATAGGGTATATATATACCAAAATGATCAGGGAATATTCCCTTTCATTTGAACATTTTTCAAAGACAAAATCCAAACTTTATAAAACTCCATTTTTTCAAATTCAAATAAAATTCAGATTTGAATCCAAATCTTTTGGCAATGTTTTCCTCTGATATTTTTGGAGTGTCATGTTTACTCCTCTCATACTTTTGATCAAGTATTTATCGTGCTTAGTTTTTGAAATGATTCCCACTTGCCAAAGTTTGAAATTCAAATTCAAAACTCAAAATTCTCTGAAACTTCAAATGGCATTCAAATTCAAACAGGATGCATAGGATGCTTAGCTATAATTGTAAAACATTCCAAATAGGAAATTTGGGATGTTACAAAAACAGAAACTTTTGCACTCACGAAAATAAGTCTCATTTTCAACAGAAGAGTGCTTTTGAGTTGATTCTTTTTGCAGAAGTTTAATATACAAATTGCTCATGTGGTCCTAATTTTTCATAATTTTTTGAGTAGCAGAAGTATGGTTTGAGTACAGATTTCTAGAGACTGTTCTATTTTTGACAAATTCTGTTTTCAATGTATAGTTTGCTTGGTTTCTAGTTCCTATGGCCTATATTGCTCAATATAAATTGTGGAAATGAGATGCTAAAGTAGGCATTGTGTGAGAACAATTATGAATCTTGTCTTTGACAGTACTAAAAGTGAAATGGTTTGCTCTTTATCATACTAACCTATCTCACGAGTTCTTGTTGAGTTTTGTGTGGATGAAGCTTTTGAGATTTAGGAAAACTGTGATATGAGAAGAATTAATAAGACACCAAAGCTCAAGCTTCGGGATGCCCAAGGCATCCCAAGATAATATTCAAGAAGTCTCAAGCATCTAAGCTTGGGGATGCCCCGGTAGGCATCCCACCTTTCTTCTTCAACAATTATCGGTTAGTATCGGTTGAGCCTAAGTTTTTGCTTCTTCACATGAGTTGTGCTATTCGTAGAATGTCATTTTATTTTTGTTTTACTTGTTGTTTTAATAAAATACTTAGATCCAAAAGTTTTTAAATAAAATAGAGTCCTCAAATAGTTGCCAAAAAATACCGCTTAAGCAGCTACGTCCCAGGTGTCACACGATCTTGTGTTGTTCTCTTGTCTATTGACTATATACGCTGACAATGTCGTGGGTCCCAGATGTCAGCAAACCACTAGGAGGAAGCATTTTCTTTTTCTATACACTGACAATGGAGTATATAACAAAAAATGAGGAACTTCCTTGCGTACGGCCATGGACATGGTGGGCCCCTGTAAGTGCATCTAGTGCCCCTTAGTGATTTTGGTGTATTGAAGACTTATAGGTTAAGGGACTAATGTGTTTGTGAGTGTACATAGGTCTATAAGTCTATGAGGAGTTTGATATTACAGAGAAAGGAAACCCCTAAAAATGAATGTCCTCGACTGAAGACTTTGGATTTCTAAAGACTTTCTGAAGACTTTGAAAGTGAAGAAATTGGTGTGACCATGAAGACTTGGTATTCATGCGAGGAACATGAAGCATGAAGACTTTTGTTTTCGTAGTTTCATTTTCACTTTCGAGTCATAGGAAACGCCGTACTGTTAAAGGGGGTCAAGGAAATACTAAGGAAAAGTTTCCAAGTGATGCTCATCTCAAAATCCTACACCTACCAATCCCTTCGAGTGAAGCCATTGGAAATCTCATGCAGCTAAGTGAATTTCTTCAGTGACAGAGATGAATTTCTTCTGGTCTCTGAGGAATTTATTCTGGCTGAGGAGTTAGGAATTCGCCAGTGCGGATTGCCTACAAGTGAGGAACATGATAACCCTGAGGAATTTGAGCCTCAAATTTCCGACCGTTGCTGTGCTATGCGCCAGCTGTCCCAAAATATCTACCCACCTAACGGTCATATCACTGAAGGGCATTTATGTCTTATCATGTCGGGCTGCTCCCTAGGCTATAAATAGCCACCCCCTACAACCACTAGCTGGTTGGCTACTCCGAGAGAAACTGACACTTGTCATTTGAGAGCATCCAATCCTCCAAGGACTTTGAGCGAAAATCATCAAGTGAGGAAAACCCAAACCCAAACACCTACAAACCCAAAGTGATTAAGCAACACTGAAGAGATTGATCTTGCGTGGATCCGACGCTTGTTACCTTTGAAGACTGTGCATCTTCTAGACGGTTAGGCGTCATGGTCTGAGCATCCAAGTGGAAATTGTGGATCATCGAGTGACCGAGTTTGTGAAGGTTTGGAAGTCACCTGAAGACTTAGCACGAGTGATTGGGCGAGGTCTATGTGACCTTAGCTCAAGGAGAATACGGTGAGGACTGTGTGTCCTCAAGTTTAAATACCTAGCCGCTCCAACCAGACGTACAACTGTCATAACAGTTGGAACCGGTCTACCAAATCATTGTCTACACCAAGCCAATTGGTTCTATTTCCTCAACTCTTTCATTTCCTCATTAATGTGTTGTGCACTTGTTCATATCTGTTTGAAGACTTTGACTGAAGACTTTCTCAATTTCCTCAGTTCAATTTCTTCAGTCTGTTTGTCTTCTTCCTGTCTATCCTGTGTTTACGCTTTCTGTACTCTGTGCTTGTTTTCATGTCATCATGATGACCATGCTTATGTTCTGTTATATTAGCATCTGAGTACTTATTCCACTGCAAGTAGTTCTTCGCTGAGGAATTTCCTCACCCTGAAATTCGTTAGTGAAGAATTCATAAAAATCGCATATTCACCCCCTCTAGTCGATATAACGCACTTTCAATTGGTATCAGAGCAAGGTACTCCCTTGTTCTATGTGATTTTTGTTTAACCGCCTGGAATTTTAGTTATGTCGACCACAGGTATGATCAAGGTCTCTGCTGGGTGTCCTACCTTCGATGGGACGGACTACCCCTACTGGAAGAACAAGATGCGAATGCATCTGGAGGCAATTGATAACGATCTCTGGTATGTTGTGGAAAATGGTGTTCCCTCTGTCACACCTTTCCGTGAGTGTCAGCTGATGTGAAGAGATTCAAGCAACTCGATTCTCAAGCAAAGAACATCATATGTGGCCATCTGAGTAAATGGCAGTATGGCAGAGTGAGTGCTTTGGAAACTGCTAAGCTTATCTGGGATAGGCTGTCCAAAGTAAATGGAGGAGTCTTAACACAGCGTGACACTCGAGTTGACGTTCTTCGCAATCTCTTCAACCGCTTCAAAAGACTCGACAATGAAAATGTTCAGCAAACCTTCAATCGCCTCATTGACATCTCAAATGAGCTTCAAGCACTTGGTGCCACTGACATCACCGACCATGAGGTGGTGAAGAAATTGCTGAGATCGCTTGATTCCTCATTTGACACTCTGGCATTGATGATACAAGAACGTGGAGACCATAAGTCACTTGATCCCGCTGATATCCTCGAGGGGCTAAACACTCATGAGTTCCAGCTTGCTGAGAAGAGAGATCTCTATGGACCGAGCTATGGCAGATCACGTTCTCTGATGGCCAAGGCAGTGTCTGAATCTGAAGGTGAAGATTCTGGTAGCAGCCTTGGTGACCCTGAAGAACTGAGCCTGGAGCTAGCAATGCTCGTGAAGAAATTCCAGAAGTTCTCAAGACGTGGTCGCTATGGAAAATCCTCAAGAAGTGATGATTCCTCATCCCACGACTACAAAAAGAGACTGTGCCACAAATGCAAGATACCCGGTCACTACATTCAAGACTGTCCTCGGTGGGAAAAGGAATCAAAGAAGAAGAAATACAAGGACTACATTTCTGATGACTCTAAGAGGAAGAAGAAATCTTCAAAGTCCTCATCATCAAAATCCTCGAAGTCTTCATCTAACAAGAAGAGCAGTTCTAAGAAGGCTCGGGCATTCATTGGCAACAAAATGGACTCTGAAGCTGAATCTGAGGAACATGAGGAAGAGGAGGCATCTGAGGAGTCAGAATCTGGAATGGCGAGCCTAGCCCTCGTTACTGCGTTCGTCAGCAAGTCAATCTTCAACTCCGAAGAAAATAGCTTCACCAACAATGCTGACGAAGACGATGATGACTACGCTCCCACCTATTGCTTCATGGCAAAGGGTGCCAAGGTACTCAAATATCCCTCCTCTGAATCAAGTGAGGATGAATCTGATGAAAACCTCTAGCCTAGATGCTCTAAACTTGCTAAGATTGTTGTGAAACAACAAAAGGCTTTTGAAAAGGTTCAAAATATGCTAGACAAAAGTGATGATATGTTGGGTGCAGAAATGGATCGCACTAAAACCTTTACTGAAAATCTTCAGAGACTTCAGTCTAAGTTTGATAACCTTCAAAGTCATCATAACACTCTCTTATCTGATCATGAGAAGCTTTCTTATGAATTTCTTCAAAGAAAGCAAGATCTTTAGAAGCTAAGGGTGAGTTATGAAGATCTTCAGAAGGAGCGTGATTCATTACTTGCTCAACAAATCTGCGCTGCTCGGGAAGAATTTATTCCTCCATGTTTGAACTGCATTGAACGTGAATCTGCTAATTCTTCACCTGAAAGTTCAAATGCTTCTACCGCTACAAATTCTTCACCTATCTCTACTATCACTAATTCGTCATCTGAGGATATTGCTAGTATCACTGACAATTCAGGGCTGAAGGAATTGTATATGACAAGCATGTACAAAAGCCTCAAAGGGCATCAGGCTCTTTGTGATGTGATTAAAAAGCACATCCTCAACAGGAACCCTAGGAAAGAGGGTATTGCCTTTGAGAGGAAACTCAATGCTGATGGAACATACTGGAAGCCTGAGCAGTATCCCAAAACCTCATGGCTTGCTGCAATGGAACCTCCAGTAGATCCATCTACTCTATCTGGATTTACATGTGAATCTCCTCATTCTTCTGATGAGTCATTTGACTCCAAGTATAAACTGTTCAAAAATCAGAATGGTGAAGTATTTGCTAGATATGTTGGCACTAACTACAGGAACGGTTCCCCTATGAAGAAAATCTGGGTTCCCAAAAGGTGCCTTGAAAGTCTTCAGGTGAATGTCCTCATGACACCACCTGTGAAGAATAGGAACCTCAGATCAAATTCTTCATATGGACCAAATTCTTCATATGGATCCAAGTCCTCATATGGACCAAACTCCTCACATGGATCAAATTCCTCAAAAGGATCAAAGTCCTATGAACATCATCGTGCTAACACTTCTATTTCGCAGGGAAGAACTAAGGGCTATGAATATGTGCATTATTCTTCTAACCATTATGTTCATAAGTCCTCGGAGAATTTCTCTGCTTATTCATATCCTTGCCCTAACTCCTCTTATGTGAAACGAAGTGGACTGGCTTCTATGCCACCGTTCTCTTATGGAGCTCGCAGAATGATGAACTCTTTGCCACCCCTTCAGATGTGGGTGGTGAAGAAAAAGAACTAATCTCTTATGCAGGGTCAGGTCTGCAGACGTGCTTAAACGTCTGAAGAATTTGCTGGAGACCTGAAGATGCTTGAAAGGACGCAAGCTATTCATGAAGAAATGAATTTTCATTTCTCACGTCCTCATATTGCTATATGTGTTCTATTGCTTGATGAAATTGATCTGATGAATTTGATGTCATATTCTTCACTGATGAAGTATATGAGTTCGTAAGCTGCACTAATTCATCTGCAGGATTATCAACCCAAAGCCACTAAGTGGGTCCTCGATAGTGGATGTACAAATCACATGACTGGTGACAATAATCTATTGATGGACTCTCCCTTATCTCTATCGCATCTGAAGCATATCACCTACGCCGACAAAGGAAAAAGCAAGGTATTGGGTCTTGGTAAGGTTGCGATCTCAAAGGATCGACACATGCACAAAGTCATGCCTGTCGAGTCCTTAGGATTCAACCTCATGTCAGTCTCAATGCTTTGTGATCTTGATATGGTTGTTATCTTTGGCAAGTATCATTGTGTTGTGATCATGGAAGCTGACCATTCCAAAGTCTTCGAAGGCTTTAGGAGAGGAGATTTGTATATTGTTGATTTTTTTCACGGGACCACAACCAGCTATATGTCTACTTGCAAAAGCTTCAGAAGGATGGCTATGGCATCGACGACTTGGTCATGCTGGCATGAGGAACTTGCACATGCTTGCGAAGAAGAAGCATGTCATTGGCATTGAGAATGTCAAATTCCTCGAGGATCACTTGTGCGGAGCCTGTGAAGCTGGAAAGATGACCAAGGACAAGCATCCAGCAAAGACTATCATGACTACCACTCGTCCATTTGAATTGCTTCACATGGATCTCTGTGGTCCTAACCATTATTCTGCATTCACCAATGAAGCATCTCTATATGGCTTTGTCATTGTTGATGATTACTCTCGTTACACATGGGTACATATCGTCGCTTACAAACGTGAAGTGCAGGAAGTCTTCGAACGATTTTCCTCGAGGGCTTCAACCAACTTTGGTGTGAAGATCAAGCACATTAGAAGTGACAACGGAACTGAGTTCAAGAATACTGGTCTTGATGACTATCTTGATGAACTTGGTATTACTCATGAGTTATCTTCTCCTTATACTCCTCAGCAGAACAGCGTCATGGAGCGCAAGAACGGGACTCTTGTTGAGATGGCTCGCACTATGCTTGATGAATACAAGACGCCTCATCATTTCTGGATTGAGGCAATTGATACTGCATGCCATATCATCAACAGGGTATATCTTCACAAATTCTTCAACAAGACTGCATATGAACTCCTCACTGACAAGAAACCCAATGTGAGTTATTTCAAAGTCTTCGGTGCAAAATGTTGGATTAGAGATCCTCACCACAATTCTAAATTTGCACCGAAAGCACATGAAGGTTTTATGCTTGGTTACGGAAAGGACTCGCACACCTACAGAGGCTTCAACAACGTTCACCACAAAGTTTTTGAAACTGTAGATGTGCGGTTCGATGAAACTAATGGCTCACAAAGAGAGCACCTACCTCCTATGTAGATGAAAAGTCACCTGAGGAAACCATCAAGTTTAAGGCTTCTGAGGATGTCATTCCTACCAAAGAATTTGCTGAAGAAGTCATTCCAGAACGTGAAGAACATCATGCTGATGCACCTGAGGAAAATGGTGCTGAAGAAAATGCTGATCCAATTCCTCGACGACAACCCGCTCATCCTCACGTTGCAAATGAAGTGCAGATTGAGAAAATCATCAGCAACATCAATGCACCAGGTCCTCTCACACACTCAAAAGCTTCACATTTCTCTAAATTTTGTGGGCACTTTGCTTTTGTCTCTATCACAGAGCCCACTAAGGTAGATGAAGCATTTCTGGAGCCTGAATGGATTCAAGCTATGCAAGAGGAATTACATCAATTCGAGCTCAACAACGTCTAGGAACTGGTCAAACGTCCAGACCCTCACAAGCACAATATCATCGACACAAAATGGATCTATCGCAACAAGCAAGATGAAAATGGCCTTGTTGTGAGGAATAAGGCATGGCTTGTAGCTCAAGGCTACACACAGGTTGAAGGAACTGATTTCGATGAAACTTCTGCACATGTTGCTAGACTTGAGGCTATTCGCATATTACATGCTTATGCTAACCATCATAATATCATATTTTATCAAATGGATGTGAAAAGTGCATTCGTCAATGGTAAGCTTGAGGAAGAAGTATATGTTGCTCAACCCTCAGGTTTTGAAGATCCAAAGTATCCTGACAAAGTCTTCAGACTCAATAAGGCCCTCTATGGCCTCAAGAAGGCCCCTCGGGCGTGGTATGATACTTTGAAGGAATTCCTCATGAAGAAAGGCTTCAAACCCGGTTCACTTGACCCAACTCTTTTCACCAAAACCTATGATGACGAATTATTCGTGTGCCAAATATATGTTGATGATATTATCTTTGGTTGTACTGACCAACATTACAGTGATGAATTTGCCTATATGATGAGTGAAGAATATCAAATGTCTATGATGAGAGAATTTAAATTCTTCTTAGGTCTTCAAATTCATCAATAGCGCAATGACATCTTCATATCTCAGGAGAAATACCTCAAGGATGTATTGAGGAAATTCGGCATGCAAGATTGCAAAGGCGTCAAAATCCCTATGCCCATAAATGGCCATCTATGCGCTGATGAAAATGGTATTGACTTTGATCAAAAGGTATACCGCCCATGATTGGTTCTTTATTGTATTTATGTGCATCTAGGCCAGATATTATGCTTAGTGTTTGCATGTGTGCCCGATTTCAAGCTACACCGAAGGAATCACGCCATAAGGATGTGAAGCATATTCTTCGATATCTAGCTCACACTCCAACACTTGGATTATGGTATCCCAAGGGCTCGGTTTTCTATCTCATTGGATATTCAGACTCTGACTATGCTGGTGATCGTGTGGACCGCAAGTCAACATCAGGCACATGCCATTTCCTCGGATGATCCATGGTCTGTTGGTCCTCGAAGAAACAGAACTGTGTATCACTGTCTACTGCTGAAGCTAAGTACATTGCTGCTGGTTCTTGCTGTGCTCAATTGCTATGGATGAAGCAAACCCTCAAGGACTACGGCGTCAACATGAAGAATGTGCCTCTCTATTGTGACAATGAGAGTGCCATCAAGATTACTCATAACCCAGTTCAAGACTCGAAGACAAAGCACATTCAGATTCGTCATCATTTTCTTCGTGATCATGTGTTGAAGGGCGACATCTCCATCGAGCATGTGAAGACTGAAGAACAGCTAGCCGACATCTTCACAAAGCCCTTGGATGAGAAGATATTTAGCAAGTTGCGGTGTGAGCTAAAATATCCTAGAATCTTCGAATGTCCTTTGAAAAGGACACACATCCTAACACTTATGCAAAATTGATGACTTAGATGTGCAACACACAAAGAAACGTTTTTCTTCAATCAATGAAGACTAACACTCTAAGTGTGAAGAAATTAACGAAGAATTTGATTCTCAGAGACCTACAACAATTGTACACGGTGTCTAAAATCATCGTTCTTTTACGGTGGGTCACGCCACCAACAAAAGTTGAAAATCTTCAATTTGAGTTTTTCTTCATTTTTGAAATTCCTCAATTGTTCAATTTCTTCAACTTTGCATTGTCTTCACTATTTCCGTCGTTGTTCTTCATTGATTATATATATATATATATATATATATATGAGTTTATGTCCTCTACAGCATTCACGTATTGCTATTTCTTCAAGTCGCTTTTTCTGCTAAGTGAATGTGATCGGACCCTTCCCCCTCTATGCTAAACTTGACCCAGTCTATTCACAAATTCTTCATGTGCGTTCTATTTGAAACTCGTTCAAAATCTTCATCGTGTCCTTGTCAGCTGAAGAATTTGCGAATGAAACATTAAAATTATCATATCTGAATTTTCGGCTTTTGCCACTCAAACCGTTCCACATTCCATGATGGATTTATCTATTCACTCACGATCTCACACGATCGCCACCTCTCAGTACGTGGGTGACACATGTCGCACGAATGAGAAGGGTCAGGGGCATGTTCATCCAATTTCTTCGGGCGAGCGGTTTTTCACCTCGGCTATAAATACCCCTCCCCTCCTCACTTCGTTTTTACTCCGCTCGATCTCACTCCCTCGCTCAAGCTCTCAAAACCTAGCGCCGCCGCTACTTCCATCATCGCCGGTGAGGAAGAGCTTGCCCTCGACCTCGCCTCGTCATTGTCAGACTGCGTCGGCCGCGGGTTTCTTCACTCCGCCGCCGCTGTAGCTGTCTTCCTCTGCCAAGTTAGGGCGTGGAAGATCTGAACTGGCGAGCTTCTAAGTCTACACTTCACAGTTCGTCGTGTTCTTTGACAAGGGTAATTAAAAAGTTACTTTTACTACCCTTGTTGATTCTGATGTTTTCTACAAATCTTCAAAAGGTGTTTATTCTTCAAATCTTCACACACTAAACACCTCACATAACATCTGTTCTTGATCTATTTCCCTAAGCAACATTTTTCTTCAAGTTTCCTCAATTGTGTGGATTTTCAATCTGTACAACTCTGGAACCTAAGTCAAAGAACGCTGAGTGAAATTCCACAAGACTCATCTGGTCAAATTCCTCAAACTTACTCTTTTTGCAAAAACTTCTGAGAATGCATATGACCTCTCCAAATTCTTCGCACCTATACTCTGTTCACAGGTACACATGTCCGCTACTGAATCACTAGGTTCTCATCAACTTACCTCATTTGCAGCGTTCCTCGAAGAAAAGTTGCATACCTCTTTAGAGAACTTAATAGTTCAAAGTCCTCGGCTGAAGAAAATGGCAGATGGCAAGAAACCTCAGAAGGGAGGAAATAAATTGGAAGTCAACAATGCTTTTGAGATTCCTGATGACATCTATGCAGGGTACTACACTCCTCCTCACTAAACGAAGAATGAGTGCAAAGTGCGCATTCAGAGGATTGAGAGGAGATGGGTCAGAGAATGGAGGGAATATCGCTATGTCACTCCCAAGAACATGAAGAAATTCGCTATACACCCTCCATGCTCAAGACCTCCATTAGTACCTGGCCAAGTTGCTGATCCCTCTAGCATCAGAAGAGGTAAGGAATTTCCCAAGGAATGGGCCAAGCGTCAAGGTAAACTGGCCAAAATGGCTAAAGAGGCAGTGGAGAAATTTAATGAAGATTCTGCTGCTGCCACTGCTGAGGCCTCTGCTAGCAAGCCTAAGAAGGCTATGCCGAAGAAGCCTGCTCACAAGCCCAGTGCTTCAACTTCAATGCCCTCACAGACAAGCTCGTCAGCAATGCCCTCACGGCCCAGTTCTGCAAAGCCCTCTCAGCAAATCCCTCATGCTACTCCAGCTCCTTCAAAGTCCTCAGCTCCTCTGGCAAAATCCTCAGCACCTGTGCATCTCACCTCGTGTCAAAGGACCACAGGAAAATCCATTGCCTCAGGAGCCTCTGCAAGTTGTTCAGCTCCTCCAAATTCCTCAACTGGCCCCACTCTGCTGGACGACCAAGGCCACTGCTGGATGAGGCACTAGACCAAATCCTCACAAGAAGCAGGTCGCCTTTCAAGTACCATCCGATGATGACGAAGCTGATGAGGAGGAACTCGCTGAGATCATCAGAGACAGACAACAAAGGGCCGCTAGAGCCAAAGGCAGTAATTTGCCATTGATGCTGGATCCAAAGTTGATCCTCGACTTCATCGACTTGTGGCACAAGGACCCCAACACTCCTCTGCCTGAGATGAACCTCACTCATGGTCAAAGTCATATGTTGACTTCCATCATTGGTGAGAAGAAATGTAAATATGAACAGGGGAGGAAGGTGAAGAAAGCACAGTACAAGAAAGAGCGCTTTCTGAAGGAAAACATCTTGAAGCATTCATCTAAAGAACTTGCCGCTCTGCAATCAGAGATCAAGAATCTTAGTGATGAATTTGATCGCTACAATGCTGACTGGCTTGGAGCCAAAGTCAGATTCATCAACTTGACCAAGGGATTCACCTCAAATGTTGCAGCCCCAATGCAACATGAATCTCCTCAGGCTAAGGCTTATGCTCAGCTGACTGAAGAACATGCCAGCACCGCTGATGAAAATCAGGCTGCTAAAGAAACTGAGAGTACCAGGGCTGATGACTGCATTCCAGCCGCTGATGAAACTGCCAGAGCAACCACTAGTGTTGCGCCTGAAGAACTAGGAAGGCCAGCTGAAGCTTCAACCACAGCTCAAGAAATCGACCATGCCAGGCAACTGCATCGCCAGCTCAAGAAAATGAACCAATTTCCTCTGCTCCTCCTGCACCTACACCAAGTCCAATTCTTCTTTCTGCATCAGAAGCTAAGAAGACCGAGGCTGCGGAGCATGCAGCGGTGAAGAAAAGAAATCATCAACTTCATTAGAATCTTCAGCTCCGAAGAAGATGAAGAAATTGACAAGATCTTTTGAGAATCCTATTGATGTTGTTCCAGTCTCAAGCATGCCATCAAAGGAACTCGTTCCTTTTGGTGAAGACTATGAGATCCCAAGCGGATCCGATGAAGATGTTCCTTCTGCTTCTTCTTCAGAGCAGTTGGACGAAGAAATTGAAGTGGATACAATCCCTTCAACCCCAGTTGTCTCATCGCCCATGCCTCAGTTCACAGCTGAAGAGGCAGGTGTTCAAGAATTAAGTGAAGAAGATGAGGATGTGGACATTGGGAGCACAACACCAGTGCTGAATGATGACTTTTGGGAAAGTCAGCACCCCAACTCTCCCATGTTTACACCTCTGCAACAAATTACTCAGTCCCCAGTGCATACTGAAGTTCAAACGGGCTATGACGAACCTCACTCCACTCCTTCCATTCCAGAAGAGATTCCAGCCACTAGTGTTGATGAAATTGTTGCTGAAGAATTGAAGACCCAGGTTGCAACTGAAGAAGAAACTTAAATTCCTCAGCTTGTGGTTCCTGATATTGCGATTCCTGAGGTTGCGATGCAATTGAATGATACTCCTCAGCCCAAGCCAAAGGATCCTTTCGCCAAAAAGCAAAATTTCAAGGCTGATGACTTCTTCCATGAGCATGTATTCTTCATGGATTACAACCCATATGACTCTGCTCGTCTTAGAAGGAAGCGTTTCTGGACTGCCAGCCAAGCCAACTTCTATTCTTCGCTGCTTTTTGATAAGGACAAAGTCTTCGACCATGAGCATATTCCTCATGTGGACATGGAATCACTGCCTTGCTTCACGCCAGTCCTCGGCGTTCTTCACGATGCTGAACTGCTCAACTTCTGCACTGACATTTGTGATTGGAATGAAGAGCTAATTCTTCACTTCTATGCAACGCTGCACATCACAGGAAATCCTGAAGATGTGAACTCTTGGGTATTAGACTGGATGACAGAAAATACTCACTTCAAAGCATCGTCCTCGGAATTGCTTCATGCCCTGCCTGTCAGCCCTGTGCTCATTGTATATACCATGAACCCGAGCTTACAGATCACTACTTGCAATTGTTGATGAAGCCACTGAAGCCTGGTCAAGCCCCAAGGACCAAATTCCTCGTGAAGGAATTGTTGTATGTGCCACGGACTGTCTATCGCATTCTGAGGAAGACATTGAGTCCAATCAAAGGCCACGACTCTAATGAGGAAGAGGTCGTTGGCATTATGAAGAATCTGCTTTTCAACCTCATTCATGCATGCTCTCACAACTACCATGATTTCTTCATGAGGACTCTGGCCAATGTTGCATTATCTCCATTTGAGTTGAAGCCTCACGCTCCCTGGATTATGAGATTCCTCAGATCAAGGTCTTCACTCAACTACAAGGCTGACACACTCAACAATGGCAGCTACTTGCTCCCCATTGAAGTCCTCAATCAGACATTTTCCTCAGCTGATGAAAAGGGCAAGGACACTACTATTATTGATAAAGGCATTCGTCCATTGGATGGTCAGTTCCGCAAAGCTGCATCTCACTCCACCAATGATGACTCTGCCACTCACGACTCTGCCGCCAATGCCTCAAAGCAAAATCCTCAAGGCACGGCTCCAAGGGTGATGACTGATCGTGAGCTTCTCCTCTGTCTTCACCAGAAGTTCGATCGCAACCACGAATGGGTTAAGCGTCAGTTTGGTTCAATTCTTCACAACATGACTGCTACACACAATGCAGTGAAGAAGAACCACTTCTACCTCCATGAAGTTTTCAATCGCACCTGGGCTGTTCTGTCTCATCTTTATGGCGAAGAAGATCTGAAGCAAATGGGTTTCAAGGAGGACTTTGACTGGTCTCAGCCACCAGCGAAGAAATTCAAGAAAGTCAATGTTCCTTCCTTGGTGGCCAGCTCATTTTCTTCATCTCACGACACTGATGAACACGAAGATTTGGACGACACTGCGGCAGGCCCTACTAGAACAATCGACCCCAACAACGTTGGCGCTCCTCCATCAACATGACATTCTTCAGGGGCGTTAGTCCTCACTTTTCAACCCTTTTGGTCATTCGATGACAAAGGGGGAGAAATTTGAGTTAGTCTTCAAGCGGGTCTCTATATATGGGCGTTTTTTGCTAAGTTACAACTCGCGTTCTTTTTGAAGACTCTCTTGGATCAACTTGTAAACTTAAACCCGATGGTGGTCTGATACTTTTGCTATGTTCTTCTACATGCTTATTCCTCATATATGTCAATGCATGCATGCTGAATTACATCAGTCACCATATTTCATCATGCATTTCAAATTCTTCATATTATATGTTAAATGCGTGTATGAATTACAAGATATAGGGGGAGATCTCCATGATTCTACTCTTCAAGTGTGCATTGCTTCAAAAGCAAATTCCTCACTATGCACAACTTCAGGGGGGGTTCTTCTATATCTTGCAATCAAATTCCTCAATATCAGTATTTACACTTCATATGTTTTATCCCCGTTGAAAACTTAACCTATATTGTCATCAATCACCAAAAAGGGGGAGATTGTAAGTGCATCTAGTGCCCCTTAGTGATTTTGGTGTATTGAAGACTTGTAGGTTAAGGGACTAATGTGTTTGTGAGTGTACACAGGTCTATAAGTCTATGAGGAGTTTGATATTTACAGAGAGTCGACCCCTAAAAATGAATGTCCTTGACTGAAGACTTTGGATTTCTGAAGACTTTCTGAAGACTTCGAAAGTGAAGAAATTGGTGTGACCATCAAGACTTGGTATTCATGCGAGGAACATGAAGCGTGAAGACTTTTGTTTTCATAGTTTTATTTTCTCTTTCTTGAGTCATAGGAAACACCGTACTGTTAAAGGGGGTCGAGGAAATACTAAGGAAAAGTTTCCAAGTGATGCTCATCTCAAAATCCTACACTTACCAATCCCTTCGGTTGAAGCCATTGGAAATCTCATGCAGCTCAGTGAATTTCTTCAGTGACAGAGATGAAGTTCTTCTGGTCTCTGAGGAATTTGTTCTGACTGAGGAGTTAGGAATTCGCAGTGCGGATTGCCTACAGGTGAGGAACATGATAGCCCTGAGGAATTTGAGCCTCAAATTTCCGACCGTTGCTGTGCTAGGCACCAGCTGTCCCAAAATATATACCCACCTAACGGTCATATCATTGAAGGGCATTTATGTCTTATCATGTCGGGCTGCTCCCTAGGCTATAAATAGCCGCCCCCTACAACCACTAGCTGGTTGGCTGCTCCGAGAGAAACCGACACTTGTCATTTGAGAGCATCCCATCCTCCGAGGACTTTGAGCGAAAATCATCAAGTGAGGAAAACCCAAACCCAAACACCTACAAACCCAAAGTGATTGAGCATCACTGAAGAGATTCATCCTGCATGGATCCGACGCTTGTTACCTTTGAAGACTGTGCATCTTCTAGACGGTTAGGCGTCATGGTCTGAGCATCCAAGAGGAAATTGTGGATCGCCGAGTGACCGAGTTTTTGAAGGTTTGGAAGTCACCTGAAGACTTAGCATGAGTGATTGGGCGAGGTCTGTGTGACCTTAGCTCAAGGAGAATATGGTGAGGACTGTGTGTCCTCAGGTTTAAATACCTAGCCGCTCCAACTGCATATACAACTGCCATGTTAGCTTGGAACTGGTCTACCAAATCATTATCTTCACCAAGCCAACTGGTTCTATTTCCTCAACTCTTTCATTTGCTCATTACTGTGTTGTGCACTTGTTCATATCTGTTTGAAGACTTTGACTAAAGACTTTCTCAATTTCCTCAGTTCAATTTCTTCAGTCTGTTTGTGTTCTTCCTGTCTATCCTGTGCTTATGCTTTCTGTACTCTGTGCTTGTTTTCATTTCATCATGATGACCATGCTTATGTTATGTTATGTTAACGTCTGAGTACTTATTCCGCTGCAAGTAGTTCTTTGCTTAGGAATTTCCTCACCCTGAAATTCCTCGGTGAAGAATTCATAAAAATCGCCTATTCAGCCCCCTCTAGTCAATATAACGCACTTTCAGCCCCTACTGTCATCCTCTCCATGTACAGTTATCTCTCGATTCCTCTTGTTTGTTGACCATGTTGGCAACGCGAGAGGGCGGCACCGCGGTGAGCGCACCAAAGTGCGTGGAGGACGATGGTGAGGGGTCAGATGTTGGCGTTAACGATTTAGGAGAAGGTGGGGCGGCGATGCGTGCGCTGAGGCGCAGCTAGCCATGGGAGACGGAAGCAGGCGCCCCGTCGGCTCTGGTTTGGTTTTGGCGGCTGGAGGAAGACAGGACTGAAGAAACACAACAAACTATAAAAGCAGCAAGAGTACTTGACAACCTTAAGTTAAACCAGCAGGGGCACTTAACAACCATAGCTGAAAGCAGTATGAGTACTTATACAGGTTCAACCGTACAAAGCATGTCCCGAATAGTGCTAATTTGCCTACAGTTAACCAAGGGTGAGGCCACCAAGCCCCAGGACAAGGCCCAGGCTCCACCCCCGCGCATCCACAACCTTCTGAAAGCGGCTTCATCGCGCAATGTGGTCAATAAACAAGATATTCACTTTAGAGCCATGGAAAAACATGAGCATAACCTTCTGTCCTATTATCCAAGATGGACGGGCCTTCATTATTTGAGACCACCCATGAATAAGTATCTTTTCACCTCCAAGGGGAATGGAGTAGGTGAACATAAACATCATGTTGTGACCAAGCGCAAGTCTGACCCGACCACGGTCATGCATCTGTATAGGAAGAATAGAACTGGGCAGTTTCTGTTTCAAGAAGATCACAGCTGTAAAATTGTGTAAAGCAAGAGTTTATGAATAACATATATAACAAAAAACAGCTCGTACCATAAGTTTCTCGACACCGTTGGACCTGTTCAACGTGTGCAGCAGTGGCACACATATCCCACATGGCCTTCCACCATTGAAATGCCCCACGAGGACCTCAAGATGAACAATAAGGTGTAGGAACTTGTGGATGTCATCCCAGTCAACTTCAGTGCCATCAGTAACAGTCGAGTTCTTAAAGAATAACAAACGAGTAGCGTGCTTAACTTTGAAATAACCTACACATGCCACCAATTATAATAAATACTAGTTGACCCGTTGCGCCAAATGGCGCAGAGACCTGCTGAAGACATGTTGTCGATGAAAATAGTTTCATGCTGCAAGAACCTTCAACTAAATCATGCTATTTTTTAAACATGTTTATTATGTTGTTAAATAATAGTCTGGGAAAAGGGAAACTTTGCATAATATGCATATGTTCAGTTTGAAAATATGGGCACTATGATGAGAGAGTAAAGTTGGCATGGTTGTATTTTTTTAGCAAGTTTGAAAACATGGTTATCATGATGAAAAACATGGCCATGCATATTTTTCCTGCAAAAAAAGGGAAACATATAAGAAACCTAAGAAAAAAACATGGTTTAGTTGATTTTGTTACGCCAAATGGCGCAGAGACCTGCTGATTCCATGCTAGCGATGAAAAGAAATCCATGGTTTAGTTGATTTTGTTATGGGCAAGCACATATGACAACAAATTTAATCTCTCTTAGTTTGGAAAAACGGGGGCTTATTGTCTACAATAGATGTATATACACATTTAAATTTGATAGCAGAGTTCTATTTGAAACAAAATCAATGTAACAAAACTAACCCCCTTTAAATGTCTGTCTATAATGAGATGTATATACACATTCTAATTTGGTAGCACAAAGTCCCATCCAAAATCATGCCACTGAAAATACATGCATCTTTTTTAATCCATGTGCGCATTGTAAAAAACATGTTTTAGCTATGAGCATGCACATACCGTAACAAATTTAATCCCCTTTAGTAAAAACATATAGGTTTATTGTCTACAATAAGATGTACATGCACAATTTACTTTGGTAGCGTGGAGTCTCATTCAAAACAACGTCGCGTTGAAAATATATGTTTTTTTTCAAGAATCTTTTGTTTGAGCAAGTATGCACGGTAAGAATTTAGACCCTTCTATAAGAGTACATATCTTCTTGCCTAAGAACATATGTATAATTATGCTATTTTAGAAAGAGTAGTGTTTCTATCAGCTTTGTTTCTGTGTGTTTGAAAAAAGAGTACTTATGTGCCATATTTCAAAGCAACAGATGGCAGCCTTCGACCCAAAGACTTATTTATCCCTTCTTCCTCGAGAGCTTCATTAGGTCAGAGACAAAACTGCTAAGTAGTACTTCTATCATCTCAATAATTGAAGAATAATAACATTTCTCTATATCTCGTACAATAATAACATCATTTATAGTGCATTTGGTCAAGCAACCAATTAGCAGAAGAACAATAACATTTCTCTCTATCTTGAATTCCACATATGGGATAATTAATATATTGCCTTGTATGGATGGCTTCACTCAAAACAATACATATGCCTTCTATTTATTTGCCTGACAAATGACCATCAAATGAATCAATCAAATAGGAGGAATTGGGGAGCATTTCAAACCAAAACAAAGAATTGATCCTAACTACTAAAGTGCAGCAGCTTTAAAGCCTCTGAATTATTTTGCTCTTACTCCACCAGGAAAGTGCAGGCCTTCCAGAACGAAAAGTTTTAAGAGTGGAACTAAAAGAATAGCAGTCCAAATCCTCGTAAGCCATGTTGTTTATATCCTTAAACCCAACAAATGATTGTGGAATAATAACCTTGATCTTATTCAACTCCTTAGCTAAATTCCCTCTTCTTCCCTTCATCCTCAGATCTGCACACGTCAAGTACACTTCGAATTGAACAATACCATGCATTGATTTCAGTTTAAGCTGTCCATATAAGTAAAGCAGCAGGTCAGTCACAAGAACCGAATAAAGCGATACTATCCAAGTAATATATAAACGATGAATCATGAAGAGATAGTACAATTTCTCCTTGCACACACAAAAATAAAAAATCCTAAAATAACTTAGCTACAGATTATGAAGCAAGTAGGCCCTTGGATTCACACAATTTTAACATCATGCACATGTTAAATGGTATACTCGTCACTGTACAGAGTATGTTGAGATTAGAAATAAAAATAGCAGAGCAAGGCATTAGATTGCAGACATTAACAATGGAAACATCATAGAAAATACAACATTTGTAGGGTGGAGGAGGAGCTCACCTAGAGCTTAGGGCCTCTGCCTGCCATATAGGCAGAGGAGATGCGTCTTGACAGCACTCTGAATAGAATGTATGGCTACGAGCAAAGGAAAGGTCTACGGAGTGAGGACAAGCAGAGAGCACGAGCAAGGGATCAGACCTGCAGTAAATTCCTGCACAAAAGACAGACTTTCGACTCAGTTTCTATGCTCCATGTACTACCCTGCAAACCAGAATGAAAATCACCATATACGCTTTCATTGCAGCAACATGTAACCCGTTAATAAACAGAGACCACTTTCTGTACATCCACATATACCCACTAAAACACAAAGAGAACTGTTGTGCTTGTTCCGTTACTGTCTGCGTGTGTCCACATACACTTATTAGAATAAACGGAGAATACTAAGAGGCAGCAAGAGTATAGTATCGCTCGTGAAGAACTAACCGATGTTCAGAAAGAGGTGACTACAGAATTGATAGGGCAATAGTAGCTACACCTGGGACTCCGCCCCAACACCTCTCCTCATGGATGAACTTAACCTATCGATATCATTAAAATTGATTTTAAAAGTAGATGGGAGTAAGGCCAGAAAAGATCACTTAGTTCAAAACCGCACGTTGTGTTAGGTCCTCAAAATTATCTTGGACAATTAGATCTTAACTTGCAGCTACAATCAGTGTGAATGTAAGCACAGTGCAGTGAATGTAGTAGATATATTCAGACGACACTATCAGTAGCACAGAAATTAGTGAACTGGTTAATTCTTAGTATAAATGAAAATGATTGAGCCTCTCAAAGCTTGTTCGTATCATTATTGGGTCATGCTTACATTTACTTATCCACAGTACTATCCACAGTACTAAACAAGCAGTACCTGCGTAGAAAAGGCAAGTTACCTTCAAGTATCTGGTAACAGAAATACCTTGCAATATCTGTAGTGCATACTTCAAATAACAAAATTCTTCCTTAGTCATGCAAGAATGCACAAAGCTCTTTCGCTTGCCGATGAGCAACCTTACTAACGGTCCTACAAATCAAAAGAAAATATTGATTTAAGGAGGAGAAAAACAGCAAAAACATTTAGATATTGACATAGGCATAGCTTGCGATGATTACGAAATGAGATACAAATGGGAGCAGCCAACTATTTGTTCTTACACTGAGCAGACCGCCTCAACACATCGTCAAGACTACCTTACACCAAGTTAGCATGGAGATAAATGCTTATTGACGGAAAGTGAAATGTCCTGCGAGGAATAGAAACAACAGGCTGATTATGTAAGAAAAGGCCAACATGTCTGTTTAAAAATAGACCAAAGAGTGGACAGATCATCCATATGCACTCACCATGCCGTTAGGAATGCAGAAACGATCTTGCAGACACTCCGCAACACCAAAGGCCCAACAGGCACCACAATGACCCTTCCATTGTTAACCAATGCATACTAACCTGAGCATTTGATAAACAAAGCTAGCTCTACACAAATATTAGAGTTCTGGCATACTGTAGCCAGTGTAGTATAAATCAAACTGATGAAAGTTAACATGTTAATCATATCTATATTTAGAAGAGCATCCAGATCAAACCTGGAATGCCATCTAACTGGAGAAGGTTCAGGTGAATAAGCTGTGAGTAAAGAGATAATATTTAAAAATCAGATGAAAGGCTATAAGATATGAATTAAATGAACTGCTTTATACTTACAGGGTAACGAGACCTTGGGGATCTTGACAAATGAACGCCTTCTTCTGTAGTTTCCATCCATATGCCTACCACTATATCAGCAGAGGCAAAAATATATCCTTTGGTTATTTCAGATTTGATATTTACTACCCTACCTGGAAATATATATCAATTTGACCAATGATCAAGAAACTACTTGTTATTCAACAACAACAAAAAACACTTCCTGGAAAATATATACCAATTTTACGAATGCAATGAACTACTTGTTATTCAACAACAACAAAATCAACAGCTAAAATAAATTTTATGGCAATAGTTACTGAACCTAGCCACCGTTGTGCCTCTTGGCAGCTGGATCCACCCCTGTTTGTTTACACTTCATATCATATATCATGTAAGAATAAAATTCAGCTGGTAGGCTTCTCACTACTAATTCAGTAGGAGACGGCTACCTCATCTTTTACTATTTATTTACACCTAAAAGTAATATACGGCTTCTCACTATTAATTCAGGAGGTAGGGCGCCATCGAGAGTTTTTACCAATGCCAACCATATGATTCATACCTCTGTATCGATGGAAAATGCATCATAAACATGATCCTAGTCTTGTTCAGCCACTACAACTTCGAATTCAAGCTGCCGAAGAGTGGGATCTATCACATTTGGGTACAATCATATTCCCTTGACAAATATCTCATGAAAATGCGATATCACTGTTTTGTAGCTTCCTTTGTATTTCCTGAGTATAGTATGATGAACATTATTCAACGAGAAACCAATTTTAGCTAGCAAAAATAGAGGGTAAGCCTCAAACTCACCATGGCTAAGAAAAGGCCGTCGCTTGCATGATAGCCAATTTCAACTTCCAGGGACAGAGGGTAAACTCCAAACTCACCATGGAAGAGCCTGCATATGCTTTGCTCCTCGCTTCTTCCGATAAAATTAATAAAGTTCAAACAAGAATAGTAGGAGCACAAGATCCTGAGACCCAATATGATCACACACTGCATAAGAAACAAGCCAGATATGAGACACAAAGGCTAAGCCCATCAACCATTACTTCTGCTGTTGCACAAGCATCTAAGCATATTGAGCAAGGAACTCGACAAACTCATGAGAGAAGATAAAGCAAATACAAATTATTAATAGTGAGATAAAAATATAATTAGTGCAAATTTAGGAGTGAGTTCCTCTTTCTTTACCAAACTATTGTGTGTGTAGCGACCCGACCTCAGACGGTCAAGCCTCTGTGTTGCTGTGCCATCCCTGGATCAGTATGCTGGCACACACAGTAATTTTTAAAAGGGGGTTTCAAGGGGGTTTCAAGGCACTTTCAAATGACTTTCAGTTTGATTCTTTTTAACTTCCAACTCATATTTCATATAATTGAAGAAGTCATTTTATCTTCCCTCATGAAAATCATTGAGTTGCATAAAGCTTTGAATTTGAAATATTCTCAAATGAAATTCAAATCTTTTCAAAACCCTTTTCATTTCAAATGGAAGAAGTCATTTCATCTTCACTCTAGGGTTTTGGTGTTGGAATGGAATTGAATTCATTGAGATCCAAAAAGGGCAAAGGGGATAGTTTTGGGAAAGTCATTTTATTCCCTCTCATCCAACTTTCAAAAGTTTCAAATTCCACTCAATTTCACTCAATCAATCAAACAAACAATCATACAACAAGCATAGTTATTTATCTAATATAACATTCCAAAATTTAGAATTTTGGGATGTTACATGTATCGGTAACTTCAGAGCCTGACTAGCTCCACAAGGAAGGGGCCTCCAAGAACCTTCTCGTAGTGTTCTCTTTGTTCGTAATGTAGCTCTCCATCTATAGTTTGAATTAAGGAAGGTTTAGTAAAAGGAATCAGGTGTTACGAGAGTAGTAACAAAGGTCGTTCCGTTGGGGTCTTCATATTACTAAGTCATTTCCTAGGGTCACGCCCTACACACCAACATGTGCTCGATACCATATATTCAGAAGCGACCCGACCTCGTGACGGTCAAGCTCCGTGTTGTGCCATCCTTGGATCAAGATCTGGCACACACAGTACATCAATGTATATATCAAAGTGCAATCACATGTATAATTAACGTAAACTGATATATACCTCATAAGTCTCGTGAAACAAGTAATCGGGTGTGGAGTCCCATCAACGCCATCAAGGTTGAGTGTAGACCGTAACCCTGCACTGCATACTCTTACTCGTCGGAAGTAAATATCTCGCAACATGATACGTTGCAGCCGTGTAGGTCAAGACAATCGAATGTACCGCAAGATCACAACATGAGAAAACAGATGATAAAACTATACTATATGCAATATGGCTTTGTGGCTCGTGGTCCAGTTTTGTTTGCGTAAAAGCTGATTTATTTTCGCTATATCAAAGGAATAAATGAAGTCTGTACTATGGAGTTTTCTATCATGACATGGTTCCGCCAACTGATGTCTCATAGCCCAAAATCATCATATGTTGCCCACAATTAAGTTATCAATCCGGTGTTGAGAGTTCCGAGATAGATCCAAGTCCAGATGCTCAAATTGTCCGTGAATCGGGACACGGCTAATCGATTAGGTTTTAACCCTCCGCAGAGGTTTGTACACTTTACCCGCAAGATTCGATCCTCTCTTTACGCTCTCGCACTTCGTGGTGTTTGAGAACAAGATGACCGAAACATGGTCTTCCAAGAGTTCCTCGACCACCGTCCGGTGCCCATCCAATCCTACCGTAGTTCTACATCCGCTAGCACCGCCCCAGCCAGAGTCACAACTAAGGTCAACCAAGCCAGAGCCCATATTGACTTGCGGTTGCACAGTAAGCTTCCGCATGAAGTATTCTTCCGTCTCTTTGAGTCTGGGTGAAGCTTTCCGCAAGATGTCATGGCGCTTTCTCCATGCATCCCGCCAACCACCGGTTTCTCCAGGGTGCCCACAACCATCCTTCACCCAAGAGTGTGTATTGAATTCTTGTCTCGAGTCTTGAAGTCTTGAGGCCTTGAAGATGCAGTCCTTGCAGATTCCATCATGGAGTTGTCGCCATTGACGAGATCCTCCATTCTCACACCACTCGTGCACTCATACCAAACCCCGTCTACTATAGCGTAGCATTAAAATAAAATATCGTCCCGGGCTTGGTAACAGGGTGATGGGTTCCTACCTCATGCATACTACTCAACTACAAGAATTCAATATCACTACTGTAGGGTTGTTGAAAATTTTCCACTAAATGCAATAAAAACATAGGTATGAAAGCATGGTCAAAGTGAACTTGCCTGGTAAGTTGATGAAGGTAACAACACTATCGAATAATGACTTGGTAGAACTATTCGTCACTCCGTTGAAAATCTATATAGTCATAGCATTCATATAAGCAAACATCCTAGCAAACAATTCTAACACTCATAATAAAACCAACAATAAAAAATGCAAATCAAGGGACACCAAATAAAAACAAAGGAAAACTACACAACAAAACTAACAAAGAAAAACTCGGAGAAAACAAATCAAGGTTTTCACCACATCAAGCATCAACTAAGAAATAGTTTTACACAACTAAAACTTTTCTTAACAGAACCTAAGCATGGGTTTTGCTAACTAACAGAAGGGAAAACATCATGCAAACTAGGAGCAAAAAGAATCACATCAAAAGCTATTATAGAACTCCTATTATGCCTATAACAATTCTAGCAAGAAAAAAAAATAAAATAAAAAAAAATTATTTATTGTAAATAAAAGTTCATGTTCTAAAGTTACAGAAACTAACCTAGAATAATCTATCACATAGGAAAAATAAATTTATTTGCTAATTAAAACAATAGGAAAACAGTAGCTAGTTAAATAATTAGGAATAACATGATCCTGGTTAAAACTATTTTTATTAATCCTAAAATGCCCAAATAAATTCCTACGGTTAAGCAATGTCAAAACAAAGTTGTGAAAAAAGAATCATTAAAAATAATATTCCTAACTCCTTTTATAGCAGATTTACTATTCTGTCAAAATCTAAAATAAAGCAATTTTAAATAATTTTAACATGACTAATTATATTTTCTACAGAAACTATAAGAAATTTTCAAACCAACAAAAAAAGAATCACTTAAAAATATTAAGTAGATTAAAAGATATGAATTTTTCAAATCTGAAACTATTCTGTTAAAACAGAAAACGAAAAATAAAGAAAAACGGGCTAATGGGCCTATCTAGCATACAGGCGTAATATAACTAAATCGGCCCTAGTGGTTAAACCGAGTCGGCCGGTTTAATAAAAACCTAACTAACCGATCTAAACTGAAATAAACCGGTTTATTAAAACTAAACCTAAATAAAACGCATTCTTCGGGGATCTAATCCTAACCGCACACTTTGGATCTAACGGCGAGAGGACTCCGTTGCCTCACCGCTGGGAAAGACGACGGCGACGGTCGGCGGCTCGGGCGACCTTGGCGCCCGGGTGGTCGGGGAAGACGGCGGAGGCGTCCGGCGGGTGCGGCGGAGCAAGGGGAGCTCGGGGTGGAGTAGTTGGAGCTCGGGGGCGACGAAGACGAGCGGTGGGGCGGCAATGGCGCGGCGGGGGGCTCGGGTTCCGGCGAGGAATCGCGGGCGAGGGGAGAGGGTTTCGGGTCGGGAGGCGGAACGGGGTGAGGGGTATTTATAGGGGGGCGGCTTGGAGGAGGGGGCGAATGGGGAGGATCCCGGGTCTCCGGCGGTGCGGCGCGCGGTGGTTTCGTGGGGCAGGCGTGGCGAGGGGAAGGAGAGGGTGGGGCCTGGCAGCGAGAGAGAGGGGATTCGGCCGGGCGACCGAGGGGAGGGGTTTCGCCGGGTCGACTCGGGCGTAATGGCCTGGCACTGGCCGGGTTCGGGCTAGGTCACTGTGGGCTGCCTGGGCCGGGTCAAGTTATTCGGCTGGGCACTGGGGTTTACTTTTCCTTTTTAATAAAACATAGACAACAAAACAACACAAATAAATAAATAAATAATATTATATAGACATATAATATATCCAAATTTTCAGAAAAAGATTTCCTACAACATGAACTATTTTCCAAGTTCAAATAAAATCCTCAAAAATTTACAAAACTCAGATAGTGTTGTTGTTGCAATAAAACCCAACAAAAATCATTTTTAAAACACCAAAATGATTTCAAAATTATTTTCTCCTGATTTTCCATTGAAGGGAATCATTTTACCCTTATTTATATTTATTTATTTTAGGAGAAAATAATTTGAATAAAATCCAAATAATTCCAAATTTGAAAGGGAGTTTCAAAATACTTTCAAATGACTTTCAATTTGATTCTTTTTAACCTCCAACTCATATTTCATATAATTTAAGAAGTCATTTTATCTTCTCTCATGAAAATCATTGAGTTGCATAAAGTTTCTAAAATTTGAAATATTTTCAGATGGAATTCAAAATTTTTCAAAACCCTTTTCATTTATTTAAATGGAAGAGTCATATCATCTTCACTCTAGGGTTTTGTGATGAAATGAATTTGAATTCATGGAGATCATAAATGCAAGGTGGAAGTTTGGGAAAATCATTTCATTCCCTCTCATTCAACTTTCGTAAAGATTCAAATTTCACTCAATTTCACACAAGCAATCACTCAACAATCAAACAAACAATCAGAATTTTTTATTTAATATAACATTCCAAAATTTAGAATTTTGGGATGTTACAAATCTACCACACTTAAAATGAATCTCGTCCTCGAGATTCGAAGAGGCTAGCAAGAAAAGGTTAGGGTTTGGGGTCTTCCCGCAATTCCATCGATCGGAATGGTCCAGTGTGCTACCACACTTAAAAGCATGGTTATGTTCCGACGAAACTCATGTACTTCATCCTTAGGGTTGGCGGTGTCGATCTTC
Organism: Aegilops bicornis; assembly: GCA_021605145.1. Classification (NCBI taxonomy): domain Eukaryota; kingdom Viridiplantae; phylum Streptophyta; class Magnoliopsida; order Poales; family Poaceae; genus Aegilops; species Aegilops bicornis. The sequence goes on from CM038672.1 coordinate 392,759,323, forward strand.
TCATATCTTCGGTATGAATCCTTTACTGATACTCTTCCGGTAGGGCATAACCCTTTCCACAATATCATGTGTCATTTCATCATGGTAAGGTTCTTTCGAGACTGGGTCTTCATCTCTGACGGGTCTGTCGCCAATACTAAACAACTATCGAAAATCTCATGGTGGTCGACAATTCATGGTTTCTCCCGCAGGAAAATGGTCGGGTTGGATCTCAGCAGTATATTCTACGATTGGCATCGATCGCCTGTAAGGGTTCCATCGCCTCTACCATTCTATGGTTTTACGAATTGACGGTCGACACTCTTCTAAGGTTTTCAAGGCTCTTCGATTTTCCATCAACATATGATAGTTCATGATAGAAGTCTCCGGTATGGGGCCAATCCATCCTGCATTTGAACCATTACTACATATGCGTACATCGAATCACGATTCTAACACTTGGGCATACTCACAAGCATTCATGGAATTTCTCTTGTTGATTTAACCGAGTTCGAGTAAATCCTTTGGTTCAGCAAGCCAAACAAAACATCTATCGCTCTTCACAACTCTTGGGTTTTCGTAACCTCCTAAGAAACGTATGCTGATTGAATCACCGATTCTTCCAATTTTTCTTCCTTCATCAAGGTTACATCTGTTCCTTTTCAAAATATCGGGCCCGTGGGTTATGGCCCACTTCAACACTAATGCAGCTTTAACTCATCCTTGGAGTAACTCCTTGTTCCATATTACACCTCCTTTAAATCCAAAGAGTACTATGTTTCTTCATGCTCTTGTGGTGACGATCATACAAAACTCCAACTTATTTGGTCCAGCTCCTTCTATGGACCGTCATGAATAACACGCTTCTTTCTTCATTGATCTTGTATGCTACGGAGTACTACCACACTTAAAATGAAATGCACTAGTTTATCCATAAATCATATTATTTTTCATATCAAATCTTTTATTACATCCTTAACCATTTTTCAGAAATCCAAATTCCAAAAGTTTATTACAAATGCTGCCACCCACATGGTTCGGTATGGTCGACATTACTTCCAACTTTATTCATTTTTCCTCCTTGAGGATTCTTCAGTCCCACTGGAATTGTGCGACATGCGCTTTGAAATCTTCAATCTTCTGTTTCATCGTGGTGGCCTTGAGCTTCACCTCCACCATCTCTGCATGCACTTCTCTGAGGTATTCCTGAGTATAACGGAGTCTTTCTTCAAGTATTTCTCGATCCGGGCGTATGGCTTCCATGGCTGCTTCACGAACAGCGTCAAGAAAGTTTCTTGTGGTACACGTGAGATGAAAAGTACTGCCCCATCATCTTTGGGCAAACTCCTTTCAAACGGTGGAGGTGTACCTCCACATACCAAAGTTCCACTCCCTTTGCATGAAGGGGTAGCCTTTGTAGACCGTGATCTCCTTCAAGGTGAATATGCTTCATCATGTCCTTCAGATCTTCGGGTAATCATGATCACTTGTCACGGTCATGATCGCTTGTGGCCCTTAAGGAAGGACTCAGAAGGGTTGTCATCTACATGTGTAGGATAAGAGGGTACTCGTAACAAAGAATGTATCTCCATGGGGAAATTGCAATTGTCTCCGTAAAAGTTTGGTGTTCAGTTGTCCATGGGTTCAAGATTTCGGGTCTGGTTGAGATAGAAAGAGAAAGCAAATACCCACCCATCAACAAAAGAATCCTAGCTCAAAAGTACCGCTTTGTAATGGGCCGCTCTACTATGGTTTCGCTTTCTAAGTCCTCATTTCTTCGTGTCTTCAATGCTCGGAGTTTCCAATTTCCCATATGAAGGCCTTTACCATTCTTCCAGAATTTACGCCTCTCAAAGTTGACATAACAAGCCTACGAATATCGTGATCTATCCAACCATTCAATAAACACAGAAAATAATAGCAACCAAGCATTCATTTATTCAATCAATTCTTTAGTATCGCCACCCACATAAGTTGGTATGGTCAGATACTTAAATCGAGAAAGCGCTCATCTTTATTTCTCTCATGGTGGCTACTACTAAGCTAATTTACCGAACTTGATCATTGTCCCCATTGGGGCTTCTTCCGTGTGGACTTAATCTCCTCCAATTTTTCTCGCTAGATTTTCCCCGTCGATGCGGAGTTTCTTGTGACGCACTTCAGATGTCCTGAAGTTGTTCCTTGAGCTTCGGATCTCAACGCCCTTGGCATGAGACATGGTCCCGCTGCTTTTCAGTTCCTCGACGCATTCTCGGATCTCGAGGTTCTCCTCCTCCAGGTTGTTTACCTTCGCCTCTCGAAGTCTCAACTTCTTCTCGTAGTGCTTCATTGTCAAATAGGGCTTCCGTGGAGGTCCATCCGAAGATTCTTGATGTATTGTTCTAGATCCCGATTGTATACTAACAAAGGGGGAGAACTTCATCTTTGTACTTACGCCAAGGCAATAGTTGCTCCATCAAACTTCTGCCATCCAATCCTTCCAAAGAAGGTTTAGTGTAGCACGATGACGACGATAGCATAAGCGCAAGAGCATCATGGACGGCAGTTGTTGATGCTCATATCACGCCACCATTTATGGTGCCGTCGATGTCTGCAGTCTTGGGGTCTTCTTTACGGCCAAAAACTTGGGTCTTGACTCCCCATGATCTAGACTTCCTCTTAGTTGCCTTGATCTCAGGTTGTAGCGACCCGACCTCAGACGGTCAAGCCTCTGTGTATCTGTGCCATCCCTGGATCAGTATGCTGGCACACACAGTACATCAATGTATATATCAAAGTGTAATCACATGTATAAATAACGTAAAATGATATGTACCTCATAATACTCAGCGGAAACAATCAAACGGGTGTGGAGTCCCATCAACGCCATCGGCAAAGTTGAGTGTAGACCATAACCTCGTATCGTAACTCTTACTCGTCGAAGAAAATCCTGCAACATGATACGTTGCAGCCGTGTAAGTCAGTACATTGAATGTACCGGCAAGATCACAACATGAATAAACAGATGGTACAACTATATTATATGGAATTTGGCTTTGTGGCTCTGTATCTGAGTTTTGTTTGCCTAAAAGCTGATTTTATTTTCCCTACATCAAAGTAATAAATGAACTCTGTACTATGGAGTTTTCTATCATGACATGGTTCCGCCAACCGATGTCTCATAGCCCAAAATCATCATATGTTGCCCACAATTAAGTTATCAATCCGGTGTTGAGAGTTCCGAGATAGGTCCAAGTCCAGATGCTCAAATTGTCCGTGAATCGGGACACGGCTAATCGATTAGGTTTTAACCCTCCGCAGAGGTTTGTACACTTTACCCGCAAGATTCGATCCTCTCTTTACGCTCTCGCACTTCGTGGTGTTTGAGAACAAGATGACCAAACATGGTCTTCCTCAAGAGTTCCTCCGACCTCCGTCCGTGCTCATCCAATCCTACCGTAGTTCTACATCTCGCTAGCACCGCCCCAGCCAGAGTCACAACTAAGGTCAACCAAGCCAGAGCCCATATTGACTTGCGGTTGCATGTGTAAGCTTCCGGCATGAAGTATTCTTCCGCCTCTTTGAGTCTGGGTGAAGCTTTCCGCAAGATGTCATGGCGCTTCTCCATGCATCCCGCCAACCACTGGTTTCTCCAGGTGCCCACAACCGCCCTTCACCCAAAGAGTGTGTATTGAATTCTTGTCTCGAGTCTTGAAGTCTTGAGGCCTTGAAGATGCAGTCCTTGCAGATTTCATCATGGTGTTGTCGTCATTGACGTGGATCCTCCATTCTCACACCACTCCTGAGCACTCACACCAAACCCCGTCTACTATAGCGTAGTAATAAAATATCGTCCCGGGCTTGGTAACAGGGTGATGGGTTCCTTCCTCATGCATACTACTCAACTACAAGAATTTCAATATCACTACTGGAGGGATTTGTTGCGAAGATGGCACTAGATGCAATAAAACACATAGGTATGAAAAACATGGTCAAAGTGAACTTGCCTTCTTGACGATCTTCGAAAACTAGGGACTCGTGGTAGCAAGCTTCAGACCGGAAATTCTACCGAGACAAACAACAATCATAATAAGCATACAACATATGACCACTTAACATAATAGCATGCTAACATAACACACAAAGCACTTGAACCAAAACCCAAAGAAAAACTCAAAGAAATCCAACTCAAAGTTTTTCCATATCCAACAACAATCAAGAAATAGTTTTGCAGTACAAAATTTTTCTTAACAGAACCTAAGCATGGGTTTTTGCTAATTAACAGAAAAGAATTCATCAAGCAACTAGGAGCAAAAAGAATCACATTAAAAGCTATTATAAAACTCCTATTATGCCTAAAACAATCCCTAGCAAGAAAAATAAAATAAAATTTTTATTTATTGTAATAAAAGTTCATGCTCTAAAGTTACAGAAACTAACCTAGAATAAACTATCACATAGAAAAAATAAAATTATTTGCTAATTAAAACAATAGGAACAGTAGCTAGTTAAATAAATAGGAATAACATGATTCTGATTAAAACTATTTTTTTATTAATTCTAAAATGCCAAAATAAATACCTACGGTTAGGTAAGGTCAAAAAAAAGTTGTTACAAAAAGAATCACTAAAAAATAATATTCCTAACTCACTTTATAGCAGAATTACCATTCGGTCTAAATCTAAAATAAAACAATTTTAAATAATTTTAACATGACTAATTATATTTTCTACAGAAACTACAATAAATTTGCAAACCAACAAAAAAAGAATCACTTAAAAATATTAAGTAGATTAAAAGATATGAATTTTACAAAACTGAAACTATTCTGTTAAAAACAGAAAACGAAAATAAAGAAAAAACGGCCTAATGGGCCTATCTAACGCCCTGGGCGTAACATAACTAAAACGGGCCCTAGGGTTAAACCGAGGCGGCCGGTTCAACTAAAAAAAACCTAACTAAAATAAACCGGAACTAACCGGGACAAAACCGGTTTTATTTAAATAACATACCCCTTCGGGGGGGGGATCTAATCTAAACCGTTGGGTTTAGATCCAACGGCGGCGAGGTGTTCCGGCGACGTACCGAGGCGGCGACGGCGGCTCGGCGGCGAGTGCTCCGGCGACTCCGGTGGTCGGGGACGTCGGCGGGGACCTCCGGCGGGTGCGGCGTGACGAGGGGAGCTCGGGGGTGGGGTCGGGCGAGCTCAAGGGTGGCCGGTCGGGTGGTAATGATGCTGGCGGGCTTCGGGTGTTCCCATGAAGCGACGCAAGTAGAGAGAGGGGTTAGGCGAGGGGGCGAGGGGGGGAACGGGGTCGAGGGGGGTATATATAGGGGGGGGCCTCGACTTGGAGGAGGGGCAGGTCGGGCGAGGGGATCGGGGAGGATCCCGGATCTCGCGGGATCCGGCGAGCGGCGGCGCGGGGTGATGCTTGGGCGAGGGGGAAGACGACGGGGTGGGGCCCGGGTGTCGGCGAGAGGGGAGGGGGCGCGTTCGGTCGGTTGGCCGATTCGGAAAAGATTCGGCGCGGGAGATCGGGCGCTGGGCTGCTCGGGCGCTCAGCGGGGCCGGTCACTGGTGGTCATACTGGTGGGCCTCGGCTATTGGGCCAGACTGACTGGTCGGGCGCCTGGGCTTTTCTCTTTTTTCCATTTTTTTTTGAATATTAGAGAGAGGAAAAATATAATAAATATAAATATTTTATATAGGACATATATATATCAAAATGATCAGGGGAATATTCCCTATAATTTGGACATTTTTCCAGAGGCAAAATCCAAACTTTATAAAAATTCATTTTTTTCAAAAATTCCAAATAAAACTCAAATTTGAAAGGGGGTTTCAAGGCACTTTCAAATGACTTTCAATTTGATTCTTTTTAACTTCCAACTCATATTTCATATAATTGAAGAAGTCATTTTATCTTCCCTCATGAAAATCATTGAGTTGCATAAAGCTTTGAATTTGAAATATTCTCAAATGAAATTACATTCTTTTCAAAACACTTTTCATTTCAAATGGAAGAAGTCATTTCATCTTCACTCTAGGGTTTTGGTGTTGGAATGGAATTGAATTCATTGAGATCCAAAAAGGGCAAATGGGATAGTTTTGGGAAAGTCATTTTATTCCCTCTCATCCAACTTTCAAAAGTTTCAAATTCCACTCAATTTCACTCAATCAATCAAACAAACAATCATACAACAAGCATAGTTATTTATCTAATATAACATTCCAAAATTTAGAATTTTGGGATGTTACACATGTATCGGTAACTTCAGCAGCCTGACTAGCTCCACAAGGAAGGGGCCTCCAAGAACCTTCTCGTAGTGTTCTCTTTTGTTCAGAATGTAGCTCTCCATCTATAGTTTGAATTAAGGAAGGTTTAGTAAAAGGAATCAGGTGTTACGAGAGTAGTAACAAAGGTCGCTCCTGCTGGGGTCTTCATATTACTAAGTCATTTCCTAGGGTCACGCCCTACCAATCAACATGTGCTCGATACCATATTCAGAAGCGACCCGACCTCAGACGGTCAAGCTCGTGTTGTCAGTGCCATCCTTGGATCAAGATGTCGGCACACACAAGACATCAATGTATATATCAAAGTGCAATCACATGTATAATTAACGAAACCGATATATACCTCATAAGTCTCGCCGAAACAAGTAATCGGGTGTGGAGTCCCATCAACGCCATCGGCAAAGTTGAGTGTAGACCGTAACCCTGCACTGCATTCTTACTCGTTTGAAGTAAATATCTCGCAACATGATACGTTGCAGCTGTGGTAGGTCAAGACATTGAATGTACCGCAAGATCACAACATGAGAAAACAGATGTTAAAACTATACTATATGCAATATGGCTTTGTGGCTCAGGTCTGAAGTTTTGTTTGCGTAAAAGCTGATTTATTTTCCCTATATCAAAGCAATAAATGAAGTCTGTACTATGGAGTTTTCTATCATGACATGGTTCCGCCAACCGATGTCTCATAGCCCAAAATCATCATATGTTGCCCACAATTAAGTTATCAATCCGTGTTGAGAGTTCCAGATAGATCCAAGTCCAGATGCTCAAATTGTCCGTGAATCGGGACACGGCTAATCGATTAGGTTTTAACCCTCCGCAGAGGTTTGTACACTTTACCCGCAAGATTCGATCCTCTCTTTACGCTCTCGCACTTCGTGGTGTTTGAGAACAAGATGACCAAACATGGTCTTCAAGAGTTCCTCCGACCACCGTCCGGTGCTCATCCAATCCTACCGTAGTTCTACATCTGCTAGCACCGCCCCAGCCAGAGTCACAACTAAGGTCAACCAAGCCAGAGCCCATATTGACTTGCGGTTGCATGTAAGCTTCCGGCATGAAGTATTCTTCCGTCTCTTTGAGTCTGGGTGAAGCTTTCCAAGAAGATGTCATGGCGCTTCTCCATGCATCCCGCCAACCACTGGTTTCTCCAGTGGTGCCCACAACCATCCTTCACCCAAGAGTGTGTATTGAATTCTTGTCTCGAGTCTTGAAGTCTTGAGGCCTTGAAGATGCAGTCCTTGCAGATTCCATCATGGAGTTGTCGTCATTGACGTAGATCCTCCATTCTCACACCACTCTCTTTTTATTAATCCTAAAATGCCCAAATAAATTCCTACGGTTAAGCAATGTCAAAACAAAGTTGTGACAAAAAGAATCATTAAAAATAATATTCCTAACTCCTTTTATAGCAGATTTACTATTCTGTCAAAATCTAAAATAAAGCAATTTTAAATAATTTTAACATGACTAATTATATTTTCTACAGAAACTATAAGAAATTTTCAAACCAACAAAAAAAGAATCACTTAAAAATATTAAGTATATTAAAAGATATGAATTTTCAAATCTGAAACTATTCTGTTAAAACAGAAAACGAAAAATAAAGAAAACGGGCTAATGGGCTCATCTAGCTCGGGCGTAATATAACTAAATCGGCCCTAGTGGTTAAACCGAGTCGGCCGGTTTAATAAAAACCTAACTAACCGATCTAAACTGAAATAAACCGGTTTATTAAAACTAAACCTAAATAAAACGTATTTCTTCGGGGATCTAATCCTAACCGCACGCTTTGGATCTAACGGCGAGGAGGACTCGGCGACTCACCGCTGGGAAAGACGACGGCGACGGTCGGCGGCGGCTCAGCGACCTTATGCTGGGCGGTTCGGTGGTCGGGGAAGACGGCGGAGGCGTCCGGCGGGTGCGGCGGAGCAAGGGGAGCTCGGGGGTGGAGTAGTTGGAGCTCGGGGGCGACGGAGACGAGCGGTGGGGCGGCAATGGCGCGGCGGGGGGCTCGGGTTCCGGCGAGGAATCGCGGGCGAGGGGAGAGGGTTTCGGGGTCGGGGAGGGGCGGAACGGGGTGAGGGGGTCGGTATTTATAGGGGGGGACCGGCTTGGAGGAGGGGCGAATCGGGGAAGGATCCCGGGGTCTCCGGTGCGGGCGGCGCCGGTGGTTTCCAAGGGGCAGGCGTACAGGGAAGGAGAGGGGTGGGGCCTGCACAAGGCCGAGAGAGAGGGGGTTGGCCGGGCGACCGAGGGGAGGTTTCGGCCGAGTCGGCTCGGCGTGGCTGCTCGGCTACTGGCCGGGCTCGGGTCAATGCTGGGGTCGCCTCTACTGGCCGGGTTGGTTGGCCGGGCGCTGGGGTTTACTTTCCCCCCTTTTTTATAAAACATAGACAACAAAACAACACAAATAAATAAATAAATAATATTATATAGACATATAATATATCCAAATTTTCAGAAAAAGATTTCCTACAACATGAACTATTTTCCAAGTTCAAATAAAATCCTCAAAAATTTACAAAACTCAGATAGTGTTGTCAAGGTAATAAAACCCAACAAAAATCATTTTTAAAACACCAAAATGATTTCAAAATTATTTTCTCCTGATTTTCCATTGAAGGGAATCATTTTACCCTTATTTATATTTATTTATTTTAGGAGAAAAATAATTTGAATAAAATCCAAATAATTCCAAAATTGAAAGGGAGTTTCAAAATACTTTCAAATGACTTTCAATTTGATTCTTTTTAACCTCCAACTCATATTTCATATAATTTAAGAAGTCATATATCTTCTCTCATGAAAATCATTGATTTGCATAAAGTTTCTAAAATTTGAAATATTTTCAGATGGTATTCAAATCTTTTCAAAACCCTTTTCATTTATTTAAATGGAAGAGTCATATCATCTTCACTCTAGGGTTTTGTGATGAAATGAATTTGAGTTCATGGAGATCATAAATGCAAGGTGGAAGTTTGGGAAAATCATTTCATTCCCTCTCATTCAACTTTCAGAAAGATTCAAATTTCACTCAATTTCACACAAGCAATCACTCAACAATCAAACAAACAATCAGAATTTTTTATTTAATATGACATTCCAAATTTTAGAATTTTGGGATGTTACAGTGTGATAAGGCGTAGTATATAAGGCATAAAAAATAGCAATCAATCTATGGAAATAAACTGTTGTGCAGGGCGTTCTAACTCTTAATCATGATTGTACTTGCAGGATGAATGTGCCTTCATAAGCCAAACAAAATAAGAGTTCCAGAGGAAGCAACAGGCAAAAACAGAGGACACCTAATTGGCTGAGGCCACGCCATGTCGGGCCACCCCGCGGTTGACCTTCATGTTCAAACAACCAAGTATACCACATCATTTCTGGTTCATATACCCCTGGAAAACACAATGACATCAGTTAATGACGTACACATATTTAAAAAAACTATGAGCATATTTTCACTAACAATACACACACCAACACCAAAATCATAAGAAATAAAATTGAGAATATGGCAAGTGAACTTGGCACCCAATAAATTTAACATGCCAATGTATGACAACTTGTCATGTCCATATGGCAAAAAGCGATACTTGACACAAATGAATTTATCTGTAAAAATGACATAAGGAATGTACACAATAAGCATGCTAAGATACAGCCAAGCGTCGAATGGGTTACTTTGATTCTGATATAGCAATTAAACTACAAATATAGTTCATAATAGCAAGACAATTGAGGTGAAAGCATTGATATATCTGAACACTTCATCATATTACTGAAAATTAATATTTGTATGCTTTTTCTACCTGTGAAATATTTGTATTGTTTGACCATGATGTATTTTGTCTAAGTAGACGAAGATATATCGAACTTATCGACAAGTGTCAAATTCTTGGTTTATTAGATATCTAACTAAGGAATATACAGGACAGTTAACAACATTACTAATCGCAATGCGCATGTACCGCATTTAGACAACAAGTGCGGATCATGAGTCCCAACACCGTAACGCCGATTTCGCATGGGTCTCCTTTTCCTTCTCTAAATCCCGTCCAAGCTTCCCCGCAGAGAAAGAAAGAGCATCACTGTTGTAGCTACCCAGGGTACTATAAGTAGATGGATGGAAGCAAGACTAAAAATAAAAATAATAGAGTAGATAGTTTATTTAGTATAGCACTTTTTTTCTTTTTGAAGGATTTAGAACAGCAGTTAGGACCTATGGAACTCCATTTTGTGGATCAGGTGTTTGAGCTGATATACCAAGTTAAACTATCCATGTTTAGGGTCATCCCATCGTGGCATTTGAAAACTGCTATGAAGATGAGTTAACTTCTTTAATCAACCTCAGAGAGTGATGTATTTATCAAGGAACGGGACAACATTCAGAGCTGTACGAATATGCGTAAAACTACACAAATACACAAGCAATCAAGTTGTTGTAAAGCAAAACTCGGATTGGGAAAGACAACTTCAATGATTATGTAAAGTTACAGGATTTTAGTTACCTACCCAAAAGAGTGAATTAATATGCAGTATAAAGACAAACTTATGGATAGGAAGGCCCATCTTGAAAATCCTACAATTGAAAGGAGGGAAACACATCAAGCAAAGGAACAAAAACCTCCTCTATAAAGGGGACAGGAGCTCCAGGACAAATTGATCCCTTTCTTGACAAGGAAAGAGCAAGGTACCAAACAAACTAAGAATGGCAACAAAAAAAATCTTTCTACGACTCTAGTCAGATCAGAGAGCATCTCCTGAGCAGGAACAATAATCCCATTTGCAGTAACTTATCCGAGGCACACAACAAATTTAAAAGCTTAAAAAATTCTATATGGAAGCCTAGCTAGATCTGAGCATCTGGTCGACAGTAATAAACAAAAAATTGCTCATAGACTGGAACCAAAGAAGACAACCGGAAGGGTGAAGAAGCTCACCCAACAACACAACCGGAGCATAGATCGGCCCCTATCACCTGCATCCCCGGAGCCTCCGCTAGCACACTCTGCTACCGGGACTCCTAGTCTCCTCCAAATCTCAATCGGCGGTTAAGAACCACGTAAGGACGAGCCCCCCTCTGCAGAAAGAGATAAGATGGAGATCAGCAATGGAGGGAGGCGAGGGAATGTGCAAACCTCATGCAGGTTGCTCTCCTTATCGAGTTGAGGAGCACCTCAGCAAGATTATGGAGGAAGAGGTTTCCAATCCTTGTGCTCCTATAGCCCACACCCTCATCGATGATACGAAGACAAGAGACCAGTTGCTGCTGCCGCCGACGCCATGCTCTCTCTACTCAGCGACACCGCCACCTTCGCCGCCATCTCTCTTTTCCCAGCGCCACCGTCCCCATCTCTCTCTGCCCAACGTCGCGGGCTGGACCGCTACCTTCCTCCTCTCCCATTCTCCATGGCTTTCTACCCCTACCCATTGAACTGGCCGCCGCCATGGAGCAGCGACGGGAGCCCGCCAACATCCGCCGCTCCACCAACCCCTGCTGCGCCTCCACCCCGACCCGGCCGCCGGCATGGGGCCTAAGTGACGGGAGATGGTCTGCCGTGATGACGAATGAGAGAGGATGGAGGAGGAGGGAGGAGGGAGGAGGCCGGAGGTGCGGGGAAGGAGAGGAGGCGGCAGAGGCGAGCAGGGGGAAGGGGGCGGCGGCATGGGGGAGGATAGGAGCGAGTGGGGAGGAGAACGAGGCGGAGTGGGCACGAAAAGGGTTGGCGGCTAGGGTTTCGACGCTGCAGAGCAAGACACTGGCGGCCGCCCACACCAAAAATCGGCACCCAGCCTAATCCGATCCAAATATGAGGCCCACACGTCATTCCCCGGTCAGGATCTACTGCACGGTGAAAATGCACAAGTCAATCCGCACCGAAGATCCAACGAGCAGGAACGAAAAAAAGACCACGCTGACCACGATTGAACGGCCATCGAAGGAAGCGATCGGGGGAGCCCTATCTATGCGAGTTGCCCAGCCTCTTTTATGTTTTAAATTAGTTAGAAGTAGCATCTTCGTGAGAGAAGGGAATCACAAATCGTTGCTACTTCTAAAGTTAAATTGTGATTAGTTAGACATAATAGGTGGATTAAGAAGTAATCGAGGCAACAAGAAAGAACCAGATACAAAACTAACATGGATGAACTACTGGAACAATGTCGGGGTGGAAGATCACCGTGAAGATGAGACCAGGTTCTGCTATTTCCATCAACATTCGTGCGCCAACTTTCAGTCCATAACACTTGAGAAAGTTTAACCAAGTTCGGCCATAAAAAAAGCAGAGATCTTATTGGTTCATGAATCCAACTCGAAACTTATATCCATGGCTTGTCTTCAATGTGACCATTAAACTGGTGTATTCAGTTATGGCAAGGCCGACCATCTTGAGTACATGTGTTCTGGCAGAGCAAGGAATGCACTGCAGGAAAAATAATATGAGAACACAATGTATTCGCTATCCAAATATAGAAATAATTTCCTCCTTCACGTCAGTGTTGACCATGGTACTCGTACCTTTTATCCAAATATAGCAATCCAATTTTCCAAATTAGTCGACAGAATGTTCAAAACCCCCCACCCTACTGGATAGAAAAGAGGATTCAAGGAACATACTATGCACGTTTTAAAATCCTGTGTTAGGATGAGAAGGAACAAGTGTGGCGTCTCGCCGAGGGCGCGGAAACATGTAGGGTCCTCGCACTTTGGGCACTGCAAATGAAACACACTAGATTTAGTAGGAAGAAAAATGCATCAACGGCGGCGGCTGCCATCCTAGGATTACCCGCGACCAAGGACTTAGATTTATCGGGTATGGATGAAGAATTCGTGCCTGGTTCTCTATGAGAAAACCCTATGCAATCACTGAGAGGGGGTTTTCTCTGAACAAACAGATGAGGGAGAAGGGGGATTCAGGCCTAGTGAAATATTGTTGCTTCATCCATCCAGCTTACTACTAAAGCTGGAAAGGTGGGGGTTTTGTGATTTGATGGCTCATTGGGCATTACTGCGGCGCTACGACCGGGGTGAGTCTACCATTCAGTTGTGCACTCTAATTTGGTCCATGGCACATGGACCCTGTTGCTGGATGCCCCACATATCAACGAAAGGAAGTAGAAAGGCAGGAGTAACTAGTTAAACATAAATATATTTTTGACAGAGAGATACTCCCTCTGTAAAGAAATATAAAAATCTTTTATATCACAACTTTATACATAATAAAAAGCAAGGGGAATATATATAACATAATATGGGGGTTCAGTTGAGAATATAATACTCAAATAGGCTCACGGTTCTGGACTTCCGGCCACAGGCCGGTGGGCCTGCATGTTTGGGGGCCCATGTGTTCTAACTCAGCGCATTTCATATGTAAGCGATCGGTACGATGCTGGTTTTAGATGTTGTCGCAAGGCGAATACAGAAAAATGAATAAAGCACGACAGCTGCTAGAATGAAATCGAACGACAGTTCCTAACCAGCAATCAGAGTTGTAATTCTTTCACGATATCCAACATGATAAATAATACTGTCGTACTACTTATACACACAGGACACTTGTTTCACCATGCCATATTATTACATCAAAATCTCTCGAAGGACAGATCAGTTCGGCAGTTGCGTGGTGCTACTGAAGAATATCAAAGTTGATTTGGACTAGCTCTCCCTGCCGAGAAAGTTCGATTTTGACATCGTCCCCTAATGCAGGATTTGATTTAGATTTGAACCTTGACCATCCTTTAGCATCAATCATCATGCGACCATCCTTTGTACTTAAGGTATATTGAACAGGTTCATTCACACCAAGGCTGCGCATGGTAAGAGAAACTTGGCCACAGTCGCCGGATTGTTGAACGACTCCCTCGTTGCTATAGAAATTATATGTTTGCAAACAAGAAGACATACACAAATAGTTAAATCAACACAGTGAATCATGTGAAACAACATGGAAAGAAAAAATAACTAAGCACTTGGGCGGCCAATGCTTACCAAGAAGGTGGAGATGTTGGTTTTTGTAAGGACTTTGGTATATGCAGTGCGAACTGCAGCCCATTCTGTTGCCGGTGCAACTGTTGGTTCCGTTGCCGCTGCACGGGCCGGAGCAGATGCAAGTGTAATTTCAAGTGTTGGTGCAGGTGTCGGAGCCGTTTCTGGTGCCCGTGTCGGTGTGACATGTAATGTCGTTGCTGCTGTTGGAGATGGTGCTCCTTGTGGACCTGGTGCTGGTGTCGGAGCAGGTGCCCGATCCTCTAGTAGATCAGCCTGATCCGTTGACGCGGTCAGTGCCCAATCTTCAGGTGGATCAGACTGAGCAGCTACCGCTGTCAGTGCTAGAGCAAGTGTCGTCGGAGAAGGTGTCGATGCTCGATCCATTGCTGAAGGTGGTACCGATGTGCGAGACAGCAGCGACCATCTCTGGTATGCTATGATCAGCTTTCTAACTTGACTAGGCTCCGTGACCTTGATCCAATCTTTTTCCTCATTTCTTTTAAATGCGAGAAGGACTAATTGTGGCGTGTTTGTTAAACCAAACTGCAGTTCATCATAGGGCTTTAGATTGTACTCAGACAATAGACTGATCCAATTGTGTCCAGTAATATAAGTGATGGACAGTGCCTTCGTTACTGACATGACATAAGAAGTGAAACCTGCAAAAAGAACCATCATAGAGCAAACCAAACGGTTTATTCTGTAACGAATGTCACATGGCAAAACCTGCAGCGTAAAATTGCAGCAAAAGTAAGAAAACATGACATTAAATCAATAAGATTTAGATAGTAAATCAATAAGATTTAGATAGTAAATCAATAAGATTTACTTGATGTGACACAAGTGATCCTTACTAGGAAATCACTATGTTCAAGTTCTAAAAAGAAGGTTGATCGTCCAATTAAGGGTGGCATGCAGGGCCCCCGCTTACTCCCACAAGCAGGACAGTCCAAAGGTCGTGACAAATCATATGGACCAAACATCCATGGGACTGGAAATCCTGGTGGGTGTGATAAACCCTGCAATGCATACAGATATTGGAGTGTAACCATAATTGGTAAACCGACCTCACAAAAAAGATGATCTGGATACTTCAAAATATATAGACTGAATTGAGTGGACAGACATTAACATAGAATGTTCTCAGGACTCACCACACAACAAAAGCGGCAGTACTAAACAATACATGGTTCACACACACAAATCAAGTACTAAACAATAGTACTTACTACAGACAAGCAAATTTGCACTAATTAAACTCTGCAGACTATTTGTTGCCACCGACCTACAGGATGTATCCCACATAACTGACTAGGCCATGGACTTCGTGAGAGATGTCTACCAGCACCATAGCCATCTCATCAACCTTGGAGAACCTAACAAAGTGGTCTTTCCACTCATAAACAGGACGATGAAGATAGTCCGCATCAAATTTGTCGGGAAGCTTTACAAGAACCACACCCTTCGTAACTGAAGGCACAACCAGGAAATTGTTGTGGTGAAGTACACCCTCGAGAACACGCCTGACAACAATGCTACAGGAAAGCACTAGTTCACGACACGTGGCGACAAGGACACAACAACTGGATAGTTTAGCAGTAGAACTCATCCTCAAGTCTTCTGGTTCACACGGCATGACTTTGAGAACTTCATCTCCACCGCGACCTGGTTCTAATTCAAACAGAAACCAATATTTTATTACTACCTCCGTTCAGAAATATAAGATGATTTTAGATATTTTACTCCATATAAGACTACATATACGCACATAAATGAGTGAACAAAGACGCTAGAACATGTCTTCAAAGGCGTGAGAGCAGAGGGATTACTTGCAATATCTATAACACAAGTTACTCAGGCTAATATACTCTCTTCAAAGGCATGAGAGCTAAAATCTTGCATTTCCTACAGCTAGCATTGATGTTCATAAAGTAGTTGAAAGTAATCTATAAGAAATCAGTCTCAACCTCTCGCATGTTTTGGTCAAAAGAGTAATTTAGAACCGTCATTTGGCGCACAAAAATCACATGCAAGATCACCTAGAAAGTTGTACTACTAGTACTAGTACTGCGTGTTAGATGAAAAAACACGATCAAGATCGCCAAAAAGATTGTCAAGAAGAGATATTACCTGGACTTGCTTAATGAGGTATCCCGGAGAGGGGGGCTTGGACAGGGCGATGGGCTTGAGCTTGTCCGCGGTAGTCTCGCCAGGGTTCTTGCGCTTCTTTGTACCCTGAGCCTCGATGGTTTTGGCCAGAGCCATAGACATCACTTCGGCCGGTGCTCTAGGGTCCATCAAGAAACTGTCAAATAGAAATAAAAGAAAAGAAACCATAATCACAAACCCAAAATAAGAACAGAGAGGGGGCTATAGGATCAGTCTCGAGGTTGCAAGACCGGGCCTTGGCCAGAATCAACACCAATGCGCTCACCTCCTCCTTCTTTGGGAGAGAAGAACAATGGCAGAAGTAGGTCGGGGTTTTCTTGAAGAAATGAGGAACAAGATGAGGGAGAAGTGAGTTGGGGTTTCCTTCAAGAGAGGAAGCTGAGGGAGAAGAGTGAAATGACGGTTGCTTCCTCCATCCAACTTACTGCTGGAAAGGTGGGGGTTTCATGATTTGATGGCTCATTGGGCATTACTATGGCGCTTTGATCAGGGTAGTCTACCGTGCAGTTGTGCGCTCTAGTACGGAGTAATTTAGTGCATGGCTAGTGGACCACGATGTCAGCTTTCCTACACATCGGCGAAAGTGAGTAACAAGGTTCTCGACGACCGTCGAGGAGGATCCGCACGGTAGATCATGTCCACTGTTCCTGAAGAAAAAACATGATTACATCAAGCGTTTCCACTCTTATGATGGAGGAGTGTGAAACACGGCAGCCAATTGAACTTACACAGTGCTCCTACTACTAGGCATGTGCAGTGGTTCATACGTCAGTACTACATAATCTTGTTGCTAGTGTAGTAAGATATGACGATAACAAATGATGTTGTGCGCATGTCAACTATATGAACAGTAATGTAACATACCCCTTTTTTGAGTGTCCAGTTGAGAATGAACGATGAGATCAATGTTAACAGAACTAGGTCTACAGTGCACTGAGAGTACGATGCTACAGTTCTCCACAGAACATGAACCATATGAAGCACGAATCAGTTTTAGGCAGGGTGTATGAAGGGTGCATGGGATGGGATCAAAAGTTCCATTCTCGACCCACTTTGGGTGTTTGGCAGAGTGCACGAAGGGTGCATGAGTCCACACTAGTAGGTTAACACAAATACACTAGGAGCATGCATGAAGAGGGGTGCTAATATGAGTATGCACGAAGAGGGAACAACTATATTGAGATGAGAATGCAAGCAAACACACCCACACGCTTTGTGCTACAGTGACTGGTCTGCACCTCTGAGTTTGATTCAACGGTCATGTTGCGCCAACACATGGACATGCCCATGCAGAGGACGCCTAAACACCACCGAAGTATCTCTGATTCTTGAGGTGCATGACGTTCGTGATGATGGGTGCCACCACCCGCAGAGCCTGCTCCCGGTCGACGGGAGCCAGCTCGTCAAAGATGGCATCCAATGGCACGAATGGTTTCTGGTGACAGAGCCCCGAGAGGATTCTCCCAACAACAATGACGGAAACCCGCAACCCCTCCTTGTCCAGCTCCGCCGGCACCATCGCGCGGAGATGGCTCAGCTCCTCGGAGATATAGGTGAAGAAGGAGACCAGGTCAGGAAGCTGCAGCTCATTGAAGTCGAAGGGGCGGTCAAACGGGTTTAGCCCATCAGCCAGCATGGTCGCGCTAGCACGACGGTAGGCATCGCGCAGCCACAACACGTGTGTGGCAGCATGGTCCACCAAGTGGTTGAGGCGATCCTGGACCTCGTCACGATCAGCCCGCTCGCGCTCCAGCCAGCTCGCCTGACCGCCTATCGTATCTCTCGCTTTCTGTACCAACGTCGCCGATGCCTCGATCATCTTTGTGGTGGACGCCTGCCGCTTTTGAAGCTCCATGAACTCCCACTCATAAAGGAGGAGCATGGCACTCCTCTCCTCCTTGAGCTCACGGAGCTCCACATCCTTGGCCCTGAGCTCCGCTTCCTTGGCCTAGAGCTCCTGTGTCAGGCGCCTCACCTCAGACTCCGTGATCTGGTGTGCTGCCATGGAACCAGGTAGAAGCAATGGGGAGAGGAAGCAAAGGGGGCGAAACGGCATAAAGGCAATGCAAGCTACGGGAAGGCGGAGGGAGCCAGCCGAGGAGCGGGGTGAATCTTTTTATTTTCACCATGGGAAAACACCAGTCGATGACTTTTCACATCAGGGAGCAGTGGGTTTTACAGGCAGAGTCATCATGACTAATTTTTGCCGCGCCTGTTCCCGTCAATAAAAAAATAAAAATCCTACTGCGCCTGCCGCACCCAAAGACCAGAGTAACACCGTGGTGTATATTTAAATTTACCTGCCGACAAGGAGATAAAAAAAGGGGTGAAAAAACTAATATGGTGGCTCCCTAGCTAACCGGTCGCACTAGCCCAACTAGCTAGCCACCGTGCTTCACTGATGTACTCGGCGAGAAAGGTGGTCTTTCGTGATTTGATGACTCATTTACTTGCTTCGGCGCTACGACCGAGGATGACCCAGAAAACGCGCAGCAGGGCGTCCCACGTCTCGGCAAGGAAGAAAACATGCGTGCACCACCCGGGAGGACCCAGAAACCATGCGGTAGGGTGTGCCACGTCTCGGCACGGAGGAAAAATCTGCGTGTAAAAATATACTATATCAGACGTACTACCTATGGTTCGACCTCGGGACCCAGCCAGTCGGTCGACAACACCCCACTAGCCACACAGCTTCATCGTGCTAACATGGCACGGAGGAGGATAGGTGTGGTTAGCTCCGTCTCGACCAGCCACAACATCTCTTGTTCTAGGCGATTCTTCTATTTTCCAAGCATTTTTTTAGTTATAACAACACAACAGCAAGCTCGCACTGCTCTTCGTGTGTGCCCGTGCATCTAACGATTAGACGATGGAGAGGAGAGAGAGATCACAGACATGGGACCTACCAGTAAGTGAGTCAACGGTCATGCACGTGTTGACTAGCCACTCCCTCTACTCTACCAACCGTAATACTATATAAAATCAAGTTATGGGATAAAGCCAACAACCGTTGCTATTTCAGGCTATCGACTTACGCTTTGTAGTCCAGGTTGCGAGTTCGAATCTCGTCTTTTAGATTTGTTAGTTTTAGGTCCAAATTTGACAATGACAAGTGGGACCCCCGTGTGTTGTTCTGATATTTCAGTGTAGGATGGTTTTTTTGCACAAACACTTTGCATGGTTAGACAAGTAATGGCACGAGTTACACGTATTTTGCAAGTTTAGGAACAAAAATGATAGCGGCATAGAATATCACATCCACCCTGTAGCTTAGATGCTATGGTGATACGAGTTTTTACGTTGTTGGCTCTGAGATCCAATGGCTTGGGAGTAGTCTTTATAAGTATGCGCAATTTCCAAACTCTCCAAGGGTTTTTTGCAAATAAAACATTCAGGCCTCATGTGTGCCGCTGCATCTTGAATCCAACGACTCCGAGTAGCTCATATTAGGTGCTCCCCTTAGATTAATTAGCTGCTACGGTGTTACGAGCATCTATGCCGTATGATCTGTGATCAGATGCCACATGCGTAGTACTTGTACTTTCTGTGCAATTCCCAAACTCTTTGAGGCGTATATTGCAAAAACATTCAAACCTCCTACTGTGAGCGTTTAGCTCTCCGGGAACTCATATCACCATAGAACCTACGGTGCGGGAGCACCTCATATTCTCCCGTGCGAGAAAACATCAGGTGCTCTCGCAACTTGGATGCTACGGTGATATGAGCTTCGAGGTCGTTCGATCTAAGATCCAATGGCATCTGAGCAGTCTTTGTGCATGTTAACAGTGGTCGAACTCTTTGGGGGCTTTTCTGCAAAAAAACATTTGAACCACCAAGGAGTTGTTGGATCACAGATCCAACGGCTCCGAAGAGCTTGTATCACCAAAGCATCTAAGGTGTGGTAGCACATGATATTCTTACATACATGAGAATATGAGGTCCTCCTTCATCTTAGATGCTACGATGATATGAACTTCGAGGTTGTTGATATGAGATCCAAGGGTATCTGAGTAGTTTTTGTACCAATTGTGTGCAATTCTCAAACTCGTTAAGGTTTCCTGTAAAAATATTAAGACATCCCGTGAACTGCTATATCTTAGATCTACAAGCTCCAAGCAACTCGTATCAGCATATAGCATCTAAGGTGTGGGGGCACATGATATTCTCCCGAGGAGGGGGGTGCACAACCAATTGGTGTTTGGGAGGGTGGGGACAAACATAATGTTCAAAAAATATAATCTAAACAATCATAAATAGATCTTCATAATTTTATCTAAGGTCGAGGGGTTAAAACCCAACAATCTACATAGCTCCACCTATGCAAGAGGTGTAGTGTGAGTGTCTATGTGTGAGACAGACGACGCGAAAAAGTGAGGTCAATCGAGTCATTTATAGAGGGAGAGATCGAGGGAGTGTGGCCTAGCATACACTCGAATGCTAAAGACGATACACCGAGATATCGTGCGGCAAAGCCATGGTGAGGGCTGGAGGGGAGATAGTTACCGAGAGAGTGGCCTAGATAGACTTTGTGTGTGCGTGCACGGTGAAGGTGTTTTACAAAGGCAACACATGTGTCTTGAGAGAGAGAGAGAGAGAGGGAGCGTTTCTCATGGAGGGCACGACGAGGTTGTGTGTGAGAAATACATTTGTTGAGAGTGTGAGGGCGGGAATGACATAAATGGAGATCGAAGCGTGAAGATCAATAATGAGTGCGCGTGTGATGGATACCAATAGCTCTATTAACAAAGAAATGAACATCAATCGATAGATGAAGTATGTGTGTGGGGGGGGGGGTCGATGGAGAGAGCTAAACACAACATTTGCATGTATGTAGTACTAGACTTAAATATTCATGTTTCACTTTCTTGTTCATTTTAAATATTGAATTGAGGACCATGCATGGCTTACATTTTACTCCCTTCATTCCTAAATTTTAGTCTTTTAGATATTTCAAATGGACTGCCACAAACGGATGTACTATATAGACATATTTTAGAGCGTAGACTCACTCATTTTGCTCCGTATGTAGTCACTTGTTGAAATCTCTAAAAGATAAATATTTAGGAACAGAGGGAGTATTTTTGAATTCATGTCATACATGCATGGTTTGGAAAAATAGATGCAATATACTTACTGGATTGTTGTTGTATTCGTGTATGTGTGTGTGGTCATATGCTTGATACATACAAAGTTTTGTCACCACCATACCGTTCATCTTTTAAATTTGAATTTACAATGGAAAACTTACTAGGGATACCATGAAATGTGAAATCCACGTTGAGATCACTATATCACAAACTCACTCTAATTCAAGAACTCGTCATAAATCAATCACTGTGCCTTTTGGAATGTTCAGTAATTTGCAAGGAAAATACGGCAATTGTAATACATATAGATCCGTTCAGCAATTTAAAAGATTACTTTCGTATTCTCGAATGGTAGCACCCACCGGCCTACCAGCCAGACCCAGGCTCGTGTTGATCCTCAAAAAAATCCGAGCTCGTGTCCTTCTGGTGGCGTGCGCGGTATGCACATTAGCCAACCCCAACAAGTCAAGCCTCCCCGTTTCGAGTCAAAATATCTGGCGGACAGAATTCCGGCCCTAGGAAATCTCCCTCATGTCCCCGGTCCATAATGACTACCGATGAACAATGGAGGGATGCTTTATTAACTAGACAACGTTACCTACCGTGCCGAGCATGGCTCAATTCCCTCGGTCGCCGCTACCCAAGGTCACCCGTCAACTCCATTGCCTAGTAGAGTACTAATAGGAGTACTACACCAGGATGAGCACAGAATTGAGCCCCATTTGTTCGTGCCTAGTACTTGAGTTAATATATCAGGCAATGCACTGGTACAGAGGGATTATCCTTTTACTCTGCATATATAACTTGTCTGAAGTCTAACTAAGCAAAATGTTTGACCAAATCCTTTCTTAAGAAATATTAACATCTACAATAGTAAAGACGTATCGCTTGAAAATTTATTGCATGATGCAGGTTATGATATTGTTTCGAATCCCGGATTTTCAATTTCAGAAAATCCAAAAGTGACCGGAAATTCATGAAACTGAGCATGGTCTTGTGATATGGCACAAATATGATGTCGTAATATTTTTGTTCAATTTGAGACAAGCTGCTTATGAGAAGTTGCACAAATGAAGAGCCAATGTATTTTGGAACAAAGACCTATCACGTTAAGGCAAACGCTTTCACTATTGAAACCGTGGGCGTTTACGTGCTACCACGAGCCCCGCTTCTCATCGGCAGGTGCCGTCCAAGCAAGCGTGTGAGTCGACAGGAGGCGCGGCGAGCAGCATCGCTCGCTGGCCGACGGGAGGCGGCGAGCAGCCGCCCATTGTGCTCACTTGGAGGCGAGCCCTTTGACTAGGCTCCGTCTTCCACCTTCGTCCCAACTGCCCCCACTTTTAATGGCGCGGCGCCACATTTAAAATCACCCTAGCACTACCCGGTATCGCTACAATCTTCTCTCTTCTTCTCCGATTCTCCTGTCGTCTACCTCCAACCAGCCTAACCTAACCGTACGCCATGCCGCATCATGATGGTCTGCCCTTAGTCTTCCAGTTTCCTAAGGAAGACACCTAGCCAGAGTCTCAAGAACATAAGGCGCTTTGGGATGAGCTTGAATCGGCCTTGTGGGAAGACGTCGCTACCGTCTCCCCACTCCCGTGCCGCTTCGATCAAGGCGCCCATCCCCATGGCTTTGATGGGATGGGAGCCGCACATTGTCGCCGAGCTTGATTCAACGGGGTTCCACGAGGTCCCCGCCAACTTTCACGCGCTCGTGCACCTGCCAGCGCAAGCGCCTGCGCGAGCACTGATGCACGTGCCCGTGCACCTACTAGCGCATGTGCCTATGCATGCACTGATGCACGCGCCTGTGTCGTTGCCCGTGCACAAGAATGTCTCCGCCGCATCATTGCCAGCGCATGTCCCCGCGCGGGTGCCAGTGCCCCCCTCAGCGGCATGGATCGCTGTCGTCGACCGCTTCCTTACACCAATGCCAGTCGCCTCCTCCCGCCAGTTGCCTCGCTCCTAGAGACCAAAGTCCAAAACATTCTGGCCTTCCTTGAATCTAGGGCCAACATCCAGGAGTACGCCAACAACGGCGCAAGACGCCGCCATCTCCTTCGCCATCGGCCAGTGGCCTGACGACACACAGAGCACGACAGAGGAGCCGCTTCCCACCGCAAGATGCCCCCACCGCGGCCGCGTAATCTAAATTTCCCATGAAAAACATTCGGATTGCCATGCTTAAAATCCGAACATTTGGGATTTATCATTTCCGTTTATTTTAGTTCGATCGTCGCATGAATGTAAAGTCGGAGTCAGACTGAATGAAATCTATGGTTTGATCGATTGAATGTTCTGCTAGAGCCGTATCAAATTAACTATAAAACGTCATCGAGCCACATGTATTCCTTCTCATTGCAAACATTTCATATTAAATACCACGTCAATTCCAAATATTTTTTTAGGGACACTACTGCAGGTTGCTGCTAACACGACACTACGATCAGAGACCCTTCGACGAAACTGTGTGCGATGCCATAATCGCAAACGGTGGTCTAAAATAACCGTAAAAAAAGGTACAAAACATTTGCGATGGAGGATGCATCAAACACGGTTCAGATTTTAGTTGCGTGTGCGATGCAGGGCATATGGTTCAGCTCAATTAACTGTTTGCGATGAGGAGGAACAAAAGAAACGGGCAGCCAGATGAAGGTGTGTGCGACATACAACATACGGTTCACTCGGATGAAGTGTTTGTGATTAGGCAACTCAAAAGAAACGGGCACCCAGATGAAGGTGTGTGTGATACACAGCATGCGGTTCACTCGGATGAACTATTTGCGTTGAGACAAGAGAAAAGAAACGGTTCAATATAACAAGATGTGTGTGATACGCGGCAAACAAGTCTGTAATCATAAATGTATGCGAAGACCGATAATAACACAGACAATCGCAAATGTATGTGACATGCTCCGTCTACACAACATCCATTGGCCATTGGGGGACGGGCGGTCATCCGGATACGCCATAAGGATGCGCAGAGGCATCCTATCAGCAAGGACTAGCTGTTCCACCAGTAGCTCATGTAAGAGAACTCTCAAGTTAAGTGTGCTCAGGCTGGAGCAGCCATTAGATGGGTGACTGGATGGGAAGTTGTGTTGATGTTAAATTAACTGATAGGATGGGTCATATTTGTTAAATTAAATGACTGATACGACCCATCCCATGAGTTAATTTAACCTCGAGGTCCTTGTTTTTCATTTATTTTTATTTTTAACACATGTTAAAGAAGATCTACTGCATTACTTTTTGACAATGTGCGATACTTGGCATACAGTTGATCCATCCGACCTGTTTGTGATGGAATAGGCCGTGTGTGTTGTGGGCAAATGCTTGTTAGTATTTAACCATTTGCTATTGATGAATTCATCACCGACGGGTTCCCTAGTGTGGTCCGTGTTCATTCTATCGTCATCTACTTCTTGTGCTAGCTCGATGTTCCTTCTATGCTAAGTTTCCATTAATTCATGGCGTTTTATGAACACGCCACCGTTTCCCGCCATTTCCTCACCTGTTTTCCGCCACCCAACGATATTGCGCATAGGCGGCGCGTGACGCATGGAGGCGACAAGTGCAGCCTGTAGCACATCCACCTTTTCCAAGCATGCCAACCCACCAAAGCGTCGCCTCTGCCATGAACCTCGTCGACGAGGAAAATGAGCAGGCGCCATGGACCGTCGAGGCCTAGGCGCTCCCCGGCAACGCGATGGACAACGTCGTGATGCGCGTCATCGCCAGGGTTGAGCAGACCTTTGGCGCATGGCGCTTGAGCGCCGCGGATCAAGATAGGCATGTCAGCACCGACAGGCTGCAGCTCGCCGCACAACATGATCGGTGGCGCGCCGCAGAGCAAGCTAGGCGCGTCCGTGCCGATATGCTGCGGCTCGCTGCACGGCGAGACCGTTGGAGCACCGCATAGCGAGAGGCGCGGTGCGCCGCACAGGAAGAGCGGATCCATCGGCGCTTGCCTGCTATCGACATGGTGTCGTAGCTGGGTACACGTCCCGTCAGTATCCCCATTCCTCGCCAGGAGTGGGCAGAGGCCCTCAGCACCGTACTTGCACCAAAGGCCGGCCGCGCCATACTTGCACCAGACGCCCGCCGCGCCATTCACATGGGTGTCGCCGTTCGCCTTGTCCACGGCCCGCTGGATGCCAACGCGCTGGTCCGTAGGCTCGCCCGCCTCCTTGGCCCAGGTGTCCACCTGGGCGCAGTAGAGGAACATGGTCGTCGCATCCTCGAGCTGGTGATCTCCGATGAAATAGCCAACTTGGAGCTCGAGATCGCGCTCCAGATGTATTGCAAGCATGTCGACTGCTTGGAAGAATGCCTGCATGAGTTCAGGCAGAGTCAAGAGCTACCGTAGGCAAGGACTGCTGGTCATGGTCTCATGGATGCGTTTTATTTTGTTGAGTCATTTTTACGTGGATAACTATGTATTCACAGCAATCATAGTATTGCTCTGTTTATTGCTTTGTTTCAATGTGTGTACTCTATTTTCCATTCTTTATGTTCTGTTTCAATGTGTGTATATACGTTTTTCATTCTGTATATGTGGATGATAACAGCTAGATTCAAATTAGTATACAAAAACAGATAGAAAATGGAATTCATAATATATATATATATATATTAATTATTCATTAGTTCATCATAGAATATATATATATATATATAATATCATCACATATATGTGATGATACTTAACTACTAGGTACAATGCATAAAATTGAAAACGAACAATACTAAAACTAATAATCCCTCCTGGGGCCATTATTCTGGCAGCCCCTCGCCAGCAGCACCCTGGTGCGGCGTCTTCCTAGTGCGGACGCAGTTCTCCGCCTCCTCCGGCTCGCAGCGCTTAATGTACCGATATGCCTCTTGCTGGCGGACGCGCGCGGACGATCTTGCCATTTTGTTGGGCGCCCAACGGAGCTCCTTGTCGATGGCACGCTGGAGCATATCGACCCACCTCCACATAGCGACGAGGCACCAAGAGCTCCTCATGAAGTATGCGTCTTCGTACACCTCCTCGGCACGACGACGCGCCCTCCCCCAAAGCTCCGCCGCCTCCTTTTTCCAGGCGGCATCACAGGCTTCACAGTCCGCCTGGTACCTGGCTTCACCCTCCGCCATCTCCTTCTTGAACGCCACTTTCCTGGCTTTCTCAGCCGGCGACAGCGACTTCCACAGACAAAGATTGTACTGGCGCCAAAACCAATCCAAAGTTGGGGGTCCAGCGCAACCTCGTCAGGCAACACGTAGGGGTCCTCGCCGCTGCTAATCAAGTGATCGTCCTCGGGGGGGGAGGGGGGGGAGCGGCGACTCCTCGTCGGTGCGTGGGCAGACCAGCGGCGCCATGGCAGAGATATGAGAGAGAGAGAGAGAGAGAGAGGGCGGCGAGGGAGGATGTAGATGAGAATGCAAAGGGACGACATGAGCAAGGTAGTATTTATTGGCGGCCGAAATCTAGATCGACGGGGACAGTACACACGCCGGTCGCCGGAATTTACGAGTACTGTAGTTTGAATTACACACAATTCCTGCAGCAAAATCCATGTGTGAACATAATAGCTGACGGTTCCAATACAGAACCGTGTCTGATTAATGATCCCCGCCACTCACCTATCAGACCTCGAGCCGCGAGATAGAGTGCCAATCGTGTGGGGGCCGGTTTTCTTGCCAGACCTTTACATTTTCTTTTTTAAATACCAGATATTAACATCGTCTGATGATTTTTTAACTTGCACACAAGTACACAAAAATATGATTTTTCAAACCGTTATGGTTAGGCGTTGCATGTAGATGTAGTTCAAATTTGAATTACGGTCATTAAATGGTTAGAAAATCTCTTAAATGTCTTTAAAAGGTCAAATGACCCCTGAAATTTTACAAATTTTCACATGACAGTTGTATTAGTGCACGTTAAACATAGAAAAAAATTGAAGGCCGTAAGAGGAAGCTATCTCCCGTTCGTCATCAAACATGCATTGTTCCCTCTCGGAACCACATGCCTTCTAGTGAGTTGCTCCGGTTTTTGAGGGGTGTGTGTCCAAACTTTCGTCAAACAGGCCAATTTTTTTACCACATCATCTTGGTGGCATGACATTAATGTTGGAAATATGCTCTAGAGGGAATAATAAATTAGTTATTATTATTATATTTCCTTGTTCATGATAATCGTTTATTATCCATGCTATAATTGTATTGATAGGAAACTCAGATACATCTGTGGATACATAGACAACACCATGTCCCTAGTAAGCCTCTAGTTGACTAGCTCGTTGATCAATAGATGGTTACGGTTTGACCATGGACATTGGATGTCGTTGATAACGGGATCACATAATTAGGAGAATGATGTGATGGACAAGACCCAATCCTAAGCCTAGCACAAAGATCGTGTAGTTCTTATGCTAAAGCTTTTCTAATGTCAAGTATCATTTCCTTAGACCATGAGATTGTGCAACTCCCGGATACCATAGGAATGCTTTGGGTGTACCAAACGTCACAACGTAACTGGGTGGCTATAAAGGTGCACTACGGGTATCTCCGAAAGTGTACATTGGGTTGTACGAATCGAGACTGGGATTTGTCACTCCGCGTGACGGAGAGGAATCTTTGGGCCCACTCGGTAGGACATCATCATAATGTGCACAATGTGACCAAGGGGTTGATCACGGGATGATGTGTTACGGAACGAGTAAAGAGACTTGCCGGTAACGAGATTGAACAAGGTATCGGGATACCGACGATCAAATCTCGGGCAAGTACAATACCGCTAGACAAAGGGAATTGCATACGGGATTGCTTGAATCCTTGACATCGTGGTTCATCCGGTGAGATCATCGTGGAACATGTGGGAGCCAACATGGGTATCCAGATCCCGCTGTTGGTTATTGACCGGAGAACGTCTCGGTCATGTCTGCATGGTTCCCGAACCCGTAGGGTCTACACACTTAAGGTTCGGTGACGCTAGAGTTGTTATGGGAAATAGTATGTGGTTACCGAAGGTTGTTCGGAGTCCCAGATGAGATCCCGGACATGACGAGGAGCTCCGGAATGTTCCGGAGGTGAATATCGGTATATTGGACGAAGGGTATTGGAGTCCGGAATTGTTTCGGGGGCACCAGGTGATGACCAGCGTGTCCGAAAGGGGTTTCGGAGGCCCCGACAAGCGTTGGGGGGCCTTATGGGCCAAGGGGAGAGGGCACATGAGCCCACTAAGGGGATGTGCGCCCCTCCAACCCCATCTCACGTAACCTGGAGAGGTGGGGGCGCCACCCCTAGGGCAGCCACCCCTCCCGGCTTGGGGGGCAAGTTTCCTAGGGGGTGGGGGCGCCAAAACTCATCTAGGGTTTCCCCTATGGCCGCCGCCCTCCCTAGGGAACCCTAGGGCGCCTCCCCCTCCTCCCTTCCCCCTATATATAGTGAGAGAGAGAGGGAAGCCGCACCCTTCCCCTGGCGCAGCCCTCTCCCTCCTCCAACACCTCCTCCTCCTCCGTAGTGCTTGGCGAAGCCCTGCCGGAGAACCACGAGCTCCATCACCACCATGCCGTCGTCCTGTCGGAGTTCTCCCTCAACTTCTACTCTCCCCTTGCTGGATCAAGAAGGAGGAGACGTCCCCGGGCTGTACGTGTGTTGAACGCGGAGGCACCGTTGTTCGGTGCTTAGATCAGAATCAACCGTGATCTGAATCGCTACGAGTACGACTCCTTCATCCGCGTTCTTGTAACGCTTCCGCTGAGCGATCTTCAAGGGTATGAAGATGCTCATCCTCTCCCTCTCTTGTTGCTACAATCTCCATAGATTGATCTTGGTGCTGCGTACAAAATTTTGAATTTCTGCTACGTTCCCCAACAGTGGCATCATGAGCCAGGTTTATTGCGTAGATTCTATGCACGAGTAAAACACAAAGTAGTTGTGGGCGTTGATTTTGTTCAATATGCTTACCATTACTAGTCTAATCTTGTTTCGACGGTATTGTGGGATGAAGCGGCCCGGACCGACCTTACACGTACACTTACGTGAGACAGGTTCCACCGACTGACATGCACTTGTTGCATAAGGTGGCTAGCGGGTGCCGATCTCTCCCACTTTAGTCGGAACGGATTCGATGAAAAGGGTCCTTATGAAGGGTAAATAGCAATTGGCATATCACGTTGTGGTTTTGCGAGGTAAGAAACGTTCTTGCTAGAAACCCATAGCAGCCACGTAAAACATGCAAACAACAATTAGAGGACGCCTAACTTGTTTTTGCGTGGTATGCTATGTGATGTGATATGGCCAAAAGAATGTGATGAATGATATATGTGATGTATGAGATTGATCATGTTCTTGTAATAGGAATCACGACTTGCATGTCGATGAGTATGACAACCGGCAGGAGCCATAGGAGTTGTCTTAATTTATTGTATGACCTACGTGTCAATGAACAACGCCATGTAACTACTTTACTTTATTGCTAAACCGTTAGCCATAGTAGTAGAAGTAATAGTTGGTGAGACAACTTCATGGAGACACGATGATGGAGATCATGATGATGGAGGTCATGGTGTCATGCCGGTGACGATGATGATCATGGAGCCCGAAGATGGAGATCAAAAGGAGCAAAATGATATTGGCCATATCATGTCACTTTTTGATTGCATGTGATGTTTATCATGTTTATGCATCTTATTTGCTTAGAACAACGGTAGTAAATAAGATGATCCCTCACAATAATTTCAAGAAAAGTGTTCCCCCTAACTATGCACCATTGCGAAAGTTCATTGTTTCGAAACACCACGTGATGATCGGGTGTGATAGATTCTAACGTTCACATACAGCGGGTGTAAGCCAGATTTACACACGCGAAACACTTAGGTTGACTTGACGAGCCTAGCATGTACAGACATGGCCTCGGAACACAAGAGACCGAAAGGTCGAGCATGAGTCGTATGGTAGATACGATCAACATGAAGATGTTCACCGATGATGACTAGTCCGTCTCACGTGATGATCGGGCACGGCCTAGTTGACTCGGATCATGTAATCACTTAGATGACTAGAGGGATGTCTATCTGAGTGGGAGTTCATTAGATGAACTTAATTATCATAAACATAGTCAAAAGGTCTTCGCAAATTATGTCGTAAGCTCGTTTTAGTTCTACTGTTTTAGATATGTTCCTAGAGAAAATATAGTTGAAAGTTGACAGTAGCAATTATGCGAACAGTAGAAGGCTTATGTCCTTATTGCACCACTCGGTGTCTTTGGACCTCGAGCGTGGTACGTGGATGTTGCGAACATTTGACATACACGTTTTGATAACTACGTGATAGTTCAGTTAAACGGTTTAGAGTTGAGGCGCCAAAGACGTTTTTAAAACGTCGCGGAACATATGAGATGTTTTTGAGGGCTGAAATTGGGATTTCAGGCTCGTGCCCACGTCAAGAGGTATAAGACCTCCGACGATTTTCTTAGCCTGCAAACTAAGGGAGAAAAGCTCAATCATTGAGCTTGTGCTCAGATTGTCTGAGTACAACAATCACTTGAATCGAGTGGGAGTTGATCTTCCTGATGAGATAGTGATGTTTCTCCAAAGTCATTGCCACCAAGCTGCTAGAGCTTCGTGATGAACTATAACATATCAGGGATAGATGATCCTTGAGATATTCGCGATGTTTGACACCACGAAAGTAGAAATCAAGAAGGAGCATCAATTGTTGATGGTTGGTGAAACCACTAGTTTCAAGAAGGGCAAGGGCAAGAAGGGATACTTCATGAAACGGCAAATCAGCTGTTGCTCTAGTGAAGAAACCCAAGGTTGAACCCAAACCCGAGACTAAGTGCTTCTGTAAATGAGGGAACGGACACTGAAGCAGAACTACCCTAGATACTTGGTAGATGAGAAGGCTGGCAAGGTCGATAGAAGTATATTGGATATACATTATGTTAATGTGTACTTTACTAGTACTCCTAGTAGCACCAGGGTATTAGATACCGGTTCTGTTGCTAAGCATTAGTAACTTGAAATAAAGGCTACGGAATAAACGAAGACTAGCTAAAGGTGAGCTGACGATATGTGTTGGAAGTGTTTCCAAGGTTGATGTGATCAAGCATCGCACGCTCCCTCTACCATCGAGATTGGTGTTAAACCTAAATAATTTTTATTTGGTGTTTGCGTTGAGCATAGACATGATTGGATTATGCCTATCGCAATACGGTTATTCATTTAAGGAGAATAATGGTTACTCTGTTTATTTGAATAATACCTTCAATGGTCTTGCACCTAAAAGGAATGGTTTATTGAATCTCGATCGTAGTGATACACATTTTCATGCCAAAAGATGTAAGATAGTAATGATAGTACCACTTATTTATGGCACTGCCATGTAAGTCATATTGGTGTAAAACGCATGAAGAAGCTCCATGTTGATGGATCTTTGGACTCACTCATTTTTGAAAAGTTTGAGACATGCGAACCATGTCTATTGGTGTATACGCATGAAGAAACTCCATGCAGATGGATCGTTTGGACTCACTTGATTTTGAATCACTTGAGATATTCAAATCATACCACATGGGCAAGATGACTGAAAAGCCTCGTTTTCAGTAAGATGGAACAAGATAGCAACTTGTTGGAAGTAACACATTTTGATGTGTGCAGTCCAATGAGTGCTTTGAGGCATGCTGATGAATATCGTTATGTTCTTACTTCACAGATGATTTGAGTAGATGTTGAGTATATTTACTTGATGAAACACAAGTCCGAATTATTGAAAGGTTCAAGTAATTTCAGAGTGAAGTTGAAGATCTTCGTGACAAGAGGATAAAATGTCTATGATATGATCATAGAGATGAGTATCTGAGTTACGAGCTTTCGCACGCTATTAAGACATTGTGGAAATTGTTTTACAATTAATACCGCCTGGAACACCATAGTGTGATGGTGTGTCCGAACATCATAGTTGCACCCTATTAGATATGGTGCGTACCATGATGTCTCTTATCGAATTACCACTATCGTTCATGGGTTAGGCATTAGAGACAACCACATTCACTTTAATAGGGTACCACATAATTCCGTTGAGACGACACCGTTTGAACTATGGTTTGGAGAAACCTAAGTTGTCGTTTCTTGAAAGTTTGGGGTTGCGACGCTTATGTGAAAAAGTTTCAGGTTGATAAGCTCGAACCCAAAGCGGATAAAATGCATCTTCATAGGACACCCAAAATAGTTGGGTATACCTCCTAATTCAAATCCGAAAGCAATAGGGATTGTTTCTTGAATCGGGTCCTTTCTCGAGGAAAAGTTTGTCTCGGAAAGTTGAGTGGGAGGATGGTGGAGACTTGATGAGGTTATTGAACCGTCACTTCAACTAGTGTGTAGCAAGGCACAGGAAGTTGTTCCTATGGCGCCTACACCAATTGAAGTAGAAGCTTATGATAGTGATCATGAAACTTGGATCAAGTCACTACCAAACCTCGTGAGAGTCGACAAGGATGCGTACTACTTGAGTGGTACGTGACTCACATCTTGGAGGTCATGTTGCTATACAACAATGAACCTACGAGCAATGGAGAAGCGATGGTGGGCCCGGATTCCGACGAATGGCTCGGGGCCATAAAATCCGAGAGAGGATCCATGACTTTGGAAGAAATACTTGATGGTCGTAAGGCTGTTGGGTACAAATGGATTTTAAAAGGAAGACAGACAATGATGGTAAGTATCACCATTAAGAAAGCTCGACTTGTCGTTAAGATGTTTTCCGACAAGTTCAAGGAGTTGACTACGATGATACTTTCTCACTCGTAGCGATGCTAAGAGTCTGTTGGAATTATATAGCAATTACTGCATGATTTATGAAATCTTACAGATAGGATGTCAAAACATTGTTTCCTCGACGATATTCTTGAGGAAAGGTTGTATGTGATACAACCAGAAGGTTTTGTCAATCCTGAAAGATGCTAACAAGTATGCAAAGCTCCAGCAACCCTTCTAAGGACCGGAGTAAGCATCTCGGAGTTCGAATATACACTTTGATGAGATGATAAAAGATTTTGCGTTTATACAAAGTTTATGAGAAACTTGTATTTCCAAAGAAGTGAGTGGGAGCACTATAGAATTTCTGATGAGTACATGTTGTTGACATATTGTTGATCAGAAATGATGTAGAATTTCTGGAAAGCATATAGGGTTATTTGAAAAGTGTTTTTTCAATAGAAAACCTGGATTGAGCTGCTTGAACATTGAGCATCAAGATCTATGAGGATAGATCAAAAACTGCTAAATGGTACTTTCAAATGAGCACATACCTTGACATGATCTTGAAGGTGTTCAAGATGGATCAATCAAAGAAGGAGTTCTTGCCTGAGTTGTAAGGTATGAAGTTAAGACTTAAAGCTCGACCACGGCAGAAGAGAGAGAAAGGATGAAGGTCGTCCCCTATGCTTCAGACGTAGGCTCTATAGTATGCTATGCTGTGTACCGCACCGGAAGTGTGCCTTGCCATGAGTCAGTCAAGGGGTACAAGAATGATCCAGGAATGGATCATTGGACGGCGGTCAAAATTGTCCTTGGAGTAAATAAGGACATGTTTCTCGATTATGGAGGTGATAAGGAGTTCGGCTTAAAGGGTTACGTCGATGCAAGCTTTAACACCTATCCGAGTGACTCTGAGTAGCAAACCGGATACTTATAGTGGAGCAACCATTTGGAATAGCTTCAAGTGGAGCGTGGAAGCAGCATTTACAATATGACCTAGAGATTTGCGAAGTGCATACGGATCTGAATGTTGCAGACCCGTTGAATAAAACCTCTCTCACAAGCAAAACATGATCAAACCCCAGAACTCATTGAGTCTTAATCACATGATGATGTGAACTAGTTTAGTGACACTAGTAAACTCTTTGGATGTTGGTCACATGGCGATGTGACCTGTGAGTGTTAATCACATGGCGATGTGAACTAGATTATTGACTCTTTTGCAAGTGGGAGACTGTTGAAAATATGCTCTAGAGGCAATAATAAATTAGTTATTATTATTATATTTCCTTGTTCATGATAATCGTTTATTATCCATGCTATAATTGTATTGATAGGAAACTCAGATACATGTGTGGATACATAGACAACACCATGTCCCTAGTAAGCCTCTAGTTGACTAGCTCGTTGATCAATAGATGGTTACGGTTTCCTGACCATGGACATTGGATGTCGTTGATAACGGGATCACATAATTAGGAGAATGATGTGATGGACAAGACCCAATCCTAAGCCTAGCACAAAGATCGTGTAGTTCCTATGCTAAAGCTTTTCTAATGTCAAGTATCATTTCCTTAGACCATGAGATTGTGCAACTCCCGGATACCATAGGAATGCTTTGGGTGTACCAAACGTCACAACGTAACTGGGTGGCTATAAAGGTGCACTACGGGTATCTCCGAAAGTGTCTCATTGGGTTGTACGAATCGAGATCGGGATTTGTCACTCCGCGTGACGGAGAGGTATCTCTGGCCCACTCGGTAGGACATCATCATAATGTGCACAATGTGACCAAGGGGTCGATCACGGGATGATGTGTTCTGAGCGAGTAAAGAGACTTGCCGGTAACGAGATTGAACAAGGTATCGGGATACCGACGATCGAATCTCGGGCAAGTATAATACCGCTAGACAAAGGGAATTGCATACGGGATTGCTTGAATCCTTGACATCGTGGTTCATCCGGTGAGATCATCGTGGAACATGTGGGAGCCAACATGGGTATCCAGATCTCGCTGTTGGTTATTGACCGGAGAACGTCTCGGTCATGTCTGCATGGTTCCCGAACCCGTAGGGTCTACACTTAAGGTTCGGTGACGCTAGAGTTGTTATGGGAAATAGTATGTGGTTACCGGTTGTTTTTCGGAGTCCCGGATGAGATCCCGGACATGACGAGGAGCTCGGAATGGTCCGGAGGTGAAGATCGGTATATTGGACGAAGGGTATTGGAGTCCGAATTGTTCCGGGGTACTGTGTGATGACCAGCGTGTCCGAAGGGGTTTGGAGGCCCGGCAAGCTTTGGGGGGCCTTATGGTCCATGGGGAGAGGGCACATCAGCCCACTAAGGGGCTGTGCGCCCCTCCCACCCCATCTCACGTAACCTGGAGAGGTGGGGGCGCCACCCCTAGGGCAGCCACCCCTCCCGGCTTGGGGGGCAAGTTTCCTAGGGGGTGGGGGCGCCAAAACCCATCTAGGGTTTCCCCTATGGCCGCCGCCCCTCCCCTAGGGAACCCTAGGGTGCCTCCCCCTCCTCCCTTCCCCCTATATAAAGTGAGTGAGAGAGAGAGAGGGCAGCCGCACCCTTCCCCTGGCGCAGCCCTCTCCCTCCTCCAACACCTCCTCCTCCTCCGTAGTGCTTGGCGAAGCCCTGCCGGAGAACCACGATGATGCGGAGCATCCTTCAGTCATCCCCATGGACCTTCCATCAATTATCCAAGCTCCAAGTGGACCCACGACAAGAGCAAGAGCTCGTGCTATTCAATCCGAGGTGACATCACTCCTATTCGATTTCCCTTTTCCTTCCAGTGAGACATGGCTACTACCTAAGTCCGAGACCCTATGCGTGATCAGGTATAACGTTCAAGCCAAGGAACCAGGAGCTGAAGAAGAAACGACAGGCGTCAACAATCTGGACAGCCCAGAACTTCCGACCTCCGACGACTTCGACCAGCCCAGGCGTGCCAACTTTCTAGTTAGCCCGGAACCTGCCCGGAACCCGGCCCCGAACTTCCGACCCCCGGAACTTCCGGCCCGCCCGGACCTTCCGGCCCCCGGAAGCCAGCCCAGTTCCACCCGCGCCAACTCTCGGCTTAGGCCGGACCCTGCCCGGACCTTCCGGCACCCGGAACTTCCGGCCCTGCCTGCGTGCAGCCACTCGGGCCGAGGCCCGTGTACCCTTTCATCCTGTAAACTATAAATACTCTCCCACCTCCTCCTAGTTAGGGTTAGCATTGGTTTAGCTCATCTTTGGTGTGAGAGCCCTTGCTCATCCACTTGGCACTTCTCCTCGGAGTTCACGACCTCTTCGGAGAAGATCCCCCAAGCGGATTCAAGACCCCTTCAAGGGAAGACCATCAAGACCTCCTCTCGGAGAAGATCGGCTACTCGTGTATCTTTCCTTTGTTGATTTTGAATCTTGTGCTACCTTATGTGTTCGGTGATCTAGCCCTTGTGTAATCGAAACTTGTCGATTTAGTGTTCCTCTTGTGTGTGTTTCCTTGTGTTCTTCCGCCCGTTCATCGTGTTTCCCCGTAGGATCCCCTCCAAACGTGAAAGATCTCCGATTAGGGTTCCACCCTACATCATATGGTATCAGAGCCACGTTGATCACGTTTTTGGAGCCCCTACCCCGTGTTTTCTAGCTTGATTCTGTTGTTTTCGTCCTAAATCCGAAAATCCCCACCAAAAATAGCCCCAATTTTTTTTTGTGATTTGTTGGTGTGATGAAGTTTTGTTGGATTTGATCCATGGATTTGCTTTGCTTCGAGTGGATCTAGCA
The DNA here is from genome assembly GCA_021605145.1 of Aegilops bicornis. Classification (NCBI taxonomy): domain Eukaryota; kingdom Viridiplantae; phylum Streptophyta; class Magnoliopsida; order Poales; family Poaceae; genus Aegilops; species Aegilops bicornis. The sequence goes on from CM038672.1 coordinate 392,796,364, forward strand.
TCCCTGCCTTTCTTCCCTTCTAATTCCTTCTTTTTTCCCCTCAGGATTTGGGTTTTCCCCCAATTTTTCCGCCCAAACCCTCGATCCCGAAGTTCCTGTTCTTGGCAGATTCCCGACCCCCGAAACTTCCGGCTCAGCCCGCAACTTCCGGCCCCCGGAACTTCCGGACCCCGGACCTTCCGTCTTGCCCGGAACTTCCGGCCTAGACAGAAAGGTCGCGCATCTTCGGTGACCCCCGCTTCTTCGGCAACTTCGACCTCGGTGCAGCGGCATCTTCGCCAACGTACTGAAGACTGTGCATCACATCATCGTCCACATTTCGCATCCGTTTGGAACCTCTACCGTAAACAAGGACGGTAATCTCAACGACATCTTTGTCCAAACCTTGCCATTGCATTGATAAACATCATAGCCATCTTTTGCGTTGCTTACCCATCGAGACTAGCCATTGAGTATTGCAGGCAACGTGACTTGTGCACATTAGTGATCATACAACATAGCATACATACCATACCACTGTGGTGCATATCTTGGGATCCATTTGTGTGTCACAAAGTTGTCATAGCATACACAAGTGCTATCTTGGTTCGCGAAGTTTTGCATGAGAAAAGAGCTCAAAAGTGAAAGAGCCACCCAAGCTTTTAAGCAAAGAGGAAAGATAAAGAAAGAGCTTTGAGCAAGAACCATAGCATCATACTACATTAAGATTGTCATATTGGATCATCTTGGATCATAGCACCGAAATACCATACATATAGCATACGTGGGATAGAGATAGTTGCATTTTTGCCTAGTAGGTTATGCACAAGTTCCGTATCCGCCTATTATACAATCGTGCTAGCGTCTCTCTAGTATTGTGCAACAAGAGCATTTTTGTGGATTCCACATTTTGGCTCACTTTTGGTTTGCACAATCCCACTTATCTATTTGCGTGTGTGTTTCCGTGTACACCTAATTGCTTGGGCAACTTGTTGCATTTGCAAATTTGTGAATCTTTTCCAACATTATTGATTCTCACTTACAATTACATCAAATTTTGTGCCACCATCCTCACCAAGCTCCACCATAAGCTTTTATTTGTGTAGGTGTGAGAACCGACAAGGATTGGTACCAATAGTGCTATTTCATTGTCCGCATTTGGGTGAACTTGATTCATCATCAACATCGGTCAAAGGTACATTGGTATAAGTTCTTCTCCTTATACCACTCACATCTTTTTGCTTGGAATGATGGATAGGCCAAGTACCTCTACCAACCCACTCTTCATCGAGCAAGACGACGACATGTCTTCATTCGTCACCAAGAGCCACCTCTTTGGTGCACAACGAGCGTTACATCAAGAGCAACAAGCAATGAGCGACTGCATCGACAACCTCGCCACCGACTTGCGACTCTCCGAGCAACGTACAAGGAACTACTTCGACAACAAGTTCGACGCAAGACAAACAAGAGAATGATGCAAGAATGGACGAGATCCGCGCCTTGATGAGGAACCGACATCATTCCACTTCACATCATCAAGACGGTGCCGCCGAGTCGACACTCCGACGACACCTTCTACGACTCAAGTACACCGTCATCGAACACCCTTCGACGAGTCAGCGCGTCAAGACCGTCATGCATCTCGCAACCCGCTACATGACAAGCATTCACAAGAGCAAGTCGATGAACAAGTCCCTCGTCCTCAATCCAATCAAGCCGCTTTTGCACAAGCTCAAGAACGACAACGACTAATGCGCCAAGAGGAAGAACGAGCGCGTCTGCATCAAGACGAACAAGACGCCGAGGCTCAACGTCTTCAACAAAAACAACGAGAAGCGCAAGCTCTTGAGGCGCAACGTGCCCTTCAAGAATCAAGTCGAGCCATCGCCAACCGCAATCGCGAACGGCACAATCAAGAGGAAGCCCTTCGAGAAGAAATCCAAGAGAGGAACTACCAACCACGTGTGCAACGTCAAGTTCCTCAAGCTCCTCAACAAGCTCGTCAAGCTCCACCTCAACCTCAAGTTCAACAAGAGCAAGTTGATCATGGACTTCCTCCACACCAAGAGCAACAAGAAGATGATTGTGATCCATGTCAAGGGCATCATCATCCTCGACCACAACAAAATGAAGAGCACCGATATGGAAAGCTCAAATTCACCATGCCCAAGTTCAATGGAAGCAATGACCTCAAGAGTACCTCTCATGGGCATTAAAGGTCGACAAAATCTTTCGTTTGCACAACTATGATGAAGATAAGAAGATCGCTATGGCCTCACTTGAGTTCCAAGACTATGTGCTCATATGGTGGGAACAAATCATTGAGCGACGACAAGCGAGAGGTGAACCTCCAATCACCACGTGGGCTCAAATGAAGGATGTCATGAGAGCACGCTTTGTGCCAACCTACTACAACCGCGACCTCTTCAAGAAACTCCAACTTCTCAAACAAGGAACAGAGAGTGTTGAAGAATACTACAAGGAAATGGAGATAGCCATGATTCGAGCCAATGTGAAGGAAGACGATGAGCAAACAATGGCACATTTCTTGAATGGACTCAATCATCCCATCAAGAAGATCGCCGACTTCCAACCGTACTCCACTCTCATTGAGCTCGTGCATCAAGCTACAAAGGCGGAACGTCAAGTGCAAGATGACTTCAAGTACGCCAAGTACTCGTCCAAGACGTATGGCTTCTCCAACAACCAATCTTCAACAACTCCTCCAACATCTACATCAACCAAACCTTCTACAAGCAACGACGACAAGTCAACTTACAAGAAAACTTCGGCAAGTTCAAGTCGTCTTCCTCCTACTACAAGTAACTTCAAGCCGCGTGCTTCATCATCTACTCCAAACAATGAGACCGTCAAGACAAGCTCCATCAAGTGTTTCACTTGCGGCGGCCGAGGCCACAAGTCCTACGAATGCACCAACAAGCGCGCCATGATCCTCAACGACGACGGCACCTATGATTCAATGAGTGAAGAGGAAATGGAAGCTCTTGAGCAAGTGGCCATGCACCGGCGAGTGAACGAAGATGAAGATGATCAAGTCTTTTGCGATGAGGATTTGAGCCCCGCCCTCGTGGTCTCCAAGGTCTTAACTCTTCAACATCAACAACAAGACGACTAAAGATGCCACATATTCCACACAAAGGCCGGCATCAAGGGGAGATCCGTCAAGGTCATCATCGACGGAGGTAGTTGCCACAACTTGGCAAGTGAAGAACTATGCTCCAAGCTTCAATTGGTCAAGAGGAAGCACCCGCATCCATACAAGGTTCAATGGCTAAGTGACTCCGACACTATACGAGCCGAGCATACGGTCCAAGTCTCCTTCAAAATCGGTGCATATGAGGACACTTTGGAGTGTGATGTGGTCCCAATGACCATTTGCCACCTCCTTCTTGGTCGACCATGGCAATTCGACCGTGGTGTCTTCCACAACGGGCGTACCAATCACTATAGCTTCAAGATGAAAGGGAAGGAATATGTGCTACGACCTATGTCTCCTAGTCAAGTGTTAGCCGACAAGCAAGCCACCCGTCATGGAGAAAAGAGTGAGAAAGTGATCCACCAAAAAGTGAGTGAGAGCCACAAGCCAAACTTGAGCGCCTCTTCGCCTAGAGAGAAAAACCTCATCCTATTTGCCACCAAAAGTGAGATGAGAGAAGTGTGTGAGAACCCATCTAGTGTGATGCACTTTGTCCTTGTGTGCAAGTATGGAGAGCCAACAACTAACACATCTCATGAGCTACCTTTAGTGATTCAATCTCTTTTGCAGGAATTCCAAGATATTTTCCCGGATGAGCTACCTCCGGGTCTACCTCCTCTTCGAGGCATTGAACATCGAATCGACCTCATCCCCGGAGAGCCTCTACCAAACAAAGCTCCATACCGAGTCAATCCCGAAGAAACCAAGGAAATTCAACGCCAAGTACAACAACTCATCGACAACGGTCATGTACGTGAAAGCTTAAGCCCTTGTGCCGTTCCCATTATACTTGTGCCTAAACCCGATGGAAGTTTCTGCTTGTGTTCCGATTGTAGACCTATAAATGCTATTACCGTTCGCTATAGGCATCCCATTCCTCGCTTAGATGATATGCTTGATGAACTTAGTGGAGCCAACTTTTTCTCAAAAATTGATCTTAGAAGTGGCTATTACCAAATTCGCATACAAGAGGGTGATGAATGGAAAACTGCTTTCAAAATGAAATTTGGATTGTATGAGTGGTTAGTGGTGCCTATGGGTCTATCGGAGGCTCCCGGTACTTTCGTACGTCTTATGCATCATGTGCTTCGCCCTTATATTGGAGTCTTTGTTGTGGTTTACTTCGACGATATTCTTGTGTTTAGCAAAACCATGAAAGAACATCTTGATCATGTTAGGGCTGTTTTGCAAACCCTTCGCAAGGAAAGTCTTTATGCAAACATGAAAAATGCACATTTGGTGTTGACAAAGTGGTTTTCTTGGGTTTTGTTGTATCCTCAAAGGGTGTCCATGTTGATGAATCTAAAATTGAAGCAAATAAAACTTGGCCCCAACCCACCAATTTGCAACAAGTGCGTAGCTTTCTTGGTCTTGCGGGTTTTTATCGTCGCTTTGTGAAAGATTTTAGCACAATCGCCGCCTTTGCATGCCTGGAGTAAGAAGAATACTCCTTTTGTTTGGGGATCTTTGCAATCCACCGCTTTTGATGAGCTCAAGTCTTTGCTTACTCATGCCCCGATTCTTGCTTTGCCCAATTTTGACAAAACTTTTGAGGTTCATTGTGATGCAAGTGGTACCGGAATTGGCGGAGTTTTGATGCAAGAAAAACGAGCAATTGCACATTTTAGTGAAAAACTCTCCGGTGCTCAACTTAACTATCCCATCTATGACAAGGAATTATATGCTCTAGTGCCCGTGCTACATGTTTGGGAACATTACCTTAGACCTCATGAGTTTGTCATCCATACCGATCACGAAACGCTTAAGTACTTAAAAGGCCAAACTAACTTGAACAAGCGTCATGCCAAATGGAGTGAATTTATTGAATCTTTTCCTTATGTCATTAAGTACATTAAGGGTAAGGAAAATGTTGTAGCCGATGCACTTTCACGCATATGCACGCTTGTCACTTAAGTTGAGTTGAATGTTATTGGCTTTGAGCACATAAAAGACTTGTACGCTAATGATCCATCTTTTGCTATTCCTTATGCTAAGTGTTTGACGCATACGTCTTGGGAACAATATTATATCAAGGATGGTTATCTTATGAGAGCTAACAAACTATGCATTCCTGAGTCTTCTCTTCGTTTGCTCCTTTTGCACGAGGCTCATGGAGGCGGACTCATGGGACACTTTGGATGCGACAAGACATTCGCCACTCTCTCCAAGAACTACTTTTGGCCCAAGATGTTCCGCGACGTCTCACGCTTCACCAACCGTTGCTCTACATGTCGCAAAGCTAAGTCTAAAGCTCAATCTCATGGTCTTTACATGCCTCTTCCTATTCCCTATCAACCTTGGGAAGACATTAGCATGGATTTTGTACTTGGTTTGCCTAGAACTCAAAATGGAAAGGATTCCGTGTCTGTTGTTGTGGATAGATTTTCCAAGATGGCACATTTCTTTCCTTGCAACAAGATAGACGATGCTTCAGATATTGCTAATCTTTTTTGTAGGGAAATCTTGCGACTCCATGGAGTACCAAAGACAATCATCTCCGATCGTGACGTCAAGTTCTTGAGTTACTTTTGGAAGACCCTATGCACCAAGCTCAGAATCCAGCTCTTGTTCTCATCCGCATACCATCCTCAAACCGACGGCCAAACGGAGGTGACGAACCGCACCCTCTCCATGCTACATCGCGTCTTGATCAAGAAGAACATCAAGGAGTGGGAGGCATGTCTACCCATCGCCGAGTACGCCTACAATCGCGCAACACACTCGACTACCGGCAAGTCCACCTTTGAGATCGTCTACGGCTTCAACTCGTTGTCACCATTGGACATTCTACCACTTCCTCTACAAGAGCGCACCAACATGGATGCAAGTGCACGGGCAAGCTACATTCAGAAGATGCATGAGGATACAAGACAAACCATCGAGCGCCAAGTACAACGACTAGCGACCAAGCTCAACGTCAACAAACAACACATGGTCTTCAACATCGGTGATCTACTGTGGCTACACCTTCGCAAGGACCGCTTCCCCAACGAACGCAAGTCCAAGCTTCTCCCTCGAGCCGATGGACCTTTCAAGGTGCTAGCACGCTTCTAGCGACAACGCCTACAAGATCGACCTACCACGAGACAAGTACAATGTGAGCATCTTCAACGTCAAGGACCTCGCGCCGTACCATGGTGATGAAGATCTTGATCCGAGGTCGGATCTTTCACAAGGGGGGGGGGATATGATGCGGAGCATCCTTCAGTCATCCCCATGGACCTTCCATCAACTATCCAAGCTCCAAGTGGACCCATGACAAGAGCAAGAGCTCGTGCTATTCAATCCGAGGTGACATCACTCCTATTCGGTTTCCCTTTTCCTTCCAGTGAGACATGGCTACTACCTAAGTCCGAGACAGTATGCGTGATAAGGTACAACGTTCAAGCCAAGGAACCAGGAGCTGAAGAAGAAATGACAGGCGTTAACAATCTAGACAGCCCGGAACTTCCGGCCACAGCCCGGAACTTCCGGCCAGCCCGGAGCTTCCGGCCTCCGACGACTTCGACCAGCCCGGGCGTGCCAACTTTCTGGTTAGCTCGGAACCTGCCCGGAACTTCTGGCCCGCCCGGCCTTCCGGCCCACGGAAGCCAGCCCAGCTCCACCCGCGCCAACTCTCGGCTTAGGCCGGACCCTGCCCGGAACTTCCGGCCTAGCCCGGAACTTCCGGCCCTGCCTGCGTGCAGCCACTTGGGCCGAGGCCCGTGTACCCTTTCGTCCCGTAAACTATAAATACTCTCCCACCTCCTCCTAGTTAGGGTTAGCATTGGTTTAGCTCATCTTTGGTGTGAGAGCCCTTGCTCATCCACTTGGTACTTCTCCTCGAGTTCACGACCTCTTCGGAGAAGATCCCCCAAGCGGATTCAAGACCCCTTCAAGGGAATACCATCAAGACCTCCTCTCGGAGAAGATCGGCTACTCGTGTATCTTTCCTTTGTTGATTTTGAATCTTGTGCTACCTTATGTGTTCGGTGATCCAACCCTTGTGTAATCGAAACTTGTCGGTTTAGTGTTCCTCTTGTGTGTGTTTCCTTGTGTTCTTCCGCCCGTTCATCGTGTTTCCCCGTAGGATCCCCTCCAAACATGAAAGATCTCCGATTAGGGTTCCACCCTACATCACACGAGCTCCATCACCACCATGCCGTCGTGCTGTCGGAGTTCTCCCTCAACTTCTCCTCTCCCCTTGCTGGATCAAGAAGGAGGAGACGTCCCCGGGTTGTACGTGTCTTGAACGCGGAGGCACCGTTGTTTGGTGATTAGATCGGAATCAACCGCGATCTGAATCACTGTGAGTATGACTCCTTCATCCGCGTTCTTGTAATGCTTCCACTTAGCAATCTTCAAGGGTATGAAGATGCTCATCCTCTCCCTCTCTTGTTGCTAGAATCTCCATATATTGATCTTGGTGATGCGTAGAAAATTTTGAATTTCTGCTACGTTCCCCAACAATTAAATCAAGCAAGTTTTCATGTTTATCTGATCATTTTTTAATTTTTTGGAATTAAAATGCCACGGCACTCCATGCACGTTCCCTTGCCTTGAGACCAATATTGTCGGATTTCGGGTTCCGGCAAAACCCTTCAGGTTCGAACACTGGGGTGTGCGCGAAGATCTCCTCCTACCTAATCACGCCCTCAGCCTCACCGCGATCTCAAGGCCCAGCTCAACAAACCCGCAACACAAGAGACACAAGATTTATACTAGTTCCGGCCACTGTTGTGGTGTAATACCCTACTCGAGTGTGGTGTGGTGGATTGCCTCTTAGGCTGAGGATGAACAGTACAAGGGGAAGAACAACCTCCTGAGGAGAGGTGTTCTTGTGCTTGGCGAACTTGTGTGAGTGAGGATGGTCTGAATCCCTCCAAGTTCAGGCTGAGTTGCCTCCTACTGTGGTGGCTAGTCCTATTTATAGAGGCCCTGGTCCTCTCCCCAAATATTGAGCGGGAAGGGAGCCAACAACGGCCAAATTCGAAGGGAGACAACTAGTACAAGTTATCCTGACTAAAGGTGGTCTTCGCCTGCCAAAGGCTCTGGTGGTGACTCCATCTTGGGCTCCACGGTGACCTCCGTCCTGCCGTCCTGCTGGTCTTGGTCTCATTGCACCGATATGGAAACCTTTGCCTGATGCCTCGGGACTCCTTGCCTGCGCTTGCCCCTTTAGCACCAAAGAGGAAACGAGGACACTGCGCGTGCTGGCGCCCCAATCATCATAGCTTGCATTACAGGAACCTTGCGAGGTGTCCCTTGCCTTGATCTCTCTGCCCCTCGCGAGCCAGCCTGGTGAGGCCGCTCCCGAGGAGGTCTTGTGTTGTCCGCCTCGCGAGGCTTGGCCCCTCGCGAGGGTCTTGAGTGTTTGCTGGTGAAGATGGGTCGTACAGGGCCGCTGGTGGAGCCACGCCATGGGCCGCAGGCAGGCAAGTCTGGGGACCCCCGTTCCCACGACGCCGACAGTAGCCCCCTGGCCCAAGGCGCGCTCAGACTTGGCTTCGAGGCGAAGCCAAAGGGCAAGTGCGGAGCTCCGCAGGCCCCAACAACCTGCGGCCTTGGTCGACGCGTGGTGATTGATTGGACGTGGGCGTCTCCGCTTCCCCACACTGCCTCGACAACTGTCCGACTTGACGAGTCCCTGCTGCATGCAGAGAAATATCATCATTACCTGTGATCGTGGGGATCGCCGGTTGGCCTTCTCCTGCCATAAATGAGAAGGGGGGCAGAGCCCCCGTTGCTCATCTCTTCCTGCTCACTTCTCCTTCCTTGCCTCATTGCTAGCGGCGACCCCGATGATGCCTATTCGAAGGTTCTCGACTGCAGAGAAGGGGAAAACCCCCCGCGATGAGCCCGGGCCTCTTCCGCCGAAGAAGAGGCCAAGCCACCGCAGCGACATGGTCATGACGCCAGAGGTGTCGAGGCCTTGGTACGAACGGCCGCCTCTCGGGTACCCGCTGCCTCTGTACGCCCACGCTGAGGGCTCTGGACGAGGAAGCGACGAGCGCCACTGCCCGCGCCATGGTGGCGCACGCCGTCGCCCCAGGAGCCCACGCTGCGGACTCCACGTGCGAGCTGGTGATGTGGGCGGCGATGCCCCCGCGCTCCTGGATCCGCTTCCCATAGTTCTTCTCCGCCGAGATGCGGCCGAGGGGCCCCCCTGGAGCTTTGATTGCAGCACGCTGCTACCTCTTGAGCACTGTGTTGGATTTCCTTGAAGAGGAAAGGGTGATGCAGCAGAGTAGAGTAAGTATTTCCTTCAGTTTTTTAGAACCAAGGTATCAATCCAGTAGGAGGCTACATGCAAGTCCCTCATACCTACACAAAACAAATAGCTCCATGCAACCAACGCGATTAGGGGTTGTCAATCCCTTCACGGTCACTTACGAGAGTGAGATCCGATAGAGATGATAAATAATATTTTTGGTATTTTTGGTATAAAGATGCAAGGTAATATAAAAGCAAAGTAAAAAAGCAAAGCAATAATAAAGTGATGGAAGATTGATATGATGAGAATAGACCCGGGGGCCATAGATTTCACTAGTGGCTTCTCTCAAGAGCATAAGTATTTTACGGTGGGTGAACAAATTACTGATGGGCAATTGACAGAATTGAGCATAGTTATGAGAATATCTAGGTATGATCATGTATATAGGCATCATGTCCGAGACAAGTAGACCGACTCCTGCCTGCATCTACTACTATTACTCCATTCACCGACCGCTATCCAGCATGCATCTAGGGTATTAAGTTCAAGAAAACAGAGTAACGCCTTAAGCAAGATGACATGATGTAGATGGATAAATTCATGCAATATGATAAAAACCCCATCTTGTTATCCTCGATGGCAACAATACAATACGTGCCTTGCTGCCCCTCACATCCGGGAAAAGACACCACAAGATTGAACCCAAAGCTAAGCACTTCTCCCATTGCAAGAAAAACCTATCTAGTAGGCCAAACCAAACTGATAATTCGAAGAGACTTGCAAAGATAACCAATCATACATAAAAGAATTCAGAGAAGATTCAAATATTGTTCATAGATAAACTTGATCATAAAACCACAATTCATCGGCCTCAACAAACACACCGAAAAAAGAAGAATACATAGAATAGATCTCCACGAGAGAGGGGGAGAACATTGTATTGAGATCCAAAAAGAGAGAAGAATCCATCTAGCTACTAACTATGGACCCGAAGGTCTGAGGTAAACTACTCACACTTCATCGGAGAGGCAATGGTGATGATGTAGAAGCCCTCTATGGTGGATTCTCCTTCCCATGGAGCTCGAACAGGCCCCAAGATGGGATCTCGTGGATCTGAGAAGGTTGCGGCGGTGGAATTAGGTTTTGGCTCCGTCTCGATCGTTTGGGGTGCGTAGGTATATATAGGAGGAAGGATGCGTCGGTGGAGCAAGGGGGCCCACGAGGCGGGCGCGTCCCTAGGGGGGGCGCGCCCTCCACCCTCGTGGCCACCTCCTTCCTTTCTTGACGGGGGGTCCAAGTCTCCTGGATCATATTCGGTGAGAAAATCACGTTCCCGAAGGTTTCATTCCGTTTGGACTCCGTTTGATATTCCGTTTCTCTGAAACTCTGAAATAGGCAAAAAACAGCAATTCTGGGCTGGGCCTCCGGTTAATAGGTTAGTCCCAAAAGTAATATAAAAGTGGAAAATAAAGCCCAATATGGTCCAAAACAGTAGAGAATATAGCATGGAGCAATCAAAAATTATAGATACGTTGGAGACGTATCACACGCCGACTGCGACGCCCCGGCGACTGGAGCGGAGGTCGAAACCGTCTCCCCAGCAAGATCTTCATGACCCGCGGCTGGTGTGAGGTGGCTCGGGTCTGCCGCGCGGAAGGCGCCCTCACCATGCACTATAGGTATGATGGCGGCTCCACGATGTTCTTCAAGGTCTTCGACGCGGAAGGCCGCCGCTTGGAGTGTTGCCCTGGAGGGGGTCGTCGGGACAGCCTTGCAGACTTTGCACCAAAGGCCTTGGCATCTCCAAAGAGTCCTCCGGCAGCGGTGGCGCTTGGGAGTCCAGCGACTCTCCTGAGCTCTATGAGACCCCAGAGACGAGTGACGACAGCTACGTGCCTCCAAGCTCTCGCCGGGCCCGGAGCAAGGCCGCGGCATCCGGCTGTCGCCGTCGCTGATCTGGATGGGGTTGGCACCGGCCTCCTGTGGCCCACTGTTGATGATGGCGTCAGCAGCGTTGGTGCGTGTAGATAGGGCTCCTAGGAAGTCCCCTCTTTTGTTCCATGCGAGGAATCGAAACGAACCCCGTGGGGGCGTGTAAGGGATATGTAATGTCTTCTGTTCATATTATCCTTATTATGAAAAATGGCGAGCGCATGTCTTGCTTCGGCTAAGTCCTCCCTTTCTAACCCCAGGCAGCTTGGTGCTCTACGCCGACACGGTCCCAAGGTAGGCTGCAGCCATCGCTGGTATGCCAGGTCGCGATGTCGAGGTCAAGGCCAGGAGGTGAGCGGCCCGAGGTCCAGTAAGAGCTCCTGAGGCGCGATGCTCAAGAGGTCCCCTTTAGCGCTCAAGCAACTACCGAGAAGCAGGAAAGGGTGGTGGCGTTGCCGCAACAAGGCTGCCACAGGTGAGGGTTCGATGCTGTAGTGCTGGGTCGATCTAGTCGCGAGACTTATCTTGGCATTCCTGAGCTGGCTCCTTGTGTCAAGCTAAAGCCATAAAAGGATACATGCCGTAGGGATAGACCCACGCGGCCTGGGAATGATGCTGCCTGAGAGGCGCTCCCAGCTAAATAAACTTGGAAAATGTCACCTGGTTCTGTTGTTGAAGGAATGTTGGGGCAGCTGAAGACGCGTGGTGAAGGGGTTGCTCCTCACGAGCCACCGGGACCCTGAGCCTCGGGAGGCTCTGGGGGTCCAGGCGGTTCCTTGAGGACCATCTCCATCTCCGTCAGGACTGCATGATGCCTGGCCTCCTGAGCCGCCAGGATGCTCCGCAGGTTGCGCTGGCAGGCGGACACCACGCTTGGTAGGAAAAATGGCATGCAAAAGATAGCTGTGAGGTGGTCCCTCGCATTATCCCACGCGCGAAGGCCAGAAGAGCTCCTGAGATGCGGCCCTGTTGAGCCCTGGGATGTCGACGCAGAGCGCAGCCCGCCATCCTCGCCTGGATGGGGAGCCGCGGCAGGCGAGCGGCGATTGTCGGTGTCAAAACCGGCGGATCTCGGGTAGGGGGTCCCGATCTGTGCATCAAGGCTGATGGTAACAAGAAGTAAGGGACACAGATGTTTACCCAGGTTCGGGCCCTCTCGATGGAGGTAAAACCCTACTTCCTGCTTGATTAATATTGATGATATGGGTAGTACAAGAGTAGATCTACCACGAGATCGTAGAGGCTAAACCCTAAGAGCTAGCCTATGATGGTATGATTGTAATTGTGATCGGCCTTCTAAGGACCAACCTTTCCGGTTTATATAGGCACCGGAGAGGGCTAGGGTTTACATGGAGTCGGTTACAAGGAAGGAAATATAATATCCGGATCACCAAGCTTGCCTTCTACGCCAAGGAAAGTCCCATCCGGACACGGGCCAAAGTCTTGAGTCTTGTATCTCCACGCTTCAATAGCCCGGACGTTGTACACAGTCCGGCTGTCCGGATACCCCCTAATCCAGGACTCCCTCAGTAGCCCCTGAACAAGGCTTCAATGACGATGAATCCGCCGCGCAGTCTTGTCTTCGGCATTGCAGGGTGGGTTCCTCCTCCAAATACTCCAAGGTAATTATCGAACACTCAAACCGTGTCCGGATCTACAAAATGATGCCACCGTAGAGAGAATGATTCTTTATAAATGCAATCTGCTGACAACTTTTCCAGGAATTCGACGTGTCAATGCGGTCAGGTCATTACTCGAACCGTCTTTCCATAACCAGCCACAGCGCATTTTGCGAGGCGGTTTCCTTGACACGTCTTGTCAAAGCAGAGATCGTACCCCCTTACCACGGGATTCTCATCAATACGGGTACAGGTAATCCCACCACATCATTAATCGTGGCGCTTGGGAAGCAAGCGATTCCCAACGGGCAAGTGGGGAGGCGCACCGCTTTCGTCGCGTCTATAAAGGGATAAGATTTCCCCATTTTAACCCACGCCTTCTTCCTTCTTTGCCCATTCTTGCCCCCTCGAGCTCCAGCGCCCAAGCCCAAGTCTCCTCCGCACATCTAAACATGTCCGGAGCAGGAGGCAAGTGGGTGGCTTCCACCGTCAAGGAGGAGCACATAGAAAATCTTCGGGCAGCCGGATACTTGGCCGCGGACATAGCGCATCGGCTACCGGACGCTGGGCAGGTCATTCCGTCCCCGGAACCACACGAAAGAGTCGTGTTCGCCGCCCACTTCGTCTGTGGACTGGGGTTTCCACTTCACCCCTTCGTCCGCGGGCTCATGTTTTACTACGGGCTAGATTTCCATGATCTAGCCCTGAATTTCGTCCTCAACATCTCGGCGTTCATCGTCGTTTGCGAGGCTTTCCTCCGCATCCGGCCTCACTTCGGCTTGTGGCTGCAAATCTTTTGCGTGAACCAAAGATTGTACGCGACCAACAAGCGGAGTGCGAAGGGGCCATGGTGGGCAAGATGCCTAAAGTCACCTGGCTGGACGGCTCCTTCGCGGAGACCGTAAAAGGATGGCAATCGGGGTGGTTTTACATCACCGAGCCATGGCGTCAATCGGGCGGCGGCCCCGAAGTTTTGATCCGGAATCCCTATGCGGCTCACCTCACAGGAAAAGAAGGGCCTGTCTGGGCGATTCCACGGAGCTGGCGGACTCGGACATGCATCAAAAGCATGAAGGACAAGAACATCAAGCTTGTCAATGTGATCCAGGTCATGCTCGTTCGCCGGATCCTGCCCTGCCAGAGGCGGACGTTAAATCTATGGGAGTTCGTCCCGGCCGAACACCAGACGCTCCGGAAGCTCTACGGCATGACACACAAAGGCACATGGAAAGTGTTGTTCAAGGCCTCCGAAGTACCTCCTCCCACATCCGAGGACCGCGGACTTCATGCAGCACGGCCCCCGAATCCGGTGAGTTTTGAGACCTCCACCGGGTTTAGTCTTTTCCCAATACATTCATGGGGGCAGTTTTAAGTATTTGTATATATTTGCCTTAGGATTACATGAAGACAGCAGAACAGATTGACTGTCCGGCTCCGTTGCCGGAAGATCCAGCGGATCCTCTCCTGACAAAGATGCTAGTCCCGGCACCGTACGAGGTGCCGAAGAAGAAGGCCAAAAAGAAGGCCCCGGGGACCAGGAAGAGTCTCCGGTGTAAGGTTGCATCCGAAGCCTCGTCCGAAGACGACGAGGCGGACTCCTCCCACGAAGGGGAAGAGGAAGAAGAAGAAGACACCCCATCCGAGAAGGATGAGGGGCCCGACGAAGTGGGCCGGGGGGCCGGAAAAGGCCCTCGGCGCAAGGTTGTTATTCCTCTGTCGTCTGATGACGACGAGACACATTCCTCCCGCGGAGCCGGGGGGGATTAAGAAGAAATTCCACCTCCCCGCACTAGGGGGGAAGAAGAGAAAAGCCGCCCCGGAGGGGGAGGTTGGGGCATCCAAGAAGGGGAAGGTAACCCTTCCGGACTATTCCGCCATGGCCGCTTACAGCGAGGAGGGGTGGCTGCCCCGGGGGAAGCCCCCGGTGCGATCGTAAGTGTCCACATCCTATCATGGTTTCACTTCATAGTTTTTATACTTATAGTGCCGAACATATATGCAGTCCGGCCAGGGTTCACCCCGAGGAATCCTCCTCCGGGTCCCTGAGCGATTCGGTGATAAATTCGCTCCCGACGGCCACTACCCCTCCACACGCGGACGACACGGAGGTGTTGTCCCGAAGGCTCTCAGAGCAGGGGGGAGGTGACTCTGGAGATGCCCCACGGCGGGATTCCAGATGTCGGGCATGCGGGGTTCAAGATCCCCGCGGATCACGTCGATGAGAGCCGCAACAAGGCGAACTCTCGACCGAACACTGCTCCGGAACCCCCAACAGTTCCGGACTTGGGCGAGCAGCCCCCCGTTAGGGAGGGCGAGCCGCCCGTGCCGAGGACTTCCAACGCATCAACGGCGCCGGATAGCCTGGTGGAAGTGCTTTGAGGCGCTTCCATGGAAGAAGAGCACCGTACTCTTATGAGTGCGGTGATTCAAAAGGTCCTGTCCGCCAAAAAGCAGATCGATCAAGCTCGCTCAAGCCTCCTGACGGGCTTTGAGGTAAGTAAAAAATGTATGGAATTACCACCCGATAGGTAGTAGCCCCTGATACTCTGGTTGGTGTTCTAAAAGAAAAGCCAAACGTTGGGTAAACTATAATCCGCAGGAGTCTAATAATAAGTATTGTTGTGAATAAGCAGGCTGTCTTTGCTTGTTATCTGCTGCCCGCTTGAGGTTGCCGAATCAAGCGGCACTGAGCAAAGGCAGGGAGAGCCTCGCCCTCACGAAGAGGCAGCTCGAAGAGAACAAGGGTAAGTAATTCCCGCTCTTATGTGTTAAAGGATAGGCAGAATTGACGAGTCTAACACCTAAGTGTCGTGACCGTGTAACAGGGGCCACCGCCGAATTGGCGTCCCTGAAGAAGGCGCTGTCCGAGGCCGAAGACAAGGCGGTCTCGGAGTGTAAGGAGCGTGAAAAGCAAAGTGATAGGGTGGGCGAGGTACAGCAAGAGCTCCAGGACCTCGGCAAGAAGTGCGAGTCCGTGGAGCTTAATCTGAAGATAAAGGAGGTCGAGCTTGCGAAGGCCCTTGTGAATTTGAAAGATGTCAAGGCAGAAGCCGAGAAAGCACAGCAGGAGATCAAGGAGGCCAAAAATATAGCAGCGGGTAAGAAATTCTTTATGCAAAGCAAACATGTGGAGGAGGCGTTTCTTTTACTTACTCGAATACGGAGCTCTCCAGGGGCATTTGCAGATCTGCCACATGGCGCCTCGGGACGCTGCGGAGTTCTACCATGCCGGAGGGGAGCTCAGCGGAGAAGCTGTGGGTCCCAAGATGTCTTGGGGCCGAACATCCGATGCCTCTGAGCGACCAGCTTAAGCAGTTGGTCGAACTCCACAGGGCGGCCGAACTGGCTATAAAGGACTTCATAGTCAGGATGTGGCCTGGTGAGCTAGTGCCCAGTAGCTACTTTGGCCTGATCAAGCGGATGGTGGATGCCTGCCCATGGCTTGAAGTGATCAAGCGATCTGTTTGCATCGAAGGTGTCCGCCGAGCTTTTGCCCGCATCAAGGTGCATTGGGGCAAGATGGATGCGGAGAAGCTGGTCAAGGACGGGCCACCGGAGGGCAAGGCGCATCGCCATCCCGAAATGTACTACAATGGCATGATGAAGGGTGCTCGTCTCGTCGCTAATGAATGTACCAAGGACGCCATATTTGAATGAATTCACTTCTGTCATGTTTGTAATTAAAGACGAAGTTACTTGCGCTATGGAGCGCTTTTGTTATTTAAAATATTACCTTCTGTGCGGCTGTTTATAAAATCCTGAAAGTAGGCCAGTCTTCAGCTTCCGCCCCCACGTGACTAGCACTGGGGTGTTCGTGGAAAACCCGGACACTCTTTACCCAAATGTTTGTTCCCTTAAGGAGGTGTCCGGCGCAGTGAACAAGGCAATCGGACTATGCGGCTTCATAACTTTCACTTAGCCATAGAAGTCTACAATTTTAAATTTCGGCGAAGCCCCTAGAATCCGAAAGGCCGAATTGGGGCGCTATACACGCCTAGATCGGACGAAGCCGATTTATCACCTAAGGCGGAAAATCTTTAAGGATTTTAAAACCTCTCGAACAGCGACCAGCTCTCGCCACATCATGCCGGTCAGTTTCGGCTTTCTCTACTGAGGTGCTCATCCGGATGAACCGGGACACAATCGCAGTAGTTCTTCCTGCGCTACCTTAGCCGATATAATGGAACGTAAGGCACCAAAACAAGGGAGCCGGGCTATCCCAACTGTAGACCCCAAGACATGATTCGGAGCTGATGCATATAGTGCTATAAGTTCGGGGTGCCGCACTGTTGAAAGTGTTCGGACTTTAGTTGCCATATAGCGGGGCGCCATAAGAAGCCCCTGGCAAACCGGCCGCACCAAGGTGTACGGATGCAATATCAAATGAAAATTTATAAGAGAAAAATGCTCGAATGAGAATAATAAGCTGACGCTATATATAATCTCTCATTGACAAAAGAACGTTTAAGCGTACATTTACAATGGATGCGTTAAGCGAATATAAAATAGGACTATTTGACATGTCCTATCCAAGGGCAGGCTGTGTGCAGGTAGATAAAGCAGGTATAATAATCGTAAATAGATTCCACCTGGGTATTTTCTTGTGTGCACAACGTCTATTGCCTCCCTGGATGTCTCTTCCCTATAAGTCCGGCAATTCGGCTCTTTTGAGGATGTTGCGCCAACGCGGTGTCCTGAAAGGTAAGAGGGAAAAAGTATGAAAGTATTTGGCGGTTACCCGCACTATTGATTGAGTCGTTGATGCGCCTCCGCCTATGCCCATGGTATTTTAAGTGCGTAATTGTGTGCACGTGGCACGAATGCTGCTTTGATGGGGCTTAAGCGGAGGCTGGACTGCTAGTCGCGCTCTTGGCGTGCCTGATGGTCCTGTTGCAGGGTGCTCCGGACTCGCTTGACTGTGCTCGAAGTTGTTGTCGCCGGATTGGTTTGTCGGAGAAGGCCGCATTGTACTTCTGCCATGAGGGCTGCAGCATGTTCTTCTGTTCGTAGGGACGGTCCATATTTCCATTCACCGTTATGACCCCCGCGTGGTCTTGGCATCTTGAGCTTGAGATATGCGTAGTGTGGTACCGCATTGAATCTGGCGAATGCGGTTCGTCCAAGCAGTGCATGGTAACCACTGCGGAAGGGGACGATATCGAAGATTAACTCTTCGCTTCGGAAGTTATCCGGAGATCCGAATACCACTTCCAACGTTATAGAGCCCGTACAGCCACTACTAGAAAAAGGGCTATAGATGGGATTGACACTAATGGCGCACCAGAAAGATGGTGCGCCATTAGTATATTCTAATGGCGCACCACCATCCGATGCGCCATTAGAGTTTAAACTACTAATGGCGCACCTTGCAATGGGTGCGCCATTAGTATCAAATTTTTTTTTAACTAGTGCGCCTGTCCAAACATACTAATGGCGCATCCTGCCAAAGTGCGCCATTAGTAGTTGTAACTACTAATGGCGCACCAGCAAGGTGCGCCATTAGTATAGAATTTTTTTTTGAACTAGTGCGCCTATCCAAACATACTAATGGCGCATCCTGCCCAAGTGCGCCATTAGTAGTTGTAACTACTAATGGCGCGCCAGGCAGTGGGTGCGCCATTAGTATAGAATTTTTTTTGAACTAGTGCGCCTATCCAAACATACTAATGGCGCATCCTGCTTAAGTGCGCCATTAGTAGTTGTAACTACTAATGGCGCACCATGCAAGAGGTGCGCCATTAGTAAGTGGGCAGCAACAAGATATTTGGGACAGCCTCTCCTACCCACACACTCACTTTCTCCCCACTTCATTCTCTCCACCTCCTCCTTGTCTCGGGTGCCTCCTCTTTTCACCTCATTTCCACCATAGATTCATTCAAATTAAGTGGTTAAATTACCTTGTTTTAATAGGTAAGTAAGGGGAAGCTATATTTAGGTTGTTCTCCCTACAACAATGTGCACATGCACTTTTTACGGCCTAGCTAGATCTATGTATGTTCGTGGTGTTGCATATGTTTGTGGTGTTGCATATGTGTTTGTGTTTGGAGGTGTACCGGTATTTGAAATGCGATAGTTGCCAATATTTTGCGGAATGTTGATTCATTCCTGCTTTACGAGAATTCGGCATTAAGCATTCTTTTTGGTCCTATTTTTAGGGAAAGTCATGCCAAATTTTTGTTTGGTTCTAAAATATCGCTTTTGCTCTACCTCGCAGCGACCATGGTCCGCACGATGACCGAAGGCATCGTGAATAGGTTTTGAGGTCCGCGAAGGCCGAGATGCTTCAAAAGAACGAGATGGAGATAAGATGTCCGTGTCGAAGATGCAAGTGAAGAGCCTTATTGCGGACCCGGATTACTGGCAGGTGCGGGACCACCCGCCGCTATTGCGTGGTTTCATGGATGGCTATCGGTGGCAAGGTGATGAAGATGACTACGAAGTCGTCCATGCGGGCCGGCAAGAAATGAGGAAGGGCAGCAAGACAACCACCGCGGCCGGGCGGGCGAGAAGACGAAGAATCCTCAGGAGATGATCACGATCGTGATCTCAGTATACAGTCATCATGTAGAAGATGCAGGACATGATGATGAGGAAGATGCGGAGCAGGCGACGGGCATGATCATGAAGATGATGATGCCGGGCGGAGCGTACGACGCTGGACCATCGATGGGCTGGGTGCAGGACCCTCATATTCAAGAGCTGCTTCTCAAGCGACGGATAACGCAAGAGCTGCCGCCCGAGAGAAAGCCAAGATGGATCAACTTGAGTTAGACGCGGTTACTCCATTGTATGAAGGATGCAGGCCCGAGGATACCCGCCGAAAGTAACGCTCATGGCTCCGGAGATGAAGGTAAAACACAAAATGACCGACACATGCTTCGACGAGAACATGTCATTCGCACGAACGTCTTCCCAAGGGGAACAAGTGCCCGACCAGTTTGGAGGAGGCGAAGAAAATCGTGTGTCCTCTCGATTTACCGCACGTGAAATACCATGTGTGCATGAACAATTGCATCATTTATCGGGACGAGCACGCGGAGTCTACCATATGTCCGGTGTGCGGCGTCACTCGATACAAGAAGAGGAAGAAAGCTCCTCGAAAAGTGGTGTGGTACTTTCCAATCACTCCTCGTCTGCAGTGCTATTTCGCGGACCCTAAGGTAGCAAAGCTCCCGCGTTGGCACGCGGATAGGGAGGAGAAGAAGAGGGAAGATGACGCAAATGATCCGGAGATAGATAAAAGACAAGATTCTGAGTCACCCTAAGGATGCGAGCGGTGGCAAGCGTTGAACTTCAAGACTCGGAATTTGGGAACGATCCAAGGAACATCGTGGCTGGGCGCGAGCACCGATGGAGTCAATCCGTTTGGCAGCCGGAGAAGCACACATAGCACTGGCATGTGTTTGTGTGGATGTACAACCTTCCCCTGGTTGTGCATGAAGAGGAAGTACATTCACATGAGTATGCTAATTGAAGGGCGAAACAACCAGTGGAACGACATCAATCTGACCTGGGGCTGCTGAAAGAGGAGCTTGACATGCTGTGGAAAACGCCAGCCAATACGTGGACGCCGCAGAGAAAGAATATTTCCCTATGAGAGCCTTGACCGCTCACGACGGTGCACGACTATCTCGATTACGGATATCTCGCGGGCAGGTGTAGTCCACGGATTTTCCGGATGCGTAAGGTGCATGGATGACACAACGTATCGCCAGCTAGATAGAGATCCGGGTCTTGAAAACCGTGTTCATGGGACATCGAAGGTGGCTTAGCGACGATGACCCGTGGAGGAAACGCAAGGATCTGTTCGATGGTGAAACCGAACTCGAAAACGCCTGCGTACGAGGAGCGGCGAGGAAATAGACAAGCTGTTGAAAAATTGGAAAGATCGCCCACCGCCGAAAGAAGCAAAAGGCGCCAGAGCCGGAAAGAAGCGAAGGCGCCAGAGCCGCTGAAGGTATGGAAAACGAGGTCTGTTTTACGGGACTTGCCGTCTTGGAAGATCCACCGTGTGCCTCACAGCCTTGATGTCATGCATATCACGAAGAACGTGTGCGAGAGTCTGCTTGGTACCCTGCTCAACATGCGGAGAGGACCAAAGATGGGCGAAAGCAAGGGCAGACTTGAAATCAATGGGCATCGTGCAGGAGCTTCACGCTATATATGATGATGATGATGATGATGATGAGGCGAAGGTGACACGTAAAGTCGTCGCAAAGGCAAAAAGGCCAAGAAGACCGGAAATGACTACCCTCCCGCGTGCTTCACTCTAAGTCGAGGAGATCGAGCAGTTTTTCACCTGCCTCCTAGGAGTAAAACTTCCTTACGGTTACGCTGGGGAAGATAAGCAGATACCTAGACCTCGCGAAGCGAAGTTCAGCGGGATGAAGTCTCACGACCGTCACGCGCGATGACGCAGATACTTCCGGTTGCAATCCATTGGGATCATGGACGCGCACGTCCGTGAAACGCTATTTGGCCTATGCAACTTCTTCGACGTCATCTCTCGGAAGTCGATTGGCGTGAGGCAACTCGAAGGCTACAGGAAGAGATCGTGGTGATACTATGCGAGCTTGAGATGTACTTCCCGCCGCATTCTTCGACGTTATGGTGCATCTGCTGGTCCATATAGTGGAGGATATCATCCAACTCGGGCCGATGTTCCCGCACAAAGATGATGCCGCTCGAAAGGATGAATGGTGTCATCAAAGGATACGTTCGCAACATGTCACGCCCGAAGGAAGCATAGCCAGGGCTTCAATCAAGAGTGCATCTCCTACTGCACGAATTATCTAGGCATCGAGAACTCCGTTGGTCTGCCCGTCAACAGCACCTCGGCAGGCTCGCTGGATGGGGTCACCGTGAGGGTCGCCCTTGAAATGCATGTCGACTTCGAGGGTCGACTCGCCGACTTTGAAAGAGCAAACCTAGTCGCGCTACAACACATAGACGTGGTCGATCCTTGGGTGGTAGAGCACAAAACCTTTATTAAAATGACGTACAATGACCGAGGCCAACAGAGGACGGACGGAGATACACTCAAAGAGCACAACTCATGTTTCACGCGTTGTTTCAAGCATAAGCTTCTTCGTACCCTTTACATGAGGATTCTTCCGCGGAAGAACAACTCATATTCGCCTTTGTCACGTAGCGCCGAGCACAACCTGATGACCTATGAGGCGTCACGATATCAACGGCTACACATTCTACACCGAGGCCAAGGACATGAAGAGCGATGGTTATCGAACTCCGGTAACGATGGAATCCTACACCGTAACGACAAGGACAGATACTACGGAAGGATCGAGGAGATATGGGAGCTGAGCTACGCCGGAGAGAAGGTCCCATGTTCCGTGTCGATGGGCCAAGAACGTCACAAAAGAAGACCGGTATTTCACCACCATGGTTATACCCGCCAAATCCAAGATCATGGGCGCAAACGTCACCATGAAAAATGAGCCATGGGTACTGGCTTCCCAAGTGGACCAATGCTTCTTCATTACCGACCCGCCAAAGCCCGGTCGTGTTGTCGTGAGGAGAGGCAAAAGGAAGATCATCGGAATGGATGGAGTAGCCAATGAGCAAGACTTCGACAAGCACGGGCGACCCGAGGATCGAACATGACGACGATGATGAAGTAGCAGCATACACCACAAGAAGAAGCAGGACCACCCTACCTAAAGGACGTCCGCTCCACAGAAGAACTCCATTTGCGAAAAAGAAGGGCAAGAAGATTGTGAACAGATAGCTAGCTAAGATCGATTGTATTTAAATCGTAGCCTTCATTTCTCGATTGTATTTCATGGGTACTTTTTGAACTATCATGAATATTTTTAAATTTCATGGACACTCGATCTCGATCCCCTCCATCTCGATCGCTATCCCACCTCGCCAGATCCGTCCCTCGCCGAAAGCACCCCACCAGTCCATCGGCCGTCGCCGCCGACCCCCGCACCCTCGATTCCCCTACTCAACCGCGCCGCCGACCCCCGCACCCAGCACCGTCTTATAAAAAAATAAGTATCAAACAGCTTTTTAAATGCTACTGTCTTATAAAAAATATTACTGTTATTATTTAAACAAGTTTGAACATATTTAAACATAAATAAGTATCAAACAGCTTTTAAATGCTAAAAAATTGTGGAGCCTGGAGTCGAACCCAGGACCTCACAGTGTGAGAACTGGCTGTCGACCGGTCGAGCTAGTAGAGTGGGCTTGACGTGGATAGGTTACAGTAGTACATAACCTTTTGGCTCGAGTTGAAATAAAAAAAAATACTAATGGCGCACCACGGTGAGGTGCGCCATTAGTATGGGACATATAATGGCGCACCACGGTGAGGTGCGCCATTAGTATTGTGCCCGATCCCCTGCCCTCTCCTCCTTCGCCCGATCCCCTTCCCTCTCCCCTCGCCAGTTCCCTCTCCCTCTCGATCCACCGCCCGCCGCCCGCTGCCTGACCCTCGCCCTCGCCTCGCCCTCTCCCTCCCTCGCCCTCTCCTCGCCTTCCCTCTCCCTCGCCCGCCTCCCCTCGACGCCACCGTCCCGCCACCTCGACGCTGCCCGCCGCCTCGGCGACCCGCCACCCGGGACGCCGCCCAGCGCGCCTCGACGCGACCCGCCGCCCGACGCTGCCTCGACGCGACCCCGCCGCCCAGCGCCACCCAGCGCCGCCTGACGCGACCCGCCGCCCCGACGCCGCCTCGACGCGACCCCGCCGCCCCGACTCCGCCTCGACGCTGCCCCGCCGCCCCGACGCCGCCTCGACCCCGCCCCGACGCCGCTGCCCCACCTCGACCCCGCCCCGTCCACACCACCGTCGCCGGAGCACCACCACCCCCGTGAGCTCCCCCTCCTCCTCCCCCTCCTCCTCCCCCTGCATTTGAATGAAAATAACATTGTCTGATGATGTCCTATACATGTGAATTGCAGTTTGTAAACATTCATTTGTCAAGAGATCATGGGATTTAGTTATATCTATTTTCTCATATTGATTCTTCATGCTATAAATCCATAGAAGAAACAAAGCAGATTGATTAAATACCACTATAAGCAGTTTTTAACAAATCCTTTTACAACTAGTTGTGCCTGACATATTGCAGCAAAGAATAATCAAGAAATTTGCAGCATGATATATCAAAAAAAATTAGAGAGGAGGGAAAAATGGAAAGAACTTTCTCAAAAAAATATATGTAGGTGAACCCAATAGGAGAAGTTCAATTCTGAACCATAGCTTGATGTTGCTTTCAACCTATACAAGGCTATCTGTTGAAAGTATGTAGAGATTGAAATGGAATTCTTGACACTATGTAGCTTTGGTTTCTCAAGTAATTAAAGAAATGCTCCAAGAATAAGGCCACCATCGATATATTTGTTCTTTTATGGACAAAAAGAGTTTACATGCGAATTATCACTTTTTATTTCTTGACAAGTTTCTTACCTTTGTGCTGGTCAATTCTTTTTATGTAGATTTTGATAATATATATTTAGCTAAGATGCATTAGATCATTGTAGTATAGTCGAAGGGGATGTTATAGATGAACATTTGTGTACTATTTGTAGCGGACATATCTCCTATTGTATTATTGGAAATTAAGGAAAATTTTGGCATTTGCTCTGATTGATTTGTTCACTCATGGAGGCTATAACTTTTAACTTTTCGTTTTAACTGTATCTTTGGGGCTCTGCCAGATCTGATATATAATACACATAGAGTATTACGACATTTGGATCTGTATGTATGATTGGTGCTTTACGAGATGTTGAAATGATGCATGGTGCGGAACATGCATATATTCTCTCTTGAGAATATTATTACCAAAGTCTTGGCAGCACTCTTGGACACTAGTACTATCATCTTGTACTCTTTGTCGACAGGGCAATGGCCAAACAGTCTTTGAGCACAAGCCCATGCTTGGTCAGTTCTTGGGGTCTAGGTGCCCGATTCATTCATTTATAACTGAAAAATAATCTGGAGGGTCTTAACAAAAACAAAAGTAACTCAAGAATAAGAAAATCAATACTGAACCTACGGTTACTAGTAAGTATCTGTGAATCAGATTGCACATTTTCAGGTTACGAAGAAACATGCGATCATTCCGGAAAAATGAATAGGCACATCACTTGCACTTACGAGTTAATGTAAACGTTTTGCACAATAACGTAGCATGTATCTTCAGTTTTGCACTTAAAAAAGCCAATCTTCAGTTTGTCCACTTCAAAATATTATAAACTCTGTTTACGCCTTGAATATGATCAAATGTTTAGTTTCTTCAATTAAAAGAGTGCAAGGGTTTGACAGAGTGCAAGAGTGCAAGGGTTTGACAGAGTGCAAGAGTGCAAGGGTTTGACAGAGGGCATATATTTAGTTTTTGCACTGTATAGGAATATATGTTCATTTTCTTCTAGTTTTGACAGAGTGCAAGGGTTTAGTTTTTGCACTGTGTTTGATGTGTTCTTCCACCTGTAGAGAAGATTTTCACACGTGTAAAAGTTTTTTTTAATATATTTTCAGTTAAAACAGAGTGAAGGTTCAGTTATTTGCTGCCATGGTGGTTTCTTCAATCAAATAATCTTTTCATTCCTGCTTGGCGATTTATTATTTCTAAGAAAAGAGAGCTAGGATCTTACTAACAACTCTACTAGATTGTTAAGTTGGGTGGGATGTAAAAGCAAGTCTTCTTCTAAGTGCAATATACTTAGTGTTGCTATATGAGTGTATAAATATTTGTTGCTATATAAATGTGAACAAAATTCGTGCTTGTATATGATATTCTGCCATGAAGCTTCACCGGCTCCTGTGGGTGTGGGATCCATGTGACATGTGACATTGCATCCATGTCCACCGGATAATGATTTTGCAGGTACCCGAGAGGCCCTTGAGTTTGCCGGAATGTCGATTAACTTCCGTTCCGGCAAATTGGGTACTCCATATGTCCTATTTTCAGCAAAGGTCATGCTGAAATTTTCCGTGAATTTTAGCATGACTTTGCTAAAAATAGGACATATGGGGTACTTGTGACTAATGCATGGGCCGGGGTATCTTAGTAGTTAATTAAGTAGGATCAAGTGCCCGGCGTACTTGTGACTAATGCATGGCTTTTAGGGTGCCTCGGTGTCGATAAAACCGAAATGATGAAAGGTTAGGCTTTTAGGGTGCCTTGGCGTGAAAAACCCTCAATGATAAAAGCTTAGATTTTAGGATGCCTCGGTGTCGACAAACCCTAAATGATGAGACCATGATCTTGTTCCTTGACAATAACCAACTTTTGACCAAACTTTGTTTCTATTTAGAGAGAAACATGGCCCACAACGATGAGGCCGGGGTTGGGCGGCAAGGCATTCTGGGAGCTGTCCCAGGAGATGGAGGAACAACCTCACTTGTATGAGGCCGCCGCCTTCCCACCGATCCACGAGACCACGGATGGTGCCGCCGAGGATGACCACACCGATGCCACCACCGATGAAAGCCGCCGAGGATGCCACCATCGATGATGGCGGCGCCGCACGGATGGCAGCCAACCGAAGAGGCAACGGAAGGACCGGCGCCCGATCGTGCTCCGCACCCTCAAGGAGGAAGTTCTTGAAGAGGACTCCAACGGGAATCCAACGGCGCCCGACGAATAGTCAAGGGTACTCGCTTCAGCTCGGGTGCATTGTCCGGAGCACCGTCTCGATCAACACCGAGAACCCGAGGCATCCTGACCGAGGGAATTTGCGCAACCTCCTCTTCACGAAGCTGCACGAACGATACAAGTTCCCCGCTGAATTTGAAAACACAAGCCTCAAAGGGAATAAAGTGAACAATGCTGCCCTCACGAAGATGAGCAAGGCCCTGTCTACTTGGAAAAGCAATGTGAAGAGAATGATCGAGAAAGGTGAGAGTTATCAAGATCAAGGAGAAAAATCCTTCGATCACCGAAGATGACTACAACGACTTCAAGATCAATTGCTCGAGCACCGCAAGCTCCCAATCAAGTGAGTGGGGGAAACAAATGCGGAGCTGAACATAGGGGAACACACACTCGGTCCCGGCGGTTCTGAGTGGCGGAGCCTATATGGGACAAGGAGGAGGCGGACCGTGCCGAGCAAGGCCTACCGCCCTCTTCGATACATACGGTGACAAGCAGACCAGGAACTTTGTCGGGGCCGGTACAAGAAGGACCCGAAAACAAAGGAGCTTACAACGGATCCTAAGTCCAGGCAGCTTCTGCTTGTTCTGGTATGGAATACAGCGCCGAGTAATTATATCCATATGGTTGCATTCTAATTAATGAAGCCGAATTTCTAAATGGTTCACATTCCTTCCTTGGTATTGAAAGCGATGGCGGGGTCGACTCAGAGCAACCCTTGGGACACCACTCTAAATAGGGGTTGAATGTAATGAAGAACAAGGATAAGCTCGGTAAGCCGACGTCACCTGGTCATGTGGCGGCAAAGGCTTGTCGACAAAATGGGGTCATACTATACATTGGTGTGCGGAAGGAGAAAAAGACCAGCTCGGAAAGCGGTAGCGAGAGGTTCAAGAACTCAAGGCACATGTGGCGCGGATTCCGGAGATTGTCCAAGAGCAAGCGGAACAACGACTCGAGCGGCGATCACCGCCCTTGTGCCTACCTTGATCTCGGGGTTGAGGCGTGGATTGCGGGCGGCCAACAGGGCCGCCCGATTCCTAGCTTCACGGCCAGCAACTTCGCATAATGCAATGGCGGGGCCATTGGTGCATCCGGGCGGAGGCGGCATTGGTGTCTCCGACGCCGGCACGGGAGCTTAATGCACCCGGGTGTACGCCGGCCGGCACCTCTGCAACAAGCGGCCCCTCCGTCAACTGCACGCCCGCCGTTGGCGGTGCCTCTACATTAGCCGAGCTCGACGCCATCATCACGGTAACTAATTAAGCCTCTCTCGGCCGAGGACTTAATCTCCTTGCCTTTGATCGGGCATCCTCGACGCCCTACATGTTTTCGCGAGCGCCGCCGACGTTCGTGCACTCTCCTCCACTTCGTGAACAACGAGTTGGTCGATGTCGCCAAGGGCAAAATCGTTCAACCGGGCAACCCTTGTTCCACGGTACCCGGATGCCACCCAACTTGTTTAGGGTTCAACTGGTTCGGTGCTGCCAGCTGCGACGACTTGTTACCTCCGAATCGACCCGTCGGGGCCGGCGATGATGACGTGATGACCCTCGGCGCAGCTCGAGCTGGCCCTTGCTTTGGCCGAAGAGCCAGATTCGTTTGGGGGCGGGGACACCACCCAAAGACAACACCGCCCGATCGTGCGGCGCCAAGTCGGCCCCATGGCAAGACCGCCGTAACGGTGCGGACATCCCTATGCCACTGGATCCAAACATGCATATGGCACAGGATCGTAACGGCGACGCATTTACTATGATACATTTGGCAACGTCGATCAAGACTTTGCCGAGCATGGGTACGATGGCGACTTCATGGGGCCTCCTTCTCAAGAACCAAACCCAACAAAAGGCGTGTGCGATCTAGCTCGCATGCATGGAGAAGCCAAGTTGCAACAGGTGCCGTCTGGCGTTCAGCTCTCAGGAGACGCCTCCAGCTGCCGACTTCACCGAGCCTCAGATAGGCGAGGTGCGAAATATTATCAGCCCCAACACACTCAAGAAGGCGGTTTGTGAGCAAAACTCGGTCCCATTACAGGAGAAGAAGGCACGCAAAAGAAAGACAAAGAAGGGTGCGAGCCAGCCGGCACCGAGTACGATCCGTGCTCAGGACGGGCCACCTTCACCGCAGGATATCTCGAGGAGGGTGCATGTGGCGGGTAGGGCGATGCTACCGACAAATATGCTCAATGCTGCAATCGGTGCTATGCGGAGTCTGCATGACAGTGTTCTTTCTTTGGAGAAGCGGCGTCTCAGGGAGAAGGATGTGGCATACCCGGTTTTCGCGGCCAAGGTGCCAGAGAGCAAGGGCTTTGTGGATAACTCCATCGGGCATACGATCGTCCTGCGTTTTGATGACATCCACGCTATGTTGAACCTTCATCCGCTGCACTACACCTTCGTTCGGCTATTTTCGTTGAGTATGGAGATGCGGATCATTCGCGACAAGACCGGACATCGTGATAGTTGACCCCTTCTACATGCGTGCAAGATCTTGGGCAGCGCTGGGGACCGGCAAGTCGCGAGTTCTTACCTCGAAGGCGTCATTCCGGCAAACCAAGATAAGGATAACTTCCTCGTGCCTTAC
This sequence comes from Aegilops bicornis, assembly GCA_021605145.1. NCBI lineage: Eukaryota > Viridiplantae > Streptophyta > Magnoliopsida > Poales > Poaceae > Aegilops > Aegilops bicornis. Next base: position 392,825,523 of record CM038672.1, read on the forward strand.
TTTCCCGAGTAAGTCCTCCCTCAACCGCCCGTAACATATGAATTCTTACATTTCGATCGTTTTTCTTTTAACATTCCGTGTTTTCTGCAGTGACACACGTTGCACGCTCATCCTCCTAAGCCCCAAATAGTCCATGGCCACGTATTTCGACCCGGACCGTCAGTCGAACGTAGACTACACAAATGTCAAGAAGGTTCTTGATGATGTTCTCCGCGGCTATGCCAAATCTGGAGGCACCTTCACCAGGCCTATTCGTAAATACGGCAAGCACGTGTTCTCCCACAATACGACGTTCTGCTGCATCAAGCAGCCGCCTAGCGGTCAGAAGGGTGCCTACTACGCCATCCATCACATGCGGGCGATCGTACGGGACCATCATCAACTTTTGCTACCGAGTAAACTCCAAGATTGGGCCGCGAGCGTGTCGGCAATCCAGGACGGACCTCCGACAAGAATTCTTTCGCATCCGATCGGAGTTTGCGGAAATCATCCATCAAGATGTCCTTCGTACCTCGGGGCAGTTCTACCTCAGAAATCAACCGCCCAGGTGACATCGACACAATGCTACAAATGCAGGATGACAACGCCCGTTCTTTCATGACTCCCACGATGAGACGGCGGCTTCATCCACGCTCCGTCCCTTGAGTCGAGTTGTCTAGTTCTCAAACATCGATTGGCTCATGTTGTAATTAAACTTTAATGAACTTGTAGTATGTCTCTTTGGTTTCGAGAGTCGCTCAACTTAGATGTAATCGATGCTATTAATGTCTTGCTTTTCTCTTCCGATCGTTACATTTGCATACTTATATATTGCTTATGTATTATGCGTGAATTGGTACTAACTTTTCGTTTGGCTAGTGCATAGCGATGCCAACGTATGTCGGTACAAGGGTAAGGTTCCCGGAGTCTACGATGATCGGGAGGAGTGTCGGAGACAGGTTCACCGATTCAGCGGTAACAGTTACAAAGGGTACACCACTAGGGCCGAGGCCAAATCTAGATACGCCCGCTATCTAGCAGGAGAGGGGAGGGAGCGTTGGAGGAACCGGATGAAGACGAGTTTCATCGTGATGATGCTCATCGTGATGACCGCAGCTCTCTTCTATGTGATGGTAGTTTAGATGATCGATATCGACTTGTAATGTGAAGACAAACTCGCTACTCGCGGTCTCGAGACTTGTAATATAATGTTCTATCTTTGTTCGGACTTTTCAATTCGGAGACTAATATGATGAATTGTATTCGGAGACTAATATGATGAATTGTATTCAAAGACTAATCTTCTATTGTATCTGATGAATCTATTGTTGATGTGTGCTGTCTATATTTTGTCAAATTATACATTTTGTAACCTGTGCAAAAAACAGAAAATAAAAAATAAAAAAAACTAATATTCATACTAATGGCGCATCACATGATAAAGGCGCCATTAGTATGACAAAGGCATACTAATGGTGCATCACTGGGTAGTGCGCCATTAGTATGCCATGATTACTAACGGCGCATCAGAGGTGGTGCGCCATTAGTATGCCAAAGCACTGGTATACATGCCCCAGGAGGCATACTAATGGTGCACCCTAGCATATACAAATGTCGCACCAGGTGGTGCGCCATTAGAATACCAGATACTAATGGCGCACCAGGTGGTGCGCCATTAGTAAAAATTACTAATGGCATGCTATTAATGGCGCACCAGTGATGCGCCATTAATGGCCAAATTAGGTGCGCCATTAGTAGTGGTTTTTCTAGTAGTGAGCGGGCCTCTACTCCGGGAATTACACATTTAAAGGTGGTTTTAGTGGGCTTGATCCTTGAAGGGTTAATGCCCATTTTGCGCACTGTGTCCTGGTAAAGCAGGTTCAGGCTGCTCCACCGTCCATAAGGACGCGTGTGAGGTGGAATCCGTAAATGATTGGGTCTAGGACCGATGTGGCCGAGCCGCCGTGACGGATGCTAGTAGGGTGATCCCTATGATCAGAGGTGATCGGGCAAGCTGACCAAGGGTTGAATTCGGGGGCGACTGGCTCCATCGCGTAGACGTCCCTTAGTGCCCGCTTCCGTTCCCGCTTGGGGATGTGCGTGGCGTAGATCATGTTGACCGTTTTCACCTGGGGGGAATTTCTTCTGTCCCCCCGTGTTCGGACGTCGGGGCTCATCGTCATCGTCGCTGTGCAGCCCCTTGTCCTTGTCTTCGGCGTTTATCTTGCCGGCCTGTTTGAATACCCAGCAATCTCTATTTGTGTGGTTGGCTGGCTTGTCCGGGGTGCCATGGATCTGCCACGAGCGCTCCAGATGCGGTCTAGACTGGACGGTCCCTGATTATTTCTTTTGAACGGCTTCTTCCACTGACCGGGCTTGGATCCACTGAATCCGGCGTTGACTGCCGTGTCTTCAGTGCTGCCGCTGTTGTTTCGTCGCTTATGTCTATTATGCCGTGGCTTGCCGTTATTGTCGCGGCCATCCGAGTTGCCAGGCTGTGGCGTAGTGCTGCTGCGGGCCAACCAACTGTCTTCGCCCATGCAAAAGCGGGTCATTAGTGTTGTGAGAGTTGCCATAGACTTGGGTTTTTCCTGGCCGAGGTGTCGAGCGAGCTACTCATCACGGATATTATGCTTGAAAGCCGCCACGGCTTCGGCGTCCGGACAGTCAACTATTTGGTTTTTCTTAGTTAGGAACCGAGTCCAGAATTTCCTCGCTGACTCTCCGGGCTGTTGAGTGATGTGGCTCAAGTCGTCGGCATCAGGTGGTCGCACATATGTTCCCTGGAAGTTGTCGAGGAATGCGTCTTCCAGGTTTTCCTAGCTGCCAATGGAGTTTGCTGGCAGGCTGTTTAGCCAGTGCCAGGGCTGGTCTTTGAGCTTAAGGGGAAGATATTTGATGGCGTGCGGATCATCTCCGCGGGCCATGTGAATGTGGAGAAGAAAATCTTCGATCCATACTGCGGGGTCTGTTGTGCCATCATAGGATTCGATGTTTACGGGTTTAAACCCTTCTGGGAATTCATGATCCATTACTTCATTAGTGAAGCAGAGGGGGTGCACGGCGCCTCTGTGCCGGGCTATGTAGCTACGCAGGTCGAATTGCTCTGGGTGACTATATTCGGCCCGGCCGGACTTGTTGAAGATGTGTCCGGCATGACGGTCCTCGTTGCGTACCGAGGCGCGCCCCCGCGATCCGTAGATCGATCTTGGCTGTCCCGTTCTGTTGCCCCGGGTCGTAGTATGTTGGCGTGGGGGTGTTGGCTGGTATGCGGACTGGTATGCCGTTTTATCCCGGCCACGAGGTGGCCGGTCAGCCATATGGTGCTCGAGTCCGTATTCCTCGGCTGCCAGGACTTCCATCCATCTATCTGTGAGCAGATCTTGATCAGCTTGGAGTTGTTGTTGTTTCTTTTTCAGGCTCCTCACAGTGGCTATAAGCCGACACTTGAAGCGCTCCTGCTCTACGGGATCCTCAGGCACGCCGAACTCGTCGTCGCCGAGGCTAATCTAAATCTTCGGAGGGGGCATGTAGCTGTCCTCCTTCGGGTATTAAATCCGTCGCTTTGTTCTTACAGGCTGACCTGCTCATCCTCTGCTCGACACCTGCTCAAAGCGGGCTGATCGAGGTTGTATTCTTCTTCGGCACCATTCGGATTGTTTTCGTCTCCTGGGCGGTATTAGTGTGGCGGGGGCTTGGAGTGGCGCCCGGCAGCGCCCATTCTTTGGTTTTTCCCTGAGGTTTTATCCTTCGTTGCCTCATCGCCATTTGTCTCCTTCGGAGTGTCCACCATATATATATCATAAGATGAGGTGGCTGTACACCGCCCAGTGAGCGGTGGTACATGTTCTTCTCCTGCATCGTCATCCATACCGTCGATGTCTTCGGAGTCGAAATTTAGTACCTCGGTTAAGTCATCGACCGTGGCAATGAAGTGTGTGGTGGGTGGGCAACAAATTCCTTCGTTGCCTGCCTCCCACTCAAGCCGGACATAGTTCGGCGAAGAGCCTCCTGACAAAGAGAGATACTTTAATGAGTCCAGCATGTCGCCGAAGGGAGAGTGCTGGAAGATATCCGCAGCGGTGAAATCCATTACCGGAGCCCATCCTGGCCCGACGGGCTCGGCAGTGTGCGGATGGGAACCAGCGTCCGGATACGAATCCAGGGGTTCAGAGTCGCGGGCCACCGAAGAGGTAAGACCCATGTTCGGCTCCACCACCGATGAGGGCGTGACCTGGGGGGCGGGGTCCATCCCACCGTCCTTGGGCAGCGCGGCCTGCTCCGGATCTAGGTCCGGAGATACTACGAGGGCGATACCCCAAGCTTCGTCCGATGGCAGGTCTGAACCGTGCTCGTCGAGACTGTCCGGTGCTCCTGGCATAGGCCCAAATCCATCGAAGATCAAGTCTCCGTGGATGTCCGCCGTGTAGTTCAGGTTTCCGAACCTGACCTGGTGGCCAGGGGCGTAGCTGTCTATCTGCTCTAGATGGCCAAGCGAGTTGGCCCGCAGTGCGAAGCCGCCGAACACGAAGATCTTTCCGGGGGGGAAAGTCTCGCCCTGGACACGTCGTTGATGATGATCGAAGGAGCCATCGAGCCTGACGGCGACGACACAGAGGAACTCTCAATGAAAGCACCAATGTCGATGTCAAAACCGGCGGATCTCGGGTAGGGGGTCCCGATCGGTGCGTCAAGGCCGATGGTAACAAGAAGTAAGGGACACAGATGTTTACCCAGGTTCGGGCCCTCTCGATGGAGGTAAAACCCTACTTCCTGCTTGATTAATATTGATGATATGGGTAGTACAAGAGTAGATCTACCACGAGATCATAGAGGCTAAACCCTAAGAGCTAGCCTATGATGGTATGATTGTAATTGTGATCGGCCTTCTAAGGACCAACCTCTCCGATTTATATAGGCACCGGAGGGCTAGGGTTTACATGGAGTCGGTTACAAGGAAGGAAATATAATATCCGGATCGCCAAGCTTGCCTTCTACGCCAAGGAAAGTCCCATCCGGACACGGGCCGAAGTCTTGAGTCTTGTATCTCCACGCTTCAATAGTTCGGACGTTGTACACAGTCCGGCTGTCCAGATACCCCCTAATCCAAGACTCCCTCAGCGATCGCCGCGCATGGCTCTTGCATCCTGCAGTTCCTGAGTGGTCTTGGCAATGAACTCCTCAACGCTGGGCGCTCCTCGCCTGGTGTCCTCCTGAGGGAAACATGCTGCGAACCACGCCTCCATGTGGTGCCCGAGCGCCTCCCTCGTGATGCTGGCAATGTCTGAGGCCCTCCAGAAGAGAGACCCCGAGCCTTGCACGAGGAGGGCACCGGGCGCGCCTTCCTATGCGAGGGAGGGAGGCGCCCCAGGCACCGGCACCGATCCTGACGTGGCTCCACTTGAGGCGCCGCTCCCCTGAGGCCCTCTGCGGAGTAGCTGCTTCTTCTTCTTGGGGACGACCTCAGGAGGGTACTGCGCTGCGCTGTTGTCGGGGTCTTCGATTGATGCTGCTTGGAAGGCGCGCTTGAGGGAGCACACCACATCTCTTTCTTCGCAGGGGACCATGATGATCCCGCCGCTCGCTGGCATCTTGAGGACGTTGTAGCCATGGTGTGTTACTGCCATCAACTTGGCCAGGGCCGGATACCCAAGGATGGCGTTGTACAGCAGACGGATGTGGGCGACGTCGAAGTCGATGAGCTCGATGCGGTAGTTGTCGCGTTTTCCGAAGGTGACAGGGAGGCGGACCTGCCCTATCGGGGTGGTGGAGCCGTCGGTTACTCCTGAGAAAGGCTTGGTAGGCTGAAGCTGATCGTATGGCACTTGAAGGCTGTCGAACATCTCGACGGACAGGACGTTAAGCCCTGCGCGGCAGTCGATGAGGGTCTTAGTGACTTGCACATTGCTGATGACTAGTGAGCAGAGCATCAGGAGGGCACCAGCGGTGGCTGCACACTTGAGCTGGTCCACTGAGCTGAAAGTGATGGCGCACTTGGACCACCTGAGCGGGCGTGTGGCCTCGAGCTTGGGAAGGGCTGCGTTCACCTCGCGAGCAAACTGCTTGAAGATGCGTTGAGAGCCGGGGCCAGAGCTCCGCCCAAGATGCTGGTGATAGCGCGCGGCTCTTGGAAACCCCCAGCCCCCTCGTCCTGATGGTGGTTGTCGTTCCTTCTTGGCGGTGGCGGCAGCGGAGTAAGGACAGCGTTGCCCTGGGGGCGGTCCTCGCGAGGCTGATTGAGGGAGTCCTGGACTAAGGGGTCCTCGGGCGTCCAGCCTGTTAGCCATGGGCCGGACTGATGGGATGTGAAGATACGAAGACCGAAGACTGCATCCGTGTCCAGATGGGACTCTCCTTGGCGTGGAAGGCAAGCTTGGCGACCAAATATGTAGATTCCTTTCTTTGTAAGTGACCTTCTGTAACCCTAGATCCTCTCGGTGTCTATATAAACCGGAGGACTTAGTCCGGAGAGGATAGATACATTACCTTAGTCATACATGCTAGACTTCTAGGGTTTAGCCATTACAATCTCGTGGTAGATCAACTCTTGTAATACTCATATTCATCAAGATCAATCAAGCAGGAAGTAGGGTATTACCTCTATAGAGAGGGCCCGAACCTAGGTAAACATCATGTCCCCCATCTCCTGTTACCATCGACCTTAGATGCACAGTTCGGGACCCCCTACCCGAGATCCGCCGGTTTTGACACCGACATTGGTTCTTTCATTGAGATCTCCACTGTGACGTCGATGACAGGATAGATGGCTCGCCTTGTTCTCAAGGACAATATCACCGCCGGAGGAGCACTGGCCCCAGGCCCAACCCTCTGCTGGGCAGCTTTACCATGACCGCCCGTTCGGTCGTGGAGCCAACGATGACCTCCCGAGTTATCGAAAATCCCCTTCGCATCAACTCCGAGCACTCCAAGCAGATGGATCCAATGGAGCTTTCGTCTTTAAACGAGCTCCTAGATCGCATCGCCGCCCTGGGGGTCGCTACAGACTACGATCGAATTGGGCTTAAACCCGATCAAAAGAAATCAAATCTCCACCCATCACCCACCAGATAGTGGTAGTCGAGGAGCGAGACAACAACTCTTCCTCCATATTAAAGACGGACTATGTACGGATCTCCAGTTTTAAAGAGTCAGACACCCACCTGCGAGGAGATGCATCCGGCCCTCCGAACATAGAATCAGACAACGGGCCTAAGAAATTAGTGGACATCCCAGAGCCCGATCTATTAAGTTCAGAAGACCTTCATACTCCGGATCCAAAATTGTGTCAGTGTTCAGATTTAAATCCACCCACCCACCCAAATATAAGCGCTCTCATGAGCATACAACAGCAGTCTCAGGAAACGGTCCACCATTTCTGGGCCAGATTCCTTCTTGTCAAAGACAAGATTAAAGATTGCCGCGAAGAAGAAGCGATCTCAGCGTTCCGCAGCAATTGCATGGACGAAGGAATCCTCAACGCCATCAACCGCCGTTGCATACTACACTTCCCTAACTTGGAAACTATCGTACAGAAGTACAGCGCAATGGAAAGCTCCTGGAGAACTCAGGCAACCCGTTGGGAACCATCGGTCCCCACTCAACCCCTCATTAAGGTGAAAAGGGCGCACCCTTATAACACGCCCAGTTCAATAGTAAAGAAATATAAGTCCAGCATGGGGCGCGGAACCATTCTGGAAGGATGGCTCGATGGGCCATGCAAAATACACGCAACACCGGATAACATACCAACACATAGCCTTTGAGCATGTTGGATACTCCGGCAAGTGGCCAAAAGCGGCGAGGATATCCTCATCCAAGAATACCAGAACAACACCCCCCAGAAGATGATGACCCCAAACTATTGACGGTCTTCGAAACATTCGCCTCAAACAATAGGCGCAAAAGGACACAGTCCGGCGGACTCTTTTCCTGATACGGGACGAATATGAATGTCACAGTTGGATGCGACTATTAAAAAACATATTTGCAAACCCATACCTCTTTGACGAGGGCCCGACCGTGTCTTCATTTTCCTTCCTCTTCGAAGGCTTGCCTGGTGCGGGAGCCGCTCTCTTCGTAGTCGCTCCTGGAGTAGCACGGCATGTCGAACGCCTCCCCTTTGAAGCACGAGACAGTGCGGTGGGTGAGGCGGAACGGGGGAACTCTTTCGGGGGAGATGTCTCCTAACTACTTACATGTGAAGCAGGGAGAAGACCAGGGTAATCGACGATGATGGCCACTTTGGTGCCGTCGTAGCTCGCCTGGTAAAACACGCCATTCTCGAGCACCACGAATATATCCGGATCCTCTTCAAATCCGGGGTCAAGGTCCCGATTGTGGGCCTCGGGCTACGGGGCGGGACTGTAAAGCCCTTCAGAAATCTTTCGCCAGTGCTGTTATCAATGGGAGGGTTAATGTTCATTAAACATAGCTCAGGGAGTGGAATGAGTAGATCAGAAGAGTTGGGGGCTTACCCAGCTAGGAGGACTATACATGGAATATCCTTCCCTGTGCTTGATGCGCAGGAACTCCTCTTCCTCCCCTTTGAACAGCTCGGCCAATATTTTGGCCAGGGCGGCAGGGGTGTCTGGACCCTTCCTGCCGCAGCGGGAGGTGTCGTCCTCCCCATTATAGTGCCACATGGGAAGTCCTCTGTATTGGAGAGGCTGGACACCCCGCACTATGGAGGTCGCCATTACTTCGACTATCGTATATCCGGACTGGGCGAGCATCTTTATCTTGCTCAAGAGTTGGCAAACCTCCGCACTATATTCCTCCTCGAGGCTCTGGGGACGTGAACTGTGGCGTTTCTACAAAGGGACTCTTGCGAACTCAGGAAGACCCCTCCGGACTGTGTCCGTAAGTGCGACGTCCTCGATGTAGAACCACTCAGGAGCCCACTCTTCAGACGCCTTCTTCGGCGTGCCGGATAAGTATCCGGTCTCAACAATGCACCATATTTTGGCTCCGCCCACTTCAAATATCGATCCCTCGTGATTACACGGGACAAGGCAGAATAACTTTCTCCATAGTTCAAAATGGGCCTCACAGCCCAGGAACAGTTCGCATAAAGTGACATAACTTGCAATGTGCAAGATGGAGGTTGGAGTAAAGTTGTGCAGCTGGAGGCCATAATATTCTAGAAGACCTCAGAGGAATGGATGAATTGGAAATCCCACACCCCTTAGCAGATAGGGGACAAAACACACTCGTTCCCCCCGGATGGATTGGGAAAATCCTCCGCCTAGGTTTTGCCATCGAAGGAGGCAAACCCTGCTCAAACAGAGACTAGATCCGCAGGGGGGAGAAACCCCTGCGTTTGCAGCTTCACCAGCTGACTGTGGGATACGGAGCATCTCTCCCACTCGCCTCTCTCTGGGCCGCAGGGATGGGAGGAGGGCGCTGGGAACGCTAGACATGTTGGAGTGTTCTTTCCTAGCAAACTTTGAGGATTTTTCTCCGCAAGATGATTGAATGGATCTGGGATCCCATCTCGTTAAATAGACATTGTCCCTCGCGTGGACAGGGTGTTATGTGAAAAAATGCCCCGACCTCTCGCATCCGCTCGACACTTGGAAGCTGAAGTTGTTGATACACACAAGCCGAGGGGTACAACATTAAATGGAAGGCCGAACATACTACTTGGAATTCATCGGTCGAGGAACCCGCCTTGCAATGCCGAAGACAAACCATACGCCTAACACCTCGTCATTGAAGACTGGTTCGGGGGCTACTGAGGTTGTCCTGGACTAAGGGGTCCTCGGGCGTCCGGCCTGTTAGCCATGGGCCGGACTGATGGGCTGTGAAGATACGAAGATCAAGATCGCACCCGTGTCCGGATGGGACTCTCCTTGGCGTGGAAGGCAAGCTTGGCGACCAAATATGTAGATTCCTTTCTTTGTAACGGACCTTGTGTAACCCTAGATCCTCGTGGTGTCTATATAAACCATTGTTTAAGAAATCTTCCGATACACCGATTAATCTTCCGATTTATCACTAATCGGGGGATGACCAATAAGATTATGCCTTATCTTTTTCGTTTATCTTTAGGACGGATTTTATCATTCTGACAAGCGATTTATCAGGAATCTACCGACAAATTAGACCTATTCATCGCACTATGTTGGCAAAAACTATGTTTATTTATGTTTTGTGGACCTTGTTACGGAATATGTACTGTTGCCCTATTTTCTTTGTCATTTTACGAGGATTCAAAGGCTAGAAATCAAGGTAACACTTCTGTCAAATATTGTTTTAGTGTTGAATATAGTGTATTTCAGTCTTGGGAACCTGAGATTTGCAAAAAAAATATCCGATTAATTGTCGACCGATAAAATCAATTAATTGGCCGATTTCCGATTAATCTCTAATCCCTAGCTGACCGAGATGATAACGATAAGCGATATCCTCAACATTGATATAAACCAGAGGACTTAGTCCGGAGAGGATAGATACATTACCTTAGTCATACAGGCTAGACTTCCAGGGTTTAGCCATTACGATATTGTGGTAGATCAACTCTTGTAATACTCATATTCATCAAGATCAATCAAGCAGGAAGTAGGGTATTACCTCCATAGAGAGGGCCCGAACATGGGTAAACATCGTGCCCCCTGTCTCCTGTTACCATTAATCTTAGACGCATAGTTCGGGACCCCCAACCCGAGATCCGCCGGTTTTGACACCGACACTAATCCCTTCATGCGCCCTCACGAGGCTGGTCCTGCCAGCGATCTTCGCGAGGCCGGTCGTGCCACTCCTGGTGTGGGCCATGATCGTCCCAGCGTCCTCTGCCACATCCTCCTCCTCGGCCATAGCCCCGGTCGTTGCGCTCGGGGCGTCGACCGAGGCGTCCGTCTCGAATGGCCCTAAGCTCTTGACAGTCATTAGAGGTGTGGCTGTGGACGTTGTGGAAGGCGCAGAACGGGCGGCTGCTCTTGGACGACTTAGGAATGTCCCGGCTGCGCTTCGTCTCTGGCTCCGCTGCAAGCACAACCACCCCCTTGCACTTCACGTCCTTGGCCTTGGCCTTCTACTCCTTGGGGTCAACAGCTGGGAGCTCGAGGAGGGAAAGGCGCCCTTCCTCAGCTCTTGCGCACTTGGTCGCCAGGTTGAACAGCTCCAGGGTCGTGCACAGCTCCTCGTGGATGGCGAGCTCCTCCTTCATCTTGACATCACGGACGCCATCAGAAAACGCGGAGATGATGGCCTCATCCGTCACCTTGGGATCTTGAGGCGAACGTTGTTGAAGCGCTGGATGTACTTTTGCAGGGTCTCTCCTGGCTGCTGCTTGATGCGGCGCAGGTCACCCGCGGCCGAAGGGCAGTCGCGAGTGCCCTGGAAGTTTGTGATGAAGCGGTCGCGCATCTCGTTCCAGGAGGAGATGGAGCCCGGGGGCAGGTTTAGGAGCCATGAGCGAGCGCCATCCTTGAGATCCATGGGGAACCAGTTCGCCATGACTTTTTCGTCGCCATTGGCTGCCTCGATGCTATGCAGGTCAGGAGTGAAGGCGCGGCAGCCCGCGGTGGCCACCGGGACCCTTTGCTGATGCGGAGCGCGCCCTTGATGCCCGCGCACCGCCGCCGCAGGCGGCGCACGTTCTTGTCGCAGTGGTGCTGGGAGTGCAGGAACGTTCTCTTGTGGTCGGGGAACTTCTTGGCAGCTTCCTTCTTCTCGCGTGGGCGCCCGGGGCGGTGGGTCACGCCAAGGGGCCACATGTCTAGGCGCTAGGACACCGTCTTGGTGCAGAGGTGGTGGAGGCGCTCTGGGAGCCACATGGCCCACAGCTGGCAGAGGGCGAGGCAGCGAGAGGGATGGCACAGGGGAGCCCCCTGCGGCACTGACGAGCTTAGTCATGCGGTCCAACCAATCCTTGTAGAGGTCGTTGACGGGGCGGTAGCGCAGGAGCTCGCTTGCCATGAGCAGCGCGGCCTGCGCATCCGTGGGAGCACGACGAGCGTGAAACAATGAGCCGGCTGGGGTCAGCGACGGAGTGGCGGTGCGGCCGTCCCGCCGCACCGAGGGGTGCCGCGAGGATGCTTGCTGCTTGTTTCCCGTCGGGCCGGTGGCAGCGTTGGCGGCAGACAACGGGGAACGACGGGGACGCCCGCCGACAGGAGCGGTCTGAGCGACATGGGCGACGAGGGCGGCCCGACGCTCAGCGCTGGCCTGACGAGCGTCCGTCATGGATGCGACGAAGTGATGGGACGTGGATCGACGGAAAGAAAGCTTCGGCACACCCCTACCTGGCGCGCCAAATGTCGGATTTTGGATTCCGGCAAAACCATTGAGGTTTGAACACTGGGGTGCACGCGAAGATCTCCTCCTACCTAATCATGCCCTCAGCCTAACCGCGATCTCAAGGCCTAGCTCAACGAACCCGCAACACAAGAGACACAAGATTTATACTGGTCTGGGCCATCATTGTGGTGTAATACCGTACTCCAGTGTGGTCTGGTGGATTGCCTCTTGGGCTGAGGATGAACAATACAAGGGGAAGTACAGCCTCCTGAGGAGAGGTGTTCTTGTGCTTGGCGAACTTGTGTGGGTGAGGATGGTCTGAATCCCTCCAAGTTCAGGCTGAGTTGCCTCCTACTGTGGTGGCTAGTCCTATTTATAGAGGCCCTGGTCCTCTCCCCAAATATTGAGCAAGAAGGGAGCCAACAACGGCGAAATTCAAAGGGAGACAACTAGTACACGTGATCTTGACTAAAGGTGGTCTTTCCCTGCAAAAGGCTCTGGTGGTGACACCGTCTTGGGCTCCACGGTGACCTCCGTCCTTCCATCCTACTGGTCTTGGTCTCGTTGCACCGATATGGAAACCTTTGCCTGATGCCTCGGGACTCCTCGCATGCGCTTGCCCCTTTAGCACCAAAGAGGAAAAGAGGACAGTGCGCGCGGGGGCTCCCGCCTGGCTCCAGTCATCATGGCTTGCGTCACAGGAACCTCGCGAGGTGTCCCTTGCCTAGATCTCTCCGCCCCTCGCGAGCCAGCCTGGTGAGGCCGCTCCCGAGGAGGTCTTGTGTCGTCTGGCTCGCGAGGCTTGGCCCCTCGCGAGGGTCTTGAGTGTTTGCTAGTAAAGATGGGTCGTACAGGGCCGCTGGTGAAGCCACGCCGAGGGCCGCAGGCAGGCAAGTCTGGGGACCCCCGTTCCCAGGACGCCGACAAATATGTTTGAAAATTCCTTCTAATTTACTGCACATGGAATTAACTCGCACACAAGCACACAAAAATATGATTTTTCAAACCGTTTTGGTTAGGCGTTGCATGTAGATGTAGTTCAAATTTGAATTATGGTCATTAAATGGTTAGAAAATCATTTAAATATCTTTAAAAGGTCAAATGACCCCTGAAATTTTCCGACTTTTAACATGACAGTTATATTAGTGCACGTTAAACATAGAAAAATATTTGAAGGCCGTAAGAGGAAGCTATCTCCTATTCGTCATCGAACATGGATTGTTCCCTCTCGGAACCACGAGCCTTCTAGCGACTTGCTCCGGTTTGTGAGGGGTGTGTGTCCAAAATTTCGTAAAACATGCCAATTTCTTTACCACATCATCTCGGTGGCATGACATTACATCAACCAAGGTTTCATGTTTTTCTGATCATTTTTTAATTCTTTGGAATTAAAATGCCATGGCACTCCATGCATACGTATGCAAGTGCCCATGCCTTGAGACCAATATGTTTGAAAATTCCTTCTAATTTACTACACATGCAATTACCTCGCACACAAGTACACATATATGATTTTTCAAACCGTTTTGGTTAGGCTTTGCATGTAAATGTAGTTCAAATGTGAGTTACGATCATTAAATGGCTAGAAAATCACTTAATTGTCTTTAAAAGGTCAAATGACCCCTAGAATTTTCCAAAATTTCACATTATAGTTGTAGTAGTGCATGTTAGACGTAGAAAAAATTGAAGGCCGTAAGAGGAAGCTATCTCCCGTTCGTCATCAAACATGCATTGTTCCTTCTCGGAACCACGAGCCTTCTAGTGAGTTGCTCCGGTTTGTGAGCGGTGTGTGTCCAAACTCTCGTCAAACAAGCCAATTTCTTTACCACATCATCTTGGTGGCATGACATTACATCAACCAAGGTTTCATGTGTTTCTGATATATTTTTTATTTTTCGGAATTAAAATGACATGTCACTCCATGCATACGTATGCATGTGTCCATGTCATGAGACAAATATGTTTGAAAATTCCTTCTAATTTACTACACATGGAATTAACTTGCACACAAGTACATGAATATGATTTTTTAAACCGTTTTGGCTAGGCGTTGCATGTAGATGTAGTTCAAATTTGAATTACGGTCATTAAATGGCTAGAAAATCAATTAAATGTCTTTAAAAGGTCAAATGACCCCTAGAATTTTCCAAAATTTCACATTACAGTTGTAGTAGTGCACGTTAGAGGTAGAAAAAAATTTAAGGCCGTAAGAGGAAGCTATCTCCCGTTCCTCATCAAACATGCATTGTTCCTCTCGGAACCACGAGCCTTCTAGTGAGTTGCTCCAGCTTGTGAGGGGTGTGTGTCCAAACTTTTGTCAAACATGCCTATTTCTTTACCACATCATCTTGGTGGCATGACATTACATCAACCAAGGTTCATGTTTTTCTGATCATTTTTAAAATTCTTTGGAATTAAAATGCCATGGCACTCCTTGTATATGTATGCATGTGCCCATGCCTTGAGACCAATATGTTTGAAAATTCCTTCTAACTTACTGCACATTGAATTAACTCGCACACAAGTACACAGATATGAGTTTTCATACCGTTTTGGTTAGGCGTTGCATGTAGATGTAGTTCAAATTAGAATTAGGGTCATTAAATGGCTAGAAAATCACTTAAATGTCTTTAAAAGGTCAAATGTGTCGGCGTCCTGGGAACGGGGGTCCCCAGACTTGCCTGCCTACGGCCCACGGTGTGGCTCCACCAGCGGCCCTATACGGCCCATCTTCACCAGCAAACACTCAAGACCCTCGCGAGGGGCCAAGCCTCGCGAGGCGGACGACACAAGACCTCCTCATGGGCTGCCTCACCAGGCTGGCTTGCGAGGGGCGGAGATATCAACGCAAGGAACACCTCGCGAGGTTCTCGTGCTGCAAGCCATGGCCCAGGAGCAGGCGGGCGCCCGGTAGCATGATGTCCTCGTTTTCTCTTTGGTGCTAAAGGGTAAGCGCAGCGAGGAGTCCCGAGGCATCGTGCAAAGGTTTCCATATCGATTACTGAGACCAAGACCAGCAGGACGACATGACGGAGGTCACCGTGGAGCCCAAGACAGTGTCACCACCAGAGCCTTTGGCAGGAGAAGACCACCTTTAGTCAGGATAACTTTTACTAGTTGTCTCCCTTCGAATTTGGCTGTTGTTGAATCCCTTCCCGCTCAATATTTGGGGAGAGGACCAGGGCCTCTATAAATAGGACTAGCCACCACAGTAGGAGGCAACTGATCACGGATCATTGAGATCACCCTCAACCACACAAGTTCACCAAGCACAAGAGCACCTCTCCTCAGTAGGCTGTTCTTCCCTTGTAACTGTTCATCCTCAGACCAAGAGGCAATCCACCACACCACACTGGAGTAGGGTATTACACCACATTGGTGGGCGAACCAGTATAAACTCTGGTGTCTCTCTTTCTGCGGGTTCGACGTGCTAAGCTTTGAGATCGCGGTGAGGGTGAGAGTGTGATTAGGTAGGGAGAGATCTTCATGCGCACCCCAGTGTTCGAACCTCAAGGGTTTTGCCGGAACCTGAAATCTGACATTTGGCGCGCCAGGTAGGGGTGTGCCGAAGCTTTCTTACGGCCGATCCACGTCCTGTTGTTTCGTCGCATCCATGGCAGACACTCATCGAGCCCGCGCTGAGCGCCGGGCCGCCCTCACCACTCGCGTCGCTCAGACCGCTCCTTTCAGCGGGCCCCCCGTCGTTCTACGTCGCCAGCCACCAACGCTGCCACCGACCCGGCGGGAAACGAGCAGCAAGCGTCCTCGCTGCACCCCTCTGTGCGACGAGACGGCCGCACCGCCACTCCGTCGCTAACCCCAGCCGGCTCGTCATCTCACGCTCGTCGCTCTCCCACGGACGCGCAGGCCGCGCTGCTCATGGCACGCGAGCTCCTGCTCTACCATCCAGTCGACGACCTCTACAAGGACTGGCTCGACCGCATCGCCGAGCTCGTCAGCGCCGCAGGGGCTCCCCTGTGCCATCCCTCTCGCTGCCTCGCCCTCCGCCAGTTATGGGTGACGTGGCTCACGGAGCGCCTCCACCACCTCTGCACCAAGACGGCATCCTGGTGCCAAGGCGTGCGGCCCCCCGGCGCGATCCACCGTGTCGGGCGCCCACGCGAGAAGAAGGAAGCTGCCAAGAAGTTCCCCGGCCGCAAGAGAATGCGCCCGCGCTCCCAGCACCACCGCGACAAGACCGCGTGCCGCCTGCGGCAGCGGTGCGCAGGAATCAAGGGCAGGCTCCACATCAGCAAAGGGCCCCGGTGGCCACCGCGGGCTGCCGCGCCTTCACTCCCGAGCTGCATAGCATCGCCTGGCCGGGCAAGTTCAGGCCGGACCTGCCTCCTTGCTACGACGGCACCCCCGACCCCGCGGAGTTCCTGCAGCTCTACGAGCTGAGCATCGAGGTGGCCAACGGCGACAAAAAAGTCATGGCAAACTGGTTCCCCATGGCTCTCAAGGATGGTGCTCGCTCGTGGCTCCTGAACCTGCCCCAGGGCTCGATATCCTCCTGGAACAAGATGCGCGACTGCTTCGTCGCCAACTTCCAGGGCACGCGCGACCGCCCTCGGCCGCGGGTGACCTGCACCGCATCAAGCAGTAGCCAGGAGAGACCCTGCAGAAGTACGTCCAGCGCTTCAACAACGTTCATATCAAGATCCCCAAGGTGACGGATGAGGCCATCATCTCTGTGTTTTCCGATGGCGTCCGTGACGTCAAGATGAAGGAGGAGCTCGCCATCCACGAGGAGCTCTGCACGGCTTTGGAGCTGTTCAACCTGGCGACCAAGTGCGCAAGAGATGAGGAGGGGCGCCTTTCCCTCCTCGAGCTCCCGGCTGCCGACCCCGAGGAGAAGAAAGCCAAGGACAAGGACGTGAAGCACAAGGTAGTAGTTGTGCTCGCGGCGGAGCCAGACACGAAGCGCGGCCGAGACCACCCCGAGTCATCCAAGAGCAGTCGGCCATTCTGCGCCTTCCACAACATAGGCAGCCACAACACCAACGACTGTCAATAGCTCAGGGCCATTCGAGATGGACGCCTCGGTCGATGCCTCGAGCGCAATGACCGGGGCTATGGCCGAGGAGAAGGATGAGGCGGAGGACGTTGGGACGATCGTGGCCCCCGCTAGGAGTGGCGCGACCGGCCTCGCAAGGACCGCTGGCAGGACCAGCCACGTGAGGGCGCATGAAGGGACCAGCCTCGTGAGGACCGCCCTCAGGGCAATGCTGGACTTCATCCGCCACCGCCACCGCCAAGAAGGAACGATGACAACCATCAGGACGAGGGGGTTGGGGGCTTCCAGGAACCACGTGCCATCGCCTGCATCTTGGGTGGAGCTCAAGCCCCAGCCTCTCAGCGCATCTTCAAGCAGTTTGCTCGTGAGGTGAACGCAATCCTTCCTAGGCTTGAGGCCATGCGTCCGCTCATGTGGTCCAAGTGCGCCATCACCTTCAGCTCAGCGGACCAGCTCAAGTGCGCAGCCACCGCTGGCGCTCTCCTGATGCTCTGCTCACCCATCATCAGCAACATACAAGTCACCAAGACCATCGTTGATGGCGGTGCAGGGCTTAACGTCCTGTCCGTCGAGACGTTTGACAGCCTCCAAGTGCCATTTGATCAGCTTCAGCCTACCAAGCCTTTCTCAGGAGTGACAGACGGATTCACCACCCCGATAGGGCAGGTCCGCCTCCCTGTCACCTTCAGACATCATGACACCTACCGCACCGAGCTCATCGACTTCGACGTTGCTCACATCCGTCTGCCGTACAATGCCATCCTCGGGTATCCAGCCCTGGCCAAGTTCATGGCGGTGACCCACCATGGCTACAACGTCCTCAAGATGCCAGGAAGCAGCGGGATCATCACCATCCCCTGCGAAAAAAGAGATGCAGTGTGCTCCCTCGAGCGCGCCTTCCAAGCTACGGCGATTGAAGACTTCGACAAAAATGCAGCGCGGTACCCTCCTGAGGTCGTCCCCAAGAAGAAGAAGCAGCTACTCCGCACAGGGCCTCAAGGGAGCGGCACCTCTGGCGGCACAACATCAGGATCGGTGCCCGCGCCTGGGGCACCTCCCTCTCTCGCATAAGAAGTGCGCCCGGCGCCCTCTTCGGGCAGGGTCGGGGGCTCTCTTCTGGAGGGCTTCAGACCTAGCCAACATCACAAGGGAGGCGCTCGGGCACCAGCTGGAGGCATGCTTTGCGGCACGTCTCCCTCAGGAGAACACCGAGCGAGGAGCGCCCTACGCTCAGGAGTTCATCACCAAGGTCACTCAGGAGCTGCAGGATGCAAGAGCCATGCGCAGCGACCGCTGCCCACCTGGCGCAGCTCCCCATCCAGGCGAGGATGGCGGGCTGCGCATCTGCGTTGACATTACAGGGCTCAACATGGCCGCATCTCAGGAGCTCCTCTGGCCTTCGTGCGTGGGACGTTGCGAGGGCCCACCTCACATTTATATTCGCATGCCATTCGGCCTGCCGAGCATGGCAACCGCCTTCCAATGCAGTCTGCAGAGCGTCCTGGCGGCTCGGGAGCCAGGCATCACGCAGTCCTGACAGAGATGGAGACTGTCCTCAAAGAACCGCCAGGACCCCCAGAGCCTCCCGAGGCTCAGGGCCCCGGTGGCTCGTGAGGAACAACCGCTTCGCCACGCATCTTCAGCTGCCCCAACATCCCTTCGACAACGGAGCCAGGTGACATTTTCCAAGTTTATTTAGCTGGGAGCGCCCCCTGGGCTGCATCATTCCCAGGCCGCGTGGGTCTGTCCCTGCGGCATGTATCCTTTTACATCTTTAGCTTACTCTACTGGGGGAGCCCCTCGGGATGCATCATCTCCAGGCCGCTCGGGTCCGGCCCAGTGGCATGAATCGTTCTTTCATTTACCTGAGCTAGTCTGCTTTGCATGCATAATTCGTCTATGGTTATCACCGCTAGATTGTCACCCACCATGGGAGCCGCGCGCCGATCGTCTTTCTTCAGGATCCTTCGCATAAGGAGGCTAGGCATGGCGTCTGTGCTCGGGACCATCCCTGTAGCATCGATAAATCCAACGGCTGAGCTCTGGCTGGCGGGCCGGCCCCGTTCACGTCACCTCCTGGGGTCGTTGGTGCTTGGCCTTCTCATGTGATAACCTCAGGAGATTCGTTCGTTGCAGGTTGTCTAGCCATCTCGCAGGACCACCACAGCCGTCAACAACCAAGACCAGGAGCAACCCGCCTTGAGGTAGGGTCTTGTGAGTCCCGTGTTGGCTCACGAGTGCCCAGACACACCTCGTCTAGCCCTGTCATGCAAGCCACGTGTCAGGGCGGGGCTGTACACGCCCCGGGGGCTCTCCATAGTAGGGAGTCCCCTCCCACGTACCAGTGGAAGCACCATGCTCCGCGCTGGCTATCACCACTGCCGAGGAGCGGCTATGCCCGTGCAAGTGCGGAAGCGCTATGCTCCGCACTGGTGATAAACAACTGAGGGCGGCCTCACGGCCGTATCAACCTCAGGGAGCCCTTGAGATCAGTTTCTAGACTCATCGCAACACCTCCCCTCGGGAGAGTTGCGCGAGGGGGCTGGGCACGGGGGCTACGCTCGAGTAACGCACGAGCGCACGCCACCCTGCCAGGTCTCCGGGACCTGGTCGTCGCGCGGCCCTCACAAGCCAGCCTCGACAAGGGCAAAGGTATGAAGCTCGTTTGAGCGTCAAGGGGGACTCTTGAGCATCGCGACTCAAGAGCGTAACTGGCCACGTAGCCCCTCAATCCTTGGTCTCATCCTGGTGATCTAGACGACCCAATGGTGGTTGAGGTATGCGCGGGGTCGGGCCCTGCCGACATAGAACACTAGACTAATTCCTGCATTTCCTTTCCATAAGCTGTTTGCGCGTCAAGGGGGACTCGTGAGCATCGCGACTCAGGAGCCTAACTGGCCACGTAGCCCCTCACTCCTTGGTATCGTCCTGGTGATCCGGACGACCCAACGGCGGCTGAGGTATGCACGGGGTCGGGCCCTGCCGACGTAGAACGTAAAGCAAATGGGAAGGAAATCGCAAAATCTCAAGCAAATATTACAAGACATATTGTTCTCCAATACCAAACGCAAGTTTAAACGCCTCCACGAGGCACGGTACATGCTGCAGGAGTTAAGTAGGAAAGGAGCCGCCGGCAAGTCATTCCGTCATCCCTGGACACCGTCGTCGCCTGCAAGGGATGCTTCTTCTCCAACGGTGTCGCCTTCACCTATGCCACCAGCCGGAGTGAGCACGGGAGCGAAGGTGCGGAACTTCTTCAGCAGGGCCTCCACCTGACCCTTCACGGCTGCGGCAGCGGCCGTGCAATGCTTGTCGTCCACAGGCTCCAGCAGCTCGTCAAGGTGGGTGGCAGGGTCGTGAAGATGGAGGTGGCTGAAGACGCGTGTCAACGCGGCTGAGGAAAGGACGCGGGCTTCTTCCTCTGCCATGGGGCCGATACCGCTCACAACGTCCTCAAACGCATCAACCAGATAAGGAAGCAGCTGGGCGGGGCCCTCGTTGCTGGCGGCCAGCGGCTCCTCCAAGCCCTTCTTGTAGAGTGACCGCAGCACCATCCGAGACCTCTCCTCAAGGAGCTTCAAGGCCTCGTGGTCCTCAACCAGGACCTTCACCTTGGCTTCAAGCTCGGCCTTCTCCGCCTTCAGTTTCTGCTCCAGCTCCTCCAACCGGCCGCGCTCTGTGGCCTGCGCCTTCGCCAACTGCTCCAGCTTGGCGTCGCGATCCCTGACGGTGTCCTCTCGGTCCTTCATCTTATCATCCTCCGCCTTGCGACCTCGGGCTACTTTCGCGCGCTCCCTCCGCGCGGTCTCCAGCTCGGCCTCCAGCGACCGGCAGCGGTCCTGGGCGACCCCGACATCCTTCAACGCCACCTCGCGGGCGGCCACAGCTTGGGCGACGGCCTCCTTGTCCTTCTCAGAGTCCGCTGCAGCCTGGCTCAGCGTCGCTCGGACAGACACATCGGAATGAAGCCAGCCAGGGACCAGCTCCAGGCGCCCGGCCACTAGGAGACGGTCGGTGCCTTGGAGATCTTCTCGCAGCAGGGTCATCACAGAAAGAGCGCGCTCCAGAATGTCAGGGGAGGCTGAAGGATCTGGAGGTAGCAGTGCGGCAGAATGGGGAGGAGGCGACGTTGTCACCATGGCCTGGGAGGACGGAGGCTCCTGAGCTTTCGCAATCTCGGCAACCGAGCCAGGCATTGGCACATTCGGAGCCAGCGGGGCCATGGGGGCTGACTCCTCCCGAGGATGCTCCCCCAAGCCTCGTGAGGATGATCGGGCCAGGGAAGCGTGAGCACCTTCGCTGCCCTTATCCATGGAGAGGGGAGCGGCCATCGTAAGCGATCTGGTCCCGAGCAGCGCCACCTCATCCTCCTTCCTCCTCTTTGCCGCTGATGTCGGCCTAATTGCACAATAGAGAAGCATCAAGGGTAAGTAGCAGAAGCAAGAACAGAACATGACAAGAACACTTACTGGTCTACCGCGGCGTAGTCCCTCCGCTTCGTAAGCTTCAAGCCTGAGAGCCTCACAGCCTGAGGCGCAGGCGCGCGGGCTCCAAGAGCGGAAGAAGGGGCAGCGGACGGGCCAGTAGCAGCCCCAGGTGGAGTGAGAGCAGGAGCGTCATCTTAGGAGATCAACGCCGACCTTCCCCTCGTCGGAACCACGGACGGCTCCTTCCTCTCCGGGAGGACATTGGCCTCGTTGTCGTCATTAGGCGAGGTGCGGAGGATGTCGGCCTTGCACAAGGGGGAGGTCACCCCACCCCTTCGGGGGTCGCCTCCGAGTCACGCTCCTCGCCCTCCTCCTCTTCCCCCTCCTTGCGGGAATCGCCAGAAGACACGTCCACCGGCGCCGGCACCACCGGGACCCCAGGGGGCGCTGGCGGCACCAGGCCGCGCCCGTCAAAGGTGGGCATGGCGGCCACGACCTGCGCCCCGTTCTTGCGGTGGAACAAGGGAACGAGGGCACTCGACGGATACTCTTGGTCGTCCCCGACCAAGAGGCGGAGAGCCACAGCCAGCTCTTCGTCAGACAAGGCCACCAGACTCAGGCGAAGCTTGTCTTCTTCGCCCTCAAGCGTCCACAAGGAGCGCGAGCGTGGTTGGAGCGGAGCCACCCGCAGCATCAGGAATTCCCTCAGGAGCATGGCCCCCGACAACTTCGCCTCCTTCGCGTTGCCCGGCTTCAGGTAGGCGGTCATCTTCTCCAGCACTGACTTCGCCCGGTCGTCAGTAAGCTTCGCGCGGGACCACCCCTCGTCAGACTGGGGCATCATCATCGGCACCGTTAACCGCGGGTGGACACACTTGGCATCCATCATGAAACACTTGCTCGTGAAGCCATCGGCCTTCTTCCCGGCCTTCGAGATCGTGTTGGCCTTGCCGGCCGCGACGAAGTTGGCGCACCCTGAGGTGTGGTCGTCGTTGATTCGGAGGAAGAAGAAGTGGCGCAGCAGTGCCACGGACGGCATCAACCGACATATGCCTCACAGTAGAAGGCGAAGATCGACAAGAGAAGAACGGAGTTGGGATGGAGATGGAGGGCCTGCAACCTGTAATGACGGAGGATTGCGTAGAAGACGTTGGAGAAGGGGGGGACCAGGCCCGCGACGACGCTGCTCATGAAGAAGGGGTAGAAGGTGCTCTCCGAAGTCTTCGGCTCGGCGGAGCCAGCCCGGAGCTCGGTCTTCCACCTCTTGTTGCTCTCCCCCGCCGTCAGCAGGCGCGTGGCGGCGAGGTTCTTCTCTGAGACATTGGGCGCGTCCAGAGCCGGCTCGTACCAGGCAGGCGGCGAAACGGCCTTGGCCTTTCAGGGCGCCATTGGTCGAATGCTCGGAAGGAGGTTGAAGGAGATCTGGAGATTTCGGAAGCAAGGAGCGAGAAAGGGGATCAGGAGCAAGACGAAGGAAATCAATGAAGGCAAGCGTTGCCCGCGCCAGCCTTTTGTCAGAGGGCAGTTGCCGAGGCAGCGTGGGGAAGCGGAGACGCCCACGTCCAATCAATCGCCACACGTAAAGCGGGGCAGCAGGCTGTTGGGGCCCGCGGCGCTCCGCACTTGCCCTTGGGCTTCGCCTCGAAGCCAAGTCTGAGCGCGCCTTGGGCCCGGGAACTACTGTCGGCGTCCTGGGAACGGGGGTTCCCACACTTGCCTGCCTGCGGCCCACGGTGTGGCTCCACCAGCGGCCCTATACGACCCATCTTCACCAGCAAACACTCAGGACCCTTGCGAGGGGCCAAGCCTCATGAGGCGGATGACACAAGACCTCCTCAGGGGCTGCCTCACCAGGCTGGCTCGCGAGGGGCGGAGAGATCAAGGCAAGGAACACCTCGCGAGGTTCCCGTGACGCAAGCCATGACGACTGGAGCCAGGCGGGTGCCAGGAGGGCGCCAGCGCGCGCAGTGTCCTCCCTTCCTCCTTGGTGCTAAAGGGGCAAGCGCAGGCGACGAGTCCCGAGGCATCAGGCAAAGGTTTCCATATCGGTGCAATGAGACCAAGACCAGCAGGACGACAGGAAGGGGGTCACCGTGGAGCCCAAGACGGCGTCACCACCAGAGCCTTTGGCAGGCGAAGACCACCTTTAGTCAGGATAACTTGTACTAGTTGTCTCCCTTTGAATTTGGCCGTTGTTGAATCCCTTCCCGCTCAATATTTGGGGAGAGGACCCGGGCCTCTATAAATAGGACTAGCCACCACAGTAGGAGGCAACTGATCACGGATCGTTGAGATCACCCTCAACCACACAAGTTCACCAAGCAAAGGAGCACCTCTCCTCAGGAGGCTATTCTTCCCTTGTAACTGTTCATCCTCAGACCAAGAGGCAATCCACAACACCACACTGGAGTAGGGTATTACACCACATCGGTGGCTCGAACTAGTATAAACTCTTGTGTCTCTCTTTCTGCGGGTTCGACGTGCTAAGCTTTGATATCGCGGTGAGGGTGAAGGCGTGATTAGGTAGGGAGAGATCTTCGTGCGCACCCCAGTGTTCGAACCTCAAGGGTTTTGCCGGAACCCGAAATCCGACAAAATATCCCCTAGAATTTTCCAAAATTTCAAATTACAGTTGTAGTAGTGCACGTTAGACGTAGAAAAAATAGAAGGTCGTAAGAGGAAGCTATCTCCCGTTCGTCATCAAACATTCATTGCTCCCTCTCGGAACCACGAGCCTTCTAGTGAGTTGCTCCGGTTTGTGAGGGGTGTGTGTCCAAACTTTCGTCAAACATGCCAATTTCTTTGCCACATCATCTTGGTGGCATGACATTACATCAACCAAGGTTTCATGTGTTTCTGATATATTTTTATTTTTTGGAATTGAAATGCCATGTCAGTCCATGCATACGTATGCATGTGTCCATGTCCTGACACAAATATGTTTGAAAATTCCTTCTAATTTACTACACATGAAATTAACTCGCACACAAGTACACAAATATGATTTTTCAAACCGTTTTGGTTAGGCGTTGCATGTAGATGTAGTTCAAATTTGAATTATGGTCATTAAATGGCTAGAAAATCACTTACATGTCTTTAAAAGGTCAAATGACCCCTAGAATTTTCCAAAATTTCACATTACAGTTATAGTAGTGCACGTTAGACATTGAAAAAAATTGAAGGCCGTAAGAGGAAGCTATCTCCCGTTCGTCATAAAACATGCATTGTTCCTCTCGGAACCAAGAGCCTTCTAGTGAGTTGCTCCGGTTTGTGAGGGGTGTGTGTCCAAACTTTCGTCAAACATGCAAATTTCTTTACCACATCATCTTGGTGACATGACATTTCATCAACCAAGGTTTCATGTGTTCTTGATTTTTTTTTATTTTTTGGAATTAAAATGCCATGTCACTCCATGCATACATATGCATGTGTCCATGTCGTGAGACAAATATGTTTGAAAATTCCTTCTAATTTACTGCACATGGAATTAACTCGCACACAATTACACAAATATGATTTTTCAAACCGTTTTGGTTGGGCGTTGCATGTAGGTGTAGTTCAAATTTGAATTACGGTCATTAAATGCCTAGAAAATCACTTAATGTCTTTAGAAGGTCAAATGACCCCTAAAAGTTTCCAAAATTTCACATTACAGTTATAGTAGTGCATGTTAGACGTAGAAAAAAATTGAAGGCCGTAAGAGGATGCTATCTCCCGTTCGTCATCAAAGATGCATTGTTCCTCTCGGAAACACGAGCCTTCTAGTGAGTTGCTTCAGTTTGCGAGGGGTGTATGTCCAAACTTTCTTCAAACATGCCAATTTCTTTATCACATCATCTTGGTGGCATGACATTACATCAACCAAGGTTTCATGTGTTTCTGATTTTTTTTATTTTTTGGAATTGAAATGCCATGTCACTCCATGCATACGTATGCATGTGTCCATGTCGTGAGACAAATATGTTTGCAAATTCCTTCTAATTTACTGCACATGGAATTAACTCGCACACAAGTAATCAAATATGATTTTTCAAACTGTTTTGGTTAGGCGTTGCATGTAGATGTAGTTCAAATTTGAATTACGGTCATTAAATGGCTAGAAAATCACATAAATGTCTTTAAAAGGTCAAATGACCCCTAGAATTTTCCAAAATTTCACATTATAGTTTGTAGTAGTGCATGTTAGACGTAGACAAAAATTGAAGGCCGTAAGATGAAGCTATCTCCCGTTCGACATCAAACATGCATTGTTCCCTCTTGGAACCTCGAGCCTTCTAGTGTGTTGCTTTGGTTTGTGAGGGGTGTGGGTCCAAACTTTCGTCAAACATACCAATTTTATTTACCACATCATCTTGGTGGCATGACATTAAATCAACCAAGGTTTCATGTGTTTCTGATTTTTTTTATTTTTTGGAATTAAAATGGCATGTCACTCCTTGCATACGTATGCATGTGTCCATGTCATGAGACAAATGTGTTCGAAAATTCCTTCTAATTTACTGCATATGGAATTAACTCGCACACAACTACATAAATATGATTTTTCAAACCGTTTTGGTTAGGCGTTGCATGTAGATGTAGTTCAAATTTGAATTGCAGTCATTAAATGGCTAGAAAATCATTTAAATGTCTTTAAAAGGTCAAATGACCCCTAGAATTTTCCAAAATTTCACATTACAGTTGTAGTAGAGCACGTTAGACGTAGAAAACATTAAAGGCCGTAAGAGGAAGCTATCTCGCTATTAGTCATCAAACATGCATTGTTCCACTCGGAACCACGAGCCTTCTTGTGAGTTGCTCGGCTTGTGAGGGGTGTGTGTCCAAACTTTTGTTAAACATGCCTATTTTTACCACATCATCTTGGTGGCATGAAATTACATCAACCAAGGTTTCATGTTTTCGATCATTTTTTAATTCTTTGGAATTAAAATGCCATGGCACTCCATGCATATGTATGCATGTGCCCATGCCTTGAGACCAATATGTTTAAAATTCCTTCTAATTTACTGCACATCGAATTAACTCGCACATAAGTACACAGATATGATTTTTCAAACCGTTTTGGATAGGCGTTGCATGTAGATGTAGTTCAAATTTGAATTAGGGTCATTAAATGGCTAGAAAATCACTTAAATGTCTTTAAAAGGTCAAATAACCCCTGGAATTTTCCAAAATTTCACATTACAGTTGTAGTAGTGCATGTTAGACGTAGTAAAAATTGAAGGCCGTAAAAGGAAGCTATCTCCCGTTCGTCATCAAACATTCATTGTTCCCTCTCGGAACCATGAGCCTTCTAGTGAGTTGCTCTGGTTTGTGAGGGGTGTGTGTTCAAACTTTTGTCAAACATGCCAATTTCTTTACCACATCATCTTGGTGGCATGACATTACATCAACCAAGGTTTCATGTGTTTCTGATTTTTTTTTATTTTTTGGAATTAAAATGCCATGTCACTCCATGCATACGTATGCATGTGTCCATGTCGTGAGACAAATATGTTTGAAAATTCCTTCTAATTTACTGCACATGGAATTAACTCGCAGACAAGTACACAAATATGATTTTTCAAACCGTTTGTTAGACGTTGCATTTAGATGTAGTTCAAATTTGATTTACGGTCATTAAATGGCTAGAAAATCACTTAAATGTCTTTAAAATGTCAAATGACCCCTAGAATTTTCCAAAATTTCACATTTGAGATATAGTAGTGCACGTTAGGCGTGAAAAAAATTGAAGGCCGTAAGAGGAAGCTATCTCCTGTTCGTAATCAAACATGCATTGTTCCTCTCGGAACCACGAGCCTTCTAGTGAGTTGCTCTGGTTTGTGAGGGGTGTGTGTCCAAACTTTCGTCAAACATGCCAATTTCCTTAGAACATCATCTTGTTGGCATGACATTACATCAACCAAGGTTTCATGTGTTTCTGAGTTTTTTTTTTTTGGAATTAAAATGCCATGTCATTCCATAAATACGTATGCATGTGTCCATGTCGTGAGACAAATATGTTTGAAGATTCCTTCTAATTTACTGCACATGGAATTAACTTCTTTTACAAGTACACAAATATGATTTTTCAAACCGTTTTGGCTAGGCGTTGCAAGTAGATGTAGTTCAAATTTGAATTACGGTCATTAAATGGCTAGAAAATAACTTAAATGTCTTTAAAAGGTCAATTGACCCCTAGAATTTTCCAAAATCTCGCATTACAGTTTGTAGTAGTGCATGTTAGACGTAGAAAAAAATTGAAGGCCGTAATATAAAGCTATCTCCCGTTCGACATCAAAGATGCATTGTTCCCTCTCAGAACCTCGAGCCTTCTAGTGAGTTGCTCCGGTTTGTGAGGGGTGTGTGTCCAAACTTTCGTCAAACATGCCAATTTCTTTACCACATCATCTTGGTGACATGACATTTCATCAACCAAGGTTTCATGTGTTTCTGATTTTTTTTATTTTTTGGAATTAAAATGCCATGTCACTCCATGCATACATATGCATGTGTCCATGTCGTGAGACAAATATGTTTGAAAATACCTTCTAATTTACTGCACATGGAATTAACTACACAATTACACAAATATGATTTTTCAAACCGTTTTGGTTGGGCGTTGCATGTAGATGTAGTTCAAATTTGAATTACGGTCATTAAATGCCTAGAAAATCACTTAATGTCTTTAGAATGTCAAATGACCCCTAAAAGTTTCCAAAATTTCACATTACAGTTATAGTAGTGCATGTTAGACGTAGAAAAAAATTGAAGGCCGTAAGAGGATGCTATCTCCCGTTCGTCATCAAAGATGCATTGTTCCTCTCGGAAACACGAGCCTTCTAGTGAGTTGCTTCAGTTTGCGAGGGGTGTATGTCCAAACTTTCTTCAAACATGCCAATTTCTTTACCACATCATCTTGGTGGCATGACATTACATCAACCAGGGTTTCATGTGTTTCTGATTTTTTTTATTTTTTGGAATTAAAATGCCATGTCACTCCATGCATACGTATGCATGTGTCCATGTCGTGAGACAAATATGTTTGCAAATTCCTTCTAATTTACTGCACATGGAATTAACTCGCACACAAGTACTCAAATATGATTTTTCAAACTGTTTTGGTTAGGCGTTGCATGTAGATGTAGTTCAAATTTGAATTACGGTCATTAAATGGCTAGAAAATCACATAAATGTCTTTAAAAGGTCAAATGACCCCTAGAATTTTCCAAAATTTCACATTATAGTTTGTAGTAGTGCATGTTAGACGTAGAAAAAAATTGAAGGCCGTAAGATGAAGCTATCTCCCGTTCGACATCAAACATGCATTGTTCCCTCTTGGAACCTCGAGCCTTCTAGTGTGTTGCTTCGGTTTGTGAGGGGTGTGGGTCCAAACTTTCGTCAAACATACCAATTTTATTTACCACATCATCTTGGTGGCATGACATTAAATCAACCAAGGTTTCATGTGTTTACGATTTTTTTATTTTTTGGAATTAAAATGTCATGTCACTCCTTGCATACGTATGCATGTGTCCATGTCGTGAGACAACTGTGTTTGAAAATTCCTTCTAATTTACTGCATATGGAATTAACTCGCACACAACTACATAAATATGATTTTTCAAACCGTTTTGGTTAGGCGTTGCATGTAGATGTAGTTCAAATTTGAATTACAGTCATTAAATGGCTAGAAAATCATTTAAATGTCTTTAAAAGGTCAAATGACCCCTAGAATTTTCCAAAATTTCACATTACAGTTGTAGTAGAGCACGTTAGACGTAGAAAACATTAAAGGCCGTAAGAGGAAGCTATCTGCTATTCGTCATCAAACATGCATTGTTCCACTCGGAACCACGAGCCTTCTTGTGAGTTGCTCCGGCTTGTGAGGGGTGTGTGTCCAAACTTTTGTTAAACATGCCTATTTTTTACCACATCATCTTGGTGGCATGAAATTACATCAACCAAGGTTTCATGTCTTCGATCATTTTTTAATTCTTTGGAATTAAAATGCCATGGCACTCCATGCATATGTATGCATGTGCCCATGCCTTGAGACCAATATGTTTAAAAATTCCTTCTAATTTACTGCACATCGAATTAACTTCGCACATAAGTACACAGATATGATTTTTCAAACCGTTTTGGATAGGCGTTGCATGTAGATGTAGTTCAAATTTGAATTAGGGTCATTAAATGGCTAGAAAATCACTTAAATGTCTTTAAAAGGTCAAATAACCCCTGGAATTTTCCAAAATTTCACATTCTGATTGTAGTAGTGCATGTTAGGCGTAGTAAAAATTGAAGGCCGTAAAGGAAGCTATCTCCGTTCGTCATCAAACATTCATTGTTCCCTCTCGGAACCATGAGCCTTCTAGTGAGTTGCTCTGGTTTTGTGAGGGTGTGTGTCCAAACTTTCGTCAAACATGCCAATTTCTTTACCACATCATCTTGGTGGCATGACATTACATCAACCAAGGTTTCATGTGTTTCTGATTTTTTTATTTTTTGGAATTAAAATGCCATGTCACTCCATGCATACGTATGCATGTGTCCATGTCGTGAGACAAATATGTTTGAAAATTCCTTCTAATTTACTGCACATGGAATTAACTTCATGAGACAAGTACACAAATATGATTTTTCAAA
The DNA here is from genome assembly GCA_021605145.1 of Aegilops bicornis. Lineage (NCBI taxonomy): Eukaryota > Viridiplantae > Streptophyta > Magnoliopsida > Poales > Poaceae > Aegilops > Aegilops bicornis. The sequence continues at coordinate 392,855,814 of CM038672.1, forward strand.
CCGTTTGTTAGACGTTGCATTTAGATGTAGTTCAAATTTGATTTACGGTCATTAAATGGCTAGAAAATCACTTAAATGTCTTTAAAATGTCAAATGACCCCTAGAATTTTCCAAAATTTCACATTATGAGATATAGTAGTGCACGTTAGGCGTAGAAAAAAATTGAAGGCCGTAAGAGGAAGCTATCTCCTGTTCGTAATCAAACATGCATTGTTCCTCTCGGAACCACGAGCCTTCTAGTGAGTTGCTCTGGTTTGTGAGGGGTGTGTGTCCAAACTTTAAGTCAAACATGCCAATTTCCTTAGAACATCATCTTGTTGGCATGACATTACATCAACCAAGGTTTCATGTGTTTACGAGTTTTTTATTTTTGGAATTAAAATGCCATGTCATTCCATAAATACGTATGCATGTGTCCATGTCGTGAGACAAATATGTTTGAAGATTCCTTCTAATTTACTGCACATGGAATTAACTACTTTACAAGTACACAAATATGATTTTTCAAACCGTTTTGGCTAGGCGTTGCAAGTAGATGTAGTTCAAATTTGAATTACGGTCATTAAATGGCTAGAAAATAACTTAAATGTCTTTAAAAGGTCAATTGACCCCTAGAATTTTCCAAAATCTCGCATTACAGTTTGTAGTAGTGCATGTTAGACGTAGAAAAAAATTGAAGGCCGTAATATAAAGCTATCTCCCGTTCGACATCAAAGATGCATTGTTCCCTCTCAGAACCTCGAGCCTTCTAGTGAGTTGCTCCGGTTTGTGAGGGTGTGTGTCCAAACTTTCGTCAAACATGCAAATTTCTTTACCACATCATCTTGGTGACATGACATTTCATCAACCAAGGTTTCATGTGTTTCTGATTTTTTTTATTTTTTGGAATTAAAATGCCATGTCACTCCATGCATACATATGCATGTGTCCATGTCGTGAGACAAATATGTTTGAAAATACCTTCTAATTTACTGCACATGGAATTAACTCGCACACAATTACACAAATATGATTTTTCAAACCGTTTTGGTTGGGCGTTGCATGTAGATGTAGTTCAAATTTGAATTACGGTCATTAAATGCCTAGAAAATCACTTAATGTCTTTAGAAGGTCAAATGACCCCTAAAAGTTTCCAAAATTTCACATTACAGTTATAGTAGTGCATGTTAGGCGTAGAAAAAATTGAAGGCCGTAAGAGGATGCTATCTCCGTTCGTCATCAAAGATGCATTGTTCCTCTCGGAAACACGAGCCTTCTAGTGAGTTGCTTGGTTTGAGGGGTGTATGTCCAAACTTTCTTCAAACATGCCAATTTCTTTACCACATCATCTTGGTGGCATGACATTACATCAACCAGGGTTTCATGTGTTTCTGATTTTTTTTATTTTTTGGAATTAAAATGCCATGTCACTCCATGCATACGTATGCATGTGTCCATGTCGTGAGACAAATATGTTTGCAAATTCCTTCTAATTTACTGCACATGGAATTAACTTCTTTACAAGTACTCAAATATGATTTTTCAAACTGTTTTGGTTAGGCGTTGCATGTAGATGTAGTTCAAATTTGAATTACGGTCATTAAATGGCTAAAAAATCACATAAATGTCTTTAAAAGGTCAAATGACCCCTAGAATTTTCCAAAATTTCACATTATAGTTTGTAGTAGTGCATGTTAGACGTAGAAAAAAATTGAAGGCCGTAAGATGAAGCTATCTCCCGTTCGACATCAAACATGCATTGTTCCCTCTTGGAACCTCGAGCCTTCTAGTGTGTTGCTTCGGTTTGTGAGGGGTGTGGGTCCAAACTTTCGTCAAACATACCAATTTTATTTACCACATCATCTTGGTGGCATGACATTAAATCAACCAAGGTTTCATGTGTTTCTGATTTTTTTTTATTTTTTGGAATTAAAATGTCATGTCACTCCTTGCATACGTATGCATGTGTCCATGTCGTGAGACAACTGTGTTTGAAAATTCCTTCTAATTTACTGCATATGGAATTAACTACTTTTACAACTACATAAATATGATTTTTCAAACCGTTTTGGTTAGGCGTTGCATGTAGATGTAGTTCAAATTTGAATTACAGTCATTAAATGGCTAGAAAATCATTTAAATGTCTTTAAAAGGTCAAATGACCCCTAGAATTTTCCAAAATTTCACATTACAGTTGTAGTAGAGCACGTTAGACGTAGAAAACATTAAAGGCCGTAAGAGGAAGCTATACGCTATTAGTCATCAAACATGCATTGTTCCACTCGGAACCACGAGCCTTCTTGTGAGTTGCTCCGGCTTGTGAGGGGTGTGTGTCCAAACTTTTGTTAAACATGCCTATTTTTACCACATCATCTTGGTGGCATGAAATTACATCAACCAAGGTTTCATGTCTTTCCGATCATTTTTTTAATTCTTTGGAATTAAAATGCCATGGCACTCCATGCATATGTATGCATGTGCCCATGCCTTGAGACCAATATGTTTAAAAATTCCTTCTAATTTACTGCACATCGAATTAACTCGCACATAAGTACACAGATATGATTTTTCAAACCGTTTTGGATAGGCGTTGCATGTAGATGTAGTTCAAATTTGAATTAGGGTCATTAAATGGCTAGAAAATCACTTAAATGTCTTTAAAAGGTCAAATAACCCCTGGAATTTTCCAAAATTTCACATTACAGTTGTAGTAGTGCATGTTAGACGTAGTAAAATTGAAGGCCGTAAAAGGAAGCTATCTCCGTTAGTCATCAAACATTCATTGTTCCCTCTCGGAACCATGAGCCTTCTAGTGAAGTTGCTACGGTTTGTGAGGGGTGTGTGTTCAAACTTTTGTCAAACATGCCAATTTCTTTACCACATCATCTTGGTGGCATGACATTACATCAACCAAGGTTTCATGTGTTTCTGAGTTTTTTTATTTTTTGGAATTAAAATGCCATGTCATTCCATAAATACGTATGCATGTGTCCATGTCGTGAGACAAATATGTTTGAAGATTCCTTCTAATTTACTGCACATGGAATTAACTCGCACACAAGTACACAAATATGATTTTTCAAACCGTTTTGGCTAGGCGTTGCAAGTAGATGTAGTTCAAATTTGAATTACGGTCATTAAATGGCTAGAAAATAACTTAAATGTCTTTAAAAGGTCAATTGACCCCTAGAATTTTCCAAAATCTCGCATTACAGTTTGTAGTAGTGCATGTTAGACGTAGAAAAAAATTGAAGGCCGTAATATAAAGCTATCTCCCGTTCGACATCAAAGATGCATTGTTCCCTCTCAGAACCTCGAGCCTTCTAGTGAGTTGCTCCGGTTTGTGAGGGTGTGTGTCCAAACTTTCGTCAAACATGCAAATTTCTTTACCACATCATCTTGGTGACATGACATTTCATCAACCAAGGTTTCATGTGTTTCTGATTTTTTTTATTTTTTGGAATTAAAATGCCATGTCACTCCATGCATACATATGCATGTGTCCATGTCGTGAGACAAATATGTTTGAAAATACCTTCTAATTTACTGCACATGGAATTAACTTCGCACACAATTACACAAATATGATTTTTCAAACCGTTTTGGTTGGGCGTTGCATGTAGATGTAGTTCAAATTTGAATTACGGTCATTAAATGCCTAGAAAATCACTTAATGTCTTTAGAAGGTCAAATGACCCCTAAAAGTTTCCAAAATTTCACATTACAGTTATAGTAGTGCATGTTAGACGTAGAAAAAAATTGAAGGCCGTAAGAGGATGCTATCTCCCGTTCGTCATCAAAGATGCATTGTTCCTCTCGGAAACACGAGCCTTCTAGTGAGTTGCTTCAGTTTGCGAGGGGTGTATGTCCAAACTTTCTTCAAACATGCCAATTTCTTTACCACATCATCTTGGTGGCATGACATTACATCAACCAGGTTTCATGTGTTTACGATTTTTTATTTTTGGAATTAAAATGCCATGTCACTCCATGCATACGTATGCATGTGTCCATGTCGTGAGACAAATATGTTTGCAAATTCCTTCTAATTTACTGCACATGGAATTAACTACTTTACAAGTACTCAAATATGATTTTTCAAACTGTTTTGGTTAGGCGTTGCATGTAGATGTAGTTCAAATTTGAATTACGGTCATTAAATGGCTAGAAAATCACATAAATGTCTTTAAAAGGTCAAATGACCCCTAGAATTTTCCAAAATTTCACATTATAGTTTGTAGTAGTGCATGTTAGACGTAGAAAAAAATTGAAGGCCGTAAGATGAAGCTATCTCCGTTCGACATCAAACATGCATTGTTCCCTCTTGGAACCTCGAGCCTTCTAGTGTGTTGCTTCGGTTTGTGAGGGGTGTGGGTCCAAACTTTCGTCAAACATACCAATTTTATTTACCACATCATCTTGGTGGCATGACATTAAATCAACCAAGGTTTCATGTGTTTCTGATTTTTTTTTATTTTTTGGAATTAAAATGTCATGTCACTCCTTGCATACGTATGCATGTGTCAATGTGGTGAGACAAGCTGTGTTTGAAAATTCCTTCTAATTTACTGCATATGGAATTAACTACTTTTACAACTACATAAATATGATTTTTCAAACCGTTTTGGTTAGGCGTTGCATGTAGATGTAGTTCAAATTTGAATTACAGTCATTAAATGGCTAGAAAATCATTTAAATGTCTTTAAAAGGTCAAATGACCCCTAGAATTTTCCAAAATTTCACATTACAGTTGTAGTAGAGCACGTTAGACGTAGAAAACATTAAAGGCCGTAAGAGGAAGCTATCTGCTATTCGTCATCAAACATGCATTGTTCCACTCGGAACCACGAGCCTTCTTGTGAGTTGCTCCGGCTTGTGAGGGGTGTGTGTCCAAACTTTTGTTAAACATGCCTATTTTTTACCACATCATCTTGGTGGCATGAAATTACATCAACCAAGGTTTCATGTCTTTCTGATCATTTTTTTAATTCTTTGGAATTAAAATGCCATGGCACTCCATGCATATGTATGCATGTGCCCATGCCTTGAGACCAATATGTTTAAAAATTCCTTCTAATTTACTGCACATCGAATTAACTCGCACATAAGTACACGAGATATGATTTTTCAAACCGTTTTGGATAGGGGTTGCATGTAGATGTAGTTCAAATTTGAATTAGGGTCATTAAATGGCTAGAAAATCACTTAAATGTCTTTAAAAGGTCAAATAACCCCTGGAATTTTCCAAAATTTCACATTACAGTTGTAGTAGTGCATGTTAGACGTAGTAAAAATTGAAGGCCGTAAAAGGAAGCTATCTCCCGTTCGTCATCAAACATTCATTGTTCCCTCTCGGAACCATGAGCCTTCTAGTGAGTTGCTCTGGTTTGTGAGGGGTGTGTGTTCAAACTTTTGTCAAACATGCCAATTTCTTTACCACATCATCTTGGTGGCATGACATTACATCAACCAAGGTTTCATGTGTTTCTGATTTTTTAATTTTTGGAATTAAAATGCCATGTCACTCCATGCATACGTATGCATGTGTCCATGTCGTGAGACAAATATGTTTGAAAATCCCTTCTAGTTTACTGCACATGGAATTAACTTCATGAGACAAGTACACAAATATGATTTTTCAAACCGTTTGTTAGACGTTGCATTTAGATGTAGTTCAAATTTGATTTACGGTCATTAAATGGCTAGAAAATCACTTAAATGTCTTTAAAATGTCAAATGACCCCTAGAATTTTCCAAAATTTCACATTACAGATATAGTAGTGCACGTTAGACGTAGAAAAAAATTGAAGGCCGTAAGAGGAAGCTATCTCCTGTTCGTAATCAAACATGCATTGTTCCTCTCGGAACCACGAGCCTTCTAGTGAGTTGCTCTGGTTTGTGAGGGGTGTGTGTCCAAACTTTCGTCAAACATGCCAATTTCCTTAGAACATCATCTTGTTGGCATGACATTACATCAACCAAGGTTTCATGTGTTTCTGAGTTTTTTTATTTTTTGGAATTAAAATGCCATGTCATTCCATAAATACGTATGCATGTGTCCATGTCGTGAGACAAATATGTTTGAAGATTCCTTCTAATTTACTGCACATGGAATTAACTACTTTTACACAAGTACACAAATATGATTTTTCAAACCGTTTTGGGTAGGCGTTGCAAGTAGATGTAGTTCAAATTTGAATTACGGTCATTAAATGGCTAGAAAATCACTTAAATGTCTTTAAAAGGTCAAATGACCCCTAGAATTTTCCAAAATCTCACATTACAGTTTGTAGTAGTGCATGTTAGACGTAGAAAAAAATTGAAGGCCGTAATATAAAGCTATCTCCCGTTCGACATCAAAGATGCATTGTTCCCTCTCGGAACCTCGAGCCTTCTAGTGAGTTGCTCCGGTTTGTGAGGGTGTGTGTCCAAACTTTCGTCAAACATGCCAATTTCTTTACCACATCATCTTGTTGGCATGACATTATATCAACCAAGGTTTCATGTGTTTCTGATTTTTTTTGGAATTAAAATGCCATGTCACTCCATGCATATGTATGCATGTGTCCATGTCATGAGACAAATATGTTTGAAAATTCCTTCTAATTTACTACACATGGAATTAACTCGCACACAAGTACACAAATATGATTTTTCAAACCGTTTTGGTTGGGCGTTGCAGTAGATGTAGTTCAAATTTTAATTACGGTCATTAAATGGCTAGAAAATCTATTAAATGTCTTCAAAAGGTCAAATGACCCCTAGAATTTTCCAAAATTTCACATTACAGTTGTAGTAGTGCATGTTTGACGTAGAAAAAAATTGAAGGCCGTAAGAGGAAGCTATCTCCCGTTCGTCATCAAACATGCATTGTTCCCTCTCGGAACCACGAGCCTTCTAGTGAGTTGCTCCGATTTGTGAGGGGTGTGTGTCCAAACTTTTGTCAAACATGCCAATTTTTTACCACATCATCTTGGTGGCATGATATTACACCAAACAAGGTTTCATTCGTTTCTGATTTTTTTTTGGAATTAAAATGCCATGTCACTCCATTCTTAATTGTGTCATAGCCGGTAGACCAATATGTTTGAAAATTCCTTCCAATTTACTGCACATATAATTAAATCACACACAAGTACACAAAATTTGAGTTTTCAAACCGTTATGGTTAGCTGTTGCATGTACATGTAGTTCAAATTTCAATTACGGTCATTAAATGGCTAGAAAATCACTTAAATGTCTTAAAAAGGTCAAATGACCCATGAAATTTTCCAAAATTAGACATGACAGTTGTATTAGTACTACAAAATTTCTCGTTCATTTAAAACACCATCCGTTGCCACTTTACTCCAAATTCGTCTTTCACAGCTAATAAAAAATATCTACAACATCACACATAGTTGTTTTGTAGGAACCGTTTGCGATGAAAATATCTGGGTCTATATAAGTCTCCCTCCTTAAGCTTCGCCGGCTCGTCTGCTCCAGTGCCGGCAACCCCCGAATCCACAAATCTCGGTCCCCATTCCCGCACCCCCTTCTTGCAAAGATAACGTCATGGAAACGCTTCGTGAAGGCCCGTACGATGGCCTCGTCCCCCCCCCCCCCCCCCGAGTGCCGCCGCCTGCGCCGAGAGCGCGGCTGCCTACGTCGAGAGTGTTGCCACATCCGCATTGAGCGCGGCCACTTCCGCCAGGAGGGCGTCTGCGGCAGCCGACAGGGCAGCTGCAGCAGCTGAGACGGCTGCAAATGTCGAGAGCGCTCGAGCTGCCGTCCATGCCTCCGATGTCGCCCTGGCCTGGGTCGAGGCCATCCATGCCAAGATCGAGGATGCACACGCCAAGATATTCTAGGTCACCTCGGACTCCAGCATGCAACCCACATCTGAAAAGGTGGCGGTGGCCATGGAGCACCTGCTTCCTCATGAGGTCGCCGAGCGGGAGCTGGAGATGCAGGAGGCGGCGGAGATCAAGGAGCGCCGGGAGGAGGAGTTGCGCGTGGCCGAGGTCGAGGTAGAGAAGAGTGCATGCGTCGAGGAATCGGTGGTGGAGTACCAACGCGAGCTCTAGCGCAGCCACTACTACGAGTACTACAACCTTGAGGGCGGCACCGAGGACGAGGACGAGGACGCGGTCGACTTCAGCAGGGGGGACGCGCAGTCCACCAACGGCGGCATGTCGCCAGGATAAGTCATCGATGTCTCATCTCACATCGGCGATGCATTGGTCGGTGCGGCGGCGGATTTGTTAAAATTATGCGTACTTAGGCTTTGTTTTTAATGCTGGTCTTTTGTTAGAGCAATGTTTAGGTCAACTGGCTCTCTTTAATTACTAAAATTGCTCGATTGATGGTAAGTGGAATTCTGCATGCGGCTCTTTTGTGTGCCCAAATTAGCAAGCGATGTTAAATTATGCAATAGCGTGCAGGGAAATTTCCACCAAAATTTGAATTATCAAACTCATCCCATCTTGTGAAGCAGAACAATCATTGCGATGCACACAATCGTTCAAAGTGAATGGTCCGGCACCACGCATAAAGTTTCCTCCACATTTCCAAAATTTTGGCCTACCGCCAAAATATCTACCCCGCCCCCCTTCCCCACCCCCTTTTCTCCCTGACCACAAGTCACATTTCCCATGTTTCCTCCTTCCTTCCTAAGCTATAGCCGCTTCCTCGCTCTCGCCGTCTCGCACCCTACCACCAGGGTCGCCATGGTCTTCTTCAAAGACCTCTCCAGCTGTTCCTCCTCCGACGATGACTCCTACACCACCCGGGTATGCCTCTCTTCTCTCTCTCAGGCTATGATTTGGAATGAAGGATTTTCTCCCGGCGGTCGATTTGAGTCATTTCTTCCTCTTGTAGCTCCCTAGGACCATCAGTGGCAATGAATGGAGCGGCGTGGCTGAAGATCTATCTGCTCATTGTCACCATCAATCTCCATGCGTGAAGCTAGTTGCGTTTGAATCTGTGGACAGTGGGAGGAAGTTTCTGGCATGTGCAGAAAAGGTTATTGTCGGTGTCAAAACCGGCGGATCTCGGGTAGGGGGTCCCGAACTGTGCTTCTAGGATCGATGGTAACAGGAGACGGGGGACACGATGTTTACCCAGGTTCGGGCCTTCTCTATGGAGGTAATACCCTACTTCCTGCTTGATTGATCTTGATGAATATGAGTGTTACAAGAGTTGATCTACCACGAGATCGTAATGGCTAAACCCTAGAAGTCTAGCCTGTATAACTATGGCAATGTGTATCTCTATCCGGACTACTCTCTCTGGTTTATATAGACACCGGAGAGATATAGGGTTACATGGAGTCGGTTACATCAGAGGGAATCTACATAGTCGGTTGCCAAGCTTGCCTTCCACGCCAAGTAGAGCCCAATCCGGACACGGGTACAGTCTTCGGCCTTCATGTCTTCGCAGCCCATCAGTCCGGCCCATGGATAACAGGCCGGACGCCCGAGGACCCCTTAGTCCAGGACTCCCTCAGTAGCCCCTGAACCTGGCTTCAATGACGAGGAGTCCGGCGCGCAGATTGTCTTCGGCATTGCAAGGTGGGTTCCCCTTTCCGAACTCCAAGATAGTCTTCGGACGCGACGATAGTATCCGGACCTGCCACATACACACCATACATGCCTGCAGAGAGAATATATATTTTTTACACGAGTTCTATCTGCTGACAACTTTTTTAATAACACGGCATCACATCTATCCGGTCATAATTTCGAACCGTTTCTCGTCTGCCACTCCATGTTTTGAGATACGATTGCCATTGGCACACCTTGTCAAAGCAGAGACCGTGTCCCCTTATCGCGGGATTCTCATCAATGCAGGCATGGGTAACCCAACCGTGCCGTTTATACGGCCCTTGGGAATAGGCTAGTTTTCAGGGCGAGTGAGGAGGCTTTTAATATTCGCTGCCTTTATAAGGGGATAAGGACTCCCTCTTCCTCTCTCACGCCTTCTCTCTGTCTCCGTCTTTCCAATCTCGAGCTCCAGCGCCCAAGTATTCATCTCCTTTCCACTCAAGCAATCATGTCCGGATCCGGAGGCCAGGGCAAGTGGATGGTCTCCTCCGTCAGGGAGGAGGACATTACTGAGCTTCGGGCGGCCGGGTATTTGGCGAAGGAGATCGACCACCGTCTGCCGGCCGAGGGACAAGTCGTCCCCATGCTGAAGCCCACTAAGAAGGTAGTATTCATCACCCATTTCTTCCGCGGGCTAGGGTTTCCACTCCACCCTTTCGTCTGCGGGCTGATGTATTATTACGGGATAGATTTCCATGATCTGTCCCCAAATTCCTTCCTCAACATCTCGGCGTTTATCGTCGTGTGTGAGGCCTTCCTCCGCATCCAACCCCACTTCGGGCTGTGGCTCAAAGTATTCAACATGAAGACGAAGGTGGTGGATGGCCAGCACGCAGAGTGCGGGGGAGCCATGGTGAGCAAGCTATCCAACGTCCCCTGGCCCAAAGGCACTTTTGTGGAGACAGTAAAGGAGTGGAAGAAGCAGTGGTTCTACATCACAGAACCTGGCGGCACCACCTGGGCCACAGCTGCCGAATTCCGCTCTGGTGCTCCCATGTGACTCACCTCCTGGGTCGAGAAGAGTCCGGACTGGTGTTCACCTGACAAGTTGATAGCGCTGCAGACGCGTGTTCAGAGCATGGTGACCAAGAATGTCAAGCTTGTTGACATAATCCAGGTGATCCTGGTTCGCCAGATTCTTCCGTGCCAGCGCCGAAGGCGCCCTCTATGGGAGTTCAATTCGAAGAAGCACCAGACCTTGATAAGGCTCTTCGAGACTACTCACAAAGGCGCCTGGAAATTGCTCTTGAAGGGTAACGAGAAGCCACCGGCCACGGACTCAGACTGTGGTCACGATTGTAAACACCCCGCCAGCGAGGTATGTTATTTCTGACGTATCCCCAACTTAATTGTTTTGAGGACGATGTCTGAGCTTTTATTATTGCTCTTTCAGGACTGGATGGAGAGGGCGAAGCGGATCCAGTGTCCTGCTCTGCTGCCTGAAGAACCGGTCATCCCGCATCTAGCGAAGATGTTGGTGCCGGCGCCGTATAAGGCGTCGGAGAAGAAGGCCAAGAAGAAGGCCAAGGGGGCCAAGAGTGGTCCCCGTCGCAAGGGCACCTCGGACGTGACGTCCGAAGACGAAAAAGCCCATTCCTCTGTCCCTGAGGACAATGACGAGGAAGAGGATGAGGAGGAGGAAAACAACCCTCCCCCCAAGGAAAAGAAGAAAAGAGGGCAGCCTCGGGGTATCTGGAAACGGAAACACCCAAGAAGGGGAAGGGCGCCCCAGCGGTCAATACCGCGTGGGACGTTGACAACAGTCCGGAACGACGCCCCCGCACTAAGCCCCAGGCCGCATCGTAAGTGACATGGCTCGCCCATGCGCACACCTAGCCCTTTCCCTTCATTATTTTAACATAGTTAACTGTACTATTGCAGTCCGGCCCGTGACCTTATCTAGCGATCCTCATCTGGAGGTTCGTTGGCTCCGTCGAAGATGACGGGCATGTCGCCACTGCCTGCTTACTCCCACGGGGCCAGGGACAACACCGAAGTGTTGTCCCGGAGGACCGCTCCGAAGGGAGGAGCCCAGGACGTTGTTCGGGAGGCGCCACAAGGCGAGACCTCCACTGCCGGACACATGGGGGAGCCGATTCCCATGGAGACTGGCGAATAGGGCCGCATCCAGTTTGGCCCTCAGTCGAATACGATTCCGGAGACCCATATGGCTCTGAAGTCGGGCGAGCAGCCCCTTTGAAGGAGGGGGTGCGCCGCTTCTGCCGGTGGTCCCTGTCCATACAGGGACACCCGATAACCTGGTGGAGGCGCTACGAGGCGCCTCCGTTATGGACGAGCACCGTGTCCTTATGGGCGTGGTGATCGAGAAGGTTCAGTCCGCCAAGAGTGGACTGAACAAAGCCTGCAGCAACCTGTTGACAGGTTTTGAGGTAAGTGACATAGAAAGAAAAAAAACCATGTAGTCAGTAGCCCCTGAGACATTGTCCGGTGCTCGGCGAGAAGAACCGGACAGAGGATCAATCTTCTATTGTAGGAGACTAACGTAATATGTATGCATAAGCAGGTATCGCTGTTGGCCGCAACCTCGCACGCTGCCAAAGTCTCTGAATTGAGGCAGAGGCTAGAGCGGACTGAGAACGAGCTCGGTGAGGTTAAGGTTCATCTCCAGGAGAAGCAAGGTGAGTAACGACTTGATGTGTGTTCGGAAAGCATAGGCGTTGTATATTGACTGTAGTGTCGTAATATGTGCAGGAGCCGCGACCGAGGTCGAGGCCCTGAGGAAGGCCCTGGGTGAGGTCGAGGAGAAGGTTGTCCAACAGCAAGCCGCTCATAAGAATCTCAAGGCCCGGGTCAAAGAAGTCCAGCAAGAGCTCCAGGATGCGGTGAAGAAATGCGAGGCCTTGGAGCATGATGCGTCGGTTCATGGGACCGAACTCGCCAAGGCTCGTTAGAGCGCGGAGGCCGCATGGAATGACGCCCAGGCTGCCCTTCGGGAAATCCAGGAGGCCAAGAAGATCGCGGCAGGTAAGGCATTTAAGATGCAAAGCAAGTATGCGGAGAAGCGGTACCTTTTAGTAACCCGGGTTTGGAGTTCCCCAGGGGCTTTTGCGGATTTACCACGCAATGTATCGGACGCCATGGAGTTCTATCGAGCCGAAGGAGGGGGTTCGGCGAAAAAGCTATTCTGGTCGCAATATGCGGTGCCAGAACCTCCCGTGTCCTTCACCGATCAGCTGAAACAGCTGGTGGAGCTGCATAGGGTGGCCGAACTAGCCATGAAGGATTTGATAATCCGGCTAGGGCCAGCCGAAGCTATGCCTGGCAGCTACTTCGGACTCGTGAGGCGGATGGTTAACGCTTGTCCTCGGCTGGACGTTGTCAAGCGCTCTGCCTGTATTGAAGGTGCCCGCATGGCCTTCGCCCCTTGCAAGATGTGGTGGGCGAATATGAACGCCGTTGAAGTGGCCAGAGGGCCGCCGGAGGGCAAGGAGCACCGCACACCCGAGTGATATTTTGCGGATGTCATAGAAGGGTCTCGACTTGCAACAGCTGAGTGCGGGCAGGACATTATTTTCGAATGAAAACATTTGTGTTGCCTTTGCCTTGTATTATGAAAACAAACCTTTTTTGTAATGTAATTTCGGTATGCTTTAATTGTTTCCTCCTGTGCGGCCGTGTTGTATGCAATCTGAGGGTTGGCCCGTCGTCAGCTTCTACCCTCGCGTAGGTAGTACGGAGGTGTTCGGGGTGGAATCTAAACAATCTTGATCCAATTATATGGTCCTTTGAAGTAGTTGTTTTGCGCAACGAACAAGGCAATCAGACTATACGGCTTAAACGCCATCACTTAGCCACAGGAGTTTTATAATAAAGCAAGTGCGCAGCCCCTGGTCCAAGCCAGGGTGCTGTCAGCATCTGATCGGGAAGTGCCGATCCTTCGCATAACATGGAAAAAATCTCCAACGATTTTGTAACCCTCGAACAGCTGACCGGTTCTCGCCGTATCATGATGATCGGTTTGGCTTTCTCTACTGAGGTGCTCATCCGGTCAAGGCCAGAGCACAATCGCAGTAGTTCTCCCTTTACTACCCTAGCCGATGGATTGGAACGTAGGGTAGCAAGCACAGGAGCCGGGCAACCCAACTATTGACCAAAGACATGATTCGGAGCCAATGCATATAATGCTAAATTCGGGGTGCCGAACTTATATATAAGGAGTGTTCGGACTGTGTTGCTGTATTATGGGGCGATAAGTAGCACCTGCCGAATATGAAATGTACAAAAGAGTACGGATGCAGCCGATAAGCAGATCGAAATAAAATGAAGGAAGAAGCGAAAACCACGTAAACTGTACGCATAAACCACATTCATTACAACTGGATGGATACGTCGAGGCGTATCTTGTACAGATAGTGCGATAAGCATCTGGGCTGTTTAACATGCCAGAATCAATAGGGCGCAGCGTGCGGGTGCTGAGAAATAAGTATAAATACCGTCAAGAAGAACGTATAGAGGTTACCCTACACATCTGTCCTACTTGCCTCCGTTGTATGCCAATCCTTTGAAAGGACTGGTGTCGGTGTCAAAACCGGCGGATCTCGGGTAGGGGGTCCCGAACTGTGCGTCTAGGCGGATGGTAACAGGAGACAAGGGACACGATGTTTTTACCCAGGTTCGGGCCCTCTTGATGGAGGTAATACCCTACTCCTGCTTGATTAATATTGATGATATGGGTGGTACAAGAGTAGATCTACCACGAGATCAGAGAGGCTAAACCCTAGAAGCTAGCCTATGGTATGATTGTTATTCATCCTACGGACTAAAACCCTCCGGTTTATATAGACATCGGATAGGGTTAGGGTTACACATAGTCGGTTAAAATGGTAGGAGATCTACATATCCGTATCGCCAAGCTTGCCTTCCACGCCAAGGAAAGTCCCATCCGGACACGGGACGAAGTCTTCAATCTTGTATCTTCATAGTCTTGGAGTCCGGCCAAAGATGACAATTTGGCTATCCGGACACCCCCTAGTCCAGGACTCCTCGGTAGCCTGAACGGGCTTCAATGACGACGAGTCCGGTCGCATAATGTCTTGACATTGCAAGGCGGGTTCCTCCTCTGAATACCGTAGAAGGTTTTGAACACAAGGATAGTGTCGGCTCTGGAAAACAAGTTCCACATACCATAGTAGAGAATAATTTTCGCAGATCTGTGGCGGCGTATTCAGCGGCGAGACATCACACCGGCCAAGCTTTTATTAGAATCATTTTTACTATCCTGCCTCGGTAGCGTTTAGCGAGGCGGTTTCATAACACGTCTTATCAAAGCGTAGATCGTGCCCCTTATTCCGGGATTCTCATCAATACGGACGTGGGTAACCCATCCGCGCCATTGATTACGGAGCTTGGGAGATAAGCGAGTTTTACCCGGCTGGTGGGGGCGCTTAACCCGTCCGTCCATATAAGGGGATAAGGATCCACCTTTTCACCTCGCCTTCTTCCTCCTTTGCTCATCCATTTCCGCCAAGACTTTTCGAGCTCCGGCGCCTAAGTCCGCACATCCCACCTCAACCTTCTCCAACTATGTCGGAGGCGGGAGGCGGGTGGATGGCCTCCTCCGTTCGCGGAGGGGCACATCGAAAGCTGCGGGAGGCGGATACTTGTCCGACAACGTCGCGCACCGGCTACCCGGCCGAGGGCAACTCATTCCAACTCCGAGGCCCCATGAGAGGGTGGTGTTTCTCCCCACTTCCTCTGCGGACTAGGTTTTCCACTTCACCCATTTGTCCAGGTGGCTCATGTTCTACTACGGCCTGGATTTCCACGATCGGCCCCGAACTTCATCCTCAACATCTCGGCGTTTATAAATGCGTGTGCGAAACCTTCCTGCGCATCCAGCCCCACTTGACTTATGGCTTAAGATCTTCAATGTCAAGCCCGAAGGTAGTGGGCGGCCGCCAAGCGAGTCTTGAGGCGCCATGGTTGGAAAGATGGCCAAAGTCCTATGGCTCGAGGGCTCCTTTGTGGAGACCATAAAGGGGTGGCAATCGGGGTGGTTCTACATCACCGAGCAGCGACTCAATTGGCGGCGGCCCCGAATTCAGATCTGGCTTCCCCACGGCTCTCATCATGGAAAGAGGCGGGCACGGCGTGGGGGAATTGGACGAGCTATGGGACTCAAAACCTCGTCCGAAACACGGTGGACAACAATCTCGGGCTTGTCAGCGTCATCCGGTGATGCTCATCCATGATTCTCCCATGCCAACAATGGGCCTTCAAATTGTGGGAGTTCGATCCAGCACATCACCCAACTCTGAAAAGGCTCCTCGACACTACGTGCGAAGATGCACGGAAGGTGCTTTATTCAAAGGCGCGAGGCTCCCACATCCGCTATCGAAGATCACGGATTCAGCTCGCAGCGTCAAGCCAGCGAGGTAAGTTATTTTACCCTTTACGGGACTCTTTTTTCATAGATTGACTCTATGTGGGATCTAAAACTCTCTAACCTTTGGCGGGGCTGGTGAAGGCGCCCGGACAGATTAACTGTCCGACTCCTTTGCGAAGACCCAGTGGATGCCCGATTGACAGGGTTCCGGCTCCGGTACCTCAAGTGGTGCGGAGAAGAAGGAGAACCAGAAGGAGGCCACGGGGAACTCGAAGAGCTCCGGCGCCCAGTCTTGTCGGACTCATCGCCAAACAACTCGAGGCGGAATCCTCCTACGAGGAAGAGGAGGAAAAAGAAGCCTCTCCCCGGTGAGAGAGAGAAGAAAGGAAGGCCGCCCCTAACTGGGGAGGCCGGAGGGTCCAAGAAGGGAAGGACCCTTCATCCGGACTTCTCCACCAACGTCGACAATGACGAGGAGGAGTGGCCAACAAGGGCTAAGCCCCTGGCAAGATCGTAAGTGTCCGGATACCCATGGCTTTTTTCCATTGCATAGTGTTCTCTAATGCCGAACAATCATGCAGCCCGCCCAAGGACGAGTTCGCCGCTTCTTCGAGCGGGTCCCTGAGTTCGTCGGAAATGGAGAGTACTTCCCTTCCGACTGCCTCCTCACCTCACGCTGCGGACGATGCCGAGGTGGGGCCCCAAGGAGGGCCTGGTCAAGAGGAGGTAGCGCAGGAGGCGCCGCAAGGCAACCTCCCGGACTCCAGGCGCGTGGGGGGCGGGACCCCGAGGGGCTCTAAGCCCGACCCGCGTCCGGACTCCATAATGGAACCTTTAGCGGTTCCGAAGTCTGGCAAGCGGTCCCTTCATAGGAAGGGTAAGGCGCCCGGTGTCTTCCGATCAGCAGGAGGCACCGGATAGCTTCTTGGAGGTGCTTATGGCGCCTCCATCGAGGAAGAACACCGCCTTGTTATGAGTGTGGTGATCCGAAAGATTCGATCCGCCAAGGCGGGTGACAGCTTGTACCAGCCTTCTAACAGGCTTTGAGGTAAGTTTAGAATATGTAAAAATATTACCGCATAGGCAGTAGCCTGATGCTTAGTTTGGTGTTCGGAAAGAAAAGTCGGACTAAGGATCTAAAAAGATATCTGTGAGTCTAACATAAGTATGTCAATATGGGAATGCGAGGCTTGTGCTTGACCTCTCTGCACTTGGCGGAGGTCGATGCATTGAAGCGAGCCTCGGCGGTCCAAGAAAGAGCTCGGCCTTGCCAAGAAGCAGCTCGAGGACAAGGAAGGTAAGTAATACCTTATTAAAGAAATACCTTATAGAAAGGTTTGATTTGCAAAAATAGCGGGGAATAACGTGGGTATTGTAGGGGCCACGAGCAGGTGGCAACCACAGAAGGAGGCGGTGTCTGCGGCAAAAACTCAAAGCGGCTGCGGAGCTCAAGAAGCGAGAGAAGGGAGGCGCGGTGTTGGCGGAGAATGCGTCAAGAGCTCAGGGCTCTCGTGAAAAAACACGAGGGTTTGGGCGTGACTCGAACCGAGTCAGGAGCTTGCCTCGGCTCTTGAGAGTGCAAAGCTGCTAAGGCCGAGGCCCAAAAAGCCCTCAAGAAATTGAATCATTAAATAAGATAGCGGCGGGTAAGGCATTCTTTATGCAAAAGCAAGCATGTGAAAGTGAATTACCTATTACTTACCGGATCTGGAGCTCTCTAGGAGCATTCAGCGGATCTGCCCGTGGTGTATACGATCTTTGCGCGTTCTACAGCGCCAAGGAGGAGCTCGGCGAAGAAGGTGTTACGGTCTCGATATCTTTGAGGCGGACATCCAGTGCCCCTAAGCGACCAGGTGAAGCAGCTGGTCGAGCTCCTGAGGCGCCGAGCAGGCCATGAAGGGCCTCATAGTTACATTTGTGGCCATTAGAAGCCATGCACAGGAGCTACTTTGGGCTAGTCACGGTTGGTGGTGGGCCTTTGTCCATGGATTGAAGTAATCAGCGCTCAAATGCGCATTGAAGGTGCCGTCGGGCCTTGCCCGTGCTAAAGTGCCTTTGGGGCAAAATTTGGATCTTGGAGAAGCTTGTGACAGACGAACCCACGGAGGAGCAAGGAGCATCATGCGCCCGAGAAATGTACTATGAGGGCCTCTGAAGGTGCTTGCGCCCGTATAAGCGGATGAGTGCTCGGAGATGTAATTTTGAATAGGCTCGCATTTGTTATCACATGCGCTGAAAACTTGTTCATATCGCTAAGCAGCGCTTGTTAATTTAAAATATTACCTTACATGCGTGACGTTTATCAAATTCGAGAGATGGCAAGTCGTTGGCTTCAGCCCCCATGCCACAGTCTTTGGGGTGTTAGGGATA
The DNA here is from genome assembly GCA_021605145.1 of Aegilops bicornis. Taxonomy (NCBI): domain Eukaryota; kingdom Viridiplantae; phylum Streptophyta; class Magnoliopsida; order Poales; family Poaceae; genus Aegilops; species Aegilops bicornis. Next base: position 392,874,093 of record CM038672.1, read on the forward strand.
AACTTGGCGCTCTTGTTCCCATTCTTGGGTCCATCGAGGGCGCTCAACGCAACAAACAAGGCAACGGACTTATAGTGCTTGAACACTCTCACTTAGCCATAGAATTCTATAATTTTAAATTTACGGCCAAAGCCCTAGTATTAGGAAGACCGAGGTTAGAGGCGCTATCACGCATATGGCGGACAATTCGGTTCCTCGCTCTAAGCTGCATAAGTCTTTAGGGACGAAAAACCCTCTCGAACAATGAGCGGCTCTCGCCCCATCATGGCCGGTCAGTTTAGCTTTCTCCTTTGAGGTGCTCGACCAGCTCAGCAGGGCTGTCGCGATGGTTCTCCTGGTGCAGCGTTAGCGATAGAGCGGAGCGTAAAGCGACAAGCGAGGCAGGCGAACCCAACTATTGACCCAAGACATGATTGAACCGATGCACATAATGCTATAAGTTGAGTGCCGCACTTGTGAAAGTGTTAGGACTTATCACACCATAATTTTGGGGTACTTAAGCCCTGGTGTATTAGCCGTACCAAAGTGTATGGGTGCGACATGTCATGAAATGAACATATATATAGGTAAAGAAAGAGTGCAATAATAGGCAAAAGCTATGTATTGTTTATTCAAAGGGGACTGCAATGAATGCGAGCGATACAAATAGTCACGATAAGCAAGGGATAGGACTATTTAACATGTCCCCCTCGAGGGGTAAGGCTGCAGGATGGTATGTAAAGCAGGTATAATGCTCGTAGTAGGGACCACTGAACACTTTCGGCGGTTTTACGCTTCCACGGCTGTTGCATCGTGAGTTCGGCAATTCTCGTGCAGACGGGGCTTACGGAAAGCGGAGTCCTGAAAGTAAGAAAAAGAAAAAGAAAAAGGAAAAGAATGACACAATCGGGGCCCCGGTGCGGTTGAGCCGCGTGCAGGTGTCTTGAGTGGTCGTGCCCTCCCTTATGCCCATGGTATCTCGAGCATAGTTATGTCTGCAGCGTAATCTTGGCCGCCAATTTCGCGAGGCTGGGGTTGGGGCGGATTACTCTGGCGATGCTTGAATCGTGCGAGCGGTCTTGTTGTAGGTTACTCGGCGCAGCGGATGTTGTCCGGACGTTTAATGGCGGACTCGAGAATTCTTGTGAGAGGCTGCTTTGCACCTCCACCGCCCGGGGCCGCCGTGTTCTCCTCCGTTCGGAGAAGGCGTTCGGTGTTTCCATTGGCCGTGATTACTCCTCTAGGGCTGGCATCTTGAGCTTGAGGTATGCATAGTGCGGCACCGCATTGAACTTTGTGAATGCGGTTCGTCCAAGCGATCGCGTGATAGCCGCTGCGAGCAGGACTATGTCGAAGATTAACTCTTAACCCGGAAGTTATCAAGGGATCCAAAGACCACTTGAGTGTATGGCGAGCACTGTACAATTAGCCTCTACACCCGGTATGGCGCCTTTAAAAGGTCGTCTTTGTAGGTTTAATCCTTGAGGGTCTATGCCCATTTTGCGCCTTTGTATCACGATAAAGCAGGTTCAGGCTGCTACCGGCATCCATCAGGACTCTAGTGAGGTGAAATCCGTCGATAATTGGGTCAAGAACCAATGCGGCAAAACCGCCGTGACGGATGCTAGTGGGCTGGTCCCTTCGATCAAAGGTGATCGGGCAGGAAGACCATGGGTTGAACTCCTCCCAACAACCAATTGATTCTGCTGGCAAGCTATTGAGCCAATGCCGAGCTGGTCCTTTAAGCTTGAGTGGGAGGTATTTGATGGCATGTAGATCATCACCGCGGGCCATGTGGATGTGGAGGAGATAGTCCTCGATCCGGACCGCGAGGATCTGTGGTACCGTCGTATGATTCGATGTTTACGGGTTTCAAACCCTCGAGGATTTGATGATCCATTACTTCATCTGTGAAGCATAGTGGGTGTCTGGCGCCTCTGTATTGGGCTATATCACGGCGTAGCTCATATGAGCTTTGTCTCTTGTGTTCGGCCGGCGGGTTTGCTATATCCGGCATGACGGTAATCATCCCGAGTCGTTGGGCACCCACGCGATCCGTAGATCGATCTTGTATGTTTTGCCTTATCCTCCAATATATCTCGCAAGTCCGGCACATTTTCCCGTGCCTTGATACTTTTTGAGCGGCGTCGGGGTGTGGCTTGAGCGGAGGGCCGAGAGCGGCGTCTGGGCGCCCCGAAGTTCAACCCATGGTCTTCCTGCCCGATCACCTTTGATCGAAGGGACCACCCCACTAGCATCCGTCACGGCGGTTTTGCCGCATTGGTTCTTGACCCAATTATTGACGGATTTCACCTCACTAGAGTCTGATGGATGCGGTAGCAGCTGAACCTGCTTTATCGGATACGGTCATAAAATGGGCATAGACCCTCAAGGATTAAACCTACAAAGGCGACCTTTAAAGGCGTCATACGGTGTAGAGGCCAATTATGCGAGGCTCGATTACACTCGAAGTGGTCTTTGGATCCCCGGATAACTTCCGAAGCGAAGAGTTAATCTTCGACATAGTCCCGTTCCGCAGCGGCTATCACGCACTGCTTGGACGAACCGCATTCACAAAGTTCAATGCGGTGCCGCACTATGCATACCTCAAGCTCAAGATGCCAGGCCCTAGAGGAGTAATCACGGTCAATGGAAACACCGAACGCTCTCCGAGCGGAGGAGCACCTGCAGCGGCCTCGCGGCGGAGGTGCAAAGCAGCCTCTCACAGCAATTCTCGAGTCCGGCCACTAAGCGTCCGGACAGCATCGCTGGCGCCGGAGTAACCTACAACAAGACCGCTGGCACGATTCAAGCAGCGTAGCAATCCGGCTAACCCGGCCCTCGCAAAATTGCGAAGCGATTACTACTGGCGTACATAACTACGCTGTGGAGATACCATGGGCATAAGGGAGAGCACGACCACGGCTGCGCCGAATGCGCGGCTCAACCGCGCAGGGGCTCCGATTGTGTCATTCTTTTCCTTTTTCTTTTCTCTTCTTTTTTCTTACTTTCAGGACTCCGTTTTCCAGAAGTCCTGTCCGGCACTAGAATCGCCGAACTCACGATGCAACAGCCAGGGAAGCAGAAAGCTATGTGAAGTGTTCAGGTGGTCTCTATTACGAGCATTATACCTGTTTTACATACCATCCCGCAGCTTACCCCTGGAGGGGGACATGTTAGATAGTCCCATCCCTTTCTTATCGCACTATTTGTATCATTCTGCTTTCATTGCAGTACCTTTTTGAATAAACAATACATAGCTTTTTGCCTATTATTGCACTCCTTTCTTTATCTATATATACGTTCATTTCATGACATGTTGCACCCGTACACTTTGGTACGGCCAATACACCAGGGGCTTAAGTACCCCAAAAGTATGTTGTGATAAGTCCGAACACTTTCACAAGTGCGGCACCCCGAACTTATAGCATTATATGCATCGACTCGAATCATGTCTTGGGTCAATAGTTGGGTTTGCCGGCTCCTATGTTTTGTTACCTTCGTTCCTTTATATCGGCTAAGGTAGCACTAGGAGAACCCACTGCGATTGTGCCCCGGTTGAGCTGGGTTGAGCACCTCGGTGGAAGCTAAAACTGACCGTCATGATAGAGCGAGAGCGGTCGCTATTCGAGAGGTTATTTCGGGTCCCTAAAGACTTATGCCGCTTAGGCGAGGAACCGGAATTGTCCGGCCAAAGGCGTGGATAGCGCCCCGAACTTCAGGTCTTCGAATACTAGGGGCTTCGCCAAAATTTAAAATTATAGAATTCTATGGCTAAGTGGCAGTGTTCAAGCATTATAAGTCCGGTTGCCTTGTTCGTTGCGTTGGCGCCTCCCTAGATGGACCCAAGAATGGGAACAAGAGTTCTCAAGTTTATCCGAACACCCGGCACTTTCGTGGCATGAAGTGAAGCCAATGACTTGCCATCTCTCAAATTTGATAAACGGCCGAGAAGGTAATATTTTAAATTAACAAGCGTTTCTTAAGCGCATATGAACAAGTTTTCAGCGTCACGGGATAACAAATGCGAGTATATTCAAAATTACATCTTTGGAGCACTCATCCGCTATTCGGTGAGCACCCTTGAGGCCCTCATAGTACATTTCGGTAGCGATGCTCCTTGCCCTTCGGTGGCCCGTCTGTCACAAGCTTCTCGCATCCAGCTTGCCCAGTGCACTTTAGCAGGCAAGGGCCCGACAGGCACCTTCAATGCAGATGGAGCGCTTGATGACTTCAACCGTGGACAAAGGCCCACCAGCCGCACTAGCCCAAAGTAGCTCCAGGCATGGCTTCCAATGGCCACATTTAACTATGAGGCCCCTCATGGCCTGTTCGGCGACCTTAGGAGCTCGACCAGCTGCTTCAGCTGGTCGCTTAGGGCTGCACGGATGTCTGGCCTCGATATCACGAGACAGAACACCTTCTCCGTCGAGCTCCCTCCTTGGCGTGGTAGAATGCTGACATCGGACACACCTCTGAGGGGCAGATCTGTGAATGCTCTGGAGAGCTCGAATCCGGGTAAGTAATAGGTAATTCACTTTCACATGCTTGATTTGCATAAAGAATGCCTTACCACGCGCTATCTTCTTTAATGATTCAATCTCTTGGAGGGCTTTTTGGGCCTCGGCCTTAGCAGACTTTGGCACTCTCAAGAGAGGCAAGCTGGGACTCTCGGGTCTTGAGTCACGCTCCAAACCCTCGTGTTTTTCACGAGGCACGGAGCTCTTGCCGCACCCTCCGCTAGCTGCGCCTCCCTTCTCTCGCTCGGTGCGCTCGCGGCCCTTTGCTTCGACCACGGACACCGCTTCCTTCAGTGGTCGCCACCTCGTTAAGTGGCCCATGCACAGACCATGTTATTCCTGTTATTTTTCATGGCAAGAAACCTTTCTATAAGGTGTTTCTTTAACAAGGTATTACTTACCTTCCTTGTCCTCGAGTTGCTTCTTGGCAAGGCCGAGCTCGTTCTCGGACCGCTCGAGGCTCTACTTCAATGGATTGACCTCCGCAGTCAGTGCGGCAGAGGTCAGCGGCCTGCATTCCCATATTGACACACTTATGTTAGACTCCTGCGTATATCTTTTTAGATCCTTAGTCCGGCTTTTCTTTCCGAACACCGAACTAAGCATCGAGAACTACTGTCTATGCGGTAATATTTTTACATATTCTAAACTTACCTCAAAGCACATTAGAAGGCTGATGCGAGGCTTCGATCAGCCCGCTCTTGGCGGATGAACTTTCACGGATCACCACACTCATAGCAGTGTGGTGCTCCTCCTGATGGAGGCTGTTGCGCCTCCGATGCTATCCGGTGCCTCCGGTTGGATGGAAGACACCGGCGTCTTACCCTTCTTATGAAGGGACCGCTTGCCGGACTCGGAACGGCCCGAAGGTTCGGCATGGAGTCCGGACAGGGTCGGGCTTAGAGCCCCCGGGGTCTCGTCCCCACGCGCTCGAGTCCGGGAGGTTACCTTATGGCGCCTCTGCGCCACCTCCTCTTGACCAGGCCCCTTGGGGCACCACCCTGGCGTCGTCCCATGATGTGAGGCGATGAGGCGGCGGAAGTGAAGTACTCTCCATTTACGGCGAACTCGAGGACCCGCTCGTGAAGCGGCGAACTCGCCTTTGGGGGGGCTGCATGATTGTTCGGCATTAGAGAACACTATGCAATAAAAAGCCATGGGTATCCGGACACTTACGATCTCGCCAGGGGCTTGGCCCTTGTTGGACAATCCTCCTCGTCATTGTCGACGTGGGTGGAGAAGTCCGGAGGAAGGGTTCTTCCCTTCTTGGACCCTCCGGCCTCCCGGTTAGGCGGCCTTCCTTTTCCTCCTCCCCCGGGGAGAGGCTTCTTTTCCACCTCCTCGTTCTCGGGAGAAGATTACGCTTCGAATCGGACAGCACCGAGCTTGGGAGCTCCTTCGAGTTCCGTTGCCTCCTTCTTAGCCTTCTTCTCCGGCACCACATGAGGTACCGGAGCCAGCAGCCCGTCAATCCAAGGCGTCACTGGTCTTCAGGTAAAGGAGCCGACAGTTAACCTGTCTCCGACGTCTTGACCGATCTTGTTAAAGGTTAGGGAGTTTTAGATCCCGCATAGAGTCAAACTATGAAAAAGAGTCCCATAAAGGGTAAAATAACTCACCTTGCTAGCTTGACGCTGCGAGCTGAATCCGTGTGATCTTGATGGCGGATGTAGGAGCCTCGGCGCCCTTGAACAACACCTTCCGGGCATCTTCGTTATGTAGTGTCGAAGAGCCTTGTCGAGTTGGGTGTTGTGCGGATCCAACTCCCACAATTTGAAGGCCCGTTGTTGGCATGGGAGAATCCGGCGGATGAGCATCACACGGATTACGTTGACAAGCACGAGATTCTTGTCCACCAGGTTTCGGACGCATGTTTGGAGTCCGGATAGCTCGTCTGAATTCCCCACGCCGGGCTCGTCTCTTTCCATGATGAGAGCCCGTGTGGGGCAGCAAGATCTGAATTGGGGCCGCCGCCGATTGGGAGTCGGGCGGCTCAGTGATATAGTACCACCCCGATTGCCACGCCTTGAGTGTCTCCTCGAAGGAGCCCTCGAGCCCTAAGACTTGGGCCATCTTGCCATCCCTGGCGCCTTTGCACTCCGCAGACGGCCGCCCACTACCTTCGCCTGACATTGAAGATCTTCACCATAAGCGAAGTGGGGCTGGATGCGAAGGAAGGCCTCGCACTGACGATGAACGCTGAGATGTTGAGGATGAAATTCGGGGCCCAGATCGTGGAAGTCCAGGCCATAGTAGAACATGAGCCCCGGACAAATGGGTGAAGTGGAAAACCTAGTCCATGAGGAGGAAGTGGGGAGAAACACCACCCTCTCATGGGGCCTGGGGGTTGGAATGAGCTGCCGCGCATCGGGCAGCCGGTGCGCGATGTTGCTGGACAAGTATCCGGCCTCCCGTAGTTTTGTGATGTGCCCCTTCGTGACGGAGGAGGCCATCCACCTGCCTCCCGCTCCGGACATAGTCGGAGAAGGTTGGGGTGGGATGTGCGGACTTGGGCCCTAGAGCTCGAGTGCGCGAAAATGGATGAGCAAAGGAGGAAGAAGGCATAGGTGAAAAGGTGGATCCTTATCCCCTTATATGGACGGACGAAGCTATGCGTCCCCCACCAGCCTGGTAAAACTCGCTTATCTCCCAAGCGCCGTAATCAATGGCGTGGATGGGTTACCCACGTCCGTATTGATGAGAATCCGGAATAAGGGTACGATCTATGCTTTGATAAGGCGTGCCAAGGAAACCGCCTCGCTAAACGCGCTGAGATGGAACAGTAAAAGACGATTCATGTGAAGGCCTGGCCGTGGTGTGATGTCACGCCGCGGAATACGTCAGCAGATCTGTGCAAAAGTTATTCTCTCTATGGTGGTATGTGGAACTAGTTTTGCAGAGCCGTACACTATCCTTGTGTTCAAAACCTTCTATGAAGTATTCGGAGGAGGAACCCGCCTTGCAATGCCGAAGACAATATGCGCGCCGGACTCGTCGTCATTGAAGCCTGGTTCAGGGAGACTCTTGAGGAGTCCTAGACTAGGGGGTGTCCGGATAGCGAACTATCATCACGGCGGACTCCAAGACTATGAAGATACAAGATTGAAGACTTAGTCCGTGTCCGGATGGGACTTTCCTTGGCGTGGAAGGCAAGCTTGGCGTCACGGATATGTAGATCTCCTACCATTGTAACCGACTCTGTGTAACCCTAACCCTATCCGGTGTCTATATAAACCGGAGGGTTTTAGTCCGTGGAGACGAACAACAATCATACCATAGGCTAGCTTCTAGGGTTTAGCCTCTCGATCTCGTGGTAGATCTACTCTTGTACTACCCATATCATCAATATTAATCAAGCAGGAGTAGGGTATTACCTCCATCGAGAGGGCCCAAACCTGGGTAAAAACATCGTGTCCCTTGTTACCATCCGCCTAGACGCACAGTTCGGGACCCCCTACCCGAGATCCGCCGGTTTTGACACCGACAAGGTCGCTCTGTACTTCTGCTACTAGGGCGGCGGTGTGCTCCTCTGTTCGGAGGGAGCGCTCCGTATTGCCATTGACTGTTATGACGCCGCGTGGACCGGGCATCTTGAGCTTGAGATAAGAATTGTGTGGCACTGCGTTGAATCTAGCAAACTTCGTTCGTCCGAGCAGTGCATGATAGCCGCTGCGAAAGGGGACGATATTGAAGATTAACTCTTCGCTTTGGAAGTTGTCCGGAGAACCGAAAACCACCTCCGGCGTGATTGAGCCCGTACAGCAGGCCTCTACGCCTGGTATGACTCCTTTAAAGGTAGTCTTTGTTGGTTTGATTCGTGAGGGGTTAATGCCCATCTTCCGCACTGTGTCTTGATAAAGCAGGTTGAGGCTGCTACCACCGTCCATCAGGACTCGTGTTAGGTGAAACCCGTCAATAATTGGGTCGAGGACTAGTGCGGCTGAACCGCCATGGTCGATACTAGTTGGGTGATCTCGACGACCGAAGGTGATCGGGAATGATGACCACGGATTGAATTTGGGGGTGACTGGCTCTACCGCAAAGATGTCCCTAAGTGCTCTCTTGCACTCCTTTTTGGGGATGTGTGTAGCGTATATCATGTTCACCATTTTGACTTGAGGCAGAAATTTCTTCTGTCCCCCAGTGTTCGGCTGCCGGGGCTCTCCGTCCTCGTCCTCACTTTGTGATCCCTTTTCTTTGTTTTCAGCGTTTAACTTGCCAGCCTGTTTGGAAACCCAACTGTCTCTGTTGGTGTGATTGGCTTGTTTGTCTGGGGTGCCATGTATCTGGCACGGACGGTCGAGTATGCGGTCTTGGCTGGAAGGTCCTTCATTGTTTCTTTTGTAGGGCTTCTTCTGTTGGCCGGACTTGGAGCCACTGAATCCGGCGTTAACTGTGGTGTCATCGGTGTTGTCGCCATTGCTTCGGCGTTTGCGTCTATTGCGCCGGAGCTTGCTGGTTCTGTTCTTGGCCTCGGAGGGGCCTGCCTCGTTGGATGTTTTCTTGCTACGAGCTAGCCAGCTGTCCTCACCCGCGCAAAAGCGGGTCGTGAGTGCCGTAAGGGCTGCCATAGACTTCGGCTTTTCTTGGCCGAGGTGGCGTGCTAACCATTCGTCACGGATGCTGTGTTTGAAGGCTGCTAGGGCCTCAGCATCCGGACAGTCAATGATCTGGTTCTTTTTGGTTAGGAACCTAGTCCAGAATTTTTTGGCTGATTCTCCAGGTTGTTGAACTATGTGGCTTAAGTCGTCGGCGTCTGGTGGCCGTACATAGGTTCCTTGGAAGTTGTCCAGAAAGGCTTCTTCCAAGTCCTCCCATTCTTAGATAGAATTTTCAGGCAGGCTGTTAAGCCGATCTTAGAGCTAGCCCTTTGAGCTTTAGTGGGAGGTATTTAATGGCGTGGAGGCCATCTCCTCGAGCCATATAGATATGGAGAATAAAATCCTCGGTCCATACTGCAGGATCTGTTGTGCCATCGTATGATTCGATATTGATGGGCTTGAACCCCTCGGGGAATTCATGATCTAGTACTTCATCTGTGAAGCAGAGAGGGTGTGCGGCGCCTCTATATCGAGCCGCATCATGGCGTAGCTCTGATGGAGTCCGTCTGCAGCATTCGGCCTGGGCGTGGTTAGGTTTGTCACGTCCGAATAGGTAGCCGTCGTCGTGCCTCGAGGTACGTCCTCACGATCCGTAGATCGATCTTGTATGTCCTGCTCTATTGTCCAGGGTCTGCCGGAGGTCGTACGTATGACCCCGAACTCTTCATTCTCTATTTTTACGGGGCGGTGGGTGTCGGTGTCAGAAACGGCGGATCTCGGGTAGGGGGTCCCGAACTGTGCATCTAAGGCGGATGGTAACAGGAGGCGGGAACACAATGTTTACCCAGGTTCGGGCCCTCTCGATGGAGGTAATACCCTACTTCCTTCTTGATTGATATTGATGATATGAGTATTACAAGAGTTGATCTACCACGAGATCGTAGAGGCAAAACCCTTAGAAGCTAGCCTATGATTATGATTGTTGTTGTCCTATGGACTAAACCCTTCGGTTTATATAGACACCGGAAGGGGCTAGGGTTACACAGAGTCGGTTACAAGGGAGGAGATCTACATATCCGAATTGCCAAGCTTGCCTTCCATGCAAAGGAGAGTCCCATCCGGACACGGGACGAAGTCTTCAGTCTTGTATCTTCATAGTCCAACAGTCCGGCCAAAGTATATAGTCCCGCTGTCCAAGGACCCACTAATCCAGGACTCCCTCAGTAGCCCCTGAACCAGGCTTCAATGACGATAAGTCCGGCGCGCAGATTGTCTTCGGCATTGCAAGGCGGGTTCCTCCTCCGAATACTCCATAGAAGATTTTGAACACAAGGGTCGTGTCCGGCTCTGCAAAACAAATTCCACATACCACCGTAGAGAGTATAATATTCCACAAATCTAACCTGCTGACTACTTTCATAGCGTGACATCACGCCATGGCCCGGTCATTATCCGAACCGTTTTTCTCAACCAGCTACTGCACATATTGCCAGGCGGTTTTCCTGGCATATCTTGTCGAAGCAGAGATCTTGTCCCCTTATCATGGGATTATCATCAATACGGGTGTGGGTAACCCAACCGCGCCATCAATCACAGTGCTTGGGGAATAAGCGAGTTTACCAGGCAAGTGGGGAGGACTCCTCTTTTTAACCAACGCCTTCTTCTTCCCTGCCCATCTATTCTCGCGCACTCGAGCTCTAGCGCCCAAGTTCGCATTTTCTACGCAAAACCACTCCAAACATGTCCGGAGCGGGAGGCAAGTGGATGGTCTCCTCCGTTACGGAGGAGAATATTACTAAGCTCCGTGAAGCCGGATACATGGCCGCAGACATCACGCACCGGCTTCCAGACGCGGGGCAGATCGTCCCTACTCCAGAACCCCGCGAGAGGGTTGTATTCCTCACCCACTTCGTCTGCGGGCTGGGATTTCCCCTCCACCCATTTGTCTGCGGGCTCATGTTCTACTATGGGCTGGACTTCCATGATCTGGCCCCCAATTTCATCCTCAACATCTCAGCGTTTATCATCATGTGCGAGGCCTTCCTCCGCATCAAGCCCCACTTTGGCCTATGGCTGAAGACCTTCAACATGAAACCGAAGGTGGTGGTTGGCCAGCAAGCGGAGTGCGGAGGCGCCATGGTGGGCAAAACGCCCAACATCACCTGGCTCGAAGGCTCCTACATGGAGACCGTGAAGGGGTGGCAATCGGGGTGGTTCTACATCACCGAGCCGCGCGACGCCAACAGGGTGGCGGCCCCCGAATTTTGATCCGACATCCCCATGCGGCTCACCTCCTGGAAGGAGAAGAGCCTATCCTGGGGCTCATCGGTGGAGCTGACCGGACTCCAGAAATGTGTTAAAAACATGATAAGCAAGAAAATCAAGCTTGTCAACGTGGTCCAGGTCATGCTCTTCCGCCGGATCCTCCCGTGTCAAAGACGGGCATTCAATATGTGGGAGTTCGACCCGGCCAAGCACCAGACGCTGCGAGAGCTTTTCGACATGACGCACCAAGACATCTGGAAGGTGTTGTTCAAGTCCGCCGAGGTGCCTCCTCCCCTTACCGAGGATCGCGGACTCAGCGCCAAGCGCCCTGCCAATCCGGTAAGCTCCTTATATCTTATAAGATGTTCCTTTCCCCAGTATAATCATGTGAGGGATATGAGCCTCGACACCATTTAAGAGGACTGGAGTCACGGCAATGAGCGGATCGATTATCCGGCCCCACTGCCCGAAGATCCAGCAAGGGCTCTCCTAACGGAGATGCTGGTTCCGGCGCCCTATGAGGCGCCGGAGAAGAAGGCCAAGAAGAAGGCCGCGGGGACAGGAAAGGTCTCCGGCACAAGGTTGTATCGGACTCATTGTCCGATAACACCGAGGCACCCTCCTCCCACGAAAACGAGGAGGAGGAAGAGGAAAGTTCTACCCCCCCCCCCAGCCGGGGGAGACAAGAAAAGGAAGGCCGCCCCATCTGGGGAGGCCGAAGGGTCCAAGAAGGGAAGGACCCTCCTTCCGGACTGCTCCACAGCGGCCGCTTTCAGCGACGAGGAGTGGTTACCCAGGGACAAGCTCCTGGCGAAGTCGTAAGTATCCGGATACCATAATAGTTCTGGTATGTTTCGTTTTATTTCTTCTTATCATGCCAAACATGATCATGCAGTCCTTCCAAAGCCCATATCGATGTATCCTCTTCGGATGAGTCTTTGGGCCAGTCAGAGATGAACAGCGATTCACTCCCGACCGCCTCCTCCCCCCGCCCTAGGGACGACGTCGAGGTGTTGTCTCAAAGGGCACCGAACCAAGGGGAGGTACTTCTGGAGGCGCCCCAAGGCGACATCCCAGACGCTGGGCGGATGGGGGGCAAGACTCCCATGGGTTCTAATGACGGGGGCAGCAAGTTTAGCCCCCAGCCGAATACTGCGTCGGAACCTCTAGTGGTTCCGGATTCTGTCAGGCGACCCCTCGCAAAGGGGGGCGAGCCGTCTGCGCCGATGGCCTTTGTCCATCCAGAGGCATCGGACAATTTGCTGGAGGCGCTTCGCGGTGCTTCCATTGACGAAGAGCACCACACTATCATGATTGCGGTGGTCGAGAAGGTTCGGTCCGCCAAAAGCGGACTGACTGAAGCCTGCGCCACCCTCCTAACAAGCTTTGAGGTAAGTAATCAAATTATGAGAAAATGTTACAGCATAGACAGTAGCCCCTGATGCTCTGTTTGGTGTTCGCAAAGGAAAGCCGAACAGAGGATCAAATAATAATCGCAGGAGTCTAATCAGAATGTGTCTATGTGAATAAGCAGGCTTCGCTGCTGGCCGCTGCCGCTCGTACGGCGGAGGTCTCCGCACTGAAGCGGGACCTTGAGCGGTCCGAGGAAGAGCTCGGACTTACCAAGAGGCAGCTCGAAGAGAACAAAGGTAAGTGATACCCCGTCTGTATATCGATAAAAAAGAAGGTGGTTGTTAGATCATAGGATCGTCATGAATTTTGCTAGGGGCCACGACCAAAGTGGCGGCCCTGAAGAAGGCGTTGTCCGAGGCCGAAGACAAAGCGGCCAAGGAGCGCACCGAGCGCGAGAAGCAAGGGGCCCGAGTCGGCGAGGTTCAGCAAGAGCTCCAGGATTTTGTCAAGAAATACGAGTCCTTGGAGCGTGACTCCAAGACGCAAGGGTCCGAGCTTGCGAAGGCCCTCGAGAACACATAAAATGCCAAAGGACGAAGCCCAAAAGGCCCTCCAGGAGATTCAGGCGGTCAAGAAGATAGCAGCGGGTAAGGCATTCATTATGCAAAGCAAGCATGTGAAGGAAACTTTCCTTTTACTTACCAGAATTCGGAGCTCTCTAGGAGCGTTCGCAGATCTGCCCCGTAGCGTATCAGATGCCGCAGAGTTCTACAGGGTCGAGGAAGGAGCTCGACAGAGAAGTTGTTCTGGTCTCAGTATACTGGGACCAAACATCCGATGCCCTTGAGCTACCAGTTGAAGCAACTGGTCGAGCTTCACAAGGCGGCCGAACTGGCCATGAGGGGTCTCATAGTCCGGATGTGGCCTGGCGAGCCCCTGCCTGGCAGCTACTTCGTCCTGGTAAAGCGGCTTGTGAATGCCTGCCCATGGTTTGAAGTCATAAAGCGGTCCGTCTGCATTGAAGGTGCGCGTAGGGCTTTTTCCCGGGCGAAGGTGCACTGGGCGAAGATGGATGCTGAAAAGCTGGTGAAGGAGGGGTCGCCGGAGGGCAAGGAGCATCGCCACCCCGAAAAGTATTATGACAGTGTCCTGAAGGGTGCTCGCGCTGTGGCAGAGGAATGTTCTAAGGATGTAATATTTGAATGAATGTACTCATGTGATCATGTAATATGAAATGAGTTCATGTGTGCTATGTAACACTTGTTAATTTAAAATATTACCTTCTATGCGGCCGTTTATAAAATTTAAGAGTTGGCTATCATTAAACTTACGCCCCCATGTAACTAATCGAGGTGTTCGGGATAAACCTGATCACTCTTTATCGATTTTGGGTCCTTGAAGGAGGTGTTCAGACAACTAACCAGTGCAATCGGACTATAAAGCTTTATCAATCTCACTTAGCCATAGAAGTCTACAATTTTAAATTTTGGTGAAGCCCGAGTATTGGAAGGCGAACTTGGGGCGCTATATGCGCCTAAATCGGACAAGGCCGACTCCTCGCCCGAAGCGGAAAAAATCTTTAAGGATTTGAGACCTCTCGAACAGCGACCAGCTCTCGCCGCATCATGACAGTCGGTTTTCGGCTTTCTCTACTGAGTTGCTCGTCCGGAAGAACCGGGACACAATTGCAGTAGTTCTCCCAGTGCTACCTTAGCCGATATAGCGGAACGTAAGGTACCAAAACATGGGAGCCGGGAAAACCCAACTATTGACCCAAGACATGATTCGGAGTTGATGCATATAATGCTATAAGTTCGGGGTGCCGCACTGTCGAAAGTGTTCAGACTTTTCATGCCGTGTTATGGGGTACACTGAAGCCCTTGGCGCAGTGGACGTATCAGAATGTACGGGTGCAATTTGTCGTGAATAAGCAGACAGGGAAAAAAGATGAAGGAATGCAATAATGAGCTAATGCTGTACATTGTTATTTAAATGATACGTCAAAGCGTATGCATGCAGGTAGTGCAATAAGTAAAAAATAGGACTATTTGACATGTCCTATCCAAGGGCAAGCTGCGTGTGGGTATGCAAAACAGGTATAGCAATCGTTATCAGAGACCACTTGGGGATTCCCTTGTACGTCAAAGCTTCTTGCTTCCTTGGTGTTTCCTTCCCGTGACGGGTCCGATAATCAGACGATCGGAGAGGGCCTTTAGAGAATAGGGGCCTGAAAGGTAGAAAATGTAAAGGTATACGGGTCCTGAAGCGGTCGAGCCGCATTATGGGCCGTGCCGTAGCCGTGCCTCCACCTATGCCCATGGTATCTTGAGTGCGTAATTATGTACGCGCGGCGCAAATTTCGCCGCTTGACTGGGACTAGGACGGAGGCCGAATTGCTAGGCGAGCTCCGAACGTGCCTGGTGATCCTGTTGCTGGGTAATCCAGACTCGCTTGAAGGTGTCCGGGGGCTTTTTCACCGAATTGGCAGTTGGCCTCAGAAGGCTGCTTTGCACTTCTGCTGCAAGGGCAGCGGTGTGCTCCTCTGTACGGAGCGAGCGTTCTGTGTTTCCATTAACTGTTATAACCCCACGAGGTCCTGGCATTTTGAGCTTGAGGTATGCATAATGCAGTACCGCGTTGAATCTGGCGAATGTAGTTCGTCCGAGCAGTGCGTGATAGCCACTGCGGAAGGGGACGATATCAAAGATTAACTCCTCGCTTCGGAAGTTGTCCGGAGATCCGAAGACCACTTCCAGTGTGATTGAGCCCGTGCAACAGGCCTCTACACCTGGTATGACACCTTTAAAGGGGTTTTTTTGTGGGTTTGATCCTCGAGGGATCTATACCCATTTTGCGCACTGTATCCTGATAGAGCAGGTTCAGGCTGCTGCCACCATCCATAAGGACTCGAGTGAGGTGAAATTCGTCAATGATGGGGTCAAGGACCAATGCGGCAGAACCGCCATGACGGATACTGGTGGGGTGGTCCCTGTGATCGAACGTGATCGGACAAGAAGACCATGGGTTGAACTTTGGGGCGACTGGCTCCATCGCATAGACGTCCCTTAGTGCACGCTTCCGTTCCCGCTTGGGAATATGGGTTGCGTATATCATGTTCACCGTTTTCACTTGGGGAGGAAATTTCTTTTGTCCTCTTGTATTCGGCGGCCGGGGCTCCTCCTCGTCGTCACTATGCAGCCCCTTTTCCTTGTTTTTGGCATTCAACTTGCCGACCTATTTGAACACCCAGCATTCTCTCTTGGTGTGGTTGGCTGGTTTATCGGGGTGCCGTCAATTTGACACGAGCGATCGAGTGTGCGGTCCAAACTGGACGGGCCCGGATTGCTTCTTTTGAACGGCTTTTTCCGCTGACCGGATTTAGAGCCACTGAATCCGGCATTAACTGCCGTGTCTTCGGCGTTGTCGTCGTTGTTGCGGTGCTTGTGTCTGTTGCGACATGGCCTGCCGTTGCTATATTTGGCATCTGAATTGCCAGGGTTTCTTGATGTGTTGCTGCTGCGAGCTAGCCAGCTGTCCTCGCCCGCACAAAAGCGGGTCATGAGTGTCGTGAGGGCTGACATGAACTTCGGCTTCTCTTGGCCGAGGTGTCGGGCGAGCCACTCGTCGCGTATGTTATGCTTAAATGCTGCTAAGGCCTCGGCATCCGGACAGTCGACAATTTGGTTCTTTTTAGTTAGGAACCGAGTCCAGAATTTCCTGGCTGATTCCCATTTGTTGGGTTATGTGACTCAAGTCATCGGCATCCGGTGGTCGCACATAAGTGCCCTGGAAGTTGTCAAGGAATGCGTCTTCCATATTCTCCAAACTGCCAATGGAGTTTGCCGGCAGGCTATTCAGCCAATGTCGAGCTGGCCCTTTGAGTTTTAGTGGGAGGTACTTGATGGCATGTAGATCGTCACCGCGGGCCATGTGGATGTGGAGGAGGAAATCTTCAATCCATACCGCGGGGTCTGTTGTACCTGTCGTGGTTCTATGTCTGACAGTAGAATGGGGGGTAGAGATGTAGAGGCAAGATCCTAGCTATGGAGGAATTGTACACGCGAGTTTTACGAGTTCATGCCCTTCTCGGAGGAAATAATAGCCCTACGTCTCGGAGCCCAGAGGCGGTGACGTCAACTTCTTTTTCAGTCGCCTTGATCCATTCTTGTTTTTGTCGACTGAACTTTTACTGGAAGAGCTCCGAGTGCTGATGTGGAGGAGGTCTTCCGTCTGACAAGTTCTTCAGCTGTCCGCGGATCTCGAGGGTTCGAATTTAGGGAAGTGCGCGGGGCGGAGGAGGCCGCAGTAATCGGGCTGGATAAGGCAGTGCCGCCTCGATTTCCGTGCCGCTTTTTTTTTTGCCACGTATCGCGCGCGCGACTGTTGCAGGATTTGATAAGATCGCCCGGGCCTACAAGTCAGTCACTCGGAAGTAACCTCATATAAGGCGCTGGACCGGGGGTTTTGAACAGTGCGCCTTTATTCTTCCCCCTCCTCAGATTTCTCCAATGCTCCTGCTCTCGCCCCAGTGCCGCTGTTCCGTTCGAGCTCCGTCTGCGGTGATGGGGAAAGAGAAGACGGTGGCTCGAGCGCCTTGAAGAAGGCTGACAGCGGCGAAGGGGAAGAAGTTCAGCCGGGGCGGATCTTCCTCGAGGTCCGGCCTGCCGCCGGGCTGGATCCAGGGCGACTGGATCCACTCGGCGATCCGATAGGACGACATCGACGACCTGGTCGAGGGAGGACTGATCCCCCATGAATCGGCACGGCTCCCGGGGAACGAGACCGAGCCGCAGCCACGTGAGGGTGAGTGCGTTCTCCTCGCCACTCACATCGACCGTGGGTTTTCCTTGCCTCCCCACCCTTTCTTTCGAGGCTTCTTGAATTTCTTTGGGGTGCAACTCCACCATTTTACTCCAAACACCATCGTGTACCTTGCTGCCTTCGTGTCTCTGTGCGAGAATTTCTTGGGTTGCCGACCCCACTGGGGCCTTTTCAAGCACATTTTCACATGTCGCTCCCAAATTGTAAAAAGGAAAATCCGAGTGACGAGAAGGCGCAAGTGATCAGATGTGGGGGTCTTGGGATTCAGATGAGGGAAAAAGTTCCTTTCCACCATGATTCTTCCGATTCGGTCCGTGGGTGGCGATCGACCTGGTTCTACTACAAAGACCAGCCGACTCCACGGCAGTCGACTGGACTTCCCCCTTTTTCCATGGCCCGAGTGGGGAAGCCTTCCCCTTTGAAGGTGATCCCGGAGGAAAAGGCCCAAGTCAAGGTGCTGGTCGATCGAGTAGTTCAACTTGTCCGTGATGGGGTGACTGGTATGGATTTGTTGGAGGTCTTCCTCCGGCGATGCATCCAACTGCTTCAAGCTCGTGACCATCCGATGTGGATGTATTCGGGCACCGATGACACCACTCGGTCCCATCCAGAGGAGGTCGACGAAACCACGTTGGAGGGGTGGCTGATGAGTATCACTGGAAACAAAGACAACCCCAGGGGAGCCAGGAGAATTCCTCCGCTCGACCAATCTTACGAACCAGACCAGGTCCAGTTCTAAACTACCGACTGTAATCTTGATTTAATCGTGCAGCTGTTTATGCTTCGCCGACTGACTTTGTTCTGCTTGTTTTCTTCCAGGCCCTTACCGAAATGTACTCGATGCCCAACGGGGAGCAGGAGCAGGATCCGGAGGGGAGGCAAGCGGAGGTGAAAGTGGCGAGTGGCATTCTAACGGAGAGGAGGACGAGGAGAGTGATGACCCGAGTGACGAAGAAGAGGTCGACTCGCCTCCTCGCAGGGAAAGGCGATCCAAGCTTGGCCAAGATCCGGCGAGCGCCCGTGACAAGGTGATCATTCAGACTGGGCAGTCGTCGAAGCATCCTCGGACGTCCTCTCCGGCACCAACTGAGAAGTCTTCAAAGCAGTCCAAGGTTGTAGTGCAGAAGACTCGGAAGGCGCTGCCGAAAATCAAGATTGACGTTCCTGTTGCTTCTGCGTGAGTGTTTTTCTTTCGCTTTTACTCGATGTTCTGTGCTGTTTATCTTTCCTTTGGTTTGATCGAATGAATCTTGAAACTGGCAGTGCTGCTACCTCTGGGACTTCAGCTTATAAAAACGAGGATGAGGAAATGGAAGACACGGTCACCTCCAATCTGCGTACAATCTTCATCATTATGTCTTCCCTTTGTCGACTGAACTGTGATTTATCCAATCGGGCGATGAAATTTTGGCGACTGATCTTTTTACAGCTCCCAACGTCATTGACCTTCCCGACGATGATGATGACGAGCCATAGAGGCCCTTGGGGAGAAAAAACAGGAAAACGTCTGCTGGCAAGACGCTTCAGTCGACGCCGGTGGCGGAACTGGTAGTTCAGGGCGCCGGTGATGCCAATCGGACTTCTGTCTCCTTCACCATACCGCCGTCGAGTGCTCGACCTTCCGCGTCAGCTGCACATGCTCCTGCCGATCCACCTTCAGTTTTTGTTACACATCACGTCCTAGAAGACGAAGTGGGTGCTGCCAAAGAAGCTATACGCCAGGCGGGCATTATGATGGAGAAGATGAAGATGGTGCGGGATGCTAGCCAGGCTGCTTATGATGCCAGCTCTGCTCTCTAGAGCAACGTTCAGGTTAGCAGATTGTTGATTGACTCTCTTGGCTTGTTCTGTTTAGGATATGGTACTTGAAAACTCTCTTTCCAAGGATCTTTGCACCTGCACACCCACTGGGTGTTTCGATTTGTCACTGAGCAAATTCGTATTTTGAGATGAATTCGATGTTGTCGTCGATTGAATTTTTGGACTAGTGGGGGCACGCTGAGTGCACCCGGTGGGTGTAGTCCCCGAGACTATGATGGACTACGGGCAGTCGATTGTAGTCTTGGATTTTTTATTTCTTCACTCGCTCTGGTCGGGCCATGTCGAGTGGAATTTTGAACCGGTGGGAGCACGCTGAGTGCACCCACTGGGTGTAGTCCCCGAGACCATGGTCGACGGCTGGCAGTCGACTATGGTCTGAAGACTCTGTTTGTTGCTTTCTCTTTCTCTCATTTTTTTGCACTCGCGCTGGAAAGGCCTTGTCGAGTGTAAACCGAACCAGTGGGGGCACGCTAAGTGCACCCACTGGGTGTAGACCCTGAGACTACTGTTGGATGTTTGATTCGGCAGTATTCTTAGAATTAGTTGGCTTTATCTTTTTACCTCTCCGAGATAACCACTCTTTTCACCAGTCGACTGACCTGAACTTTGGTTGCAGAAATCTTGTGATCTTGGAGCTCGCTTTGCTGACCAGGAGAAACAGCAGATTCAACTCAACCTCGATCTAGAGTTGGCCAAGACAGAACTGCAGAAAGCCAAGGATGATGCCACTTGTAAGAAAGACTCGTCGACTGGTTTGTATTTGATCTGGATTTCATTCTGCTTTTTCTGAATCAAGCATTATTTCTTTCAGAGAGACTGAACCAGGCTCTGGCGAAAAAGGATCAAGATCTGGCTGCCGCGCAGAAAAAGGCTGATGAGAAAACCGCTCTAGCTGAACAGAAATTGGCTTCAGTCGGCAAATTGGAAGAAGAAAACGCCAAGATAAAATCTGCTCTGGACGAAGCCAATAAGGAAGTAACTCGCTTGAAGAAGGACAAGGTCAATCTGAACGAGAAGATGGAAGGTATTGCCCGCAGGAGGAACGATCTGGAGAGTTATCTGAGGAGCCTTGCTAAGAAGTTGTTCGTCAAGCTTGAAGGTATATTCTTTGTTCCGACTGGTTTGTCCTCATCGATTCGGCGTACAACTATTGACTCACCCTCGGATTGTGCATGCAGAGTTTTGCCGGGACTTCGAGGAGGAGACCGGGCGAATTGAACCAAGCTTGGACCCCATCAACTCTCCCGTGAAAGATGAAGCTGCCATGAATGTGCTCTGACTGGAATCCCGCATCGACGGTGTCGTTGACTACCTTGCTCGACTGAAGGTCCCAATGTCGCGGATCGACACAGCACTCTGGCCAAGGGCAACACTCCAGAATGACCTCGAGTCTCTGTTGACTCGTCTTAACGAGATCCCCGGTCGAGTGCAGGAGTGGAAGAAGTCTTCTGCCCGGTGCGGTGCTGATGTGGCTCTGTCTTTGGTTCGCGTCCATTGCAAGGAAGCTCGAGAAGAGAAGCTGGCAGCGATCAAGGTTGCCAATACCAAGAAGCATGATATCCAATCCTTTATGGAGACTTTCATTGATGCCGCCACTCGGATTGTCGACGGCATTGACCTGGACGAATTCGTCGAGCCTGCCAGCCCTCCTCCTGCGGAGTGATCAAACTTTTATGTTCCACCTTAAATTTGCCTCGGGATGCCGAGTGATTTTTGTAATCGCTAAAATCCTTCAGGCTGAATGTCCGAGTACTTTAATCCGTGGTCTTGAAACTTTAGGGTTCATCTGAACTTGATTTATCTCAGGACATGCTTGCGATTGTTTTGGAATTTGTTCTTCATTTGGAATGACCTTTGTGTTTGAGATGCAACCCTGAAGTCGAGACTTCAATCGACCTGCGCCTCATTGTCTTTGCGGACAGGGATGGAGCGCATGTTGTACTTATGGCGCATCTCCGAAGGAGAAGGTTACAGTCGACCTGCACCTCGTCGTCCTTGCGGATAGGGATGGAGCGCACGTTGTATTTGTGGCGTAGCTCCGAAGGAGAAGGTTGTAGTCACCTGCATCTCGTCGTCCTTGCGGATAGGGATGGGGCACACGTTGTATTTGTGGCGTAGCTCCGAAGGAGAAGGTTGCAGTCGACCTGCACCTCGTTGTCCTTGCGGATAGGGATGTGTTTCAAACTTAGGTGAGTACAAGACTGCAGCTAAGCCTCCGAGTGGAAGGGTTGCACCACTCAGTAGGATTTTTCATACTTAGGCGAGTACTGGACTGCAGCTAAGCCCCGAGTGGGAGGATTGCTCACCACTCGGTAACATTTTTAAAACTTAGGTGAGTACTGCACTGCAGCTAAGCCCCCGAGTGGGAGGGTTGCTCACCGCTCGGTAGGATTTTTTAAACTTAGGCGAGTATTGGACTGCAGCTAAGCCTCCGAGTGGGGGGTTTGCTCACCACTCGGTAGGATTTTTCACACTTAGGCGAGTACTGGACTGCAGCTAAGCCCCCGAGTGAGATGCTTGCTCACCACTTGGTAGGATTTTTAAAACATAGGCGAGTACTGGACTGCAGCTAAGCCCCCGAGTGAGAGGCTTGCTCACCACTCGGTAGGATTTTTTAAACTTAGGCGAGTACTGGACTGCAGCTAAGCTCCCGAGTGAGAGGCTTGCTCACCACTCGATAGGATTTTTTTAACTTAGGCGAGTACTGGACTGCAGCTAAGCCCCAGTGAGAGAGGCTTGCTCACCACTCGGTGGGATTTTTAAACTTAGGTGATCTTGGACTGCAGCTAAGCCCCCGAGTGAGAGGCTTGCTCACCACTCGGTAGGATTTTTTAAACTTAGGCGAGTATTGGACTGCAGCTAAGCCCCCGAGTGAGAGGCTTGCATTCCACTTGGTAGAATTTTTTAAACTTAGGCGAGTACTGGACTGCAGCTAAGCCCCCGAGTGAGAGGCTTGCTCACCACTCGGTAGGATTTTTTAAACTTAGGCGAGTACTGGACTGCAGCTAAGCCCCCGAGTGAGAGGCTTGCTCACCACTCGGTAGGAGTTTTAAACTTAGTAGTCTTGGACTGCAGCTCGCCCCGAGTTAGAGGCTTGCTCACCACTCGGTGGGATTTTTAAACTTAAGTAGTCTTGGACTGCAGCTAAGCCCCAGTGAGAGGCTTGCTCACCACTCGGTGGGATTTTTAAACTTAGGCTAGTCTTGGACTGCAGCTAAGCCCCTGAGTGTGTTGCTTGCTCACCACTCGGTGGGATTTTTTAAACTTAGGCGAGTACTGGACTGCAGCTAAGCCCCTGAGTGAGAGGCTTGCTCACCACTCGGTGGGATTTTTTAAACTTAGGCGAGTACTGGACTGCAGCTAAGCCCCCGAGTGAGAGGCTTGCTCACCACTCGGTAGGATTTTTTAAACTTAAGTAGTCTTGGACTGCAGCTAAGCCCCCGAGTGAGAGGCTTGCTCACCACTCGGTAGGATTTTTTAAACTTAGGCGAGTACTGGACTGCAGCTAAGCCCCCGAGTGAGAGGCTTGCTCACCACTCGGTAGGATTTTTTAAACTTAGGCGAAACGGATTCGCGACTAAGTCACCCACTGGGGGATTCCATATACAAACAAAAGCTACATCAATCGTTTACGAAGGCTATAAAGCTCTTGACTTTGATAAACAAACTACAAAGGTATTTCTTATTACATCTCATCTGAATGAGTACTTAAGTATAAAAGGGGCGGAGCAGCTCCGCATTCCAAGCCCGTGGCTCGTCTTTCTGATGCTCGACATTGTAAAGATGGTATGCTCCGTTGTGGAGAACTCTGGTGACTATGAAGGGACCTTCCCAAGTGGGGGCGAGCTTGTGTAGTTTCTGCTGATCCGCTCGAAGAACTAAGTCTCCCTCTTGGAAAGCTCGACCCCTCACGTTTCTGGCGTGAATCGACGCAAGTCTTGTTGATAAACGGTCGATCGGATCAAGGCCATTTCTCTTTCCTCCTCGAGGAGGTCGACTGCGTCTTGTCGGGCCTGTTCCGCTTCATCTTCAGAGAAGAGCTCGACTCGGGGCGCATTGTGAAGCAGGTCAGTTGGTAGAACAGCCTCAACTCCATAGACCAAAAAGATGGAGTTCGGCCAGTCGAACGATTGGGAGTTTTCCTCAATCCCCAAAGAACTCATGGAAGTTCATCGACCCAGGCGCCTGCTGCGTGCTTGAGATCACGCATCAGTCGGGGTTTCAGTCCTTTGAGAATTAAGTCGTTTGCTCTTTCTGCTTGTCCATTCGACTGGGGGTGAGCGACTGAAGCATAGTCGACTCGTGTACCTTGAGAAGCGCAGAAGGCTCTGAACTCATTAGAATTGAAGTTCGATCCGTTGTCAGTGATGATGTTGTGCGGAACCCTGTATCTGAATGTCAACTCTCTGATGAAACTGATGGCAGTGCTGGCTTCAAGATTCTTGATAGGTTTAGCTTCAATCCATTTGGTAAACTTGTCAACTGCTACAAGCACATGAGTGAAGCCGCTCCTACCAGTTCTCAGTGGTCCAACCATATCCAATCCCCAAACAGCAAAGGGCCAGACGAGTGGAATGGTCTTCAGGGCTGACGCAGGCTTGTGAGACATATTGGAGTAAAACGGGCAGCCTTCACATTTTTCGACTATATCTTTCGCCATTTCATTTGCTCGTGGCCAGTAAAACCCAGCTCGGTATGTGAGGGAGTCCCGGATTAGGGGGTGTCCGAATAGCCAAACTATAACCTTCGGCCGGACTCCTGGACTATGAAGATACAAGATTGAAGACTTCGTCCCGTGTCCGGGTGGGACTTTCCTTGGCGTGGAAGGCAAGCTTGGCAATACGGATACGTAGATCTCCTCCCATTGTAACCGACTCTATGTAACCCTAGCCCTCTCCGGTGTATATATAAACCGGAGGGTTTTAGTCCGTAGGACGAACAACAATCATACCATAGGCTAGCTTCTAGGGTTTAGCCTCTCTGATCTCGTGGTAGATCTACTCTTGTACTACCCATATCATCAACATTAATCAAGCAGGAGTAGGGTTTTACCTCCATCGAGAGGGCCAGAACCTGGGTAAAAACATCGTGTCCCTTGTCTCCTGTTACCATCCGCCTAGACGCACAGTTCGGGACCCCCTACCTGAGATCCGCCGGTTTTGACACCGACATTGGTGCTTTCATTGAGAGTTCCTCTGTGCTGTTGCCATCAGGAAGGATGGCTCATCCCGTCTTTAAATACGGCACTGTTGCTAAAGGAGCTTTGGCTATCAGCCAAACTCTCCGGCTGGGCGGTTTTCTTATGACCGCCTATTGGGCCGCCGCGCCGACGATGACATCTCGGGTCATCAAAAGCAATCTTCACGTCAACTCGGAACTCGCCAAGCAGTTATCCAATGGAGCTCTCTTCTTTAAAGAGCTCTTGGATCGCATCGCCGCCCTGGGAGTCGCTACAGTCTACGATCAGATTGGGCCTAAACCCGATCTGAGAGAGATTAACTCTCCCCAGGTCACCCATCAGATTGATGTGGTGGAGGAACAATGCGGCGACCCTTCATCTATCTTAAGGACTAACTATGTCCGGATTCCCAATCCCTTCAAGCCGGATACCCGCGGAGGGGAGGACGTCACTCAAGACCTGAACTTAGAGTCAGGCAACGGGCTAGATTCAGTGGACAACATCCAAGAATCCAAGCTTCCGAGTTTGGAAACTCCTTGGCCCTTGAGCCTCAGATTGGGTTGGGTTTCGGATCTAATTCCACCCACCCACCCGAACATAGGCGATCTATCCAATATTAGGCAAGAGTCCGAATAAACAGTACATCATTACTGGGCCAGATTCCTCCTGGTTATGAACAGGATAAAGGACTGCCGCGAGGAAGACGCAATTTCATTCTTTTGCAATAATTGCACAGACAAGGGAATCCTCAATGACGGTGTCCTGGACTAGGGGGTATTCACCACGTCATCTCCCGATCTGTTAGATTAGGCCGAGGACCCCCATGGCCGAATACTCATGGGCCAGTCCGGGCAGCTGCCGCATACAAGGAAGATTCCACAAGACTTGACGATCAAGACAAGGTCTCCTCCCCCACCGGGGTATTCGGCTAGGACTCTTGTTATCCTAGGCCTCTGGTGCATTATATAAACTGAGGCCAGGCTAGTCGATAGACAATCTCATATATACAACAATCATAGCATAGGCTAGATTCTAGGGGTTTAGCCTCTACGATCTCGTGGTAGATCTACTCTTGTACTACCCATATCATCAATATTAATCAAGAAGGAGTAGGGTATTACCTCCATCGAGAGGGCCCGAACCTGGGCAAAAACATCGTGTCCCTTGTCTCCTGTTACCATCCGCTTAGACGCACAGTTCGGGACCCCCTACTCGAGATCCGCCGGTTTTGACACCGACATTGGTGCTTTCATTGAGAGTTCCTCTGTGTGTTCGGCAAAAGGTCGATGGCTCGCCCGCAGGTCAACTGCGACTTCGGCATATTCGTCACCAGCTCGACTGGTCACCTTGGTTCGACCAAGGACTACGCCCTACCTCCGATCGTCATGTTCGGATGAGGGCCTTCATCAAACATCAACTTCTATCTCTATCAAGATCATGGAGGAATCATCCAGGGAGCCCGGGGGCTCAACGTCAACATTGCCCTCGGGCGGCCGTCTTTATTTTTACGGACAGCGGACTTGTGTCCGCTGCCACCACCTCCTCAAGCGTCGTTTTAACGATTGCTTCGATGGAATTGTGCGGAATTGAGTCTACAACAACCCTGGAAAATTTCGTCGAGTTCCGATGGAGGAATCTCTAGCAATCTCCGATATACCGGAGCCGCATTGAATCTGGACGAGAATCCGAACGAGTTTAGGGCGTGGTGTCTAGCTTCTAGCTCGGACTTCCTTTGGAAGATCCAACCGTTGATCGGCTGTGGAATTCCTATATCTACCATCCCTCAAAATTTCAGCTTGATCTGACCGTCCAAACTCCGGGAACCTTCCGATTAGTGCATCACTTTTCGGATCTGTTTTCACTCAAACGAATCCGACCCGAGTTCGTCTTTTTTATGAACGGGATTTCGGACATCCTTTTTGAAGGAAGTTTTGTATGGTGTATTGTGTTTCGTTTCCGAACACATCCCACTAGCTTTAAGATCTCTTGAACATGATCTTCAACATCATGCTGGTGTAAAACCAGTCCGGCAATATTGCTCCACGGCTGCCGACCTGCGCTAGACACGTCGTCACTTTGTTGAGCCGAGCTCAACTTCTTCGGATCATCATCTCGGCAAGCCGAACAAGAGTCTGGCATCGCGAAGGATAAATCATCACCAACATCGCCGCCCCACGGATTACACGGAGCGGGCATACCGGCATCGCCGCCGCGACGGTCGCTTCATCAAGCGGCGTCGACCACGCCACGACACCGCATCGGCGGGGCCGCACTATTGCTTCTTCAAGCCGGTGTCAATCACGCCGACCTACTTCGACATCTCGGCTGGACCGGGGGCTTCGCCATCTCTTCATCAACCTACTCCGGACACTTCGGCATCACTAGCCGACCAGGCAATGGGTGCGCGGATCGAGTCCCAATTTTGGGAACCACCTCCCTTCGGATTGCTACAACAAATAAACCAAGTGCTATTAATCCCAGTATTTTTTGCTTGTTTGGGTTCATTTTTACCAAGGAATTATTACTCTGGTTTGTCCATCACATGTACATAGGTCTATCAAGTGGCGGTCGCATGATGGTTCGGTCAGTTTCCGTACATAGTCCGGTGAACGCCGCATCCGGAACTCGAACCGACCTATAAATTCAGGCCTTGCCATGCCTTTACCGCATCACGCCGCCGCCCTGCATCGACATTGACTTCGGCGCCAGGCCATATTTCTTTTATTACTCACTT
Source organism: Aegilops bicornis (assembly GCA_021605145.1). Lineage (NCBI taxonomy): Eukaryota > Viridiplantae > Streptophyta > Magnoliopsida > Poales > Poaceae > Aegilops > Aegilops bicornis. Next base: position 392,901,306 of record CM038672.1, read on the forward strand.
TGCATAAATTATTTGTTATGCAACAATTTTTTTTAATTCTTATTATTACTATTATACCCGGTCTGCACTATTTTTTGTGCACAGGAAAATGATCCAGCCGGACTATATCCTTTGGCGTCACCTCGGTACGGGCCGGGAGCTTCGTCAACACTTCATTACCCCATGCAGGGGACTTCGGCATCACTCCGCCGTCCTGCATTGACCGTGCTATGTCACCACTTCGGAGTGCCGAGCTCTTTTGCTCCGCCACCTCGGGATTGGCTTGGGGGATGGAACCTTGTCCCGCATCAAGCTTGGACCGCGTCGTCAATACCGAACACATTAACCAGCTAAGTTGCCTTCATGCTCAAAATTTTAAATTTTTAACTTGTGTTTGGCTCGACCAAGCATTATACTTTTTTGGAAAAAAGTTGCTTGTAAAATTTTTCCTTGTCCAAACTTTGTTTGCACACACTTGACGCGCTACCCGCGCTCATTATACCTGGGGGCTTCTTTAAACAGAAGCTTATTAATACGGGCTTTATGCCCAACACATGTGTCACACTTCCGCATGTACCTTTTATTCACCATTATATGCATCGATATGACTTAAGTTTTGGCCAAGCTGGGTTGCTCGGCTCCTGTGCTTACCCCTCGTTCCCGATTGTTCGGCTAGGTGGTAAAGGAGCACCTCTGCGATTATTCTTTGTCGGGTCAGCCGGATGTGTACCTCAGACTGGGTGAAGCCGAAAGCTAGAGTTCTTAAGGGAATACTCGGTCGGTGAACTAAAAGATGATTTCTTACCTATTTATTTACCTGCCCCCAGATGTTTTTCTGCTCTTTTCGCAGTCCAGACATGCACTTTAGGGCATGCCTCCTAGGGAAAGGAACCCCTAACGGAACTATTCTCCCTGGAAGATGTTTCTTACTAACTATGTAATATAACATAACTAGTTGGGCACTTGTCTGATAAAGCGCTAATGACCCCTACGCCTGGTCTCCACGCATGCCCTGGTTTTTATAACCACGAGGGTATTCGGACACACTCCGGACTATTGGGTCCAGAGGTTGAAGCGAAAAGGTCCGCTACGACAAACGATCTACAATCCGGCTAGAAGGCATTCTACATGTCACCTTACATTTTATAGTCAACTTTTACCCAAGTCACTTGGGGGCTCTTATGTTTATTTGAGCCATTTCATACTAAGTGTTTTTCTTCTTAGTCGTTGCAAAGTTAAAGCACGGCAGAAGCACTTTTTTTTACAGTCCAATTTTCGGATTGGCACCGAACACTTGATCTTGTTCGGACGTCATGTTTTCTTGGCGTTTTTGGTTTTCTGAGCTTTTGGCACTTTTAACTATTTGTGTGTTTTCAGCACAAGTCTCGCAAAGGCAACGCCGGACACCTTTAGAGATTCGGCAAAAACATTCTCGGATATTGCTATATATGCATCAGTTTGAATTGTGTCTTGGTCAATAGTTGGGTTGCCCGGCTCGCGCTTGCCTCCTATGTTCCGCTTTTGTTCGGCTAGGTGTGCAAAGGGAGAACCACTGCGATTGTGCTTCCAGCTCGCATGGTCAAGCACCTCGATGGAGAAAGCCGAAACTGACTGTCACAATAGGTGTAAACTGGTCAGCGATCCGATGACTATATTAAATGATGGGCCATTCATAAAATTGGCTGAAGTGTTTCCGGCTTGACCTCGACTGTCGTCGAACACTACCGGGGGCTATTAACTGGCCTCCCAAACTAAATCCTCGATCTTTTGCTCTTACATTGGAGCTGAGGTTTTATGATCATGCTTAGCATGACAACCAAAGAAAGGAACCAATAGCGGGACTATTTTCTTTGGAAGACATTTCTTCTATTAAACAGTAATATAACATGTCTCTCCGCGTACCTTTGTTTATAAAGCCGTATGGCCAGATTGCCTTGTTTGTTGTAAATCTTTGCCCTCATAAAGGCTTTATAAAGTAGGACAAACACTCCTCGGCTATTGGCCGAGGAGGTGGAAGCTGATGGTTGATCAACAAAGTTTTGTACAATACGGATTCGAGCATTAATGACGTAAAGTACTTGGACACATAGAGTCATTCCACATAATTTGTGATTTTACTATGGATATCGATCCTTAATTCGGCCTCCCGTGCCTGCATTAAGGCTCGGGGGCTACTGGGCTTTGGGCTTATTATTTACAAATATTAAAGGGGCACATCGATCCCCGATTCGGTATTGCCACCCGACTAGTGTCTCGGGGCTCTTGCATTGCTGTCCAATGTAGAAAATTTTAAGTGTATCTGAGTCTCGAGGAGATTTTGATCCTCGGGTTGGTCGGCCGCACCCAACCCGAGTCTTGAGAACTGAGCACGCCGCTTTTTGTGTCCTCAAGTATTCTGCCGAAGCTAGGACTTGATCCTCGTGACCGATCTTGCAAATCAACTTTGAGTCTCGGAGCTACGGGGATCAGCGGTCTTATGTCATCCTTCATGGGCATCTCGGGTTTTAGACCGATACACACCTTGAGGGCTACTGGCCATGTATCTCGGCAGAGAATAAATTGCACCAATCACAAATATTGACAAAAATCGTCCCACATTCGGGGTGGTGCACCACGTCGGAAGCAGTCCGGCATAAAGCTCGGACGCTAGTGGCTGGCTCCATAGAGGGCATTTCCGGCATTAAGCTCGGCTAAACTCCTTCAAACTTCTTTGAACCAAGGTGATTCTGACACCTCGGATCTGAGTCCGGCGTTGGAGCTCGGATACATAGTCCGGCGTTGGAGCTCGGATACAGTCCGACGTTGGAGCTCGGATACAGTCCGGCGTAGGAGCTCGGATACATAGTCCGGCGTTAGATCTGGGAAGCAGTCCGGCATTGGTGCTCGGCTGCAAAACATACCTCGAATGCAGTCCGGCGTTGGAGCTCGGACGCAAGAGGACGCTGCCGCCCGGGAACAACTTCAAACCCGAGGTGTGGCATAAAAATAACAAGGCATTGATAAAGGCCGGAAGGCTCCTCGGATACCCGACGTGTAAACTCGTCGAATGTATTTCGGCGATCCTCAAGATCGAAGATGAGAAGATTTGTTGAACCAGTTTTCAAGACCGACGACTGAAGATGAAGAACGGTTCGGAAGAATCGAGGAGCCGCCCCTAAACTTGAAGACCGGTTCAGGGGCTCTTGGCGGTGTCTGGACTAGGGGTATTCACCACGTCATCTCCCGATCTGTTAGATTGGGCTGAGGACCCCATGGCGAATACTCATGGGCTGGGCCCCGGACAGCTGCCGCATACAAGGAAGATTCCACAAGACTTGGCGATCAAGACAAGGACTCCACCCCCACCAGCGTATTCGGCTAGGACTCTTGTTATCCTAGGCCTCTGGTGCATTATATAAACTGAGGCCAGGCTAGTCGATAGACAATCTCATATATACAACAATCATACCATAGGCTAGCTTCTAGGGTTTAGCCTCTACGATCTCGTGGTAGATCTACTCTTGTACTACCCATATCATCAATATTAATCAAGAAGGAGTAGGGTATTACCTCCATCGAGAGGGCCCGAATCTGGGTAAAAACATCGTGTCCCTTGTCTCCTGTTACCATCCGCCTAGACGCACAGTTCGGGACCCCCAACCCGAGATCCGCCGGTTTTGACACCAACACTCAACGCCATAGGTCGCCGTGAAATTACACGCTTTGCTGACTTGGCGACAATAGTACGAAAGTACTATGCGACGGAAAGCGCCTGGAAAACCGAAGTAAGATTTTGGGACAATCCGGCCCCGAATACAAACCCAGTCCGAAATAAAAGGGTGCATTATTGCCAATCACCCGGGTTAAACACCAAAAAACCAAAAACCCCTATGGGGCATGGAACCGTACTGGAGGGATGGCTCAACGGACCCTGTAAAATTCATAGTACAAAGGGCGCCACACCAACTCATAGCCTTAGAGCATGTTGGATACTCCGGCAGGTGGCCAAAAGTGAAGAAGAGCTTCTAACCCCCAACATCCATAGAGCACCAGCCCAGGGATACCAGTACGGTATTAACAGTCTTCGAGACTTTCGCATCAAACAATATGCGAAAACGAACACTCCGCAGCCTTGCCGAAGTCTACCAAGTAGCAACAATAAATCCATGGAGTGACACGGCTATTACCTTTAATGCCAGTGATGAACCTAAATTCTGAACAACCCGAGCACCAGCAGCATTGGTCCTCAGTCCAATAGTGGACGGCTTTCACCTTACCAAGGTACTCATGGACGGTGGCATGGATTGAACCTCATTTATGAGGAAACCCTTCGAAAAATGGAAATAAACTGGAGCCGCATTGAGCGAAGCAGCACAACCTTTAGAGGAATAATACCCAGTCGGGAAGCGTGCTCCACAGGAAAAATCACACTGGATGTGGTGTTCGGCACGCCGGATAATTACAGGTCCGAGGAGGTCACGTTCCAAGTGGCCCCGTTCAGCAGCGGATACCACGCTCTATTAGGGCGAGAGGCATTCACAATCTTTCAAGCTATACCCCATTATGGGTACATGAAGCTCAAAATGCCCGGGCCCAACGAAATAATCACTCTTGCTAGCGACCCGGACATAGCACTCCGTGCCGAAAATAAGACAGCTGCACTAGCCCTTGAGGCACTATCCGAAGCCCTAGCGGCCGAGGAACTGACTGCGCTGCGCTCCATGGTGAACAGAGACGATGTCATACTCGATAAAAGATCCAAGTCCACCTCCTTTAAACCAGCGGACGAAATAGTCAAATTCCAAGTCCACCCAACGGACCCTACAAAAACGGCCTCCATCGGGGCACAATTAAACCCTGATGTAGACGCCGCACTACAAGAATTCCTACGCGAAAATTGGGACATTTTTGCTACCCTTCATACATGCCAGGAATCCCACGCCGGCTAGCCGAACACAGCCTAAACATCCTAAAAGGATTCAAGCCAGTCAAACAGGCCCTTTGGTGTTTCTCCGAACCTAAGAGACAAGCCATGGGAGAGGAGCTAGCCAAACTATTGGAGGCCGGATTCATCAGAGATATAAAACATCCGGACTGGCTAGCAAACCCGGTGATGGTACCAAAGAAGGACAAATCCTGGCGCCTATGCGTCGATTTCAAGGACCTCAACAAGGCTTGTCCAAAGGATCCCTTCCCCCTCCCCCGCATCGATCAAATTATCGACGCTATCGCAGGACACGATTCATTGTGTTTCCTCGACGCATACTCCGGTTACCATCAATTTAAGATGGCAGAGCCTGATCAAGCCGCAACGGCATTTATCACCCCATACAGCCCATTTTGCTTCAACACAATGCCCTTCGGGCTCAAAAACGCCGGCGCAACATATCAGCGCATGATTCAGACATGTCTGGCAAACCAGATCGGCAAAAGCGGTGGAGGTATCGTAGATGATGTGGTCGTCAAAACCAAGCATGTTGAAACTCTAGTAGACGACTTGAGGCTCACATTCGATAATCTCCGAACATATGACATCAAGCTCAACCCGGAAAAATGCGTTTTCGGCGTACCAGCAGGAAAGCTCTTGGGCTTCATTGTATCCGGTAGAGGAATTGAAGCAAACCCAGCCAAGATCCGAGCTCTGTCACAATTGGATACCCCAAAGGACCTCAAACAAATACAAAATTATTTGGATGCGTGGCGGCTCTAAGCCGCTTTATCTCCCGTTTGGGAGAAAAGGCATTACCCCTTTATTGCCTCCTCCGGCGCACCGAACACTTCGAGTGGACGGATGCCGCCACGGCCGGACTCGAAGAAATAAAAGCCATATTGGCAACAAACCCGGTCCTGGCCACGCCCAACATGGGCGAACCAATGCTATTATACATCGCGGCAACTCATCAAGTTGTAAGCGCGGTGCTCGTTGTCGAACGAGAAACGGACGGACACAAATTCCCCCTTCAAAAACCAGTTAACTATGTGTCCACTGTCCTCACTCCATGCAAGTCACGGTATCCGCATTATCAAAAGATAGCGTACGTGGTGTTTATGGCATCCCGGAAGCTGCGACACTACTTTCAAGAATGATCGATAACAGTAGCCTCCAAAGTACCTCTTAACGACATTATAAACAACCACGACGCGATGGGCCGGATTGCCAAATGGACCATTGAGCTCCTCCTGTTTGACATAACCTATAAGCCACGGCAAGCCATTAAGTCGCAAGTTTTGGCCGACTTCGTCGCTAAATGGACTGAAGCCGAACTCCCTAAAGAGTACGACACATATTCCAACTGGATCATGCACTTTGACGGCTCCAAAATGTTGGCTGGCCTGGGGGCTGGCGTTGTTCTGACGTCCCCGACAGGAGATAGAGTTCAATACATACTCTAGATAATGTATACGGACTCCAACAACGCAGCCGAATACGAGGCCCTTCTACATGGTCTCCGGATGGCAATATCCATGGGAATTCAACGCCTAGAGGTGCGCGGGGATTCGAACCTCGCGATATCCCAAATAAATGGAGACTTTGATGCCAAGGATCCGAAAATGGCAGCTTATCGCAACGCCGTCCTAAAAATGTCAGCTCGGTTCGAAGGGCTCGAATTTCACCATATAGCCCGGGAAAACAATCAGGCAGCAGACGTCTTGGCATGCATTGGCGCAAAGCGCGATGCCGTCCCCCCCAATATCTTCTTAGAGAGGCTATTCAAGCCATCCGTATTATGGGAAGGGGAGTCCGGAAATAATAGCCCGAACCCAACAGCACTGCCCGACACCGAACATTCTGACACAATTAGAGGCTCTGCCAACGAAGTAACATCTTCAGCCCACGTAATAATGGCAGTCATTGCCCCGTGGACGGAACCATTCCTAGCCTACCTAACCACGCAGGAACCTCCAGAGGACCAAAACGAGGAACGCTGCATACTGCGGCGAACTAAAGCCGATAAAGTCCATGAGGAGAGCTTTATAAGAAAAGCACGACCGAGTCCTTCAAAGGTGTATCTCCGAAGAGGAAGGGCGGAATCTTACGGCTGAAATTCATGCGGACTCAGCCGGGCACCACGCCGCAGCTCGGGCCCTTGTAAGCAAGGCCTTCCGTATAGGATTTTATTGGCCGACGGCCCGTGCAGATGCTCAGGACTTAGTCCAACGATGCGTCGGTTGCCAGCTCTTTGCTAATCAAAGCCACATGCCACCCACCGCCCTCCAAACTATACCCATCACCTGGCCCTTCGCGGTCTGGGGGCTTGACATGGTTGGACCTCTTAAAGGAGGAACCCACAAATAAAAATACCTACTGGTCATGGTGGATAAATTCACCAAATGGATAGAGGCCAAGCCTGTTAAGACGGACGAATCCGGACCGGTGATAGACTTCATATCAGCGGTCGTACACCGTTACGGCGTCCCCCACAGCATCATCACTGATAACGGCACGAACTTCACGGCCGACGAGGTCAAACTCTGGTGCAAAAACATGGGCATCAAGCTCGACTATGCTTCAGTCTATCACCCTCAAACTAACGGTCAAGTCGAGCGAGCAAACAGTCTAATCATGAGCGGTATCAAACCCAGATTAGTGCGGTCCCTCAAGGAATCTAATACGCACTGGGTAGAGGAGCTCGACTCCGTACTCTGGGGGCTGCGGACCACGCCGAATCGCACCACCGAATTCACACCATTCTTTATGGTATACGGCGCAGAGGCAGTTCTGCCCTACGACATAATTCATGACTCACCTCGCGTGCGCATGTACGAAGAAAGAGAAGCCGAGCTCGATCGGCAGGACAGTTTGGACGCCTTGGAGGAGGAGCATGACGTGGCAAAAGTCCGTTCCTCATTCTATCAATAGCAGGCTCGAAGATATCAAAGCAGAGAAGTACGGGCCAAAGCTTACAATGTTGGCGAGTTAGTTCTACGCCTGCCGGACAAGAAAAAGGACAAACTCAAGCCCAAATGGGAAGGTCCCTTTATTATCGAACAAGTCCTGACCGGTGGAGCGTACCGTCTGTGAGATGCATCGGATAACCGACTCGAGCCGAACCCATGGAACGCAGCCCGTCTCCGAAGATTCTACGCCTAGCGCCGGATTATGAGTTCGTCTCCTTCCTCTATCTATTTTTTACACATTAACTGTTTTATATTTCCCTCCTTCTCCCTCTTTTTCTCTTACAGCCTTTAAAGGCTCGTTCGCGCGTTGTTCGCACAAACTTGACGCGCTATCCATGCTCATTATACCTGGGGGCTTATTTAACAGAAGCTTATTTGTACGGGGTTTATGCCTAACACATGTGTAATGCTTCCGCATGTACCTTTTATTCACCATTATATGCATCGATATGACTTAAGTTTTGGCCAAGCTGGGTTGCCTGGCTCCTGTGCTTACCCCTACGGTCACGATTGTTCGGCTAGGTGGTAAAGGGAGCACCTCTGCGATTATTCTTGCCGGGTCACCGAATGTGTACCTCGACCGGGTGAAGCCAAAGCTAAGCGTTCTTAAGGGAATATTCGGTCGATGAACTAAAGATGATTTCTTGCTTATCTATTTATCGGCCCTAGATGCTTTTACGCTTTTTTACATGATCCGGACATGCACTTTAAGGCATGCCTCGAGGAAAGGAACCCCTAACGGAACTATTCTCCCTGGAAGATGTTTCTTACTAACCATGTAATATAACATAACTAGTTGGGCACTTGTCTGTTCAAGCACTAATGACCCCGACGCCTGGTCTCCACGCATGCCCCGGTTCTTACATAACCGTGAGGGTATTCAGACACACTCCAGACTATAGGGTCCCGAGGTTGAAGTGAAAAGGTCCGCCATGACAAACGATCTACAATCCGGCTAGAAGGCATTTTTATATGTCATCTTCAATTACATAGTCAATTTGACTGGGTGTATTCCTCCTCAATACCATCTAATAGGCTGTCTAGTTTACAGTCCTGTTGGGAATACTTTGCAGCCAATTCTACTTGGCCGTACACTAAGCTCACAGGGATCTCCTTCCCATCGGGCCCACAGGTCCGACCTCGGCCATGTGGTTTGGGTCAACAACCGTGTCTGCAGCGTCTTCACCATGGCCCAGGCCTCCCTGGCGCCTTGACGGCAGGCCGATATCTTCCACAATCGGAAGTGTTGCCGTGCTCCCTTAAGCCTCTCCGCAAGCTCTCCGAGGCCTTTGGGCAAGGAGACAGATGGCCACAAGGCCTGGGCGACGCCTATCATCACCTGCCGAACTTCGTTAAATGCGGTTGTAAGACTTCGGGAAGAAGGTCACCCGTAGAACCGGACATTTCCTCTGCGGGGCGACACAGCTGTGAGCATACCTCTGAGACATAACTCTGTTAGTCGACTTCCTCGCCGAACTCTTTTTGAAGTTCGTTCAAGCACTCACTAAAAATGTCGCGTCGAAGCCGTCGATTCTCCTTCACGGAGTCCGGCAATTTGAGCACGAACATCCTTTAGTTCCTCGCCCAGCTGGGTGTTGGCATCTTGGAGATTATTCTTCTCCTGCCTCACCCTCGTAAGCACGCTCTCCCTAGCCTTTAACCGGCGCAAGAGTTGTTGCTTGTCCGGATCTACTCCTGCGCCATCTGCAATGATATTGTCAGATTTACACACACGCCGCAACATACTTATCTTTCGAAGCATATATTACCAGAGGGGGTCTCCTTGGCCTCCCCTGCGGTAGCTAGTGCTTGACCTCAAGTTGGGCTTTGCACTCTTCCAGCTCCTAGGACAGTTGGGTATTCTTTTTTGTAAGATCTTGCATAACAAATGATCCTTAAATCAGTTATTCTAACTATTTCAAGTCTCGGGGGCTACTGGTATATATAACCATCAAATTTTCTCACCCGCATGTCTTTCACATACTGCTCCGTGGCTCTGGCTAGACCATTTTGAGCGGCACGGAGGTGCGCATCTCCCAAATTGAAGGCATCCAATGCCTCTTGGGAGAAACATGTCGTCCACGTAAGAACTGTCCGTGACGCGTGATTCATGGCACTCTCCACCTCGGAATTGGTGGCGAGATAGTCCGTCCGCATCCTCTGTCGGAGGAGTGTCCGACGACGCCTCGTGTTCGCCTCTTCTGGACCTGGCTTTGGAGCCTGGCTGGTGGAGGCTCGATTGGCAGCCTCGCCGGATATAGTCCGGCGAGCGCTCTTTTTCCTGAAGGGATCACGAGCGTTAGTATACCTTACGGAAATAAAACCTGGGAACAAGATGGCATGCCATACTGTTGCGTCGGCGTCTCAATCCGTACCGCACTTCTTTTCAGCCTGCTGGGCCTTGCTGTCCCTTGTTGGCTAGCCACCGCAGGCTCGGCCTTCCGCCTCAAGGGCTCCCCCTGCAAAACACCATTGGTATGCGGTGATCAAAGATAAGCACGGATGGATCATTTTCAAAGTATTGGGACTTCGGTCTCAGTTACCTGTGAGGCTGGAAATATTACGGGGTAATCGGCCGTAATGGCGACCAAGGCATTGTCGATGCTCAGTTGGTAAAATACGCCATCGATCAGCTCCACGGATATGTCCGGATCCTCTTGGGAGGCCGGATCGAGGGACCGTTCCGGATCCTCGGTTGTGGAGGAGGGCTGTTTATATCGCTACGGCCGGCGCAATTCTGCGTCGAAATCACAAAATAAGGTACTTAACTATGGGAATATGGAGCAGATGGGCATAAAGAAGTGTTAAACACCCAGCTTGGAGGATCGTACATAGAAAATCCATACTGTGGATTGACGCGGAGGAACTCCTCCTCTTCTCCCTTGTACAATGCGGACAAGGCCTTCGTCAGAGCAGCAACCGATCACGACCCCTTACGACCGCAGCGGGTGGCATCATCCTCCCCGTTGAAATCCCACATGGGGTGGCATCTATACTGAAGCGGCTGCACCCCCCACATAATGCATGTGGCCATGACCCCGATCATGGTCAGTCCGGAATGAGCTAATAATCTCATCCGGCTCATCAGGTAAAGGACGTCCCTGTCGTTTTCCTTCTGAGGGCTCCTTGGGCGCTAGCTTAGGCGCTTCTTCAAAGGAACATTATTGAACTCAGGAAGGCCGATCCGAACAGGGTCCGGCAGGGGGACATCTTCTATATAAAACCATTCCGAAGGCCAATCTTCGGACGCCTTCTTCGGGGTTCCGGATAGATATCCGGTCCCGGCGATGCGCCATAGTTCGGCTCCGCCCACTTGATATATTGACCCCTCCTGAGAAAGGGGCACTAGGCAGAACAGCTTCTTGCACAGCGAAATGAGCCTCGATGCCCAAGAACAGCTCGCAAAGGGCTACGAAGCCCGCAATATGCAATATGGAGGCAGGCGTGAAGTTGCGCAGCTGGAGGCCGTAGAACTCCAGGAGCCCCAAGAGAAACGGATGAATTAGAAATCCGAGCCCTCTTATTAAATAAGGGACAAGGCATACCCGCTCTCCTCTGGAGGGATTGGGGATGCTCTCCGCCTGCTTTCCGCCATTATAGGTGGCGAGTCCAGCTCGAACCGGGACCATAAAGGTCGGGGGAAGAAATCCCTTGGTTTGGAGCATCACTAGCTCGTTGTGTGGGACGGAACATCTCTCCCAATCTCTAGGCTGAGGGCTGGGAGGGCGAGAGGAGGAGCTGCGTCGACTGGCCATGATGGAATGGATTTACATCCGGATGCGCTCCGATGAATGCTCGCGAAGGGAAGATGGTGTGATACGGATCCGAATCCTCGCCTCTTTTATAAGGCAGCTTATTTGCGCAGCTAGGGGGTAAAAGTAAAACACCCTGGCTTTTCACATTCGTTTGACACGTGGAAGACGGCCATTGTTGGGCGTGGAAGCCAAGGAGCACAATATTCGCGAGAAGCCGGACACTATTCAACAGGTACACAAAATTTGGAGAAGAACCCGCCTTGCAATGCCGATGACAAATCTGCGCGCCGGACTCATCGTCATGGAATCCTGATTCGGGGGCTATTGAGGGAGTCCCGGATTAGGGGGTGTCCGGATAGCCGAACTATAACCTTCGGCCGGACTCCTGGACTATGAAGATACAAGATTGAAGACTTTGTCCCGTGTCCGAATGGGACTTTCCTTGGTGTGGAAGGCAAGCTTGGCAATACGGATACGTAGATCTCCTCCCATTGTAACCGACTCTGTGTAACCCTAGCCCTCTCCGGTGTCTATATAAACCGGAGGGTTTTAGTCCGTAGGACGAACAACAATCATACCATAGGCTAGCTTCTAGGGTTTAGCCTCTCACGATCTCATGGTAGATCTACTCTTGTACTACCCATATCATCAATATTAATCAAGCAGGGGTAGGGTTTTACCTCCATCGAGAGGGCCCGAACCTGGGTAAAAACATCGTGTCCCTTGTCTCTTGTTACCAACCGCCTAGACGCACAGTTCGGGACCCCCTACCCGAGATCCGCCGGTTTTGGCACCGACAGTATGCTTTAGCCACAATGGTCTGAGAGGACGCATGGTGACCACAGGTCCCTGAGTGGATATCGTTGAGGATCACTCGAACTTCTTGAGGTGTTATGCATTTTTGGCTTACTCCGTTTACACTTTCCCTGAATAGTTGTCCTCTTATCAGAGTAAAGGCTTTGGATCGACGGACGATCTGTCGAGCCTCTTCTTCATCCTCTGGGAGTTCCTTCCTAAGGATATACACAATGTATGGCACTGTACAGTGGGGAGTGATGACCAAAACCTCCATGATCAGGTCGACCAAAACCTCTGACCAAAACTGTCGTGGAAACAATTCCGACAATAAGAGAGGGGTAGGATAAAGGAGCATGATCTATCAAGATGCATATGGGTGACACGGTGGTTTTAGCGAGTTCGGGCCTCTCACGGTGGAGATAACAACCCTATGTCTCGTGCTCCAGAGAGGCTTTGTTTTATCTGAGTATGTATCCGGAGATTACAATGTGTCTTTGAGAGAGAGAGAGAGGGGAGAGCGCATCTCCATGCCTGAGCTATGTCCCGAGACTAATGGTTAGAAAGAGAGAGAGGTGGAAGAAAAGAGCCCCCCTAGTCTAGTGGTGGGGTGGCTTATATAGAGTGCGCCACCCCCTCACCTCCTATGTTACAAAGTGGGGCATGAATGCCATAATGCCAGCCCACTATCAAGCCCTCACTATGAGAATGATGCCGACTGCTTTGCTGCCTGCTGGTCTTTGTATATCCGAGTGAGTCATACGGTCGAGTGGTGAACTGTCATCTGAGTGGATGGTATGCTGCTTGGTCGAGTGGATAGTATGCTGCTTGTCCGAGTGGATAGTATGTCTGCATGAAATTTACCTGGACCCACATGTTGTGTGGACCCCATGCTTCATGATATTTTGACCCTTCGTGGGCCTACCTGTTATATGTATCCCCAACATTAGCCCCCGAATCAATTGCGATTTTCTAGAACGAGTTTGTGCAAGACACAATTTGGACCGAGTGATTACAGAAATACTCGGTACATGTCGTCGTGCTTTCAGACAACCAAGGTTTGAAAAAAATCTCAATGGATTCCGGCACCGTGCTTCCCGACTGATCGGGGTAAGTGCCTGTGAGGAGAAACTTGGTGACATTCGTTCATCTCTCGGAAGAGGTTAACTCGTGATCTGAGTATGGCTGTGTCATTAAATCTGTGCAACAAGATTGACGCATGGACTGCTCTCTCAGAGAGATGCCATTCTTATCCCCGAGGAACGTCAATACGAGTCGGTTTTAGATCCACACTTGTGAGTTTCACGCTTTGAGTCCTAGAAGAAGGCTCAAAACAGGTCCACGGAGGAGCGTTAAACTCACCTGATAGGAATTTTTTTTGGTAGTCGACGGGATTCTTAGAACTTGTTTGTTTGTTGTTCGTCACTCGGACTGGTCAGGCCATACCGAGTGGAGATTACTCGATGGGGCACTGCTGAGTGCACCACCGGGTGTAGTTTCGAGATCGCCGATCATTGCGGGCGATCGGCGAAGTCTGAGAGAGAAAATCTTCTTAGCTGGTACTGATTGAACTTGTTCTTCTCTGACTCAGAGATGGAGTGATCTGGAGTTGGGTTTGCATCGAGCAAAATGTTTCTTTCTGAGTTCTCTTCCAGTGGGGGCATGCTGAGTGCACCCACTGGGTTTAGTCCCCAAGCCTCTGTCGGACTAGATGAGTCTGGCAGAGGGTTTAAGTCTCCCGGTAAACCTCCATGCAGTTGGCACGGGAAATATCTTTGTCTGGAATTGAATCAATCGGATGGATCTTCAAGCGCTTGGCATGGTAAATAAGCTCAGCTTGGAGCTGAGTCAGTCGGACTGATCTATGTGCACTTTGCCACTGTAAATGAATTCAATCTGGAACTGGATCAATCAAGTAATCTTTGTGCACTCGGCACGATGAATGAATTCGGCCTTGAAACTGCCGACTGTAGAAAAAAGCTGGCCACTCCAGGGAGTAATTGTTCCAGTAGTACTTCTTATATTGACTGTTAGATTTTGCATGAAAGGGGTATTTGTCCAAGTAAACGTGTGTCCCGACTGATAGGGGTATGTTGACTGGAAGAAAAAACTTGCTGGCACTTGTATGTCTCCCGGAGGAGATAGACTAGTGGTCTGACATGGACGTGCCATGGAACCCGAGTGACGAGGCTCGTGTGTGGGCTGACTCTCCACAGAGAGGCCACTCATTATCCCGGGGAAGAACCAGCACATGCCATCTCGGAGTCCAATTTTGTGAAACTGCGCCTTGGAGCCTAGGATAGGGCCAAGCGTATCCGTAGAGGAGCGTTGTTTTCACCCTTTTGCAGTCCTGAAGATGACTTTAGGTAATTATTTGGGCGATCGTCCTAGTGGACAGTACTACCCTTATAGATTTTCGGCAGACCGAGCAAGTATGGTCAGAAAGATATTCCTGATGTGATCAATGGGTTGATTGAATGGGCGCAACCCACGAGGGCGGCATGGCTAACGGCTGTATGTAGCCCCCGAGTGATGCTCGAAAGAGGCAAGCTTGCTACAGAGTGTGATATGAGGTTTGATCATATGAGTAACTTAGTCGTTCCTGTGTTGGGGGTGTAGAGGTAAAGACATGTCCAACTGATGGGTGACGCATGAGGAGGCCGAGGGGCGATGATGTGTACAACCGAGTGACGACGCGCGGGGCGGCCAAATGGGGAAGACGTGCTCAACCGAGTGGCGACGCGCGGAGCGGCCGAGTGGTGAAGACGTGCACAACCGAGAGACGACACATGGAGCGGCTGAGTGGTGAAGACGTGCACAACCGAGTGGTGCGGTGCGGGACGGCCGAGTGAGGATGTGCGAGGTGGTCGAGTGAGGATGCGCGAGGTGGCCGAGTGACAGATTGCGTGTCCAGCCAAGTGGCTGAAATCGAAGGAGTTAGCCAGATGCTTTCGAAGCTAATGTAGCGATGAGGTCGGTGTAGTTTGGTTGCGACACAACAAGACCGGCATGACAACTGAGTCTGAATAAGAATGAAGATGGCATGCAGAGCGTCTGGGTGATTATAAAACTTGTCAAAGTGGCGGATCGAATGCACTTGTTGAAGTGAAGGATCTGACTGGTGATGAAGTACTTGACTACTCAGGAGAGTGTCATTCAAATGAGATGCAGCCCCAGTGCGCGTAGCCCAGCCGCATTACTGTGCTTCGACAATGGACATATCGGAATACAAGAAATATAGTTTTGAATGGATGATTTGCAATTCATTGAGTCGGACTCGGGTAAAGATGAGGAGAAGCTTCCGAGTAATGCTCGAAAGAAGCAAACTCGCAAAAGAGTGAAGTGTGTGAAGTTTAATTATAAAAGGGACTTATCTGTCTCATGCCTGACGAGGTCTATATCGTTGATACGATGAAGAGGATTCCACAGAGGGGTTGGCTGGATGTGTTTGAAGTCAACAGAGCGACAAGGTCGGTGTTGTGGTGCGCTAGGACCAGTACGGTGACCGAGTCCGAGCAGCGATGAAGTTGGCGCATAGGGCCGTCGAGTGATCGCGTAACTTGTGTAAAAAATGGCACGAGCCAACAAAATAATTTCTCAAGAAATTTTGATGTGTGCTGAAATGATTTGTGTGAATAACACCCATAGACACCCGCTGGGAGTGCAAGGGGCTTGCTGGTTAACCAGCAAGAGTCTGAAAGAGTGAAGGATCCGTTCGAACTTGTTGAAGCGATGGATCCGACTGAACTCATTGGAATACTGGCTCAAATAAAATGGAAGTGTAGTGTTTTGACTGAGTTGGAGCCCCGGAGGACCGATGCAAACTCGAAATGAAGAATGACACATGGTGTTCGTGACTGATGTATGCGAAAAAATGGAAGTTGGACTCGTGAGTCACATAACCAGTACTAAGCAAGTATGTGAAAATAAGCAGCCGAGCGTAGAGGTACACTCGATGGCGTGGCCTCCGAGTGAACGTGATGTGTGAATTACGGGATACTCTGGAAGACGAAATTACAGAATGTAAAATGACTTAGCTGTCTGAAGGAGCGCGAGTGGCCGAGTGGTGACGAGGCGACCAACCGTTGGGTGATGCTCGGGGCGGATGAGTGGTGATGAGGTGACCAACCGATGGCGACGCGCGGGGCGGCCGAGTGGTGATAAGGTGACCAACTGATGGCGACGCGCGGGGTGGCCGGGTGGTGATGAGGTGACCAACTGACGACGACGCGCGGGGCGGCCGAGCGGTGATGAGGTGACCAACCGATGGCGACGCGCGGGGCGGCCGCGTGGGTGATGACGTGACCAACCGACGGCGATGCTCGGGTCGGCCGAGTGGTGATGAGGTGACCAACCGACGGCGACGCGCGGGCGGCCGAGTGGTGATGAGGTGACCAACCGATGGCGACGCGCGGGGCGGCCGAGTGGTGATGAGGTGACCAACCGAAAGGCGATGCGCGGGCGACCGAGTGGTGATGAGGTGACTAACCGATGGCGACACGTGGGGCGGCTGAGTGGTGATGAGGTGACCAACCGATGGCCACGCCCGGGGCGGCCGAGTGGTGATGAGGTGACCAACAGAGTGGCGACGTATGGGGTGGCCGAGTGGTGATGAGGTGATCAACCGAGTGGCGACGCGCGGGGCGGCCAAGTGGTGATGAGGTGACCAACCGAGTGGTCACGCGCGTGGCGGCCGAGTGGTGATGAGGATACCAACTGGGTGGCGATGCGCGGGGCGGCCGAGTGGTGTTGAGGTGACCAACTGAGTAGCGACGCGCGGGGCGGCCGAGTGGTGATGAGGTGACCAATAAAGAGGCCACGTGCGGGGCGGCCGAGTGGTGTTGAGGTGACCAACTGAGTAGCGACGCGCGGGGCGGCCGAGTGGTGATGAGGTGACCAATAAAGAGGCCACGTGCGGGGCGGTCGAGTGGTGATGAGGTGACCAACCGAGTGGCGACGCCAGGGGCGGCCGAGTGGTGATGAGGTGACCAACCGAGAAGCTACGCTCAGGGCGGCCGAGTGGTGATGAGGTGACCAACCGAGAAGCTACGCTCAGGGCGGCCGAGTGGTGATGAGGTGACCAACCGAGTGCCGACGCGCGGGGCGGCCGAGTGGTGATGAGGTGACCAACCGAGTGGCGACGCGCGGGGCGGCCGAGTGGTGATGAGGTGACCAACCAAGTGGCGACGCGCGGGGCGGCCGAGTGGTGATGAGTTGACCAATCGAGTGGCGACGCGCGGGGTGGAGTGGTGATGAGGTGACCAACCGAGTGGCAACGCGCGGGGCGGCTCAGTGGTGATGAGGTGACCAACCGAGTGGCGATGCGCGGTGCGGAGTGATGATGCGCGGGGCGTCCGAGTGATGTAGACGCGTGGTGCGGAGTGACGATGCTCCGAGCGTCCGAGTGATGTAGACGCGTCCTGCGGAGTGGCGATGCGTGGGGCGTCCGTGTGATGTAGACGCGTGGCGCGGAGTGACGATGCGCCGGGCGTCCAAGGGATGTAGACGCGTCTCGCGGAGTGGCGACGCGCGGGGCGTCAGGGTGATGTAGATGTGTGCCACAGAGTGACGATGTGCGGGGCGTCCGAGTGAAGTAGACACGTGGCGCGGAGTGATGATGCGCGGGGCGTCCGAGTGATGTAGACGCGTGGCGCGGAGTGAGGATGCGCCAGGCATCCGAGTGATGTGGATGCGTCACGCGGATTGGCGATGCGCGGGGCGTCCGAGTGAAGTAGACGCGTCCCGCGAAGTGACGATGCGCGGCGCGTCCGAGTGAAGTAGACGCGTCCCGCGGAGTGACGATACGCGGGGCGTCTGAGTGAAGTAGACGCGTCGGCGTGGAGTGACGATGCGCGGGGCGTCCAAGTGATGTAGAAGGATCCCGCGGAGCGGCGACACACGGAGTGGCCAAGTGATGGGGATGCGTGCCGCAGAGTGATGATGCGCGAGGCGTTCGAGTGGCACGTATCCATCTGAATGACGACGAAGCACGGGGCGACCGAGTGATTGCTGGACCAAAACGTCCATGTCCGACTGTGGCAGTGGTTTGTTAACCATCCGAGTTAATTCGTCCAAGCATGCGTGTGAATCGTTCGAGTGGATGGTCATTCCAGTGAGCTTTAGTCCTGTCCGAGTGAACCTGGGTTCGAACAGAAAAAGGACTGTTAAGCAGTTGTACAGTAATTTAAAAACTAAACTGTAAATGATCGGAGAGGAGAAGGTCCTTAATCCTCTGTCGAGTGGCTGGGGACTATGACAAGCCGGGTTACTGTGTGTGGAGGTTTGACGATGGCCTCGCAGACAAAGCCGGACACGACGACAAGGCGGATGGCGCCGGTGGCTGTTCGTTAGCCGGATGAGTGAAAAGTTGAATCGGTCGAGTGAACCTCAGCTGGGCTGCGATCCGGTCGCCACACAATCAGCCGAGTGGAATCCAGAAAAATGACTACGATCGAAACATCTGGCTCCTCAGCAATTTGGCACATCCGACCGTCCGTTTCGGTTGCTTGATGCGTTTCCGGCCGTCAGATCGAGCCGCTGGATGACCTCGTCCGTCCGATCAAATCCCGTCCCCCTGTAGCATGGTTCAACCCGCCTGGCTCATGCGTTGGTTACTCCTTCCTTTTGACCAGTTCTCGCTGACCTGTGGGGTCGCTCGCGTGTGGGCCGCGTTTTTCAGTGGCTGTGCCTGGAGAAGCGTCCGGTGTATGTGCTTTGCTGTCAAAATATCATGTCACCGCCAGTAATTTTGCCACCCCGCCGAGGGCATTTGCGGAAATTCGCGTGCGTGTCCATGCGTGGCGTCGTGTGGGTGGTTGAATTTGGCGTAAGAGTGGGGAGGGCCCCCAATTGGGTAGGAACCCTAGCCCATTCTCCCTGCCGCGCCCCTCTCCCCTTCTCTACCGCCACCGCCGCCGCCGCCGCCAGCGCGGGCCGCGGACACGACGAGGAGGCGGCTGGCATCACCGCGCGCCGCCCGACCAAGGTCTTCTCCCGCGTGCGCCACCTCCTCGCCAAACCTTTCCCCTACGCGCGGCCCTCGCCGACTCGCTCTTCCTCCCCTACGACCTCGTCCAGGATCCCCATCGACGGGAGGAGCGGGAGGAGCGCAGGAACCGACGGTGTCCCTCCGGCTCGATGCAGATCTTCTCCCTCGCCCACTGTCGTGCCGCCCCAACCCCAAGTCCAGCGGCCTCCTCTCCCTCCAGCGCCGCTGCTCCATCCTCTCTGGCGCCCCTCACCTTATATCCCAAGGGAGGGGAGGCAAGGGAATGGCCCAGATCGAGGATCGAGGGACGAGGTGAGGCAGCACCCAGATCCACGGCGGCATCGGCGCGCCGTCGTCGACCTGAGCCGCCACCGTTATCGAGGTCAACCATGGAGAGGGGTCTGACCCGTCGGCAGCCATGGATGGAGACGCCCCAAACCCTAGCATGGGGACCGAGCTGCCATGGATGTTCGAATGAGGCACTGCACCGGATCCCTCTCCTCTTCCTCCTTCCATGGATTTCTCCTCTCTCTTTCTGTCCCTCTCTCACCATGGTCTCATCTCTGTAGGAAGGAGGCCAGCGGCCAGGACGACGCCATGGTGTAACCCTGCTTTGCTCCTTCCCCGCCATGACTACACCATGGAAGGTTCCATCTTTCTCTCTCCCCCTCTCATGGAAGGTTTTCGATTTGATCTCAAATTGGGCATTCATATGTGTTAGAGCAGCAGCAGGTTTCCTTGGTGGGTGCAATGAAGAAAGAGAACACCATGGTGGGTACAGCAGCAACGGCTCGATGGACGCATGGACGCCACCATGGAAGGTCTCCCTTCTCCTCTTGTTTCTTTCTATTTTGATAGCTTTCCTGATGTACAAGTGATATGCTTTGTTGCTAATACTACTTGTGTCTCATTCAGATTCGGTGCTTCTTTTCTTTAGCATGAATGTGCTTATTTCTCTATCCCTTTGCACTGGCTTGGGTGGTAGCATTATTTACTGGATGATTACCAATGGAGTCATTTCGGCTAAGAAAATGTACTGTCTTTTGATCTCTGATGTGACCATTTCCTGATATTAATTACTTAATTAGTGATCACATGGTTTCCTTGTGTCAAATTTTATGGCAGGCTTGAAATGGAGGCGGCACTCGGGGTTGGAGATGGCATGAGAAGCAGAGCTCCTTGTGCCATTCTCTCTACAAAGGTGATGCTTGCTCCCATTCATGGCTTGGTTTGCGAAATTAGTTGAAGTTGTGATTAACTAGCATTTCTTAAATATATGTGCTTTCATTAAGAAGAATATGCTACCATGCTAGATTAGTTGATCCAGGGCTTAAGTTCCGAGCTCAAAGTTTTTTATTGCACCAGTTTAACTTTCATGTAGTTTTGTGTATTACTGTATTATGTAGAAGCAATAATAATAAGATTGATCCCTTCATTTTTTCTGCAAAAAGTGTAGTCTGCAAGCTTATCAAATCTGGGTACTGTTTGTAGAAGTGCAACACCATGCATCAGTGAGCTCCCTAATTTGGCTAGAACAGAGGGCTATTGTTCTTACTCATTTACTGCCTGCTGATCTCTCGCTCACTCCCATTTTTTCAATTTAATCCCCAGATCTAAATTATCTGTGCCTACATGGTGCTATGAAAATTCAAGTGGGTTGAAGTAAAGATTACTCTATGTAAAATTCATGCTTCAATGCCTACTCTTAGGACCATGTAATATATTATTATGTGCTTTAGCTGCGATCCTTTGTTGACTTACGTGTACATTATATTGCCTCTTAGTTATCGACATGCATATGCAATATGTCTCTCATCAATAAATATCTATGTGTGATTCAAGGGAAATATATCCATGCTTGGTAGTTTGAGACTATTGGTGTCAAGATCTTGCTCGATTCACATGATCTAATTAGTGTTCTATCTGAACAACACTTTTGGGTTTTGGGTAATCTCTCAATGGTTTCTAAACGGTAATCTTGCCTGACCATTGGTTTCTTGAGTTCTTTCAAAGAGTATTCTTCTTGGCTTGCAGGTCGCCGCTGGAGCGGGACAAGATCATGGCTTGCCTTACCTGGTGACGTACCGACTAGGAAGAGTGCAAGCTGCCGCCCACATGTACCAGATGGTGCCATCAAGGACGTTGTTGTACTGACTGCCAATGACCTACAGGTAATCAATTTTAACTTAGCTTCTGATATTAGTGTTTTTTTCCTATGAATCGTTCGACTCGTGGTTGCTTCTACAAAATAGCCCATCTTTTAGCTTGAAATGTTACCATGAAACTTATCCCCTTTATTCACTTAAACAATTTATGATGGTGGTTTGGGTATCAAGCTCAGTTGTTTTTTCATAAAATAATTACATGGTCCAGTATTTCAGTTCTGTTACATATATTAGTTTTTTATGTTTTTCAAAACCTTATACCTCCATGTATTTATTTTTGTTTGGCAATGAACAACCCAAGAGATGGAGATGTTGAACTTGCTTCAAACTACTACTGTAAATTTAGAAGCTTCCTAGACTGCATGCCATGGCCATGACAATAGGAACATGGACTGTAGGTTTGAGGGTGTTCGATGGCCATGACAATTTAGGAGGTTTCTGCTCCATTCCCTCAACTCGAGCAATGCCAGTTCTCCGCCTCTGAAAATTGAGCATAGTTGATGTGCTCGCAGCACTCATACTCCCTCCGTTCAAAATTAAGTGTCACTGATTTAGTACAACTTTGGAAATAGATTAAATTGTTGTGGTTCAGGTTCCTTTTGCTTCAGATAAGACCTACGAAAGAGTTAATTTATTTTGAAACTATTAAAGCTGGAGAGTGGTATCTTTTTGTGGGGCTGCATTTTTAATGGTTCATTATTTTTAGAAGGGGTTAAATTGCTTTGTAGGAACCGAAAGCAAAAGGTGATGTTGATAGTGGTGGCAGAACTTTTTAATTCGTGTGCTGATGATATCAAACCTGCATTATAGGATATATTTGTGTAATCTCCTTATTGTCAAGCTGCTTGTGTTTGTGTTTTCGACCAAAAGCTAATCTTTCTTATGGTTAGTCTCACAGCTCTATGTTAATTTTGGGGTTTCCGTTATTTGAGGAATGAGCTCATTGAGTTGATCATTTTGGATGTGCCCATATATGGACAACAAGTCGAATTGTTTGTTGTATTTGCGTGGTGGAGTTTTAGTTGACCTGCCTTTGGTAGAACTCATTGGATGGATTTCTATTTTTAAGTACTTACGGCCTCTTGATCCATGACATTGTTTGTTTACATCAATAGGAGATACACGAAAACTGAATAGATTTGTTTTACTTAATAATTGAAGGGATTATTCTACCTAGCCCCATAAATTTCATTGTACATATTGTTTGTTTTATATGTACTATACGAGATATGGGTTTATGGCTCATACCTGGTCCATATGTACTGAGAAGCTTTCTCTTCTTCCAGTTCTTGCCAAATTACTCCCAAGTTGTCCCTCGTTTTTGCAGTTATGTATCAACATAGCGTGTATTTGTATGATGCGTATGTTATTGTACTATTAAAGTAGTACATGATATGGTCTTCTACCATTTGACCTGGTGTTTTCCTATTGAACCATTATCTTGGTTTACCCTAATTGTTGTCTTAAATAGCTAATCGGCTTTCTGTTCTGCTATTTGATGTATTGAGGTTGCTGGACATGTTCTCTCTGCTTGCTTCCTGTTCTTTCCTCAAAATAAGGATGCGCACAAATACTTCTGCTTTGGTTTTCTATGGGTTTGTGTTTTATTTAGCTTTGTAGTCTTTCCTCAGAGCTCAGGGATTTCTATTGTTAAGAAGAAACGAAGCACCTCAAGGTGACGAGCTCGTCTCCACCGCGGTGAGCGCCCCCATGCTACCCACCAACCCTGCGCCTACCCTCCCACTCTGATCCTCGTAGCCTTGCCTAGGTCTAGGAGCCAGTGGCCTGCGGGAGGATCTCGCCCTTGGGGTGTTGCATGCGTCGCGTGCGGCGATCTGTGGTGATGGCGGCTCTGTTATTTTAGATGGCAGATTGCGTGATGTGGGAAAACCAGTGACAAATAGATTGGCCCAGTTACTCTGTTTTGTTTGCTACTTGCATCATCCCGGATAAGGCCATGGTAAATCTGGCTGTCTTTTTAGGTTCACTCTTAAACTCAGGTTGAGCAACGAGCCCCGGTAGATACGGAAAGAGGTCATGTGATGCTAGGTGTTGCTCTTGAGAGTAAATTCTCAAATCCAAATATCATAGAATTGTTTCTAGGACATGTGGCCAACTGGCCATCCGTATGTTCATATCTGGTATGTAGATTGATGGGTGGACTTTCTTTGACGTATCGTTGCACTATGATGGTATCCTCTGCGGCAAACCTACCAGCAGTATCTTAAGTTTTGGTTTTGTTAGTATTAGTCTTGGCTTTTACGCTCGATGAAAAGGATTTATGCGCTTTCACTGTCTCCTTTGCATCATGTGGATATTAGGTTTTATTTTGTTTCAACTGTAATATTCTGTTAAAGTGTTGATTTGTCAATTAGTGTGAAGCATGCCGTCATGAACCATGCCTTTAGATTTTGAACCACTGCAAATCTAAAACTAACACTAATGATTGTATTAATTGCTTGATGTTTGGTATGCCAAACTGGTCTTAAGCTATTTCCTGTTTATTTTTTCTCAGTGTTCCTTCCTTCATTCTGTTGTGTTTCATGACTGCAAATCTAATAGTTTGCCCCATTGTAGAAAGTTGTTGCTTCCCCTGGCCGTGGGATCCTTGCGATCGACGAGTTGAGTGCAACATGTGGAAAGAGATTGGCATCCATTGGTTTGGACAACATGGAAGTTAACTGCCAGGCTTACAAGTAGCTTTTTGACCACTTCTTTGGTGTTGGTGAATATATCTCTGGTGCTATTCTTTTTGATGAAACTCTCTATCGGTCCACTACAGATGGCAAGACCTTTGTTGGCATCTTGAAGGACCAGAATATCATGCCTCGTATCAAGGTTGACAAGGTATGGATGCCATGATCAGACGACCGTTGATTAATCGTGATGTTGTAGTCAGTTGGATAATGGACATGTTGTCAGAGAAAAGGAGGGTTTGAGAAAACCGAAAGATCTTGAGAGGTCGAACTCTTTAACTGTGACGGTGTTAACTGGGACACAATAAAATAAATTCGTACAACTATATTTCAATAATGAAACAACCATTTATGCATTATTATCTATTCATGTTTTCTATTATCTATTGTATTTTTTGTTGTTTGAGTGCTCAGTGGCTGCTTGCCCGTTGTATACTGTAGGAGGGTGATAATGCAAGTACCTCCTTAAACCTAATTAGGCATGAACCTATGTTAATGCAATACAGATTGTTTGCTTTGGTAAGGCCCTAGTACTATTTACAACTACAAAATTAAGCATGACTTTGTTTCTGTAAGATGATTGTCCTATACAAAGCTACCCTGTTTTGTGATCTACATTTTCAGTTTACATTTTCCATAAGGTGATGATGAC
Source organism: Aegilops bicornis (assembly GCA_021605145.1). Taxonomy (NCBI): domain Eukaryota; kingdom Viridiplantae; phylum Streptophyta; class Magnoliopsida; order Poales; family Poaceae; genus Aegilops; species Aegilops bicornis. The sequence continues at coordinate 392,926,214 of CM038672.1, forward strand.
ATGGCTATCCATGTTCAGCAACATGCGAGAAGTGAAGATGAACCATCCGAAGGGATTTATGGTGGATGACCACCAGGCACGAGAGAGCGCAAGACGCAACCACCACCAGCTACCAGAGGGCGCCATCAAGGATGTCATCGTACTGATTGACAATTACCTACAGTTCCATCTCTCTCCCTCTCTCAGATTGCAAGCTTAATTTTCTCTTATTTTGCCGAATGGAAGTGGCCTGAAAGCCACTCGACTGAAATCATGTGTGTTGTGATATGCCAATGCCATGATAATTAAGCTGCCTATAGCAGATCTTTTTTTTTCATTCAAATGTTGCCTGTTGCCAATACCATGATAATTAAGTTGCATGTGATATTGAGCATAGTACAGGGAATGGGAACATAATAAGATTGACTGATAGACTACTTTGCTTTCAGTTTAGGAGTATTTGATGTGGTGGTCTTGATGTTGCGCCATCAAGGATGTCGTCGTATTGATTGCCGATTACCTACAGGTCCATCTCTCCCCCTCTCTCAGATTTCAAGCTCAATTCTCTCTTATTTTGCTGAATGGAAGTGGCCTGAAAGCCACTCGACTGAAATCATGTGTGTTGCGATATGCCAATTGCTTTTGATCTTGGGTAAAGAATATCATGTTGTTATTCTTGGAAGGCATTGATTGCTTTGTCTTACATTTAGCGTTTGGCATGATCCATGTTGATGATGTTTAGTAGAAGACTGCGGTAGAGGTTGTGTTTTGATGCTTTGGATGGATCCAGCTACCGATTTACCAATGCTACTGTTTGTGGTCTCATGCCTCTCTATCATGATTCTCCCAATCTGAAATAGAGAAACATTACTTTGTTTGACATGGTTTGTCTACACTTATCTTTAAGGCTACAACCTGGAGTCTCATGGAGGTGCGAAGATGATACCTAAGTAGTCTAGGACATTGCTTTGTTAGGGGTTCGCCTATGTATAAGAATGACATGTTTCTTTCCCATGTAATATATTGTGATTTTTTTTGCTCAACATCATCTGGACTATGTATCTTCCTATGGTAGTAAACGGTATCCTGCTTTTTGGTTTGGATCTGAGCACTATTTGGATAAGCTACAAACTTTGTTTTAGATTAGTACTTGCTCTCTCATGTTTGCGCTTAGTACTGAACTTAGTGTCAAGTAGTTACCTTACGTGGTCTCATGATTGCACTGAACTTGAACTCTATGCTACCTTAATATCTCATGACGATGTTGAACTTAGATGATGTCTTGCTTCTGTGACAAGTAAATGTTTCATCTTTCTTTTATTTTGTTTAATACATATGCTAAACGAGGATTCATACTATCATGAACATTACTTCTTGATAACATCATTGTGACCGGCACCCCTGCGCCAAGGCGCGATCCCGATCTAGTAAATGATGAGTCGGTCAGGCCGCGTTGTTCGTCTCAGTAAGCCTACAAGTTAGCAAGTACTCGTACATCCACAAATATTTTTTGCTGTACCAGCACTTCCCTGCAAGTTAGCAAGTATAGCTAGCACATGGACTAAGTATAGCCAGCACAACTAGGAAGTTAACTGCCCGGTCGTTGCACATGCATGCATGCACCAATTAATTAGTGCTGAAGCAGCGAGCTTGTTATGGCTGCAGTAATTAGGTAAAGGATGTTGGAATCCTCACCAATTATTAGCCGCTTAATGAGGCGATTATACCTTGACGAAGCGGAGCCAGCGGAGTGGCGTACTAGTGGGAGCCAGTCCTTCCGTTTCCTTTTTCCTGCATGCAGTTATTCCCCGAGGAGGTTGATTTGGTGCAGAGCTTCGATGCATTGGTCGTGGAGCAATAAATCACAAGTAATTAGGTGTGATTGCTTGGCCGACCAACACATTGAAGGAGTTTCCCACGTTCTGGACTTGTACGCAAAATCTGCATGCAAGAGAGCGCTGGTTAAGTGAGAGTTAGAACCATTCAGATACGTAATGAACGTTTCTCACGGCCATTTATTCCTGCATGCAGGAAATAAATGGGAAGGAATTAGATTAGGAGAGTTGAGGGGCGCAGAGCTCCTAGGTCGGCCATGGCAGTGGCAGCGGCGGCGGCTTTGACTTGGACCCAGCGCAAGGTGAGACGGCTCGAGACAAGTACGAGCGCAGGACGGCGTTCTCCATAGAGTCTGCGTGCGGGCGGAGCTCGAGGTGGTGCCGAACTGCTGAGTCGACCCGGTGGCTCCCATCTTGTTGAGGTAGACAGCCACGGCGTTGGTGCCGCGTCAGGTCCGTGAATCGGCCGCAGGGGTTGCCGCCGCGCGGTTGACGAGGAACGCTGCTGCAACGCGCCGTGTCAGGCCGTCGTAGAGATGAGGTGGTCGTTGCAGCGCCAGGCCTACGCCCACGTCGCCTCGACCACAGCCGAGCACCCACGCCGCCAGAGGGACTGCCGAGCGCCTGCGGTCGCTGCAGCCGGTTGACGGGCGAGCTGTGGTCGACGGAGAAGATGAAGCGGGCGGCGCGGGCCGGCGCGCCGGTCGAGCGCCTGTGGTCGTTGCAGCCGGCTGACAGGCGGACCGAGTTCTATGAAGAGGAGGAAGCAGGAGGATCGGGTCGGCGCGCTGGCGGCCGTGCGTGAGGACGAAGGCTACAACCCTTGGCGCAGCGCGTCGGTGCCATATTCCCCTCTTCGTCTCTTGTTTGATCTATTCATCGCAAGATTTCATTGTTGATTCCGATGGGTGCCTGCTCGTACAGGGAAGACAACAACGGACTTTTTTAGATCCACGACGATTGTTAGATCATAAGAGGATAGCATAGAAAGAAATCTCCTGATTGATCTGTTTGTGAATGGTCATGCACACCTGTAGCGTTAGGTGAAGATGTATCTTCTCCCCTTCCTTTGAGATGCTTCAATTACTTACTGCGAAGACGAACAATATGATCAGCATGAACATCAAATTAAACATAGATGAATGAAAAAACCATCTGCATCATGGCTCGATAGACGTCAGGCCGCACGGTGGGCGCCAACTGTCGTGGGAACGATTCTGACAATAAGAGAGGGGTAGGATAAAGGAGCATGATCTATCGAGGTGCATATGGGTGACACGGTGGTTTTAGCGAGTTCGGGCCTCTTACGGTGGAGATAACAACCCTACGTCTCATGCTCCGGAGAGGCTTTGTTTTATCTGAGTATGTATCCGGAGATTACAATGTGTCTTTGAGAGAGAGAGGGGAGAGCGGATCTCCATGCCTGAGCTATGTCCCAAGACTAATGGTTAGAAAGAGAGAGAGGTGGAAGAAAAGAGCCCCCCTAGTCTAGTGGTGGGGGTGGCTTATATAGAGTGCGTCACCCCCTCACCTCCTATGTTACAAAGTGGGGCATGAATGCCATAATGCCATCCCACTATCAAGCTCTCCCTATGAGAATGATGCCGACTACTTTGCTGCCTGCTGGTCTTCGTATATCTGAGTGAGTCGTACGGTCGGGTGGTGAACTGTCATCCGAGTGGATGGTATGCTGCTTGGTCGAGTGGATAGTATGTTGCTTGTCCGAGTGGATAGTATGTCTGTATGAAATTTACCTGGACCCACATGTTGTGTGGACCCCATGCTTCATGATATTTCGACCCTTCGTGGGCCTACCTGTTAAGTGTATCCCCAACAGTACCATCATATGATTCAATGTTCACGGGTTTAAAACCTTCTGGGAATTCGTGATCCATTACTTCGTCAATGAAGCATAGGGTGTGTGCGGCGCCTCTGTGCCGGGCTATGTCGCGATGCAGTTCATACGAGTCTTGTCTGCTGTATTCGGCCCTGCCGAATTTGCTTTTAGTATATCCAGCGTGACGGTCGTCGTCACGCGTCGGGGCGCGCTCCCGTGATCCGTAGATCGATCTTGCATGTCCTGCTTTGTTTTCCAATACGTCTCGCAGGTCCTGCGTGTTACCCCGGGCCTTGGTATTTTTGTTTAACTGGCCACGGGGTGCGGGCTGGACTTCGGCCTGATATGCCGCTTTGTCTCGGCCACGAGGTGGCCGGTCAGCCGCGTCATACGCTGGAAGCATAGGTTTAATGCTTCCTCCTCGAGTTGGGGTAGCAACCTGCGCTTTGGGTAACTTTTGGTTGGGCCCTCGAGTTCGTATTCCTCGGCCGCCAGGACCTCAGTCCATCTATCCGCTAGCAGATCTTGGTCAGCTTGAAGCTGTTGTTGCTTTTTTTCAAGCTTTTTGCTGTGGCTATAAGCCGGCTCTTGAAGCGCTCCTGCTCGACGGGATCCTCAGGCATGGTAAATTCTTCGTCGCCGAGGCTCACCTCGTCTTCGGAGAGAGGCATGTAATTGTCATCCTCTGATTCTCCGTCTGCTGCATGTTCCTTAGGGCTAGCTTGCCCATCCTCCCGCTCAAAGCCTGGCTGGAGGAGATTGTCTTTGTCTTCGGCACTATCTGCAGCGTTATTGTCTCTTGTGTCGGTATCGCTGCTTTTGCTATGGCGGGGCTTAGAGCGGCGCCAATGACGCCGGTGCTTAGATTGCTTCTCGAGGGGATTATCCTCCGTTGCCTTTCCATCGCTTTCTTTGGGGGTGTCCACCATGTAAATATCATATGATGAGGTGGCAGTCCAGCGCCCTGTGGGCGGTGGTTCCTGTTCTTCTCCTGCATCATCGTCCATACCGTCGATGTCTTCGGAGCCGAAATCGAGCATGTCGGTTAAGTCATCGACAGTGGCTATTAAGTGGGTGGTGGGTGGGGAACGAATTTCTTCGTCGTCCGCTTCCCACTCAAGCCGGACATAGTTCGGCCAAGGGCCTCCAGACAAGGAGAGAGGCCTTAATGAATTCAGCATGTCGCCCAGGGGCGAGTGCTGAAAGATATCCGCGGAGGAAAACTCCATGATCGGCGCCCAATCAGATTCGATAGGCACGGACGCAGGCGGTTCGGAGCCCGTGGCCGGGGAAAAATCCAAGGATCCGGCAACACTGGTCTCATAGGAGGTGAAGTCAGTATTTGGCTCTATCGCCGCTGAGTGTGCGGCCTCCATGGCGGTGTACATCCACCCGTCCTCGGATGGCGCAAACTGCTCCGGATTGAGGGCCGGAGTAGCCACAGGTGTGATCTCCCGAACACCATCCAACGGTAGAGCTAAGTCATGCTCGTCGTGACTGTGTGGCGCACCTGACATGGGCTCGAATCCGTCAAAGATCAAGTCTCCGCAGATGTCGGCGGTATAGTTTAAGTTTCCAAACCTGACCTGACGGCCAGGGGCGTAGCTCTCAATTTGCTCTAGATGGCCAAGCGAGTTGGCCCGCAGTATGAAGCCGCCGAATACGAAGATCTGTCCGGGGACAAAAACCTCACCCTGGATCACATCGTTGCCGATGATCGAAGGAGCCATCAAGCCTTTATCGCGACGGCACAGTGAAACTCTCAATGAAAGCACCAATGTCGGTGTCAAAACCGGCGGATCTCGGGTAGGGGGTCCCGAACTGTGCGTCTAAGGCGGATGGTAATAGGAGGCGGGGGACACAATGTTTACCTGTGTTCGGGCCCTCTCGATGGAGGTAATACCCTACTTCCTGCTTGATTGATCTTGATGATATGAGTATTACAAGAGTTGATCTACCACAAGATCGTAGAGGCTAAACCCTTAGAAGCTAGCCTATGATTATGATTGTTGTTGTCCTACGGACTAAACCCTCCGGTTTATATAGACACTGGAAGGGGCTAGAGTTACCTGAGTCGGTTACAGGGGAGGAGATCTACATATCCGAATTGCCAAGCTTGCCTTCCACGCAAAGGAGAGTCCCATCCGGACACGGGACGAAGTCTTCAATCTTGTATCTTCATAGTCCAACAGTCCGCCCAAAGTATATAGTCCGGCTGTCCGAGGACCCCCTAATCCAGGACTCCCTCAGTGGGCCAGGATGTTGTTCGGCCTGAGTTGCCGCTTTATCCCGACAGCGGGGTGGCCGGTCGGCCCCCCTGTCTCGACCACGTGGTGGCCGTTCCGTATTACGCGAGGGAGATATGTGCTCCGGCGCCTCCTCATCAAATTGAAGTAGCAGTATGCGTTTCAGGTAGCTCTTGGTTGGGCGCTTGAGGTCATATTCTTCGGCTGTCAGGACATCAGTCCATCTGTCGACGAGCAGATCTTGTTCTGCTTGAAGCTGCTGCTATTTCTTTTTCAGGCTCCTTGCAGTGGCTGTGAGCTGAAGCTTAAAGCGCTCCTGCTCCAAAGGATCCTCAGGCACGATGAAGTCTTCGTTGCCGAGGCTTGTCTCCTCCTCAGAGGGTGGACGGTAACTATCGTCCTCCGAGTCATCTTCTATGGCCTGTTCATCAGGGTTATCTTGCCCATTGTCGTGTTCCTCCTGTTCCGATGCAGCTCCGACAGGGTCTTCATTGTTTTCAGCGTCGCCCGGAGTGTACTATTTTCTCTGGTGCCAGTGTTTCCATCCTTTGAGCGACGGGGCTTAGAACGGCGTTTGGGCCACCGGCGCTTGGACTGCGTCTCAGAGGGTTTATTCGCATCTGGGTCTTCTTTGTCGTCGCCAGATCCTTTAGGTGTATCAACCATGTACACATCGTACAAAGAGGTGGTCGTCCAACGTCCAGTGAATGGCGGGTCTTGGCCTTGCTCCTTGTCGGCATCGTCGTCCATACCATCAATGTCTTCGGAGCCATAGTCAAGCACGTCGGTTAAGTCATCGACAGTGGCTATGAAGTGGGTAGCGGGTGGGAAGCAAAGTTCCTCGTCATCCGCCTCTAGCTCGAACCGAACATAGTTCAGCTGTGAGTCTTCCTCCAAGGACAAGTTCTTTAAAGAGTTTAGCACGTCACCAAAAGGTGAGTGCTGGAAGATGTCTACGGCGCTGAAATCGAAAATTGATAACCGATCCAGCTCGGTGTCCGCAGGTGTACCTGGTCCGGAACTTATAGCCGGAGACGAGTCCGGAGTTCCATTGACGCAAACATTGCAGGATGTTGAGTCCGTGTGTGGCTCCAACGCCGCAGACTTTGTGGCCTTGGAGGGCACGGTCTACTTCGGTTCTAAGGCTGTTGCAGCAACAGGAACCATCTCCTGGATGTGAACCGATGATAGATCTAAGTCATGTTCATCGGGGCAAGGGAGAGCAATTGTTGCGGTCTCAAACCACTGAAGATCAAGTCTCCACGGGTATCCGCGATGTAGTTCAAGCTTCCAAATCTGACCTGACGGCCAGGGGTGTAGCTATCGACCTGCTCTAGATGGCCAAGCGAGTTGGCCCGCAGTACGAAGCCGCCGAACACAAAAATATGTCTGGGGAGGAAGGTTTCTCCTTGGACAGCGTCCCTATTGATGATTGAAGGAGCCATCGAACCTTTTGTCAACGACATAGTGGAACTCTCAATGAAAGCACCAATGTCGGTGTCAAAACTGGCGGATCTCGGGTAGGGGGTCCCGAACTGTGCGTCTAGGATCGATGGTAATAGGAGACAGGGGACACGATGTTTACCTGTGTTGGGCCCTCTCTATGGAGGTAATACCCTACTTCCTGCTTGACTGATCTTGATGAATATGAGTGTTACAAGATTTGATCTACCACGAGATCGTAACGGCTAAACCCTAGAAGTCTAGCCTGTATAACTATGGCAATGTGTATCTCTATCCGGATTACTCTCTCCGGTTTATATAGACACCGGAGAGATCTAGGGTTACATGGAGTCGGTTACATCAGAGGCAATCTACATAGTCGATTGCCAAGCTTGCCTTCCACGCCAAGTAGAGTCCAATCCGAACACGGGAACAGTCTTCGACCTTCATGTCTTCGCAGCCCATCAGTCTGGCCCATGGATAACAGGCCGAACGACCAAGGACCCCTTAGTCCAGGACTCCCTCAGTTATACCCTCTTTCGTTGTTACAAATCATTTGTTAGATGTGATTCAGACAGTTTCACGCTCCCAACCCATTCATACCACACCTTCAACCAAACGCATCCTAAGACAGTGTCACGGTTTGTACCTAGTATCTTAAATTGTTGCCATCTCATCAGCGGTGCCATTAGAAAATTAGTTGGCACCGCTTCAGCAGTTTGTGCAGCCAACTTTGGTCCACACATCCGAGCAACCAAGCAGTAAAATACTAAATCTTTATGGCACGAAGGAACTGGGCGTCGGAGCAACTACGTGCTCCGGAGTCCGGGTCCCTGATTTTTTTCACTGCATCGGCTCGCCAGTGCAGGGCATCGGTGCAAGATGTAGCAACAGTTGTCTTTACCCCAGTTTTGGCATACATAGTGGACGGTCTTAGTGCTATTAGTTCTATGTTACTAAATTTGTGCATGTACACACCTGTTAGTATCAATTTGTTGTCATCCAAACACTGTCGCTATGTTCTTGCAGTTATATTTACCTTCCTCGTAAAATGTTCAATTTGTTGTTTATTGTACATGAGTAAGAACTTTGTAGCATCGTTGTAGTTAATTATAGCTTCTGATGCTCCAGAATTTGGTTGTTGTCTCAGTAGCAATTAATTCATTTGCACATTGATCTTTTTGAGAAGATATGTCATAATTAACATGTTTCTTTAGTTTTTCAGAATAAGCGTTGGTGATTTTCTATGTTGCTATAAACCCATTTCCCCTACAATTGTTACTGATCTAGTTTTAAGTATTCACTACTGCAGGATGGTCCAAACACGACACTACGATCAGAGACCCTTCGACGAAACTGTGTCTGATACCATAATCGCAAATGGTGGTGTAAAAAACCCGTCAAAAAAGGTGCAAAATGTTTGCAATGACGGATGCATCAAACACGGTTCAGATTTTAGTTGTGTGTGCGATGCAGGGCATATGGTTCAGCTCAATTAACTGTTTGGGATGAGGAGGAACAAACTAAACGGGCAGCTAGATGAAGGCGTGTGCGATATACAACATACGGTTCACTGAGATGAATTGTGTGTGATTAGGCAACACAATGGAAACGGTTCAACTGAACAAGATGTGTGTGATACGCGGCAAACAGGTCAGTAATCTAAAATGTGTGCAAAGACCAATAATAACACAAACGATTGCTGCTAATAAGCCGTGTGAATTGCTCTGTCTACAGTAGAATAACATGTATATATATAACTGAAATAAACATCCAATTACATAAGTGACTATACAGATCATTCGCACACACCTCAATAAACAATTGCATGCATTCTAAAGTAGGAGAAACGATCGTCTAGTCATCTACTTCTTGTGACGCTCCCGCCACTGCTATGTGGCTCGATCCCTCGTCTTTGTCAGGAAGAAGACACTTCCTCATGTCAATGATCCGCCTGTACATCTCATAGCTTGTGTACGCATCCATGGTCGCGTACTTGACATGTTGTTCATCCAGTCTCTTATGCCACACACTGTGCCAGGCGTTCTTGTCCTTATTGCTCTCATTCTTCATATTCGCGTAGTAGGGGTCGATGATGGCTGAGGTGAGGTCAACCAGGGTGTTCAGTTTGTTTTTGTCGCTGCCCCAAACCTTGTAGTGGTGCTGGATGTTGACAAGATTCGAGCATTTCAAGTCCGAAACCTTGAGCGCTTTTAGATCGTTGGTGGTGTCCACTGTAGCGAAACTGTAGTCGGAGCTGTTGATAAACCTGGAGAAATGCTCGCAAGGCCTTGTGGCAAGGTGGAAGTGGTAGATGAGGACGTCATGTCGCACGCACAACTCGGCGATGGCTACCTTCTGATCGTGCCCGGCACGACCGATGGTGTACTCGAGGTAGAAGCCGACCACTCGGTACTTGTCCTCGGCAAGGAACTGCTCCATAGTTTGGATGGAGCTCTCCACTGAGACCTGATTGTTTTTGTACACCACCGAGAGGGCCTTCCCCCTCACGTGGGTGTCCACTACGTGATGCGTGGTGAACTGCCCGCCGTTGACGCCGGGCGGTCACCGGAGCGCCATTGGAGCCATGGGGAGTGCCATTGGAACCGCTGGATGTCCTATCTGTATGTGTCCTCGTGGGTGTGCTTATTGTCTCGTGTGAGACGAGAGATGAAGGTAAATGGCCGCAGGAATAAAAGGGGGCCGGGCGGCGTGGATTCTCGGCACGTCCGCATGGCAGTTTTTGCAGCGGGTAACTGCATCGTTGCGCCGCGCCCGGCGCAACCGCTTGCACACGAACATGCGTGATCGTGCGCCGGCCCCAAACACTGGCAGCGCGCATGGAGGGACGAGGGCAGAGCACCCGGAGGGACGCGAGAGCAGAGCGCGCGCGGTGGGACGCGAGCAGAGCGCGCCGCGGCCGCCTGAACCGCAAGCAACCACACGCATAGAGCAGTTGAACACGCAGGAAATGGTCGCCTACAAGCCGGCCGATAGTTGCATCGCTGCGTAGAGAGTGGTCGTGTGGTACCACCTCCGTCTAGTCTATAATCTCCTTTATATTCCGTGCCATACTTTGCTCTCAAATTTAACTAACAAAATGTTAATGCAAGTTTTAAAAATTATATAATTGGAAACTATGTTCAAATACAAATCCAACTATATAATCTTTGGCGACATGCATTCGTATTTTATTAGTTAAATCATACATATAAACCAGGATGGTGGTATAGTAGGTAATTAAATCGCAAATGTTTTTTTATTAACCGTATGTGTATGTGGCCTTTCGTCCTCCTCTCGCACGTCTTGTCACCCCGCTATCGTAGACGGCTTACAGCGCAAGCTTGCGCAGCGCGCGGGGGCGTTCTTTTTGCCAAATGGTGGCGCCAATGAATCATCAGTGATCCCATTCCCACGCAACCTCGCAGGTTCCCGCGCAAGCTTCCCGCCCAACTCGGTGAAATCCCCCAAAATCCCAATGCTTACCAGCCTACTATAAAAAACCTCACGGTCGGCGAGTCTTGCGTCGCATTTTCCCCTCCATCTCTGTAGCTTATCTCGTCTGCTTTTCCCACAATCACCAATGGCACCGGTCCGTTGTCGTCGCTCAGCCACTCCGCCTTCATCAGAGGACAGCTACAGCTGGGAGGCTACACCGCGGCGGCGGCGCAGTCCCCGGCGTAGTGTAGTGCGCATGGCGTCCCTGTTGGGTGTGCGCGGAACACCTATCACACGCTCCGCCACCGGTGCCCGTTGGCAGCTGTTGCCGGCCGCCGTTGCTGCCACACCACCGGCGAAAGCCAGGGCCATCGCCCGCTCCGCCGCCGCGGCCCGAAGGCGGGAGGTGGCCGTCATGGCCGCCACCCCACTGCCGACCACTGTGGCCATCACCCGCTCCACCACTGCAGCCCGAAGGCGGGAGGTGGTGGTCGTGGCCGCCACCCCGTCGTCAGCCACCGTGGCCGCCAGCCCACCATCGACCACCGGGGTCATCACCCACTCCGCCACCGCCGCCCGAAGGCGGGAGGCGGAGGTGGATGCCCGCACGTGCGTCAGCGACCTTCCGCGCTACACCGAGTTCCTACGGGAGGAGGAGGAGTGCCTCGTCGAGCATGCAAAGAGCCTTACCGCCGCCGTGGCCGGGCACATGCCGCCTCAGAGGCGAGGAATCAGGAGATCTACGAGGAGAACCACCGCTTCAAGAGGGGTCATCTGGAGAGGTAGAGGGCGTTCGAGGTGAGCATCGCTGAAGCTGCATTAGTGGCAGGCACCGCATTGCGGTTGCCCAGCTCATCGATAGACTCCTCCTCCTCCGCCTCTTACTGAGCGCGCTTGGAAGATGTAACGACCGAGACCAATGCTCCAGATGCCTTCCTTTATTGTAGTTGTTGTCGTGTTTATTATGTTTGTTGCATTACAATAATTTTTTTGCATATTTCATTCATATATGTTTATGCCATGATCAGGTTGAGTGCCTTGTCATTTTTGCTTCTTGCATCATGTTCATCTTATATTATATTGCATTGCATCATGATCATCATGCCTTGTTTTGCATATTTAAGTTTTGTTGTGTGTTCTTGTGCGAACCCCCTCTTATTCTTACCTCCACCTATTTTTTGTTCCATGCACATACCAGCAACAATTCATCAAGTTCACCCAAGCTTCTATCCCATCCAAACTTCTCCTTTTCCCTTTCTTTCAATTATTTATCTAGTGGAATTTTCTACTCCAGATTAATGTTCACTTATTTTCAGTAAATCCTACACATTTTACTTCAAGCCTTCTGTCAAGTTTCAGCTCATCTGGAGATGATTTGGTTGGGTTCAAAAATGACTCAAGTTTGAATTTAATTCAAACTTGGTTTATTTTCTACCTCTAAAAATGGCCAAAGCAATTTATTCAAATAGTGCATATCTCCAGGAGCTCATATTAATTCTCATCCTTGCTTCTACCTTCTCCATGCTCTCTGTTCTTTTCTGTAATTATTTCATGTCTGAAGGAATTCAGGAAAAGGGCTGGCCTTGTGCAGAGAGCGGCCCAAAGACAGCAGCCAATGAACCCTTGACCCCAATTCCATCCCCTGGTAAAATTCCCACGCGGTCACTGTTTACCCCTTCCCCGGACCCACCTGTCATTCTCTCTTCCCCCTCCTTTTCTCCCACCTCACTCCCTCCCTCTCTCTCACAGTAGCTCTGCAACCCACGCACGCCATGGTCACCGTGGCCGAGTCATCCGCACCCGCACCCCTATTTAACCCCTCTTGGCATCCAAGCCCTCCTAGGGTTTCCCTCCCCTTCCTCCACCGCCGCCGCAAGTCAGTTGCCCACGAGAGCCGTCGCCCCATCGTTCCCGAGCGAGACAGAGAGCGCGAGCTCGACGCCGGCGTTCCTCCAGAGGATCCAGACGTAACCTTAGTGTACATCCTCTTCCCCTGCATCGTCTACATCGCCTGTGACCACCACGGCGATGCGGGACGTCAAGACGGCATCGCTGGCATCCTCTTCTTCCCCGACAGCCGCCGCACCTTCTCAACCATTACGGGCCGGCTCCTACCACCTCTCGTCAATCCAGGCGCACCGCGTGCCTGTGGTGAGCACGCTCTTCCCACGCACCACTTTTCCCCCTCGTTTCCTCCCTATCTCACATGAATCGACCGGAGCCCGAGGCACTTCGGCCATGGCTGTTGGGGAACGTAGCAGAAATTCAAAATTTTCCTACGTGTCACCAAGATCTATCTATGGAGAAACCAGCAACGAGGGGTAGGACAGTGCATCTACATACCCTTGTAGATAGCTAAGCGGAAGCGTTCAAGTGAACGGGGTTGAAGGAGTCGTACTCGTCGTGATCCAAATTACCGGAGATCCTAGTGCCGAACGGACGGCACCTCCGTGTTCAACACACGTACAACCTGGTGACGTCTCCCACGCCTTGATCCAGCAAGGAGAGAGGGAGAGGTTGGGTAAGACTCCGTCCAGCAGCAGCACGACGGCGTGGTGGTGGTGGAGGAGCGTGGCAATCCTGCAGGGCTTCGCCATGCACCGCGGGAGAGGAGGAGTACTTGGGAGAGGGGAAGGGCTGCGCCAGAACTTGGGGTGCAGCTGCCCTCTCACCCCTCCACTATTTATAGGTGGTGGGAAGAGGGGGCCGGCCCCCTTAGATCTCATCTAGGGTTGGGGGCGGCGGCCAAGGGGGGAGGAGTGCCTCCCAAGTCAAGTGGAGGCCCACCCCCTTAGGGTTTCCCCTCTCCCATGCGCATGGGCCTTCGGGGGGGCTGGTGCCCCTGGCCCATTAAGGCTAGGGCGCCCCCTACAGCCCATGCAGCTGTATTGAACGTGGTGGAACAATTTCCGGACCTCCGGACACCTCCGGAACCTTCTGGAAGCTTCCCGGTACAATACCGGAAATCCCGAACTTTTCCCGGAACCCGAACAACAACTTTCCATATATAAATATTTACCTCCGGACCATTCCGGAACTCCTCGTGACGTCCGGGATCTCATCCGGGACTCCGAACAACATTCGGTAACCACATACAAACTTCCTTTATAACCCTAGCGTCATCGAACCTTAAGTGTGTAGACCCTACAGGTTCGGGAACCATGCAAACATGACCGAGACGTTCTCCGGTCAATAACCAACAGCAGGATCTGGATACCCATGTTGGCTCCCACATGTTCCACGATGATCTCATCGGATGAACCACGATGTCAAGGACTCAATCGATCCCGTATACAATTCCCTTTGTCTAACGGTATTGTACTTTCCGAGATTCGATCGTCGGTATACCGATACCTTGTTCAATCTCGTTACCGGCAAGTCTCTTTACTCGTTCCGTAACACATCATCCCGTGATCAACCCCTTGGTCACATTGTGCACATTATGATGATGTCCTACCGAGTGGGTCCAGAGATACCTCTCCGTTTACACGGAGTGACAAATCCCAGTCTCGATTCGTGCCAACCCAAGAGACACTTTCGGCGATTCCTGTAGTGCCCCTTGATAGCCACCCGATTACGTTGTGGACGTTTGGTACACCCAAAGCATTCCTACAAAGATTCGGGAGTTGCACAATCTCATGGTCTAAGGAAAAGATACTTGACATTAGAAAAGCTTTAGCATACGAACTACACGATCTTTGTGCTAGGCTTAGGATTGGGTCTTGTCCATCACATCATTCTCCAAATGATGTGATCCCGTTATCAACAACATCCAATGTCCATGGTCAGGAAACCGTAACCATCTGTTGATCAACGAGCTAGTCAACTAGAGGCTTACTAGGGACATGGTGTTGTCTATGTATCCACACATGTATCTGAGTTTCCTATCAATACAATTATAGCATGGATAATAAACGATTATCATGAACAAGGAAATATAATAATAACCAATTTATTATTGCCTCTAGGGCATATTTCCAACAATGGCATGGTCTCCGGCGAAGTTTCGGTGACCCTCTGCTCGGGTGTTGGCACTTTTAGGCTCGCAGGGTCCTGTAGATGCGTTCTTGTTCGAGAATCCTCTCGTTTGCCTGCTCTAGCCGATCCACCGTAGCAGCTCGAGGCGCACCACCACGGAACCCCGTCGTCGACGAGGAATCCGTCCACTTCCCGTTGCAAGCTTGGTACGAATGGGTTCGCCCCGTTGCGTAACTTCCATCCGCGCCCTCCCTCGCGTGTTTTGGTTGCCGGAACAGCTCTGACGAGCTCCTCTGCCGCTTTCTGTGCACATCGCCACCTCCTCTGTTTTTCTCTGCTTCAGCACGCACACGACACCGGCGAGCAGCAGCCATCCGTCCCCGTCTTGCGCATCCACACCTACACCCTCGAGTCGTTGCTTCACCACACGCACCCTGGCACATTTCCGCACCCCCGCCGGTCCTCTGCAACCACAGCAGGGGTTGTTGTTGGCTCCCATCATCGACGAGTCCCCGTGCGCACGCTTCAGTTTTGGTCCTGGTCGCGATGCACATATGCCTTATCTCATGCCGATCTCCCTTGGCATCGCGAACACATAGCTAGCCAAGTGGCTGGCGCAGCCACTATCCATCCGAAGTGCAGGGTTCGAGTCGAGCGCGCCCGATTTTGCTATGTTTTTCCTTTACTGTTGCACGCACACACCCATAGCCGGTTGGGCCTGATTCCAGTTCTGGGCCGCTGCACTATGTTGCTTCTGGCCTGCATATGTGTTCTATTTCTGCTGTGTGATTTTAGAATTTTCCAATGCAAGCATATTTACAGAAATGCCATCATTTTGAATTGTGCATATTTAAATATCCATGCATCCAAATAGATCATGTCATATATGTAAAATGCTCAGATTTTCCTGGACTTTCATAATCTGCAACTTTCAACCATGTTAAAAATGTTTAACTTGCTATTTGATTTAATTTGCTCAAATGACATGTTAAAATGGTTTATTTCATAACTAAATAACCGTAGCTCCATTTTGAATAAACTTTATACGTAAATTGGGTGGAATAATGCATAGAATAACTTGGTTCACTTTATTTTGATGTTTAACAACTTTAAAATATGATTTAGGGCAGAACAGTAGCTAATTCAAAATATGCACATGGGGATTTTCTGAAATTGTTGTTTGTTGTTCCGGCCTCATTTAAACTTGCCTAGATAGGTAGTTTTACTATGTTTCACCTCTTGACATGTTTAATAACATTTAATATTGTTGGGTACCTAAACATGAGTGAACTGAACATTTGAATGTGGTGTTTCTTCAATATGCAACTCGTTGCATATTGAGCTCCACTTAATTTGTAGTATTGTTTGTTGCACTTTGCCATGTCATGCCTCATTGAACCAGACATGCATCATACTTGATTGTGCATCATGTCTTGTTTATGCGTTGTGTGTTTACCATGTTGTTTGCTTCTTTCCGGTTGTGCTTCTTCTTGATAGTTCATGTTTCGTTGCGATCGTGAGGATTCGTTCGACTACGCTTGGTTCGTCTATGTGGCTTCTTCTTCTTCATGGACTCGTTCTTCTTCCTAGCGGGATTTCAGGCAAGATGACCGTCACCTCGGATCTCACTACTATCTTTGCTATGCTAGTTGTCTCGTTGCTATCGCTATGTCGCGCTACCTACCACTTGTTTTTCAAGCCTCCCAAATTTCCATGAAAACCTCTAACCTTTTCACCCTTCCTAGCAAACCGTTGTTTGGCTATGTTACCGCTTTGCTCAGCCCCTCTTATAGCATTGCTAGTTGCAGATGCAGTTGCAAGTTGTTCCATGTTGGAACATGGATATCATGAACTTTGTTGGGATATCACAATATCTCTTATTCTATTTAATTAATGCATCTATATACTTGGTAAAGGGTGGAAGGCTCGGCCTTATGCCTGGTGTTTTGTTCCACTTTTGTCGCCCTAGTTTCCGTCATACCAGTGTTATGTTCCTTGATTTTGCGTTCCTTACGCGGTTGGGTGTTATGGGAACCCCTTGACAGTTTGCTTTGAATAAAACTCCTCCAGCAAGGCCCAACCTTGGTTTTACATTTGCCTCACCTAAGCCATTTTCCCTTGGGTTTCCGGAGCCCGAGGGTCATCTTTATTTTAACTCCCCGGGCCAGTGTTCCTCTGAGTGCTGGTCCAAACCGGGCGATGTCCGGCGCCCCTGGGCAACCAGGGTCTATGCCAACCCAACGTCCTGCCCATCCGATGTGCCCTGAGAATGAGATACGTGCGACTCCTATCGGGATTTGTCGGCACATTGGGCGGCTTTGCTGGTCTTGTTTTACCATTGTCGAAATGTCTTGTAACCGGGATTCTGAGACTGATCGGGTCTTCTCGGGAGAAGGAATATCCTTCGTTGACCGTGAGAGCTTGTGATGGGCTAAGTTGGGACACCCTGCAGGGTATAAACTTTCGAGAGCCGTGCCCGCGGTTATGTGGCAGATGGGAATTTGTTAATATTCGGTTGTAGAGAACTTGACACTTGACGTAATTAAAATACATCAACGGCGTGTGTAACCGTGATGGTCTCTTTTCGGCGGAGTCCGGGAAGTGAACACGGTTTTGGGGTTATGTTTGAACGTAAGTAGTACAGGATCACTTCTTGATCATTTCTAGTTGGCGACCGCTTGCGTAGCTTCTTATCTTATTCTTGTATTCGTAAGTGTGCCACCATACATGCTTAGTCGCTGCTGCAACCTCACCACCTTAACCCTTCCTTACCCATTAAGCATTGCTAGTCTTGATACCCATGGTAATGGGATTGCTGAGTCCTCGTGGCTCACAGATTACTACAACAACGGTTGCAGGTACAGATTATGCAATGATCATGACGCGAGAGCGATGTCTACTCGTGTTGGAGTTCTTCTTCTTCTTGGTCGATCTTGGGTTAGGTTCCGGGTCGGCAGCCTGGGCTAGCAGGGTGGATATTGTTTGAATTTCTGTTTATGTTTCATCTGTAGTCGGATGTTGTTTTCATGTATGATGTTGATGTATTCTTGGGGCATTTGCGCCTTATGTATGTATCCCCAATTATTATGTAATGGTACGATGTAATGATATCCACCTTGCAAAAGTGTTTCAATATGCGGGTCTATCCTTGGTGGGACCTTCTAGTTCCTCTCAGATAGGGTCACATACTGGGCGTGACAAGTTGGTATCAGAGCCTCGACTGACCATAGGAGCCCCCTTGATTGATCATATAGTTTGGCCATTGTTGAGTCTAGAAAAATAACTTTTTCGGAGTCTAGTTATATCGGAGAGTAGGAATTCTTTTTACTCCTCTGCCCCTTCATCGCTCTGGTAAGGAAGCTTGATGTAGGTGTTTTGAACTTACTTCTCTTCCCACTCAAATTTTCTTTAAGATCACGCGGTTAGGTTTTCGTTCGTTGGTTCTCAGCTCTTTTGTCCGGTGCATTTCTCGTCAAGTCGACTCAAACCTCTTTGTCTTTTGGGAGATCAATCCTCAACTCTTTTCAATCGACGTTGTTTCCCTGTCCGAAGTTGTCCTTGTTTTTTTTCCACCCGCCCACCCTTCTTCTTCTCGGAACCGGAGTCCGTAATCGAGTATCCATCCTACTCATGTGAAGTCTTTGCATTCTTTCCTCAATTATTTCAACCGGTGTTTTCTCTTCAAGTTATTCATCAATTTCTCGTTCCAAGTTGCCTTTGTTTTTCCCGCCCTCCCACCCCTTTTTTCTTCCCGGAGCCTGAGTCTCTTTCGAGCATCAATTTCATTCATGCAGAGCTACTTCAGCCTTCCCTCAATCACTTCAACAGGTGGTTTCTTGTCTAGTTCGCCATTCTTCATCTTTTTATTTTCCGGTGGACTCAATTCGAGTTTTTCGGGTTGATCATATTCTTTTCCTTGGATCAAGTGTTTTCCCTCTTCGTTCGCCTGACACCAGATTATCCTTCCGGAGTGCTCAAGACATCTCAGAAGCCGTGTTTGCATTCTACTATTTCAAGGTTGTCACCTCATTCAAATATTTCAATCGTTCCGGGGCATCATCTCTTCTTCAATTCCTCTCAACGGTGTTTCTTTTCAGTGGGCCCATAACCCACAGGTCTATTCCAGGATCTTACCTGACTCTTCTAAGTTTCCCGGAGTTACTCTCAAATCCTTTTCGAAGTTTGACGTAAGTATGAATTTCATCAGTCAGAGGCTTTTCCAAGATCGATTTCAAATCATTTTCATTGTTGGCTCAACCTCTTCGATTTCACTCTCTCGGAGTATCTCAACAATTTTGGTGGTGTGCCTCGTCGCCATTCTCAACGTGTGAAGACCGAAGAAAAAATTTCTCTTAAATCTTGCCCGTTCTCCCGGAGATTCGCAGTGTTAGCTAGATGTTATCATATCAAATTGTTTCCAGTCGTGCAATCTTTTCATCCATCTGGAGTATTTCAGGAATTGCTTTGTCTCTCGATCATCCGGAGGCCATCTTCTCGGAATATTTCTTCGTCCCAAGTTTTCAGATTTGTTCTCCAATTATTCTATATCCGTGCCCCTTCGTTTGTCTCAATATTCTTCCGGTGCTTCGTTCAAGTATTCTTCAATCAGTTCGCAATCTCTTCGTTCTCTCGTCTCTAAATTCCCTCAAGTATTTTCGTGCTTTTCTAATTCTTCCTGGTGATTCATTCTCCTTCGTCATTCAATTTTGAAATCTTACGGTGGTTCGCTCAAGTTTTCTTTTATGTTGTTATCGTATCAATTCATTCATTGTTTCAATCCTACCGGTGGTTCGTTGAAGACCTTCTCAAGTTTACGCTATATCTCTCTTAATCCTTTCTATGAGAATAAGTAGTATTCAAATCCGTTGCTTGTCATCAATTTAAATTGGTGAAGGATACGCATAATGTAATTCTTATTATTGTTTCATCCAAGTGATCTAGTTTCTTTTTTTTCCAGAGTTGTTCGTCATGCCACATTTCTTGGTTCGAGATGCTTAATCTTTTCTTTTCCGGAGTTCCAAGTTTTCCGCATTATCTCGTCGCGAAGCTCCATCTAAATCATTGCAAGGCTTCACCTTGTGTTTTCAACTTCTCTTTCTTTTTATCATCCTTTTCTTACTGGAGTTCTCATGAAGGCTCAACATGGTGGTTCGTCAAGGATTCCTTTCATTCTTCAATTGTTCTTCAAGATTTCTCTCAAAGTTAAGATTTGCTAAGCTATACTCAAAAATAAACATGGTGCTCAACACATGTTTTATTTTGAGGAGTTCAAGCATTCTTCATCTTGCATTCCGAAGTGCAATTCTTTCTACCTTATCTTTTGAGATGGTGTTATGTCATCCTTGGCAATTTCTCCTCGTGTTTCATGATTCACAAGTTGTCAGGAATGAGTTAACTAAATCCATCATTTTCTCTTCGTTCAAGAGATCTTTTCGACCAATCAATCTCTTTGTTGGAGTTATCTTGGGTTACATTTCACCTACAGCCTTCCCTTAGGAATGTATCTATTTGTGGTGCTTATCAATGATCCAATTTTCTCCTTCTCATCTCGGTGAAGAAGCTTTCATCTCCTTGTTGGTCTCAATCCAATCAACTGTTTCCGTTAGTGGCCGGTTGTCACCTCATAATTTTGAGATGTTTTCCATAAGCCCACAACAAGCTTGTTCTTTTTGTTGTTGATTTTCCAACAACTCCGTTCAACCCTTCTTCATAAGGATGCTCTTTGAATTTTAATTGGGAGAGTTTCTATGTTCTCCTCCTTCATTTCATTCCATTCTTTCGTTTCTTCCAGAGGCGTTGTGTTGATCCTTTTGTCAAGGATTGCCCAATCTTGTCAAATGCATGCTGATTCCTTCCACTTAACTGGAGTGTTGTGTTCTCATTCGAGTTCTCTCATCTTATGAAGTTTTCTTTCTCTTTTCTACCGGAGTGCTTTCCAAATTCTATCATTCTTGATCCTTGGCTATCACGTTATAACGGTGTGGTTTCATATTCTCTTTGGTTTGTTAAGCTCTGGTTTCATGTCTTTCAACCTACAAGGTTCTCGTAATGTTCCTTATTCCTCTCATGTAATACAGTGTTCTCAACTTCATTCATCTTCGCCGTATTATTTCCTTGAAATTGTTTGACCTCTCAAGGTTCGTGGTTTCACTCGTTTGTCAAAGAAGCAACTTTGTTTTACCTCTTCCTCTTCCGCTTCTCTCCGGTGCCATCCTTAGATCTTGGGACGAGATCTTTTGTTAGTGGAGGAGAGTTGTAACGCCCGAGCCCGATGCTCCAGATGCCTTCCTTTATTGTAGTTGTTGTCGTGTTTATTATGTTTGTTGCATTATCATAATTGTTTTGCATATTTCGTTCATATATGTTTATGTCATGATCATGTTGAGTGCCTTGTCATTTTTGCTTCTTGCATCATGTTCATCTTATATTATATTGCATTGCATCATGATCATCATGCCTTGTTTTGCATATTTAAGTTTTGTTGTGTGTTCTTGTGTGAACCCCCTCTTATTCTTACCTCCACCTCATTTTTGTTCCATGCATATACTAGCAACAATTCATCAAGTTCACCCAAGCTTCTATCCCATCCAAACTTCTCCTTTTCACTTTCTTTCAATAATTTCTCTAGTGGCATTTTCTACTCCAGATTAATGTTCACTTATTTTCAGTAAATCCTACACATTTTACTTCAAGCTTTCTGTCAAGTTTCAGCTCATTACGAGATGATTTGGTTGGGTTAAAAAATGACTCAAGTTTGAATTTAATTCAAACTTGGTTTATTTTTCTACCTCTAAAAATGGCCAAATCAATTTATTCAAATAGTGCATATCTTCAGGAGCTCATATTAATTCTCATCCTTGCTTCTACCTTCTCCATGCTCTCTGTTCTTTTCTGTAATTATTTCATGTCTGAAGGAATTCAGGAAAAGGGCTCAGCGCAGCAGAGAGCGGCCCAGCAGCGCGCAGCCCAGCAGACCCGCAGCCCAATTCCATCCCCTGGTAAAATTCCCACGCGGTCACTGTTTACCCCTTCCCCGGACCCACCTGTCATTCTCTCTTCCCCCTCCTTTTCTTCCACCTACGCCCTCCCTCTCTCTCACAGTAACTCTGCAACCCACGCACGCCATGGCCACCGTGGCCGAGCCAGCCGCGCCCGCACCCCTATTTAACCCCTCTTGGCATCCGAGCCCTCCTAGGGTTTCCCTCCCCTTCCTCCGCCACCGCCGCAGGTCAGTTGCCCACGAGAGCCGTCCCCCCTTCGTTCCCGAGCGAGACAGAGAGCGCGAGCTCGGCGCCGACGTTCCTCTAGAGGATCTAGACGTAACCTCAGTGTACATCCTCTTCCCCTGCGTCGTCTACATCGCCTGCGACCACCACGGCTACGCGGGACGTCAAGACGGCATCGCTGGCATCCTCTTCTTCCCCGACGACCGCGGCACCTTCTCCACCGTTTCGGGTCGGCCCCTACCGCCTCTCGTCAATCCAGGCGCACCGCATGCCCGTGATGAGCACGCACTTCCCACGCTCCACTTTTCCCCCTTGTTTCCTCCCTGTCTCGCGTGAATCGACCGGAGCCCGAGGCACTTCGGCCATGGCATGGTCTCCGGCGAAGTTTTGGTGACCCTCTGCTCGGGTGTTGGCACTTTTAGGCTCGCAGGGTCCTGTAGATGCGTTCTTGTTCGAGAATCCTCTCGTTTGCCTGCTCTTGCCGCTCCACCGTAGCAGCTCGAGGCGCACCACTACGGAACCCCGTCGTCGGCGACCACTTCCCGTTGCATGCTTGGTACGAATGGGTTCGCCCCGTTGCGTAGCTTCCATCCGTGCCCTCCCTCGCGTGTTTTGGCTGCCGGAACAGCTCCGATGAGCTCCTCCGCCGCTTTCTGTGCACATCACCACCTCCTGTGTTTTTCTCTGCTTCAGCACGCACACGACACCGGCGATCAGCAGCCGTTCGTCCCCGCCTTGCGCATCCACACCTACACCCTCGCGTCGTTGCTTCACCACATGCATGCTGGCATGTGCCAGTACCCCCGCCGGTCCTCTGCAACCACAGCAGGGGTTGCTACTGGCTCCCGTCGCCGGCGAGTCCTCGTGCGCACGCTTCAGTTTTGGTCCTGGTCACGATGCGCATATGACTTATTTCCTGCCGATCTCCCTTGGTGTCACGAACACATAGCTAGCCCAGTGGCTGGCGCAGCCACTATCCATCCGAGGGGTCTGGGGTTCGAGTCCTAGGCGCCCTAGTTTTTGCTATGTTCGGTTGGGCCTGATTCCAGTTCTGGGCCGCTGCACTATGTTGCTTCTGGCCTGCGTATGTGTTTTATTTCTGCTGTGTGATTTTAGCATTTTCCAGTGCAAGCATATTTACAAAAATGCCATCATTTTGAATTGTGCATAACTAAATATCCATGCATCCAAATAGATCATGCCATATATGTAAAATGCTCAGATTTTCCTGTACTTTCATAATCTGTAACTTTCAACCATGTTAAAAATGTTTAACTTGCTATTTGATTTAATTTGCTTAAATGACATGTTAAAATGGTTTATTTCATAACTAAATAACCGTAGCTCCATTTTGAATAAACTTTATATGTAAATTGGGTGGAATAATGCATAGAATAACTTGGTTCACTTTATTTTGATGTTTAACAAATTTAAAATATGATTTAGGGCAGAACAGTAGCTAATTCAAAATATGCACATGGGGATTTTCTGAAATTGTTGTTTGTTGTTCCAGCCTCATTTAAAATTGCCTAGATAGGTAGTTTTACTATGTTTCATCTCTTGACATGTTTAATAACATTTAATATTGTTGGGTACCTAAACAGGAGTGAACTAAACATTTGAATGTGGTGTTTCTTCAATATGCAACTCGTTGCATATTGAGTTCCACTTAATTTGTAGTATTGTTTGTTGCACTTTGCCATGTCATGCCTCATTGAACCGGACATGCATCATACTTGATTATGCATCATGTCTTGTTTATGTGTTGTGTGTTTACCATGTTGTTTGCTTCTTTCCGGTTGTGCTTCTTCTCGATAGTTCATGTTTCGTTGCGATTGTGAGGATTCGTTTGACTATGCTTGGTTCGTCTATGTGGCTTCGTCTTCTTCATGAACTCGTTCTTCTTCCTAGCGGGATTTCAGGCAAGATGACCGTCACCTCGGATCTCACTACTATCTTTGCTATGCTAGTTGTCTCGTTGCTATCGCTATGTCACGCTACCTACCACTTGTTTTTCAAGCCTCCCAAATTGCCATGAAAACCTCTAACATTTTCACCCTTCCTAGCAAACCGTTGTTTGGCTATGTTACCGCTTTGCTCAGCCCCTCTTATAGCGTTGCTAGTTGCAGATGCAGTTGCAGGTTGTTCCATGTTGGAATATGGATATCATGAACTTTGTTGGGATATCACAATATCTCTTATTTAATTAATGCATATATATACTTGGTAAAGGGTTGAAGGCTCGGCCTTATGCCTGGTGTTTTGTTCCACTCTTTCCGCCCTAGTTTCCGTCATGCCGGTGTTATGTTCCTTGATTTTGCGTTCTTACGCGGTTGGGTGTTATGGGAACCCCTTGACAGTTCGCTTAGTAGTAGTAGTAGCTGTTTAATTGCTGAACTTGCTTGATTAAGAAGTGTGGGTGTGTTGTAGTCTCCTTTGTGTACCCAAATTATGCAATGACGTGGATGCCCACTGTAACCATGGAAATTCGAGCTAAAAATTTTGACGTTCAAACTCATCACACACGGGTTAAGCTATCTGAATCGTTTGTGATGTCCACATATCGTACACAGTTCTAAATAAGGGACCATGTCTGATGACACTTTGCGTGCCAGTTTTTTCACTGAAGCGATTCCAAATTTTCGGCTTCCGCGGAAATATCTACCTCCCTGCCCCTCCCCTTACCAAAAGCCACATTTCCCCTCTTTCCGCCTTCCTTTCCAAGTTGAAACCTTCACTCCTTGCTTGCAATGCTGCCTCCTCGTCGGCGACCCTCCTTCACGCTGCTCGGCCTCCTCTATCCAGGCAGGTAATCCACACCCGACCCCCATCCTCCTCCTCCTTCCACATCCCACATGCCCAGACCGTCGGTGCGAGCGCGACACCTTCCACCCAAATCACCAACCCCTCCACCAAATAAGCGCCGGCCTAAGCCATGGTGCACGCAGCATAGCCAGGACCTCAAGGAGCATTTGGCAGCGAAAAAGCAAATCGCGGCCGCACGCACGGATGAGGTCGCGATGGCTGCCATTCGTGCCGAACCCCAGATCTTGAAGGGGCACCTTTCCATTTTCTAGCTATGCCAGTTAAGCATGCTCGGTTTACCCGTTGCGTGTGCTGCTCCTGCCTTTCCTTCACAAATTCTAGTGAATTGTGCTATCTAATTTTACCATGCAATCTGTTGCTCTAGTGTATATGTTCTATATGTCGTGCAGTGTCGTGCTCACTTATTAACAGTTTTGTTAATTAGTTGTCGTCTTCAGTTAACTGTTTGGTTCAATTCTGCAAATGTGATGTTCAATTCTTCAGGCTGCAATTTTGTATTGTCTTCCATGTGAGAAATAAATCGAATTTATCTTTACAAAATTGTGGGTGCATTACGTTATTGTATACCATGTGAGGAATAAATTGAATTTGGTTGTAGTAAATACATGAGAAACAAATACAATTGCTACAATTGGTTGTAGTTAACTGTTTGGTTAACTGTCTGATCTTCTATTGGGATTATGTTATATTGTGAAATGTGGTGCTCAGTTAATGTTTGGTTCATTTGTTGTGGTGTTTAGTTAACTCCGCCGGAGAGTGGATCGGGCTCCACCGGAGGGCTTCTGGACACGACGCCCAGTGACGAACGGCGTCAATGAGAGAGGGAGAAGGCAATGCAGTTCATGCGGGCACTGTGGGAGGGCAGAGATGAACACAGGAGTGGGGGTGGCGACGAGCACAGTGGCGCGGCGCACTGTTGGGTTGGTCGGGTCGTGCCCGTGCTCATTGTGGCAAGCTCCAGCGTCGGCAAGTGCCAGCGAGGAGTTAAGGGCGTCGGGACGGTGATTGTGGCGTGGTTTGGCAAGGTGAGGTAGTCGGGGAAGCGAGCACATGATGACATCCAGAGCGCGTCGACTAGCACATTAGCATCATGCACACGCATGGTCACCGTGCGAACTCTGGCATAGAGCCACGGCTTTCCATAAATTCATGTATAGCGTGTAGTCCTTAGTGGTTTGGGTCGTTCCAACACTTTGAGTT
The DNA here is from genome assembly GCA_021605145.1 of Aegilops bicornis. Classification (NCBI taxonomy): domain Eukaryota; kingdom Viridiplantae; phylum Streptophyta; class Magnoliopsida; order Poales; family Poaceae; genus Aegilops; species Aegilops bicornis. Next base: position 392,952,222 of record CM038672.1, read on the forward strand.
GAGTCCAGAGGCTGTAGATGCGTGGTTTACTTCATGGTAAGTTTCTAGTCAGTAACTTGTGGAGTTAACTGTGACTTATCCAGTAAGAGTTGAGGGCTGAGCTTTGGGGTTTAGCAATCACTTAGGAAGGTAATGATGCTCAAGAAAAATCAGCCTCAATGGATCAAGGAAAATGATACTTGCTGTAGAAACTGGCTTTTCTGACCAGAACAGAAAAGATTTTCTGTAGCAAAAATATTCCAAAAAGTGATGAAATATTTTTGATCAGGAAGGTGCCCTAGGGTTCAAAGAATATTTGGGAATTTTCTCAGATTTTTTTGGGCAAAAAAATGGGGGTTGCTTTGGAGCATATGTTGCTGATTAGGGTTTTTGAAGAGAAAATGAATATTTTTCATTTAAGAAAAATATTCCTATGATTATTTTGGGATTAGTCAGAGAGGAAATTATGGCTTGGGGGAGAGGTGAATCACTTGGGTGAAAATCAAGGGTATGCCCAAGTGTTTAAGTCCAACTGAATGATTCAAAAACCCAAATTCAAATAAAGAGGCAATCAAAATCAGAAAAAGAAGAGGGGGCAAAAGCCAGGCTGTCACACTTAAATAGCTACTTAAGCACGTAGATAGCTCGTCATATGTACTTCTAGGGTGCAGCAGAATTCACGTGTAATTTACGTTCTGATACCTATTTATTTAAATGGTTTGTTGTTATCACTTGTAGCACTAGTAATGTTTGCATGTTCATAGATAGACAACTGTCAGGTTTATATGAGGGACACCTTCTTTTTAACTTGTATATATATGTGTTGGAATCATTTTTCTTACATCAAAGAAATTTACAGATGTCTGTGTTGCTGGTAAACGGTACTGACTTGTTACTTTAATACGTTGCCAAGAACTTGTTAGTTTTACTAGCTCATGTGTAATTAAATACGTTGCCAAACTGGTTAGTTTTACTAGTTTGATGCTAGTTTCTTATGTCTCTTGTAACACTTTATTTATGATTGCTAACACTCAAGTTTGCTGGATCCAACTGAAACTCCATTGGCACAACAGGTATGTTTTCAGAAACTTCCTTGTTTACCTGGTTTGCTGCTGTAACTTGTTGCTGTAATCATCTTACCAACTTCAAGTTTTCAGGATCCAATTGGAAGTCCAATTGCACAGCAGGTACATTTTCAAAAATATATTTGTGTAACAGGTTTGCTGCTGTAACTTGTGCTCTAATCAAGTTACTGACAACTCGACTTTTTAGGATCCAAGAGAAACTCCAATGCCACACCATGTTCCTTTTGCAAAACTTGTTTGTTTAACTGCTTTGCTGCTGCAACCGGTTGCTCTAATCACGTTATTGGCTACTCAACTTTTTCAGGATCCAAGAGAAACTCCAATGCCACAACAGGTACCTTTTGCAAAACTTGTTTGTTTAACTGCTTTGTTGCTGCAACTGGTTACAATGATGTTAATAACTACTCCCTCTGTCCCATAATATAAGAGCATTTTTTATACTGGTGTAATGTAAAAAACATTCTTATATTATGGGATGGAGGGAGTACTTTTCAGCATCCAATTGAGACTCTTTAATTCCTTGTTTGTTTAAGTGGTTTGTTGTTCTAACTCCCAGTTGAGATGTTTTGCTAACTTCAACTTTTCGGAATCCAATCGGAACTTTAATGGCAAAACAGGTTAGCCCAAGATCAAAGAGCGAGGTCCCCATGGACGTTGGATCATCCCACAGCAGTGGCACCGGCCCAATCGTGCATCATGGATTGCCAAGTGCTGATTCTATAGAGGCTAAAGTATTGGTAGAAAGAGATTCTGCTTCTGCACTTAGAGATGAAGTTGATGTGTTAAGGAAGCAAACAACACAGTCGCAAGCAGTACTCAAGATAACCATCAAATATTTGGTGGATTTCAAAACAAAGCAAGCTGAGACTGGCCGCATTGTTAAGGTCCTGAAGGAAAAAAGGAAATTAAATTCCCACCTGGTAAATCATAGGTGAAATGTTTTTTCCATTGTTGAATAACCTTTGTGTTGTTTGTTCATGTAATCGATCAAACCATTTGTTTTAGAGATCATGTAATATATTTTTTGTTTTTTGGTTTGTAATTTTTTTAGCACAAGTCTGTATTAATTGATAAGACTCTAAGACATTTCATTTTGATTGTTGCGCCAGACCTACAAATATGCCAATTGGGCTGAATGTGCATTCAACAATAACAGTAGTATAGATGGTCCTTAAGTGGCACGCATCTGAAAGGGCGAAGATGTTGTACTAGCTTCGCTAAAAAAATGATGCTTATGTATGTTAGTTGATATTATTGACCCATATATATACTCTAGAAGTGTTTATATGTCTGTTAGTTTTGTACATTATTGGTTGATTGACTTGGGATTTTGAATCTTGAGACATAGCTTGTGTACATATCTAAATGAGAGTACACATTATGCTCCGTGTGACACTTGAGTTGGACATAAAGTGGTTTCAAATATTCGAATTCACCTTAAACTAGATTCTAGCTTCTGAATTCGAGTATCGGCATTTGTAAATCATATTTATATATGACATTGGAATACATCTTTATCGTGCTTTTGAAGATATATAAAAACACATAGATTGATAAGATTCATATAAGAATACAAAATGGATACAAATTTATTTACCAGGGTAAACGCGTGGATGCTTATTGTCCCAAAATTCGAAAGAAGCGGCAAAATGTCCACTCCCACGTCGGCTTCCTGAAGCCAGTTTTTGGGAGATGGAAATTACTATCTACCCCTTACACGGACAATCCATTGGCCCGATTTCCACTGCTCTCAATAGGGGTAGGTTAGTAACTTTAATTAGACATGACACGACCGCCTCTAAGCCCATTCAGACATGGTGGGCGCCAAACGTGGGCGGCAAAACACATTTGATTCAAGCTCGTCTGAAAGACCCCTGTCTCTCCCTCCATTTGCCCATTCATACACGGTGGGCGGCAAAACAAACTCGACTCGGCCGAAATCGACGTAGGCATATATTTTCAATAGGGGCGGGTTTGTAACTTCACTCAGACATAACACAACCGCCCTACCTGTCAACCCCATTCATACACCGTGGGCACCAACCGTGGGCGCCAAAACACCCTCTCATCGCCCAAAATCGCTCTGGGCAAATATTGGGGAGATGCGAGATTACCGTCCTATCCCCAACCGACGAGACGTCCAAATTTTAAACGGGGGCTAAGTTCGTAACTTTCCCATATTTCAGACAGGCGCGTCCCAAAAACATGGTTCCCCATACCTCTCCCTCCATTTTCCCATTCATCACCATCCGCGCTAGAACACCATCCCCACACCAGCCTCCTCCGTCCGCCACCCCATCCATCGCCACTATCCCCCACCATGCAGGAGAGCCTACCAAGACCGTGTCGTCCACTGCTAGAGATGGACTTTTCTCATCCATGGCGACGGACCAGGAGCCTTGCATCACGTCCTCTCGCTTCATCGGCGTCGTCGTCCTCTTTGCCGGGGCTGCTCACACGACCTTCTCGTCCACCACAACGGGACTTATCGCCCGATGCACCCATCTACCGTCGCGGATCTGCTTCAACGCCACCGACAGCCATCGCACCCTCGATGCCTACACGGCGCCGCAAGAGAGGTGGTACTTCATATCTGCTCAACTTTTTGATCTCAACCAAAAAATAGATCGTAACTTGGTTACTGTACTTTCTTTTCAGCTCTTAGAATTTAGTTCTTAGTTCGAAGCAAACAATGGTTGCCAAATTGCATTTCTGTGGTTTGCAGCTTCAAATCTGCCATGGCATAGTCATAATAGGGTTTAATTGATCATGCTTAGGGTTTAATTGATCATGCTGGTTCCATGGTGGTTTCTTTAATCGAAATCAGAGGGGAAACCCTCTTTTGCTAAAAAGATGCTTAGGGTTTCCCCCTTTCATGATCACTATACGATCAACATGCATGCTTCACGTCATAATAGCACTGCTCCACCCATCAAGCTAAACAAGCTTAGTTGTTCAAATATGAGTATGATATTATTAAAACAGAGTCATTTAATTGGTCAGATAAATGTTCCTAATTTAGTTTCAAAAATGCATGTACGCCGCTCGTGTGTGTATCTAAAGGGTGCCCACGGTGGGCCGTGGCCCACCCTGGGATTTTGGGTCGGCCCAGGCCCCGATTTCCCTCTGTTATGTTGCGCTTCCGATCTCTACTCGCCCCCAGCCGCCTGCCTCCCCGGAGACTTGCCGTCCCCGGAAGGCATGACTCTAGGAGGAGACGTCGGACTAACAGGAGGTCAGGAGCCGCTCGCCCAACAACGTCACCGTTGTCCAATCGCGCCACCGTGCCTACCTTCCCAGTTCGTTCAGGGCTCAGGCATGTAGCAGCCACTAAGCCAACCCGATTTATCATGAGATACGTCCTCAACACTCAGCAGCCACTCCTCATCACCCATTTTCTAATTAATTCATTACTCATTAGGCAGGACTGTCATTAGGGTTTGTTGTGTACTGAGTGCTACCTACACTTAATGGTTCAGATGTATTTCAGTAATCTTTAGTGTTGGGGAATGTAGTAATTTCAAAAGAAAATCCTATGCACACGCAAGATCATGGTGATGCATAGCAATGAGAGGGGAGAGTGTAGTCCATGTACCCTCGTAGACCATAAGCGGAAGCGTTATGACAACGCGGTTGACGTAGTCGTACGTCTTCATGATCGACCGATCCTAGTACCGAAAATATGGCACCTACGTGATCTGCACACGTTCGGCTCGGTGACGTCCCACGAACTCACGATCCAGCAGAGTGTCGAGGGAGAGCTTCGTCACCACGACGGCGTGATGACGATGATGATGAAGCTACCGGCGCAGGGCTTCGCCTAAGCACTACGACGATATGACCGAGGTGGATTATGGTGGAGGGGGGCACCGCACACGGCTAAGAGATCAATGATCAACTTGTGTCTATGGGGTGCCCCCCCTCCCCTGTATATAAAGGAGTGGAGGAGGGTGGAGGGCCGGCCCTCCTATGGCGCGCCCTGGAGGAGTCCTACTCCCACCGGGAGTAGGATTCCCCCCTTCCCAAGTTGGACTAGGAGAGAAGGAAGGGGAGAGAAGGAGGAAGGAAAGGGGGGCGCCGCCCCCCTCCTAGTAAAATTTAGACCAGAGGGAGAGGGGTGTGGCATGCCCTGGTCTCCTCTCTCTCTCTCTCTCTCTCTCCACTATGGCCCAATAAGGCCCATACACTTACCGGGGGGTTCCGGTAACCTCCCGGTACTCTGGTAAAATCTCGATTTCACCCGGAACCATTCCGATGTCCAAATATTGGCTTCCAATATATCAATCTTTATGTCTTGACCATTTTCGAGACTCCTCGACATGTCCGTGATCATATCCGGGACTCCGAACTACCTTCGGTACATCAAAACACATAAACTCATATTACTGATCGTCACCGAACGTTAAGCGTGCGGACCCTACGGGTTCGAGAACTATGTAGACATGACCGAGACACGTCTCCGGTCAATAACCAATAGCGGAACCTGGATGCTCATATTGGCTCCTACATATTATACAAAGATCTTTATTGGTCAAACCGCATAACAACATACGTTGTTCCCTTTGTCATCAGTATGTTACTTGCCAGAGATTCGATCGTCGGTATCTCAATACCTAGTTCAATCTCGTTACTGGCAAGTCTCTTTACTAGATTACGTAATGCATCATCCATAACTAACACATTAGTTACATTGCTTGCAAGACTTATAGTGATGTGCATTACCGAGAGGGCCCAGAGATACCTCTTCGACAATCGGAGTGACAAATCCTAATCTCGATCTATGCAAACTCAACAAGTACCATCGGAGACACCTATAGAGCACCTTTATAATCACCCAGTTACGTTGTGACGTTTGGTTGCACACAAAGTGTTCCTCCGGTATTCGGGAGTTGCATAATCTCATAGTCATAAGAACATGTATAAGTCATGAAGAAAGCAATAGCAATATACTAAATGATCAAATGCTAAGCTAACGGAATGGGTCAAGTCAATCACATCATTCTCTAATGATGTGATCTCGTTAATCAAATGACAACTCTTGTCTATGGCTAGGAAACTTAACCATCTTTGATTCAACGAGCTAGTCAAGTAGAGGCATACTAGTGACACTTTGTTTGTCTATGTATTCACACATGTACTAAGTTTTCGGTTAATACAATTCTAGCCTGAATAATAAAAATTTATCATGATACAAGGAAATATAAATAACAACTTTATTATTGCCTCTAGGGCATATTTCCTTCAGTCTCCCACTTGCACTAGAGTCAATAATCTAGATTACACAGTAATGATTCTAACACCCATGGAGTCTTGGTGTTGGTCATGTTTTGCTCGTGAGAGAGGCTTAGTCAACGGTGCGCTACATTCAGATCCGTATGTATCTTGCAAATCTCTATGTCTCCCTCCTTGACTTGATCATGGATGGAATTGAAGCGTCTCTTGATGTGCTTGGTTCTCTTGTGAAATCTGGATTCCTTTGCCAAGGCAATTGCACCAAAGATTGTCACAAAAGATTTTCATTGGACCCGATGCACTAGGTATGACACCTAGATCGGATATGAACTCCTTCATCCGGACTCCTTCATTTGCTGCTTCTGAAGCAGCTATGTACTCCGCTTCGCATGTAGATCCCGCCATGATGCTTTGTTTAGAACTGCACCAACTGACAGCTCCACCGTTCAATATAAACACGTATCCGGTTTTTGACTTAGAGTCATCCGGATCAGTGTCAAAGCTTGCATCGACGTAACCATTTACGACGAGCTCTTTGTCACCTTCATAAACGAGAAACATATCCTTAGTCCTTTTCAGGTATTTCAGGATGTTCTTGACCGTCGTCCAGTGATCCACTCCTGGATTACTTTGGTACCTCCCTGCTAAACTAATAGCAAGGCACACATCAGGTTTGTAGGATCACGGGTTCCAGCAAAACCCTTAAGGTTCGAACCCTGGGGTGCGTGCGAAGTTCTTTCCCCCCTACCGGTCCACGCCCTAGCTTGCTAAGATCTCGTGGACGAACTCGACGAACTCACAACACAAAAGACACAAGATTTATACTGGTTCGGGCCACCGTTGTGGTGTAATACCCTACTCCAGTGTGGTGGTGGTGGATTGCCTCTTGGGCTGATGATGAACAGTACAAGGGGAAGAACAACCTCCTGAGGGTGAGGTGTTCTTGTGCTCGGTGAGCGGCTAAGGGTTGGCTCCAGATCAGATCGAGCTGCCTCCTACTATGGTGGCTAGTCCTATTTATATAGGCCTTGGTCCTCTTCCCAAATATTGAGCGGGAAGGGAGCCAACAATGGCCAATTTGAAAGGGGACAGCTAGTACAGCTTATCCTGACAAAAGTAGTCTTCGCCTGCAAAAGGCTCTGGTGGTGACGCCGCCTTGGGCTCCATCGTGACCTCCGTCTTGCCGTCCTGCTGGTCTTGGTCTTGTTGCATGGATATCGAAACCTTTGCTTGACGCCTCGGTACTCTGCGCCTGCGCTTGCTCCCTTAGCACCAAAGGGGAAACAAGGACACTCCGCACGCTGGCGCCCGCCTGATCTTGTTCGTCATGGCTTATGTCACGAGAACCTAGCGAGGTTTTCCCTGCCTTGATCTCTCCGCTCCTCGCGAGCCAACCTGGTGAGGGCGCTCCTGAGGAGGTCTTGTGTCGTTCGCCTCGCGAGGCTTGGCCCCTCGCGAGGGTCTTGAACACCTTGTTGATGAAGATGTGCCGTACAGGCCTGCTAGCACAGCCACGCCGTGGGCCGCAGGCAGGCAAGTCTGGGGACCCCCGTTCATAGAACACCGACAGTAGCCCCTGGGCCCAAGGCACGCTCGGGCCTGGCTTCAAGGCGAAGCCAAAGGTCAAGTGCGGAGCGCCGCGGGCCCCAAAAGCCTGCGGCCTTGGTCGACGCGTGGCGGTTGATTGGACGTGGGCGTCTCCCCTTTCCCGTGCTGCCTCGGCAACTGCCTGACTTGACAAGTCCCTGCGACATGCAAGGAAAACCATCATTACCTATGATCATGGGAGGCGCTGGTTGGCCTTCTTCCGCTATAAATGGGGCGGGGGGCAGAGCCCCCGTTGCCCATCTCTTCCCGATTAAACGCTTCTTCCTCCTTGCCCCTCTTCTAGTAGCAATGGCGCCCATCCGAAGGTTTTCGGCTGCGGAGAAGGGAAAGGCTCCCCGCGACGAGCCGGGGCCGCTTCTGCCGAAGAAGAGGTCGGGTCACCGCCGCGACGCATCGGCTATGCATGTGGTGACGAGGCCTTGGTGTGAGCGGCCTCCTCCCGGGTATCTGCTACCCCTGTACGCCCAGGCCGGGGGCTCAGGAGGAAGGAGCGACAAGCGGCACCGCCTGCGGCGTGACTGTCGGTGTCAAAACCGGTGGATCTCGGGTAGGGGGTCCCGATCTGTGCGTCTAGGCTGATGGTAACAGGAAGCAAGGGACACAGATGTTTACCCAGGTTCGGGCCCTCTCGATGGAGGTAAAACCCTACTTCCTGCTTGATTAATATTGAAGATATGGGTAGTACAAGAGTAGATCTACCACGAGATCATAGAGGCTAAATCCTAGAAGCTAGCCTATGATGGTATGATTGTAATTGTGATCGGCCTTCTAAGGACCAACCTCTCCGGTTTATGTAGGCACCGGAGAGGGCTAGGGTTTACATGGAGTCGGTTACAAGGGAGGAAATATAATATCTGGATCGCCAAGCTTGCCTTCCACGCCAAGGGAAGTCCCATCCGGACACGGGACGAAGTCTTGAGTCTTGTATCTTCACGCTCAATAGTCCGGACGATGTATATAGTCCGGCTGTCCGGATACCCTCTAATCCAGGACTCCCTCAGTAGCCCCTGAACCAGGCTTCAATGATGATGAGTCCTGCGCACAGTCTTGTCCTCGGCATTGCAGGGCGGGTTCCTCCTCCAAATACTCCAAGGTAATTATCGAACATTTGAACCATGTCCGGATCCACAAAATGATCTTCACATGCCACCGTAGAGAGAATGGTATTTCACAAATGCAATATGCTGACAACTTTTTAGGTAACGTGACGTGTTATTACGTCGGGTCATTATTCGAACCGTTTTTTCCACAACCAGCCACAGCGCATATTGCGCGGCGGTTTCCTTGACACGTCTTGTCAAAGCAGAGATCGCGTCCCCTTATCACGGGATTCTCATCAATACGGGTATGAGTAATCCAACCGCACCGCTAATCGCGGCGAGCGGGAGGCAAACGGGTTCCACCAGGCAAGTGGGAGACGCAAAAGGCATTTACCGCCCCTATAAAGAGACAGGGCCTCTTTCTCTTTACCCACGCCTTTCTCCTTCCACTAGCTCATTCCCCTCTTTTCGAGCCCTAACGCCCAAGCACTCTTTTTTTTCACCGAAGAGAGGTTTTCTAAAGAAGTCCGGATCCAGAGCAGGAGGCAGATGGATGGCCTCTACTGTCCGGGAGAAGGATATCAAGAAGCTCCGGGACGCTGGGTATCTGGCCCAGAAGATCGGCCACCGTCTCCCACCGGCGGGACAGGTCGTCCCCACTCCGGAACCTCACGAGATAGTCGTGTTCCTTCCCCATTTTATCCGCGGGCTTGGGTTTCCCCTGCACCCATTCGTTTGCGGAGTCATGTATTACTACGGGATTGATTTTCATGATCTTTCCCCCAACTCCTTCCTCAATATATCGACGTTCATAAATGCGTAATGCGAAACTTTTCTTGGATCTCACCTCACTTGACTGTGGCTAAAGATTTTTAATGTGAAGCCCAAGGTGGTGAGTGGCGAACACGCCGAGTGCGGCGGCGCCATGGTGAGCAAGATGCCCAAGGCTGTTTGGCCGAAGGGCGCTTTCCACGACTCCGTCAAGGAGTGGCAGCAGCAGTGGTTTTATATCACCGAACCACGCGGCAAAAAGTGGGATGCAGCTCCTGAATTCAAATCCGGAGCTCCACTGCGGCTCACGTCCTGGCCCAAGAAGGGCCCGAACTGGTCCTCGCTCGATGAGCTGTCATTGCTCCAGACGCGCGTCCAGAGTGTGGTTGACAGGGACGTCAAACTCGTCGACGTGGTCCAGGTGATGCTAGTTCGCCTGGTTCTCCCTTGTCAGCGCCGAGCATGCACTCTGTGGGAGTTCGACCCAACCGAGCACCAAACCCTTCAAGAGCTCTATGACTCCTCCCACAAGGATATCTGGAAGGTGCTCTTCAAGTCCGTCAAATCGTGGCCGGGCTCCGCCGAGGACCGTGGGTATCAATTATCCCATGCTGCAAGCCCGGTAAGTTCTATAGCCATGCTCTGTCCATCCACGCTTCGGTTGGCATGTCATGAGGGAGATATCTTAATCGTGTTTCGTCGTGACCTCAGGGATGGATAAAGAAGGTGGAGCGGATTCATTGTCCGGCCCCGCTGCCGGAGGAACCGGCCAGACCTCTTCTGACAAAGATGCTGGTCCCCGCGCCTTACGAGGCACCAAAGAAGGAGGCCTCCAAGAAGGTCAAGAAGACCCGGAGTGGCCTCCGGCATCGCGAGGCTTCGGACGCAAAATCCGAAGACTCAAGCGACGCTCCTTCTTCGGAAGACGAAGAGGAAGAAGCAGAAGAGGACGAACCTCACTCTGAAGGTGGGAAGAAGCGTGCAGCTTCCTCGTCCCTGGAGGCCGAATCGCCCAAGAGGAGAAAAGGTTCCCTCCCAGAGGCATCCACCACGGCTGCCGATAGCAGCCCGGAGTGGGATCCCAGGGCCCAGCCCCTGGAGAAGTCGTAAGTATACAAAATCCGAACACGCATATGCGTCTGGGATTGTTTTTGGGTATAGTAGGTTTAACTGTTGCTATATTTTGCAAAGTCCGGCAAGGTCTCGCGCCGGACAGTCCTCATCCGAGGATTCACTGAGCTCGGACGCCTTGGCGGCGAGGCGCCTCAGAGGCCCCTTCCCCAAAGTCCCGCGCGACACTGAGGTGTCGTCTCAACGGGGCCCGGACCAGGGGGGCATATCACTGGAGCCGGACACACGGGAGCGATGGCCCCTGAGTGTGCCGTCAGCGGGGGCGATCTTGGGTTCGGCCCACGGCCGGACAAGGTCTAGGAGACCTTTAAGGCTTCCGGATCGGGCGAGCAGCCACCTTCGACGGTGGGAGGCCTGCCTACTCTGCCGGCAACCTCTGTTCAAGCAGAGTTGCCAGGTGGTCTATCAATAGCGTTAAAGAACGTGTCTATCATCGATGAACATCGGACCCTTATGGGTGCGGTGGTTGAAAAGATTCAGTCTGCCGAGAGCGGGCTGAACGAGTCCTGCCTTGGCCTTATAAAGGCCTTTGAGGTATGTTTC